>CP119856.1:0-1415000 GCA_033953505.1 Leishmania tarentolae | reverse complement strand
CAATGTGCACCTCTGTGCCGTCAGACGGTATATCTCCCGGACGCCATCGGTAAAGCAGCACACCACCCGTAGAGCAAGTCGACACAAGGCCACGCGAGCAGCCAGAAGTAGTGTCATCAGATGCAGCAGCCGGGCTCAAGTGTACCAGATCGAACTCGAAAACTTGGTTAGTACTGACAGGTCGAGAAAGTGTGAAAAGCGGTGCGCACGGCTTGCGCACATCCCAGCACGCGATGCGGCTGTCCCCTTGGCTTCCCCCCGCGTAGACACAGAATGGGTCGGAGCCTTCGGTTCCGCTTCGTATCACCTGCACACCTCGCTGAAGTCCATGCAACGCCGCTACCGGAAAGCGCTTTCGACAGTCGATAAGGTGCACCGTCGGCGCATTGTAGCTCCCCACCGCCAGCAGCGAGACGGTGCCCTGCCACTGGCAGTCGTGTAAAGCGGATACCATCCCCTTGAAGCGCTTGTCGCTATATGACCAGATGGGCTGGCTGCCCTCAGCCATGACGTCGAACACACGCACCTGAGTGGCATCCTCGAAGCCGCCGTAGCCGCCAGCGATCCAGTGCTGGTGAGTAGGCACCTTAAACCAGCACAGTGCGTGCGGGTAAGCGTGATAGTCACTGTTGTTTGTCGCGGTGTACGAGGCGCGCAGTTCGGCGTCCTCGACGTCCCATATCTGTATAGGCTGGCTGTGGCACGCCGTCGCGTAAGCTGCATTCTCGGTCCCCTTCTTGAAGGGGCACCATGCAAGATCGATAGCTGGGAAAGAAAGCTGTACCCGTGGCGCTGCTGCGTCATCGGCAACCACCACGCAAGAGTTGGTCGAGTCTGTGTAGACCAAGGAAGGCACGTAGGCCTTGTCGCATGTAGCAATTAGCTCGCGAGTGCTGTCTGGGGCACGGTAGAGTCGACGCACATGTGCACATTCTTTCGAAAATGTCGGCATTACTATCGTCTTCGCATGTGGGGTAATGAGGGGTAGCTCCTTTGTGCATGTGTGTGTGTGTGTGTGTGTGTGTGTGTGTGATGTTGCAGCACAGAAGCAGCACACGCGAAACAGAAAAAAAGGAAGAAGAGGGCACACATCGAGGAAGACGGGGCGTTGAGCGAGGAAACAGTTGCGCCGCAAAGGCCAGAGGCGGTCTGCAGCTTCGACCAGCGGTCGCTGTCAAACGCTGGGGTGGATGCACAAAGCGCACAAGAGGCCTTCTGAAGTGAAGGAGTTGTCAGACATCTCCATCAGTCGCAGCGATGAATTAGCCCTGATGGAGAGTTATGTGGAAAGTATGTGCATGTGGAAGGGGGAGGGGAGGCGAGTATGCATCTGCCGCTGACGTGAGTGGGGTCTGGCAGGCATGGTTGAGCTCCGTAATTGCAACCTTCTATGTGTTTTCGATGCGTTCCGCTTAGCCTTTACGAGCGCATGCCCCACTGCTCTGGCTCGCTTCTACAGGCATTGCGAACACAGCGCCCAACTGCTGAACGAGCCTTTCGCTCTCAGTTGTTTGCTGGCAAACGTCTGTGGGTAAGCTGCGCTGCTCTTCTAGTCGAGCGCGTACATCACGAAGAACCAGCTGCAAGCTCATGGACTCCATCGTGACACCGATGTGAGCTTGCTGGAGTGTCTCGCACTCGTATCGCTGAAGCAGAAACAGAGATGCAGCGCTCTGTACACGAGCCTTGAGTTCGCTGACGTACATCCTGCTTGTCTTCAGACGGCTGTAGTACGGCGACCATACCTGCTCCGCCTCCTCCTTCTCTGTCATGCAGTTGGTGAGCTGCGTCTCTGCCTCGTCTAGCCGTTCCATGAGACGACGCACCTTTTCCTCAAGTACTGCATCCGACGAGGGTGGGTGCGCAGGCTCCTCTGCGTTACCACGACCCTTGTCGGCCTCCCTCTGCTGCTGCACAACTTGGTTTGCGATGAGGTGAAGCACCGGGTGGATCGCTGTGTCGGAGGTGGGCACCGCCCTTGGCGCTGGAGTCACTGCATGACGCGCAGACAGAAATGGCTCGTTCAGTTGAGACTCCTCTCCAGGAACAGTCAGCGCAGACACCTCAGCCGATACGAACGATGCCTCTTGGTGAGGCTGCGTGGTGTCGGCGTGCTGCAGGTCAGTCGGCTCTGCCGCAGACTCATTCTTGGGCAAGCGTTCTCCCCCATTGGAAGAGGCGTTCGCATGGGACGAGTGAGACGCCTCCTGCCTCCCTACGTACTCAGCCTCATAGGCTGAATACGGATCGGTGTACTGGTGCATATCCGCCGCACGCACATGCATGAATGACAACGGTGCAGCCGCCGGAGATGGCACAGATCCCTGCTGCCCGCTTCCTACATGAGTTAACGCTTCCATCATTTCTGTTGAGTCAGTCGCCTCATTGCCCTTTGAGGCGTACCCCAGCCGGTGCAGCCACCGATCTGAGTGACGCGCCAGCGCAGGAAGGACCTGTGGGGTGCACCGAAAAACTCCATCAACGGCCACCGCCTCCATCAGTTGTACAAGGCGATGATTCGGTCGCCGCATGAAGACCGCCCTGCCAGATGACGGGGCCACGTGAAGGGATTCGAGAAAGGGCTGGAGGGCCAATTCAATTTCCGCGGCGCTGGGGATCGAGCGGAGGAACGTGTAGAGGGTCGCTGTGGTGTCACTCAGGTCCGTGGCGATGGTCACATTCTGCCGGCTGGTCGCTTTCAAGTGAAGCACCGGTAGAGTTGTCATGATTCTATGTCTATGTGGCCCACCAAAGGAGCAGCGGAAACGATACGAGGAGAAATCTGTGGCGATAATCAGATGGCGCCGTCTCTCTCGAGGTACATCAGCGTGCAGTAGCACACAGACGAAAGACGCGGAGGCCACAGCGAAAGGGTAGTGCTGCAGTTCTAGCACGCGCGCTGTGTAGTGCGAAACAGAAACGCACAGACACTCTTGGCACGCTTCGCGCTCACTTGACGATCACGCGATACGGGGACACACTTCCACGTGCCCATCACGTGCCCTAGAGCAAGCACAGCCACAGCAAGGTGGCAGAGAGCGAGAGAGAGAGAGAGAAAGCGAAAGCGAAACGTGCAGGGGGGAAAGAAGCAAAATCCAGGAAACATATCAGCACCGGATCTGCCGATACGCGGACGTCAAGAAAGACGGTGTAGTAAGACGCAAGACAGCAGTAGCATACACACAGATCTTTCATTCGTCTTCTTCGTTTCTCTCTTGCTTTCACAGCAGCGGGAACGCATGAGGGAGGGGGGCGCCAACCGACCGCCCCTTGGCAGGATTGGACTCCTGTAAAACAGCGGTCATGCGTGCATATCACACGGAACATCTCGCGTCGTTGAAACACACACACACACACACAACTTCCGAGTACACTGCGTGTTGTCTCAGAGGATGTTACCGCCTGGAGCTTCTCCTTCGATGACACCTGAACGGTGCAGCGGAACTTCTGCTCCGCGTGGGATGTGCTGCAGCTCCTCCGACTCTGCACGAGGGGCCAGGTAAAGGTCAATGTACTTGGTGAGAAAGTTCACCCACTCGTCGCGTTCTGCGGGAGACGACGCCCCCAGCAAAACTTGCTCCCGCCCCTCATTGGGCGTGTAATAATCGACAGCGAAGTACGTTTTCGTTGCATCTTTCGCCTCTGGACAATCGTCAGGTAAAATGAGCGGCCAGCAAACGGCGGCCTTCTTAAAACGGCTGCCTCGGCTGTTGAACGTCTCAATCCAGAAGTTGGCGTGTCCGAGTGGACGAGAAGGGTTCTGATGGTACTCCGCTTCGGACGCGTACCATGAGATCCCAGAGCTCCCGGACACGACAATGTAGTGAGGCACAAAGGAACGGCTGCCGTTGCCGAACAGGCCACTGCCCCGCACCAAGTGAAGCAGCGTGCCTTCCTTATGCGTGGCGGCAGTGGGAATGACAACACGCGCAGGGGAGGTCGTCGGGGGCGACGCTGGCGGGCTCCTGGTTCGATCGGGTGAGTTAGAGGTGGAGAAACCGATGGAGAAACTCTTCACGGGACCCGTCGTCGTGGCGGCGATGTCCGCTCTCGGGGTACTCGACGGAGATGGGGCCGCCTCATGTTCAATCGCTGGTGTCACAGGAGTCTTTCCCCGCGACCCAGAAGTGGACGCGGCACGTGCTGCGCAGCTCCTCTCCAGCTGCGCTGCCATCAAGCGACACTCCTCCTGAGCAGCGAGCATCAGCTTCTCAACCTTCACCTCAAGAGCCGTCGACATGATGCAGACGGCTCCGCTGATCGTGCGCTTTGAGAAATAGAGGTGTAGCACAGGGTATGGAGAAGTCCAACGCAAGAAATTAGCTGCGTTTTGCTTGGGATTTGCAACTACTGCGACTCCAACGCAACCTCTGAGCACGCGCACTTGTGGTGCGCAAAGAGGTGGTCAAAGAAGGCACGCGCGAGAGCGACGGAAGAAAGCAGACATCAAGTAGAATGAGAAGCATCATAGAGGCACCGCAACTCGATCCAAGCACACCCCTGCTGCATGTGCCTTGGTGCAAGCGCAGCCTTCGCACCGCGCTACAATCTCCTACCCAGCTGCGGAGTGGCATCTCCGTCTCGCTTTTCCTCAAGATCGGCGCGTGCTCTGCAACCTTGTCATATCGAGCACAGAAGGCCACCACAGAGACTCGCGATGGCACGCTATAAAGGCATGGGAAGGCAGGCGTGTCTACGCACACGGCGACAGGCTAGCCACTTTCCGCACCGTCGCCGGTCCTTCCCCCTTTCCCCTTATCTGCATGTGCTTATGCTTGGGTGCGCCTGCTTACCTGTGCTCATACGCGTGTGTGTGTGTGCGTCATTCCTTTAGACGGTGGGGTCGAAGGCAGTGGCCACACATTGCTAAGGCTTTAATCTAATCCTAACTACACCGTGCACGGAGCACACTCACCGACTCTCCTTCACTCGATCACACGAGCCATCACACGCATACACGCATTCTTGAGAAAGCGCGTGCGACTGTGCGGCAGAGCCAGTGTGCACATAGCTGTCATGTGCGTGTCTCACAAAACACGGGAAAGAAAACGAACACAGACTACACCACAAATCATCATCCAGTCAAAGCATTAGAAACACATTGAAGCGTGAGAGGGATACCGCTGTATGCGCGGCTAACCCCCTCCTGTTATCACAGCTGCTGTAACCCATCTCGCGCAGTCATCCCGCGTATCACTGCAACAAGCTCAGGGCCAACTGAGTCGCTGTCTGTCGCAGCGACGGCAGCATACGTGCACCTACGGCCCCCCCGTGCAGCTACCCAAGCCGGGTTACCTCGACACGCGTTCGCGAGCTTTGCATGGATACCGACACACATCTCAGCACACCGTGCCCCAGGACAAGCGTGAGAAAGAGAACGTGACAGTAAAAGACGTTTCTGACGGCAAGCTCGAGATCCCTTGTCCATAGGCCCCTCCCTTGTGTCGCACAAAGCTAGTTAGTTTTTCTACATCTCCGTGATGTACTTCTCCGTTCCAGGGATCGACACAGTGCCGGCATAGTGGTGCTTCGCCATGGCACCCGGCTTGTTCCAACTGTACCACTCCATCTCTTTCGCGTACTTATTCTGCGCCCACTCTGGTATCGGGATGCCGGGAAGGTAGAAGGCGCACTGCATGCACTGGAACCAGTCCATATTGCCGAGCATCAGCAAAGCCATGAGAGCGGACGGGATGCCCATGATCAGGTTGCGCACCACGATGAGGCCGGCACGGTTGTCAAAGCGACCGTACTGGATGAAACTGGACCACATACGGCCACCCCAGCCACCGCACATGGTGATGGGGTAGAAGTTGTTGTACGGAGCCATCCAGCTGACGCGGTTCCAGTTAATGCCCATGAAGTCCCCCGCAAAGATGCGGGCGGGGAAAGATGCCTTCGGTGGCGCCATTTGTGTGTTCTCCGTGTATGGGAAAGAAGAACGGCTGTCGGGCCAAAGCGCGAAGAGACGAGGGGAGCACGAGAGTAAAACAAAAGGAGAGTTGCGACGTAATTTTGTCTACCGAGCGAACGCTCATGCACCTTCGCCGCGGCAGTGGGGGGCACGCCGTGTACATGTTGGTGGCGGGGGAGAGCGAGAGACGGGAGCCACGTGCAGGCGCAAGGACGTGGAGCGGTTATGGGTGCATCGTGCGTGCACAGAAGCGTCCCCATTGGGGATGGTTAACAGAGAAACAAAGGAGGGAGGAAGAGGCCATCGGGTGAAAGTGGAGGTGCTACCCTAATGTTGTCGATGACAGCGAGGAAAAAGATGCGTCGGGGACGAAGACAGAGGCATAGTGTCGCCTGTCGCGCAGGCGCGCTGGACCCTTGGGCGGCAGGCAGCGCAACTCATGTTTTTGTTTATATATGCATTCTCTTCTTTGATATGGGGGAGGGGGAAGGGGGGTGTACAAGAAAGCAGCCATAATCTCAGAAGGGTGAGGCCGGCAGACATATCCGGTCGCTTCAGACTTCGCACTTGTGAGTGTGTGCGCAGTCACCATCCATCGAAGTCTTTTCACAGGAGGGGAGACAGCCTGCCCCCTCCCCACCACCACCACCACCAGTCACTTTGGGTGCGCCACTCCTCTCTCAGTGTGGCAGGCGGGGAAGATACCAGAGGTAAATTGAAAGAGGATGGACAATGCACACGTCAGCAAAATAGCGTGCAACCGATGTTCAGCAGCGTAGCCTCTGTCTCCTCCTCCACCTCAGCTCTCATCTGGCGCAGCGTCTCCAGGTCACTTCGAAGGGAGTCAAGTTCAGTTGTGTCTACTATCAACCCGACGTCACCGCTTTCGTCATGCTCACGTCGTGGCGCTGCAAACATGTCACCAACGTTCAGGCACGCCTGTCGCGCCTCTTCTCTGCTCCTCTCCAAGCGCTGCTTGAACTCCTGTGTGAAGGTGTCTTGCTCGTGCTTGTACCTCTGCAGTACTTCACAGATGAGGGCGCTTGTCAACTCCTGCGGAGCCTGTGCGTCGGCTGCCAGCACTGTGTCCCTGTCTAAATCATGCTTAGCTAAGGCAAGATGAAGTAGGCACCGCAGTAGCTCACGTTGCGTTGAGTCTACTTCACGGCGCACTAACGCCTCTTCGCCGTTCCCCTGCTCCGCTTCTTCCTGCAGCTCTTCGAGCGCCAGCTGTAGCATTCGTGTCTCGCGTACAAGGTGCTGCCTCTGCGCCTTCACGTAGTGAACACGTTCTTGAGTAGCAGCACTGCTACACTCGCTTCGACGCAGCGGAGGTGCACTCATCTGGCGTCTGCACCTCCTCAGAGGAGAAAGGGAGCCAGCTAGGGGCGATGAATCTCTGAATCTTTAGTTGCGGCAATGGCAAGATGGCAGCAGTGAGAGAGAAAGAATACATAGAGGGAGGGAAGATGAGACAGTATCCATTTGCGTGTAAGCGCGCGTCTGGAGGCACAGCGCGCCCAACGTCTTCAGCTCTCTGCATTCTCTGGAGAAGGGCAGCACATCCTTCTAAACCCTTAGAAGGCCTGAAGCGCGCCTATGAAGTAATCTGCAACCGCAGAGCGCGTACAGGCTCCGCTCCCACATGCGTCACAGCGTGAGGTTCTCTCTTTGTTTGCTCTCACCGCCCTCTACAAGACCGCTTACAAGCCCACGAAAGGTGATGTTGGATGATCAGAAGCCGGCAACGATATCAGCGAGAACCCGCAAGTGTCTAGATCAAGTATCACAGCATTCGCAATACACACGCACACACACACACACTTGGGCACATGTGCAATGGAGAAAGAAAGGAAGAGGCGCACGCGCACACGCCGCCGTAGTGTGCAGAGCGAGGCCAGGGTGCAGAGGCAAGTCGACAAGGAATGCATGGCAAAGCAGCACGAGATAGCGAGCAAGGAGTAAGAGAGGCCTGCATGGCAAAAGCAGAGTACGCACACAGCAGAAGATGCCATCCTCCCCGCAGGTAGGGCCACGTGGAGGCGTGGGTGGTCCTTGTGCGCACGCGCGCAGCGCAAGCGGAGTCTCCTACATTGAAGGTTTGCCCTGCAATATAGGAGACAAGCGAAGAAGGCCAGAAACGAGAGCCGTGTATGTCGTACCAAATGCACACTACTGCACACCCGCCCCAGGCTGGTTTATAGAGAAAATATTGCTTGCATCATCTGTCTCCGATTCATAATAAGCAGCACCGGCATGCGTGCGGTGGCGACGGCGATTAATCTTTTTTAGAATCGTGTTGCCAACATCAGCCAGCAGGCTCGAGACTGCCATGATGGGAGCACGCAGTGACGCCGTCGACTCTCCCACTGCATGAGCAGAAATCCACAAAGACACATAGTACGATGCTAGCACTAGCAGGCACAAGAAGAAGAACTGGAAGCCAGACAATAGCTGCTGCGTCGAGTCTTCATCGCCCACCAGCGCCACAGAATCAGAAACCGACTGAACAGAGATCATCGGCACGGCATGTGTTAATCCCCTGTTTCACAGAACGTGGTGAGAGAGGACGCCAGGACCAGAGGGTGAGTGGGGCACGTTCGCTCCTCTGCTTGCTTGTCTATTTGTGTGTGTGTGTGTGTGTGTGTGTGTGTGTTTCTGCAGCTGCCCAACAGCACAGATGCAATCAAATGAACAGTCGTAGCAGACGAAGGAATGAGCAACATGAAAAGCCCTACAAAGAGGAGACGGGAGGAGCGCAGGTGAGAGGATGGCCTCCCGCACCAGTGCACGTTCGCGTGGAGGTGCGCGATAAGGGGTGCCTGCACACGCGCCAAATGCATCGGATTGGGTAGCGCTGCACCGAGAGCAGAAAACTTGTGCGGCGCCAACGCCTAGCCGGTTCTCAGAGCCGAATTCCCAATGCGCAAAGACGTACCGGCTTCGGAAAGGGAGTGGAAGGGCAGAGCATCCGAAGAGTCGCACCAAACTTGAAAGCGCAGTGGAGTGTGATGCCACCCCCCCGCACAGCCACCCTTCATATCGGCCCCGCCCACCCCCGCCCGCTCTGCCGCATGTGTGCACTCGCACGGATCCCGCTAAATGAATCGCGCGCCTGCATGGCAGGCGCTCTATGCTATTCAAGAGAGATGCTGTGAATGGGAGTACGCGTGGCTGAGCGAAACACACAGCAGTGGGAGGAGATGCAGCGGCTTAAGGGCGGCTGCGTCCTTTTTTATGAGTGCGCATATGCTCATGACAATCCAAGAGAGAAGCCGACCTGAACTTCAGCGCTGAGCTCGACTCCGGCGCCACCTCTGGTAGTTTGTGTCGCGCAACCAGTCCGCCCTTTCGTCCTCTGCCTCCATGCTGGGCAAGGTAGGGCAGTCCCAGAGATTGTATGAATGCGTCGCACCGCCAGCAGGCACAGAATCTGCTGGGTGCAGAGTCTCGTATTCATCCTCTGTGAGCTCCAGCACCTTGTCCGTGCGCGGCACACTCAGAGCATTAGCACCGTCGCTGTCGCCCACCCTCGGCTCGGGGGCATCGGCGTTCTCCACGGATGGGTTCGCCCAGAGTCGAACAGGGCCACGATCATTGCAGGTGCGCCGACGCACGTACAGCAGTGCGTCCCGCAGCGCCAGTCGCCACTCTTCCAGTGCAGCAAGATGTTTGAAGCGCTCTGGCATATCAGGAGGGACATCAAGGCGCACGGCAAAGTCCATGGCAGATGAAGCAGGGTCCCGGAGAGAGATGTGGCGCCAGTATTCGACCTCCGCCACAATGCCAGCCGCCTCCAACTCAGCCACGACAGCGGGGTGAAGAGCAGCGCCGGCCGTAGCTGGCCGCTCCGCCGCGCTCCCCGTTTCCTGATCAGCGGAAATAATCCTCGTCGATGGCAGGAGCGACTCCGCAGCCACGCCGACCCACACATAGAGCCGGCCAGATCGCTTTGGGGAGGATGAGGCGGAGAACAGAAAATGGCTCTGAGCTACTTTCTCCACTGCTGTGAGAAAGTTGCGCGTTTCGGTCTCCGTGTCAGTGGCCCAATCCTCAGCGCCGGGTTTCTGCCTCTGTTGAACCGTCGACTGCTTCTGCAGCAAGCGCAGCTGCCTGCGCAACACGTGAGACTGGACGTGCTTGACCAGCAGTAGCTCACAAAAGGTCTTAGCGGAAAGGGTTAAGTGTGGAAGCAAGTGGCGCAGGGTGACGAGGACATCCACGTGGCACGCCGCGCTACTGATGCGGAAGTTAGCTGGTAGAGCTGGTGCCGCAGCGCTCACATCGGACTCGGAGGCGGGCACAGCGGGAAAGAGGGGAGCGTACCCTACTGGCACTCCCGCGTGAAGAATCCTTGAAGGTGCATCAGACGCGTGTCCTCGCCGGTGGGCATCGGCTCGCTCAACGTCCTGCACAAACTGCAAAGTGGCAGGAGTTAATGCGGAGACCACATGGCTGTCTGGATGTGTCCACCAACAGCAAGGCAGCGGTGATGCACTTCCAGCCGCTTCGCCGCTTCCGCCACGTTCATGCTCCCGAACCTGCGATGCCGACATTACACGCAAGCACACCATGAAGCCGCCGTCACTGCCCGTCCGCATCGGGTCCGTTCGCCACGCCGCCCGGGCGACGGAAGTGCGCAGATCTAGACTGTACTGTTCTGCCTCCTGCCCCGCAGAGCCGCCCTCGATAGCAACCCATGTGCTAAGACCGGACCGACCCTCTCTGAAGAGCAATTGAAGCACTGAGGTGGCCTCTGCAGATGCCATGCAGGCTTCAATGGTAGGTGAATCTAGTGGAACGCACTCGACGCTCAACGGTTGCCTCACATGCCCTGCAGCCGCCGCACCCTCGTTGGCCTCCTCCCCCTCCACTCTGCTTGAATTCTGCGGTAGCCGTAATTGCAACTCGTCACTCTTCATGAGAATCCGCTGTAACACAGCGCACACAACGGCCTCGTTTTCAATCACGTTGGCGCTCTGAGTGGCGTAGATGACCCAACCACAGCCATCCACCCTCACAGACTGTATGGCTGTGTAGAGCTGCTTCTGTAGCTTGGAGAAATTGGCGCTCGCCCTCTGGCAGCGTTCCACGAAGGTGTTCGGTGGCGCCCCTGACACGAAGCTGGGAGAACCGTGGTGATGCGGCGACGACGACGTGTGCCCTCCCAGCGGAGCAGGGTCGGCGTCTTCGTCGGGGGCCTCCTCTTGTTCACCGGCGAGCCATCCACGAGGACGGACACCGTCTCGCGATGTCTCGGGAATACACACCACCACTCTACTGAAAGGACGTGCAGCCGTCGCTTCTGACCCGCTGTCTGCCAAGCTGCAGCGTGGAGAGGCGAGTCGGCGTCTCCTGCCGTTCGGCGAAGGCGGTTCAAGATACACCATATTCGGGGACCGGTCCATCACCGCCACAGCGGACTCATCACACGCAAGCGACGGCACACATGTCTGGCGATGTTGTAACCTCGAGTCCTTGTGCATCCTCGCTCTCACTTGGTGTCGTGGTGTCGCGCTGTGGTCAGTACAAGATGCCTCCTCGACGGCGATCACCACCCGCGCCAAGCGGGCCGCCGCGGCTGGGTCACTCGATTCGACCTGCGCAGCTCTGAAGAGGTACTGTACAATTTCTGTGTGGTACGTGCAACCCGTCTCGTCACGGTCATTCGCTTGGCAGAGCACCACTTCATAGGGGTGTGGCACGCCTTCTTCGATGGACACAGCGGCAGCTGCCAGACGAACACTCAGCAGGGACACAGCAAGCGATAAATCATCCACGTGGAAAAGCGTACTGCTGGCCACCTGGCGCTGCAGCCAGTACATATGAGCGAGACTCGGCGGCTGCGTTGGCGGACTCAGAGCTGGACCCCCCACGGAAAGCGCGGATGCGGCGATCCCCGCGCTCGCTGCTGCCGGCCCTCCTTCCTCCTTCGTGAGAGACGCTGGCAAGCTCGCAGCTGGCACTTGCAAAGGGTGCGCCCCCACGTGCGACGGCGCGTCCAACATCATAGCGTGAAGAGCATCTGCGTCGTCTATGAGGTCAACCGATTCAGCAGTCAAAGGCAACACTGCTTGATCGCCCATGGCGCTGAGTTCTTCTTTGGAAATCGGCAGGGTTGATGCACAACCGTCCTGAATAACCGGAGTAGTATCACCAGTATTAGAGACTAGCGATTGTAGTCGCGACTTTGAGGGGGAGAAGCAGACATGGAGTGGTGCGCCGAACGTCTGAGTGGGTGGAAGGGGTACGGCGTACAGGCACGGATCGAAGGCCGTCGGCGTGAAGACGGGTAAAGGGGAAGGCGTGCCTGTCACACCCGCTGCGCCACTGATCACAATGCCGCTGTCGAGGCTCGTGGAAACTGTGCTATGCGCCTCCAGTTGATCCCGCACTGTGAGCCGCGTCAATGGCAAAGCACTGTTCACCAGGAAGAGAGGCCGTGAAGGGCGTAGCATGGTGTCCACGAATGCGTACCGTTCAGACTTGTCGATGATGCCCTGCTCCACGTAGAAGTCACCAAAGAACGCGCGCTGTACGTCGCGCATTTCGCGACGGCGCTCCTCGTCCGACTGGGGGGCGGCTGGTGGCATGTGCGTCCCATCCACCTCCTCATCTGCTGCTGCTGCCAGCTCCACAAAGAAACGCTGCGCCAGGGCCAGTGTGGACTCGTGCATCTCTGCCATCTCATCTTTCTCCTCCTCCGCCAGATAGCGGTCGGCCGCCTCTTCTGTAGAGAACGTGATGGGCTCCGATGCAGGGCAACTGTCCCGACTGCTCGGGTCGGGAACCAATTGAATAGGGGCCGCCTCTCGCCATGCACCGTGCAGCAGCTCCCTCTTCTCCTCATTCGACAGGCTCTTCAGATTGCCCCATCCATGTCGCACATTAGGGGTGGGCAGCCCTCGCAGGCTGCGAGGTAGGCGCTGCTTGGCGTGTTGACCGGCTACTAGACGACTAAAGGTCAGCATGGCCTGTGTGTAATATTGGTGACCGCACACGCGGCACGTGGGGTGAGGGGGAGGCGGGCTTCCTGGTTGCGCGTTCGCGCACGTATGTGCAGCGACGTGAATGGCACAGCCCCCTTCCCGCTTCACTGAGATTTTGCGAATAGTCGTTGTGCACAGGCGTGCAGGGGAGAGCAGAAACGAAGAGGCAGAGGAAAAGTGTCGATGTGGAGGGGTTGGGAGAGAGCGGTGCGAAGTAATCCACTGGCAAGGGGCAAGAGTCAGCAGGCTGCAGTTCATTGGAGATGGAGCAGCACCAGTAACGGCGGCAGGCAGAAACTAGCGCCAGCGTGTGCCTCGCCTCTCGCGCGCGCATACTACGTAAGCACAAGAATGGAGGGGGACGCATAGCTACATTTTTCCCTCGCCAAGAAGAGCAACTCACCACGCAAGACTGCACAAGCTAGTAAGCGCATCTCTGTGGGTGGGGCCAACGCATAGACTTGGAAACGGACCACTGCTCTGGGAAGAAGGCGAGCAGGACTCGAAGGGTGCGTGGTCGGTGCCACCGACCACAGGCACGGCTGAGCTGGCTGCGAGGAGGCGACGTTGCCGCAGCTGTAGTAGAAGAGGAGCCTGTTGAAGGTGAACGGTGCAGTCTCTCTTGCTCAACGGCCCCCGGGAGGAAGCCGCAAGGCTTGCATGAGCCGGATGCACTATACCTTGCAGTCTACCTGCCTGTCACATATGGACGCAGTGCCCTTCCTCAACCCCTCAGTATTCGGGGCACCGCCCATTCCGCTGTGCCTGCAGTCCTGTGGTCAGCGCAACGGGATCAGGGCATGGGCATCAGAAGACTGTGGAGGCGCAGTCACACATACATACACACACACACACCGTGCACAGCGTCTCCCGTGTGCTAGGCTTTACTCCCTTTTTCTCTTTCCTTTGGAGTGCGCACCATGCCAGCAGAAGTACAGACGCATGCAAGCGCCCGGGCATCCCAGAGCGGATCGTGCCACTGCGGTGCTGATAACAGTTCCGCCGCTGTCCCATCAGTCTTTGCAGCTTTCTGCAGCGCCGTCATCAGCGATGGCGGCTGCTTGGGGGACGGGGCAAAGCCGGCCGCCGTGAAGAGAGGGTGTCGTGTGGCATCCACTATCACCGCTCCCAGAGGCGCGCTCAGAAGCCCAAGCGGCCGGGATGGTCTCTGGTGCGCAGCGCTCGACGCAGTGGCGTGGGCTGCAGCAGCTGCATCAGGTAGCCGCCTCGAACCCGCAAAGCGAGAGTCTTTCCGGGGACCTCGCTCTGAGAGATGGCATTGTAGGGATGTGTTAGTGAGCGCCAGCCCCAAAGTGCGGTGTAGGACAGAGGCGTCGCTACTGCCGTACACGTACACCTTTGCACGAGAGTAAGGCGACGCGCTCTCGTTTCTGCACGGAGTTTCGGGTGCACGCACGAGGCCGCGCCACAGCACATCAAGCTGCTTCGCCAGATCTTCCATCGTCAGACTCTCCTGGAAATGAAGAGGTGAAGACGCCGTCTGGTCGTAATCAGCGTTGACCGCTGCGTCGTCGGTCGAGTAGCCAGCGTGCCCGCATGCACGGAGTCGACTACCGTAGCGGTGTGCACTGTAAACCTCAATCAAGTTTGCCTCCACAGAAGACGCACATTCAGCAAGCCAAGTGCACCACGCTGAAGGGTTCTCGAAGCTGCGGCGCAGGAGACTCTGCAGAAACTGTGGGTGGTAATGAGAGAGATACGCAAGCGACTTGTAGCCTTGCCTGCCTTTGCCGTAGGCACGCAAGCTGCCAATGTGTTGCGACGCTGCCACAAAGTCGGGAGACTCCACCGCCGCAGTATAGAGCAGCTCGAGCGCCTCACGGTTGAACCGGTGGATGTTCGGGATCCCGAACGGGTCTAGCCCCTTCAAAAACTGCAAGGTGCCCAGACGTATCTGCAGCTCCCTCATCCTCAGTTTCTCACTCTTTGTGGTCGGGTCCGCTGCCAGTAAGGAAGGTGTGCCCTCGCTCTCCAAAACTGGAAGCGCGCTCGTCTCGCCCACGAAATCTGCAGCGTCGTCGGTGTCACCGCCTGACGACTCGCCGTCACAAAGCGCCCGAAGACCCTTTTCCTCCTTTGTTTTCTTTTTCTCTTCACGCAGAGCTCGGCGAAGACCGAGAAAGGACGTCAGGGCTCCACGCGCCTCCCTCTCGAACGGGGCCCGCAGCTCCTCCAGGGCATCTCCTTGCACGAACGCTTTTTGGATTTTCGGAAGAAGAAGGTGGCCGCACGGTAGCGGCTCCGCCACCCGCATCACCTCCCTCGGGTTTAACTCCAGCACCGTCGGGGCAACCCCAAGGTCGGTGAGCATGAGGGGTGGTAACTGCACTCGACTGCTATCAGGACTGCTTGCCCAAGCACCGACCTCGCTAGCATGGGAGGGGTGCGGTGACAGCCGTTCTACCCGCGCAAACGGCACCAACGCGAGTGAACGTACATAAGAGTAGCCGTTGAACTTGACATACTCCAGATCAAGGGCATAGCTGCGTGGTGGTGATAGCTGGGCGCCGAGGAGTACGCGGCGCGTTGTGTGCATGCATTCAAAATGTAGTGCCACTAGAAATGGCGGCGGTGGCAGAAAGATTTTCCGGAGTCCTCACATGCCCCTGCAAGACTTTACGTAGTGGGAGGTGTTCTCATTTGGCGAAGAAGTCGAGAAAGACGGAAAGCAATATAGGTGGAGAAAATCGGACACACACCACCAGCAGCATCTCTAGCAACGTGATCACCGGTCTCTCAGACCTCCTCTACGGCATTCGGTTCTTCTGGGAAAGCGCCTTTACCGCCCTCGACAACGGTTGAAAGAAACCAACTCACATCTGCATCCTCTTACGCAGAGGACCAAGAAAACAAAAAGCGCGGCATCGCCCGATGCATCTCTCACACCAGTTTCCTGGGTTGTGCGGGTGCCAGTGCGTCGCTGTCAACTCGCAGTTCACGGCTGCCACCCCAATCATGTCCCATGCCTATACATATATACATATATATGTATATATGTTTGTGTGTATGTGTGTGTGTGTATGTATTTCCTTCGCACGAAGCACAAGATAGTCGCAACAGCTCACGCACAGCACCGCCTGCACATTAGCGACGACACCACCAATGGTGGGAAAATATGCGCAACGCAAAAACAAAACACTTGTGTACATGAGCGCCGCCCTGCGTATGAGGGAAGGGGGAAAAGGGAGGCGCCACTCATTCTCCTCTCGGCCTGTCAAATCTGCCTGGGACCCGCCGGCATCAACGTGCAGGCGGTCGTACAATGCCCACCACACCTATGAAGCATTCGAGCGAGCCTCTAACACACACGTGGGCGCCACAAGCAGGCAGAAGTACACACACCTACACACAGACATGGTGCAACGCGAGAAGGGCGCGCGTACCGCTACCCGCTGCCCTCAAGCAACAGGTTCCTGTACTACAGCGATGAGAAAGTCGTCGCTGCAGCGGATGATGATATCGTGCAGAAGAGTGCGGACGCGAATAAGCTCTGTGGTGCTCTCCTGAATCGGCGCTGGTGGCGTCGTGCTGGTCTGCTTCTGCGCTCCAAGTTTGGAGGATGGGTCAGCGGCAGCACCGTGAGACTTTACAGGTGCAAAAATTATGGCTGCCTGTCGTGCTAAATCAGCCGCCATGGCGGCATAAGATTGGGCCAGAGACCTGTCGAGGTTTTGGAAGCTGTCGCGTATGGGCGCCCCTTCGGACGTGCACACCACCACACCCAGCACACCCTTGGTGTACGTGACGCGATCAATAACAGCCTCAATCTGTTCTGCCGACATCGTGCGCGGAGGCGCGTGTGGCGGAGTTCGTGAGAAGAGAAACAACACGATGCAGGGAGTTGTGTGATGATCTGCCACGTAAACCGGCGCACAAAACTTCGCAGAGCGCAGATAGACCACAGCGGTGAAGAAGAGAAGGGGCGTGCAGATCGTGATCGTGTGCTCAATCTCGGGAACGCACGTGACGAGCACGCACGCACAGGAGCTTCGTTGATACCTCCGTTCGTGTTTGCGGGACCTCGCAGGGGATGGAGGAGGAGGGGAGAAGCCAAGACACACACACACACACACACACACACACACACACACACACACACACGAGAGCACAGATAATGAGAGATCGGAGCGTGGAGTAGTCAGGGAGTGAACAGAGGAAGCGAAGAGAACGTACAGAGAAGCGACTCCGTTGTGCTCGGACGTGCTAAAGCGCTGGAGACGCTGAAAGATGATTAAAAAAAAACGGTGACACACATGCATGCGTCAGATTGACCGCGTAAGAGCCCCTGACGCCGCTTTCACAGCTGGAACCGCTGTAGAGCAGAGAGAGGGATGCGGCAGAGGGGGCTTACGTGCACCCTCGAGCATCGCCTCTCCCCCGCCCTCTGTCACATCCTTCGCGTTCTTCAGCGTTGGTAGCGTGCAACGCCTTGCATAGGGCCATTCCAGGAAAGGCCACATCAGTTGTCAATCACGTGACGTGCTGTAAGTCCATTGAATCAGCAGAATATGTCAAGCAGATAGATAAAGCAGAAATAAATGAGCCCCTCTCCCACCCCCACCCCAGCAGCAGCAGCAGGTCAACCGCGGAGACTCACCGTTCGAGGTTGGTATCGTAGGGAAGGAAAGAAGGTGGGGCCAAGAAAGCGGTGGGTGATGAAATGTGGAGGCTGTCAAGTTGTAACGAGCGCTCCAGCGGGAGCCTCACAACTTTCCTGTTAGACACTTTCACTAGCCGGCAGCCTCACCTCCCTCATCCTCTTCCCATGCATCACACTATCACCTCAGCGTACGCACGCGTAGGCGTTTGGGAGGTCCACGAGCAGCACATCGCCGTCAACCGGCGCATCAGTGCAGCCCAACGCGTGGCGCTTGGGCAGTCCCTTGATCGGTGCCTTTCGCCGACGCTGCGGTAAGAATGCGTAAAAGAGGGGCGGCGATTCAGTTGGAGAGCACGTAGCGCTGCTGCTGCTGGTGCTGGTGCTGGTGCTGGTGCTGCTGCTGCTGCTGGTGCTGCTGCTCTCGCCACAGCGCCTACGCGCCACTCCCCGCTTGCCGAGAAGTGAGCCACGTCGCTTCCCCGCAGATCTGGAAGGCAAAGTATGCGAGTCAGACTTATGGTGTTGAGCACATAACTGTGAAGTGACCCGGAGGTCCTCCTCGTCACCTTCGCTACCGCACTTTGGTTTAGCGTCACATCCGCTTTCAATAATGAGAGAAGCGCGTTGAAGCGCTAGAGCATAGTAGTGCAGCGGGTGACGCACGAGGTCAGCCGGGCAGCTACGCAACGGATCCGACAGTCGAGTTGCTAGTCCTCTCTGTAGCTCTCGCACGTCATCATCCCTGACTGCGTCTGCGGTTGGCTTTGTCCTCCGGTGACGCGAAGCGGACGTAGCAGCTCGCCGTTGCCTCGGAGAGATGCGTGAGGCACTCGGTATTGAACTTTGGAGGAGATGCAGCCAATCCATAAAGAACAGGAGAAAGTACTGCAGCCACTTCCTGAGAGACGCGGCAACATGCGGTCTAACTGTGCTCGCCGAGATCAGGGAAGGGGGCAGAATCGGTTCGTGAGCGGCCCGGGCACCATGACAGCCGTCGAGGTGAGATGTGACAAGGCGCAGCAGAAGGGCACACACACGCTCCACCTGGCACACGGCAGAGGTCTCAGGAGAATCGCTGGCTGCGCCGAGTGCTGGATTTGGATCCTGCACAAGGGGCCTCAGTGCTACCGAAAGCACTGCAAGTGCTGCCCTGGAGGCAGCCA
Source organism: Leishmania tarentolae (assembly GCA_033953505.1). NCBI lineage: Eukaryota > Euglenozoa > Kinetoplastea > Trypanosomatida > Trypanosomatidae > Leishmania > Leishmania tarentolae. Next base: position 1,396,313 of record CP119856.1, on the reverse strand, counting down.
TCTGTATGTGCAAGTAATCGTCCTCACCTGGTCCTGCGAGTACAGAGTCCTGTTGAGATGCTAACGCTTCCGACGTTGTGTTACGCACAGCCACACCGCTCTTGAGTGATTTCCGCTTCGTTGATGAAGCGGGGTAACGCCTCAAAGAAGCCCTGCGTGCGCTGTCGTCTAGGAAAAGTTCATGGCGAAGATTTTCGGAGACTTTAGAGGGAAGCCAGCGAAGCAGCTCTTCGCTTATCTGAGTTACCGTGGCACCCTCCACGCCAGTAAGCGTCATCATCCGATAACAGGAGGCAGGCTCCTCCGTGAAACAGCACCGCGGCACATCCAGCAACTGAAGGAAGGTGTGTGTTGAGATCATGGTTATCAGGGCTCACTGCGTCTTTGCGTGAGCTTGTGTGTGCGTGCCTTCCTGAGCGAACGGATCTTGCAATCCCACATTGGATGTGGGCGCCAGGTAAGCTCTTGGGTCCGGTGGTCACCATGCAAACACTTGACCATCGACCGCAGAAGGGGGAGGGGGACAACAACAACAACACGCACGAGCACATGAAAGGCAGAGATGAGCAGAGGAATTTAGTATGCAAAACATTTTTCGAGCTGATTACGGATAGGGAGCATCGTCGTCAGTACTGATGTGCGAAAATATCAGCGGCACGTCTGTGATACACACACCTGCTGCATAAGCACGCGTCATTCGAGGTAGAGTGAGCCAAGCAGAGAGTACCACCGTGGGCCTTCACACAGTCTGCAGGCATGCGCTGCCTGTCCTCCACTTCTGGAAAATGAGCTGTGCGCAACTCTGATTGATGAGCCTTGCAGCCTCCGTGACGACACATACGTTAGGGGGCGTTCTTCACTGAGGGTCGTACAGGCAGGACTGCAGTGCGTCCTGCTCCGCAGCACCAGTACGCATATACGCTGTGTTTCTGCACGGGCCACAGCGCGGGGCCGCGTGTGTGCTCAGCCTCCGGCACCGCCAGGTGGAAGCATGCAGGCGGCCGAGCGGACGGGGCTCACTCTCAAGGCACGGGCAGTCGAGGTACAACGGAGGACAAGAGACCGCAACGTCTCGGGGCCCGCTCGCCAAGGAAATCGAAGCTGGAAGTAGCACGCGTGTAGGAAGCGCGGCACCGCCACCTCCGCTGGGGCGAGTGTGCAAAACTCGATCGCCCCCCCCACCACCACCGCATCTCGCCGCACCGTGGTATCACGGCAAGCGCGTGCAGAGCAATGCATGAGAGGTGCAGTCAGAGGCAACAGACAAAAGTCCCTCTCCGCAGGCACGGGCGCACACTCACTTGCAGGCATCGGAAGCAGGCAAGAGGAGGGGGAGGGGGGAGGGGTAACGGAGGAGAGCGCGCGGGGGTTTCGCGTCGGCATCTTCATGGAAAAGAAATCGAAAGCGGAGCCGCCACGGCGCTGATCGTACCTCATATCATTTGAGCAACACAAGTAGCACGTCCCAATGCCCATCTTACCTCTCACTTCGCCGTCACCGTCGGGCAGGGAGGTGGAGGAGCAGTGAAGAGTGGGGCGCATAGCAGTGCTCTACCGGTGACGGGCCAGATGGCGACTCGAAGCAGCCAGTGGTGTTCCGAGTAAGCTCATTGACACGGGGGGGAGAGGGGAAACGGTTTGGCTGTGTTTTTGCGGTCGGGCTCTCAGCTGCCCCGTCGCCGGGGACGGCCTAGCCCTGCAGACAAAGCACATCATTCGACGCCTGTGGAGTCGAGACTACTTGGTAGACCGTCATGTCAGCCCCCACAGTGGCATCCTGCTGTAGTAGTAGTAGAGTGTGTTGCCACCACATGCGTTTGCAGCCGTAATGATTCCTCTTCTCTCTCCCCAAGGGAGGAGGGAGAACAGTCCGCTATGCGCGAGGCCAGAGGTGTTATGGAGGCAATAAGACAGGTGAGCAAGAAGAGAAGACATCGAAAGATTGGGGCCCATCTCCCAGCGTCGGAAGACATTGGCAGACGGAGGAGATGCGTAACTGCCGCGGCAAAGGCACGGTGCCTCCCACAGAGAACAGCATTGGGAGCCATAGGGGGATGTCGCTTGAGGTTTTTTTTTTACCAGTGCGTGTAGCGGCCGAGCGAAAGAAAAGGTGCAGCAGTACACTCTTCTGGTGCAGCCGTCGCTATTGTATGGCACCCCATCAGCCACCACATTACTAGCGGCAGTTCGCATCTGTCAAGTGCACACACACACACACACACAAACACACGTGCCCTTCGATGTCCATTATTGCGCTCTGTGTGCTTCTCCTGCTGCTCCTCTGCATCCCTCACAGATGCTGTGTGTAGCGTCCACTGGTGTACGCGAAGGCGGCAAGCAGCGCTCGCAATCGTCCTTTGGCATGTTTGGCTATCAAATCGTGTCCGCACCGCTCAACCAACGCTCTGCGTGGACATCCACCTCTGCATGCCGCCTCTCCACGCAAAACGCAATCCCCAGAGAGTCACAGAACTGGTGCATGCGGCGCGTCGCGTTGCGTGCCATTAGGGTGACCGACACGCCAGAGCGGCCGAAGCGGCCGACACGGCCGCACCAGTGCGCGTACTCGAGTGCGGTAGCTGGTTGGGCGAGAATCAAAACGTGGGTCAGGTGTGGTAGATCCAGTCCGCGCACGTTACAACACTTGCACGTGATGAAGCAGCGCCGCGGTGGCCGAAGAGGAGCAGATGAGGGTGTCAGCGAATCGGTCGCACATACAGTCGGCGACGTCTCCAATGGCTTTGGCATCGGTGCCTGTAACTCACTCGCGGCGGCGTGTGTGGGTGCCGTCGCACTCGTCTCGCGTTCGAGTCGTCGAAAAGTATTGCAGGGCTGCGCCGCAGAGAAGGGATTGTCCCCATCGCTGTCGAAAGCGTCCACCTTCCGCACAGTGCGCTGAATGAACTTACGTGTCTCGGCGCGCCGCCGCTGCTGCTGCTGCTGCTGCAGTGTGTAGTCCAGCCGTTCCACCAGGTAGTCGGTGCACAGCGTGTCACCTTGCGAGCCGAGGATCCCCAGCGCATCCGCTTGGCCTGGGAGAAGGACGTGGTTGATAAAGTCCTCAACATTAGAACAGTCTGGTAGAATAAGAAGAATATAATCCTGATGCTCTTCAGCAGCGGTGCGAGTGGTATCCGACGGCTCGCCATCCCCCGCCTTGACCCCACCGGAGCGCAGCGGGTGCAGACTGGGGCACGTCGCAGCGAGCACTTCTGCGAGACACTGTCGCTGTTCCTGTTGGGTGTCAGCGGTGTAGAAGAAATGTCGAATACCATGAGGCACGGCTGCGCGCGAAACCGTGTCTGAGACGGCGGCCAGACGCGTAGCGGACTCCTGTGCCTCCTCAAACACTCGCGCTGTACGGTCAGCCAGCAGATTCTTCTTCATGTAACGCCGAATGTGATTCACAGTCGACCCGGCTAGGGTAGCACTTGTCATGACCACCTGCACAGGGGCCTGGTACTTGGTGTAGCGAAACAGCTCTTTGAGGAGCAGATTTCCAGCGGCGTTCGGCTGCGTTGACGGCATCACCTCGTCCACCTCATCCACGACAATGAGGTCAACCGTAGAGAGGACAGGCATGAGGGAGAAGGAGTAGCCTTTTCTGTTTTTTCGCTGCTCCCGCTTCTGAATGGCGGCACGGCGGCGCTTGTAAAAGCGCCAGAGCACGTCCGGCGTGGTAACCATGATGTAGGGACGGTTGTCAATGGTGCCTACAATCTTTCGTGTCTCGTTCTCGTCCCGTACGAGCTCCTTCGTCAGTCGGCGATACACGTGCTCCTCAGTGAGGTTGCTCGTGGCGGCGAAGACCAGGCGATCATCGTTTGGGTACCACCACATCTCTTGCAGCCACCTTTCCACCTGCCAGCACAGATAGTCGTTGTTGACGAGGATAATGGTGGAGAGAAGCTTCATGGGCCCGTCGCGCATGAGTCGAGCAATGACGCCGAGACACAGCGCAAACGTCTTTCCCGTGCCGGTAGGGGCACAGACGGCGACATCCTGCGTGGCGTACATATGCTGTAGAATACGCGCCTGCGCAACAGTAAAACCCTGAAACGACCTGGAGGAAGACGCCGAAGAGGTCAGGACAGCAGCCGTCGTGGAGAGGCTGCGGTTAGTGTCAAGAAAATGGTGCTCCAAATACCGGACAAGCTCAGCGGGGAGTCCCATGCGCTCGGGGGCCACTACAGCCACCGGCCTCTGTGCCATATCCTCCGGGCTGTACGTGGAGAGAGCGGTGTCATCCAGAAGCACATTGCTGAGCCGCTTCACATCGCGCAACGGAGCTGGCCGCTTGGCAGTGAAGAGCACTGGGCGACTGTCCGAAGTGCGGAGGTCTGTGAACTCCTCCGGTACGTCCCGGAAGCGCAGCGGCAACCTCTTCTCCGGACGCCACCGCAGCAGTGGGCACTTGCGGAGCATCAAGATCTGCACTGCACAGAGAGCGGTCTATTGCTGTTGTCGCGCGCCTTCTGTATGAACGGATGGTCAGGGGCGCACTGTCACTGCCTTCGCGGCTACACGCTTTCTGTGGGAAAGGGAGAAGTGACACCTTCAAAGGGAAACCAACGGTGGCGTAGGCGGGTGCGCAGAGAGCAGCAGGCGAGAAACCAAGAGAAAAAAACAGACCCAGTGCGCATGCTCATCCTCCAGTGCACCTGTATGGGTGTCCGTCACAACGCCTGGATAACGCGAAGGCCAGAAAAAGAGGAGGGAGAGAAGGAAATCCACCTGTTAGGGGGTTGGTGGGCTGTAAACCTGGACTTGGAGAGAAGGGATGAAGACAAGCGGCGCACCAGGTGGGTGTAACGGGTAGTGCTCATGTGCGTATGCGTGTGTTCAAGTTTTGTTTTCCGGTGTTGCACATTTGTTAACGGGGTGCTTCCGTGTGCACTGTATGATGCCTTGTGTGGAAAGAAAGAAGTGGTGGGGGGCGAAAAGAGGAAGAGAGAGAGAGAGAGGCTCGCGTATGAAGCGTGCATGTCACCGCAGGGTGGAAGGGTGGGGGCTGTGTGCACTTGACAAGGTGGCCTGCCGCGAGAAGAGCGCGCCCGACAAAACGAGAAGACAATATGCGCACAGAGACCAGCAGCAGCAACGCGCTCGTCCCCTATCGTCTCCCTGTGCACCACTCTCCATCGATGCGTAGCCTTACCTCTCCTCCATTCTCACCACGATGCTGTATGCCAATCGGTGCATAAGGCTACAGCAGCGCGCGTAATAGAGGAGAGAGAGAGAGAGACAGACCTGCAGAGGTGGTGCCTATGGCGTCCCCAGTTGTGGAATGTTGACGCACAGACTCTCTCTCGTGCATCCGCTTGTGTTGAATTGCTTCAGTATTGATTCCGGGATGTAATGGTTCGGTGGAGTTTACTAGATGTGCTACTACTAGTATCGCCGCCTTCCGCTCAGCAGTCGATTCGGCAAGGCAGGCAGGCAGGGAAAGGGGAGAAGGCTTAAGAATGTGTAAAGCACGGCAACTAACCGGCATGTTAAGAATACTTGCACATGTGTGGCAGTCTCACAGTGCCACGCACCGACTGCGACCGTCAGGTATTCGATACCTTGACATGCTGATCCTCTTGTCGTGTAAGTCGCTTCAACACTCTACTCCCCATCCTCTTCGCTGGTCTCAGGCGTCTCAGTGGATTCGGACTCCTCAGGAGCTACATCCTCGGTAGCATCCTCCACCGCCTCATCCGCATCCTCGGGGGCGGCGTTGATGGGCATGTCGCTGCCGGGCTGCCACTGCGGGCAGCGGTACCGCATCACCTCCAGGGTGGCGCACCCGTGATACACAGCACCGGAACAGGTGATGTTCAGTGCGGACATGTGTCAGTAATTGTACGTAGACGAAGGAAATACACAAGACAGTGAGACGATGTCACGCTGCAGTGGAGAATGAATCACGCAATGAAGTTCGCTGATACGATGCGCGTCCGTTTTCGTTGGCGTGTTCAGGGATGTGTGTGAGTCGAACGAGAATGCCGAACAGTGGAATGGACGACGCCAATTTCGATCAGCCAACGCACGCACGAGGGGAGACGCGAGGAGAAAGGCAGAAGAAGAATGAAGACTAAAGAATGAAGAAAGAGAGGCAACCACCACTCCTCCACACGACGAGAGGAGGACACGTTCATACGGAGGTCACGCGAGGGATCTCCGAGCATGCGTATTCGATGTTCCATTGGTTCTACTGCAGCGGACTTCTCTTCTGGTGCACAGGGACGCGCACGCACCGCCGCGTCCACCTGCACGCCCTCGTGTATAGACATCAAAGATTGGGAACAGCGAAGGAGGGGTACAGAGACATACATTCCTTTCCTCATCACCACCCCAGTGGCTTGCACACAATATCGGTCACCCTACGTAACCGGCTCCGGGCAGAGAGAGGCAACGGCACCCCCCCCTTTCAAAACGAGAACGGCAACGATGTTTTTCTATTCCTCTCCTTCAAGGTGTTCACTCTGCCCAGCAGCACCCTCACCCCGGCCATAGCCCTGCAACAGGCACACATCGTACCGTCTGAGGAAGCCTTAGACGCGCGCGTCACAGCTATGCGCTGGCGTCCTCATCAGAGCACATTCTCCACTGAAAGCACCACGCTCGCTGCTTTTGCAGGCTGCCGCGTGGGGCTCCTCTCGTGGTCGCGCCCACTCCGCATACCAGAGGTGAGCCGTGGGAGGGCTGGATGGGACGCGCTCGAGTCATGATGGCGCGATGACCATCATGTGAGTGGCGCAAGCCAGTTCGCTGCCGCACCTCTCCCCGACGCAACGCTACTCAGTCCCTGGTGCCTGACAACAGCGGTAGCAATCTGTTGAACCGGCCTCCCCCGTGAACTCATAGGGGCTTGACCCTGTCACGATCAGAGCTAGTCTGGCATAGATATGCGAAGGAATAAGGGGCACGGAAGCCTCCCATGCCCTGCGTCATTGCACAGAAATACACGATTTCCTCATCATACCTGAAAGCGACGTCTCTGTGGCATAGCCCTTGTGGTACGAAGGAGGTGCGCATCTAGCACACCGACGACAGCAAGAAAGGCGGGAAGGCGTGCAAAGCAGTGCAGCACCGAACAGAGTCCCTTCCGTTGGAAGCGTAGCAGCGCGTTTCCGTGAACTAAAGCAGCCAACGCAGGCACAAGTCCTTCTACAGGCAAAGCAACAATGATGCGTACGTGATGTGTGCATGGAAAGCTGATGTGTAGTACTTGGGTACAACTATTGATAAAGGTAGTCAAAGTACCGCCAAGGGATCAGCGGGGCTTGCACCGACACCTCTGCAGCAGAGGTATAGAAATCGAAGCTTTCCCTTGTCGCGCCCTGCGCCTCGGCCACGATGCCAGCGCCAAGGTACGCCTCCGGCATCACCGCGTCGGCTTGAATAGCGTTCATAAAGTGCTGCCAAGCTTCCTGCAGTCGATTGTGGCGGGTGTCAGACGGCAGCTCTAGCTGCGAAGCCTCCAGGAGGCGTGTCACACCAAGCAACGTGTGTCCCTCCCCGTGGTTTGGACATGCCTCCACCGCCGCCAACAGTGTCAATGCAACGGCATCGAACAACTTCGACGGCAGCAAACGCTGCGTCTCCGAACCGGGGAAGAGCGAAAATGTGCCGCGCACCCTATCTGCAACGTGGGAGGTGAGTGGGAGGCCAGCAAGCATGCGCGCCACGTCAGCAGAGGCCGTGGTGTCGAAGTCCAGGGTGCCTAATAGGTTCATATCACGTACCAGTGACACAGACAGGCTGCTGCCATGTTGCACCTGCTGCGCCGCGATGGACTCCCTAAGGCGGATCAGCGAAAGACGCGCCTGGCTGCACTGCAGGTCTGCAAACGAGCGCCGATACAGCATCTTACTCTTTGTAACGGCGTCCGTGCCCGCCTCTGTGGCTACCTCCGCCACTGTTGTGCATCCAAGTCGCGTGGCGACATGACTCAGAAGTGCCCAATGTCCCACAATGCGCCGCTTCAGCTCGCCGAAGGAGTGCTTTGGACCCCCTTCCACGTTCTCGTCAGGCGCGCAGTGCGTGCACAACCCTTTCAGTGACTTCTTCTTCAGAGCGGCCGCCTCTGCGCCGGCAGCCTCGTCGCTGAGCTTTGCGATACGCGCCATGGCTACCGCCAGCTCCTCTGCCGTTGTGTCCTGTCCCTGCCCATCGGCGGAGTCTGGCAGCCGGCACTTTCGCTGCACCGCCACGTGGACAATAATTGCCACCACATCGTTCGGATACCCACTAAGCAGATGCATGACAGCCTTGTTGGCATCATCGTAGTTGCCCTCCGCAGCGTGCAGGAGGGTCAGAAGAAGTAGTCCCATGTAGCTCTTCGGGTTATGCTGAAGCACCACTATAAGTTGGCTTCGGGCGTTATCCGCGGCGCCCATACCGACGAGCATCCACGCCATGCGCAGCACGTATCTGGCGTCCTCTTCGGGGAGCGCCTCGCGCTCCAGTATATCCCTGCTTTCTGCAGTAATGACAGACAAGGCGGTCTGAAAAGCCGCGGTGCGGCTGTTGATGTCGCGGCTCCCCATTCCCCACCTCATACAAGCCATAGCCAGCGTGCAGGCAGTCATTGGGCAGCGGTGCGCCTCAACTGCAGCACGAGCCAAGCGAACGGCTGACTCTGCTGCGGGAAGCTGGTGCGCCTCTGCTGCAGCCACCGCAGCCGCCGTGAGCAAGTATGCGGCCTGCAGGCGTTCAGTCGATGGTGGCTCCTCCTCGGCGGCACCAAAAGTGCTCTCGTTGCCGGCATCATCAACCGCATTGCCTTCGGTTCTATCATGGCTGGTGTCACCCTCTTTCGCGCTGTATACAGCAACCTCCGCCTCGGCCACCATTGGTGTCTTGGCCTTGGCGCTGGTGCGGCTCTTGGCGTCCTCCTCTAACAGCATTGCTGCGGCCTCCTCACACACCATCAGCACGCGCTCCTCCACCTCACTGTTGTCACCTCTGGCGATAAGAAGGTGGGAGGCGAGTCGTAGCCATTCCAGAGCACTTGTCGGTGTCCATGGCTTGACCGCACTCACCGAGGACTTCCCCTCATTCGTTGCAGGGGCGAGGGCCTCCGGAGGCCGCAAGGGCTGCAAGAAAGAGCGCTTCGTGTGTATGGTGTTTGGCTTCTCCGCGGGCATGATGCACGCTCGCGAGGGTTTATGTGTGCCACTTTTGTGTCAGCGACTGTGGGAAAGGGGTGCAGCCACCCAATCACGCTTGATCGATGCGATACGCCCGTACACAGACGCTTGTGTGCACGTGCGTACGTAGACACAGGCCCTTGTGGTGTGGCCCCTGTTCAGACAGCAGAGCCCTCGGATGTACGGCTAGCACCCACAGGAAAAGGGAACGAAAAAGGACGCGCACCAGTGAGTAGGTGTCATGGTGATGGCGAATAATGGCGAATGAGAAGACCACACCATTGTATGTAGTGGTGACGGTAAGAAAGGTAAAAGTGGGGGGAGGGAGGCAACGTGCGCGTCCGCCAGAGCGAGAGCTGTCACAGAGAAGGGGGAGCACGAATAGCGTGGGGAGAGAAGGGCGCGTGGGGGCAGGCACTGCGGGGGGGGGGGGGAGCACACGGCTGTGAGACAAGCTATACATCAGCCTTTTCCGATGTAGCTGAAGGCGTGCACACACGATCCTCACTCATTGGCGTCGTTACTTATGCTCTAGGTGGACTGATACGCGTACGCACACAGAGAGAGAGAAAACGTCGAGCCGCTGAGGGAGGGAGTTCGCCCAGTGTTGTGAGCCCCCTCACGTGCTCACTCCTGCCGCCAGCCGCCGCTTTCTCGGATTCTCGAAGCGGTCATGACAAGCAGCGGCATAGTGGCAATGCAGCATTTTCTGTCGGGTGTGAGCCGTTCATCCCCGCCCCATATGAGCGTTGCCTCTCGCTCATCCCCTAAAGTGAGGCGAGGGTTGATGTGCCCCCTCCCCCTGCGATCGCTTCTTCTTTTGTGGTGGCAGTCCCTTGCTGGTAGTGGACCCTGTAGACGAACGCTTGCTCGGCGTGCTGTGCTTCCTGTCGAGCAACTGCGTGCGATAGGCGTGTGCGCCACTATGCACGAGTGCACGCACGCACTACAGGCATACACATGCGTCGTCTTCAAACAACACACAGGCTCTGCCGCCCTCCATTTATTAGACCCAGACACGCTCGTTCAGTGTGACATCGGGCGGCACCTGATCCGGCATGGGCTGCATGCGCACCTCCCGGCCATCCTCGAGCGACACCACCTCCAGTCGCTCGTTCACCACGCCACTGATGAGAGAATAGCCGCGATACAGGGTATTGTGCACCGCTCGAGAGAGATTCAGTGCCTCTTCCACGGACGCCATGCGCACTAGCACACAGCCGGTGAAAGCGCCAGACAAGTCATCCACGGAGAGCCGCATCTCTGCGACGGTGCCGTACTGCTGCAGCAACACCTTCAGCTGGTCCTCTGTCGTCCAATACGGGAAACCGTCGAGAACAATATCCGGTACAAAGCCCTCCAAGTCGTCCTCTGCGCTGTCGCCATCACTCGTGGGGGAGGAAGAGGAGTCGGAACTGCTGCTGCTGACGCTGCTGTGTGGGCCCTTACCAGCAACTTCCTCCGCTGATGACAGCGTCGAAGACGTATCGTCAGCCGCGGCACCGAGGGTGGAGTGGCGCTTCATCTTCCGATCTTGCCGACGACGACGCGCTCGCGCACGCTTGCGCCGCTTCTCGGCCGCTGCGGAGGAGTGCGCAGGAGAGGCAGACGTTTTACTCGCGATGGCACGAGGATCGGCGCGAAGCCCCCACACTAACGTGTGACGCCGCATCCAGTCGTTCACGTCCGCCAGGCAATGAGTGTTGTTGCCGCCACCCGCGGTTGCGTCGTGGAGGGCAATGCAGACGAGCTCCTTGCAGTAAGCGTGGCGCACCGCGTACAGAGCGTTTTGATGAGAATCGACAGTTATAATGAAATCCTGTACGTACAGTGCGTCGCCCGATGCAGTGGACCGGAAGAGCTGAAGCAGCGCCTCCGTGGCAGTCTCCCCAAGGTCCTGCGCACACTGCTGCAGAGGTATCCGCTGCAGTGGCGTAACCTCCACCTGGCCGTAGCGGCCAAAGTACGGGTTCAGCGACTCCTCATTGAGCTGATGTGGATGTACCATGCGCACGTAAAGGTGCGCTGTTTCGCCAAAGTGCGGGGCCGTGTGGTCTGTGTGCGCTGTGCCCGTGGTCGGGCGGACAAAAAAAACAGGCCTGGACGTCAAACCCGTCATGGAAGACGCGGCGGCGGCTGTCGGTAGATTTACCGGCTTGCTGGCCGGGGAAGCGCCGCCGGACGCTCTTGCGGATGGCATATCTTCTACCACATGCGGTGCTAACGACAGCTCTGTCGGTGTGGTGGCAGCGATGGCAGGGCCCGCGGACCGCGGGGTCGACGGCGTTGGTGCGGCTTCTAGACTCCCCGAAGGTGCGGTGAGAGCCCCTTCCGCCGGGGTGCCCAGCTCCAGCTTGCTCACCGGAGCGGCACCAATAAGGCGGGACACGCAGCACACTCGATCGATGTGGTACTCCGGGAAGGAGAGAAAGCTAAGAACAAGGCGCACACTGTCGAGCCGGTAACGTCGCGCAGCAGGCACTTCCGTGGTGCCCGCACTGCCATTGAAGCGACGGTTTAGCGACAGCAAGATCACACGTCCCAGCTGCCGCACAGCAGGGTGGAGCGACTCGTAGAACATCGGGTAGCACATCGCTTGTGATACGAAAACATCGTACAGTTGCGGCAACATGTGTAGCTGGCGTGCCAGCTGGTAGTTTTGAAGATCAACTACTGCGAGGTCCTTCATTGCTGGACTTGACGATTTCCTGCGTGGCTGTGCTCTCCTTTGTTTTTTTCTACTTTTCTTTTTCAGCACCCGGTGACCTCCGCGTGCGTTTCGATGAGCGAGCAAAGTGGGATACGCCCATGCCCGTGTGAGCACTTACCTCTCCTTTGCCGGTGTGGGAAAAAGACAGAGGGGGAGAGAGAGAGGGGAGAAGCGGGTGTTCTTCACTGAGGGTCGTACAGGCAGGACTGCAGTGCGTCCTGCTCCGCAGCACCAGTACGCATATACGCTGTGTTTCTGCACGGGCCACAGCGCGGGGCCGCGTGTGTGCTCAGCCTCCGGCACCGCCAGGTGGAAGCATGCAGGCGGCCGAGCGGACGGGGCTCACTCTCAAGGCACGGGCAGTCGAGGTACAACGGAGGACAAGAGACCGCAACGTCTCGGGGCCCGCTCGCCAAGGAAATCGAAGCTGGAAGTAGCACGCGTGTAGGAAGCGCGGCACCGCCACCTCCGCTGGGGCGAGTGTGCAAAACTCGATCGCCCCCCACCACCACCACCGCATCTCGCCGCACCGTGGTATCACGGCAAGCGCGTGCAGAGCAATGCATGAGAGGTGCAGTCAGAGGCAACAGACAAAAGTCCCTCTCCGCAGGCACGGGCGCACACTCACTTGCAGGCATCGGAAGCAGGCAAGAGGAGGGGGAGGGGGGAGGGGTAACGGAGGAGAGCGCGCGGGGGTTTCGCGTTGGCATCTTCATGAACGCCTTCATCGCCGCACGTTTGTGAGCCTCATGGTGTAAAATGGCGCCGGCGCTCAGGGCACAGCGAGACCTCCGACGACTCCCTCGGGCAACGCGTTTCCCTCACCGGTGCGCGCACCAACTACGTCGTGGGTACATGAGTAGGAAGGTGGAGGGGTCCACTGGAAAAGTGAAGGGGGCCGGGTGGAGCACGGAAAGGCAGCGGTGAGAGAAAAGGCGTACAACACCAGCGAAAGGTAGAGAGCCAAAGAACTCAGACGGGGCATCGTGAAGCACCAAGTTGAGCGTGGGCGCCGCATGGTCAAGAGGAAATTTATAGGCACGCTGACAGTGCGTGACGCCGCTGCACAGCGAGGCAGGCAGAGAACCTGTGAAAATAGAGGAGAGAGAGACACACATGGGTGCGTGATCAGGACTGCCCACACGATCGCCCCTCGCTTCTCTACGGTTTAGCGTACTCCCCCGCCCTCCTTTTACCTCTTCAACCCCTCCCCCTGCACAGAATGAGAGACGTGCCGATCAGACGCCCCTTTGCTTCCATGTTGTGAAGCGAGATGCAGAGTTGTCCAGCGCGCATCCCGGATGCGCTCGGTTCCATCTCAACTTTCGTTTTGCTCTTTAATAGCGTTATGCGGAAATTACTCGGCGTCCAGAAATACGCCGGGCCCTGAAAAGGAGGGGGGGGGGGGGCGCACTGACATCTTGCAAGCCAATTCATAAGTCAGACGCTCCCGCCGCGGGCAGTTACATCCCCTACCCTCAGCGTGCGAGCGGCGTCGACGGTCGTCGGGACGCACCGTCTCCGCTAGATACGCACACGTGTGCTTGCACGCGTCTATTAGTGAGAGGGAAGCAGCAGGCGTCACACCAAAGTTTCAGTTGCACTGTCCATACAAAGCCTTGCGCATCGCCCCAGAGGTCGCTATCCACTGCTGAGCGGCGGCCGCCAGCGCCTGTGCAAGCAACGGGCAGCGGCCAGTATGGTGCACGCTAAGAATCCTCTCCGCCTCGTTGACGACCACTGTGATCAGGCCGTCCGTGATACACTCCTCAATGGCTGTTGTGTCTGCCACAAGTTGCACTTGAGCTCCCGCCAAGAACCCAAAGGTGCACGCCACAGGCATACAAGAAAGCTGCACCTGGCGTCCTGCGATAACGTCGCCGTTGGGCAGTCGCGTGCGCGGCAGGTGCAGCTTATGGAGCGCAGCGAGGGCTGCGTGGAGACTACCGGCGCGCAGCCCCCCATCGAAGCTCAAGAGAAGGACGCTCACCTTTAGCACCCAGCACGCTTCGCCCTCGTAGATGCTCAGCTGCTTCAAATCAAAGCAGCTGTCCAGTACGGTGCCAATAAAGCCCTCCAGCTGCCGTAGCGGCAGATCAGCGTTGCCACTCGCAATCATGTACTGAAAGGAGCGGGGGTTAGTGCTGTTTGCACCGCCACCCAAGTGCTCGACAAACGGTGCCTCCACGTGCACATGAAGCCTGCCAGCCGCAGGCTGATCGGGGCGGGGAGGGCCGAGCAGCCCGTGCACGGTGCACTGAATGCACGTCCCGTACGAGTCGGTGTACATGACAGCAGCAAGGCTTTTGCCATCGACTACGTGGTTGGTGCTGGCCATGTTGCCGCTTGAAGGGCTTTGTGGGCTTACCGCCACCACACCAGCCACGGCACTACCGCCGAATCGCTCCTCACGTACAACGGTGGGTAGGCGGCATTTATCAAGCGCACGCTTGTCAATGCGCTCCCCTCTTTCGAGGAGGCGGGACGCATGCACGCTGTAGGCCGTAAGCTCCACCGAGCCGGTGTTAGGTGCAAGAGACATCCTTGTGCGCCACTGCAGGGCAGCTGTAGAAGCACACACACACACACACACAACCCCGTGGGAGTGGAAGTCGAACGTCGCTTGGTGCACAAAGAAATGAAAATGAAGTCGAAGTCGCGAGAGGAGCAAGAAAAATAGTTTCTCGCTCACATCAGTGGTTCTGTGATGTCATGTAGCATGCATCGCGCTCGCCTCCATATTTCATGCATAATGCCCGTCGCCTTTGCTCTACGCACATGAGGTAAGAAGGGAGAAACGCTACAGAGACGGACGCCAAAGGGCAGCTTGGCCACGTGTGAGAGTTGCCTAATGTACATGTCAAGTGGACATCAGACATCATCGCACCTGCGGGGCTGATCGAAAGCCATGGCAAACGAGAAAGAAACAGAGATAGAGAGAGAAAGGACGCGCGCACATTTGCAGTGTGGACGGCACACATTTTTTTTTCTTTTTTTTTCGTTGCTTTGCCGCCTGAAGTTCGCAAAGCTTCGCTACGAAGCACAGTAACACAAGTATGCACCAAGAAATATGGATATAAACATGGAACTATGCCTATCAATATATATATATATATAGCATCAGAAGAGGTAGGAAGAGCAGTGACACCCGCACATGTGAAGACGCCAACACGGATAAGCTTGCGCGCGCTTCGATTCTAGCCTACACATCCTAGCGAATATCGTCGCACCCACACATATACACATACAAACGCATGACCAGCTGCACACGGGCTTCGAATGGACAATGGAAAAGGGAGAAAGGAGCAGAGCATATGAGAACAGGTACTGAAACCAAGAAAAAGAATAAAATTTATAAATACCGAAGCCTTGTATCCTATGCTGTGCGCTGTGTGTGAGTGGGGAGGGGGGGTGAGTGTGCGTGTGGAGGGGGGAGGAGAGAGACATTGGAATGAGGTATGAAAAAACATGTGTGTGTGTGTGCGCGCGCAGACACGCAGGAAGGCACCTGCCTGTGTAGGCGTAATTCCTCCGCATGCGAGAGGTGATGCTTGACACCCTGTACCCAAAGAAGCAGTGGTGAGGGACAGGAAGGAAGTGCTCACGTGAAGAAGGGGGTGCACGCGCGGCATGTCACAAGAAAACGCGCGCAGGGCATCGCAAAACAGGAGAAAGGGGCGAGACGGAAGCAAGTCCAAATAGGGAGATGTGCAGTGCGTCGAGGGGCGGGGGGGTTAAGAGAACGAAAGAGGGCCGCGTAGGGAACGAAGGAAAAATTCTGCGCCAACACATAGAGGCACATACACCGGTGTATATAGAACGATACATATAGATATATGGATCGATCGATGTATAGATGTGTGTAGCTCGAGCACTCTTGACCACACATGAGTTACAGCTTGTGCCCGCACTTGGTGCAAAACTTCTGATCAGACTCAGAAACCTTGCAGCCGCATCCCCCGCAGAACTTCGCCTTTCCCGGTGCTGTGCTCTCCACAGCCGACGCTGCTGGTGTCGGCTTGGCACGTTTTGGGGTTGTCGCACGGGTGCTCGACTGCGCTGGTGGTGCATTGCTCTTCCGCGCCGCCAAAGGCTTGTTTCGTTCGATACAGCAGTCCGCGTGCCTCTGCACCCGCTCCGGCAGAAATTTTCTCCCGCAGTACGTACACGGCACTAGATCCGCCTCCATCGATCGCAGCTGCAAATTCAACCGGGACGACACATTCTTAAAATGGGACACGTTGTTCAGTCGAATCTTTTTCCCACTGTTGTGTTCTCCGTCCGCGTCACCGTGGAGCTCATCGTGCACAGCCGAGTCATTCTCAATAGAGGGGTCGCAGTGGTGGTTTGCCCCAGAGGAGCCCTCAGCTTGTTGCTCCTCCTTTAGCCCAGGTACATCAGCCGTTTGTGGGGTGCTAGGCAAGCTGTGCCCGGGAGGTTTCTTGGTGGCCGCCGTATCTCGCGGGGTACTTCGCGAGACAAGCGCTTGGCTGCCGGTAGTCCCGCCGTTGCCGTTTGAGTGCTCGATTCTGCCCTGAGCAGAGAAGGTGGACGGCGCCGCCAGGCTCGGCTCCATCAAAGCCGGTCGGTTGGGAGCCGAGGAACCAATCATATCCGGATCAGTACCCGTCAGGGGAACGAAGGAAAGGCGTCGTTCGGTAGCTGCACGTGGCGAGGGTGGCTTCGTGTCCTCCGCGTCCACCTCAACCACCACCTCGATCACGTCGCTGTCGGGTACTTTGGAAGCTATGACTGCACTCTTCGGGGCGTTAGCAGCGAGGACGAGCTTGTTGGGCTCGTCCTCGACGCGGCCTGAACTCTCCGACAACGACGCCTTGGCAGGCTGCCGTTCCCTCAACGATACCTCCTTGTGCGCGGACGTGCACGTTGACATGGTGTGGTTCAACGGCTTGCTAGAAGACTCAGCCTCAGAGGGGAGGCTATCCGAGCCGGCGCTCGCGGGCGCCTTGCACCCGCCTGCTGGGCGAACTCCTCTGTCCTTTGTCAAGGCGGGGGAATCACTTGTGGTCGCTGTCGACGGCGTCGCCACGGGCGGAGCCAAACGAGAGGAGACGGTTGAGACCGGCTTCGCCGTTTTCCCTGGCTTACAGCTCTTCAAGTGAACCTGGAGACGGTCTGGTAGGAACGTGCGGCCGCAATTAGGGCAGGGCGAAAGCGCAGTGTCGTTGTATGCTTCCATCTGCAACTGGTTGTAGAGCTCCACGCCCTTCAGCGGGGCCTGCTTCCCAAATCTGCCGCCGCCACTGCGGCCGGCGGAGGAGTATCCACCCCCTGCAGCGAACCCATCAGCCACCCCCGCGTTGGCCGTGCGCATCTTCATCATTTTCTCGTGCTCCTCGTGGTTCAGCGGCTTCGGACCGCGGATAGCCGGGTCTCCACGCTCCCAGGCGATCAGTCGCTTCAGGTAGCACTGCGGTCGGTGAATGTCGATGCTCGCAGTGCCGAACTGCCGCCCACACAGGTAACAGATAATAAAATTGGGTGCCTGGCCAAGGCTGCGGCGCGGACCCTTCGCTTTTGCCTTTCTTCCCGGTGCAGGGCTGTTCATGCTCTCCCCAGTTCCGCGGTGCTTGCGTTCTTCCTCGAGTAACTGTTTCAACCCACGTGTGACAATCAGGTCTCTGTCATCCGCCTTTTTACCGTTAGTGCTTCTCAGATGTGTGGCAGAGCGTGGCGTTGCAGTCAGCGTTCCGCCTTTGTGCGACCCAGCAAGGCTGCCGCCGCCGAGCTCACTGGGCGCAGTGGTCCTCTGGGTTGTGTTCATTGCAAACCAATGCACAGCTATGTCGGGTTTCTACTTGGTGTAATGCAGGGAAAAGTGATGTGCTCGTCTACCCCTGCTGCTACCTCCACGTAGATTGCCCACAATCTTGCCTTGTAGAGTAGGTTGGAGTAAGGCGCGTGTCGTCAAGCGTGCAGCAACTCGTATGGAAACCGTGTGTGTGTGTGTGTGTGTATCTGCGTCCCTCAGGGGTATGCGACCATGCTAGGGGCTTTGTGTCAGCACGCAGAGTGAAGCGAGCAATGCCCAGTGCACTCGGAGGCCGAATAGTCACGTGTGGCACTGCTGCGTGGAAAGAGATATACTCTGTGCAGGATGATGGGGCCCCCCTTCCACGTCCCGCGCACACATGCAGAGAGGGATTGAGGAAAGCGCACGCAGAAAAAGTGAGGTGACGATCAGACACTGCGAAGAGGCGGAGCGGGAGACGGCAAATCGCTGAAGAGAAAGAGAGAGTCGAGTTGTGGTGAGCTGCTCGCAGTGGTCCGCTGCAATGAAAAGGAAAAGTGACGCCTCGAAAGGAGGAGGGAAATCGCCCAGTGTTTGTACGCAAACATTTGCTTACACACGTGCAAGCATACACACACACACACACACATATATATATATATATATATACATGTGTGTGTGTGCCCATCAGCTGCCATGGCAGTGGCCGTTGAGCAGCCGCTTGCATCACCAGAAAGCGAAACAGCCAACGTCTCTTCTCCCTCGCCCCTGACCCTCCGCCTGGTGGTGTCACGCAGAAAGTAGCACAGGCCCTTGAGTGCTGCTCGCAGCTGCGCCAGAGGAGAGAGATACTGTAGAGCTGCTGCTGAAGCGCTGTTGGTGCCAATGCTCTGGGATACGTCCATGCCGAGCGCTTTTCGACTCACGCACGTCACTTTCCCCATTTTTTTTCATCCTATCTTTCATATGTTCGGGTCGCCGTTGGCGATTCAAAGCACCGCGCACACACACGCACATACTCCCCAAGCACGCGCATCGACCTTCTGGCACAAGAGGAAAACAATAAGCACCTGCTCTCTTCAACGGAGCAAACACACATATTGCATCAGCGCAACTCTCGTAAACGCCTGTGAGCAGCACCACAATGAGTACACGTACACACCAGCAGAGTGGAGCTGGCTGATGGCAAAGTTTCGAGACTGTGCATTAGCCACACACGCACACACAGATGCACGAATACACGAGATGAAATACAAAGATTGAAGGAACAATTTATATATACGTGTGGATGTGTTACACTTCCCATCCACTGACGCTGGGACCGGTTGCGTAAGCTGGTCTGCCCATTGCCCCTCGTGTCCGTTCGCGCCTTCGTCTTTTCCATGGGCAGCTCGACAAAAGGAAGAGGGAGCAGGGAAAAGCACAACGCTGGATGTTGCGTTGATTGCTCTGCACCGGGGTCGATGAGTCTTCGACTGGGTTCATCGTACCAGGAGGGCTTCCGGATGCGCAAGGTGAAAGGAGAACGAGACAGAGCCGCCATTGTTGTATGCGGCACTCACCAAAAGATGCCGGAAAGCATTTGAGAGTGCCTGTGCACGTGGGAAAGTCGCAGATGTGCATCAGGGAGCCTTTGTGTGTGTGTGTGTGTGTGTGTGTGGAGGGAGGGGGGGATACACCATTCTTTCGTTTTCTCACCTGCGATCAATATGCACTGCTGCGAGCGCCTACTTCTTTTTCTTCTGGAGGTGCTTTGGCACGTACGAAGCAACGCCGCCCATCTGGATCGTTTCGATCTCGATCTCGTTAAGCACGTGCGGGCGAAGGTGCTTTGGGAGTTCATCGAAAGAGTTGAAAATGGTGTGCTCAGGTACGCTCTTCGCAGTACTTGGGGCGGCACTTCTGCCTGCACCTCCAGATATTCCGCTGCTCTTGGCAAGCGCGTACGTGAACCGGATCGACGGTGTATGCAGAAATCGGTGCGACACACGGTACATCCTCGCGTGCTGCTCTCTACGTAGAAAATTAAAAGGTGCACTGACACAGACGTCTCTGATCGGGAAGAGACTAATAAAGAGAAACACTAAGTGGGTACAGGCGTTTGTTTATACGTATATACGTTCTTGTCAGAGACACAGCAGCGCACAGCACTGCGCGTTCGCTCGCTCGACAGGGAGATGGGATGGGTGGCATGAGTTTCAGAGAGCAATGTACAGTGTGTGTGTGTGTGTGTGTAGGACGTGCAATGAAGGGAGAGATGGAGACAGCGGAGCGAAGATTGGTGGGTGGGAGTTGGCAGCCGATTGACAGCCCGAGCGTCTTACCTCACAACGTCCATTTACGCAGCTGCCAAGAAGAGCGAGAGTAGGTGATGCAGCCATGTGCAGGAATCCACGAAGATGTGTTCGCCCTCCTACCGCGTGTGTTTCATGACAGAAATGCATGTTGTCTGCACTTTGGGGGAGGGGGGCTGACCTACGCTCCCAAATTCAACGGGCACATTTTCTGTTTTCTCGTCTTCGCCTTAGCACCGTCCCGCCGTGCACATGAATGGAGTGTGTGAAGAGATGCGCGTGTGTCTGAGGAGGAGGAGGAGGGGGAGGCAGCGCGACGGGCGCATCCAGAACGGAGCTCAAGGGGCCAGCCACTCCGACCCCTATCCATGCCTATGGCAGTCCTACCTCCGTACCAAAAAAGGAGACGCGTAGCGAAGCGGCGCGGCGGCAGTTTGGGGGGAGGGGGGGGGCCTCCTTACGTATGTACGGACACGCACGCGTAGGCCACGAACGACGAGGCAAGTGGGTCCACATCCACGATGCCACTCTTAACAGAGACTGAGTGACCAGCGCGCTGCGCGTGGTATAGTGTCCTGGCAACCTGCGCACCGAGAGCCGCGGTCTTCATGGTGGATGTGCACTCGTAAAAGCACAAGCACACAGGCCTTCTATGGACTGAGCCCAGAACTTCATTCACGAATGCCGTCGTCATGGCTGTAACGGCTCCGTCGTCCTCTCGCACGGACACCAGCACACGACGTGGTGTCGACCATGAAGAAAATGATGTAGGGGGCAGCAGTGCACCGCAAGAGGAAAATGAACTGGCTTGATCCGACTCCTCGCTGCGAGCGACAATGCGCGTTGCCTCTCTTGCGAGTGCCACGACTGCGCTATCCAGAATCGTCTGCCCAGCCACGGCGCTAATGTCTGCCTCAGCGGGTGCAAACGAGTGCGCGGAGAGGCTAGGGGCGCGCACCTCGACGATCTCTGACCGGTGCGTCGTGTCGCTTTCAGTGGCCGCAAATGTGGTTTTGGCAGGGGATATCGTGCTCCCAAGGAGAACGCTGAGGAGAACAGAGCAGCAGGCGTCAAGCGCACCAGCGTGGCGCCAGAAAGTCCGAACCCACGGAAGCCGTTGGGGGCAGACGCTGGCGGATGCTCGCGCAGCATTGCCAGGGGCCGAGTCGGTGTACAGTGAAGGAGACGATGTCTTGTGTTCAAAGGTGTGCCTCGGCTGATGACGGTGGCGATCCACCTTACAAAGCCATGGAAGAGAAATAGCGCATAAGGCCGCATGATAGGGAGGGAGGTTCACTGACAGCTCCTTCTGCAGCGGGTGGCACCAGCAGCGAACCATCTGCGTCACCTGGCCACGCTGCAGCTCGCCCGCTTCCGTCTCATTCTTGACAGCGACACACCCATCCTGAAACGTCTCGCACTGCACATTCGCCAGTAAAACATCACGACTTATCGTTGGGTAGAGTCGATGAAGAACGGTCTCCCCGGTAGATGTTTGCCGTGCGTCGGTGCATGTGCTCTGCACCCACACAAGTACCTCGATCTCGTGGAGCAACGGCGCCGCCGCGGTGACAACCTCCACCAATTCCTTCTCCTCTGTGGAAAGGAGATCAGCTGGGTGGGATGGGGTACACAAAGGGCTCTGCATTCCAAGCACGTCTGTGTTGCGATCCACCACGAGAATCACCTGCAGTGATGTAGTCGCCTCTGAGTGTGACGCCCACGTGAACGGCTGAGAAATGAAGGCACCAAGAAGACGCCCCTGAGTTGAGGTCGGGAGCTGCGTAGCCCACCGCTGGAGGGCGGGGACGAGCCGCTTTTGCTCCAGCGACTCAAGCAGGCAGTCCTGCATAGCGTTGAGTGTCCCTGAAGAAAGCTGCGCGACGCCGCCTGAAGCAGTGGCCGATGTCACCGGCTCTCTCTGACATGCATGTGCAGTAACAGAGAGGGGGCGCGACACGCCCTCCCGCTCAACATACAGCATCGTCGTCGCAGCAGCGGGTGTGCCACAGGCGGGCGCTGCGGAGTCTGCAAGAGGGCTGCGTGACAACGCCGCTGAGTCATTGCACTTCAATGACACAAAGAACAGCTGCAGGGCCAGGAGTCGGTTCGGTGTCACCTTCACCGCAAAAGGCTCCAGAAAAGAACAGCAGCGCATCGTATCGTCGTAAGTGCGAGTCAGCGTTTCACCGCAGTGAGGTATGGCGGTGGACGCCCACATGTTGCGTACCGCACTCTCAAGAGACGCACGCCAGCAAGCGTGCTTTGGTCTAGCGCTTTCGCTGCTATTTCCTACTCCCATCCACGGGCACCGCTGGCATGCGTTTGTAGCGGCCAGTTCGCAAGGCAGCGCTGCCAGCCCCGCGTCGGATGCATGTCGCGGAACCTGCTTTCCGCTCCTCATCAGTACCGTGTACTCGGTGGAAGCCGGAAGCTGTTTGCACTTGTGCATCCACTCGATAACAGAAGCGCGCGTGCGCAGCACCGTACCCGGTACGATTCCGGGGATTACCACACGGTGACGCGAACTTATGGGCGAAGACGAAGGCAGTTTCTGCTGACGACGCCCCACGAGCAGGCATGAGCATCCTGACGGCACCATCCTTTCCGCAATCACATACGCGCTCTGCTTGAGTGGCGCGGGTCCCGTCGGCGACGGGGTGGTGGGCCCTCCGCCGACAAGGGATGAAGCTCGGCTCCTTGGGTATTGCGCGGTGGAGAGGCCTGCGGCGGCCTGCGCCCTTTTGCGCACGAGCTTACCCTTTATCCACCCCGACGTCATGCCAGCCGTCCCACCGATGGCGTGGAAGCCGATTTCAGATGTGATGCAGCTCGGATGCCGAAGCCCGCAGCTGCGCTGTTTGGAGGACGAAGAAGGCACAGAGCAGGGAGATGTGAAGGAGGCCGGCAACCAAGTAAACTGAACCAGACAAAGGTGGACATGCCCAGCGTAGGAGCAAAACTTCGAGGAATAAGAGAGAAGAAGGGATGCTCGAAAAGCAAGCGGGGAGGCAGAGCGGTGCGTTCTGCGTCGTTGGTGGAAGCAGCCGTACCTGCGCTCCTGCGAGCCCGCTGTACAGACCGTAGTTCCTCGGCCTTCGCACAACTCCATTCACTTGCAGAGAGCGAAGCGTTGGAGAGCCAATGTGGCGCCTCACGATCACCACCAAATCCACCGACAGAGCATGCGAGCCGTGACGATAATGTACGAGGAGGCGTCAGGGTGTCATTTCTGCGGCGGGGCCCTGGCACCCCATCCTCCCCACCCACCCCCGCGTCTCTTTCGTCGCGTTGGTGTCGAAACCAACGGTGACACCCTAGGATGCGTCTCTTCTATCACTTGTATGTACGTCAGTGTACAAGATAAATAGCTTCCATGTACGATGCGGCTTGCGCGTGTGCAGGCCTTTGTGTTTGCCTCTCTGCTTGTACTCCTCGCCAAATGGAGAGGCAAACAAAGCCCATGTGCGCTGTCTGCTACTCTCAGGGCGTGAGTTGGAGTAGCCACCCTATCCAGCCTCGCAACACGCCCAAGGCACGGACACACACGCGCACACGTATCCTGGAGAGGCACCAACGCATCGAGATCCTTCATGACCATCTATGAACTGCAAGAACCGAAAAAGGATAAAAGAAATCACCTGCTCGAGCACATATGACGAGCATCACTTTGCAGCATGTACGGCAGCACACATGCATACACGTGCGCCTCCCCAGCCCGCTGCCGCCATCACAGTCACCTCAAAGTGGGAGAGTACACGGCATTCAGGGAAAGTAGGGAGAGAGGACGGGATGCAAAACTCTCGCTGCGCCTAGTCGCTATCAGAAGATTCGAAGCTGTCATCACTGTACTCGGTAATACTCTTCTTGCTCTCCACCACCGGCTTCGGCACGTGCACCGACAGCATTGAGGCGGATGGCAACGAAGATCTTTTAGTCACGGAGCTGCTGGGCGAAGACTTCTTAATGGAGCTCGCGCTGCTGGTGCTGCTAGTTGCAGTGCTGCTGTCGTCGCTGTCACTGCTTGCGCTGCTATCGCTAGAGTCGTGCTTCCAGGCCTTCAAGTGATCGCTGGGGGATTTCTGTGCCGCCGAGCTTGAGGGTGTTCCTTTTGTCCCCGAGTCCTCTTCACCCGCTGCGATAGGAGAAGCGGCATCGCCGTCGTTCCGACTCGTGCTCGTCGCCTCCGCGCCGAGTGCGTCAGTTGCGGCTTCTGTCGTGGCGTCCGGCGCAGCGCCTGCAGTAGCGTCTGCGGCAGAGTCTTCGGCAGTAACCAACGGAGAGGTGAGGATGCGCTTGATGGTGGCGCCATCGAGCCCCGCTTCCTTTAGAGATTGCAAGACGATCTTCTCCGCCTCCACGCGCGCCTTCGATTCCTCGTTCAGGTGCACGGGCTCTGCAAACACTGGCGGCATTTCTGCGACTCTGCGCCTCATCTCCGCCAAACGCTCCGCGGCGGCCTTTTCGTTCTCCCGCATGGCAGTGCGCAGCGCCCGTACTTTCTCCGTGATGGCTCTCTCGTGTTCGGCGTGGTGGTCGACGAGGTACGCAGACAGCCGCTTCCGCACTTCGCGTTGTCGCTGCGCCACCGCTTTCCAGTACTGTTCATCCCCCTCTGCCGTCATACTCTTCTCCTCGGATTGTTTCACATAGTTCGAGTAGATCGCTTGCGTCCGCAGGGCGTGAGCACGGGTGCCACGAGGAGCGCTGCTACCCGAAGACGGAAGGGCCGTTACATTCCCAGCTGACGTCGACGGTGTGTCCACTCCTTGCCGCTTCTTGCCCCCCGACGGCGATCCGTGACGGCTCCGCGGACCGAGTGCGGAGGCGCTGCGCACCGGTTGACGCCCCACATTTTTGCTGTCCCGTGCGCTAGGTGTCAAGTCAAACGGCTTTGGCACCGTCGTCGGGTGCTGCAGCTTCTTCTGAGCAAGTTCCACCTTGTGGTGCGCCCAGAGCGCTTCGAAATTTGGCACGCCTGGCCGCACATTTGGCTTGAAGGTTAGCTGCGGATTATAGCGGCGCCACGACGCCTCCTTGCCTTCCTGCGTGCTCTGCTTCGCTGCTTTCGAGACCGCCGCTGAACCTGTGGTGGCTGAAGAAACTGGTGCCACGACAGCAGCAGTCGGTGCGGGCGCAGGCGCAGAGGCAGCCGGTGCAGCACTACCAGTAGGAAAAGAAGGTGCGGGCGCCGTGGGAGCCACTGACGAGGGCGCCAGCACCACAACCCCAGGGGGCGCCTGAGGAACGGCAGCCGGAAGAGACGGAACCGGCGCCGGCGCCGTCATTGCTGCGGCAGTAGATGCCTGAGGTGATGCGGAAGGAGGTGCAGGAGGAGGCACTTCCGTGAGCAAGGACAAGCCATTTGCAGCCGTTGGTGGCTGTGGCGCCGTGGAGAGGGACGGCGCAGCGGCCAGTGCTCCAGCTTCAGCGGTTGGAAGCGAGGTTGGCTTCGAGGGAAGTACAGCTTGGCCAACGCCGTAGCATGGCGCTCCTGCGCTCGCATTTTCTCTGTTTACAGCCGCCAGTAAGGCGACCATGTCAACGCTGCCTGGGCTAGTAGCACTGTAGCAGCGAGCGGGCGAGGGGCTCGTTAGCAGCGGCATCACTTGATGTACTTCTGCGTCCACCTGGGACTTGCGAACGGTCGCCAGGTACTTGATGCGCTCGCGCCGAAGACGCTCATGATCGCTCAGAGCAGGCCACAGCTTCATTCGCACTTCAAGTGGTACCTCACGAAGTGATGCCCCGGTGCCCTTGCACCGGCTTCGCGTGACGTCCGCGCTTTGGGCACGTCGCCGCAGCTCGTTCCGTGTGACCGGCTTACCATCCGGCCCGTAGACAACACCCATAAGCTCTTCCCGCGTGCTGCGCAAGGAGTGCGCAGACAGTCGCACAAAGGCCGCCTCATCCTTGGCAATGCGGGCCCTCTCGCGTGACATGATCTCGATGGCAGCCTTGCGCTGGCACCACTCCTCGACCATCAGCGCATACTTGTTCATGAACGTGGAGGGAGGCACAGGGGTCGCCTTGTACGGATGCCGAAGATGCTCCGTCACAGCGGCCTCTCGAGCTCGCGTTTCCGCCTCCGCACGCTGCTCTCGGATGCGCAGCGGCTTAACAAGCTCACGAGACTCGAACGTGAACGGTTTTACGCGCTTCATCATCTTTTCGCGGCGTTCCTTATAGCCCTGATACCCGTTTACGGAGCTGAAGTACTGGCTCATGGCCTCCCGGGCGTAGGTCTCGTACTTGCGCGTGAGAGACTCGAGCTCGCTGAGGCGTTCTTGATAACTCCAGTGCATGCGAGCAGTCCCTCCAGTGGTCACCGGAACATGTGGAGAGCTCCTCCGCATACTGGTCTCGTCTTTGCATTGTGGCACACCTCGTACCTCGCCACCGCCACCACTACATGTGCTGGCAGCAGCGGGGATAGCACTGTTCGCCTCATGTACGGTGAGCTCGCGCACGCAACGGTGCGATTCCACGTATGTTTCAGCTCCAAGGGTCGTATTCAACGCGCAAGACTTGCCGCACGGCACCCCCAATGCAGTGTGTCCGAGTTGCTCTTCCAGCTGCTCCTGCTCTTTCCGCAGCTCGGCAAGCTGACTTGCAAGCGCTTCCTCCATAGTGATGTGTCACAAATAAGCTGGTGCCGTGGCTGCCTCACTCCCCTCGATGGTCCTCCACTGGCACATACAATCCCTGATGTGCCCTGTCTTTGGCAGGAAAGATCGGGGGGGGGGGGGGGGTTAGGCCAGTTGGCTGTCGCCGCTCTTGAGACTTGTATTCTATATATTTGCGTGAATGTATACGCTTCTCGTGTTTTGTATGCTGCAAACCAAATCTATGAGATGTGCAGAGCCTAAAACCGTGGTGAGGTAGTAGAGCGAGAAGGAGGTGCGGCGATGTTCTCATATGGCGCAACCAAAAAAAAAAGAGCAGAAGGAAAATGGAGAACGGCGGTCCCTGATCAAGACGCCCTTCTCTACGTCTCTCGCTAGTGTCTGCGTGTTCACGCACGTCACCAATGTGCGCTGGCACCGCTCGCTTCACATGTCTCTCCGTGCATACCCACACGTACATGGGCCACCACCCATGCAAGCATGCGAGCACCACCGCGACGAAGCACAGTAATCATCATAATTTGGTGTGAGCAAGAGCACAGCGGCACAACAGCCCCCCCGCTCGACAAATAAGAATAAAATTGGAAACAAGCGATGGCGCGAAAGAGAGAGGAGGTTGAGGGCGATACCGAGAGAGCAAGCGAGGAGAGAACATGTTTGCGCGCCGAAGGAAGTGGTGAGGAGAAACCCCTCGTGCGTCAGCGTCGTGGAGCCAGTCAGCCGCGCCTCTCCCGATGGGTAAGTCGATAGACGAAGGCGTGGAAAAAGTAGGCAGAGCCCGCGATGAAGCCTGCGCCCGCACACACACACACACTCCCTGACAGCTTCCACGCATCCACAAATGGCACACCTGAAAAGCAAGGGTGCGCCTGCCCCTGGCAGCCACCGCGCAGCACCATCGACGCATTAGAATTGTTTGCTTTACCGACGTCACTCTCGTCCAGTGAGTCACTGGAGAGTTTGGGATAAAAGAAACGAAGCTAACGCAACACAAGTGGTCACCCCGCACCCCCAAGCAGCTCGATGAATGTACTGGTACAAACGCATGCACGCGTACGTAATGGGGAGGGCAACGACGAAAGCAAATCAAAACAGAAAATTCACAGCGGCGTGCAGAGCGGTACGCACTTGCTCTACAAAGAGAGCGGGCATACTGGGGGCAGAGGAAAAGCTAGCCAGCGCACATGCATATGTGAGGAGTCAAACACAGCAAGGACACGGACTTGTCGTGAAGCGTACGCGACAGTACGTGGGCAGAGGCGGAGAGAGAAAGCATATGCGGAATCTAGAGCGTGGAAGAGGACAGCAGCGCGCACACACGCAGCGAGACAAACGCGCATGGGCGCTTTGGGCACACGTCATGTCATGTATCGTCGTGCTCACCCGCCCCCTGGCCCCCTCCACTTTATTCATGGGCAACTGTACAACACGAGCAAAGACAAAAAAAAAAGCATGAGCAGATTCATACATATGTGCCCGTAGAGCACCAGTAGTTGAATGATGGCAGACACATGGCATCAGCAGCAGCTAACAGAAAAGAATGGTGCGCTACAGTCGCTTCACAAAGGGGTGAGGAGGGTGGAAAAAGAGGACCGTACAGGGAAGCTCTGCGAGTTGATCGATGTGCCGCCTCTCGCCCTCCTCTTCCCTCAAACGTCTCGCATAGCTACGCAACACCGGCTAAGAACGGCGCGGGTGCTCATGTTTGCAAGTAGTACGAAGCAAAGCCCGTAAAGGAGAGAGGGGAGGCGAGGAGGTGCCCGACCGCGCACCCATGAATATACACGCACCCGCTGCCAGCACCAAATACACAGTGGATGCATGGGACGCTGGCACCGGCTTGCTGCTAGGCGGTGGTGGTTGCAAGCACTGCAGCACTTAAATAAAGGGAAAAAGTGGCAACACAGGAACACCACGTTGTGAGTGTCCAAACTTGGCACCACACACACACACACACACACACACACACACACACATACGCCCCTGTCGGCACTTCCTCAGCGAATGCGTGCGCTTACGTATTGGCGTGTGCGCGCGGAGAAGACAAGCGGGGTTTCTCCAGCACAATTCGAATCTCCACTTCACGACGATGTTGCAGCCCTGACCACATCACCATCGCCGCCCCGGCCTCTGCCACGGCCACTCCGACCATCATTACTGCCAACGATCCCTGTAGCCCTGCTGATGCGATGAAGGCTGCCCACCCGGTACGCAGCACGCGAGTAACGATAAGAGGCACAGCAGAGAGCCCGGCACCCAGTACCATGCACGCGGCGCTGGAGGCGTGGTCCACATAGAAGGACACTGCATGGTAGGCGTGCCAGCACAAGAAGAAACAGAGGCCCCCACCGATCAGCACCACCACATCAGGGAAAAAACGGCGGCAAGGGAGAAGCACGACGTCCCAGAAGTGTGGTGCGGTATCCGTCTCATCTCCGCTCCTGGTTTGGGCAGACACACCAACAAGTGCGGAGCTGCTGGCTTCAGATGTGAGGGTCACATCCGCCACGTACGTCTCAATGCCAAGCGCCACTGTGCACACCACCAGCGATGTTGAAAGCAGGAGCCTCTGGCTCACACTCTGACTCATCTCCAGTAGCTGTCTCGTGAAGCACGTCCAGCACACGCCGGAGACAGCTACACTCAGCCCCCAACCCAACAACGAGAGAAGGGCAACACCCGGCGAAATGTGATCGGTCGCCATCTCTTGCCATACACTACCGAGCACCGCCAGAGCCGCGCCAAGGCCAGCCGTCGCGAAGCCGAGGGCATCGTGGCGCGTTACACAATCACCTCCGTTATCGCGGTTCTGGTGCTCCACGACCAGGTGGCACGCGAGCGAGATCACCATGATGACCGCAACGGTCACGCTGATGGAGTGGCTGAAAACGATGGCCGCTACAGACGCGTTAAAGAAAAACACGCTGTAGGACCACAGTGTCGGTAGTCGCCGTCGCTGCCTAGCGTCTTCGATGAGACTATGCTCCTCTTCGCTATCTGGCTGCCTGCGGCACAGGAAGTGCACCGTCAGCGTGGAAGCTCCCATCCCCAAAAAGAGGAACAGCATAAACGCCACTGACACGGCGCGATCCTTCAGCGCCCGGTGATCTTCTTCCAGGTACATCACGCTGGCGTGCGACAGCCCGAGAAAGAAGCTGAAGAGGATAAGGAGCACGTAGGCGTACCACGGGCGGCCGTACACGACCAGTAGGCGCATGTGCTCCTCCTCCTGTCGCGCCACGTGAATGGATGAAATCACGTTGTCAGAGAAGCGCACGCGGCGCGAGGAAGCGCCGGGGGTCGCCGACGTTGCCGCCCCATGATCGGCGTGCTGACGTAGCGGCCCCTCTTCTGTGTCCGCTGGCAACATCGGAAGACGACTCACCGAGTCGTCTGTGGGAAGAGCAGAGGTGCGTGGGTTCAGTGGACCCGATGCAGCACCGCTGCGGGAATGCCGCAGCGACGCCATCCCACCCAACAGCGGGGCATCGTCGCGATACGTATACACCTCCTCACGCGTATCGGTTGATAAACGTCGCTCTGTGGCTTCATGTTCGAGCACAGCAACGCCAGCGCCGACATGACGGATGGGAAACAGAGTATTGCTGGCAAAGACTACTGCAGCCCCGCCGTGGCCAGATAGTGCTCCGCTCAACGCGTCGGCGGAGCCCGGTGGCGGTGTGCCGCAGCGCAGCGAAGACGCGGATGCACGGACAAAGGGGAACGATGGCGATGACCACTGAGGCGGCAGCGACAGCTGTATAGTTCCGTCAGGCACCCGCACCGGGTCGAGATCCAGGTGGGTGCCACGAAGCGTGCTGTGTCGCCGCCGGTAGTGAGCTGACTGTGGAGACGAAGAGAGAGCCTCGTCAACGTTGTGAAGGTTATAGCCAGCGTCTGTGGCCAGCAATGTGGTCGCCGCGGAGGCGGTGGCGCCGATAGCAGGAGAGGAGCTCAGCTGATTTTTCCCCGTTACTTGCAGAACACTTCCCAGGAGGGAGCGTGTCGTATGAAACGAGGGTGCCGAGCGGGCCTGAAACGTCAACCCTTGAGACAAGACATCGGCTCTGCGAACGCCTAGAGAACTCGAGAGGTCATCCAAGTTGAGACTGACGACTACGTGATCCGTCGTGGTGGAAGCGGCAGGGCGCTCCTCAGCGTTGATGCCAGCAGCTCCCCCTAACATGGTGATGTCTGTGCTTGCGTCGCTGGCGCGGTTGCCTTGAGAAAAAGGGAGGTGTTCCGCGGAGGTTCTAGGCAAGGAACCGCCAGGGCCCCTGCCACCACCGCCTTCGCCGTTGCCGCTGCTCATCCTGCGCTACGCCCTCCCAGGACGAGACAGAGACAAAGTATGCAGGCAGGGATTGAGTAGCGCCGCTCGCCTCTCCTGCGCCTCTCCCGTGCCTGTAGCGGTGGCTGATTGGTGTGCCTGCTTTGCTTGTCGTGCTGTTTGCGTGCAGGAAGAAGAAAGAGGCGCGGAGCTGTTGCAG
This sequence comes from Leishmania tarentolae, assembly GCA_033953505.1. Classification (NCBI taxonomy): domain Eukaryota; phylum Euglenozoa; class Kinetoplastea; order Trypanosomatida; family Trypanosomatidae; genus Leishmania; species Leishmania tarentolae. The sequence goes on along the minus strand of CP119856.1, from coordinate 1,365,301 downwards.
TCGCGGCGCGACGCAGTGTCCGTCTCTTTCCTTGGGTACAGGTATCGATCTCACAACGCTGCCGCCACCCACTGGTGTTCTACAGATGAAGCACGTACACGTGCCCCTACTCGCTCGCCAAGGCCAAAATTTGATTTTGTTGGGAGCCACGGACAGCGGGACGCAAACGATAGGAGGAGGGCGAAGATAAGCTCCTTCATTGCACACAGGAGCAGGAAAGCAAGCACGTAATGAGGGACCTCCGCGTGTAGCAGGCAATTTGTGTAAACGCAGACGCTGATGCGCAACCCATACCCGCACGGTATCAACGTAAAGGATGAGTGAAGAGAACAAGAGTTGTAGGGAATGTGAGAGAGGAGCCAGCACAAGACTCTGGCACAAGAAGCCCACAGAAGGGAGACATAGACAGCGCGACAGCCAAAGGTGAGGAGTGTGTGTGTGTGTGTGTGCGCGCCTCTGTGCCTCTCACATCTGCCCCCTTGTAGCACGCGCATCTCAACGGAACACGCACACACACACACACGGGGTGTGGAGGGAGGGGGGGGAGCAGCAAGCCGCCTCGCCTCCTAAGCGCGGCCAAGCGTACTTCCCCATGCATGCTCTGATGTAGAGCGCGGCAGTCGTGGAAGAGCGAAACCAAAAACAAGGAGAGAAGTAAAATGGCTTGTAGCAGTGGTTGCAGCATCAGACCATCGGCTGCAAGTGGGGAGCGAGCAAAAATAAAAATAAATAAATGGGAAGGACTTTCCTCCCGGCCGCCTCTCCCACTAGGCACCACACCTCCAATGCAGTTCCAGCACACGCTGTGAGAATAACAACGAAAGCATGGCCTAGACTTTGATGCTCAAGCCCTATAGCAGCGTGTCTGCGTCCGTCGTGGTCATGTCGGACTCCAGCAAGTCATACATGTACGCCAATATCTGTTTCGTTGTGCGTGCCGACAGTCGCATTCACAGCAGCACACACGTTCGCGAGAATCGACGCCTTTTGCTGCCCCGATTGTGTCGCCTCCGGTGTGTGTGAAGTGTGGGTATTCAGTCGCTGCAGGAGCAACACGAACGCCTGGGCGGAGCGGTAAACGTCATCCAGGCTCTGAGAGTGCACAGCTGGGATATTGTACAATGGGCGTCGCAGACCCGTGTTCGCATCAAACGGCCGTGGAGAGGTGCGCCACGTGCGGGAGATCGAGGACAAAGGGGCACCTAAGCAGCAATCCAAGTGCGGTGCGACCGCTGCTAGACGAGGCTCGTGCACAGCGTTCAAGGCAGTGGCGGCGTCAAGGTGCTCCTCCACAACCTTCGATGACGCCTGCAGGAGGCTCAGCACCTCTAAATGACTCATTGCTGGCTGGTGGGTCATAGCGCCCGTGCTCGGCCATCTGCCATGCAGTTTTGTAGTCCCCCTCGGCTGGGCTGCTGCGTCCACCAAAACGGACTCCAGCGCCTCGGTCATTGGGTACAGGTTGTGCGTCTGGGCGGCGATGAGCTTCTGAGCTCGAGTACCCGCGACTGCCCGTAGATGCGCAGCTACAGATGATTCTGTGGGAGAAGTAGCCTCGTTGCTTTCCTCGGCACCGGGCGCATACGGGTGTAGCACAGACCGCAGCACTTCCTCAATACTCTGCAGAACGCACGTATCTCGTTCGACAAGCAAGCCCCATCGCAGTACACGCAAGAATTCGTGAAGTTCTGCTGCCCACACCTCTGCCGCAGCATCCGCCAAGACGCGGTCCGGCACATCGCCGACAACAGAGGACACCCCAGCGATAAGACGGCACAGCGAAGGAAGGAGAAGAGGTGCCGCGTGCACGAGAAATGGCGCACAGATTGTTTCGACCGGTACCTCGGCGACTTCATGTGTCGTGGCGTTCCCTTCGACGGGACTCCTCGGCCGTGTTTCACTACCCCCCCCCCTGCGTGGAGCGGCTTTGATAGCGGAAGAGGACCAGAAGCGCCCGCAGTCATACCAGAGGAACCGATAGTCCCACCGGCACATTGGGCGATGCGATGGAGTCGCCGCTTGTTTCGCGGGTGCCCAACGCAGCTGCAACTGGCAACGCACTCGCTAGTCGCGGTACGGTCACCGTTCTGATCGCCTGGGCAGCACTGTGCTCTAATGCAGAGAGCATAGCTGACATGTACGGCGTTGCCTGCTGAGCAGGCGCGTCGTCCTCTCCCTTTCCGACCCAGCGGGTCCACCGGTGCTCGACGATCATGTCGAATCCCCGGCATACAACGTGAGAAGTGATGTCCTGCACATACGCTATGCAGAACGAAGAGGTGCGGCTGTTGAGGGTGTCGCGGCGGTGTTCGTCGCCATCAGCGTCGGGCGAGGCGTCGTCGTGTGTCCCTGGTGTCTCGCGAGCGCCGCCGCTGACGTCAGGGTTGATGGTGAGCCATTAAACAATGCGGCACGCTACACTTGGCGTCCCATACCGCGTGCCGAGCAGCTGCACAGCCGCCACCACGAGGAGAGACTTTACCTCACAAGGAATGATGACGTCACTGCGGTGGCACAGCAGCGGTAAAAGGCCCATAGGGCCGCTTGCCTGCTTGTGTGTGTGTGTGTGTGTGTGTGCGTGCGTTGTCATTAGAGAACACTGCCGGGGGAGCATCTGCGGAGCTCGCAGAGTAACAGTCCACTGAGGTTAATGGGGACACTGTAAGGAGGACGTCAAGGGCCAATCGATTCGTTTTTGTTTCCTGCGTGTCCTGCAGGCAGTTGAGTAGAGCTGATGTCATGGTGGCAACATCCCCACCAGCCCAGTCGGGCAGTGCAGAGATCGCAGTTGATGCAGTCGCTGACGGCGCCGCCACGCCTTCTGTAGTTCCCTCGGCGGAGCCGGCAGGAGAGCCTCGTGTCAGGCCACGACTCTTTGTTATGAAGACCTTCATCACGGTGAGAGCAGGAGCACGCAGTGCAGAGGCGTCACGGATCAGAGCCCACATGTGCGCTGCCAGCGCCTGGCCACTGCGCAACTCAGCCCATTCGTCGCGTTGGCTCGAAGAGGGAAACGACAGGGCAGGCGCTTCGCGAGAGAGGGTTGCCTGTAGATATTCAAGCAGCGCCATAGCACGTCGGTATGTGGAGCCCGACTCAGACTCCTCTAAGCAGTTGAGAAGAGCCGTGAGTAACCCCTGCACGCAGTGATGATACAGGCAGACGCCGCACAATGCCACAGCCAATGAGATGGAGTATGTCCCCCTTCACCTGCGCAGACGCCTGCGGCAGTAGTTCCAGAAGCGTTGGCAGCACAAAGAACGGCTCCCTCGACATCGGGCAGCTGGGATTCGCATATTCAATATAGCACTGCACCACCTCTAGCGCCTTGCGCTGAACTCCGACAACGCTCAGCGGGTTGGGGGTTCGATCAAGTGCCCTCGCGAAGTGCCGCCCGTCTGGCAGCTCTACCGCCCTAACGATGTCGTTATACTGCTTTACGCACGCTGGACGTTGGCCAAGCAGGGAGGCTTGCGCCGCCCAGTCATCTGAGAGAGTGCCGTCAATAGCGGAGAGAAGCTCGTGCATGTCTCGCGCCAGCATCTTATGTTATCGGGTTTCTTTCCACTTTGCAGTGTCATTGGCGGAGACATGTGACGAGGAAACAACGTCTTGCATGGCTGGTTGGTCGATAGCAAGTGAGACACGAATGGCAGCGGCGGTAGTGCTCCGCGGTGATGGCAGGGGGAAGCAGACAAAGCACACAACTGTTGGACGAACAAAGCCTTGTGAAGCGGGGGGTAGCGTGGTGGTGCGCTACACACGCCTTTACAGTGCCGCGCTCTCGGTCATGGACTGCTGCATCTACCCCTGAAGGCTGCCCATCGGTGTCCTCTGAGCATGCACCAGGGACAGTGTTCACCGCCTTTGTGCCCTTGTGAGAGCCCACAACTCGTACACACCCCGCAATTGCAGCATAAACACTGTTGGGGGTCGACAAAAGCGACGGATGTAGCAGGAAGTTATGGGAACCGCCGCCGCTCGTGTCGATGGCGGCGGCAACTGCCTCAGTGCGGCCGGCTGAAAGGACTTCACAGCCTTTCCTCGCCTTTGGCAGACGCGTTCATCACGATATGAGTAGTGTCCGCACCCGGAACTGAAGCAACAAAACCAGTGGTCACACCCCCGGGGGTAAGAGGTGTGCGAACGGCAATGATTCGCTTTCGATACAGTACGTATATGTGCGCGTGTGTGCCCGGTGCGTTGAAATGTGGGAGTGGGTATAGAGAGACCAAGCACGCAAGAAAGGAGGGCAAGCGCAAGTGGCGCTGAGCGGCGGGTGATCACAGCGTTTTCGCAGGTACCTCGCACCACAACAATAGCAGCAAGAGAGAGGAAACAGGGCGGTAAAACTCTGTTCTTGAGCGCTGATAGGTGTCCGTGCAAGTGAGAGGGCGGAAAGCGTATGTAAGCCAGCCCGGCGAATGTGGACAACAGCCAATGTGCGGCACAGCCACACGAAAACGCGGGATAGTAGGTCAGAAGAGGAGGAGGCAAGCAAAGGCGCGTTTGTATTTCACACCATCTAGCATGCAAATAGAAGGCATATGAAGATTTCAGATGACGGGAAGCCTTCTGTGCACGAGGCACGATCCTATTTTCTAGTCCACGCCCTCTTGTGCATCGACAGCAGTGCAAAGTAGCAGCCATGGCGCGTGGAGCGGCATGAAACGATGATCAGTAGCGGAATCATGTCAGCACGCGGAAGAGAAACCTCTAAGAAGAGTGGGCCCTGGCATGACGATGTCCCACAGGTCCGCATGTGCACGCACACCTCGAGAAAAGAGTGAACTATCGTGCAGGGGGGGGGGGTATGAGTGCCCTGGTACTGTTCCATTTCCATGAGTTAGGTATTGCTGAGATCGCTTGCCATCGGAAAGTGATCATGCCCTCCTGCGCAGTAGGGGGGCATGCGCAAAGAACAAGCAGAAGGACACAGAAAGGAGAGATGGGCGTCGTTGTCGGGAAGGGGTACACGTCAACACAGGCCTCGTTATAATATATAACCTCACGAGTGGAAATCCAGATAGGGAGAAGGGGGAAGGGGCCTTTACAAGCAAGGACAAGAGAAAGCAAAGGCACAGACAAAAGAGGTGCACGCAACGCCTCTGCACAGGAAGCGAGAGTAAGAGACGGAGGGAGGCATCCCTCGGTGATCATTTCTAGGGGTGCAGATTTTCGTAAAAGTTGTCGCTGACGCGAGTGTAACGAAAGGGAACGTTTGCTTTAAGGTACTTGAACGCCATGTAGCCGCCGGTGCCAATGCCGCCAAGCACTATCAGCGTGAGAAGAGTGCGGGCAAGGAAACGCCACTTTGCGCTAAAGCCGCCTTTTCCACCATTGTCGTCATCAGGAGAGCCGTTTGTTTCATCGGAATTTGGCTTGTCAAAGTCCCAGGCGTCGGCTGTGCCGTAGTACATGTCAGTGGCACCGTTGATGAAGTCGATCTTGTGGGCGGCGTCCAGTGTGCACTGAACCTCATCCGCCCACACGCGATGATCCCTGAACATCTTCAGATTGTTCACGAGACACGGCGTGAGTACAGTGGAAGGGTAGTTCATGATACCTCGAAGCTGACGCAGCTGCACTGAGTCCCCAAGTTGGCGGAAGGCAATGGCGACTTGGCTGGCTGCACCTCTGGACAACAAGGCGTCGACGTCGGCGGTGAGCAAAAGGATCGACTGCGTGGCATTGGCCGGGAGCTTCCTCGACTCATCGCTGCGTGAGATACGCGGGAACTTCTTGGCGGCAGCGTGAAAAGAGGACAGGGCCTTGAAGGAAGGCAGGATCAGATGCTCCGCCGCCGCGCTGCTGTGAAAGGAACGGATGTTGGCCGGTGGTGCCTGCTGGAGGAATTCGTTCACGAGCCAGTGCATCTGCAAGGCACCGCTTTCAGGGCACTCGTGGTTCTTTTCGGCACTCAAGTAGTCAAACAGCTTGTTGAGCGCCTCGACATCCTTGTTGTTGCAGCGTTGAATCCTGTAAAGCAGCGACGGGATCAAGTTCAGCAGACCTGCCTTACTGGCGAGAAAGGGGTAGGCGGGGTACCGCAGCATGAGGGCCAGCACCTCGCGCAGCTCATCGGCAAAGGAACCAGCATTGTCGTGGCGATGCGCCCACTTGAGCCGCGATGCGCACGTGAGCTTTCCCTTCTTCGCCATACTCATGACCCTCACAAAGCGGTTCCACGACCCCTCCGCTGCGCCCAGTCGTCCCACACACGCTGCCTGGTCATCGCACATGGCAAGAAGGTGCTGCAGGGCAGCAATCATGCTGCCGCCACCAAAGTAGTTGTACATGTCAAATATGAGTGGGTGCACGTAGTCCAACAGTATTACCGCTGCTTTGGTGTCTGGGTGATATTGCAGGAGACGAAGAACCAGCATGCTGCTCAGACCTTGGCCCAACACCACATTGGGTCGGTCATTGCCGAGGGTGCGCAGCGCCCAGTCGAGATCGTGCACTGCCTGGTCCGCGGAGTAGTGCGACAAGTTGAGTGAGTTGCTCTTGCTGCTCTCTGCCGCCGCCAGCTCGGCAGCGCATGCCTCAGACATCCAGCACTGCGGACTGTAGGGGTTCGACGTACTAGCGCACGTCATAAACGATGGAGTTTGCTTCGAGCCGCGCGGGCGCACAACCACGACGTTAATGCCTTCACGGTAGATGTCCTTCGCCATGTTAACATCGAGGTCATCCATCACCATCCACACGGTGAGGACGTTTTTCGCCCCCGGATCCCCCATCATTGCATCCACGGTAAAGCTCGAGCGATTCGACTTCTCCCCCCAGTCCTGGTACACCTCGATGGTGGAGCATACCTCGTACGGGGAAGTGCAGGTGCGACTCCAGGTGGGCTGCGGCAAGCGGTCATCGTGCGCACCCACTCTTGCGGAACTGAAGCACAGGACAACGCCGATGAGTATGGTGAAACTCAGCGGCAGAGCCACCGCGGTCGCGCGCGAACGTGTCGAAAAGGACATGGAAAGCGACGATCAGAAGCAGAAAAGCAAAAGAGAAGGAGAGCAAGCAGGAAGTGGATCTGCGCGAGGGAGCCGGCCGCGAACAGCGTCGTCCAAGTGCGCAGCAACCCGAGAAATATTCGAGGAGATGACGGCAAGACGCCACAGCAAAGAGCTCGATAAGAAAGCACTACACGCGGCGAAGGTTACAGCAGAACGATGGCTTTTCAGTGTGAAGATCGATGCATGCGCACCTTCCCCAGGGGGAGAGAGAAGAGGGCAGAAGAAGAGAGAGGAGAGGGGAGGTAGGCAGAGAAGCGGAAGAGGGGTTGTGTCACCTGGCGCAATACAAATGGCCAGGTGTATCCCATACGGAGGGTGGGGGGCGTGAAATAGTGTCGTGCAGGCCGCGCGGTGTCGCTCAAGGTCATCCGTCGGGGACTGTATGTGTATCTTTGTTTGGTGCGCGCGTGCGTACTAAGCATGTGTCCACCCTGCTGGCTTTCCTACATCATCTGAGGGAGATGCGAGCGAGGGCTTGGGTGGACTGAAGCTAACTCGAGCACACTAGCAAGGCTGAAAGGGAAGTCAGAGCAGGAATACGCGCGTACAGCGTGAAGCCAAGTGTGTTGCGTGGTGTATCCGCGCAACACAAGCAGATGTATGCTCTCGATATACCGGCACTTCCCGCCATATCTGACCGTCTGGGGGGGGACGAAGAGGGGAGGAGGGGGAGAGGCTGGCCGACGAATAGTTCAAAGAAAAACGCGAAAGCGCAAAAAGAAATCTGTGGAGCAAAACGATAATGAATTTCGTTTGGGAGGCAGCCCACAGCGGCTCGGTGACTGGATGCAGAGGAGAACGAGCATGGGTGTTCAAGCACATAAAGTCGCAGGGGGAGGAGGGCAAAAGACAACTGGCGGACGTCTGCGGTCGTGTCCCAAGGCATGTTGCCGCCGCCGTATCCACTCAACTAGGCGCCTACGTGTATGGGCATCGATGCCCCGTAGTAAGAAGAACAAGGCAAATTGGAATCGCCTCAAGCAACGAGAGCAGAAGGCCTGAAGGTGAAGCGGGAGGAGAACAAACCGCTGGCACATATCCTCGTGCAGTACAGCCCATCACAGACTCTTTGAAGAGGAAACCATCACGGAGAGGGGGAGAGACAAGTGCAATCACGTGTTTGTCTCTCTCTGTGTGTGTGTGTGTGCGTCATGTGCAACAATAAGTCCAGCAGTAATGATGTCCATGAATGTGCGAAAAGAAGGAAGGAGGCGTTGGGGCACAGGGCAATGAACAGCGAGTAGGAAGAAGTTGAGCAAGGTGCGAGCACGTTCGACTCCACTTGGGACACAAGTGAAGCAGCCATGGAAACAGACTCGTGTCCCTTTTAATGCGTCTGGGAGAGCGAGAAACGTCAGCAGGACTGCAGAGGTCACTGCTAAACCAATGCTGCGATCAACGTCTCGCTTATCCACTCACAGCCAGTCCCATCTACGCCCCACCTGATCAAACCTCAGAAATGGCGCTTCATAGGCACCATAGTGCGAAGTCTCGCGTGGCAGAAGAGCTCCACGTTGCCGTCGCACATGAGACACCGTACACAGTGGGAAGCACGAGGCATGTGAGTGGTGAAGACAAGAAGCGGCTGCGCTTCAGCGTAGCCACGCCCTCCTCTAGCTTGACTCCACCATCGCTCGAGGGGTGGAGAGAGGGAGGGAGGGAGGGGGGGAGGGGCAAGGGGTGAGGAAGGCCCACTGCTTGATCACCAGCCGTTCTGCTTGTGAGTAGCTGGCTAAGTAGAACAGTAGAAATCGCTAGTACAACGGGTACGCAGCTGTCGTCGTGTACGCTGCTGATCTTCGTGTGCTGCTGCTTGTTAGTTGGTTCGGTGTTCTCCTTCGACCTCTTTAGAGAAAGTGAAGAGAAAAGAAAAGAAAGAGAGTAACACAGAGGCGAGCATGCGCATGCGCGCAGAGGGCCATGCGAGTGAGAATGGGAGAGGTGAGGAAGGCGCGACCGCCACGTGTCGAATCGTTCTTCATTGCTGATTAAAAGGTGACACTTAGCTAGACAACAGATCCCACAGTCATAACGAACCGCATCAACAACACGGGCGATAAACGTAAAACAGAGGCGAGGCAGCACAACGCAAGTAGCTGGGGAAAAGGGCGTCGAAGCTGCAGGGCGGAGGGGGAAAGCACGCCCACCATGAGCCCAAGGCACAAGACGACGAGAGACGGGTAAAAGCGCGAAGGCGCCGCCACAAAATGGAGAGAGACGGTAGGAGACATGAAGAGGTCGTATGGTGACGACAAAACGCCTGGCGCACCGCCTCTCTCCGCTCCCTCTTACAGGCATGCCAAGGGCTGTCCCCACGGCAGCGGCAGCCCACTCCAGCAACACACCTAAACTGTTCTGATGAGCGAAGAGAAAGCATAAAGGAATGGAGGAGGCAAGCACAGCACGGGCACATGGGATTTCCACGCATGCCTGCAGTCCTTACGCGGTAGACGCATGTTGCGTCCCACTACAAAGTGTGAAGAAGAATACGTTCTGCAAGGATGGCTGTGTCTGTTTCCCAGTGTGTGCATCGGCGCTTCCTAGTACCAATCGACGCCCCTGTACCTTGCCCTTTTTCGTGGAAGAACGCACAAGCGAGCCCTGTCCAGTCTCCTGGCTCACGTGCTCCATTCTCCTCCCCCTTTCACACCTCCTCTTCATCCAACATGAGGCACGGGTATACGCGGGCTGCAGCGCGCCAGCCCCTCCTCCTCCCTCTCCCACCCTCGTGCTACGCACACCCACGCAGGGATGCGTTCTCTCCCGCTCATGTGCGCCACTACCAACGCCATCAACCGCCACAACGCAGCGTGAGTACACAAAAACAAAACTACACCAAAGGAAGGAAAGGAGGCAGGGGAGAGCACCCGAGTGTTAGCGCCTCCCTCATCCCCTTCACGTCTGTCACGCAACTCTTCCCCACGGGGGGAGCAGGGGCAACGCCAGAGCACAGGGCCCCCATGAGGCACACGACGACCTCACCCGCCTCCGGAGTGGAGGTGAAGAAACAGCGGAATGAACAGGTGTGGCAGGATGATAAAGACGCGACAGAGGGCGATGATGAAGCGTACGCTAGAGGGGGGGGGGGGGGGGGGGGGGGGGAGGGGGGGGGGGGGTTGAGACCAGCGGCCTCAAGTCACCTGTGCACGCAAAGTTGCTTCGAAAAAGGGGGTGGGGGTGCTGGGGCCCTCTACGTCCACTCCGCACATCCTTTCCTAATGACTCCACAGGTGCAGCCAGTCGCTCCTTTCGCTGCCTGTTCGCCTCCGCCTTTCCTCCCATCCCCCTCCTATGATTCTCATGAATGGATCAACAGCCAGTCAAGACCAGCCACCCGCACTTCCACCCCCGACTCTCTTTCTCTATCCCTCTCTTAGCCTAAGTCTTCTTGGCCTCTTCCTTGGCCTGCTCCCCCTCCTCCACACCATTCGCCTGCGGCTCGCTTTCCGCATCGACCCCCAGCTTCTGGCACAGCTTCAGGAATGACTCGCCTTTCTTCCTCTGTGTCTTAGCCTCCTCCGTCTTCGCATCAGTTTTAAAGAGGAGCAAGAGGGCGGCCCGGCGAAAGCAGATCATCGCATCCACCTCAGAGGAGTTGGGGACCGCCAGCCCGTCCTGGCACTGGCTCAGGCAGCGCTCCGCCTGCTCCAGCCAGCGCTGGCACTCGCTCTCCGGCGCCCGCGCCGCCATCATCACAAAGATGCGCGACAGCATCATGAGTGCGTCGCGCTGTTGCGCCGTAATGATCTCCTTCAACCCCTCCACTCCACCGCTGGGAACAACATTGGTCACCGCCAGTAACGAGGCGATAGAGTCCTTCGCGACCTTCACACGGCGCCAGAACTCTGCCGGGATCGTGCTCTTGAGAGCGTAGTTGATCTGCAGCGACGCCAGTGCGTGTAGGGGACGAGCGTAGGAAACATACTCCTCGAAGGTATCAATCGGCACGTCGAGGTCCTCGCAGTGGAAGGTGGTGAAGAAGAGGATATGCGCCTGGATGGCGAAGTCAGCGGTCGGACTGAAGACATAGAGGTAATCGAGGCAAGCCGCCGCAAGCGGCGCGCAGCCCTCCACAATGGCGCTGCGGTTCACCTCGCGAAGCAGCACACAGGCAAATCGCGCCACCTCCTCGGGCGTCGGCGACGACGTCAGGGCCGTGGACGACACCAGACGATACTGTAGACCTTCCTGCCGCGCCGATTTGAGCACGTTCAGCGTGAACTCAATCGCGTAGCCAAGAGAGTTGTTGGGGTCCACCAGGACACTGAAGCTTCCATGTTCAAGGCAGCGCCACCACGCCACGAGCGCGGACCCATCCGGCACCTCCGTCACCACCTCACCAGATTGGCAACGGTACTTGTCATACAGTAGCGGGCACAAGAGTTTATGGTGCTGCTTCATGTGCGCATTCATGCAATCCCGGGAGCAGTAGTGTGGCACTTGGCAGTGCTCGCACGTGTAACCGATAGCGTAGACGGGGTCGAGGCATTGCGCGCATCGGTGACCGTAGAAAGGCTTCAGGAGAAACCGAATCGTTTGCGGTGTCTCTACCGCCCTCCCTTCTGCAGTCACTGTTACTGCACCCATGTACCACCCGCACGACTTGTGTCCTGAGCAGTTCAGGACAACGTCCGTCAGCATCTCTGGCTCCGCGAGCCCCAGCACAGCCGCCTCAAGTCGCGGCATCCGCACCTCCAAGCCGAGCATCGATGAAGACGGCATTGTGCCGGCCCCATCGAGGCCCTCGACTTGCCTGTAGTAGCTCCCGATGGCAACACTGCACCGCCGATCCTTCTGGTGTACCGGCACGATCGGGATGCCGTCTGGCGACGTCGAGCTCTGCGCGGGTGTGCCGTCGCGGTTAATGCCGCGTGCCATTGCGCTGGTCAAAGACGGTGTTGGTGAAAATACCTTGGCGTCGCCTTTCACAAAGAACATTTCATTTTCCACGTCCACGCGGATCAGCATGTGCCACTGGCTGAACTGAGAGAGAGAGCAACACGGACTGCCGCTCGTGCCGGACTTGACGCCCTCCGAGGGCGCCGGTGCTGGTGCTGGGGACGAGGAAGACGAGTTTGTCGCCGTGCTGTTAGTCTTCTCATGCCCTGCCTTCTCCGGCGGGAACACCGTGGAGAAGTGCATGGTGTAGAGGCCCGAGTGGCCCTCCCGTCCGACGTCCATCTTGTGTGTCGCTGCTGCCTCGCGGTGTGCGTCAAGAAAAAGAGAGAAAAAAGGACGCGGAGAAGTGCACGTGGCACGGAAGCACACACTCACAAGGCACCAAGACAGATACCGAAGATATGAACAGGCGCACGGGGTCAGCAGGAGTGGCTTGGCGTGTGTGATGTGCTTCTGGAAAACGAGAAAAAGAGGTTTCGCCCCTTAAATGTGGTTCAGCACGGCGGCGCCCACCACACGAAGAGAGACACCTCACCTCTTCCTTCTCCTCCCTGCAAGAAAAAGGAGCGAAAGAGAGGAGAGAGAGAAGCCGCAGAGGCTGCAGGCTCACCGCCGCGATGTGTGGAGCGTCGGCGACTCGCTCTTTCAGCTCGAACAAGAAAAGGAATGTACGTGACACCAGTGGTGTCTCGTAGCCGCTTTTGTGGCGTGTTGCTGAGGGCAGAGGGCGGGGGGACGAGTGAGCTGCCGTGTGCAGCCACACAAGACAAAAAAAGCAGGCACAACGGGAAGCAAGCGGCACACGCCGGCCCAGTCCTCTGTGCAGCACTGGGAAGGCTTTGATCTAGGCCCATGTGCATGTTCGTAGATGTGGGTGCGTGAGTAGAGAGAGAGGTGGGCAAGAGAAAAGAGAAACGCGGATCAGGTAAAGGGCAATAGAATGGCGTGCAAAACACCGTAGAGGGAGAGTGTCGTCACATGATTGCAGCGCTGGACTTCCCTTCACCCACCTACGCTATCGCCTACCCCACCCGCCGCTCAGTCGCACATCCGCCCCAGCACCACCGGCAGCGACGACGGCACGCCCGTGGAGGCGATAGCGGAGACAATGGTGGAAAGAGCAAGCTTCAAGAAAGGGGGAGAGCGAGAGCGACGCACACCACTGAATCTCAACACGAACGTTTCCTAGCCGATGGCGTGTGCCAAAGTGTGGGTGGAGACTGGCATCCGCAGGGTAGTTGCGGTTCGTGCGTACGCTCCTCGAAGACTTGTGTAGATATTTATATGCTTAATGTGTGTGTGTGTGTGTGTGTGTATGTGCCTGTGATGTTGGAAAGGGGACCAGGGGTACGGTGATTACCACCACTTGTCGCACCCCAGCACCTCTCGCAGAAAGACGGTGGCGTAGCAAGACATTGGCAACGAAAAGGAAAGCTGCATTGAAGGGCCGTCCACTGCGCCCGCGCTAGCATCGCCGCCATCATCACTGCAAATGGTCCGTTGTGTCTCGGCCTTCGCTTCTGCTTCCCACTGAAGGAAGGCATCGGTAGGATGTGCAACAACTGCACGCCACGAGCCGGGCACCGGCACCCCAGCCACACGGCGCTGCTCAAAAGCTTGCGCCGAGGTCCATCGCAGCTCTCGCAAGGCGTGCTGGATGGCGGACTCCCTCCATTGTGCCCACAGAGCAGCTGATGCGGGGTCGCTGAAAGAGGTGCTGTCCCGAGCAGCTCGATCCGTGTGGTAGCCAGCGAGCGGAAGCTGCGCGTCTTTAAGAACGTCACAGGAGAGCGGTGTGAGTGGTTGTTCTGATGTGCTGATGCTAGATCTCGTGCATGCCGCTGAAGAAGAGGCCTGAGAGTCCCCACTGCCGTCCGAGTGGGGTGCTGCCGCTGCCAGTTCGGGTCGTGCCAAGCCCCTGGAGACCATGTACGAGGCGGCGAGGTTGAAGAAAACGCTTTGGCCGGCGTGCACCCACAGGGACCTGAGGTAAAAAGGTACACCTTCTGTGATCGCCTTCTCGCACAAGCGCGTCCACATCGCACTCTCCGTCTGCACGTCGGCAGTGCTGAGCGTGTACTCGGAGAAGTACATCCGATACGTTTGCCGGAGAGCGTGTGTCATGACCTGTGCGTCGCGCGAGTTGCTGGGCACGAAGCGCGCCTCCATCTTGCCAGGGAAAGCATTGTAAACGTCGGGGCACGCACGATACAGGCTTCTCACTGCCGCTACCCATCGGCCTGCGAACAGGTGAGCGCCGGTGTGGTCATCGGCACGCTCGACCGTCTCACTAAAGCGCTGTTGACCAAAGTAGTTGACGAAGCCCGCTTCCACGCACTGCGCGAAGCGGTGCTCGAGGACTGCTCGGAGCTCATCCTGCTCTTGCTGCTGCGCATTCTCGCACACTGTGGCCGTCGCCGGTGTGCTTTCAAGTGTGGTCATCTGCAGCCGCGATGACCACCTTCGGTGATCTGCTTCGCCAACCCAACGCACGTTGCGAACCCGTAGTGAGAACCAGTTTCCAGAAAGCTGCCCAAGATGCACAGGCGCGCTAGAGGCATTCGCACGAAGGAGTACGGCGTAGCTCTGCTGCGGGTCTGCTGGCCAGCGCAGCGTGACAGGCTGGGAAGCTGCAGGGTTCGTCAAGAGGGCGCGTATGCGGCTCTGAGCTTCGCCTGTGGCAACCACAGGAACGGAGCAGCGCTGCACCGAGACCGATCTTTTATCCTTCATGCCTGCTACGCAAACACAGTTGTCCTTCACACCAAAGTACTCGCCGAGAAGCTGGCGCATTTCTGCCGTGTCCAAGTTGCGCTTTCTCACAATAAGATGCACGTACGCCGGCGTAGCGCCCTTGGGCACCTGGGCAGTAGACAGGGGCGCTGCGTCCTCTGGAAAGCCCTCCATTTCGGCGCGGGTGCGCCGAGCCCCGAGACAAGTGCCGAAGCTGAGAATTGGGCGTACAGTTGCATCTCTCGTTAGCGTCTTGTTGCTGTCGTCTGGGCGGATGCGAAAGCGCAGGATGGCGTGTCCCTCACGCACTTGGCAATGCACAAATGGGTAGAAGCGGCGAAGCAGCTCGTGCACCTGTCGTCGCACATCCTTCTCAGAAACTAGCGGCATTGCCTCGGTTTCGATACGCATCGCCAACTGATCTGGTGAACGCCGCTGCATTGCTTCAGTCAGCGAGTCAAAAGAGGTGTTGCAGAACTCCTTTGTTGTAGCGCCTGTGCGCGCTCTCAAGCCATGCCAAGCTTCACTATCATCGCCCTTCAAAAGCTCGTACAGTTCTACACGGTCCTCATCGCTTAAGCCCCGCTGCTGGCGCGCTGCCTGTGCTTCCACAGACCACCGTGCTATGCGCAGCGCCGCCTCCCCACCGAGAGTCGCGCAAAACAGCACATAATGCAAGTCCAAGGAGCAGGAAATCACACAGGTGTTAGCACCGCCCGACAAGACGTCGTTGGCGGCGCGCGGCAACGGCGGTGCATCTGCGCCAGAGCGGAGGTGTGGGAAGCACCCACGCACCATCAAGTGCAACAGCTGCCGTTCCCGCCTGTCGGCGAAATGGCCGAGTGTGTGTGTCTTCGCTCGCCACCATGGCAGACTCGCCTCTGTTGCGCAAGACGCAGTCGACTCCACATCATGCAGCGCAGTGGAGCTCCCCTGAGAAGCGGCGCGAATGTCTCTGAGGAGAAGGGAGAGCTCCACTTGAGTCAACGACGATGACGCGCGCGTCGCCACCTCTGTGGCAGTCCCAAAGCAGCGCTCCAGTTCGGGAGTATGCGCGGTCAGTGTGTCTCGAAGCGCTTGCACGGAGCGGGGACATGTGCTCGAAGACTTGGCTTCAGGAGGCAGCACGCGCTGAAGCAACCCGAGACCAGCATCGAGTCCGGAAGCGGTGCCTGCTTCGGCTCCATCATTGACCGGGTCGTCCATAACGGATGATGGTGGGTTAGACGTGTCTGCGGGCGGGAAGTGGTAGTCGTCGGCATCGGTGCGCTGCCCTATTGGATCCACCTCCACCACCACAAAGTCCTCTGGTACGTTCTTCAGGTCACCGGTGGCACACTGCACCGATGTTGTGACATGGCCCGTCGTCTCGGCACTTCGTCGAGGGCCGTCCGTGGGAGGGGTAGACGGGGAGGCAAGACGAGGGAAGGGCGTCAGGAGTGCCGTCACACCGCATGCACGTAGCATCTCTGTGAAGTGGTGAGAATCACGCTTCTTTTTTTAAGGAGGAGGAGGAGGAGACAGAAATGTGTGTGTGTGTGTGCCCTACTCGTTTACAGCGTCCGTGAACGAAGTTGGCACCCTCAAGATTTCGTATGTGCGTTGGATCGGCGCGGATGTTCGCGGTCACACGCGACGAGGGCACCGAGGGAGACTGGAGAGCGACACAGTCATCATTGCAGGAGAGAAAAGGTATGGAGAGGCAGAAGGGGGAGCGGCGCACGTCCAAATAAATAACTAAATAAAGGAGAAGCGAGCGTCCAACGGCTCAGCGGCAAGCGCAAGACGAAGGCCCACACCACGCCTGCCCACAGTAGCTCGCGCAGCGATAACGAGGAGAAGGGGACGCGGTGCCGTGAGCGGCACCCGTACTAAGTCTACCATGTAGAGTGCGAGAGAGGATAAAGAGGTGGGATTCCCTCGCTCTGCTGCTTTCAATCGCCATCACACCAGCACGCCCACCACCTCGTCAATTCTTTGTGCCCCTTCTCTCGGCGTTCTTAGACTGGTATTACTCAGCGCACGAATCATGCACATTGATTCCCAGCTCGGGGCAGCTTTGGCGATATCAGGCCGTCTTCATGAGGGAAAAAGTTGTACCGCATATGACATTCAGCAGAAGCACGCACATGCACACACACACACACACAGAGAGAGAGAGAAGGGATGAGACCAGTGGGGCATTTTGCCTGTCCTCTCGAGAGCAACGCAAGAGATAGAAGTGTAGAGAAACGCCTGCAGAAGCACTTGAGGTGACCGCAGCGCTTCAGTTGCAGCAGCCCCTGTATATGTTTGTTGATCTCATCACCTTCTCCACTCGGTGTCGGCGAAGTCCTCATGGGGTGATGCGCCGACCTTCTCCATAAGTCGATCGCCCACAAAGCTCACCCTGGTCAATATCCCGACAACCCGCTGTGTTCGATCAAGCACTGGCAGGTGGCGGAGTCCCAGATGGCGAAAGGTGTAGTACGCCCTCGAGACGCACACACCTTGTTGCACGTACGGGGCGCTCTTGTCCACGTACGGGCAAAGGTCAATATATGAGCGGATGGCAGAAAGAGAAAGGTGCTCCATCAACGGGACGCTCGGCAGGCGGTTCCAGAAAAGAAATTCGTGCACGCGCTTCAGCTCCTCTGCTGTCACGTGGTATGGAACAGAACGCTCAGAGTCGACCTGCTCCAACGCCCTCCGCCTCGGTGTATCGACCGTGCCATCGCCGCCGTTCGCCTTGTCATCATCACCGTCGTCGTTGAGTACTTCGGAGGCATCACCCATCTCGTGCAGGTACACGACCCAGAGCAGCAGCTGAAGCTGTGAGCGCGTGATCATACCCTCGTAAGCTTGGTCTGTCTCACCGACTCGCACAACAGGGAAGGCGTTGTGCCGTGTCATGGTCAACACCTCGACCACGTGCAGAACAGTGTCCATCGTCCTCAGCACCGTAACCGGGCTCGTCATGACGTCCCGGGCCGTGTATGTGTCGAGTAGGTGCATGCTCGTCTGTGCCTCAAGGAAGGGAACCGCTTTCACCTCCAGCGACGCGTGGTAAAAGGAGTGACAGCATTTGTCCCCGATGCCCTTGGCAAGCAGGATACTGAGCATAAGGCACGTGATGTGTGACACATCCGCGGTCAACTCCATCATGATGACGACAAGGGCAAAGGTGAGGCGGGAGATGCCGGCAAAGTAGGCGGCCGCCCCGATAAGGGCTACCACGCCCTCGTCAGCCCACACTGGGCGCTGAAAGAGAACGCCGATGAGGCGCCCCTGGACAGCACCGATGAGCAGCGACGGGATGACAGTACCGCAGGAGATAAACATGCCACCCGCGTAGCTGCAGCCGACCACGTAAATCGAGAGGTGCAGAAGGAGTGACCATGCTGGAAAGAGCCCCGCCGTACGGCGCGAGAACAAGAGGCGCAGCAGGTTGTAAGGACTAGTCATGGTGAGGGTGGCGAGCGGGTGATGAGTTGTGTCGGGTTCCGCACAGAACGCGGTGAAGAGCTCCACATGCAGGGCCTCTTTACTTTCTCGCAAGTGCGGTGGTGTCGGCACGCACGGTGTGAAGAGCGGCAACACGTAGCAAGCCGTGGAAAAAAGAAATGCGAACACACACGGCTCCAGTACTCGGTACAGCGTCGTGGGGAACAGGCAGCGCGAGCGCCAGCGGGAGAAGCGAATGCTGCTGACCGTGTAAGCCACTGCCAAGAGGCCAGACAGAGCAGCCACCAGCAGAGTAGGAATGAACGTGTACGTGTACAAGGAGACCCTGTTCTCTGGCACAGTGTCCATGTAGAACATCGCAATGGACGCCTCGCGCAGATTACCGAGCGCCATGACGGACCGGTCTACGAGATGCCAGCCAGAGAGAAAGGAGTTGAACGTCTGGATGATCCACATGCACGAGAGACAGGACAGGAAGACGAGCCATGCGAGGCGTACAGAGAAATGAGTCGCCATCTCCTCCATGACGAACAGCATCCCGCCCAGCGGGCTAGAGAAGGCGCTTGTCAAGCCGCAGGCGGCGCCGGCCGAAATAAAGTCACGCTGATCGCGTGGATTGCGAAATACAGCAAAGACAGAGGTGGCGCTGCACCCGAGAGAGCGGCTGCGGCCAGTGGGGAGCCCAGCCCCAATGAGCGATCCCATGTGGATCATCGGTCCCTCCGTCCCCACCGGCAAGCCGGAGCTCACCGCGAGGATGCACGAGAGCGTCTTGACCACCAGGTTGCGAATGTTGAAGATGCGCGGGAACATGACACCGTTCAGGTACGCCATCACATCCGGGATACCACTGCCAGCGGCGCTTGGCATGACGAGGCAGCACAGAGACGATAGAAGCGCCATCAGAACGCCCCACATCGTATACAACACGCCCCCGCGCAGCAGCGCTGACCACGATACCGCGTGTAGCACCATCCAGGACTTTCCGTCATCGGCACGCTCATGTCCAGAGTTGGGTACTGCCGAGACGTAGAATCTGGTGGTATTGGGTGGCGGGTAAGTGCTGTTGCGGCTGCGCACCACCCCCTGCACCGCATCCAGCTTGAGCTCCGCCAGGTAGTCCAGCGTCTGAAACACAAAGAGGGACCATCCACCAACGGTGAGGCCGATCAAGACAAACATCAGCACGCGCAGCCACCCGCTCGCGTCCGCGGTGCTGTTGCGACTAGTGCTGACGCGGTGAACGAGAGACTGGCCCTCGGCATAATCGATGCTCTCATAGCAATCCATACGTCGTCGCTCCTCTGTTGTAAACACATGTGGGAGGTGCACTTTCTCAAATAGAGGCGCTCGAGCGCGGTTCACTTCGGCGTCCCCGGCCTCCTCCACCTCCTTCACAAGCTCGTGGAACCAGGCGGCCGTCGCTGCGTCCGCCTCCCGCCTGCGGAAGGTAGCAGACGAGGTGTCGAACGTCCTGCCGGTGCCTGCATTCCCGTACGCTGCGCTCATACTTGTCGCGTTGAGGGATCTTCAAGAACGCGCTCGTGGACGTGCACGCCGGCGCCGTGTCAACTAAGGCGGTGGACGCGGATGGCGGCGACTGAGTTGTTGTGCAAGGCGTAAACCATCCCCACTAATGCTAGCGGTGGGCTCGTTCAAGGCGCCGGTGTGGCCCTAGTCGACCACAAGGGCAGGGACTGGTCTGCGATCTCTGGTAGCAGCCAGCTGCAGCAGATGAGAGAGAAAGAGAGCGTTGCGAGCTCTGTCTCTGGATAGGCAATGAAAAAAAAAAAAAAAAACGTCAAGGCACGTGTTTAAGATACTGCCTCAGCAGAGTGCCTTGCTGAAAGGGTGGCAGCGGAGGGGCGTAGCTGGTGCATGCAGCAAGAGGGAGTCCCTCGACAGATGCGCGCATGCAAGATGGCGTGATCGAGCAGCAGACAACCATAAAATAGAAATGATGCGGAGCGAGACAAAGCCATGCGAAGCATCGTCAGATGTTTCGAGCTTGTGTGCGCGAGAGAGAGAAAAAGAGATGCAAAGAAGGTGTGCGCGTAGGGGGAAGGGGAGGGGGCTAAGCAAGGAGGAGATCGCCAATGGGAGGCACATATGCCGGACGAGGCTGCCGGACAGCCAGCACAAAAGGGGATGAGAAGACGTACAGAAAAAGAAGGAAGCCGGAGAGTCCGCGTTTCTGCAACGGCACAACACCTCTTTTGTTGCGTACTTCTGCATCTGCCGTCTCACCAATCTCTTACAAGCACACGCTCACATCCCGCTTGGAGATGCAGGCCGGTGTCTTATACCCAGTGCTTGCAGTTTCGTATCGCAACATCTCACCTTCTTTATGTGCCACATGCCCCTCCCCACGACATTTGTGTTTGTTGTTTTTGTTGTTGTTGTCATCTCCCCTCTTCTTCGCGCGTAGTTTGCACTGCGTTGCGGTGCTGATGAACGGCCTGAAATAGTTAGGAAAGGGAAGTGCGAGAGCATATATGCACAACAATTAAAAAAAAGAGCAATGAAAGTGGCATTGTGTGCGCGAGACGCGCGCGCACACTGAGGGAGACGACGACGAAGACGATGATCATGCTGGGGAAGGGCAAACCAAAAAGACAACAGGGTGAGCCGTACAAGGAAACGAAGACGGCAAGGGCCAAGCACACCAACAAAGAAGAAGTGGTGGCGGTACGGCGACGAAGACGCGTACGCACAGCGGCAGCAAAGATCCAAAGAAACGCGGGGATGTAAAGGTGTGGGCCCGTGTGCCTCTGAGAACTGATCAGCGCTCCCCCCCCCTCAGTGCGCCCACGCACATCGTCACTCGTCTCGGCCCTCGCGTAAGAGGTTGTCTGTTGGCACTGCTACGGCTGCCGCTGTGGCAGCTACAGTCGGTGGCGTTTTGGCATCGTCGCATATGGACTGCCACTTGGCCCTGTAACGACGCAACAGATCGTTAAGACTGCGCAGGTAGAACGAGGGGTGGTGGTGCAAGGCAGCTTCAGGAATTAGGACCACCTGCTCACGCACCGGGGTGGCAGTGAGCGGAACAGCGAGGAGATCACGGCGGCGGGTTCCGGATGTCATGTTGTACAGCGAGCCAGGGATGGTGAGCAGAGGTACCGCTTGGTCGGACACTCCTGCAGCGGCAACGCCGTTGTCATCCACGGCCGCTCTCTCATCGCTCGAGAGACTCTCCTCCGTCGGCCGCGCATACTGCCGCAGAAAGACATCCTGAAGCGACCGCAGCTGCAGCCGGGAAATGACGTCCATGCCGTTGCTGAAGGTCACAAGACGACTTCCGGAGCGCTGCTCCTCTTGGTGTAGCCACGCATTCAATAGTGGGGCAGCCCGCCGCTCCACAATCGGGGCGGTGCCAAATGTGCACGTCACCGTCTTGGTAAAAGGCACGTGCACAACAGCGCCGGGCGTGGTCGCCTGCGTGTCAGTAGATGAGATAGCTGCAGAGGAAGGAGGCGGTGCCGAAGGCAGCGAGTAGGGGCACGTGGGTGTCTTCGTGCGCCGCAGTAGTGACGATGATGAGTGCAGTGCCGCGCGCCACGGCCCGCAGTACAGGATGTGAAAGAGAGAGGCCTGGATACCGCCCAGTGAGTGTCCAGTAATACACAGCTGGTAGCTGCTGTATTGGCTGTGAATGGTACGCAGGAGAGGGAGCAGCTGGGCGCCTGCCTCGACGACAGACTCGTAGAAGCCAAGGGGGATCGCTGTGCACAGCCGCTGCGACGCGTCTGTGCCCGTGGTTGCCGCTGCCTCGTTCACAGAGGGGCGCTCCAGCATAACGTTGGCGTAGCCCTCTGTCACATCCACAACGATGTCTGCAGGCGTCAGCGAGCCGCGGAAGGTGAGCACGACTCGGTTCGTAGCGTGATCTAGGAAGAGGGCCCAGCAAGATTGGCCTACACGAAGCGAACAGCGGCTTGTCACGCACTCGAGCAATGCGTTCGGCTCCTCACCCTGAAGCATGCGCCGCATTGACTCGAGTTGCTCCTCTGAGTTGGCGCAGACGTAGCGCCGGTGAGGCTCTGCCATGAGCTTCGACAGCTCACGCAAGCTGGAAAAGTAGTTGAGTTCAAAAGGCAGCCCGTAGGCGGCCATCGCGTAGCGGGCGAGGTAGCCAGCTGTGTGAAGCGTGTCTAGTTTGCCTTTCACGATCGCCTTCTCAGACGATGCAGCAGTCAGCTGGAGCTTCTGTGAAGACGAGCCAGTGACAGTGACAGGCGTTGTCAACTGTGTCTGTCGTTCACGAATGCGGCGTGATTCCTGACGCACCCACAACTTGTATGTCTGGCGACTCATCTCACTGTTGAGAGATGCCTGGGTGGCGTACCGCGAGAGGTCTCGTTTGCGCAGGCCGCATCGGGTGAGCTGCGCCTGCACCTCCCGTGCGATTCGCTTCATCAGCGCTGACCACGACGGTCTTCCAAAGACCTCGACGTGGAATGGGTCCAGATGCCGCAGCTCCGCCACTTTGGTGCCCTCCATGGCAGTGTTGGCGATGTCAGTGGAAATAGTGCGTCCGTAGCGCTCGTCCGCGCTGCTGTCAGGCGAAGCCGCAGCGACGCCGGTAGTCCTCTCGCCCTCATCCTCTTTATTCCACTCGGCCGGCGATGCGGTGGGCGTCATGCTTGCAGGCTTTGTTGATGCAACACCACTGCCAGTGGATCTGCCAGAAGTTGGCAGCGCGTTGTCGAGCACCTCTGCGTGGCCCTGCAGGCCATCACATATGTTGCACCGATAGCACGCCTCGGGCGGCGGGGCGGGTGGTGCTACCGGTGTGGCTGGAGGGACAGCAGCCTGGCGTGATCTTCGTTGCCGCACAGCCCAGCGGGCACGTAGAGATGGCAGTCGTCCAAGTGATGAAAGGAAAGACAAAGCCGCACCGCCGCCCCCCGCGGGGGTCGGGGTAGAGGTGTTCACAGGCGAGGAACCCCCCGACAACGTCCAAGAGGACACGGGGGAGTCACTGGTGGTTGGCGCGCCAGCACCGGTCACATAAACAGCCTCGTGTGCTGACGTGTACACGGTGGGCTCGTCATACGGGGAGCGTCGAGAGGAACGGAGAGTGTAAAGTGGGTAAGCGCATGTGCACACGCGGTCGCGAGGTGTTGAGGAATGCGGAACACGGTAGCGATAGAGAGGCCGACACCACTCCTGGATAATGCCAAAAAGCTGTCCCTCTAACTTGGGCGGCTTCTTGGTGGCGGAGGCCATGCGCAGGTGGCGCAACATTGCTTGTTTCTGCAACGCGTTCGGGTGAGCCAGAGTGCGTGATGCAAAACGTGAGCAAAACAAGTTTCCTTCCAGCAGAAACGAACGTATCGAGAGAGAGAAAGCACGACACGGGCGTATGGGGTACGCTCCACTGCCTTCCGCTTACCGTATCTCCCTCTATGTGCGGCGGAAGGGTCGGGTGGGGGGGGGGGGGGGGCGTTGGTTGATGAACAAATGGACGGTGATGAGGGCATCAACAATGTTGATGAGATACACTGATCGACTCCACTTGCACCCTCGATACGTTGCGCCACGCCTGCAATGACACGACCAGTGCCTATCTGTTAATTAGAGCCGTTTAAGGATGACACCAGATAACACAGGACGAGTCGTGAAGAGTTCGACGCCAAGTCGGTGGTGATCAGAAGAGACTCGAATGAAACACAATCAGGTGATCCACGGGAGGCAGCCGCACAGGAAGAGGTGCACCGAGGATGCACACACAGACACACACACACAGACAATGATATCAACAGCACACACCGCAGTCCGCAGTAGCGCTTCTCCTTTTTTGTTAGTGTAAATCACAAATATAAATATATGAGATATATATATATATATGTGTGTGTACGGATGCAGAGGGGGAGGGGAAGGAGATGAGACGCTAGCGAGGGAGGAGAGACGCGATCAGAGGTACCCACAGAGGTGCTCAGAGGAAGAGGAGGAGCAGGAGGGAAGGGACAGAAGAAGAAAAAGGAAGGAAGCAGCGGAGCCGTGAGTGCGCCTGCTGCGAGTACAAGAAAACGCGTCGCATGCAGAGCCACTGCACAGGAAAACAAAAAAAGCAAGGGCGATGCTGGGGCTGTAGTAATGGTTTGGAGAGAGAGGGCAAAGGGAAGGGGGATATAGCACTGCCAGCAGCCCAACACAAGTATTTCAGTCCCCACCCGCTAAGTGCAACGATGAACGATGCCACTACTCGCGAGTAGGGGAGGGAAGGGAGGCGAGCTTGAGCCGCCCGTGTCTATGCAGCCGAAAGAATTGCCCCGCTGATAACTCCACAAATGAAAAACGCAAGCGCAAAAATGGGGAAAAACAGTACACGCCAAAGGTGGAGAGAAGTGGCCCACTTTTCATGCGCCTGAGGTCGTCGAAAAGCGTACCTCCACGTCTGTGAACGCGTGCCTGTGGTGTAACGGCCGCAAGCTGTGATACTGTAAGAAGAAAGGGAGCGAGCCGCCAGAATGAAGGGTAGGCAGGAAGACGTCGCAGCACGTAGATGATGCGAGTGCGCACGCCTGCGTGCTGCGAGCCAAGGAAATGGTAATGACAAGAAGGGGGCGCGCAAGGGAGGAGAGAGTTGCTGCATCGCACATCAAAGTTCTGGCCAGTGCGGTCCGAGGGTAGGGAGAGTGGTGGCAGAGAGACAAGCAGCAGCGGCACCCCAAGGCATGGCCCCTGAAACAGTCGTGTGTTCACAGCACCACACCACAGCGATGGTGAAAGAGGCTCAGAAATGCTTCTTTGACGTATAAGCACACAGGCACTCACATATGGGGTGAAGATCAGGGGAGGGCACAAGAAAATGCGGCACAGAAAAGATCAAGCATGCACATGTGTGCACTCGTCTTCGCCTTTCCTCTATGTCTGCCACATCATCGCCATGAAGACGCCATGATGAGCCACGCATGAGCCATCCTCCCCCGTGTCCCTTTCCCACCTCCCATGTGCACGTGAAAAAAATAGCTGCGGGTAAGTCCCACACCAGCCTTTCGAGAAAGGTGACGCAGTTTTTGTGTAGCGCTGATCCACCAGCTACGAAAGGACAACAATGCAGAGGAGACTGTGTCGGTCATACACGCATCGTGCACGTCACGGAGAGAAGTGCGAAGCAGAAGGAACGTCGACAGAGACGCCAGGAAATGGTGCGCATGCGGAGGAGAAGGAGGAGGAATAGGAACATGTGACGATAGACGCGAACGCACATGAAGGTAAAAGCGTGTACGATGGAAAATGCACCGCCAACACCTGTCGCACACGCGAGTCGCGAAGAGGCACCAACAAGCACGAAGCCACACAGACATCAGTGAACAGAAAAGATGTGAGCTTGGAAGGAGAAAGGAGTAAAGAACGGCGGCGAGTGAGGGTCGCGCGATCGACGCGTGATACGCACATAAAACTGCCCCACTCCACCCCCTCTCACCTGGATGCAGTCCTAATACAGGTCGCTGATGGGGGTTATGCAAATCTTTACCATGTTGTCGCGCACCATCTGGCTGGTCTTCATTAGCTCTCTGCGTTGCAAGAAAGGGTACACACCCCATCCCTTGCTGGCAAACTGGTCCGGCCACGCCTTCATCGGCCACTCCACCCATGTCCCCTCGGAAAAGACGATAACGCGGAAGTCCATGCGCAGACAGTGCTGCAAGGGAAAGAGAAAGAGGCCGAGCCACTCCGCGTCGCCCTCCTCGGACGACGGCGGAGCCGTCGCAAGAGTGGTGGCGGCATTGTCTGCTGCGAACGAATCGTGGCCCCCCTGCGAAGAGCGTGTGACAAGGAGTGAGGTATGCGCCTGGCCACCGCTGAGTCCGCTGTCGCCTCCTTCCGGTAAATTGGGTGGTGTCCACCTAGATGCCGCGGTGTCCATCAAGCCGGTGTTGATCCCTGCCTCCACGATCGGTGTGGAGGACGCGCTGCCGTCGTGACGACATGTTCGGGGGAGTGGGGCCACGCGCAGCTCCCACGATACGCCCAGCAGGCAGAATGGTGTGGAGCAGACCGTCTTCCGTTGACCGGGTGCAAAGTAAGACGTGGCGTTGTGGATAATCCAAATGTAGCCTCGCTGGAGATCTGACAGACAGCGGTGCAGGCGGAGACTCGGCTGTGTCGACGGCGATGCAGCGGCACCATTTTCATTGTGCATGAGTGCATCAAGCGGTGCACGGTCCAAAAGTCGTTGCGATACGGCGCGACTGGCATCAGCGTGCGGTGAAGAGAGTGTCTTCGGCGTCTGCGTGCACACTCGCACTTCAACAGAGTTTGGCCCACTTCGCGTTGCGCCAGGAATAGAGAGATCGGTGGCTTCGCGCACTGATGGAGACGCGGTCCGACTGCTGTGCACCGGTTCTGCAGAGGCAGATCGCTTCGGCTCTTGTTTGTTGACCATGTTGGTGAGTCCGCTGCCGATGTTCAGAAGCAGCCGACGCGCGCCCACCCAGTCGACGTTTTGGAGCAGTTTCTCATTCCTCTGCACCTGACCCGCGTAGGCCGCGATCGCCGCGCGCAGGCGCTTCTCCTCGTGCTTGCGCAGAGCAAAGCTGTCATGCACTTTATTAATCAGAGGCGAGGTCGTGCGAAGGAAGTGCAGCAGCTCAAGCACACCGTTCTTGGGGCTACAAGTGTCGCTTTCGAAACGCCCACTACCGCTGGCGATTACTGTGCTGTGATAGCGACGCAGCGCCGCGTCCACAGCGGCGAGTGCTTGCGAATACTTGGTAGTTGCTGCGGAAACCTCCGCGAGCGGAGGCCGTCGTCCCGCCTCCTGGATCGTCTGCATCATGGAACGCTCCGCCTGATGAAGCGCCTGATTCAGCGTCGAAAACTGCTCTTGGACAAAGCGCAGGTTTTGCTGCTGTTGCGCAGCGTTGCTGGCCTGCACCGCCCTCAGCCGCTCCTCCGTCTGCCTACACTGAGTCAGCCAGTGGTGCAGCGCCTCGTGAAGTGCCTCTGCTTTGGCGCACACAGTCTTCGCTCTTTCCGCTGCCTCTACCACCACGTGAGAATGGTGCGACCCATCGCTGGCGCAGTAAGGGCATATCGACTCCTCGCATGCGGTGCAATAGAGCGACTGGATCTGGTGGAGATGAACATCGCAGGTAAACTGATCCAACATCGTCGGTGGCGCCTGCGGCTGTGGAAACGGAACTGTCGACGAGACGGGCAGCACTGTGTTCAGCGTTGGCCCAACGACTCCCCCGACCATCGCGTCGCCAACGTGCACACCTTCCTGCTGTGGCAAAAGAGGAGAACGTGAGGAGGCGCTCC
Organism: Leishmania tarentolae; assembly: GCA_033953505.1. Lineage (NCBI taxonomy): Eukaryota > Euglenozoa > Kinetoplastea > Trypanosomatida > Trypanosomatidae > Leishmania > Leishmania tarentolae. The sequence goes on along the minus strand of CP119856.1, from coordinate 1,337,927 downwards.
CAGGAGCCCTTCTACCGTGAACAGCAGGTACTAGCGGATACGATGCATCTCGACTCTTGGTGGTGTGACCACGGGGCACACTCTCGTCGGGTAGCCTGTTTCGAGTCGAGTCCGCATTGTAGGAGTCGTGAAACGATGGAGACAGCACCAAGTCGCCAGTTGCCCATGCTGAATTCGTTCTCGGCGAGACTTGGGCGGCGGATGAGCTCAGTGGTGATGGGTGCTGCGTCAGGGGGGCGCGGGGCGCGGAAGCTGCACGAGCACCACCGTGAGAGACATCGTTTCTGGGCGAAGCATTGCGAAAGCCTCCGTTGCCAGCCGAATACAGCCCTGGCCCCCACGGCAAGTTTCCCACCCGCTCACTGGCCCCTGTATCCCCTGTGCCTCTCGCAACTACGGGGTCTGGCACCCTGGATCCGATCGATTCATTACCACTGCGATACGCAATGTCGTCTTTGTGACACTTGATGTCGGTATCTCGCGCGGCGCGGCGCTGTTTCAAAGACTCATCGCTGCCCGGCCTGGTGGCTGAGGCGGCTCTTTGGCGGGGTTCTGTGCTGTGTGCGTAGCGCACCTCCCTGAACACCTCGCTGGTGCTAAGCGGGGAGGTGGCAGCCGCAGAGGAAGCCCGCTTACGATTGACACCGTTGTTGACCGCCATGGTTGTACACCTCGGGCTGAACTTGAACCACTCCTTCATGTTGTAGGTCTTCGACAGGGATGAGGAGGAGGATGGGGAGCATGAGGACGACAGCGGTGGTGACGCTCCTCTCGCACGGTGTATCTTCTTCTCATCCTCCCTCGCTGCCGCAGCCTGCGCTGTTGTCCCTGGCGCCCGGGTCGGGATGGCGGTGGCATACTGCCCAGTCTTGCGACGCTGCTTTGTCGTCGGAGTGGCAGTGGAGGGGACCACCGTCAGTAGATAACGGGGCAGTGCCTGGTAGCTGTGCTGCACCTGCACCTGCACAAAAGAGAGGTCTTCTGCGGCGATTTCAGCGGCATCCTCGAGGCGCAGGCTCGTCTTCTGCTTGCGGGCCCGCATGTAGCAGATACTGTCGTATCCGCATGGTGGCTTCACAAGAGGGATAGGGTAGGCCTGCTTGTCGGAGCTCTCCCCGGTGAGGCCCTGGTCAGTCATGAAACGGCGGCCAGGTGCAACTTCGCACAGCAGCACCTTGTAGGGGGCAGTGTTGAGTGGCATATACTTTACATGTGAGCTGAGCATCGAGGAAGTAAAAATAAAAGGCGTGCGTCGCGTGTTCGCCGTGGATGTCACCTCTGACGACGGAGAGGTTCGTGCTGAAGCACCACTCCCGACATGGGCCATGGGATTGCTCGGCCGCGACTCGGCGCCGCTTGACACGTCCGAGCTGCCGTAGGACTGCAGCACAGCCTCCAGTGACTGGGGAACGTCGTTGCTCAGCAGGAATCCGTGCTGCAACACGTCGCTCACGCCCCACGCGTTGTTACTGTAGTAGAGAAAGTGCACCTTGTCCTGATGGGCGGATAGCCGTCTGCATCGCGTCTCATCAAACATGCGAGTCAGGAAAGGGCAACGAATGCGCATCGCACTCTGTACTTCGAAGCCGACATGTTTGTTACCCAGCCAGCGCGCGACGTGAGCGCGCAGCTCATCGTACTCGACCTTGTCTCGTCCTTGATCTAATGGTTCCAGCTGAGTCAGTGTTGTCTCCATCCACAGCTGACAGTGATACACGCACAGCTTGGAATGGTGGGAATCCATCTCGGTGGCAGAGGCAGTGCCATCGTGAATATTTGTCGCCCCATCTGCCTCTGCCGTATTCGTGGCTCCCTTTTCTGAGGGCTGTAAACGCTTAGAAAGAAGACGCCCGTCTGCCTGCAGTAGTTCCCGCACACTCCTCAGCACCTCGTACCGGCTGCGTGTGTAATTCCAGTAGGAAAGTGCGTTTGCTCGCTGTCCTGTGTGATCCTCCACTAGTCGATACACCTCGCTGACGCTATGTGGCATACGCACATTCGGTAAGTTGAGCGGTTTCTTTGACGCGTCGCAGTACACTACAATGCGCAAGTACGCCCCCTGAGACGATGAGGACAACGTCGCCGTCATGGTTCATGTATAGGCGACTATGCACGCGCGCGTGTGTATGTGTGTGTGTGTGTGTGTGTGTGTGTGTGTGTGTGTGTGTGTGTGTGTGTGTGTGTTTGTATCTGTGTGCGGAGATGCACTGCACGCCACGCAACGCTGCAGTGTAAAAAAAAAAGAGAAGAGAGTGTGCACGCGATGGAATCGTGGGCACACGCGCGCGCGCACGGAAAAAGAAAGAGGATGCTGGTGCTGCGTGAGCCCTCAAATAGATATATAGATGTGTATGTGTGTATGCGTGTGTATGTAGTGAGGAAACAGACCAGCTTTCTTACCTCATACAGCCAAGGTAGCGACGAAAAAAAACTCAGCAGGTAAAGATCTGTGTGTGTGCGTGTGTGTCTGTGTCTGTCAACCGGCACTTACGGATCGCGTGATGGCGTGCCATCCTCCGAGAACGAGGGAAGAAAAATCGATCCTACGCAGAGAACATGTCTACACGCGGAGAGCACCGCGAGCAATGGGAAGCATACACTGGCGCAGGCGCACCACAGCCCCACGTGCACGCATGTTCAGGCGTGACTATCCACCTACCCGTATACGAGCGTGCATGCACTCGAACGCTCGCCAAGAGCCAAGTGCACCCTAAAGGCCCTCGCATATGCGGCTTGCATGCGTTGCGGAGGAGGTGAAACAAGGCACCTGCCTGCCTCTCTCATTTTTTAACTTGCAGAGATCTTCGTCTTTCTCCCTTCTCGCTGCGTCTGTGTGTCTCTGGATGTGGGTGTATGCGCGCGTGATGAGCTTATGCAGATGTTGGAGGCAATCTCAAGTAGCGCCGCCCGCCGTGCGCGCATGGAAGAGCAAGTCTTCAGCGTCCATGTCGATCCTGAGGAAAGCGAACACGAATACATAACGCTTGACATCAGAGATGTAGTCAAAGGCAACGGGAAGGGGAGAGAGGTGAGCAGAGACGATAGAAAACATCACGCACGTCCGCCATTGATGAGGCGAGGAGGATATTACGCAGTCCCGGAGACGTGCCCACACGCTGCCCAGGATCACTGAGCTTTCCACGCGTACCGAGAGAGGGAACCAGGTCGAAGAAAACACGCGTACGCGAAGGCTACGACTGAATGCAAAGAAACACACGCAAGAATAAAAGCATCGATGTGTGAGGAAAGGCAGCGTGCCCCTCTTCCCATAGAGTCTTCTTCGCTCAGGGAAAGACGCAAGAGTACCGCATGCACCCTGCATTTAGATGCAGGTGTAGAGAACGATGAAAAGCAGTGCACTGCCCATTCGAGAGACTTCCGCTTTCGTCTTGTGATACTCTTCGTTTTCCGACGCACACGTACACCGTTCTCATCGTCGAGTATGCGACTGTGTAGATAGGGGAGGGAGAGGGGGGGAAGCTGGCAAGGCGCTACCATAGCGGCCGCGAGGCATACACACGCACGCCCAAAAGCGTGTTTGGGTCATCCTTTTCGTGTCACCGCTGACTCAATGACTCTCTCTCACATGACTCAGGCAAACACTATGGAAAAGGCGAGAGGGGGCAGAGGTCTGTGCAAGGCGGAGGGTGTGCATGCGGAGTGTGAAGAGGGCAGAAGGGCACGTCCGACCATGCCCCTCTGGCCACGTCATACAGACACACACACACACACACACACGCACGCACTGGCAAACAGACATCCCTCTCAGTGTTGAACCCTTAATAGATGAGATGGCAGACACGAGACTTCAAGAAGCGAATGGGGAGGCATCAGCGTGTCTCTCCAAACCGCTCTCCCGCACGCAGAGGCACGTCTACGCACGCACACAGGCATCGGCACACATGTTTTTTTTTCCTTGGACTCACACGCACGTCCGCCACGTGGGACCAAAAAAAAAAAAAAAACGTGACCGAGCATCTCTCTAGTAGCAGCTAAGCAGCCGCCCTTTCTTCGTCTATCTCCCATCTTCTCTAGTCCCTCTTCCTCCTCCTCCTCCCTGGAAAAACGCAACGTGGCGAGCGGGGTCCCTTGGTCAGCGCCATGGTACCACTCGACAACAACACTAGTGCATCCCCAAACGGCCGCACAAACATGTTGTGGCGCGCCTACTGTAAGAAGTTTGATTCGTTGGTTGGGCGGCTTCCACGATGTCTGTTCTGCTGCGCCTTCCGTCACCTTCCCCGCATGTGATCAACGCGCGTGTGCTCCCTTCCTTCTGGTGCGTGTGCAGACCTCGTCTGGGCGAGAAGAGCGGGAGTTCCAAGAATGGGGTGCCAAGAGAAGCAGTTGGGCGTAGTGTGTAACGCGTGCCGCCGCGCATCCGCGGCCGCCACACAGCGTCGCATGTTGCGGAATTCGAGAATAGGTGTGCCAGAGAAGAGAGGAAAAAAAAGCAACGAGATCCCAAGAACAAACAATAAAAAGGAATAAAGACGCCGAGTGTCGTGTCCAGAAATGCCATGAACGGGAGTGCGACAGAAATGGGAGATGTAGGCACATGAAAGATGCGCAGGAAGCGGCTCAGAGAGAGAAGCTGCGCAGGAGATGGGCAGCATCTGCTCACCCTCACGCCCTCCTCGCTCACTCACCCCCCCCACACACACACACAGCAGAGTACCTCTCGCGGGCACATCCGAGGGTGTCCACAACGCAGACAGCCAGCAGAAACGTCCAGAGAGACCGTAAGTGTGGAAGTCCAACGACGGAGGTTCACCTCCACCACACCTCCACAGTCTTACTCAAGTGAAGAGGCGCCTTCTTTATTTTTCCTTGTAATCTGATTGCTTGCCCAGCAGTGAGGGACGGGAGGGCGCTCATCACCAGTTAAAGACCTCACAACAGAGCTAGAAGAGAGCAGTGATGAGAAGAGGGTGGCAGCAAATGCGTTATACAGGTGGCCACACACACACACACACAACGTACGTGCGCGTATGTGCACACGTTTGCAACAGAGTCGAGTTAATGAAGGAAAACAAATGTCTGTGTTCACGGATCAAGGAGACAGAGGAGTGCAGCGCATCTCGAGAGCCCAATGCAACGATCCCGGGCACCGCATATGCGGCCAGGAGAGGGGTGCGGTGAGGGGAGGGCGAGGGAGTGCGACGGTTCCAGTGCAGAGCAGACGCTCACGGCCATACATCACACCAGGTGGGCCACACCCTTGACTGAACGCCCCCTTCGCGCGCTAGACTTCTTTGCTGAAGCCGCACCAAGCTGCCGCCCCGCCTTCGGCTCCGCCGCTGCCTCCGAGAAACCGCACCCACTCTTCATATCCGTCACGACCTCCAGCAGGTCTGGGCGCGCCAGAACTGCTGCGCTACGCGTCAGCTCTCGCCACTGCGGCCGCAAAGTTGACCACAGCCTCGGCGGGCAGTACGGCAATACCCACCTCCCACAGCCGGTTGCGCCATTATTTCCTTTCTTCGCTGCAGAACACCTCGGTATGGTTTCGTGCGCTGCCTCCAGTGTGGCAAGGGCCACAGTATCCGTCACACAAGCGCGCAGGCGTCGCAACGCGGCCAGCACCTCCAGTTGCGCCATCCCAGAGAGTTCACCAAGAGTTCCTGTAGATAGCGACTCAGCGTGCACGTCCACTGCCGTCAAGATTTTCTCCCATAGCTCAACCGGCACGTTCAGCGATGTCTGGCACGCACTGAGGCTGCAAAGAATGAGATACAGCCGCTGACCCGTCGCAGCCGGTAGGAGACGCTGACACACCTCCACAAAGTGGCGCTCGAACGCTGAGGGGAGTGGCAGCGTCGCCCCGCGTCCTCTCACCGCTGTGGTAGAAAGGCCAGGAAGAGCAGCGGTTTCACATTCCCCAACGTCACCCGCGGCGGCGTTGCCTTTGTGAACCTGAGGAGGCACAAGCGGTTGATCGAGAGTTGGTGGCGGAGCCTCGGTCAGAAGCAGAGCCGAGCCCAGGGAAACGCAGTCGTTGTCCGCAAAGCGCCAGTTCGGGCAGACATCGGCATTGCTGGAGTCCAGCAAATCAAGCGTTCGTTGACGCAGTTTGCCGTGTGGATAGTGAAGGCAACGCAGCGAACTCCACATGCTCGCCAGCTCAGCGGCACGGAAGTCAGCAAGAGTGGCACAGGCCCGCTCACATAGCTGTCCAGTGGCCTCATCATTATGGGCGACGCGCAGCTTTACAAAGCTGTACAGCGCAAGTGAGATGTCGCGCGGCTCGGCAGACGAGACACACATTTTGAGGCGCGAGACAATCTGCTGCGTGACACGAATCGAGTCGCGCAGCACAAACGTGAAGGTAAAAAGGAGGAGACAGAGATCGTGCACTGTTGTCACCTGCCACTGTTGATGTCGTACCATCATCTGAGAAGTTGGCATCGATGCTTTCACCGACTGCGTCGCGCGGCCGCGTGCTGCGAGCGCCACAGATGGGGAGGACTCCATCGCACGCCGCATCAGCTGTTCCGCGGTCTGTGTAAAGAACTCCAGGTCTCGTACGCCCAGTCGAGCAAGCTGATGCAGGTACTCAACTACGCGCTGCGGTGGTAGTTGCGCGCGCTGCGCCTGCACGTACTCCAGCACGGCGTGTAGGATCTGCGAGTCCCGAAGCCCGCCGCTGCGCGACATGATCTGCAGTGCCCATCCCACCTCTTCCTCGGTGATAGTGCGAAGCCAGCGCTTCTGAGACCCCCATTGTCGGTAGACCCCCGGGATGAGCTCCTCCTTGGCGCATGGCAGGTGGGCCAGCAGGGCCGTGAGTTCAAGCTGGGTGCTGCGAGGCGTGTTCTGAACGGCGACGGTGATAGCTGGTATGTACTGAACGAGTATGGCCTCTCCACCGTAGCCGCGCAAGGCAAGAAGCGCGTCGATCAAGCTGCGGAGCTGCTGCGGCCCTTCATGTGACGAGAGGTCATTGGAGCGGCGGAGATGGTCAAGCACGGCGCGGTAGAAAGTGTGTGGCTGCGATGGAGCGGGCAGCAGTCGCAACGCGTACCGCACCAGCTGCAGAACACGGTGGTGGTACCAGCGTGTCAACTCTCCGGCCAAGGCGTCAAGCAAAGCCGTCACCGCCGCAGGTCTGATGGGCGCCGTGAGAGTCTTCTCCTGGCCATCGGTGTCCGCCGCAGTCGGTAGCTGCTGAGCAAAAAGCGTAGCATCATTGAACTCAAAAGCGGCTGCCAGGGACTGGGAGAGATAGTGCAGTTCCAGTGGAGCGTGGCAGTGCTGCGGTGAAGGAGCTGCAGCATCGGTAGCACCGACGGTAGTGGATGTGCTCCCGGTCTCCTTAGCCGCCGCCGCACAGACTGCGCCGCTCACCCGCTCGGGATAGTACAAGAAAAGGAGACGTTCAAGCACAGCATTCATGGCGCGAGTCGTCATGACGCGTCGCTGCTCGCACTTTTGGAGGAGCTCCAAAACCCCTTGAGCATCCGCAGATGCCACCGCAGTGATGACGACCCCCTCGAAAGCCTCTAAGGAAGGATGCAGTGTCGCCATGCGAGTCGTCCCCGAAGCGCTCGACACACCTCGGCTACCCCTGTCACGACCGTCGCCACCGCAGCTGCTGGAGAACGCCACGACAGCAGCTGCGGCACTGATGGATCGCTCAACGTCCTCGCTGTGAAGTGGTGTCGCATTGAACAATGCAAGCAGCGACACCACCGGTTGATGCAAATCTTTGTAGCATTGCACAACCCTCTGCAACTGATCCGGTGACAAATAGTTCGACGGCTGCGACGTGATGTGCCGCTCTGCGGCTACAAAGAAATCTGGGTAGTCATCAATACCCTCGGCACAAAGCGCCTCGATGACATTGCAGAGCTGCCGACCGTCGAAGGAGTCAAGGTACTGGAGGCAATGTTCCGCGAGCAGGTGCCACACTTGCACATCCTCAACTCCAGCTCTCTGCAGCGCCTCCATCAGCAGCAGAACTATGTTACCTTGAGAGAAAAGAAGCGGCGCCTCGTTGGACTTATACGAGCCGGACGCGGACGACACCGCCGACCCATCGTCTCCCAAGGGGGACGGTCCAGTGTACGAGTTCAGTGCCGTATTCAGAAGCGGCAGTGCTGTCTCCGTGATGTCGGTCTGCGCTCCAAGCGCGCAGCACGCAGCCAGTGTAGTACAGAGTTGTGGTACCGACATGGACGGGGCGCTGAGCTGCACCAGCTGAGCTGCCTCCTTCGCGACGGCACTGCTGCCCAAGTGGAAGTACGCTAGGCTGTCTAGCAGATTGCACAGGGCGGATGGGTTGATGGTATATGGAGAGTAGTTCAGCGTGCCGCTGCCGTGGCCCCATCGGCTGGCAGAGGTTAACGAAGAGAGTTGGTTGCTTTCATGGGCACTGCTGTACGCCTGCTGAGTTTGGTGCTTCAGCTCCTGAAGAGATGGCTGTAGGGAAAGTCGAAGGAGCTTATTTTTGAGTGTGTCGCCCAGCACCGCGTCAGGTAGCACCGCGTGCACGCGCCGAAGGTGGTATATGTCTTGGATGACCTTGTTGAGCATGATGGGGGGGGAGCACCACGGAAAGATAAGGACTTGCACACGAAGTGGCACACAATGAGGCCGATAGCGAAGTCCCTGAGAGAAGATGTCAGTACAAAGCGAAGAGGAGGAGAAGGGGAAGAGGTGCAGCAGTCGCATGAAAGGAAGCAGACAAAGAAGCAGTCCGACTCTTCTCACTGCACCATGGCGAGCGCCTGTGCCTGGCACTGTGATGCATTGACCGCCTTGGAAAAGCGAAGAGGGGACGTGGAGGCTCCTCTGCGATGCACAGGGCTAAAGCAACGCCATATAGAGATGGAGACAGCAAAGAGTTTCTCTCAGTAAAGGGCTATGAAAGAAAAAGTCGCCGCAACGCAGTGCATACAAGCGGCGATGAAGCGGACGTTCACATTGCAGCATGTTACTGTGACCCCTCAACATGTTGTTGGGCTTATATGGGTCTTCCTCCTGTGTGTGTGTGTGTGTGTCCAAAGACTGTTTGCGTGGGTTTGTCGCACCTTGTCCATGGCACGGTGTGGGGTGGAGCATGGTGGGGGTCCGGGTGCTGCGGAGCTGTCTCGCCCTCCCTATTTCCATCTCCACCTCACCCCCTGCCCCACCTCTGCAGGCAGGAAAGCACGATGGACTGATAGCGGAGCAGAGCGGGAGAAGCGCAATGGCGACACAGAACAAAAAGAAAAGAACACCCGTCTGCCGAGGCAGCAGGAGGAGGGGCGCGCCGGCGCAGCAGACAACATGAACCGCGCACAGTGCGCACAGTCCGCCTCTCTGGCTAGCCTCCGCCACTACGCCGCCTCTCCCACGTCACTTTGCTCGTGGACCGCCCTTCTCCCACGAAGGCTGCGGCATCTCGCCTTCCCTAAAGTTCTTCACCTGCTCCACTGACCACTGGCGCGCCTGAACCTTCTGCACCTCCAGTGTCGTCTGCGCATCTTTCTTTTTTTCCTTGATCTGCTGCGCAGTCTGCTTGATACCGGCGCCAAGGTCAAACCCGAAGAAAACCATAATGAAGAAGAACATGGTCACCCCCGACCACGGGATCATACGAAAGCCACGCACAACAATGCCCTCTGAGTGATCCTCGCGCCTCATGATCGAGCGCTCCCAGCGCTGCACGCGCAGAAAGTCTTGCAGCATGCGAAACCCCATTTTTCTTTTCGTGTTTCCCTTTGCTCTCCCTACCGACGTCGGTATAAGATATGATCCACTGCTTGAGTGAGAGAGGGAGGGAGACAGTGTCGAACAGAGAAGCAGTCCAGAAGAACGGCTGGATGCGCCGGTGAACGACGAGGTGTGTGTGTGTGTGTGTGTGTGTGTGTGTGTGTGTAGGTACGTGTGCAGTAAAAGGAGAGAGCAGTCGATATGCATCCACACCCCCAACCAGTCCAAAATTATTAAAAGGCGCTGCTAATTCGGCTGTGTCGATAGCTTTCTCTCCCCACTTTCGACACCTTCTCTTTTCGTGTTCTGTGGGATACGGCAGCAGCAGGAGAGCGAGCAAGATGGCGAGTGCATCAGAGGAGAAGAGGACGGGAAAAAAGGGGGGTGCAGGGCCGTGTGTTGTGAGGGCACGCCGGACCGAAACGGTGCGCAGAGAAATGTCCGAAGGGGAAGAAAATAAAATAAACATAGACGAAGGGGTGGGAGGGGGCGGCGGTGGTCATGTTGCGCATGGGCCCGGATGGCCATGAGTGGAGCGTCCCTCCGTCAAAGCAATTCAGCACACATTTACATGCACTAAACTGGAGAAGCATCTTCACGGAGAGAGAGAGAGGGGAGCATGCACACACTTGAGACGCATGCCAGACGCGTCCCCGCGCCGTCGCCTCTCTCTCTCTCCAAGTAGGGGGAAACCTACCGAAACTGCATCGTGCACTGAAGCGCTTCAAAGGTTCCTCAGAAGTCAGCGAAAGAGAGCCACAGATATTTCCCTCCACGCAGCCGCCAGCATGGAGCAGGAGTCGGGGAGCACACAAAAGTAGTGGGCTCAGTACAACGCTGTAGCAGCACAGCATCCCCCAGTGATCCCTTACCGACGTGCGAGCGCTCGCACCGCTGGGGCTTCTGGTGTCGCAACGGACGTGCCTGATGGGCTCATGGCGTTAATGCGCGCTGCATTGATTTTCTTTTCCTGGAGGAAGAGACAGGGCAGTTTCTGAGCTCAGATTCATCGAGTACAAGACAAAAGTATTATTGAATGCCGGTCTCCGTCGCACACGCACGCACACACGCACGCACACGCACCCACACATACACACACAGGGACAGGGGCTCAGCTCCTTATGCGAGCACATCTCACGCAGATACATAGAGAGAGGAGCAGTCCACTGCTACCGCTGGCATGTTTACGCATAGAACTGTCTATTTGTGTGTGTGTGTGTGTGTGTGTCGATGTGTGTGTTTTTTTTTTTCGTGTGCGTGTGTCTGGATCGTCTGTAGCGTGTCTCGGCATTCACGAGCAACGCAGAGGGGACGTACACGCCCACAACATCTCTGGTCATCTACAGACCTCAACAGAAGAGTGGGGAGGAAGGGGAATAAAGATAAACAAAGGAAGCAAAAGAAAAAAGCAACACGCCCACGTAGGTGGGCGTACTTCTGTGCGTGGTCTCAGCACGGGATGTGGCGTGTTGGTGCACACATCAGCCACTGAGACAGAGGCCCAAGACACACGAAACCATCTTACCAGAAAGACACCCACACACACACACACAGAACGCTCATGCTGTACATGTGGCTGACGAAGAGAGGGGGGAGAGGGAAATCTGCTGCTTGTGTGGCATGCGTCTGGGTTCTGTCGCCCGAAACGCACCTGTGCCAGCGCATGTCCATCGGAGGTGTGTGTCCATATGTCCCACACAGCTCTGTGTAACGCACCAAAGTCATAGAAGTCGAACAAGGGAGGGGACCGAAAACCGGCCTCGGCCAAGAAACAAGGTCGTGGAAAGCACCGAGTACGGTGGGAGGAGGGACGCACTACGGGGCACTGCAGACCGAAGAAGCAGCCCAGTTATACATACATACATACATACACACACACACACACACGCCAGGTAAAGCTGCGACCATCTGCAATCCCGTTTGACCACCTGTTGGATGTGAGGGGGATCTTGCCGGCGCTCAAAAGAAACACGCATGTGCACACACAACTCGAAAAGGGGCTTTACAAAGAACAACGCTACAGGAAGGGCGAGAGGATCTAACATAATCTAACTGCAACAGCCTTCGTATTGCCACCCGCACAGATCCTTCCCCCCCCCCAACCGCCCCCCCCCCAACGAGCGGTAGGGGATGGCGGGTGGGGAGAACATACATACAGCATTCACTGCTGCACATACACAAACAGAGCGACATCACCAAGCCCACATCAGCAAACTCCAGCTGCGCCGCTGTCGCTTCCTCACAGCGCTGGCAGCTCGTTAGGCATCAGCATTTTAGAGATTTCCATGTAGCGGCTGCTGTTGTACTTGCGGCGTACCGCCTGATACTTGGTCGTGGGGACGTAGTTCACATAATCTAAGATGACCTCAGCGCAGCCGCGGAACTCCTGCACCTCCGACTTTGTGTAGTACCGCAGGGCATCGGTCCAGACAGGGAAGGTAGACGTCTTGGGCAGATCCAGCTTTGTGCGCAGCATTAACAATGCTAAAAACACAGACGCATGGGCGATCTGCGACGGGGTGAACTGAAGGCACTTGTAGTCCAGCAGCGCATGCTCCATGAAGAAGCTTGTGGCGTGGCGCACAAGCGCAAAGTAGTGGCGACGCTGCTCCTCGTCCGTGCCGATGCCGAGGAAGTCGTCTCCCTCCAGCACTGTCCACGCGCGTGATGCGAACGGGAAGGGCGTCGGAACGGTCAGCCGAAACGACAGCGCCGTGCAGATAGAGCGCTCCATTTGGATGATCTCCTCGCGAGTGTATGTGTTCGCGCTGATGTGCACGCACTCCTTCACCTCTGGTGGCCATATCTCCTCGTACTTGGCAGCCAAAAGCATCGCGCAGACGCCGACAAGCTGCAGCCGTGCCCGCGGTACGAATGTGTTTCGGTCTACCTTGTTGTTTGCGCAGGAGAGATAACGGTCGATAAGGTTGACGGCAAGATACATGGTCTCTGCGTGCAGCTTGAACTTGAGGTGTACATCGATCAGCCAATCTACGAGAATCATACGCATTTTCTCGTTGATTTCGGGTTGGTGTTGCAGGTACTGCGGAGACGCGTAGTAGGCATACAGGGTGCTCGCGTTCACTGGCTCGTTGCTCGCGTTTCCTTCGTTGAAGCGCGCCACCGCCTGTCGCTCTCGTTCCACAAACATGTCAGTGATGTCACCGATCAAATCTGCGCAGTACGTAGGTTCATGTGCATGACGGGTATCTGGAGATGACCCGGAGAAGGCTCGGCTGGTTCGAAAAGGCGCGATTGCGTGTGGGCGTCTCGGTTGTGCATGCGACTCGCTCTCGCCCCTTCGTGCCATGAAGCTGTGAATAGAGTGCGACGTGACCGCAGAGAAGCTGCTTGCCGCTGTCAAACGCTGCGAAAGTTGCTGCTCCTGCTGCGAGCCTCGATGGAGGCTGTCCTGATTAAGGAAGGAGGCGCCTGAGAAGCCATTGTTATTGGGGTCGATGCGGCTGGTCTGTTGGCGCTGCTTGATGTCGGCGCCAAGGTTGCTGGCGAGGTTAGACACCTCACGAAGAGCGGCCATGATGTCTCAGGCGCACGCACACGCGCGCAGCAGCAGGCAAGAAGAAAAAAAAGGAAAAAAAGGCACGTTGAATACCCGCAAAAGCAAAGCCGAAAGATGAGCCCGTGTGGAGGGGTGGGGTGTCGGCATGAAGAGGGACGGCAACCCACTGTCTATGTCACGCTGTACGTGTATCAAATACTGTATCTGGTACAAGTCAACTGTGAAGGGAAAAAAAAGGTGCAAGAAGGAAAAGTCAACACTGCTCATTAAACGTCAGACGAATAGTGCAATAGACAGTCGTCCGCCCCTCTAATCAAGCGTGTGGCACTTATGTGAGCCCTCCCCCCTTGTGACGCCTCTGCTTGGAAGGCTGTGAACACACACACAAACAAAAAAAAAAAACAAGAAAACCAGAGGCCCGTCAGCGCGTCCGTGAGGTGAACCGCAAAGGAGGATGGCGTGCACAGGGAAGAGGAGAACCAAGTAGCAAAGACTAAGGGATCTAACGTGCGGTGCGGCACACCAAAACAACCAAAAAAAAAAATTGAGCGCCAACAGAAAACGGTAAGAGTCAACACTAATAATAGTAAGACAGGGCCGCTGAAGGCTCGAGTCTCGAACTTTCACGCGTGCGTCTGTGTGCGGGTGTGCGGGTATATATATAAAGAAATAAATAAAGAGGATTTGAGGGAGAGAGGGAGGGAGAGAGGGAGGGAGAGAGGGGGGGAGGGGAGGGGAGGGGGGGAGGGAGAGAGGGAAGGGAGAAAGGGAGGGTGAAGGATCTAAAAGGTGTGATGGGAAAAAGTGGATGTGAATCTAAGCTGTCAGCTGAGCAGGCAAAGAGAGAACGAAAGAGAGGCGGTCCAGCGGGCACCGCTGTTGTTCAGGATGCTTCAACTTCTGCGCGGGTGCTTGACGGAGAGGCGGTAAAGGAGGTTAGCCACCTCCACACACACACACACACAGAAGCAGATTCGCTCCCAATCCTTCACACAGCGGCAGAGACAACGTACAACACGGGAAAAGTAAAGTAGTTTGTGCGAGGCGGAGTCGCAGACAAGAGCGGGCGAGGGTAAGTGACAGGAAAAGGGCAGGGCAGGGAGTGGTCGTTCACAGACGCACACTTGAGCGAGGACTCCTAGTAACTTCACACGATTAGAAGAGCCCGCAGGGAAATAAAAAGATAGAAAAAGGAAAACACGAGGCGACTTGGAGCTCCCCCTCTGTGTGTACGCGTATTCTACTTGATCTGTGTGCACAATCGCACTCGGCCTTGAAGCTTGCGAAAGTGTGTGTGTGTGTGTGTGTGTGTGTGTCTGTGTGCGGTAGTGCCACCGAATTTCTCTTGAATTCGTTTCTTTTTCCCTTCTGATTTCGAGCTCCCTGATTGCAGTGTTCGACTACGTGAGATATGCAGGAGAATCTCGGCGTGGCACTTTGGGGCGAGAGGGAGGTGCGCGCTTTACTTCTGTGTTGCCTCGTAACATTCTTCGACGCGTATGAAAAAAGACAAAGGAGAAGGAGTGTCATATCAGTGCAGTGAGGAGAGAGACGCGCATGATTACGAGGAGCGTCGTATATGGTTGTAGGGAGTGGAGGTGTATCGAGAGTGTGTATGGCCATTGATTGAGGTGTCGAATGCAGAGAGAAGAGGGAGGGGGAGAGTGCGTACAATAATGGTCATCTGTAGTAAGGCTGCTGCGCCTATTTCTCATACCCTGCAGGTGAGTAGTCGAGGAAAGGGCAGTCTCTCCAGGAGTCCACGAGGACCGCCCCTGAGCGCTGCTTCCACTGTCAACGGGCGACTGATCCAGCCACAGGAAAGGGAGTCGCATGTGCGCACGTGGCCATGCGCTGGCACGAGATGAAGTAAAAGTGGTTTGATACCGCCGCTTCCACACAGCGAGGAGGTGACGCTACCTTGCCGCAGCCAAGAGCGCTGTGGCGCGGAAGCACGAATAATGGTGCATTCCTTTGTGGTTTGTTTCCTGTTATGTTCTGCTTTTAGATCGTGCTGCTTCGAAGCTGTAGGTGCCTTCACACTTGTTAGCAGGACGCACGCGCTGTGGAAAGACAGGCAGAGAGAGGGGGGAAGGGGGCGAGAGGTTGGTGCGCCAGATGTGCTTCAAGTGTGAATGGTACAGGATCCACGGCAGAGTGGATCGAGCAGAAGAGGGCAAGCGCCGTGCATGCGCGTGGGTGAGCCAGAGCAATGTTTCCTGCTGCGCACAGCCCACAGTAAGAGCAGAGCCAAGATCTCGCTCTCCACGCACAAACGCACACAGGCCCGGGTATGCTCTAAAGAGCTACACAGGCAACTGTGACAAGCGTCGCACCCCTTTATATGCTGGCCAAGATCCAAAAGGTCTGACACCTCCGCGGCGCACCTCTCCGCTGTTTCACTGCCCTCTTATGTGCCAAATTCACCGCCGCTGTGAAGCAAAGCAGGGCTGATCGCGGAAGCCGTGTGGTTCGGCACCGCGCCCTGCTCTCACTCTACTCCCACTCGTGCTTGCAATAGAACACTACAGTTGCATCGTGTGATGCTCTCCAACTCGCCGATCCCCTCGTGGAGACATCCCCCAAATCCCTCGCTACCCTGGGCCCGCATTCCTCACCCCTCTTCACGCTGTGTCTTCACTGCCATCGTCCGTTTTCAACCCACTCGCTCCATGCCTCTCACGAAGTGCCGTGCACAGAGAGAGGGTGGGTGGGAGGGGAGAAAGTGGTGCTCCTGCATGCCTACATCTCCACGCTGCGGCATCCAATTTCCTCCGCTGCGAGCAGCAAGACGCATGGAAGGGACTCAGCGGCAAAATACCACACAAGGCAGCGGAGAGTGAGCGGGTGGCAGCACAAGGAAAATGGGGGCACAGACGCCCATAGGGTCCAGAGAGCTGGCATGAAGGGAAACAGAAAGAGTGCGTTGCGCTTTCTTCTCTTGCCGCCTCCGCTAGTTCTCTAGCGGCTTCGTCTGTTCTCGTCTCGCCGTTCTCATTCGTACGGCGCAAGTTCGTGCACGGGTTGATGCAATACTCCCCTTGATCCGCTCCTAGTGAGAGAAGACGTGCTCGCCAACATACACACACACACACACACACATACACACACACACACACGAGCCAACGCACAATAAAAAAGATCAGTAAATAGTCGAACCGAAAAAGTAAAAGGAGTCCTACCTAGGGAACACCAAGGGGGAAGTCAAAGCTTTTGGTGATTAGGGAGAGGGTTCCAGGTGTGCAGAGACACACGGCAGTCCGAACGCCACGGCGCTTGCTCACTCCCTGTGCATCGCACTCCGTGCATCTCCAAACAACAACGAGCGCACGGTGTGGTGCCGCCAGCGTGGTGCTGCACAATGCACATATCCTTCAAAGATGTCTGTTTAAAACGCCCACTTCGCCTCCACCCCACGCCCCGAGACTTCTCGCTACGCAGTGTACGTGTGTGTGTGGGTGGGTGGGTGGGTGTCTGTGTGTGGGTGCGTGTGGGTGTCTGTGTATGAACATCCACCAGCGCCACCCTGCACCCCTGCCTCCTTTACCGGGGCACGCGCGCCCATTTCCTATCCGCTTAGAAGTTGATCGTCTGGGCAAAACATGCCATGCATGCCTCCTTCACCGCCTCAGACATTGTAGGGTGAGCGTGGCAGGTGCGGCCCACATCCTCGGAGCTTGCGCCGTACTCCATCGCCAGTGTCGGCTCCGCGATCATCTCGCCAGCCGCCGTGCACACGATCTGAACGCCAAGGATCCGGTCCGTCTTCTTGTCTGTCACCACCTTCACGAAGCCATCCTCGGTGCCCACGGCCTTGGCGCGCGAGTTGGCGCTGAAGGGAAACTTACCAACCTTGTAGTCGACGCCCCTCTTCTTCACCTGCTCCTCTGTTTCGCCCACCTGTGCAACCTCAGGGTTCGTGTAGATGACGCCGGGGATGACGTTGTAGTTCACGTGCCCGGGCTTGCCAGCCAGCAGCTCCGCACACGCGACGCCTTCCTCCTCGGCCTTGTGCGCTAGCATCGGGCCCTTGTTCACAACGTCGCCGATCGCGTATACGTTTGGTACGTTCGTCTCGAAGTGGTCGTTGATGCAGATAAAGCCGCGTTCCATCTTGAGGTTAATGGCCTCGGCGTTCAGGCCAGTCGTGTGAGGGCGGCGGCCCACGGAGCACAGAAGCGCGTCCGCCTCGAGCGTCTGATGTTGTCCATCCTTGCCTTCCACCTCGATCGTCACGCTTCTACCGTTGTTCTTGCCGCTGACGACCTTGGTGTTGGTCATAATTTTCATCTTCTCGTGCTTCACCAGCGCATCAGTGAGCGCCTTGGACACGTCGGCGTCGGTGGTGGCGGCGCAGCGAGAGGCAAACTCGACCACGGTCACTTCGGAACCGAGGCGAGCCCACACGCTACCCAGCTCCAGCCCAATCACGCCGCCACCAATCACGATCATCTTCTTCGGCACGTGGTCGAGGTCGAGGGCACCGGTGGAGGATAACACAACCTTCTCGTCGAAAGGCAAAAACGGCAGCTCCGTGGGCTCGCTGCCGGTGGCCACGATGGTCTTCTTCGACTCGAGCGTCTCCTCCTTTCCATCGAGGCCCTTCACCTTGATGGTGTTGGCACTCACGAAGCTGCCCTCACCCTTGTAGTACGTGACCTTGTTCTTTTTGAAGAGATACTCGACGCCGCCCGTCAGCGCCTTAACCCCCTTCGTCTTCTGCGCCTGCATCGCAAGCACATCCATCGTCACGTTCTCCCCACCACGCAGGCCGTACTGGGCAAAGTTGGCGTGGGCGTCGTGGTACAGGTGCGTCGCGTGCAGCAGCGCCTTTGACGGGATGCAGCCGACGTTCAGGCACGTACCCCCAAGAGCACCACGCTTCTCGATGCAGGCGGTCTTGAGGCCGAGCTGGGCTGCCTTGATGGCCGCCACGTACCCGCCAGGTCCTCCGCCAATCACCGTCACGTCGTACGACGCCAGGTGAGCTATATTCCTGCGGAACATGCTCTTGTGTGCTTGCGTACGCGAAGAGTGGGGAGAAATATAGATGTTCGACCTTACACCGCTCAGCGTCGTCACAGAAGGCGGGAGGAAGGGGGGGAGGCAAGGGCACGCAAAAGGAATAAGGCTTAGGGATCGCTGAGAAAGTGCTGAGTGAGTAAAAGGAGCGCGGAGGAAAGGGGGAGGGTTCACTACGAAATAATGGAGACTGTGCAGGGGCACGGGGTACACACCATGTCACATGTCACCGTCACCGAGACAAAGGCGTGCACGAAAAGCGCAGCAGAAGTGGAGGGGAGAGAGGAGTGGTGAAGGAACGAGACGAATGGTTGCCATGGAAGAAAGCTAGCGAAGGGCGCGGTAACGTGCACTAACCCTTCCCATCCCCGTCGTATTTGCATCACACAGAGACACAGCTGCAAGGATGGTCGAAGGCGCGCCGATACAGGGCATTGTATAGGCAGCAAAGGGGTCTCCGAGCAAGTGTCAACGAGGCACCACACCTGGGCATTCAAGTCGTAGGTACCGACGAGAAGGGAGGGCGGGAGAGAGAGAAAGAGGGGGGGAGTACTGTTGCTTGTGTGTTACATCGCCTTCGCAGACGACCGATCAAAGGGCACCCCGCGTGTGTGAAGGGGAGCTGCGAAAGGTGTAAGTTGGTAGGACGTGCCTGTGTCTGCGCGTGCCCCTCTTCCAGAGCAGCGCCACAAAAGATAAAAGGGAAAGAAACGGCACGCCCCAACGTCGGCGCAGTTAGAAACGCTCTCAGTGTAAGCCCACGATAATAGAGAGAGTCGCTGACGCCGCCGCCTCGAGTGCCGCGTTCACCCCACGGTCTTCAGGGTACATCACTTGCCAGCGGAAACGAGTGCACACGCTGTGCGCGCGAACCTGCATAGACACGTAGACTCCTGTGTGATAGGACGCTCTAGACTCCCAAGTGTCACAGACAAGAGCGCCATAGACGACGCACCACCGATATGCGTCACTTCCCCCACGGGCGATCGCAATGTCGATTCGGTGCGGCACCTCACAGAAGCCTCTCCACCAGCTGCTTCTGCTCCTCTGTGAGCTGCGGGGGCATGTCGTACTGCAGCCGGACGTAGAGGTCCCCCCGCTCGGAGGCGATATTCATTTTTGGCATTCCCTTTCCCGCCAGTCGAAGCACTGTACCGTAGGGTGACACGGTGCCTCGCCGCTGCACCCGCACCTGCTCCACACCATCGAGGTGGGTGATGTTGCGGTCAAACCCTAAGAGGGCCTCCTGAAGAGTCAGCGTCAGAGACATGTCCAAGTCTAGCGAGTTTCGGCGGCGTGAGAAGACGGGGTGTGGAAGGGAGTGCACACGTACTATAAGATCCCCCGGAAGTCGGTCCGGCGGCTCCTCCGCCTCCATCTCAAAGTTCAGCACGTGACCCTCCTCCATGCCGGGTTCCAGCTCCAGTGTCACTGTGCTGCTGCCGAGCAAGACCTTGTTGCCCCCACACGTGGAGCACCCCCGCTCCGGCCTCCGACCTGCACCACCACAGGCAGGGCATTTCTGCTGCAACTCCTGGATCATGCCAGGGGCAAACTGGATGCGTTGGCGCAGCACGCCTTCACCGCGGCACTGCTGGCACTGCACAACGGCTGCCTTTGCATCGGCACCGCTACCTTTGCAGGCGTGGCATACCTTATGCTTGTTGATCCGTAGAGTCTCCTGCCCGCCGGTGAAAAATTTGGCGAGGTCCACCTTTACTTCCAGCTCCATGTCTGGCCCTCGCAGACCATCGTCCACCTGCATGCCGAAGAGCTTCGAAAGGGGGTTCATACCACCGCCAGGGGTGCCCTTGGAGCGGTCTATGTGTTCGAGCAGCTCCAAGCCCCGCTCCCCACGCATGTCGTACACCTTTCGTTTCCGCTTGTCGGAGAGCACCTCATAAGCACGGTTCACCTGACTGTACTTTGCCTTGTCCTTCTCCGTCTTTGCCACATCAGGGTGGTAAAGACGAGAGAGGCGTCGGAACTGCTGGCGAATGTCCTTCTCGGTTACGTCCTCACGCTTCTCCTCCAGCTGCAGCACCTTGTAGTAGTCCACTTCCGGGGTACCGTGCACCTCTGCTGGCGGCGCGTTGGCATGACGGTTGTGTCCATGGTCAAAAAATGCACGAGATCTCAGCGTTCCACATAGAAGAAGAAGCAGAAGCGTACATATACACCACACAGCAACACGGCGCGAGTGCGTGATCGACAACCGCATGTCTTTCGGCAACGGAAGTCGGTGAGTTAATGACTAGTTGCCGTTGTGTGTGTGTGTGTGTGTGTGTGTGTGTGCGTGTGTGTGTGTGTGTGTGCGTGTGTGTGTGTGTGTGTGTGTGTGTGTGTGTGCGTGTGTGTGTGTGTGTGTGTGTGCGTATGTGTGCGTAGTTGTGTCACTTCAAAAAAGGAATATGTGCCTAACTTGTACAATTTCTATAAAGCAACACAACAGCAACGTCGCAGAGCGCACCGCACACGCTTTTCTCCTTGTCTTTGGTTTAGGGAGGAAAAGGGGGCACTTGACCGCCACAGCTCCTTTTGCAGCTCCCCTTCGACCGATTCTCTGGCCCAAGCGCACACAGCACGCACGGGGAGAGGGAGACAGTAGAAGATGTAAGCGGCCTGGGAGAGGGAGAATGCGCGGTGACAAGGTTTACAAGCTATTGAGCTGAGAAGCCAATAGAGTGAAACACCGTGTGAGCAAATGCCCTAACAGCAGCAGCAGCGGTGCGCGGAGCAGCGTGGGTCCAGAAGTGCTGAAAGCGTTGAGAGGCGGAAAGGGGGCGCAAGTGAGAGAGGAACCAAGCGACTCGCACAAGAGGCGTGGAAGACTATGCTGGATATGTTCACGGCTGAGAAAGTTCCCAGTTACACAAGCTGGTCCGTGTCGGCCGTGTCTGACGTAAGCCTAGCCGAAACAGAGGAGAAAGGAAGCATACATGCCCATCTCCATACGAACGCCACAGCCGCTGTAAACCAAGCCTGGCAGGAAATTGCGTGAGAAAGAGAGGAAAGAGGAAGCAAGAGCGATGCAGCAGCACCAGACTCACCCCGAGGCGTTTGCTTGCGTGTGCGCACCTCTGCCTCCCTCCTCCCCTTCCCGATCCTTCAGAAGCTAGTTGTTGTGTTCTCGTGTTACAAGTTCCTGTGAAACGCAAAATGTGTAAAAGGCGAAAGAGCGAGAGGGAGCGTTGCTGTGTGTGTGTGTGTGTGTGTGTGTGTGTGTGTGTGTGTGTGTGTGTGTGTGTGTGTGTGTGTGTGTGTGTGTGTGTGTGTGTGTGACGGAGGAGGAGTCGCTCGCTCACACACTGCCACCGCCATTGAAAAGAAAGATGAGAATAAGCTTCCAGAGCGCAAGCGATGTCGTCAGAAAACAAAAACAAATGCACAAAACACATCAGCCCCAGCACCTCAGCGATACAAGAAGAGGGCGCATGCCCTGCTGCGTGTCCTCCATCGCGTGAGTCTGCGATAGGGGGGTCGCCACAGCAGAACCGCACCTAGGCGACACCACAGCCGTGCCGACGCCAACGGAACGGCCAGACAGACTCATCCCCAAATCCTGCGAGTAGCCGCAACTGGGCACCTGTGGGCCGCCACACGCACACACACGCGCGTGTCGTGTGTCGGAACGCCAACTCAAACACGTAGCACAATGAAAGCTAATAGAAAACAAAAAAAGTCAGATCGGCACCACCTCAACCAGCAGGAGTAGGGAAAGTGTATCGACAGCGCAAGCGCCTGCAGAATGTGAAAGCGATGGAAGTGGTGGCTTGTCGTGTCGTAGCTGCGCAGGTACTCCTAGGGTGTCCTTGCCCAGAAGGACACACGCGTAGGCCGAGTTAGGCGTTACCGCTCCCGCGTAGGCATTGGCTTGTAGCCCGTCTGCGCCACTGGCGTCAGCACCTGCTGACCCAGTTGCAGGTTCACATCCACGGGACCGGTGCCGAGGCCCTGGCTCACACGCTGACCACTGCGATTCTCGTTAACTTGCGCCTCAGCCTCGCGGAGGAGACGCTGCTGCTCCTCTTTTGTCACCTCACGCGTAGCGGTGCGCTTAAACATCATGCCGGACCGCTGCGACAGCATCAGGCGTCGCACGTGGAAGGACAAGTTGCTCTCGCGCTCATCCAACTCCAGCACGCGCGAGACAAACCATTGTTGGACAGCCATGTACGGGATGGTAGCTGCCGTCAAACCGAAGGCCGTTCGACCGATCTTTGGGAGATGAGTCACGAACCAACTTGGACGTCCTCCCTCATTCAGCGGCGCCATCACACGCACTACGCGATGCCAGCCAAGCCGGCCGCTTAACCAATACCCAGCACCAAAGAACGCTGGCATACCCAAAAACGTGCCCAGAATGCCTCTCTCCACAAGGCGTAGCTCCTCCTCATTGAGGTTCTCCTGGTAGTTCATCAGAAACTGCACGAAGTCGTTGCGTGTGTACGGTTTTGTCTTCTGGTCAAAGTTCATGATCGCCATGCCGGACGTGACGGTGCCTATGTCTCGGATGCCACCGCCACCACCATCCGGGTAGTTCGCCGGCGTTGTTGAGGCGGAGGAGCTCATGGTTACGCAGACCTAGTGAGAGTGAGAGATGTATACGCTTGCGTATAAACTTCCTAGGCTCGTAAGCAAAGCGAAAAGCGAGTCAGGGTACTGCGGCAAAGGAAAAGGATGGCAATCTCGGAGAGGCACCAGATAGGCGACGTTACTTACCCTTCGCTCTGCTCTCCTGGACAAGGATATGCGACTGCGTCACCGCTTTGTTCCCTGTGTCGTACCAGTGCAATTGCCTTGCCGTTTCCCTTACCGCCAATAAAGCTGGGACTTCATAATAATAAAAGCGCAGAAGCGGCACAACGAACGCGAAGGAAAACAATAAAAGCGAAGCTCTCGGCGAGCAACACGTGCGATTGGAAGCCCGAAAGAAAGGGAGGGAAGAGAGACGGTGGAGAGCGCCGCGAGAGAAAAACAGAGCAGTGGCAGAGAGGAGGTCCTTCCGCTGCATGTGCAGGCCATGTATGCAGTGATAGGCTCACTGCATGCACGTGAAAACCTGTGAATGAAACAGAAGCCCAGACGTGTGCAGCGCCGTATTCCCTCCGCGTCGATTCACGTCTCTGACTCTCGCCGGTAACCTTTCATTCAAACAAGTAAACACGCGCGGGTAGCATACCTGCCTCAGTTCAAGTATTGTACGCCAAGGGGGGTAGTGGAACCGCCTCACCAGCTGCGACTACGTGTGGAGACGTGAAGTCCCGCTTCCAAGATTCGCCCACAGGCAGTTACGCATGGCAGCATAGTAACGGCCATTTGGGCGCATCGGCAACGGAAGAGCCGTGCACATCGCTTTGTTTTCCTATTTTCTTTTCATGTTGCCTTTATCACCGCTGCCACCTGTGCCTGCGATCGCACGCGGGTTGGACATACGAGGGGAGTAGGAGAAGGCGAGTCCTACCACATCCACAAAGTACGAATGCGTACATGAAAAGTGGTGTGTGGGAAGCCGGCAGAGAAAGAAAACTGCGAGCAATTTGTGTAGCTCGCTGTGTGTATGTGTGTGTGTGTGTGTGATGAAGCCATCTCAGGCACCTAAAATAAAAGCGCGCACAAATTCCAACTTGTACAAGAAAGCCATTGCCTGCTTCACCTGCCTGCTGCGCAGGGAAAAGAGAGTGCACACACACGCGCGCGCTCGCACGAATAGGGAAGAGATGTCTAGAGCTCACGGCATGGTGCAGCGCACACAAACAGAAGATACAAGAAGTCCGTGGAAAAGAAGGGTAAAAAAAAAAAGAGACGAAACAGCTGTGTAAAACTAACACGTGGGGAGCCCCGTGCGCGGCACTAAACGCTTCTTCATTGTCTGGAAAAAGGTTGTGAGGTGACCCGTGCATGGAGCAGGTGTGTCTCCCTGTCACGTATATATGCATCTCTCTCTCTGTGTCCATATTCGTGCACACGACTAGTTTTTTTTTTGTTTTTGGTGTGCCTTGCTACACCTTTGTACACCAATGCCACATCTCCGCTATTTAGCAGAGTTCTCCCGCGTCACCTACGCGGCCTGCCTTTGTCCTCCACCTTCTGCGTGGAGGCTTCAGCTATTCGATACGGTGTTTTGCGTTGGAATCCATTTTGCGTCCCTCATCACTTGGGCTTTTCGTCGCATGCAGATGTTCTCTCCCCTCCATTCAGGTCCACCACACCCACACACACACACACAAAGACACACGCACACACGTATACATACAACTGCACAGCTGTGCATGTATTGTTGCGCACAAACCAAACAGCAGCACGCAGAGGCGATCATGTTTGCTGTGTCCTCTCGTGCAAAAGAAGTGGGGGTGTACAACGTGAGTGGGGCTCAAAACAACCATGGCTATGCGCGTCGAAGCCTCCTTGTCGTTGTTGTCGTCTTGTCCTTCTTTGCTCTTGCGTCTCGTGCATCACTTACCCTGTGGGGGCTTCCCTCTCCCTCTCTTGCACAAGTGCGTGTTACCGAAATCATGTACGCACGTGTGCACTTCTTTATTCTTCGCCTCCTCTATGCCTGTGACCCGCTGAAAAAGTCACATGATCTCGCGCGTGACGACGTATTCGCCTTCGCTAATGCCTCTTGAAGTCGTGGTACATGGCCAAGAGAGAGAGAAGCATTTAAAGCAAAAAAAAAAGTAAAAACGATCGTCATGCGCGCGCAGAGACAGCGAGAGAGACGGCGTACGTCTCATGCACGGGGCGTATCGCACTGGGTGCATGGGAACATTCGTAAATTGGCGCGTGTTGCGCAGTTTTTAAATGCTACATCAGAGGGTACGCGCGTAACTGTTAGTGCGTACGTGGTGTTGCGTGAGGCCCCTTCCGTTGCCCGCCGGCATAGGGCGCGTATCCTTCCTTTGTTAGGCAGTCACAGATGGCCGCTTCATTTTGGTGGCCATCTGAGCGGTGGGGCTTGAGGACGCCCTCGACGGCATCCTGTCGGTTGCAGCACTGCTCTTCGAGTGGCTGCTGGAGGCCGCAGCAGAGCGCTGGCGAACGCTTCTCCTCGCTTTGGACAAATTCTTTTTCTCTGCCAGCTTGGCAGTGACAACGAGAGCCGGGGAAAACGCCGTTGCTCTGAGACGAAGAGCCTCCGCGTACGACTTGGGAGCTGCGTCAGCGGCAGAGGCGTCGGCATGCGAGACGGTATCCTCGTCTACAGAGTGCATAAGTGCAACGGCTGCCGCGGCTGTCGGTTTGACAAGTGCGTCCGCCAGCAATGCCTCGCACGATGGCAACGATCTAGATGGAGCCTCCTCGACATCATCACCGCTCTCCCCCGCAGGACTCGAATGCGCCACGGAGCACGACGCACTCTCCAGCTCTGACAGCGGAGTACGAGTGGCATCAGCTGGCGGAAGGCGGCGGCGCTCCTGGAGCCGCGCAGTGGCTTTGATCAGCGGATCGGCAAAGCAGAAGCTGATCGTCTCTCCAGCAGCGCTCGAGTTACAGGCAGAGGAAGAAGGCTTCAGCGACGTGGACGATGTCAAGAGACGGGCAGTGGGGTTGTTCGTCTGCGACAGGGAGAGAGCACAGCTGTTCTCTACGCACAGCACGAAGCCCATTGGGCTGTATGGATCATGGCGATGACGACACGGCTTTGACAAAGGGCACGGCGACAGGAGAGTCGCAGCCGGCGATGAGCACATCGACCCACAGCCGCCGAAGCTGCTGTCGGGAACTCGTTCAGAAGGGATGGGCACTATCAGCGGGCGCGGTGGGCGAAGCTCACCGACCGGTAAAGCTACAGCCATTTCCGAGTAAACGTCAATGGCACAAGGTGCCTGCGGCACATCAGCCCCGAGCGCCCTCAGTGGACGCACCGCAGGCATGCACTCCTCCTTGCGGAGTAAGGTCGAGGGAAACTCGTCCACCGGCATGGGCGGGGTCGTCATCCAGCCCCTTCTCCATGCCAATGTGGCATCATGCCTTTTCCCCCACGAGGTGCCCGCGTGCAGGTCCAGTGCGGCGTCCATACAGCCTGTCCTCGAGTCAGTCGGTATCTCTTTTGTCAGGGCCTCAACGGCCATGGGACACGCGCCGGGGTGTTCGCAGACGGCCGGCTGGTGGCGGGACCAGAGATTGTTTGCCGGACAACGCGGCGCGGCAACAGGAGAGAGGCCACTGTTAGCGCTCAGTACACTCTTTGGCAAGAATGGCACCGCTGTCACGCTGAAGTGCGACTTTTTCGTGGTGTTTGAAGTGGCGGTGGCGGATGGCGTCGCGGGTGCCGGCAAGGCCGCGCTTGCCGTTGGTACGGAAGTAGTCTTTTTCAAGCTGCTCCTCACTGTCGCCTCGTGGAGCTTGGCAGAAGTGGCCGTGACAAGGGCGTCGATGGTGGGTGGTGGCTTCGGCACCGGCACGCACGCGCGCAGCGTAGGAATTTGTTTCATCTCCTGATCGTCGGCGGCACGGCCACAGCTACCTGAATGAAGCGGCTCCTCACCCACGACGCGCGGGCACTGCAGTATTCTGCGTGGTGCAGGCACGCCGATGTCGGCTGGTTCCTCGGCCACCGCAACGGGGAGTACAGGAGTGATCGGCAACGCCCTGCTGGGAACGTTTGCGTCATCCAGGCAAGATACGCTCACGTCTTTGTGAAGCGCGTTCGTCTCCTGCACCGTGTGTGCGCGGTCGACAGGGGCAGGTGAGGCAAGAGCAGCGCGTGGTGCGCACGGAGCACTTCTGAGCAGCTCTGACTCCCCCGTCTTGTGCTGCGGTGTGGCTTCCCGCAGTCGGCAAAAGTTCGGTGAGCGAGGAGAATTCTCGCACTCGGGCGTGTGCTGCAGGCACCCTAGCGTTTGTGCGTTGCGAGCGTTTCCTTGAGCGCGACTGCAAAGGCTAACGCGCAGCCCGGCCACTTCGGCCTCGTCCACTGAGAATATGGAAGCGTTGGAGGAGGGCGCGGGGAGGTCGTCAAGCAGCATCAGCTTGTTGGAAGCACGAACTGCGTCCAGCACTGTGTGGATGCGCTCACTTCGAGGGCGGTCAGTGAAGAGAGGCTGCAGACAGGAAAGGTTAACGAGGGCTAGCACGTGCACTGTCATAGCCGAGTCCATCAACGGGAGAACCTCCTCAGCGATCTCATGGTCCTTCATGTTGGACGAGCCAGAAAGAAGATCTGGGTCCATGCACGCCTCCAGCGCTTTCTGGAGAGATGACCAACGCGGCACAGTCGCCGTTGGAGAACTGGGGGTGGCAGCCGCGGTGTTGATCTCTAAAGAGTCGCTTTCCGGCGTGTTCAAGCAATGCGAGTCCTCTGCGCTAGTGATGGGAGTGAGGACTGCATCCGTCTTTGCTTGCGTTTGTGTTCCAACGTTCTCTAAGTCATAGGTGCTATTATTCGCGTAGGGGACGAGAAACGTGTACCGGTCATCCACCACAGCGGGTGCACTCGCCGCGAGGTCAGTCATGACGTGCCTTGCCGCTGAGCGGTGAGCGGTGAGTGCGGACGTCGAACAGAAGAGGTTAGAATAGGTGAGGAGGACTGGGAAGCGTACACACCTCGGAAGAGAGGAGTATGAAGGAAGAAAACGCAGAGAGTCCAATCACACAAAATAAAATTAAAAAGAAAATGAAAGCGAGTACAGACTGAAAAGAGACGAGAGGGGAGCGGCGGGGCAAACACCTCGGCGGGGCCAGTCGATCTGTCATTCAGAGGCCAAAAAAAGGCCGAAGAGACCGAAGAGATGCACACACGCACAAACGAAAACGACACAGAACAGTGTCAGAGGGAGCGGGTGAGACACTGGGGGGTGCTGCACGTGCAGAAATTGGCAATACAGGATGCGTTTCGGCTGTCAATAGTCGTCTATGTGCTCGAACGAGTGAGTGAGAGGAGCGAAGCAAGAATCCTATCCGGAGAGGAAGGGGGGTTGCGCGAACACGTGCACCAAAGCACACAGAGAAAATAAAAATGTGACGTACAACTCAAAAAAGAGCTGTTCAAAAACAGGATCGCTACAGGAGAAAAGGGAAAAAGGGAGTCGCAAGAGAAGAGAGAACCGTTGGGGGGAGGGAAGGACAGGGAGAGGCTTAGCCGCAAAACACCAAAAGAAAAGTGCTTCGAGATTCAGCGTACTGTGCACGCGCGCACACACACGCAGAAGTGAAAGGAAGCGGAAGGCAAGCCAAGAAGACGAAAGAAATCTAGTATAAAAAAGAACGTGTATTCTTTTCGTGCGTATATATATATATATATATCTATATTTATATACACATATATACATATGTATATATATGTATGCGTTTTATGTTTATTAGTATATTCTTTTGGTGGAGAAAAAAGATAGTAGAGTGGAATCGAATGGGGAGGAGGGGGACGGGCGCAACACACAGACTGCGCATGCAGTGTGTTTATGTGTGTGTGCGTGGGGGTGTGGGGGTGGGTATGTGTGGGTGGGTATGTAAAAATAGCGGCGCCAAGAGGTACGAGATGGAAGAGGTCAGTGGCAAGCAGCACCAAAGATCCGAAGGCGAAAAAAAAATAATAAGAGACGGCACGCACAAACGCTCGCAAGAAAGAAGGCAACAGCCAGAGTACAGAACTTAAGCTACGCTGGGGCGTTACAGATAAGCATGCAGGCAAAGTGCGCAATACAGAGAGCGGAGGGAAGAGAGAGAACCCGCAGACGCAGTAAAGATATGATGACGAGCAGTACGCCCTCCTTAGGTACACCAAAAAAAAAGCACGCAAGACACCCACAGCGGAGTACTGGAGTGCAAGTCTTGGTTGAGATGCACCTCTGCGTAGGAGAGAGCTCTTTGTGTTAGGAGGGCGCGTACCTTTCTCAGACGCACCTCCGTGATCTCTCTCGTCTGCTGTGCTTGAGCTAGAGCGTCTCTCTTTCCTCCCCGGGCTACATGCACGTGAGGAATACAATACAATACAAAAAAAAAGGCAGTAGCGTGCTGATGACTTAATAGACGTACAAGGGAAAGGAAACGAGGCGAAAAGAGGGGCGCTGAAAGAGTCTGCAACGAAAAGGGAAAGCGAGCAATGTGGAGACGCTCTCTTCTTTTTTTTTTCTTCGCGTCTCTCCTTCTTGCAAGTTCAACACGAGTGTGGTACGGTCGCGGCTACAGCAGGTGGCAAAGAGACGACGACGCCAGAAACCATAGATGGCAAACAAATAATAATAAAAAGGCGTCCTGAAAGGAGAGAGTGAAGGAGGAGGAAGGCGAAAGGGCAGTGATAGTGAGGAGCGCTTCGACCACACGTACAGAGAGAGACGGACACATGAAACTGTGTCTGCACTGGGCGGCCGCCCGTTGTCACTGCTTCGTGCCTTCTGCCTTCCCTCACATTTCCTTTTGTACTCCAACGTATCGGCAAAGAACACCAAAAATGTGAGAGCAAGGAGAGAGGCGGCCCATACGACGCCCTCGACGACAGCAGTAAAGCGCAGCAGCGCTTTCTCTGTGCCAAGCTTTTTTTTTTTCGTTTGCCTTGTTTGCGTTTGTATGTGAGAGGGGGGGCTTCTGTTACTGCTCTCCTTCCCGGCTAGTGAGCAAGCTCACTGGGTACGATGATGAGAGATGAAGGTGCGCAGACAACGATAGGAATTTTCACACAGGCGCACACACTCATACGTCGACACGTCTTATGTTGATTTTTTGGGGGGAAGACTGCAGCGGGAGCCAGAGGAAGGAAGAAAATAAAATCATAATGAGAGAGTGCGGGGTGCGTGAGTGGGCATCAAAGAGACGATCAGCACCTCGTAGGAGCAGGGCTCTTCCTTGCCGCGCGTGCTGTCGCAAAACTCCACTTGCCTCGGCACAACTTTGTTTCTCTAAAATTTCGCAGCGCTTTTTGGGGGATCTTCATTTCTTTCCGTACTTGCCCACGGAAGAGGGAGCTGCAACTGTACAAAAGGGGAGGGAAGGCTGCGAAGGGTACTTGACCGAGAAGGCACCGAGGAGCCGCTGAGAAGGCTGAAAAAAGGTGGTATAAGTGCGCAGTGTTCCCGTCGCCGCGTCGGCGGGGATCGCGGTGGTGACGCAGAGACCTGCAAGGGTCGATTTCCTCCCGTGGTAGCGGGAGGTATACAGAAGAGCAAGGAAGCACAAAACTTACGGCACCAATATCTCTACATACAGAGAGAGGGAGAGAGACAGCCGTGCAGATGTCAAACATTCTGACGACGATAATGGTTCTGCTCCCGTTGGGTGCTTCGCTCCCTCACATACGCATCTTGTTCCTGATCGTCTTTTCTCAGCTACCTCTCCACCGCGTTGTCTCGTCACCGGCCATTCCAAAATGAGCAAGAGCAGAATTAAAAAAGTGATCGAAACGCGAGAGGGCGTGCGTGTGCATGCTCAGCTGCGTGGAGATCTCCAGAGTGGAAAATCAGGCCACAGTTCCGGGAGGAGGGAGGGCGATGTACTCACCAAACAGACGCAGGAGAGAAATCAAACGAAGCGCAGTCAGCACCACTTGAGGGATTTCGCACTCTCCCTCACCTGCCCACCCACACACACGCACACACAAACACACACACTCACACAGACCTGGAAAAGGGAAGATTCGATAGGTGAAGGAAAAGTGCGAGAAATCTGTATTTATACGAAGACGAATGAAGTCGTAAGAAGAATCGCAGCGCACATATTCGCATCGCGTAATCGCCTATGCCTTCGTGCAGGGTTGAGAGAGGTGTGTAGCACCCCTAACATACCAAAGCAAGTCGCTTCGTCAAACGGTAATGGTATCAAATGCGTGAGAGTTGCAATCGCTTGCGGAAAGGACACAAGGGGGAAGCAACAAGCGCACGAGTGTGATGGAGGGAGGGCAGCAGTGGATATGTTGCAGTTGGGCAAAGAACAGAAAGTTGCCCTAGAGCGGGCAATAAGAAAAATGAATGACTTCACCTCGAAATCCCGTGTGAAAGGAAGGGATGAGCAAGACCCAGAAGATAATAATACTGACAATAATACAGATCTATAGAGGCTTGGGTTACACGAACATGCCCTGTTGGGAAAATTCAGGGTTCGAGAAGCACCTCATGTACGATGCTTTTGTGTGAGTGGGTGGTTCTCTCTCTCTCTGTGTGTGTACGTGCGTATATGAAGCGAGCGAAGAGGGAGAGGAGGGGAATCAAGAGAGTGGAAGGGACCGTGGCGGAAGAACCACACACACAGGCGTACACACACAACAGCCTATGCATCGCTTAGGCTACCATGTGTTGATCCAGTGGCAACACGACGGATGCGTCAGAGGCATCGAAGGATACTGCTTCACTGCGTAACCCGCACACACCTACACACACACACACACATGCATGCTAGCCATATACAGCGGGGAAGGATGTCGAGGTGCGCAAGAGCACAAATTCGTGCCGCTCCCCACCCCACCCCACCCCCACACACACACAGGATGTACGCAGAGGGGAGTAGAGGGAGTGAAAACGAATCGGTGATGGTGTCAGGCATGTCCCACCTTTGTGTGCAATGTTATTTCTTTTTTTTTTTTTGGCGGCTCCCTTCGTTGTTGGGGTGCCTGCCAGAGCACTTTCTCGCTTCTGCGCTTTGTTTCGCTTTGTTAGCTTTCTATTTCAGTAGCGCGCGCCTGTGAAGACCTGCGCGCCCGGCTGTGAGCTAAATAGGCCATTCACTCACACTCATATATGCCACACGTGTGTCGATATGGAGGTGGGAAGCGCGGGGCACACGGTACTCATTTCTTTATAAGGGAGCGTCTCCTTTTGCCTTCTCACTCGCTCCTTGTCTGTTTGCCAGTTACTTAACGACAACGCCGCCAACGGAAAACACCCATACAAACACAAGAAAGGAAGGGCGGAATAGAGATCACGACAGGGAGAATGCACCGAGTGCCTTCGCTGACGCAGCCACTACAGACGTTCACCTACGCACGCACGCACGCACACACACACACACACACAGGCAGAGATGGAGAGAGAAGACGTGTAGAGCACAGCTTGTAAGAGAGCGGCAGGAGTCCCTGTGAGCCGCAAGGAAAGTCCCAGCAACGCCTACGGGAAGCACACTGCGCAATCGCACATCCTCTCACGCGGGTATCTGCATGGATGGTGAAAGGTGGGCCCTGCACAAGAAGACCGTGTGCAGCGCGAAACATCGACAGAGGAAGGGATGTTGAAGTGAACTACACGCTCGTGAATCCACGATGGTAGGTAGCGTCTAGAAAAAAAGAAAGAGCGCACACACGCGCGAACACAAGCACCAGGTGGTATAGTTCCTACTTCATGTCTCCCTCCCTCCTCCCTTCCCTTGATCACACAGCGCAGAAAGAAAAAAAAATATATATATATATAAACGTCCTAGTAGGTGAAGACACACACACACATCCGATCGCTCCCTTCTCTCACATGTGCACTCACGTCGCCCTATGCCTTGCGTGTTCCGCATGTGGACTCCTGACATGCTGAGCTGCACTTCGCCACCCCTTCCGCGCTCAGCAACTCACGTCCCCCCTCCCTCCACACACGCACACACACACACACACAGCTTCTTTCGATCGCTCCCATCCAATGTGTATATGCACACATCAAACTGGGGACGAGCTTCTGCCGACTGCTCTCAGAGTGCGCGCTCTTGTCGGTGCGTGCGGATATATGCGTGTTTACGCACCTTTCGCCCGCGTTCCTCCCCCCCCCCATCCAAAAGCGGTTGTGGCGCGGGAAGGGGGGGTGGAGAGACCCCACCGACCCGCTCAGAGAACGCAACGGAGGGGAGGGGGCGACACATTCAAAGCGGCCCCGCAAAGGAAACGCCCACAACGGAAAAAAGGGAGGGCACAACCAGCTCAGAAGACGCCACGCCGCACCTCCTCGTTCTCTCTCTCGCTGCCTGCACGATGCGGATGTAGCAATGGCCGTCCTCCACTCGTTGTCTCTGCAGCTCTTTTCTGCAGCCTCCCTCAACCCGTTGTTGTCTCCATAGCTCAGTCCCTCCAGCAGCACAGCATCCGCTGCCTTACTGCATGGGGGGAGGGGGGCGTAGTGGTGAAGAACACACAGACACGCATGACCAAGAACCCAGAGCGAAGCAGAAGCAAGATGGGCAGGCGGTGAGGAAGACACGGATGGCAGGGAGAAAGAACAGCCGCAAAGGCTCAGCAAAGAACTATGAGACGGCGTAAAGGTGTAGCGAAGGCAGCCCAACACACGGGCACACAAGCAGAGGGAAAGGGCCGCAGACACTGGCGCTGGAAAACAGCAGGAGTACGAATCGCACAGTTACTGTGAGAGAGACGTCAGCGCTCGCGCCCTGGTGTACCTATGTGTACGGGAGCCTCCGCATTGACGTCCTTTTTCTTACTTCACAAGCGATAGTCTATGTAGATGCGCTCTCAGCCCGTATGCCTCATCTTCGTATTCAACATCTGCTGCTGCTCGCTACACATTGTCTCGCTCCCATGATCCGTGAAAAAATCGGCCCTTAGCGCTGTTGGTCCTCCTCATCGGGGTTGAGGCGCACGCAGTCGTCGATACGCAGCACCGTCACAGCCGCCTCTGTCGCGAACTGCAGCGACTTGATCTTGCTAGGCTTCGGCTCCAACACGCCCGCCTTGATGTTGTTGCGTAGCGTGCCATTGTGCAGATCGAGCCCGGTAAAGCGCGCCTCAGTCTGCTGGCCACTGCTCTGTGCCTGCGTGTGCTCGACACGAAGTTTCGCGACCAGGTCTGTGGAGTCAAGTGCAGCATTCAGCGCCAGCACCTTCGGAATAATGAGCAGAGCCTCAGCGTACTCAGCCACCGCTAGCTGCTCGCGTGAACTCAGCGTGCGGGCAAAGTTTTCCAGATATACCGACAGCGCTACCTCCACGGAACCTCCGCCAGCGACGACACTGCTGGCGTCACACGTACGCGCCACAGCCCACAGTGCGTCGTTCAGCGCGCGCTCCATCTCCTCTAACATGAAGTAGTTCGCGCCGCGGCACACGATGGTGGCACACACGGCGTTTGAGGTGCCAGCAATAATGATGCAGTCATCGTCGCCAATGCGCTCCTCATACACCTTCTCCGACCGACCAAGCCACTTGGGGTCGAAGACCTCCTCACCCTCTAGGTCGGACATGGTGTGCACCACCTGCGCACCGGTGGTCTTGGCAATACGGCGGATATCGTCCTTCTTGACACGGCGCACGCCCAGCACGTTGTTATCCACCATGTACTTCATCATGCTGTCCTCGATGCCCCACGTCGTCATGATGACGTTGGCGCCGGCCGCGATCATCTTCTGAATGCGCTCCTTTGTAATGTCGAGCTCCCGCTGGCGAATCGCCTCTGCTTTGGAGGGGTCTGTGATGGTGATGTTAATGCCGAGCTTCATCTTGACAGCGCGCAGGTCGAAGTCGATGAGAGCAATCTTAGCATCCTTCACCGAGGTCGGCATACCCTGTGCTGCGCGAGACAGGTTCATCGCGAAGCCCTGCACCAGTCGTGACTCGTGCAAACTCCTGCCATGCTTCAGCAGGATGGACACCGCCTTACGCGGGTAGACGACATCCCCAAAGTCGTTCACCGTCTTCACGGACATGATGGCGTCCACTACGATCTTCGCAAACAAATCCGCATCGTTGTTCAGAATCTTGCTCGACATGGAGGTGCGCGCGACGTTGAGCAGCACATCCTTGCCGAGACTGTCCACAGCGCAGCCGAGGTTGTCGTTCAGGTAGCGCAGGGCCTCGCGCATGGCAAGCTTGTAGCCAGCAATGATGCTGGTCGCGTGGATGCCCTGAGACACCAGCTCCTGGGCCCTCTTCAGCAGCTCCGCTGCGAGGATAACGACAGAGGTCGTCCCGTCGCCAATCTCCTTGTCCTGGAGTTGGGCCAGATCAACCAGTAGGCGGGCGGCTGGGTGCTCCACATCGAGACTCTTCAAGATCGTCGCACCGTCGTTCGTCACCAACACATCACCAACGTCGTCCACCAGCATCTTGTCCAGGCCGATAGGGCCCAGCGACGACTTCACAACATTTGCCACGGCCAACGCGGCAGTCACGTTTTCGCGACGAACGGCAATACCGCTAGTGCGGGTGCCGTTAATGCCAAGAGCTGCCTTCTGCTTCGGTTGCATATTCTCAGTGTGTATGGAGTAGGGTGCAAGGAGGTGCGTGTGAGCCGCTTGTATGTGTGTGTGTGTGTGTATCTGAGTGATCGAACACGGTAACAGAACCACAGCACAGCAGCGAGAGAGGCGGCGGGCCGAGGGCTGTTTAGGAGCAGCGGAGTGCTTCGCCAAAGTGATTCGCGGCAGGAAACACGCGAGACGGCTACAAGGAAAACGAAAAGGTGGTGGTGTGTATTACGCTGATGACAGGTCTAAACGCACAGAAAACTGGCGGCCCGACAGTTGTCCACGAAAACGCAGACACACGTGGATAATGCCGGGGGAGGAGAGGGTGAGGCACGTAAGATGGCAAACGGCAGCAACGCAGATGGAAACCGCAGGTACCAAAAGTGGTGGCGCACCCCAGTGCGTCGACGTGGCGTCGATGTCGCGTGTGAGTGTGGGGTGGATGCGCGTGACAAAGTACGCGGACGGTGTGAAGCACGGGAAACAAGGAGGAGTAGGCGGCACAGAAAATAGAAAGTAGAATTGGAAACAGCAGTTCATTGCACAGCAAAGAGTGCCGCTTGTTGGCTCCTTCAGCAGAGTCGGGCGCGGCGCGGCGGCCTCTTTCGAAGGCATCGCATACAAGCATGCAGTACAGCACACCCACGCGGCCGCCACCGACGCCCAGACCAGACCCTCCTCCAGCAAACCGTGTAGCGTATCGTAACATTACGCGATTGCATCATCGCTTCAGTGGATGCAGCCACGAGAACACGGCGATTTCCCCCCGTTCGAAGGGCCCATCGGTCCCGCTCCCCATGAACCTTCTACGGAGAGATGATCTCAGTTTGACTACACTACGCAGTCAATGACTTCTTCGTTTCCCAGGTCATATGCAGCTGCCTCTCGCGCATTCCAAACGCCGCGACACAGAGATACGTGCACAACCAAGGCCACCGCTTGCTGAGTAGATGAGTGGATGTGGAGATCCAACGGCGGTCCTGGCGGCACGGAGATACGGGAAAGGGGGTGCACTCGCGTATGCGGGGGAAACAGAAGGTTGCTCGCGGGTGCCAGCACACCCCCCAACAGCATCTGGCACAGTCACATGAGCTCCCCATTCTTGCACTCTCTCTACGTACGCGGGCATGCAGCGCTGGGCGCCAGCACATGTTTGCAAGAAAATTGCAACGGCAGAAAAGGGGGAGAGAGAGGCGAACATATATTTTTTGTACGTTTTCGACGCTGAGTCACCATCACTAACTTCGACCCCACCCACGCACGCACGCATCACCGCCCTTGGAATATCGGTGATGCTACCTCTGCTCCCTCCCGTCTCCCCTGAACTCTTCATGACCTGCACACGCCCTCCTTTCTCTTCCCTTCCTTTCATTTGTGTGTGTGTGTGTGTGTGTGTGGCGAGGAGTGCTCTACAAAGGACAAGCGTGTCGGCGAGGCAGGTGGCTCAGTGCCGTCGTGGGCGGGTGCGGCGGATCACAGTGCAATACGCATACGCATCACACACACACACACACACACACACGTGAAGGGACCATCAGCTAAGGAGAAGCAAACAAGAACGAGATCGAAAGCATAAACGGAAGGGAACAGGGCAGCGGGCAGCGGACCAAAGCAGTGGGAACTTGCCTGCGCGCGGTTGGCCACCTTGAACGAAACGCGCCTTTGCCCTCCAGGCACGCGGGCCTGGATCGTAGGTGATGAACATGCGTGCGCATAGGCGCACACAAACGTCTACATCTTCGAATGGACACCACTCATATTGTTCTGGCGCTCCTCCAACGCTTTCTCCTTGTTTAGCAATAACTTAAAGTAGCGCGTCGTCCGCACCTTCAGCTCCAGCGTTGCGTCCTCGTCAAGGCACAGCACTGCGGCGGGGTGCATCTGTAGCATCGTTGCAGTACACATGTGTGTAATCCCGCCCTCCACGCACCGTGCTACTGCGAGAGCCTTGCCGCTACCAGTGGCAATCATCAGCACAACCTTTGCCTCCATGATCGTGCGCAGCCCAACCGTCAGCGCCATCGTTGGCACGCGCATCACATCGTTGCCAAAAAACCGCGCGTTGCTTTCCATCGTCTCCGCGTTCAGGCTCTTGACGCGCGTGCGGCTGTACAGACTGCTTCCGGGTTCGTTAAATGCAAGGTGACCATCCGTCCCGATCCCGGCGAGGAACAAGTGGATGCCGCCAACGGCCTGGATCTTCTCCTCGTACTGACGGCACTCCTCGATCAAGTCGGGCGCGTTTCCGTTCAGGATGTGTCGGTTCTGCTCGGGAATGTCTACGTAAT
Source organism: Leishmania tarentolae (assembly GCA_033953505.1). NCBI lineage: Eukaryota > Euglenozoa > Kinetoplastea > Trypanosomatida > Trypanosomatidae > Leishmania > Leishmania tarentolae. The sequence continues at coordinate 1,300,301 of CP119856.1, read as the reverse complement.
CGAAGAAGTTGTGCTTCATGAAGTAGTGGTAGCTCTCTGGGTGATCCGCCGGCAGACCGACATACTCGTCCATGTTGAACGTGATCACATTCTTAAATGACACGCGGCCCTCGCGGTACGCAACGATTAGCTTCTGGTACGTGCGCATCGGTGTATCGCCCGTCGGCAGACCAAGCACGAACGGCCGGTCTGCCGTGGGCTTGAAATCGTTGATGGCCCTGATCACATAATGAGATGCGTAGTCCGCCACTTTGTCTGCCGTGTCGGAGATCACAATTCGCATGGTCGGTAAGATGTGAGGTGGTGAGCGGGGGCAGTAGTGATGTGCGGGGTGCCAAGAAAGGGAGGGAGCAAGAGTCCCAGCTCAGTGGAAAGTGGTAATCGTAGAGGAAAACCTGAAGCGCGTGTGATCGTGCGCGTGTATTGTTTTTTTTGTTTGTTTGTTTGTTTGTTTTTATTATTTGCACAAGGAGGCAGAATTTGGACATTGGAGGAGGAAAGCACAGTCAAGGCGGCACCGTGCACGTATCCATGCGCCTGTAAGTATTCACCGGCTTCATTCCAGGGAAGCCTGCACCTAGAGAGAGCGAGTTCCTTGTGCGCATCAGGAGCAGGAGGCGGAAGCGTGAGACGGAGGTGCAGTGGCTCACAGAGAGGAAGCAGCAGTCGCCCCACCCACCCACCCACCCACCCCCCGCGTTCGCAGGCAACATCATTCTAGGGGTGTCGTGAATCATCAACACCTCCGCACACGCCACCTTCTGCCACACCGATGCTCATGTGCTCTTGTCTGTTGTTGTTTTTCCGTAAGGTTGTTAACATCCGTGACACTAGGTTCCAAAGATTCACAGTCAGAGATAGCAAGCGCCACGCAAGCGCACATACACGGTCTAAGGCGGTCTCCATGAGAAGTGCGCACGCACGTACGCATCGACATACTGCCATAGCAGTACACGCACGCATGAACGTTCGCACGGAAGAGGGCAAGAGAACGCACACACACACGCACACGCGTACACACAAAATAAAAAAAGAGGACGCTACGAACAGACAAACTCCAGTACTTACATGAGATACGAAAGAGAGAAAGTGGAACGTGCACAGGGGAAAGAACATGGGTCGAAGCTGCACCTACGTGCACGCTCACAACTACACACAGAACCACAGAGATAGCGAAAAAGCAGAAAAAGAGACCGCCACGACAACAAGACAGGAAGAGGGTATCTACATACTGCTTAGAGCACCCACAGACATGTTCCTAGCGTGCAGCCACGCGTAGGGGCCCACACATCACAGATACCCAACGACGCAAAAGAGTGCCCATACATACGCGCAGCAAAATAGGGACACAATCAAACAAAGAAAGATGCGAGTATGAATGCAAACTTCAGAACAGGGAAATAAAAGAAGAGGCGGAAATACTTCAAGTAAGCACACGAAATCGGAAAGGATGCACACACTCACACACACATCGGCGGCGGTGGGCAGACGGTTGGGTGGTGATGAAGGAGGGGGGAGGGCGAAGATACACATATCTGTAAAGCTGTGAACCATTTCAAGACCTAGGAAAACAGAAGAAACACAAAGAGTTGCAGCAGTGACATTCGAGCAAAATAAAGAGAAGTGAGGAAAATAAAAGCAAGTCAACCGGTGTTAGTTTTTCCTCCCTTTTCTCTTGATCTATAGTTCTTGCCGTTGCCATGTGCGTATCTGCTGGCGTAGGGTAGGGGAGAAGGAAGAAAGGCACAAGAAAGAGGGGAGAAGGCGGTTACGGTGACAACGACTGACAAGGAGAGGGGAGTGGGGGGGGGATCTGGCACGGCGAGGCGGTGTAGAGTGTGTGTGAGAGAGAGAGAGACAACGTGCGACATCTTAATAAGAAGTGCAGATGACCGTCTCTGCACACAATAAGAGAGGGGTCTCACGGAGAAGGAGCCAAAGACGACAACAGGGGTGGATGGCAGAGGTCGAAGCAAGAGAAGGAGAGGTGTCCGAGCATACGCACACAAAGCCGCCCGTCTCGTTTCCACTGAAGTGCCGGATGCCTCTTGCACTGCAAAGAAGTCGCATCTCTCCTTAGCTAGCTCATTAACGGCAATGGATGCCTCTTCCCTGACTCCTCTATTCGACGCAAGTCGCCTTCCGCCTGCCCAACACTTCCCATCTCGTGGGCCGGTGTCGATCACACACACACACATACACACCCTCCCACCGATGAGGGGGACGAGAAAGGCAAGATGCAGCTCGTGTGCATCGGAGGGCAACAACAGGAAAACAGAACAAAGGTCGTGTACGACGGCAGGTAGGATTTGAAGCGTAGAGCCGGTCAGCTGCCGGTATAGGGGGATGCAGCCGTGGCGGCATTCAGCTGGGGCCCTTTGCCGTCGCCGCTTCCACTATCTTCTTTCGCGAGTTGTGCCTGTTGCTGTGTTTGTCGCGCAGTCGTCAGCGAGTGGCAGGAACCAATGTTACTGCCGTTTCGATCGACGTTTTTCTTTTTGAGCTTCCGCAGGGTATGCCGCTGCTGAGTCCCGCCTGCCTCACCGTCCACCTTTGAGGGCCCCGAAGAGGTGTGATAGGGCGCCCCATATATGGCGTTTGTCGCTTGAAAAGAAGACATCGTGGAGCTATCTGTGCAGTTAACGGAGCCCACAGCACCGTTGCCAATTCGGCCGTGCGTCGAGACAACATTCTTCTTCTGCGATTGGCGGGTCATCACCAGCTCGTCGCTATTGTGGTTGTTGCCATGCGCCGCGCACACAACTATAGGACGTCGAGCGCGACCTGTGTTGCACGCGTTTGTGCCTTTGCCGTTGCCGGCCACGGAACTCACGGTCTCGCCTCCGTTGTTGTTGGTGTGCGAGCGTGTGTAGTGACCACGGCTGCTCTTCTCCGCATCACCGGTGGACTTGGTCGGCGGCGGCCCAGAGAGGTTGCGAAGCGCTGCTAAGGCCAACAAGGTGGCTGTGGCGCGCTGAGAGGCGCCACCATCAGAATGCAGTGGTGCCTCCACCCGCGGTTGCAACTTCTGGCGACGGCGCTGTTCAGTATCCTGGAGATCATGTGTTGAGACAGTCAGCGGTTTAGATCGTCGTTCCTTACGCGGCTGTGAGCTGAATGCGTCGATGTCACGGTTATGACTCAAGTCGGGCACACTCGGGCTTGCACCGACGCCGTGCAGGTGCGGGTCGGCCGGGTGCACTCCGCCTAGGTCCGAAGACAGCAAGTGCTGCTGCTTCTGTTGACACGGCACATCTGAGATCGAATGCGACACCAATGGCTTCAAAGAGTTCACCACTGCGGCGACCCCCGAGTTGTAAGCTTCCACGTCAGATGCGTGTGGTGGGACGTAGTGGCGTGATGCGTTGCCGCTGACAGACCCAGCCGCCTGGTCTTGCAGGCAGGCTGGGTCTCTCTTGTGCTTGACGGGCTTTCGCTTCTTCACATCGCTGGCGGCTGTGGAGGAACTTGAGTTCGAGAGGTTGGACCGTAGCTTAGCGACGCTCGAGGCAGCCGTCTCCATATTTGCCTTACCATGAGAAACTCGATCGTTCTCTGATGAAGCTGCAGCGAGTGGATTGTCCGTGCGGGCGTGGAAGGACGACGCCGAGGTCTCGGCAGAGGGTAAGGTGTGCGACTGTGAGTGCCCTATTGATGCTCTCTGATGTTCCTGCTCAAAGGAACGCCGGGGGTGAAGCGACGGGGCGAGGCAGTCCTGCAGACACTCTGCCAGCAGGGGGACGTGGGTGGCGGTGAGCGTCGGTGACAGAAAATCCGTGTTTGTCGTTGATGCGGTTTTGTCCGCTGACGCCATCTTCAACGCTTGGCTTCTCAACACAGTCGTCTTGTCATCATTTGTTCCTGGCTCTGGGTTCATCAGGAGTACCCGCATGCTACTGTCAGCCACTTCGTGCGGCAGCAGCGATGGCGATGCGTTTTTGCTTTCCCTTTCGAGCCTTGGTTCATGAGAGTCGCCGCCACCGAGAACTGCGCTAAGCGGAAGCGTGTCCGATGCCCCTAGACGGATGCTCATACGCCTGTCGGGTTCACCCTTGCTGCCGCCTGTCGTCACAGCGCACTCGGTGTTGTGCCCGATGCTTGCGCTGCTGCGTCCGTGTAACTCGTTTTCCCCAACGTTGCTGTCCTGATTCTTTTTTTTATCCAGCGCGGATGATGCGTTGATGGTCTGCGATGTCTGCAGTGGCAGTGCCGCTCCATAGGAGCGGGACAGCGAATTAACGTTGGTAAATCCCTCGACCACCTCTGCTGAAGTAGCCTCGGCTGATGATGGCACCACAGCGCTCGAAGAGGTGGGCATCTGATGCAAGGAGTCCGTCGGCACCGCAGCGAGGGCCCTCTCCGAGTTACTGTGGACAATCATCGGCAACTGCAGGGAATGCGCGGACGCCGGCTTGTGTGGCGACGACACCGCTAACGTTGATGCGCCTACCGCCTTGCCCTTGCCCGCGTTGGCATCGTGCGCGGCAGGCTTGAGCGCAGTCTTCCAGATATGTGTGTCGCTTGCAGTGTTGCTGGTCATAGGCTGTGGCTGTGGCTGCGCCTGCGACTTCAGTGAATTGATCTCACTCGAGAAGCACTTGTGTGGAGACACCACGGTGTCGGCCTTGAGGTCACCTCCGAAAGCGGCTGCCTGATCTGGTGCACGCCGATGTGTCAAAGGTGCCGACGTCGTGGGCGTGGACCGCAGCTGAGGCAAGCTCGTCGCTGATCGCAGCTCTGCTTCGTAGCGATCTCGGAAACCGTCGCGCGTGAAGTAGGGGAGCTGCATAAGCTCCGTGCACGACAGCCGCTGAGCTGGGTCGGTGTGGAGACAAGCGCTGAGAAACTCCAGCCAGTCATTCGACTCGCGATGGTAGCGCTCCTTGAGCGTGTACACGATATCGGTGTGCGGAAAGCTGATGCCCTTGTACAATGGATTGTGCATGAAGATGAAAACCATGCGTAGTGGCACCGGCCCACAGGCCTGCATAATCAGGCATAGCTGATCTAGGTCCGACTCGCCGGGAAAGAGTGGCTGCCCATCGGAGAGCTCGGCAAACATGCACCCTAGCGCCCACACATCCACCGGCTTGCCGTAGGATACGTCCCCGACCAGCAGCTCCGGCGCTCTATACCAGCGCGTTGCCACGTAGTCTGTGTACTTGCCTTTGGCCGTCATCTGTCGAGCGAAGCCAAAGTCGCAAAGCTTCAGCAGTCCTGATTCGTCGATGAGAACATTTTCCGGCTTCACATCTCGGTGTATAACGTTGTGATTGTGGCAGAACTCGATACCGCGCAGCAGTTGGTAGGTGTAGCGGCGCAGTTCACGGCGGGGGAGACCGCGCGTAGTACTCTCCAGAAGCTGCAGGATCGTGTGATCGATGAACTCAAACACGAGGTAAAGCTTACCCTCCCTGCGGAAGACATCCTCTAAGCGGATCACATTGGGATGCTGCAGGAGCTGCAGCATGCGTACTTCGCGGGAGGACGTCTTCCGGACATGCTCATCCTGCTCTGTCTGTTTAAAGCGCTTGATGGCGACCAGCTTCCCTGTTACGCGGTTTCGGGCCTTGACAACTACGCCGTATGTGCCCTCGCCGAGGATGCCAAGTGTCTCGTAGGTCTCCATCGACTTCACGAATCAGCTTGCACAGAGATGTAGAGGCTTGGGATCGTGTGGAACAAGACGAAAAAGCAGTAGAGCGTTCTCCCATGGGAGGCAAGCAGGAAGTTACGAGCAGGAAGATGCAAACACACAAGCGTGTGCAGGAAAACGAAAAGTATTGGGTGGAGTGCTGCAGCCAACCACGCACACGCGCATGCCGCCACCTACACTAAACCAAACACACAAAAAGATTTCAAAAGAAGAGAAAATGAGAGAAAGAAAGAGGCACACGCAACGTCCAAGTCAAATGTGCGCCGTTCTCCGTTTTGCTTACGTCGCCGTCGCTGTTTATTCTTGCGTCCGGGGAAGAGGGAGGGGAGCAGCAGGGGGGGGGGGGACGGCTCCTCTCTTGAAGCACACGCCAAATGTCCACAGGTATAACGAGCGACAGGAAGAGGACGCACGCACCAGTGCAACCACCGATTCTCACACAACCAGCGTGTGCGCGTGCGTGTCACGCTTTTTTTTTTCGTGCTCTTCTCTATGGTCTTCGTTCCGCTCCAGAGCAGCAGGCACGCCCACGCGGGCAGCTGTCGTGCACGAAGGCAGATCAGCGGCTGAGGAGGCTCTGTATGTGTCTAGGTCTCTAAGTGATTCCTCTCTCTTGGCAGTATACAGCGCTGGCAGGGAAAATGGAGCAAGATGGGCAGGTTGCAGGGAGGTGACGTGAGCAGAAAAGAACACGCAGGCGTCCAGGAAGACCCGCAAGAACGCTTGCAGAGGTACACCCACGGCGCTGAGAAATCAAACGCAAAAGGAAACAGTTCCAGATCGTCCGTGTGTTGGTGTGTTCCAGCTTGAACTAGTGAAGGAGAGCGGAAAAAAAAAAAACGAAGAACTCGCTCACCGGAAGAGCACGTTGTCGTCCTCACGGTTGGGACAGAGTAGCCAGCACCTGGAGGGAAGAAAACAGTATCAGAGGAGAAGCAGGGGTAACACAAGCGGGAGGCCGAGACAGCACTCAGGCATGTATGGTACACAAGAAACGGGGAAGAAAAGGTGAGAAGCGCCAAGCAGCGGCTAAGAGCCCACACTTGACAGGCAAAGGCGAAACTACAGCAAACAACGGAGAGGGGAGAAGGAAGCGCCGACCTGTGTGGCAGAGCCCAAAAAAAAAAGCGAAGGAAGGAAGGCTTCAAGTGAAAGAAGAGGAAGATAGGGAGGAGATACGGCCCACTGGATACAAAAGACGAAAGCAGCAGGGCAGCCGCACGACAGCGTTTGCGGCGCTGCCTTCTCGTCTAGTCCTTTTTCTGCTTGTATGTGTGTGTGTGTGTGTGTGTGTGTCGGTGTGTTGTCCCTCTCCGCGACACTATAGACGCCGCGCCGATTTCGTGGATGACGTCCGAGCAAGAAGAGGACACCGTCGGAGCAGGCACGGTCAGCAGACTCGACCAACTTGAGAAAAAAAGGAAATAAAAAATAGAAGATAGTCAACTGCAGTCCAAACGGCACTCAAACAATCCTGTAGAGATCAATACACAGTTATGTTTAACCCACGGCGCTGCTCCAACACAGATTGTGTGCTGCTAAAGGTACCGCGTGGGATTTATGTAGCTCCGCGTACCCGCTGTATGTGAGGGGGGGAGAGGGCAGCTGACCGTCCGAATCCTTTGGCAATGTGGTGATGCACACCCGCGCATGGAGAGGTATGCGGGTGCACGCATATGAAAGTGCGCATGCGATTGTATGCGTTTGATGGCAGAGAAAACGAAAACGGGAAGCAGATCCAGAATGGAAGAAGAAGCTCAGAGAGAATGGGGCGTCTTGCATCCTGTGGGAGAAGACACAGGATCCCTCCCTCAAAGGAAGGTCGAGCTGAACGCGGAGAGGAGGCACATGAGGTGGGTAAAGACGGCACATACATGCACATATACGCAGACATGTATATGCGCATATTCGCAGTTGAGGTGGGGATACGTGTACAAAGTACATCGTCCTCCGTGGATCGCTCCAAGCTCTACACGCACCCGCTCTAATACATTTCTGTTCTGTTGTTCCCATATGCTCCTCCTGTCAGTGGTTTTCGAGTCCTCTGCTTCCCAGTCCCTCTCGCCTTACCCGAGGTTCCGCGCTCCCGCCCGCACGGAAACAGAATGCTCATTAGGATACGGTAGCAGAGAGCGTATGTTGCACAAGCGCGAGAGCTTCCCTAACGGTGCGCACGTTTGTGTGGAGAGGCTCAAGAAAAAGACAGGTGGGCAATGACGACTCCGTAGCGCAGAAGCCGCGGTGCCTATCAGCGTCGTCTTCGGCGCCAGACTGTGAAGAAGAAGAATCGCAGCGATCAGAGGCGAACCACTCCATAGCGCGCTCGTGCAGCGTTTTCATGCTAGAGCGCGCGTCGAAAGCAGTGCCCTTCGGCGCTTCCGAGAGTATCATATCTACGCTTTTGTGGTAAGCGTGCAGCACAGGTTGGCTGGGCAGCATCGAAGATGCCTCAACGGTAGCGCGGAGGGCCTCGAGCCACAATCGTCGTCGGGCATATGGCCCACGTGTCGTCAGAGAGGTTTGGGTATTGTAGAGTGGAGATAATCCCTCTACGGGTGTAGCGCTCTTCTCAATCAGGGGCTCCGCCAATCGAGTCACCATCGCTGCACACGATTCGCACAGAATTGCTAGCACGAAGCGTATTGTGGTGTGGTCCTGTGGTGCAACGCCTATGCCCCATGAAACCGGACCAGTGAATTTGGAAGGCGCTGGACCCCCGACACCCACCCCCGCGGGCGTCGCCGCGGCGTCGGCACAGGCCGGCGACAGCGAGAGCAGTTGCATCAGCCACCGTGCCTGTCTCGCCAGAGACACGAAGAAAGCGCCGCCGCCACGAACGGCACCTTGAATGTGTGCATGGTCAGTGCGAGTTGTGCCCCGCATGGAATTTGGCATACGGGTGTCACTCGCACAAGGGTTCGGTAGCGCCTCCAGAAGTGCCAAAGCTGCCTTGCGCAGAAGGCCCCCGTACAGCATGCTCTGCTGCTGAGTGGGAGCCAAGAGAAGAACAGAAGGTAGAAGCGACTGCCAGAGCTCTGACTCGTCAGTCGCAGCTTTCCAGGTGTCCGCGTCGGCGCCGCAACTTGCTCGGTGATCAATACCCCTCTCAACGCTTTCTCTGTGGACACTATCAACCGCATCAGTCAAAGATGTGATTATGGGGTGCAGCGTTGCAATGAACACGCGGCTGCTGTACAGGTGGGACGTGCCCCCTTCTTCCGACGCGACCATTGCAGCACATCTCATCATGAACTCCTCAGCCGAGCACGGGGAGTGCTGCGACTGCGAGAGGGGCGAACTGTGGCAGAGCTGTATCACGTCAAGCACACCGCAGTGGGCGACCTCACAGATACCACTCGGCCTTCTCGAGTCACACGCTTCCTTAAAGCTGCGCGGATGACGCAACACATCGCAGCACAGTACGACCGGGAGGAGCGGCAGAGAAGACGCGGAGGGCGCAACAGTATCAGCGTTGGACACCCCCAAAACCCTTCTCCTCACTTGAAGCCTCGAAAAGCCGCTCAAGGATACCTGGTCCACAACATACACGGCAATCGGAAGTTCACGCTGGCACGCCGCGTCCAGCAACGAAATCGCAGCTGCTCTCGTCAGGGTGTCAGAGGAGTCGGCAAACAACGACAAGGAAGCATCGGATGCTGTAGCTTTCTTGAACGCCCCTCGGACCTCGCAGAGTCGTTGGTGCAGCTGAGGAAGATAGCGGTAGCCAAACACCTTCACAAAGGTGGGCAGTCTCTCCGGGGTGATCACCACCCGCACACCGTGTAAGAGTGCGTAGACGAACAGTCGTATTGCAGCAAGCCAGAGGCATCGCTCAACGTTGCGGGTCGACGCGACAGCTTGCGCAAAGGGCCCACTATGCATGACATGGGCTGTCAGCATGGATATGACTTGATCTTCCGTGGGGGAGTGCTCCGCAAACAGGTAAGGCGACGAGAGAAATCTAGCATTCGTTTCCTGTCCAGACGTAACTGCACTCGCGCGCCCCACCGTCCGTTTACCTGCTCCACGGGCCTCACCTGATTCAAAGTCGTCGTCTATCTCCTTATCACCAACCTCTCCAGCTTCATCGCCATCGCACGCTTCCCCCCTCTGTAGATGAAATGAGGCGTGGAAAGTGCGCCGACTGGCCAACGTCTCTGGCAGTGGCAACCAGTCACCTTCCGGGTCGACGCGTAGCAGCAACACATGAAGTGGGTGCCGGTGCAGTACGGCGCCGTCTGGCGCGACTGACGCGGGGGGTCCTTGAAGGAAGAAGCGCGAGGACGCACTGTCCCGGGGAAGTGGTAAAAGGCAGACGCTGTTGGGTATAATGCAGGAGAGTGTGACGGGGCCGTCTAGGGGGGGTGGAAGCGCTGACGCCGTGCTGGAAGCGGCACCACTTCCGCCCGAGTACGACAACTCAGAGGCAAACGCCCGATCTGGTGCGAGTACCAGCGTCTGCAGCGCGTGGTACGCACACCGCAAGATGCTGGTCGCATCACCCTTGAGAGCCATCGAGGGATTGCCGGCGCGGTCAGGGGAAGCAAGAAAGGGCCAGCACAGATACTGGCGCAGCAGTCCGTGCAAGGTTTCCAGTACAGTGCCTTCCACCTCGGTGGCCAGAACGTGCCACAGCACAGCGCTAAGAGGGCCAAAGGCATCGGGCGTGGTGCGCGCCAAACGGGCATTTTCACCGCCCGCACAGGCGCAGCTCCTCCTGAGCGCTGACGACGTGGTGATCGATGTGGATTGGGTCGTTGAGCTACGGCCCATCCACGCGTGTGATGCAGTGCCGTGCAACGAAGACCCAAAGTCCTCGTAATCCCCCGCTGGCCGCATGTCCACCTCCACACACCGCTCTGTGAGGTAATCGAGCCAGTCCACATGAGCTGGCTCATCCTTCTGATCTGAAAAGGTACAAGAGGAAGTGGATGCAGCTCGAAGAGGGCCAACTCGACAAGAGCGCTGCACACAGAGCCGCCAGCCCCCGTGAGTGCTGAGAAGGCGCAGTACGCGAAGCAGGCGTCGGCGGGCGCCACTGTCGGCGCTGCCTCCTCCGCTAAGTCTCGATGGGTCGGCGAGACGCCCTGTTGCCGCTGACATCTCATCGAAGAAGATAAAAGGCCTGCACACCGACACTGCCCGTTGCATTGGTGAGCTGCAGAGACAGAGACCATCGCTGTTGAGCCTCATCACCCTTCCAGCGTCCCACCACTCCGCGCAGTGCGACAGCATCGTTGCGTAGAGAACGGTCTTGCGGCCCACCCCGTCTGTCGCTGCAACAGCATATGTCGGAGAAGATGGCGAGGAAGAGGCGCCTCTGTGGCTAGGAGGCAACCAGTTTGTGCTGGTAAGGTGCAACAATGTTTTCAGAAAAAATGCGTACGCCTCGGTGGTGGGCTGCGTGCGCAGTAACAGGGAGCGTGGCATCTCTGCAGCATCCTGCTCTACGGCCTTTACTACACCGCCGTCGTCCGCCGCAGGCGATGCTGGCAGCCCAGATGTCTCTGCAGTCAAAGATGCAAGTACGTGTCCTAGGTGAGGTCTCACCAATACAAATCCACCCCCCGAGATAGCTCTAGACGTCTGCATCGGTAGAGCACGCAGCCGCAGCGACAGGCCGAATGGCACCTCAGTCAAGATCTCATTGTGCAGCCAAGCAAAGAAGTGATCGGCAGACTGCAGTTGAATAGGAGGCATTGAATGAAGTAAAGACACAAGCGCGCATCAAGTGTGACCTGTGTATGTGAGCGCAGGCGAGGGACCAGATGAATGCAGTCTGTGTGTGTGTGTGTGTGTGTGTGTGTGTGTGTGCGGCTTCGGGCGTTGGGAGAGCGGCGAGAGCGAAAAGTTGAGGGATGGCCAGCGTGTGCACGGGCTATCTCTTGTTTCCCGCGAGTCACACTTCTCTCGTTCTCGCTTTGGGTGCCGACTGAGCACGCATGGGAGTGAGACCGGTAAGAAAGAGGTCGGGGCAAGAGAGACGATGAGAGAGCAACGGAGGTGTGCGAGCAGAGAAAGATGGCAGCACCCTGGAATAAAACAGCCCATATGGAAGGAGGAGGATCGCACGCTCGTAAAGAGGAGTGAGGCAATCCGAAGGGGCGTAGCGACGACCTCGAGACTCATCAATCACGTACCCATCCGCGCTGCCAAGAAGTCAATGGCATGAAAGACAGAGAGCGCGCGCAGAGGAGAGGCTCACTCCACCACCTTCATGCGCAGACGCTCGCACATTTTTCGGTACTTGGGTCTTCTCCCTCGCCCTTCGCGTGTCAGCTCCTCACATGTACATATACATATATATATAATATATATGTATATGTATGTATGTACCTGCCCTCCCATCACAGCAGCGAAACTGCACGAATGGCACCTTAGCGAAGAGAGAGAGCAAAGAAAGCCAGAGTCCGCAGCAGCTGTCGGCACACTGTGAGAGAGTGGAGAAGCCGGAGAATGCTGTGGCGTTCAGGGAGTCGCACGCAACTCGAGTCGTTGCTCAGTAAGCTGTGCCTGTTCCTTCAGTCCCGCTGTTGCTGTGGGCGTTTCGTCGCGTCAGGAAGGCTGTGCGAAGGAATCAACGACCTCTTTGCTTGCCCTACCCTGCCCACTCCCCCATTGCTGTCTCCTCGCTCGACGGCTGAAGACGGGGGCAAGAGGGGCAGGGAGCTGATCAGAGTCGGTTTGTCGGAGGAGATGAAGACAGCATGCAGGAAAGCTGACAAAAAAAAATGTGGTGAAGAACTACCACGCGCACACGCATACATACAGGCAGACATGCACCACGCTAAGCACACCTAGCGGGTACCGCCGCAGTCGTGTGAAACTCGTTGCGATCTCTCCTTCCAACGCCCCTACCACCACACGAGAGAGATCGTCATGGCAAAACGCACAGAGCCATATAGGGGCGCCCTTTTGTCTACATCGACATACGCATGCGCACATACAGATGCACGCCCAATCGGTTAAACATTGCGTATGAAAACTAAAGGCCTCTGCAGGCGCCCACACGCAAGCAGTCTTGATTCTGCTGCGCTGCAGCAGATGCATCACCGGTGTCACGCATCCCTGAGAGCAGCGCCTCTATATGATCTTGTTAAAGAAGGGGAAAAGAAACGCAGCGACCGTACAGGAAAGAAGCGCCCTGCACGTCCTACTGTCCTTTCCTGGCAGTGCCTCACTTAGCCTTGCTGGCATTAGCGGCGTTGCTGCTCTTCTTTCGGTATTGCTCCAGCTCCTCATCCTTCTGCTTGCGCAGGGCGTCGATCACGGGATCGCCGAAGCCACCCTCAGCGGTGTCGTACAGACGGCGAATGAAAGGGTCGTCCATTACCCTATCCTCCTCGCTCAGCTTCTTGGGGGGAAACATCTCGTCAAAAGGCGCCTTCCACCTATCGAGTTCCGCGTCGCCAGTATTGGCGCTTCCGCCAAGCCGAGTCACACTGGGGTCACCAATATCCAAGAAACTGTCGCGGTCGACCGTCAGCAACACAGCACTCCGCTCCGGATCAGTCTGCAAGTACTTGGGGTCGAACGGGGCTTGAAAGAGCGTAAAGTTCATCAGCGCGCGCCATCGCACGCTCTCCTGCTCACTGGTGAAGACAACATGGGCACCGTAAAGGTGGGCGAGGTAGCGCATGCTCCGGCACAGGAACTTCAGCTGCTGCATGTCGCCGCGGAATGCGTCAATCTTGTTGATGACAAGCACCGTCGGTACCCCGCTGAGTCGCATGCGCTTCAGGTCTGGATGCTCCAGCCCGATAGCCTTCTGTGCACGGGTCAGGATTTTCTCCGGCGTTGTCGACCCTTTCGCCTTCATGCGCTGAGATATATCGCTGACGCGCTGGTCGAGCCGGCGCAACCAGTACGTGGCTGTCTCCCACGCCACCGGCAGTCCTGATTCACTCGCGTCCACCACCACCGCCGCCACCACGGCGTGCACGTTCTCCGGCGTCATCACAATGTCTAGTAGTTGCGAAAACTGCGTCCCTTGTGCAATCTCCCAGAAGTGTGCCACGGGAGCCACGTTACGTTCCGATCGGCGGGCGAAGCTGTAATCCAGCGCCGTCGTCGCCTTCACCCTCTTTGGACCAGACCCGCTCGAGTTGCTCTGGAAAGATGTATAAATGCGGTGGAGAAGAGTCGTCTTGCCGCTACCAGGAGCTCCCACCACCACCAAGTTTGTCTCCGTCTGCTCAACACTGGCGTCCTTCACATTTCGTGTGATGTTCTGCCAGAGATCCTTCGTGGGATCGATGATAATATTCGCATCGGTGGCGGGGGCGGCAGTAGTCGGGGTCTCGGAGATCTCCTGCGACTGCCGCAGGGGCGACTCGGAACCTCCTCCTTCAGGCGGCGTCTTTAACGAGCCTTGTGAGGGATGTGGGTGTTCAGTGGCACTCTTTTCCTCACCTTTTCTCGAGGCACTAGACTTCTCTGGTGATCCGGACATCCCTCCTTCGTTTAACTGCTGCTATTGTGAGAGCCGTCGTGCCTCCCCCTACAGCATGCAGCACAGCAAACGTCCAATACAAAAGAAGAGAGAGAACGTATGCACCAGAAGGAGAAGCAAGGGGTAAACGCCGCCACGCTACTGTGGATGTGTGCACTTGTGCGTGCGTATGTGTCACCGCCGTCCCTCTTCTTCGTGGTCTCGGGGCCGGAGAGTAAGTCAAGAGAGCAGTAGTAGGATATGTAGCGGAAAGGAAACGAAACAAGAGGAGGAAGAGGGTGTCCGAGATCGCAGCTGCGGTTCGAAATAGCGCAAATAATAATAAAAGCGATGAAGATGTTGTTGTACATATGTCAACATCGAGAGGAGGAAAAAAAGCGGCACCAGAAACAGCGAGAGAAAGGCAAACATATGAATAGGACATCAACGCTTCGGAGCACCTGGCCACGATAACCAAAGAGGAGCGCAGTCGAGTCATGTGGGAGACTAGGCTGCACTGGTGTGTTGCCAACACACATGCACCGAGACTTTATTTGGGGGGAGAAGGTCATGCTTCTGCGGCTGCCTCGATGGAGAGAGGGGTATGGGGGTGGATAAGGACGGGAGAACCACCGAGTCAATAGAGGGACTGGCCAGCAGCGATCTCAAGGCACAGAACTCTTCTTCGGTTCCGGATCCCAATTTTCTTTTGCCAAGAAGTGATTCCCTAAAGTGCGCCACGTGGCTTCAGCATCGCTGACACCACTCACCTTGCAGCAGAGCTGCTGCTGCAAGGTGCTCCGGGGCAATCAATGCCCCTGCGTTGCCACTGCGCAAAACTTACCACCACCACCACACCCCCCCCGCCCCCCTTACCCCAACACACACCACATGAATTCGATCAGTGGAGACCATTAAGTCGAGCATATCGAGAGCGTTTTCATTCGCTTATCTGTCTTCGTCCGTCGCTCTTGGCATTTTCATGGGCCCGCCTGCAGCGAAACGGCACAAAGACGGGGAACTAAAAAGGGGAAAAAAAAATCTCAGACAGTACAACAAGAAACATTAAATCGAGGAAGGTTGCGCCAACACCAGTTCAGTGCAAACTCTCCACAGTGTGAAAACAGAAAGAAATCCTCTCGAGCGCGCCATCAACTAAAGTGAGAGAGTGCGAGGAGCACAGAAAAATGGCGACGAGAAACGCGAAACGAGGAAAGAGAAAGCCGCGCGAGTGCAGGGGGTGGGGGGGGGGGGCGAGCGAGCAATCCAAAACCGCACACGGCAGGGCAGAACAAAAGGCTCAGCAAGCCGCATAAAAAGGAATAGATGTGTGCAACCGACAACACGACGTGTACACCTCGTACCAAAGCGGAGGAGAGGAACCACACAATAAAACGAAGAAAAGACAAGCGAACGAAATCGGAAACAAGCAAGCAAACGCATGATGTGGGCAACCGGGAGGAAAGTAAAAAGAGAAAAAAGGGAGGGCAAGAAACATCAGACACCCGCAACAGACAACGAAATGCTGGCACGCCCGCACATGAGAGTGCAGAAACGCACTCAGATCCAGGGAAAGAAAGAAGTATGCATGCGCGCACATCTCTTAATACTCATAAAACAGGAAGAAAAATACGGAAAAGGTGTTCCGTTTGAGTAGAGCGCAGAAGAGCGTCACGTAAGCGAAGAGCAAAGCCGTAGGAATAAGTATTTGCAGCTCACCTCACACTCGCTGACCGAGACCATCTGTGAGAGAGAGATGAGGCGCTAGAAAAGAGACTTGCCAGACATCGACTTTAGTGAACGCTACAGGTGTGTGCATGAGACTCGGCTGGTGGGTTCTTACCTATTGACTCGTGTGCGCCTCTTCTCTACGGGCGCGCATTTTTCTCTTTCTTCTCTGAATGGTAGGCCAATGTACATACATACGTATACATGGAGAACGAGAAAGGAGGCAGTGTGTCATCAGAGAAGGAGGTGAGGCCGTCATGATCACCGGACTCGATCGCAGTCATACACGCGTACACAAAGACATCTACACGCAACATAAAAAGGCAGCAGAGAGAGACAAAATAAAATGTAAAAAAAAATGCGAGCCAAAATAGAAAGCGGAAGCAAATAAATAGAACAGAGGTGCATGAAAAAGAGAAGTCATCCGACAACAGCATAGACATATGAATTTAACTACACGCACACACACATATATATACATGTGTGTGTGTGTGTGTGTATATGTGAATGTAGGGGGAGAAAGGGACGCTGAAGGGCACACACGGAAACACGTTTTGCGAGTATCCTCAGCAGCGCTTTGGAGGGAGAAAGAACGAGAGCGAAAATAAATAAATAAAGGGCAGCGTGAAAGGGAAACGCCACAACGAAACGAAAGGTGAGCAAGTGAAAAGGCGAAGGCATGCCCACAGACGCCCTACCATGCAGTGATGCGCCGTGGCGCATGGCGAGCGACGCACTCGCAAGCATACACTACACATGGGCGAACAAGGAGAAGGGCAGAAGACAGGCAAGCGGCTCAACAGCAGGGAAGATAAACAGGCGCACAAAAGCACACACAGATGCATACATGCGCAGGTTAAGTCGAGATGAAGAGAAAGCGAACCCATACGGCTGAGTTAAACCGGCAACCTGATGCCGGCGAAAGATGCCTCTGTCGCTGACATGCTTCATACTACTGATCTGCGGATTCTTGAGATGTGTGCGTGTGTGTGTCAATACGCATGCACCGCATCGTCTTTCTTCACTCTACGTCTCTCCCTGAACTCCCTCGGAGATACCCCCTTGCATATGTTCTCTTGAAAAGGGAAACAACATGCGTGAAGAAGACGTAAATCAAAAGTACAAAATTAAAAAAGGCAAAGATGTCACCCAAATTGCCTGTGTGCTGATGTGCGCCTGTGTGTGTGTGTGTGTGTGTGTGTGTGTACATGTCGAGGGGAGTGTGTTTGTGCAGCTTATTCTATTTGCCTCATTCTGAAGAGAAAAGAGAGGCGCTATTGTAGTGAAGAGTCGATCCAGCTGACCTTTTGGGGGGGGTTGGAAAGGGTGCGAATTCGCCGTTGAAGGCATGCAAGTCCTCTGACACACACACACACACACACACACACACACCACCACCACCACCACCACCATCACCATCACCATCACACGCACGTGAAGAGAACATGCACACGTGAAACCGAGAAAAGCTACAATAGGCGAGAAAAATAGATGGCATAGAAAGAGGCCGACAAGGAATACATAAATGGGGCCTGACAGCGGGTCACAGCACGGAGTGAGGGAAGGAGATGGGTGAAAGGAACAGAGAGCAGGTAACGCGCACGCATCACACACAAAAAAAGCGCATCCATTGGCGTGATGATCCTGATGAGCCCAACGATACCTCCCGGCGCATAAAAGAAAAAGGTGAGGTAGATAGGGGGCGGAAGAGAGCTGCAGCGTAAAAAATAAGTATTGCAGACTCCTGCTCCTCTCCTTGCCCTCTAGCTTGAAGCGCGGGCGTACGTGTGTTGGTACTGCAGCGTTCAGCTGCAGGAAACGAAAAACAATATGTCATTCATGTGCGTCTGTTCCTGTGTGGACGTTTGAGCAAAAACAAAAAGAGGCATCTCCACAGCGGCGGCGGCGGTCACAGCAGCGGTTCAGCCTGCCGAAACGCTCATCGCCTCTTTCTCCCCGTCTCCTCGAATCTCTCTTCGTCTGTGACCCCCCATAAACCTTGTGTATCCCTCCTCCCTCGCTCCCACCATCGTTGACGACACTCTCATTTAAGCAGTGACAACACCAGAGAAGGCGAGCAGGAGATAAGCAAAGAAACACAGAAACAAAAAGTAAACGTAGGCGGAACAACAAGCGAACCATGAAAAGTGTCGCTTGCATCTACGCCTGAGGCGAGCGAAGAAGCGCACACACGTACACATGGGCACACGCACCCAACGCCTCCAACAAGAGCACATGTCATTGACGGGGAACGGATTAGGTAAAGACATACAGCAACGGAAGGCACAGAGGCTCTTACAGGAGGACGAGGACGAGGAGGAGCACAAAACAAAGGTCGCCTCAGTGGAACAAAAAAAAAGATAGAAAACCCAATGAAAATTCAATTTTGCCGCTTTCGGGGGCAGTGCAACGTCGTCGACAATGGCAGAAAAAAATGTGTGTGGATGGGGGAAGCGTGTGCTCATGTGTATCGGCGTGTAAAGCTGCGGAGAAAAGGGATCGCAGCACCGCCAAGACGCATATGTGTCAAAGAAACAAAAAAAATGCCCTCCACCACCCCCTCCTCCTTCCCTCTCTTCTCTTCCACTCGGGAAAGAGGAGCAAGGAATACAGAAGAGTGGGTGGGAAAAGGGAGACGGCAATAAAAAGTCGGCCAAACAGAAAAGAAGCGCAAGCAAGCGACCGCATCATTCGCTTGCTTGCCTCACAGACACACACACACACGTACACGTACACACCTCCCCGATACAGGCACGGGAAATACGCACACACACCTCACAGCGGCTAAGAAAGATGAGGGAGCGGTGGGGCGGGCAGCGAAAGGAAACGGACATGCCACCACGCACACACAGAGCATGGCGAAGCTACAAGAAAAACGCTCAGAGACACACACGCACAGGACGTGACGAGCTGGTAACTCAGTCGCTTGCGCGTCGGCATCGCAGCAGACACGTTGCGCACGCCCTCGCCTCTGCAGGTCGGTCAGTTGACGAGAACGAAAACCGTCGACGATACAGAGATAAAAAAAAAAAGAGCGCAGTGTAGGAAAACGGAGACAAACGCCCCATGCAGAGGCCACAAGAGAACTACTCCACGTAAGGGCATCGAGCAAAAGAAAAAGGAACGGTATGGGAGTGGTGGCGCAGGGCAGAAGAGGAGGGTGTGTGATGAAGGAAGAGGAGGCGAAGCAGCGACAAAAAGAGAAGCATATATGCACTCACAAAGCATGTGCATGTGTAGAGCGACATCTAGAAAATAAAGGCAACGGTGCTCAACTTTCTTTTCTTTCTGCGTGCTTCCTTTGTCATACAACAGGAGACCTTTTTCCCCTGCCCGTCACAAAGCCCATCCGCGTGGTGCGGAGCAGCCTCAGACACGCATTGCAGCAGTGCGCGGACCCAGTCATCCCCGAGCAGGACCTCTGCCTCAAACTCCTCCTACCACCCGCCGCCTCCCCAGTTGCCTCGCAGCCGCTCTCATTGTGTCAATTGTCATGTGGCGCGTCCCGCTCAGGAATGGCTCCCACTTCACATACGAGTGAGCACCGAGGGCTGTGTGGGATGCGCTCGGGTCACGCTGAAACTTTGCCCGTCATGTGTATGGTGCAAGCATGTTCACCTTGGCGGTTCACTCCGACACAGCGCCATCCAGGGCCTGAGTGCGGACATCCGCACCGATACATTGTTGTGGCTTTCCCAGCTCGCAGGAACCCCGGGACCCTGTCACCACATTAGCAGAGGTGGTTCACCACTGGCATGGGATAGCAAGGGGGCTCGTTGGCTTCCCCAAAAAACCGTTGATGGGCTGGACTGCACCTTCCTGCCACGCCTCGTTGGCCGGCATCGTCAGGGCAGTGATGCGGAGCATGAAAAGCAAAAGAAAGGCAGGAACAGTACAGTTAAAAGAGATAGGGGGAGGGGGGAGGGAAAAGAACAAATCTCCTTTTTCGTTGCTGACTGACTCTTTTTTTTTTTTTGCTTTGTGCTCCTCCGTTGTCCGGTTTGGGGGGTGCGGGTGAGGAGAGATGGTGTTGTTGGTGTTAGCTGGCGTTATTAGCATGGAGGGAAGGGGGAGGGGGGGCATGGATGTTTGTTTGTGTGCGTGTGCGTGTACGTGTGTTGCTCGATTTGCTATGAATTCGTGCATATCGCCCAGCCACCGCTGTTGCTCGCACTCCACTGCGTGGCAGTGTAACTAAACATCCGAACAAGAAGCAAATAAATGAAAAAAAAAAGAGAGAGAGCGCACACGCACACGCGAACAGGAACAGATCATAATAATAATAATAGTAAAACGTCTCCGCTCTACTTCACGGACTGTGAAGAGGAACGCCCACAGCAACACAAAAGCGAAGCCTCTACACGCAGACGCACGAAGAGAAGAGAGAAAAAAAAAAAAAGAAGAGGGCAGAAGAAAGATCGAAAATGAATACATCCCATCGTGAGGGAAAGTATGAAGGAGAGGACGAGGCAGAGGTGTGGCTGAAGAGTTGGAGTTCGCCGTATGTAATATCAGTGAAGAGATGAGAAAAAGAATTCGTGAGAAAGGCGTTCCCGCGTATGATGGCGTGTAGATGCATGTCGTTGTAGGTGATGTCACAACAAAAGTGAGGAGCACACTGCAATCGAGAGACACACACGGGTGTACAAACAAGAAGTCGGGAGAGGTGATGAGTGGGAAAAAAGTTAAAAGGCATGTACACTCGATGCGTCCCGTCACGAGAATCCGAAGGCAAAGTGAAAACACAGAGAAAGTAAGGGTAAGCAAGTCCAACACAACACAAACAGAGGAGAGAGAGATAAAGAACGCAAGCAGGCACAAACAAGTATTTGGAGGAGGAGGAGGGGGGGGGCATATCAGTGCAAGATGCACACGTGATGTAAAATACACAAAAAGAGATCCCTACTCGAGAAAAGGGATCACTTCGAAGGCCCAGCACAACAACACTTGGTAAGCAACAGACAGGGAGGGATGCGGGGGTGGGAGACAACGCTGCCAGTAAGTCGAATTTACACAGGTGAGTTCTGAGTAGCGATGGTGATGAGAGTGGTTGAGAAACGGAAGAGCAAGAAAGCGAGCACACATCAACCCCAACACAATAACGCTGAAGTACTTTTTTTTTGTTGTTCGTTGGAGGAAGAAAGGTCGTTCATCGATCATTAAGTGAAGTGACGTAATGGAACGGCACATGGGTGGTACAGGGAAGAGGGAGAACAGAGGGAGAGAGAGCGGCTTTTCCTTTCTTTTTGATGACGACTAATAGTGGCGATGAGTGACACGCAGAAAAGAGCAAAAAGAAAAAGAGGGGGACGGTGATGGGTGGTGGACGGGGCGATGAGCAATGGCTCGAACAAATCAAGCAGCACTGTAGCTCCGCTATCCCCTATACGTGAGCGGCGTGCGGCCATTGAAGATTCGTGTGTGTGTGTGTGTGTGTGTGTGTGTGTGTGTGTCACTGAAGGCGCGTCCCCGCACAAGCTTCGCCTGGTAAGGGACTGAAAAAGAGAAGCACGCCTATGATCAACAGGTGCGTCCTCTCACCACCTGTGCGCGTAACCCGCATGGCATGCATAGCTGCATACACACAGCAGGAGAGGGGAAGACGGACACCGTTGACCACAAGCTCTCAGAGGGAGGCGGGCTCACACACACACATGCGCACCCCCCCAACACAAGCACACGGGCACACCGGAGACAAATGAAGGCAGGGAAGGTCAAGCATGAGCAAAGAGGAGAAGACAAAAAGTAGGCAGGGGAGCGAAACAAGAGGTAAGAAGCAGCACTTTCTTTGTTGTCACGGCGCACCAGCTGCGTGCGTGAGGTGAGGAGGGGGTGGGTTGAAGAGGGAAGCGAGCACCACTCAAGCCAGTCGTATCCGCCTGCAGCAGCCGTTGGCAAGAGAGAGAGAGAGGAGCGCATGCGCGAGTACACAAAGAAAAAGACTAACCTAGGGAGGCGCAGAGATGGACTCACACATGTACACCGTCTCACCAAACACGCAGCGGAAACAGCACTCTGAAAAAAAAAAGGAAAACCGACGAGGCCAGAGAAAAACAAAGCGAACAGGAAAAGAGTGCAGTGTCATGCAAGAAACGTTGGGGAGGAGTGGTCACTCGCGCCGCTAACAAAAGAACTAGAGCGTGAGCAAAGAGCGATCAGAGACTCACACGCACCAAAAAGAGAAGGAACACGCGGCTGTTGGAAGTCGACGCTGCAGAAGGCATGAAAAGAAATGCCTCGAGCATCGCCTACCCGCCAACCGCATTCGGTGCACGGCTAAGCAAGCGTCATTCGCGCACATACGACAACATGAAGAGGGAGCGGAAGCCCACCGAGCTCCCTTCATTCTCTTCCCACGACCCCTCCCCCCTCCTCCCATATTAGACACCACCTCATCCTCACCTTCACCCCGAACACGGCTTGTACGGGCAGCACGGCATCTGAAAGCATGCCTGCTCTGGAGCTCATGATTGAGCAATCAACGATGAGCAGAATTGTACAGCACCGCGAGAGGATTTCTCCTGAAGAGTGTGCATGCGAGCATGGGAGAAGGACAGAGAAAAGGGTGAGAAGCCGATGACGCTCACGACTATGTTGTTGCGTCACAGCACCATTGAGGACACAGATGCACGTACGCGCACACACAAATAAAAAGAAACAGGCAGGCTCTTAGCGAACGGCATACCCACGCAAAGACCAACAGACAACAACCAGTATCAGCGGCAGCACGGCAATTCAAAACGACGAGGCAGAAAAAAAAAGGAAGAGAGGCGCCTCCACTGTGAAGCAGTGCAAATAACAGCAACAAAATAAAGACAAGAAAAGAGAGAGAAGCGAAAACACAGTCGCGCTGTCATGGGGGGGGAGTTGAGAAAAAAAAAAACGAAGACAGGTCGCACCATCCAGCAAAGAAGGCACACAAAGGGAGAGTCCAAAACGCACACAGAAACTAAAAAAAAATAAAAAGACAAAGACGTCCATACACGTGCACACAAACACGCAGAGAGTCACGGCAGGTAAGACAAACGAAGAAGAAAAGGGAAAGGAGGTTCGGCCACGGCGGCGAGGACAAGGAGAGGTACACACGGAAGCGCGCAACAACAACAACCAATAAAAGGACACGCGATGAGGGAAGGAGGGGAGGAACACAGCATGAGATGTACTGATACCAACAAGTGTTGAACACAGACACATCCACAGGCCCGAAAAGTTGCCTGCCAAGATAAATAAAGAAAAAGAAAAATGTTTGAGAGTCATCATCATGTCACAAGAAAAACGAGGAGGGGGTCGGGAGAAGGGAGAACACAGTGGTAGCACAAGCATGTCTGAAGGTGTTCGTGGATGTCGTCATAGATGTGCGACTGTGAGTAGGACAGGCGTGGGGCGGGTGAGATGAACGAGTGCGTTGCAAAAGATTGTGAGTGGAGCGCCATCTCGCACCCCCTACACATTGCTGACATCGTACGCCAGCAGAGCTCCGCCATAAAGGAAGAGAGAGAAAGCCAAGGCACAAAATACAAGAAAGGTGAAAAGTGAAAGGAAAAAAAACGAACACAGAAGAGAGGCAGAGCGTCGTCCTCCCCACTGTCCCGGTCACCAAAAAAAAAAAAAAAAAGGATGAGAGAGAGAGAGCATCACTAAGAATAATGGTGTAGAGACTGGGGGAGATGGCGCGGCAGTCGAACGGATGCCAGAACGAGACAACATGCACTAGCCGTGCACGCTGAAGCACAAAAAAAGTATACCGCCGTACCATGAAGCACGTCGTCCCTGCGCCTCGGACATGAGATGGCTCTTTCCTCCTACAGCCTGCACAATCCTCCCCCCCCCGCCTACCCAGCCGCTGTACTATTGGAGCCTCGCTCGCCCTCTTCGCGTTACCAGGTCCTCTGCCTTTTTCTTGCTTCAGCCCTCCGTCAGAGCAGCGCGCATCGCTGCAACAGGTCCCGCTGCAGTGACCGTCTGGCCCATTTCGAAACTAAGCAACAGCACCTCTGAATCACCCAGTTGGATCGTCTCTGCGTAGTCGAAGCCATCCTCCTCCAGGTACGAGCCCCAGATCTCTTGAGCGCCATCGAGCAGTATCGGATGCCGATACGCGTGAGGGGAACGAGTAGATGTGCCCCTGTCTTCCACCATAGCGCCGGGGAGCTGCGGGGAGGGTAGATGGTCGGCCACGGTGACGTGAGTGAGGGCCTCCTGACGTTTCAGCTGACGCTGCGCATAAGTGGGGTCCACCGGCATGATGTATGGCACGCCGACTTCGCTGTTTGCCACGACAGTGGACGGCACCACAGCGGGAGCCGTCATGAAAAGGTCCAGGAGAGGCAACCTCGGTGGATGCATGTCTTTCCAGACGTCGCTGCAGCTGACTTTTAGACGAGTGGACGCAGCCGAGGGCGGCTGTGAGGCGAGCATGGGCGAGCATGTAGCAGAGATGCAGCCCGATGAACACGGAGAGGTGGTGCCAATAGACTCGTCGGGCGTGGGGCTGGGCGACGGCGAGTACAGAGACGCGTCGGGCGACACCAACTGCCACGGGTGTGTATACTCACCAATCCTATCGTTCGGGGTTAGCACAGACTCGATGTTCAGAACCGGCACCGGCTCCTCGACCTCCTCTGCGTATAAAGTGGGCAGCAAGAAGAGCTGCCCCTTCACCGCGAGTGTCCTGAGTAGCTGCGCTTCGCGGTCGTGCCGCTGGCGGCGCTGCTCCTCGACGTACCCCATGTTTATTTCACGGATGATGAGCAGCGGGTCATTGCTGAAGAGAGATAGGGCGTTGAGGGTGTTCCCCAGAGAGCGCAGGTGGGTCTCACTAGCCGCCGCATCCTTCCCTTCCGTCTCCGCCAGCAGCTCCTCGAGCCGTTTTTCCAGTGCCTTCCAGTGTTCCGTGATGATCTGAATGTAGCGAGCCTTGCGCTGCGCCATCGAGGTGGCCGAGGCCAGCATGCATGACGCACGCATCGAGGAGAGAGTATGGCTCTCCGACTGAGGCGCGGCCATCTGCACGAATTTAACTGCAGGCTTCGAGCGCAGAGCTCGAATTTCTCGGCAGCATGCCTCTCGCACAAGGGAGCGAAGAGCATAGCGCATATGCGAGGGTGCCGAGGCAGTCGCATGCCTCATACCCTTCTGCCAGGCGTCGTGCTCACCAGCGTGGTGAAAGGCGTTTTCACGGCGCTGGCGCTCACACCACTGTGGAGTCAGCGGCTCCTGTTCCGGACTCTCGGCAGCACTTCGAGGCAGAGCCAGCACAGAAGGGATACGCGGTGTATCTGGCCTTCTGCAAGAAGATATCGTCGCATCCATCGGCGGTGACATCGCAGCCGCCAGCGCTGCCGTCGTGGATGGGCTGTAAGGTGCGTTACTGAAGATGTACTGCCCGCACTCCTCCATCTCCGATTCGTAATCGTACGGGATGCACGTGTCGTCCGTCTCCCCCTCTTCCACAGCGGTTGCCGTGGCGCCGTTGTGTGGCTCCGCGTGATCACTGCAGTCATCCCAAGACTCGGCAGCGGTGTCGAGGCTAAGAACAGAGAGTCTACGTGGCAGAAGGCGGCGCACCTCCTCTGTGGGCACTATCGACGCCTTCGCCACATAGTCATCTGCGATGGAAACTGTGGCGGGCGGTGCGACGTGCAAATCTGTAGGGCGACACATCTTCTCCTCCATGGCGAGGGTGGAACTCGTGTGAGATGAGCATGTGCGCGTCACCATCGTCGTTTCTGCAGAGCTGAGATGCCAGTTGCAACAAGGTCCGGACTCCATCGCTGATTCCACCAGCATGGTTCTCTAGTCTGGCTGTAACCAACAGACAAGGGAGGCGCTCACCTGACAGCCGCACCTTTGTAAACAGTGTTGTGTTGTGCTGCCTTCTTGCTCTCGCTTCTCCCTCTAATTTTCTGTCTTCTGGGATCGTACGTGTGCACACCAAATTGCCTGTTCGAGGTTACGGTGTCGCGCGTGTCGTTGAGTACGGGGAGTGCTGCTAGTCCGCTCTCCTGATAGTGAACGCCCGATACACGGCACACAAGGCAGCTCTCCAGCGTGTCTGCAGCCTAAAAGCACGCAAATGGTAGCAGAAAAGGGAAGCAGCAGACCTTTCTGAAGGCACGGAAAGAGAAGGCACACACGAACACGCAGTAAGAGATGCAGAAGACAGGCAGGGAGATGACAACCAAACAAACAAGCTCAGACGCAGGATGGCAGACGAGAACCTCTCAAAAAAAGAAGGGCACAATGGAGAGCAGCAGTGCTCTCGCTAACCTCAGATGCACCACAGCACAGACGATTCAGCGCAAAAAAAAAAAACACGAGGAGAACAGCAACACTCAAAAAAAAAAAAAACGAGAACACAGAAAAAAGAGAAAGGAAAGACGCGGAAATTTTAACAACACTACTTCCACCCCTACTGTTTGCAGCCGAGCCGGCCGAGCGGCAAGCGTGAGCAACAAAGTACAGATCAAGCTACAAAGCACGCTAAGCTAATACAAAGGAAAGAGGGCCAGAGAGAAACACGTGAGGAAGGAAAATATCGCTGTCGGGACACTAGCTTCTCGGGATGGGGGGAAGAAGGACAAGAGAACACCGTAAAAAAAAAAAATGTACATATAGTGAAGGAGGGGAGAGAGAAAGGGAGAGGTGGAGGTGCTGTGGAAAAAGAGGGAGGGTGCCACCTCCTCCTAGATTTGTCTCCTAGCGGCTGATGGATGTGCTGGCAATGGAGATGCTCAAGTAGCGCCTTCGCAAGCGTAGATTTCTTGTCTCGCCTTCACTATGCATGCAATGTTGACGGGTTGGCTGCGAGGCACGTGGGTTGGGAACTAAACAAGCCCACAATACCGTCGCTCGCAGACACACGAGAACCCCCCGTATACACGTACACACGCACGCGTGGAAAGAGTCACAAAGGGAGAAAGGGGGCTGGAAGAAAAAGAAAGGAAGATGGCTCAAAGTCAAGAGAGGCTAGAAGAGCAACGCTGTGCAAAAGCGCAGACACACACACACACAACAATGAGACGCCGATGCACTCGCAACGGTGACGCCCAAATTAACCTGGATAAGAAAAAGTCAAGCAGTAAAATAGATGTAGAAAAAAAAGAGAGTCCACGCTTCTTGTCGCTGTTTGGTGCGAAGCGGCCCCTTGTCCTGGTTCGTGGTGTGTACGTACGTGTTGCTCTTTCGTCTCGTTTCTTGCTCTTCGCTCGCTCAGCGGCCCTCCAACGTGTACCGAAGCTCTGCTAGCTTCGAGCAACGCAAACAAAGAAGAAAAGAGAATTTGTTCACCGAGGCACGAAAGGGGAACGAAAACGTGTTTAGGCGCAAGAAAGGGAGAGAGAGAGAGAGAGACGCACCGAGACGCCGGATTACACGTATGTCCTGCTGACAACAGAAAAGAGGGGTTACGGGGGATGCACACACGCACGCTCAACGACTGAAAGACCAGAAAAAAAAAAAAATAAAGTCGACACACCAATGATGTAGATGTATATAGAGAAGCGGAAGGTGGGTGGTCGTGCAGTACAGGCTAGTGAGAAAAAACGGTTCAGCACATGCACACGCACACACACACACACACGCAGGCAAAAAGATGGGTGGGAAGAAGAGATATATGCAGCAACGTGGTGGTGGGCAGTGATGGCAAACCACAATAACAGAGAGGCAACGAGAAGCAAAAAAAGAGGTGAGGCATAAACAACAGTAGAAAAAGAGTCAGTAGTCGTCGTCGCAGTAATAGTGCTTCGTTGTAGTGGTGGCTTGCAATACTATATGATATATTTTATTGATGGTGAGGGATAATAACAATTCTATATATATATATATATATATATATGTATATATATACAAGAACAGATAATAATAATAAAAATAAAAAAAATGTTGTGGTTTACTTGCGTATGCGTGAGTGGCGCGGGGTACCCTATGCGTCTGGTAATAGGCACGGCAATCGTGGGAGTGTGGTAGTAGTAGTAGTGGTAATAGTGACTCTGGTGGTCAGAGACAGTCAACGCCAGCTACGGAAAAGGTGGGGTGCGGGTGAGGTTCGACAAGCAAACGAAAACCAAGAAAGAAAGCGGGGAAAGGGTACGGGAAAGTGCCTTGTCTGAAGGACGTAAGAACACAGAACAAAAAAAAGAAAGCGGAAGGGAGCGAAAAGAGATGCGTGTAGGTGTGGATGCGTCGATGTAAAGGGCAGAGGGGGAGGGGGGATTCGATTGCAAGGAAAATAGGTCAAAAAATGGAATCCAATCAAAAGAGAACGAAAGACAGAAACGCAGAGGTACGAGCACAGACAGCCTATGTGTACTTCACTCGCCGTCTACACACACATATAGAGAGAGAGATAGAGAGATGCGTGTGTATCGTATACGTTCGATTGGCTTGTCTTCAGTTTTATTCTTACCCAACTGCTGCTGAAAGAAGAGAGAAAAAGGGAAAGAAAGAGCGCAGCTGCACACGCACAAAAAGAAAATCGAAATCCTTCAACAGCTACTACGTCTTCTAGTTATGTGTTTTGATGTGTGATGTGCTTACTGCTTGTTCTCGTTGCTAGTTGTTGATGTTTTTTTTTTTTGATGCTTGAATCTTTTCGCCTTTCGTGGATGTTGTCGTGCCAGCCCTCTTCAGCTTTGAAGCTCGTCAGTTTTATCGGCGATTACTCCCACAATCCAAAAAGCCCTCCCTTGGTTTCGCACAAGCACACCAGCCAACCAACAACAGGCACACAAGAGTGCACACACACACACACGCACGTCTTCTTCCCACGTTCCTGAGATGCTTTGAGCAGCAGGGCAACAATAAGAAAAAGAGGAGAGGCCAAGAAAAGGAGAGCCGATCGTGACGTAGTTGAATAACCTCACCTTCTTTCAGCGTAATTCTGCGCCTTCCTCTTGACCCCCTTTCACCTTTGTCTTCGTATTGTTGCAGAAACCCCTGTGCTAATGGGCTGATGTGTGTGTGTGTGTGTGTGTGTGTGTGTGTGTGTGTGTGTGTGTGTGTGTGTGTGTCGGTACGTGTAAACCCTTCGTGTATGACTCACACGAGTTGCGCTTGCCTGTATGCGTGTACACGGTCCTGTGTGAGCTCTACCGTTTTCCTTCTTTTACTCCGCCTTGCGCCGTAAAAAGGCAGCCTTCTCCCTCCTGCTGGTAACGCACCTCACTGGCCTGTGCCCAATTGACCCTCCTCTATTCACCTTATTTCTTTTTTTGGGGGGTTCTCCTTTATCTGGTACAGCCAGCGAGCCGTACCGTGTTAGATGGCACCACTCGTCGAATCGGTTGCCTTTCTGACGCACCCAATGTGCTCCCTGCGTATCAAAGAAAGACCTCTGGAAAGGGAAGTGAAACGGCAGTGTTCAATACGCGTCTCCTTGTCTCGTTTCGGTCACGTCTTTCTTCGTTTTGTTTTGTTTTGTTTTTCTGCCTCTCTTTTCTTTCCTTTTTTTTTCGCTCGCGTTACCGACGCACCGCTTTGATTTCCGTTTGCCTGCTCGGAGAACGCACAGGAAAGAGAGCAGCAGCGAGAACCACCGAGAGAAAAGATGTAGAAGTAGCACGTCGCACAGGTACACAGCCACGCAACTGCGTGTGAGAGGTTTACGTGAATAAGTGCTCTCACACCCAATCGTAGTCTGGCGTCGGCCTTCCCTGGTACTCTTTCTGTGTGTGTGTGTGTGTGTGTGTGTGCAAGAGAGAGAGTGCTCAGTCCCAAAACGACACTTCTTTGTCAAGTTGACGCAGGAAGCAAAAGGAAGCCTCTCTTGCGCTTCTTCGCTCCTCTGTGAGCAAGTAAGCTGGCAGGGAGGAGGGCGTGGTAGAGAAGAACAGAGAGTGAATCAAGGGTGTCGAAAGAGATGCAGAAGCGAACAAGGAGATGAGGTACACTTTTTTAGGGAGGGGAGAGGGCAGGGGAGGGGGTTGAGGCGTCAGAAAAAGAAAACAAAAAAAAGAAAAACGCAGGTGAACGCGAAGACGTAAAGACAAGCAGAATATATAGTTGCTGTTATTCGAAATCTTGTCAGCGGTGGTGTCCTCGAGATAAAGACGGAGAAGCGAAGCAAGTCCTGCTTTTGTTGGTCAACAAGAAGGCAAGCAGAGGCGTGCGCCTACAATAAACAGACAAAGACAAGAGATGCAGGCAAAACGCCTATGCAGACCGACACAGGAAATGGTGAAGATGGGGGGAGCGGAGGGGAGGGGCGGGGAGCGGAGGGGAGGGGCGGGGCAGGGAGGGAAGAAATATAACAGGAGATCAATTCCGGGGGGTGTGGAGAAGGAAGGAGGGAAGCGAAAAGGTATACGACTACAACAGCTGTCAACGAAAAGGTGGCTGAAAGAGGAAAGAAAAGACTAACGAGCAGACACCAAACTAGAAAAAAAGACAATACACGCCACAGCAACACGACAGGAAGAGACAATAAAAATTAAAAAAATAAAATAAAAAGGAGAGTGAAATCCAGAAGAATGTCGATGAAGCACAGATTCAGACACACCGGGGCATAGAGAGAGAGGCACGCGCACAGGCACGCAAATAAAAATTCGCGGACACCTTTAGCAAGGCACGTTCCTCTCCACCGAAAAGCCGCGAGTCGTCCAAGCACACAAGTAAAACCCGAAAACAACGTGAAAAAAAGATCCCACGTATTGTGTTGAAAGAACACTGAACAAAACGAAGAGAGGAGACCAAAACAGACCGGTGGGGGCAGTTTGGGGGGGGGGGGGGGAAGCGAAGAAAAACGGGTGTGTGGGTGTGTTCGAGCACAACAAGAAACAAAGAGGTGGTGGAGAGAAGAAATGTATGGATGTCGGCTTGTTCTAGAGTGGAAGGGAAAGGGAGGAAAGCGCACACGCGCACCCGGCAGCCGGCAGGCACACACGCAGGAGGGAACACGACAAAAAGTCACACAACGAGAAAGAAGAGAAAGAAGAGAGAGGAGAGGGAGGAGAAGCGGGCGAAGAGAAACAAAAAAAGAAAAGAGAGAGAGAGCCCCCTCCTGGGAGAACGACGCTGCGCGATGGGCAGCCGGAGAGCGGCACGGAGGGACGGGGAAACAAAAAGAGAGAGAGAGAGATCCACCACACAGGACAAGAACGAAGGAAACGAAATCACACAAATAGTTACCGTAAAGCAAACAAGGAATTCAATACACAGGCAGGTCTCACACACACACACACGCACGCACGCACCGCAACAAATCGTAAAAAGACAGCAGGAGCAGCAGGGAAGGGGGTGAGGCAGAAGAGTTGGGGCCGAACACAGAAAGAAAAAAGATGCAGTAAGCACAGATGCTCTCGAAAAACGCTGAGCTACACGAGAGATCACCCAAAAGTGCACCGGAAAGTCGGAAGCGAGCCAAAGAGTGATGAAGAGTGAGGGGAGAAGGCGGAGGGGGGAGAACAGACACGGCGTGGATAGGCTTGATTCCTTTACCACTCCTCACATGCGCAACCGCGACCCGAAAAATGTGCAGGTGTTCGTGTGTTCGTGCGTGGGTGAAGCTGTTTGCGCCAATTCGTTCCTTCGTTGAGTAGGGAACAATGGAAGGAGAAGAGATGCCGAGCTCCTCCTTTTTTTCCGGAGGGAGTGTGCTTCCTGCTTGCTTCTCCTGCGGCTTGTCTGCGTGTGTTCGGCTTGTACTGGTTGTTCCTTCGCTCACTGGTTCCGTTTTTCGTTTTTCGTTGTTGTTCCTATTTATGAGCCACTTCATCCCATGACAGCATGTGCGTGTGTGTGCGTGTGCGTGTGCGATGTCGGCATCAGCGGTGGCGGCACCAAAATGACCGAAGGTGCAGAGGGGCACGGGCATTACATGGAAGAACAAGTACCGCGGTTCAGAAAAAAAAAAGGAAGAGAGAAGATGGTGAGTGTAGAGAGACGTGAGATGAATGCGAAGCAATCAACGTTCTAGTGCAACGTCACGAGACGTAGAGTCGCAGAGGACGACGCTGCGTCACGTTCCACTAGCCCTGATATCGCTCAGCTCATGTCGTCGCCGGGGTGCCGTGGGAACGCAGAAGAAGAGCGGCGGTAAGAAGAGCGCGAAACAGTACGCTGCGCATGCAACTCTGCAAGGAAAGGGCCTGAAGAAACAGCTCAGCTGACAGGCACTGACAAAAAGACAAATTTGTATTTTTCAGAACCCTTTCACGCCCTTGCAGTCGGTGTTGCATATCAGTTGTTGTGTGGTGGCTTCTCACATCAGAACCTGGAGGGATGCCATCACCCCCTCGAAAGGGAAAGAAGCCTTCGGCTTGATGGGCCGGGAAGTGGATTCGGAAAGTCCTGTGCCCCGCAGCTGTATCCTCAAGTGCTGCTACGCATGGCCCACGCTTCAGTGGTGCCGCTGTGGACGCGAAGGCGGGGAGAATGACAACGAAAAGAAACAGGTAAGAGAAGGGCCTGAGGAGGACCTTCAGCGAGCCGGGCAGCAACGCAACGAGAACGCCATAACCGGAACAAGAAAGGGGGAACCAATCAGACACGGATGCACTTGAAGACAACACGTGAGTTGGAACGGAGAAGTCAACAACAGACGAAGATAGGTGGAAGTCTGCGTCGCTAAGGAAGCTGTACATCATCGTCACCGGTTCACCACGTGCAGCACATGCACACACATACACGCACACACGCACGCACATGCGCTTCGACATGCTTGGACTCACATTTGAAGCACAGGTGTTACCCTCCCAGCGAATGAAAGGAATGAAAAACTACAGAGTCATGGCGGCTCTATGTGCTTCCTTGGCAGCGAACATTATGGCCTAGAAGTGCATGTGTCCTTCCCGTTGAAGGACCTCATCTTCCTCTGCCTCCATACGGGTGACGACAATGGACTCAATCAATTTGTCAAAGGCGGCCTTGAAGTTGTCGCTGTGGTAGTCAAGCGACGTCTCCAGCACCTTGACGTTCTCTAGGCCCTTCGGCATGGAAGGCAATCCCTCGCCAGCGACATTCTTCGGGGGTGTCGAGTGATGGGCAAAGACGAGACAATGCTTGTCAGGGACCCGGGTGGCAAAGTTGCCTTGCGCGTCCAGCTCCGACTGGTTCACAGCGAATGTTTTGTGCCACAGCGACAGCTCTTTCTCACCGTTCTTCAGTGCGGGGTTGAAGACAAAGATGATGCCATCTGCCTTGTTGGCCACAGCCGGCCAGCCCGCCTGGTGCTTGCTGTTGCCGCTGAGGTCCCAAATTTGCACCAAAACCCGTTTTGTCTTGGCGTCGCCACCGGAGAATACGACTCGTCGATCGGTGAGGTTCATGGAGTCGAGCTCGATCTCCGTCTCCACAATGCGGAGTGGGTTCGTCTCGTAGTACTTGCTCGTCGCCGTCTCGCGCGTGCCACTCAGAAAGTTTGTGATGGTCGTCTTGCCGCTCTTGACCGGGCCAACGACGATGATCTTGATCTTCTCTGCCATGTTGAGTAGAAGGGGATATGCTATAGCGGCGAACCGAAGGGAGCCAGTGGATAATGAGAAGACGCGCCGAGGGAAGCACACGTCTGACGTGGAAGGCGTTCTCTTCCTCCAGTAATTGCTAATCTTGTGCTTGTGCTGCTGCAGAGGCGAGCGCGTGATCACTCGTGTTGCAGATTGTATCGCGGATTCGCTGCTGATTGGGGAGAGAAGGCAGAGGACAAGAAAAGTCTGAGACGAAGAATTGATTAGGTGAAGACGCGTCAAGTGTAGGCAATGCCACAGAAGCTCGTTGGCATCGACTGCCTCCGGCATCGCCGTGATGCATTCAGCGTGTAGGGTGAGCAAGAGGAAAAGAAGGGGTAAGAAAGCCTTCGTGCCCGAAGATAGCACACGCATGGGTGGCACAAAGGCGAGCGGAGGTGCGCCACGCCCGCCGTCGCGAGTCCACAAAATGCGCCGTCGTGCGGGTGAGGGATGTCGTAGGGCGGAGGAAGGAAAAAGAGACATGAAAAGGGGGCGTTACGAAAGGAAACACCGAGCAAGAAAAAATGTGGAGGGCAGCAGAGCTGCACCTCAGTGCCTTCCAAACCGGTACCCATAAGCTATGAGGAGTGCCGTGCATAGATAATGTACATCGCCGCCACCACCACGCATCACGCCACCTCTCATGTGAGACTAGCAGAGCAGAACACACACACGCGCACAGATACACACAAAAATAAAAACTAGCAAGCCATCACATGTGCGTGGAGAAAGAGAGCGCAGGCCGTCGAGGAGAGTTACCGATTCGCCGCCGACCGTCTCCGATCCTTCTTTGGCTTCCTGCCCTTCCCAGATTGGTGACTACTACTGCTGTCACCCTCCTCCCTAGTCCGAGACTCGACGTGGAGAGGATCGCATTGTGTCCAGAGGTAAGTCACAGGGTGCATGAGCGGATTCTCGTGCCTCAGCAACTCACTGCTCCACGCGCATGTACGGTGTGGGTCGACCCGATTCAGCATGTGCTTGAACATTGATGGCTCTGTGGGCCCTACGTAAGCCGAGAAAGAACTCGCTGTCTTGCCGCTGTATTCAGCCCACTGGGAGTCCCAGTACCAAAGAAGGTCGCTGTGGGCCGCGGACCAGTGGTGCTCCTCCTCCATCCTCGTGATCGACACCGCCCTCGCCGCCTTTGCTACAGCCGCCTTCAAGGTCTTTCGAGCGGCCTGGCAGCCCTCTTTCGTGGGTGGTAGTGAGATGTCGACGGGCGCTGATGTGCCTGCCGTCCAGTCATAGAGCCCTCGACGAAGCAGGAGATTCCGTCGAAGGTAAGGCACCACCTCCTCCACTGATACCCGGGCCACCGAAGAAACCTCAGCCGCTGCCTTCGTATCCTCGGCGCTGTGAATATTTTGAGTCGGGTGTACTGATGAAGTCACGGCCGGAGGAATAACGCACGAATCCGGAGAAAGGCTATCATCAGTGCCTGGCGCCGCCCCCAGTGCGGAGACCTCGTCGTCCATGGCACCGCGGGCCTCTCGCGTCGTGGCAGCGTCTCCATCCAGAACAGCGTCACCAGCGCAGACGGGCGAGGTTACAGGAGAACCCTCCAATACGGTGGAGCGCAGACGAGGCCATCGGTATATAGCACTCCTCAAGGATGGCCCCCAGTATTGCGCCTCCGCGCGTGACACACCGAGAAAGGCGAGGGAAGTGAGCTGCTGGGCCGTTGCCGTCGACGCGCCCGATATCACTGTCGCAGCACTGGTGGACGGCAGAGCCGATATGCCGTTCGACTGCAAATGGCCGTATGCAAAGCCATGCACACTGTCCTCCACCATCTGCATCGACTCCAAAGCATCGTCGCAGATAGCGGTGTAGAAAAGAGAGGCAAATGATGTTCCGACCGCCATGGAGGGATCGATCGACATCGAGGCAGTCGTAGGGCCCGGCAGCATCCGGGACGGCAGGAGGACCTCGTAGAAGAGGTACGCAGGGTTCTCCGCTACGTTTGTGGCATCCGTCACAGCGGCCCGGATAAGCTGGTCCATGGTGGTGGCGGAGTACCCGGGGTACATGGCCAGCAGAACGCGGGCCACCTGCACAACAGGAATACACCCACGCAGCGGCGTCGACGACGGTGGATCTCGTTTCGGTGACGGAGGCCCTGCGGAAGCTGGGTCTGAAGCGCACTGTTTCGGGCTCCCGCTCCGTGTGACGTGGGTTTGTCTCTCCTGCCTCCGCGCCTCCACCCATCGCTCGTGTTCCTCTTGCTGCTTAGCGAGGATATCCGCCTCCACAGCCCGGCACAGCTCCACAAACACAAACCGCTCGGCTCGAAGTAGGTCGAAAAGAACGTCGCACAGAGAGCCACGAGACGCGAGACCGTAGGCGTATGTCAGAGGGCCGGCCGTCAGCTGACGAGAAGCTGTGTCAAGTGCGTAAGTCAGATGCAGCCCCTCCGCCGGGAGCTGCTCCATGTTGTCAGCCAGGTGAATAGTGTACAAGATATGTCGCAGGTCCCACAGGGATGTAGGAGCGACCCCGAGGTTGTGGGACTGTGGGGCACCGCCAGTGTCCGTCGAAGTATCACTAGGAGCAGCCCCCTTGCGCATCACTTCATTACGCAAGTCCTCCCGAACAGGAGCGTCCTCGGCCACCGTCAGTGGCGTCGAAGGCGGCAAAAGATACGTGAAGTAGTTCGGCTTGTTCAGCCACACCACGAGAACGAATAGCCCAATGTACTCTGGAAAAGACATGAACATGGTCGTGGCCGACGGGGTGCTTACCTTGTATGAGCCGCGCTTCTCCAGAGCACTGCCGGCTGCAGTTCGCGGGGGCTCCTGACGCGCTTCTGATTGCTGCTTGGAGTACCACAGCAACTCCTGGCGCTGCGAGAGCAACTCATGCACAAAGACTTCAGCCACGACAGGGTGGAGATGCAGGAGTGGGACAGAGCTGCGGCTGCGTAGTTGCAGTGGAACGTCGTGGCGCACACCGTACGGCGGTGCCCATTGTGGCACTGATGCCTTCGATAGCCACCCCTGTGGCCAGGAGGATGATAAAAGAAAGTCGCCCCTCTCATCACAGCTTCGCTGCAAGCTCGTGTCACCCCTCAGGTGCAGATTCTGCAGCAAAGATGCCTTGATTTTGGAGTGCTGCGGGTCAGAAACGGCGAGCAGCTCCTGCAGTTGACTGTGCAGCCCCTTGCCTTGTGCGACGTGCAGGGAGTCTCGCATGTGGTTCTCCCTGACCAGCATCGCTTGCTCCTCTTTGCTCCTCGTTCCCTTTCCAGTCGTTACTCGCACTGTCTCCCCGGCACCTGTAGCGACCGTGGCGGTCTCAGGCGCGAGCAGCTCGGGCTTCTCGAACGAGTAGCAAATCCGCTCTTCATCATCCTTTTCCGGCGCTGGAAGGCGCGATGGGATCGTTCCTGCCTGCCACAACGCGGTATTCTCCCCCTTCGACGCCTCATTCTTGGACTCGCTCTCTTCCTCCCCAGCGCCTAGCTGTCGACCAAACTGCACGTGCAGCATCGTCAGTGCCATCCCTCGCGCCACCTGCAGGTCTCGCTGAAGACGCTCCGCACGTTGCAGCTCCCTAACGTAGTCGCGCTGGAACAGCTGCACATCCGCGGCCAGTGCAATGTTGTGCTCATGCAATATGCTAAGGCGTGCGGAGAGCTCAACGGACTGGCGGGCATAGCGAGTATTAAGTTTCAGCAACGATTGGACTTTGTTCTGCAGACGTTCGTACTGAACACGCAAGTCGCGCAGCTGGTCCTCGGTGCGCTCCAGCAGTAGCTCCTTCTCAGCCCTGGAGATGAGACGCTGTACGTAAACCGCGTCTCGCCGCTCTGGTGGGCGAAGCGATAGATGGTTACACTCAAGACCCAAGATGTCTCGCGTGGTCAAAGCATCGGTTCTGGGGGAATTCGATCCTTCACGGGTGCCACGACTGTAATTGTCACCGCCGCAGAGGCCCGCACGGGCCACGCCACGACTGCCCTGAAGGGTTTGAGTCACAGCCGACACCGTTGTGACCGCGGTGCTTTGCTTGCCTGAGACGAGATCCTGGTGAAGGCGGTTGTCCAGCAACGTCTGCGTCAGCTCTACTTGATGGCAAATGAGGTCTTCCAGATGGTGCTGGTGGCGCTTCTGCATTAGCATTTGTGAACTGAAGTGATCGCGCTGCACGGCAGCCTCCTCAACTAAAGCAGCCATGCGGGCCTCAATCATGCGCACCTTTTCGTATGCCGCGGCGACGGCGTTTTGCTCCTCCAGTGTGGCTCCGACCAATCCCCCACCACCTCCGTCTGCATTCTCTCCCTTGGTCGTTGACGAGCCGCTATTCTGTTGCCGCACCCACCACTCCACCCGCAGCCGACCTTGCTCCTCTCGCAGTTCATCAACGTGATCGAAAAGAAACCGAAGGAGCTTTACCAGAAATGGCCGGTAGACACCCGCGTTGGAGGAGAAAAGGGCCAAGGCGGCACGCGCCAGCTCCAGCTTTGTTGTGGCAGTGCGGGAGTGCGCGATGTACGCAGTCGCCGCCTCTTCCGACGGCCACCCAACGCTTGCGTGCTTGGTGGTAGGGACAAAGGGCGGCGAGGCTGAGGAAGTCGAGGAGGCGCGGCTCGGTGCGGTCGGTGGTGACATAGGCCACAGCGAGGCCGCCTCTCCACCGCCCTCAGCGAGTTTGTCCTTGTTTGGCAGCGACTCCCATGGTGCTAGTACCTGCTGAAGTTGCTTGAGTAGCACCTCCGACATTATGCGGGGAAAGCAGAAAATGCGCCTAGGCCGCTGCCCGTATGCGCACTTCTTCGGTGTGTGTCAAAGTCAGTGCACAACGCGCCGCAGCGATGTTGGTGCGAGCACTCGCTGCGTTCCATACAGTTGAAAATATGCCACAGCGTAGTTGGGGATGACGGAGAGGATGTGTTGTGTGTAGTAAACCGCATAGTTCAAAAGACGGAGAGAGAGAGAGAGAGGGGGGGAACGGAGCGAAGAGAGCACTGCAACTGGCAGAATAATAATAGAGGCACCACACAGCCACACATCGGCAGGCACGGGAGCCGCTCTTTTTTCTCGCCAGACACTCGCTGCCCGTTTCGCCTCCCCTCAAGAGGCAGGGGCGTGGTGCCGCCACTTGCCAGCGTCGCTTAGGTACATGCCTATTCAGCAGCACCTCCCCGCTCCTGTTTCTGTTTCCCCTGTGTGCCGCATCCCTTGGCGAGGCAAGAGGGACGCCGCGCAGCACTCCCGTGTCACAAGTGCCGGTGATTCATTTCAGGCACACAAAGTGGGAAGGAAGCAGAGAGACAGAAGAAACTGACAAGCGCACGCACAGAAAGAACAGTACCAACACACAGGGCTACGCGAGCCTCGCTCACCGGCCACTCACCTCTGCCTCCTCATGGCGTCCCCGACACACGCCCCGCAATTGTGCAGAGAGACCTGGTGCGACGGACCTGCGCACGTGTGTTGGCGCTCCTGTGGCCTGGTGCGTGCGCCTCTCATTTCAGCGTATCAGTCACACTGCAATTCGGTGCACAACGACGAGGTGGTCGAGACCGCAGCAACAGTCACGCCAGGGGGAGCCGACGCCAAGCGCACAAATTTTGGGCCTGTTCTCCAATGCTAGACTGGCATCCCTCAAAACGAGGTACATAATGAAGCACGCTGATACAAGATATTCTTAGCGGCAGCCGTTGCGGACTACCGCAACAAGAATGCTGAGCTAATGAGACGGCAGCCGGCCCCCTCATTCAGGTCCTCACGGGCACCCATCCGTGTACTCAATCGCCGCAGCAGCGGCTGCCTGACAGCGACAAGACGGAACACGGATGGTGTACTGATCACTGCTCCGCTGGTATGGAGTTGTGCATTCACCCAAGCGAATCCCTCCACAGACGCCTGTGTTAGATGTCCGGGCCTCCGACTCGGCATGGTGCCTAGTGTGCTACGCAAGAGTCTCAAATTGCCCAGCACTCTAATCGCACCTCGCTTTACACTGTGAACACGCAAGCCATTCCAACACACCCCCTGTGTCATCCACAAAAATGTACGGTGACGACAGCAAACCTTTCAGACTCCCCTCATGTGGAGCGTCTCCGCACCACGCGACGGGGATGCCGAAGCTTCAAGCCACTGGGAGGGCGAAGCATGGCACACAGTCAGGGGGTGCAGGGGGCAGGGCTCCGAGGGACCGGGCATGAGGCGGATCACTCTCCTCCATGAGCTCATCCGGCATGCACCTACACCACTACCACCACCGCCCCCGTTACCCGCACAACGGGCGCCAGCACCACCGCCCTCGCGCAGGACCCTGAAGGCGGTCCGCATGGAGCAGGGTATGCAGCCTACCCAAGTGCACTCGGGCGCCGATCGAGCAGCGCATTTTCAATGAAGGGTCGAGCAAGCACAAGATGAGCCCGCTCGGCGCATGCCCCCCCCCCGCTCGACGGCAGGACGGTTCGTCCGTGACGATGTGGATTCAGCCGCAGCGCAGCAGAGGTCGATGTGTTGTGGCTGTGTCCGCGTATACGTTTGCTGACTTATTCGTGCGTGGGATGGGCACGTGGAGGGCAAACGGGAGAAATCCAAGGCCGCGTACGTTGTGTCAACTGGCCCCTGTTTGGTGCTCGCGCGAGTGGGTACGTGTGAAGGCAACGATGTGCTTTGAGGTCAGGGGAGCGGCTGCTCTTTCACACACCTATGCCGGTGAATATGCGTACGTGTCGATGCAAAGCGGACGCGCTGAATAAAGAGTGGGACGGCCAATGCGTACACCAGTACGGTAAATCGAGCTCGTGGCACATGAAAAATCCCGTCACCGCGCACCATCGGGATAAGGGAACGGTGGGGATCGTCCTGTCTGGTGTATTCATGTTATCGATGAGGGGGCGCGTGAGTTTTCGAGGAACTGGAGACGAGGAGGTGCTCGCTGCACCCCTACCACATCACCCATGCCGGCAGCTTGTTCTTAGACACTTGTACTGTCGGCGTGTATGCAGTACCACAGACTCGACCACTGCCACACACAGACGGCAGCATGCAACACACCACATCACTCCATGATGATCGACGACATTTTTGTTTTTCTTGAGAGAATCTCAAGGAGGCCTAGTAGAAGCAAGTGCAGACATGTGCGCGCCTCCACACCATCAGGCAGGCACACGCCAGCCATGAGAAGCTCAACGTGCCATACAAGTATGACGGGGACTTCGCACGCATGTGCTCCCACGGGAGAAGGTGAGCTCCACCAGAGGGCGGCATTGAAGCAGGAAAGCTTCACTCCTCTGGAACGGACGCCCACAGTTCTTGCAGGCAATCCACCGACTCGCGTGGTGCTTCGGCGAGAATTTCGAGAAAATGCGCATTCACAGCTGCCAGCACCTCCCCCTTTCGATCAGCTGTAGTGGCACCAGCCGCCCCTTCTCCAACTCCCTCCAAGCTTGAGGAAGCGGCAGTGCTTCTCGCCGAGCTCTCTGCAAGCAACGCCCCTTCCAAGCACTCCAGTAAGCCCTCCTCCGACAATCGAAGTGTGCTAGCAAGGGGAGACAAAGTGATAGCGTCTTGCGAATCCTCCGACAGTGCAGAAGCAGTCGTGAAGAAGAGGCCACACTGCAGCATCAGTAACTTTGCAAAGAAGAAGGGAATTGGCGGTCGCAACCGCTCCACCAACGCGGCTCGGAGTGCTGCCGAAGCCGATGCGGCGTCCCCGCTGTGGGCACTGCCCAGTCCGCCGCAGGTTTCGTAGAACAACTCAACTTGGCGCACACAGCCGCGCAGGATAGAAGTGATACGTCCCACCGTCCCGGAAGACTGAATGACCTGCACAAACTGAAGCAGCGGGGGCATCATCACCTGCAGCGTGTGCGCGTACGCAGGTGCGATCGCGAGGGGTGTGCCGCGCAGTGTTGGTGGCGGCAACGTTGTGGCAAGGCGAATCAGCAGGCGTGCCAGCATCCTGTTCGAAACTTGCTGACAGGCTTCCATCCAGCCCGACGCGCGCGCGTCAACAAGAAAGAAGAAGCGATCCGTGAACTGGCGGCATTGTGACTGAAGGTGTGCAATAAGGGTGCGGCTGTCCCCCACTCCACTTCCATCAAGAAGTATCGCCGGATTCGATCGCGCTCTCCCCTCACTCGCTGCCGCGGCAGCGGCAGCGGCAGACGACACTGCCAGCTCGTTACGCAACACCTTGTCAACAGCCTGGGTCAGTGTCGGGAGCAGCACTGCCACCGCCGAGTCTGCAAACGGCTTCGTTGACCGCTCGCTCATGTTGTGGAATGCATCGATAAGCTGCTGTAGCTCCATGCGCTTCGTGCTGAGTTGCTCCATCACCAGCGCGTAGGGGTCCTGGTGAGTGTGCCGGTAAGCTCCACTCGTGGCTTCGGAAGCGGTTGCGGCACCTGCCGTCCCAGCCACACCTCCAGCCATCTGTGAAGCCGCCTGGTGGGGAACCATCGATAGGACAGCTGCGCAATTGTACGCAAGGGTAGTGCAGCCGTTGGCGATAGAAAGATGCATTACCTGCGTCAGCGTCGGCGCAGCAGTCACTGCCGGGAGCGGCGGAAGCGGATACCTCCTAATGGCCTCGTTCAGTTTGGCTTGAACCTGACGCAGAGTGCATAGGATGCAGTCAAGCAACACATCGAGGGTGTGCGGATCCTGTCGGAACATCTGCACCTCCTGCGTGATCAATCGTGTGTAGATCGTCATATCCAGTGTGCTCACCTGCGGTGGAACAGACGGCCGCCGACTACCCTGCATGCGCACCGGCGCAACCGCGGCGCTTTGCCAGGCCGCTGCTGCAGAGGGTGGAACAACAGCTGAAAGGCGCGAGAAGACATCACCAATGACCTCGCGATGACGGTCCAGCACATGCATCCTGAAGGCGTCCCGTGCCTCGTCGGTCACCTGTGCAAGCCAGGTTTGTCCCATGTCCTGTGTGTCCTTGCGTGGCGGAGTCGCAGTACCTATGTGTGCCGAAACAGGTGGTTTATCAGGCATCTTGAAGGGGGTGCCCTCTTCTCCACTGCCAGGAGCGCCGCGCCGCACTGCAGCGTCTACGGCGTCGATCAAGTCGAGGTAGTCGCCCATGCCGCATTGCGTGACGTGGATCGAGAAAAGAGCCGCGGCTGTGCCAGCTCCACCCGTCATCGTGGACCCAGTGGAATCAACGGCAGCGCCACCTGGCGCGCCGGCACTCAGTGCACCCTCAGACACACCTGCTATGTCAGTACGGCTGAGGAAGCTGACAACCAGATGATGGTAACGGGGGTAAGCGCACGCCAGAGCAATCCGCAGGGTGTGCCGCTTCTGCAAACTGCTCAGTCGCTCTAGCAGCTTCTCCGTGATGGCGGACCAGTACTCCACAAGGAGCTGCACCGGTAATTCGACGGAGAACAGGTAGGGCTCCTGGGTCTGCATGTCGCGTCGCTGAAGCAGCAGGCGCCACAGTAAAATGACGCACCGGGTGTGCTGCACGGCGATAAAAAAAGTCTTCTGGATGTGCTGGAGCACGACATGCGCCGTCACCGCCTGCTCCGACATCGCGCCACTGTGTCCGCTGAACGAGGAGCTGGAAAGACGATCGCATTCGCTGGAGATGTGCTCCTCGATGGCCTGTGCATCGAGCTCCCGCATGATGGTGCGCAGTACCTCACGACGCCGCTCTGTCATACAGCTCTGTACTGTGCGAGACAGAATGCGCAATACATAGGCGCACTGCAGCCCTGTGCTCACCTGCGTTGCCAGGCGAGATGTGGAGGCACCTGCGGACGTGACAGCGCCAGCACCGCCGTTGTCGCTCGGTGGCGTTGTTAACTCGGCCATGGCAAGCAGCTCGTGCACCTTGCTCCGTATCATCGTTGCGTACCGCTCCACCGCCGGCAACTGCGCCTCGACCACCTGTAGGGATCGAATCGAGCCATCCTGAAGAACCTCCTCCAGCTCTTTCAGCGTGTACGAGGAGCGCACAATATCAGCGGAGGAAGTAATGGTAAGCTGCTCCTGTAGTCGCACTGTCAGTGAGAGAAAGCGCACGGTTGACTGGAGCAGCTGCATCACCTGCTGCGTTGCCTCCAACTCCTTTACACGGCTTTGGAGCTGCATGTAAGGCTCCTCGATCATGATGCGAAGCCGCCCAGATGCCTTCTGCAACGAATCCGTGCTCTGGCGCACGGTGGTCACCTCGCGCTGTGTCTTATAGGTGCATTTCACTTGATCAATGAGACCGTCTGCATGCTCGCTGAGAATGGACTGTATGTCCCTCTTCACCTCAGCGATGCAGCTCTCGAGCCGTGCGTGCTCAGCAGTGTAGTTGGCGGCGCGAAGAGCATAGCGCAGGTACGCTACCTCGTCGAAGTCTGGGCTGATCAGCTGCTCATTCGAGAACATCTCTACTGGCTGTCGCCGCTAAATGGATAAGGGTGCGTAGGTGTGTTGATCTACCTTTGCAGAGACTTCAGCGTGCTGG
Organism: Leishmania tarentolae; assembly: GCA_033953505.1. Classification (NCBI taxonomy): domain Eukaryota; phylum Euglenozoa; class Kinetoplastea; order Trypanosomatida; family Trypanosomatidae; genus Leishmania; species Leishmania tarentolae. Next base: position 1,256,602 of record CP119856.1, on the reverse strand, counting down.
GCGCGAAGATATGCGTGGAGCCGCGGAGGGGAAGCCCAAGAGCAAAATGAAACCGTCACACATAGGATGCACCAAGGTGCAGAGCATGTCGATGAGAGACGACGACGACGACGATGGAGGGAGACATGCAGGATACGAGGAAGATAGCGCTTTATGTCGTCGAAGAGGCCAAGCGAGCGAGAAAGCACGTAGCCCATCAGGCGTGCACACGCACCACCGAACACAAATGGTTTCATCACAGCGAATGAGAAGAAAAGAAGCGTTCTCTTCTCGAGCAACAGAAGAGGTAGCGAAATTTGCTAGCACCGGTGTTGTAGCGCGAATGACTCAAGCGTACTGGCCCCTCAGTGGCCACCACCACCACATACACACAGGTAAGAAGCGATCGTGATTTTTTTTTTCTTTGCTGTCTTGTGAAGTACCGTTTAATTGTGTATATGTCTCCACCAGTGCCCGTGTTTGTCTGCATGCGCGGGCGCGCTTGTGCTGCTGAGTAAAGATATCAATGCGAGTAAAACACCAAGGCAAGTGCACAACGCTGACTACCAGATGCCGTCCTTCCCTTCTCGTTCTCTTTCTTTCATGCATAGGCGCACGGTGACGCAGCGTGCACAGGGAGAGAGCTGATGGGGAGGTGACAGCAATAGGGGGGCACAGAGGTGAGGGGGTTGCAGAGGGCTACCATAAAATGGTGCTGCATGACAATAGTCGTGTGTGCGGCACAGATCGAGGCTACGAAACCAAGTTCCGCGGTACTGGCAACATAAAGAAAAAAACTTTTCCACGGACGTCGACGCTATTCGTTGCTCTCCCTCTGCATTGTCGTCCCAGCCGGTGTGTCCATGATTTCCGGATGCTTCTTCAGCAGCGCCAGCGCCTTTGCCATCCACACCGCTGCCTCCTCCGGCATCTCACTGGCCTGCACCGTCGCCATCCTCTGCGCCCACGGGACGAGCTGCCTAAGAATAGTGCGCAGAACATCATGTGCAGCCGGTACCGCACTTGCCTGTGCGGATACAGTCAGAATGACGGTGGTGGCATAGAGCAGGTGTATGGTGCTAATAAAGCCACGTGCATGTATGGTGTCTGTCTCTTGCTGCATCTTACTAGGGTGCATTAACCGCAGCCCGAACTTCACGTAGGATTGTGCTATGGGCGATGTCGCCAGCGCTGTGGATTGGGCCAAGATGGTGTGCATCGCCTCCTGCGCAGGCACTGTCCCCAGCTCGCTCCTCTCCGCCCTCTCCAAGATGTGCGAGGAGAGAAGCCGCGCACAGCTGAGCAGCACGCGCAGCACCACCCCCTCCACAAGCTTCACCTCCTCTATGGAGAGGGCATGAAAGTCATTCAGCAACGCCGGCGATCCTGTGACAGGCTCGATATGCTCAAGGATCTCATCGATTATTGCTGTCACAGCTGGGGCACATTCTGTTGCATGAAAAAAGGCAACAGCCTCTACAGCCTGTGAGAGTTCACGAGCCAGCACCAGAGGGGATACACTTCCTGTGGCATCCTTCATTGCCGCAATTCGAGCGGAGAGGAGGCGAAGGGCAGGAAGGTGTCTGTAAGATGTGAATTGGAGCATTTTCAGACAGTGGCAGAGGCTGCGACGTCGCACCTGCGGCAGATCGAGCACGTAATTTTCGTGCTCCGCCACGACTGCCGCCAGCACCTTACCGTCTGCAGAAAGTGTGCCAGAAGAAGCACCACCACCAGCTACCTTGCCTGTGAGAACTGGAGAGAGCTGCTCCGCTGAGTTGGGGAGGAGTGGCTCGCTGGAGAGTAACGCAAAGCGCACCAACTCATTCAAGAGCGAGCGCGGTGCCCAGCACAGCCACTCTATGCTTTGCTGCAGCGCACAGTGCAAGCTAACCCCTTCGTAAATTTGATTGATTAGGAAGCGGCGCCACTCCTCCTCCTTCCTGCGTCGCAGAGTTCTCTCAGTTGGTGTCTCCTTATCGGGGATCGGCGGCTTCTCCCCGTCGGTGTCACCTATCAGCGATGGCTGCGCTGCATCCGAGGCGGTGGCGCTTCGGCCGGCGGGTTGCAGGTACGTTGCCTTGTAAAGCTGTATTTGCTCGGTGGTCTCTCGTAGTGCGCGGCAAAGGCGCGGTGTCGCAGCTTCCAGAAATCGACGTGAGATATTTTCAGTGCCCATGTTCGGCACTGCCGACACAGCGCTGGTCAGATCCTTTCCATTCAAGTCGTTCACGGAGCCTATAATTACGCCGGCAAGTCTCTGGCTGAGCTCCATGGTAAGCAAGTTGTGTTTGCAGTAAACATCAAGTACCAGTCGCGCCTCTCCCTCGGTGAAGTCAGTCGCCACCTCCACCACACGGGGTAGCACAAGCGATAGTATCTCTGCCGTTTGCGGATGACGCATTTCCTTCAACGCGAGGAAAAGTTGATAGCAGTTGAACGCGTCGAGGAGAAAACTATGTCGTGTCGCGTGGTTGAGCAAGTTAAAGGTAGCTGGGGACTGCGTTGCGCTGAAGTACCCGCACACTCGCAACGCACCCAATGTATAGGAAAAATGTGGATCTTCCGCCGCGGCCTTGAGCGGTAAGGTTTGGAGGAGGTTCAGCGCTTTCTGCTTGAAAATAGGGTCGAACGTGCGCTGATGATCTGCGCGGAGTGCCATCAACTCACGCAGACGCGCGTCCGCTACTCTCGACACGTCCGTCCGCTCCGCTTGTGCTGAGGCTAGGACAGTGTTTCCGAACGACTGTTTGTGCATGCGCGCGCGCAGGCGAGCCGTCACCCTCTTGGTGTGCGCCACGTACGGTGTGTAGGAGGGCATGTGTCCATTCGACGATTCCGCTACCTGTCAACTCATCGCACAGTACCTGCTTATGAATGGATGTTTAAGCGCGCAAGGTGAGGCGGCGTGTGTGTGTGTGTGTGTGTGTGTGTGTGTGTGTGTGTGTGTGTGTTGATGTGTGTACATCCAAGGTGGTACAATCGGTTTCATGCAACCCGCACATGCAAAAAAAAAAAATAAAAAGAACCTACAAAATAACGGCCGAAATGGGCAGATGGGGAGGGAGAGAAGTCGAGATGGTGAGAAGGATTTGGGTGTGGGGGTGTGCACCGGGGCGGAGATGGTGAGCGGGCGTTGTCGCATTCATTTCAATGGTGCAAATGGTATAACATCGGAGTACTCTTGTGAAACGCAGTCCTGCATCACATGGCAGAGCACACGCACTTGCCTACACATCTATGTCAGGCGACGCAGACGTCTTTCCATTCACACATATCCAGACACACAAGCACACAGACGTGTTCTCTAGAAATATTTGCGGTGGTGCACTCGCACACCCACGCATGCACACAGGCAGCGGTATGGAGAGTGGCGGAGAGGCTCGAGTATCATGGCCCGTGGACATGAAAACAGGACGAGGTGATGGAGGGAAGAAGGAAACTTGAGGACGCGCTAAGGGGCAAGACGCGTCTGCGTTCTCTTGTAGTAACTCTCCTGTTTCGGTCTCTTTGTCACGCCCTCTACAAAATAACAGAGAGCGCCGTTGAAGCGAGATCGAACTGCCGGCACTGGATGTGGTTGGCGGGCACATGGCCTTGGTGCGTGGTGCAGAAAGGGGAGAGTAGATAAGAAGGGTGCAGAAGCGTCCGGCACTACCGCCATGACTGCCTTCGCTTTCCACTTCGTCACCACAGCACACATATGCGTGTGCACACCAGCTTGTCATAATCTCGGTCATTGTCTTGGAGCTGACCAGCTCAGCACATTTGAGTCCTCGCACCGCAGTGCCTCAGCGCCTACCTTCCTCCTCGTTGCCGAGCGAACGGGATGAGCGCCCTCCTCAACGTTGCTGACCTTTTTATAGCTCATAGGCCCGCAGGCAAGCAGGAGCAAGGTAGAAAGCACACCACAGGCTCAGTTTTCAAGGGGGAAAAAGGCCAAAGCTCTGCGGAGGAAAGGCGGATGCCAGTGATGATTGTCGAAATATCGGACTGCAATGCGCTCCGGTGTAATGACGGAGACCAGGCCGTCTTCTCTTTCCGCGTGTGTGGATGCATAAATTGGCCTCCTATGGCATCAGTTTGCAGCCCACGTTTCGGGGGTAAAGGCGCGGTTTCTGGCCTGGATCATCGACCCCCTCCGTTGTCTTCTGGCCTATGTCCGCAGGCGGGGCCACCTCCAGTTTTGCGGTGAAGCTCTCCGTGTAGCCGAAGGATGTGATGGCTGGTTGGTTCACTAAGTCGCCACCGTCGTCGGCGCGCGGTCGTTCAATAATGGCGTGGTTCATGCCATAGGTGATGCACGCCTCCATGATCTCTTCGCACTCCTCCTCCGTTGCCCCGGCTAGTCGAATCATGCGCTGATCTGTTGGCGTGTAGTTGATGTACATGTGCGGTTCACCGAAGGAAAGCTCCTGTATCGTGAAGGTGCAAAAGGGGTTTAGCAGCTGCAGCTCCGGCAGGTTGTTGCGCCACCAGTTGCGCACTCCAAAGCAGTTGGGATCCTTGGGGTTCAGCCACACCGTGAGGGATCCCACGCAGGGCGTGAATCTCGCCCGCCAAGACATGCTGTCTATTGTATGGCGAAGGTGAAGGAAGAGACGAAAAATAAGGTGGAGTCGAGAAGGGGTCTGATGGACAACCGCTGACGTGTGGACTGCTGCTTACTAGCCACAGGAAGAGGGAAAAGGAGAGAAAGGCTGAGTGCACGCGAGCACTTCTAGTCGTGTGGTGTGCGTATATATGCATGTGAACGCATTCACCTTCTTAATGGCCCACACTACACAGCGAGCGAAAGCGAGAGCTACGTCGTCTCCCTTAGCTATACCTAGAACGATTACGGTAAAGGAAGAAAAAGCTACAGCTACGTCTAACCGACAGCGAGAAGAGGAGAAGTTCGGTACTAAATAAAATATACGTACGAGGGACGCTCACTCACTTTTCTGTTGGAACGGCTGCTCCCTCCAGTGGTATGCTGAGACGTTGAAAGTCGAGGCGAAGACGGGGCGGGGGAAGAGGAGAGCAGAGCGAATGCAGTGATGGCCCGCTCCAGCAGAAAAAGGAATAAAAGCGAAAGTCAAGCAAGAGTGTATAAGACAGGGAAAAGTTGGAAGATGTGCTTGGCAATCTTACATCTGCCCATGAGGTCGTAGCGGTTTACCCCCCCCCCACCGTGCACATCTTGCATCCAGTCGATTTCAAGCTGTGCGGGTGCGATTGGTCCCTCCCTCTCCTGTCCCTCCGTCTCCCTCCTCAAGTGCCGCCTTCTGCCTCTCACCCCCCAGATCTTCTCTCTTCAAAAACAGCGCACAATCCACGTGCTGGCGTCCCGGCGGTTGCAGCAGTAACCTGGTTGAGCCCGCGAGAGAGAGGAGAGGAGTGGGGGAGGCGCATGCATACACGCATGCACGCGCATATGCACATGACGCGTAGAAAGAGAACCGCGACGGCATAAAAAGTGGGCTGCGGCGCTTTACCTTTTGCGCTTGGGGCGGTGTTTCGTCTCCTTGTTGAAATTACATCGAAGCTCCGACTTCGTGCACATATATGCGCTATACACTTGAGAGAGCACAAGAAGCAGCGCTCCAGTACGCGACGCCAGACAACGAGAGCGAGAGGGGGAGGCAACTTGTTGGAGCAAGCAATGAGTTGCGTCATCTCTGGTACTCGGACCCTCTAGCCCCATCCTCACCACCCTCCTCCCACGAGCTCGTTCTGGGTGAACATGCATGCACGTGCACATATGCAGAGGCAATATAGTGAAGTCTCAGCCCAGCATGACGCAGAGAAAGAAGATAAAAGAGTACACATCAAAAAGTAAACGTGTCCCTTGAGGATCGGACGGTGGTGCAGTGGTGCGTCAGCGTGTTCGTGTGTGGGCACGCACGGCGGCATCAGTAGAAATGGGGCTGTGTTATGCGTCGCCCGCACTCACGTGCCGCGGGTCCGTGTGGACGGTCTCTTTCTCTCCCGTTTGGGCTGCCACCACCCACCTCCCACCCCCGCAGTTCTTTTCAGTGTCCGCATCATGTGCGCGATGCGGCACAAGAACTGGGCCACTGTGTCAGGGAGAAGTTCAGACGCTGCTGCACTGCGTCCATCTCTGGCCATGTTTTTCGATCAGACTCGCGGTGGCATCTCACGGAGCACACGCGCAGCCGAAGCCCAGCACAGTGTAGCTCAGGCGGGTGAATCACCGTCTGTGTTGTCGGCGTCGGCTGCGAGGCAGCGGCTGTGCTGCGGTGGACGGCGATGGAGAGGCGTTTGCCAGACCCCTCGATGCTCGAGCCGGCAGCAGAATGCGGTACAGACGGTGGAGGCGACGACATCGAATGTATCTCTCGGACCTCAATCATGGATAGCATCTCCGCCGTCGTTGCTGGCTCGCGTAGGGCAAGCCGACGTGCCGCCTCGCGCACGCCGACGATAGTGACGTAGCGGTTCTCTTCGAGGTTGAGCACCTCCAGTACCGTGTTGCCTGGTACGCGGACAGATGCGTCGCTCTCGTAGTGGTGGCACAACCGCAGGCAGTCTTTGTCGAAGGCCACAGTCGGACGCATCGCGGCCCTCGCAGCGGATGAGGACAGTGTAACCGCTGCAGATGCCGCTGGGGCACCACTACAGCCTCCAGAAGAAAATTCCGATCTCGCAGACTTGCTTTTTGACGAAGTCCGCTTCGCGCTTGAGGCGCTGGGGCTGTGGGACGCATCGCGCTGCGGAGGCGGAGGCAGTGGCGTCAGGTAAAGAGGGGAAGAGGAAGACAAGTTGTGCCACACCTGGGATGCACCATCCGAAGCACAGCTACGCTCAGTGGCGTGTGACAGCGACGTCTGCTGTTGATGTAGTTGTTGCTGCTGCGTATACCACCAGTAGGCGTAGAGATCCTCATAGCTTGGGATGTCGGTGGCCAGCAATGGTTGAGCCGAAGCTTTGCGCTCCTCATCCGTCGCACCTCTCCTGGTCAAGTAAGCACGTCTCGCCGCAAGTACCTCCTCTAGCGATGACAGCTGTTGCATGCGAAAGGTGTCAATCAGCTCCAGAAGACCAGTGTCGCTCAGCTTATTACTGCCGACGTCTAAGACGCGGATATCACGATTGTGGCGCAGCAGCTGCGCCAGTGCCGTGGCGCCAATGTCAGTGATGTTGTTGCCCCATAGATTGAGCGATTCAAGCTGTGAGCGGGGATTGTGTATCAGCACATCGACGATGCGCGTTACGCCTGCGTCGTCGATGCCGTTTCCGCGCAAGCTGAGGAAGCGGATGCCAGTGAAGAGAATGCTGTCCCACGTTCTGGAAATTGCCATGCGGTTTTGCTGATTGAAGATACGCAAGGTGTCACGCTGCGCCTGTGCCTGTTGCAGCCGCTTGCCATCCACCTTGCCTTTCTTCTCCATCTCCTCCTGCAGCTGCAGCTCCAGTTGAGTGGGCACCTGATCCAGACCACAATACTGCGTGGGGTAAAAGTACAGCTCTGAACTCTCTCTGCCGTAGTTTTCGCCGCTGGCCTCTCCACCAAGCTGACCCTCGGCCGCGAAGGTGGCTGAAGCGTCCGCTGTCGTGCTCTGGGACAGTCTCGCGTTGCGCATAGCGGTCGTCTTTAGGTCACCCCCGCCAGCACGAGAGCTCTTGTGGTCACCACTGGTCGCTGTGTCAGTCGCACTCACATCACCGGGAGGGGTTACAAGGGCCGAGCTCAACCTGAATATGTGCTCCTGTGAGTTTCCTGAAGGGGAGGAGAGACCGCATAAGCCACCGGCTGACGTCTCCAGTGGATCTCCGGGTGATGGCGAAGCGGCATTTTGAAGAGTCGGGTCAATCACAAACCCAACCTGCTCTCGCGTGTTTACAAGCACGCTCGCGCGATTGGTGTCGTTGAAAGGGTGAGCCGTGGAAGAGCTTCCACTGATGTGTTGGTTGAAATCCACTGCTACAGACAAGACACGCGGGCTGCGATACACCGCCTCTACTAGCTGCATATAGCTCTCCGCACTCAACCCGCACCCGATCAGCTCCACTGAGAGCAAGGAAGGGCAGTTTGGAATGGCACGAGAGAGCGGTGTCATATCGCGCTGGTTTAAGCAGAAGACAGGGTAGTGGAGTGAGATGTACGTGATGGTAGACGTCACCGGGAGGTGGAGTGGCGTCTCCTCCTCCGCTGGTTTTGTCGAAGCCTCCACCGCGCTCTTGGAAGGGCTCTTATGTCTGCCTCCAGCGCTGGCCTTCTCCTTCTCCTTGGACGCGGTCTTAGTCGGTAGGCGCGATCCTTTGGCATTCGCAGTGGCTGAGATCAGACGCTTGTCCCCTGCATCCCCGGAGCCACCGTTGGTCCCTTCACACACCTCTAGCGCATCCTCAGGCAAAGGGGGCACTTCGACGACACGAGAGAAAATGGAGCTGTACACGTCCTCCCTTTCCGTAACGCATAGGGATTCACAGAAGGCGCTGTAGTCCTTAAGTAAGTTGCCGCACGGAGTGAACATTATGGCGCCGAAGAAGATGATGACGCTGATGAACACAATTTGAGTGTCGATGAGGCCACAGGTATGTGGCGGCAACCGAAGAGGGGGGAGCAGAGGCGCACACAACGTAAGATGCACAACTGTATGCCTCCCTTCTCACACAGCAACTGCTGTTTCGATGTCCCCTTCGTGATGTGTCGACTTGCAAGTTTGTGTACGCGAGAAAGAGAGAGAGGTGCACAGGGAATCAGTGAGAAGAATAGAGGCAAACAATGCCAAAGAGGTCTCGGCGAGTGTATCCGGCTTCACTCACGCAGACTTAGCGACACGAGGCCTTTGATGGCAGGCTCAGAGAATCCTACGCAGGTTTCAACTGGAGGCAGCGATCCACCCAAGCGTAAAACGCGCTCTCTTCTCACCTCCGCTCCTATACCCGTCATATTGGCACTTGACAGATGCACGAAAGCGAGAGAGCAAGAATGGATGAGGTAAGAGGTGACGCTGCCACTCAAACTGAGACGAGATCGGGTGCAGGTTGTTCCCTTTATTCGTGTTGGTGGTTTTGTTGAGGCTTGCTGCTCCCGATACATGGCGGATTCAAGTCAAAAGAAAAGCATGACCAAACGTGAGAACCAATATACGCCAGACAAGGCACCGCAGAGCTCGGGGAAGGGACGCGCGGACGCCCCCCCCATAAGCCACCCATCTTGCGGCTTCCTGGGTTGCAGTTTCTCCTTGCTAACTATCTAGTGTCGCACGCTCTTGTTCTCTGCTGTTCTAGTTGAAGTCGAATAATAATAATAAAACAGACAACGGCAATGTACATCGAAGTGGCAGTAAGCCGGGTGGGAAGGCGTGTGTGGGTAGATAAGGCTCACCCCGAGAGAAGATGGCACAGAAAAAGAACCGTGATGGGGGAAAACTAGCCCAAGGCACCAACAGACATCCAAATAACAAAAACAAAAGCGAAAGGCAACGAGTTAAAAAATAAAAAATAAAGGAATCGCGAAGAGTAGAAAAGAGCTGGAAAGGGAAACTGAGGAATGGCTGCGCGGTCGAAGTCACAAGCAAGCAGAACGCTAAAAGGCCCCCCTTTGGCCTCGTAAGCTCTGCATGTGCCGTCGACATCCAGAAAATTAATGGTGACAAAGACACGCAGCCGTAGGGAAGGAGGGAGAAGACGCGGTGTATTGGACGCATGGGAGGTATTAAAAGCCAAGAGGAGAGGCTCATTGGCCTTCTTTGCTCACGTTCTGTACATAGCAATGCAACAACAACAACAAAGGCAAATACACGCAAAAAAAAAAAAAAGGAGGGTGCACACACCTCGGCACGTGCATCTATAGGTACATATATGCAGATACATATATGGATATATATATACATATATGTATGTATACGGCGCCACGCCCACCCAGGACGAGCAGCTGTTGTGAAGTCAAATGCGGAGACGACAGACACATCACCTACAAGACCATGAGCAAACGCGCACGGAAACGACAGAAAAACGAATGCCAACAACAGAGGAGAGCCGATGAAGTATGTACGAAAAATACGGCCAACACGAGCGCTGGCAGGGAGACTGACTATTAGATTGGGGGTCAGGGAGACGAAGCCAACAAGGAATGCTGCTAGCCACTCTCTTGCCGCTCGGTGATACTGCTAGAGGTGGTGGTGACAACCACGACACAGACACATCGCGAGCTGCCATCCTTGGCATCGCTCTCGCTCTCCCCTTTAGCGAAGTGAGCCAACAGTATAAAAGTGCAGTTCCAGTAGCGACGAGAACAAAAGCAAGCCAGCGAATAAAGAAGACAATGACACACGCACCAGGTCCCCAGATCGTCTGGCCCTGTTCCCTGGAACAAGTGGGGCGTGCAAGCACTCTTGGCGTGCTGTCCACGCAAGCTAGACGTCACTCAGGAGTGATGCAGGCGCTGATCCAGCGCTGCCTCCTCTGCTTCGTTCACCTCGGTCACGATGGCAGTGCTGGCGAGTTCACGCACAGCAGTAGAGGATGACGAGGAAGACCAGTGTGGAGTGAAGGCGCGAGTCGCGGTTGCCTCAGTGCCGCCACCTGCGACATTCTTCGGTGAGGAAGCGAAAAAGCGTGGCACCGCTGGAAAAGGCGCATCGCTCCCGTCTCCTTCATGCTTCGGATCCGCATCTGGCCCATCCTCTTCTTGGAGTGATAGCAGGTAGAGATCACGCTTCACAATGGCCATGGCCACAAGCCGACGCGCCAAATGGCCGCGATACAAGCCCTGAATGGTAGCCGCCGCTGAGTAGAGTAGCTCCTCAACTTCACGTTCCTCCTCGAGGTAGGAACTGTGTGCCTCTTGCAGTCCTCGCCATTGACGCCTTGCCTGCACGCCCCTGAAGAAACTCTGGATTCTGAGAGCCGCAGACAACGTTAAAGGGGACTTCTCACATAACTCGCCAGAGTTTGCGCACACTCCCTCACCGCTGCCATCGTTTATCGTTGCAGCCGCAGGCGTCTTATCATCCTGCTCCTCCATCGCACGAGTGTCGTTGTGCGAGTGCATCCTCTTGGCTAAACTAAGGAAGGTGCTGCGCGCGGCGGCGCTCCGCATGAACTTGGTGACCACGCGCGCACTCGCCTCCTTATGCGCCTCGGCATCCTCCGCCTCACACCGGTCGAGGTACGCGTCGCGCATCTTTTGAAGATGGGCTCGTTGCTTCTTAGCCTTGATGATACAAGAAAAGCCGCCTAAAAGAAAAGAGGAAAAGGATCGGCGCTCTTGATGGTACACATGACACATCGCCTCCTGGTCCACCATCTCCGTGTCGTCACCGCTGACTTCCTTGCTGCAGCACGGCTCCGCAGTTGCGTCCGAGGAGCGCGTCGGTGCGAGTTCCTTCTGCTCCTCTTCGTCGGTATCAACGACCTTTTCATTGTACAAGTCTTGCAGATAAGCATCGCGAGCCGCTTTCCGTTGGCACAGATCCTTCTTGTCATGAACAACCTTGGCAAAAACCCACAGACGGCCACCCGCCTCGCTTCGGGTGAGGCCCACCCGCTGCTGTGGCTTCAATGGATCCAACGATGCAGACGCTGAGGCGCATGCGGCATCGGAGCTGCGCTTGTAATCCCCCACCCCCTGTGCATAAACAGCTGCACTCAACATCTGGTGCCCCACGCAGCTTAGTCGATCCAGCTTTCCGCGCGCCGTACCCGCCTGCTCGAGATGGACCAGCTGGCACAAAGCACAGCACTCAGCCACAACATAATCTTCTGTCAGTCGTTGCCGCCGCTCAACCACTCCCTCATCGACAACGACTTTTTCCTCACATTTCACAGGATCCAGCGCTGCACCCTCTGCAGTCAGCTCCTCGGTCACCAAGAACCGAAGTCCTTTGGACTCCTCGGCATCGGCATCGCTACCCTTTAAGATCATAAGGATGTCGCCCTCCGCACGCTCAGCAGCGATCTGCTCCGCCGTGAGCGGGCGCTTCAAGGCTGCAGCGGCCTCGGAAGCCAGCAGCTCCTCGCGCTCCAGCCGGTCCAGCTCCGCACGCTCAGCAGCGATCTGCTCCGCCGTGAGCGGGCGCTTCAAGGCTGCAGCGGCCTCGGAAGCCAGCAGCTCCTCGCGCTCCAGCCGGTCCAGCTCCGCACGCTCAGCAGCGATCTGCTCCGCCGTGAGCGGGCGCTTCAAGGCTGCAGCGGCCTCGGAAGCCAGCACCTCCTCGCGCTCCAGCCGGTCCAGCTCCGCACGCTCAGCAGCGATCTGCTCCGCCGTGAGCGGGCGCTTCAAGGCTGCAGCGGCCTCGGAAGCCAGCAGCTCCTCGCGCTCCAGCCGGTCCAGCTCCGCACGCTCAGCAGCGATCTGCTCCGCCGTGAGCGGGCGCTTCAAGGCTGCAGCGGCCTCGGAAGCCAGCACCTCCTCGCGCTCCAGCCGGTCCAGCTCCGCACGCTCAGCAGCGATCTGCTCCGCCGTGAGCGGGCGCTTCAAGGCTGCAGCGGCCTTGGAAGCCAGCAGCTCCTCGCGCTCCAGCCGGTCCAGCTCCGCACGCTCAGCAGCGATCTGCTCCGCCGTGAGCGGGCGCTTCAAGGCTGCAGCGGCCTTGGAAGCCAGCAGCTCCTCGCGCTCCAGCCGGTCCAGCTCCGCACGCTCAGCAGCGATCTGCTCCGCCGTGAGCGGGCGCTTCAAGGCTGCAGCGGCCTCGGAAGCCAGCAGCTCCTCGCGCTCCAGCCGGTCCAGCTCCGCACGCTCAGCAGCGATCTGCTCCACCGTGAGCGGGCGCTTGGAGGATGCCTCATCCGTTGTCGCAGCTGCAGGCGTCTTATCATCCTGCTCCTCCATCGCACGAGTGTCGTTGTGCGAGTGCATCCTCTTGGCTAAACTAAGGAAGGTGCTGCGCGCGGCGGCGCTCCGCATGAACTTGGTGACCACGCGCGCACTCGCCTCCTTATGCGCCTCGGCATCCTCCGCCTCACACCGGTCGAGGTACGCGTCACGCATCTTTTGAAGATGGGCTCGTTGCTTCTTAGCCTTGATGATACAAGAAAACGCCGTTAGCGCTTTTCTCGAAGTCCAGGATGGTGCCGATGAGGCGGACGCCTTGCCCTCTTCGATGGTAGAGCCTCTAGTAGGGCATTCAGAAACAGTCAGCTTCAGCACACGCGTTCGCAAGTCCGGGTAGCGCGCCACTACTTCGCGGAGCCGCACGTAGCTAAGCGACGGCCCGTCGTTACGCTCAAAGTCCTGCATCGCATTGAGATACTCATCGAGCACACGTAGCAACGCTTTCAGGTGCTTACGGGCCTTCCAGCCAATGAAGTGCCGCTCGATGCAGTGTACAGCAGCACGCTCCTGCGCGGCGCGCTCCTGAGAGTACTTATTTATTACAGTTGTACGCAAATCTGTTGGCGATAGTAGGGCCTTCTCACGCGTACGCAAGGACGGTCTCTGCAGGTGCATCCGTCTACTAGCATAGGCCGCAAGCTCCTCTCCCTCTTCGGCGGCTGCGATGCGCTTCTGTCTATATTCGAACATTGCCCGATGCAGCTCCTCCCGTCTTTGGCGCCGTTGCTTCTCTGCCGCTACCTCCACCTGCCAGACAGCCTTCAGACGATCCAGCATCATGTCCGCCAAAGCGCTGGTACTCATAGATGCATCTGTAGAATCGAAAGGCTCATCAGAAGCTGGAGGTACCTCTTCCTCGTGCTCGGCTCCCGTTTCTGTTGCACTCACCAACTCTACACGCTCAGCAGCGATCTGCTCCGCCGTGAGCGGGCGCTTCAAGGCTGCAGCGGCCTCGGAAGCCAGCAGCTCCTCGCGCTCCAGCCGGTCTAGCTCCGCACGCTCAGCAGCGATCTGCTCCGCCGTGAGCGGGCGCTTCAAGGCTGCAGCGGCCTTGGAAGCCAGCAGCTCCTCGCGCTCCAGCCGGTCCAGCTCCGCACGCTCAGCAGCGATCTGCTCCGCCGTGAGCGGGCGCTTCAAGGCTGCAGCGGCCTTGGAAGCCAGCAGCTCCTCGCGCTCCAGCCGGTCCAGCTCCGCACGCTCAGCAGCGATCTGCTCCGCCGTGAGCGGGCGCTTCAAGGCTGCAGCGGCCTTGGAAGCCAGCAGCTCCTCGCGCTCCAGCCGGTCCAGCTCCGCACGCTCAGCAGCGATCTGCTCCGCCGTGAGCGGGCGCTTCAAGGCTGCAGCGGCCTCGGAAGCCAGCAGCTCCTCGCGCTCCAGCCGGTCCAGCTCCGCACGCTCAGCAGCGATCTGCTCCGCCGTGAGCGGGCGCTTCAAGGCTGCAGCGGCCTCGGAAGCCAGCAGCTCCTCGCGCTCCAGCCGGTCCAGCTCCGCACGCTCAGCAGCGATCTGCTCCGCCGTGAGCGGGCGCTTCAAGGCTGCAGCGGCCTCGGAAGCCAGCAGCTCCTCGCGCTCCGGCTGGTCTGGCTCCTCGCGCTCCAGCTGGCCTGGCTCCTCGCGCTCCAGCTGGCCTGGCTCCGCACGCTCAGCAGCGATCTGCTCCACCGTGAGCGGGCGCTTCAAGGCTGCAGCGGCCTTGGAAGCCAGCAGCTCCTCGCGCTCCGGCTGGCCTGGCTCCTCGCGCTCCAGCTGGCCTGGCTCCGCACGCTCCAGCTGGCCTGGCTCCTCGCGCTCCAGCTGGCCTGGATCCTCGCGCTCCAGCTGGCCTGGCTCCGCACGCTCAGCAGCGATCTGCTCCGCCGTGAGCGGGCGCTTCAAGGCTGCAGCGGCCTCGGAAGCCAGCAGCTCCTCGCGCTCCGGCTGGTCTGGCTCCTCGCGCTCCAGCTGGCCTGGCTCCTCGCGCTCCAGCTGGCCTGGATCCTCGCGCTCCAGCTGGCCTGGCTCCGCACGCTCAGCAGCGATCTGCTCCGCCGTGAGCGGGCGCTTCAAGGCTGCAGCGGCCTTGGAAGCCAGCAGCTCCTCGCGCTCCAGCCGGTCCAGCTCCGCACGCTCAGCAGCGATCTGCTCCGCCGTGAGCGGGCGCTTCAAGGCTGCAGCGGCCTCGGAAGCCAGCAGCTCCTCGCGCTCCAGCCGGTCCAGCTCCGCACGCTCAGCAGCGATCTGCTCCACCGTGAGCGGGCGCTTGGAGGATGCCTCATCCGTTGTCGCAGCTGCAGGCGTCTTATCATCCTGCTCCTCCATCGCACGAGTGTCGTTGTGCGAGTGCATCCTCTTGGCTAAACTAAGGAAGGTGCTGCGCGCGGCGGCGCTCCGCATGAACTTGGTGACCACGCGCGCACTCGCCTCCTTATGCGCCTCGGCATCCTCCGCCTCACACCGGTCGAGGTACGCGTCACGCATCTTTTGAAGATGGGCTCGTTGCTTCTTAGCCTTGATGATGCGGGAAACTTTGTCTAAGGTCGGAGAAGAAAACGCCTTCATCGCCTGTTGTTTTACCTCCGTTTCCCTCGCCACTAAGAGTGCGTTTCCTTGCGTCAGTATAATGTGCCACTGATGCTCCTCAGCCCGCGCAAGCATGTAACGCTCCTCACCTTCGCTTTCGCCCAGAGCGGAGATCTTGAGCTGAGATGCCTGCACGACGGCGCGTGCAGCCTCCAAGTCTTTCTGCCTCAAGGCCAGCAGACGACGCTCGTAGCGCTCTGCTTCAGCCTGTAGCACTGACAGCCTTGTCCCTACGTCCTTCCGCTCCATGTAGCCTCGTCCCGCACGTTGCACAGTTGTGGCATGAACTTGCAGTAGGCTCTGGTCAACTTGCCTCTTGCGCGCTGCACGCTTGATGCCACATACCCGACGAGCCACGTGGCTGCGATACGCACACTGTATCGTGATAGCCGCCTTTCCTTCGTGACTGCGAGTACGAATCTCAGCCGCTGCTCGAAAGCGGGCGGCTGTGAGCAATGGCGCTGCGTGCTGCCTAGCGATGAGCATCCGCCCAAACGCCTGAAGTCGCACAGCCCCCTGACGACGGCGCTCGTACTCCAGCCGCGCCGCACGCAGCTGGAAGGTTCGCGAGTACGTGTCTCGATAGAGACGGCGCGCCTGGTAACCTCGCCACGCCGACTGTATGCTAATGGCAGCTCTCATGCGGCGTCGAGCATCCTCGGCGGCACGGGCCATCATGCGGTTGCGCAAGGCCGCCTGGCATGCTCTGTGTTGTACGTAAGTGTGCCACTGGCCTTGAATACGAGTCGCCGCGTACTGTCGACGCTCATGTTCAGCTGCCAATGCCTCCTGCTGAGCCTTCGTGGCCAGCAAGGCTGCACCGTGACGTCGCGCTTGCAATGCACGAATCCAGCGCTGGATGCGAGTCGCAGCTGCTGGACTCTCACGTGAGTACTTGCGCAGCTGTGCGTAGTGGTGTCGTGCAAGCCAACCGCGCGCAATTCGCTGCAGCTGTGTAGCCGCATGGTGCTGAGCACCGCGTCGGCCCCCAACTGTTGTGTAGCGGCCCAGCTGGCCAGCGGCGAGAGGGTACCGGCTGTGACGGCGGTGACGCCGAAAAGCTCGCTGAATGCGGCGAGCTGCCATATGGCGGCGCAGCTGTGCGAGACGCGCAGAACTCGCGTGGGTAGCTCGGAGTGCTGCCACGCGATGACGAGCCAAGTGACCGCGGTAGTGCCGCTGAATCACTGTCGCGTGAACGTACTTGTGCTCCAGCTCTTCTTCATCTTGCAGCAAAACTTCTAGTCGATTCTGAAGAAACGTCAGTGGATCTGACGTGAGGGAAAGCGACGCGGAGATGGGCGGAGCCGGCGCATTCGCCTTTGCATTGTGCGTCGAGAGGGAGTACAACGGATTTGGTGTCACTGCAGGCGGCTCTACAGCGGCGGCTGTCTGCAATGGCGGAAGATTTCGCGGAGGGGGCAAGGGAACAGGATAGTTGCTGCTGCCGCTATTCTTCATGGGACGACGTGGACCGCGTCCTGGTGATTGCGCAGCGGAAGACGACAGCGCAGTGGACGACACCTGCGTTGTGAGCCGGTCATTGGTGTAGTGGGGTGTGCTCTTCTCCCGCTTCTGTGACACGCTAGCAGTTAAGGGCACTGCCGTGGTACTCTTTTGTACCGCCAAGGGTTGCTGGCGGGTGCCTGTACGCGGTGGTGACTGCCGTGACGACTCATGCGCTCGTGTGATAGGCGAATGGCGCCGCTGGGAAGTCCCTTGCCGCTGGTCAGAGGGTGGTGGAGACGGCGTCATCGAAGCGGCAGCGCGGCCGCTTCCGACTGCCACCGCCGGCTCGTTCACTCGGCTGGCGGGTGACTGTCGTGGGGTTGCCACAGCTGCGCGGGAGGCCGGTTGCGAGGAGCGCATCACTTTCTCCGTCCCATATTGACGCCTCGGCTGCTGGTGCTGCTCTTGCTGCTGGTGGCGCGGCTGTTGGTGGCGCTCTTGCTGTTGGCGCTCTTGCTGTTGGTGGCGCGGCTGTCGCTGACGTTCTTGCTGCTGGTGGTGCGGCTGCGGCTGTGGCGCACGACTGCGACTGGATGAGGAGGCCGTTACGCCTGGCGGCGGTCCAGGGACAAGAGGACGACGCGGCACCGCTGCGGGGCGGTAGATCGGTGTCACATCCCGCGGCGTCTTCGGCGCGGACGAGGCGGACGTGCTGAGCAGAAAAGGGTGCGGAAATACCTCCATCACGTCCATCGGGGAGCCAGCGTCGTTCTTGCCGTTGTGCGTGCGTGGCACCGTTGCAGGCAAGTGATGCGGTGCGGTGTGCGCATGCCTAGTTGGCGCGGCACCAACCAGCCCGCGCACCCGAGATGCAGTGACGCCCTCACCGGGCGTGAAGAACGGCCGCATTGCCAGGGGCACGCGTGTCGCCTCATACCGCCTCCAGCTGCGCTGAATAGAGAGACTTGTCTCACTCTCTGGACCCAAGGTAGAGCAGGCTGTGCGGTACGCTAGCGCATACTCTTCCAGACACCGTGCCGGGTCAACCGGTTCTAGTGCCATGGCCAGGTTGTGGTGTGCCACTGCCAGCAGCGACGGGTCCTCGGGGGTCTGATAAAGCAGCTCGATAGAGCGCTCTGCCATGCGCACCGCCTCGTCGCTGAGCC
Source organism: Leishmania tarentolae (assembly GCA_033953505.1). NCBI lineage: Eukaryota > Euglenozoa > Kinetoplastea > Trypanosomatida > Trypanosomatidae > Leishmania > Leishmania tarentolae. The sequence continues at coordinate 1,238,662 of CP119856.1, read as the reverse complement.
GGAGCTGGATAAGAATAGCGCTGGTGTTCATGTATGCCACAGGAGACTCGACTCCAGTCATCTCCATGGACGACTTCATGTACTGTAGGGCCTCGGAGAAGTGCCCGCGGCGGCGCTCCATGCAGCCGAGGTTGTTGAGCGTCACCCCGCGCAAGTGCCGCCGTCGCTCATCTACTTCGCATAGCGGGTACGCCCCATCTTCCGTTAACTGCATCGCGTACTCGAGCAGTGGGCTGGCTTCCGCGAATGCGCCTCGCTTGAAGTGATCGACACCGAGTCCGTTGCAGCGAATCACAAGGCGTTCGGCTGCGTCGTAAAGCTCACTGCATTGTGCCTCGTACTCTAAAAGAATCTCTTCTTTACCCGCTGCACCCGTGTTAGAGAGAACAGACATGCGATTAGTGCCAGCGGCCGACGACGAGCCCGACCCGGATGCAGCACTTGCCCATTTCTCGCGCAGCTGGTTTACCAGGCGGCAGCGGATCTGCAGTGCGCGCTCCACAAGCAGTACACTGCGCCCACCTTCGCCATCACGCTCTGCCTGGAGAGCTTGCACCTCAAGTAGCTCCGCATCGCGCGCCGTCTCGCGGCCATCCAGCGCGCCCTCGACCGGCGGCGGATTGGAAAGAGAGTAGCGGTGTACCATAGATGTCATCTCAAGTAGACCTCTGACGAGGATGGAACGAGCACCAAGTCTTCACCTGTGATGTTTGCTCCAACAGTCCTGTCTTCGCTCCCTCCTCCGTGCCTTTCTGTCAGCGAGACGAAGGTGGGGACAGGGAGGGGAATAACGAGCAGTGGCGAATGGGCGCCGATGCAGTAACGGGATGCAAAGTGCAGGTGATCCACGCGGGCACGAGGAAGACGACGGCGAGTGCCGTGTGTCTATCTGGTGTTGGTGAGAAAAAACAGAAGGCGCCAGTGCTGTTGCTATATGTAGGCGCAGTGGGGACGAAGGGTTGGGCAGAGAGGCGGAGGGCCTATCGAGTCCTTCGAATGCCCCGTTCTTTGCTTCACCTATTTCTCGCTTAGGGATATATAAAAAAAAAAGAATTTGCAAAAGAATTCGGGTACAACAACGCGGCGCAGGTTGAAGGTAGACTTACGTGTACATGTCCCATATGCGCTGAGGCGGGAGGACAAGGAACACACACGCACACCGAGAAAAGGCGCACGCATAAGCGCAGAGGCAACAAGCATGCATGGGGTGGGAAATCGAGAAGTGGTGAACGAAGCAGCCAAATAGGCAAGAAGGAAGGGATGGATGACAGGCATGATGGTGTTGGGCAAACGACGCTGGCCCATGAGCACGCAGCCTGCGAGCCATGGGGCGATGACAGCTGAAGGCCATATGTGCTGTGGCCCGATCGATTGTTGGTGCGGCTTCGTCATTCGATAACTCCCTTCTGCATATCCCAATCAGCAGCATGAATATACTGCAGCGCACATATCTCCCACACGAACAACTCAGATGCGCAGATGCAATGCTCTGCTGATATTGGGGTGTGAGTGGCACGGGCATCAGGATGGACTGGACTCATTACACGCAATGAGTCGAGCAGGACAACGGCACCACGGTGAGCCTCTTTCGGTTTTTTTGTTGTTGATGCTGTGTGCGCTTGTGCGTGTCATCATCCATGAGGGTGAAGAGGCGACAGGGCTATCAGGCAACGGATGCTCACCTACATGCGGCTTCGCTAGCGTGAGTGTCGGTGTGCCATCACAGCCGAAAAGTCACGTGCAGGTAGGCCTCCAGCAGGCAACTGAGGCAGGAATCGCGCACCGCATTGTATCCGCGGCTGTGGGGAAGAAACGCACGCACAGCGGGAGGAAATAGTGCCATGCAGACACCAATACAAGCATGTGCGAGACACGAAGGATATGGCAAGTAAATCAATACGGCAGCACCCAGTGCCGACACAGCATCGGCTCGTCAGGCCCGCCACTCCTTTCACAGCCTCTTGCGTGACGAGAGGAAGAGAGAGAGAGAGAGAAAGAGAGCACACCTATCGAGCAGCCCCGGCGGCAGTCTTGCCTCTCACGATTGCAACCGCAGCCCTGCGGCTTCATCCTGAAGCTTTCGGGTGACATCCTTATGAGTGAAGACACGCTGCCCCTTCTGAAACTCGGTTACCGTCGCGTACTGCGTGTTGGTTGAAACGACCGCAACGCCGTCCATCACCGCCTGAGGCGACAACGTCAGCGGCTTCAAGATCCACTTTTGGGTCAGCAGTCCCTCGGCACCGACCGGGCCGCGAGCGTGAATGCGGGCGGTGCTGATGCCCACCTCCGCACCGAGACCAAATCTGTACCCGTCAGCGAAGCGAGTAGAGCAGTTGTGGAACACACAGGCGCTCTCGACCCGACGCTGAAATTCTGCTGCGGCAGCCTTGTCGGCAGTAAGAATGGAGTCTGTGTGGTGCGAGCCGTGCAGGTTTACGTGCGCAATAGCCGCCGCCAAGTCGTCCACAACCTCCACTGTCATGTGTGCATCGCTGTACTCCATGTGAAAGGAAGACGCCGGCTCACTCGCCAGCCCTGCGGCGATAGCCTGCGGACCGGCGTAGAAGGACACACCCGCCTCCGTCATGCCTTCCACAAGGAACTTCGCTGCTGTGGTTCCATGCGCGGGGGAGTGAAGAAGATCGCGGTGCAGCAGCAGCGTCTCTGCCGCGTTGCACGCTGCCGGGTAGTTCAGCTTCGCATCAATCGCCACCGCCAGCGCCGCGTTCACATCAGCGTCCCTGTGTACATAAACGTGGCAGATGCCATCGGCATGGCCCAGGACTGGAATCCGGGTGGAGCGCTGGATGTTCTGCACCATCGCGTTGCTTCCGCGAGGCACGACGAGGTCAATATGTGCATCCAGCTGCAGCAGGCTGTATACGTCCGCGCGACTCGTAACCAGGCCAATTATCCCTCGCGTCACCCGTCCCTGCGTGCTAGACTCCACGGCCGAGACAATCACGTCATGCAGCACCGCATTCGAGTGCTCACCCTCGCGCCCACCCTTGAGAAGAAGCCCGTTTCCGGAGAAGAGGGCGAGAGAGGCGATCTGCGGTAGACTTTCAGGGCGGGACTCGAATACAACGAGTATCACCCCAATTGGGGCCGTCTGTTTCAACAACAGCATGTTGTTGTCCAGCTCACGAGCCGAAAGAATCTGCCCAATCGGGTCAGGCATCTCTGCTAAGGCTAAGATTCCTGCTATCAGTGTAGCCATCTTGCCCGGCGTCAGCTCCAAACGCTTCAGCAGCGGGTCTGCAGTGGCGTTCGCTTTGGCCGCCGCCATGTCCTCCCGATTCGCTTGCAGAATGCGAGCCTCGTTGGTCTGCAGCGCCTTGGCCACCGCACGAAGCACTGCCTGTCGCTCAGCGTAGGTAAGATCGCTCAGGGCCGAGGAGCCGGCGCGTGCCTCCTCTGCGTAGCGCCGCATCGCCGGCGCATCTGCTGCAGCCTCCGCATCCGCGGACGCCATGGTGATTGCGATGTTTTGCGTGTGTATCTCTCGAGGATGCACAGAAAGAGTGGAGGACGATGCAGTTATGAAGTGTCTTCGTGGGCTTTACACTAATAGAGCCAAGGACGAGAGATCGAAAACGGAAAAGGAGTAGGGTCGATAGTAGTCCGCGATGGCGGGAGGGCCCGTGTGTAGCCTAGTGCACAGGCACCCCACCGTACATCCGCCCATCAAGCGGAAAGAGGGTAGAAGTGAAACGAGTCTGTACGCACACGCGTATGCGCAGAGCGGCGCACACACAAGAAAAAAGGTGTGAAGAAAGAGAAGAGTCCAGTGGTGGAGGTGATTCTCCGCGTTTTGTGAGCACAGGCGAGCAGCCGCAGCGATCACAGTCACGATGAGCTTGAGATGAGCATCATTGTCAGGCAGGTAGGGGACCTCTGTACGACTTCCCTTCTCCTTCAGCTGCTACAGCAGCCATTCAGGGCCGCGGTAGGGCAACTCAGGTCGCAACTCCACCTGGCGCTCAGCACAGACGCTCGTAAAAATAGCGAGTACCAACAGCAGGCACGTGTGGCATTTCCTTGTTTCTTGTTATGCCTCCGTTCCGTACCACTGATGATGCTGGCTACCTCACGGCGTTGCGTCAGCGGTCGGTACCCACTTTGTGCAGACTTCTGGCTTCGTAACACAGCCTTCCCTCGGCTACGGTTGTGGCCTCATGGTGTCGGCGGGCAGGTGTGGGCTGGCGATGTGCAGAAGAAATATCCCGTCATGGTCAGGTCTGAACCAGCTTAGTACGCACCATGTCGACGATTCGACACGTACTTGGCACATGACCGATCTTGTTGAGGGTCACCCAATTCAGGAAAGAGTTGTATGTCGCTGCCGTCGCAAACGAATAGCAGCTTACCGCCTGTAGCGAGGCGTGCAGGTAAGCCATCCCGGCATGCCAGCCTGTGACACCGACAGAAATTCAAGATGATGACAGTGATCCCTCCAGACAGTAACGTTGTCCGGAAACAGGCACGAGAATGCAGCCATATGAGTGCTGTGCGCACGAAGTGCCTACAACAGCTGGCGTGGTGTATGACGCCCAAGCAAAGCATACGGAGATGAGAACAGCAACAGTGATAGGCACAAAGGACGCAAACAGATTCACATGAATGGGCCTCAAAGTATATGTGTGCAAAGCATGTGGCATCTCCCACCTCCGACTGCGGTGGACTGTGATGCTGAACAGGTGCCGGAAGCATGACGAAAGCATCCCGAATGGCACCATCGTGCCCTTCAGACTCCCCTCATGTGGAGCGTCTCCGCACCACGCGACGGGGATGCCGAAGCTTCAAGCTAGTGAGAGGGCGAAGCATGGCACACAGTCAGGGGGTGCAGGGGGCAGGGCTCCGAGGGACCGGGCATGAGGCGGATCACTCTCCTCCATGAGCTCATCCGGCATGCACCTACACCACTACCACCACCGCCCCCGTTACCCGCACAACGGGCGCCAGCACCACCGCCCTCGCGCAGGACCCTGAAGGCGGTCCGCATGGAGCAGGGTATGCAGCCTACCCAAGTGCACTCGGGCGCCGATCGAGCAGCGCATTTTCAATGAAGGGTCGAGCAAGCACAAGATGAGCCCGCTAGGCGCATGCCCCCCCCCGCTCGACGGTAGGACGGTTCGTCCGTGACGATGTGGATTCAGCCGCAGCGCAGCAGAGGTCGATGTGCTGTGGCCGTGTCCGCGTATACGCTTGCTGACTTATTCGTGCGTGGGATGGGCACGTGGAAGGCAAACCATTAGGTACAATGCTTACTTAGAAAAGCGTCTCATGGACACGACAGGGAAAAGGCGTTCCTGAAGAAGAGAAGAGGAAAAGGAGGAGGACGCCCACACCGAAGAGAAGAAACGTGACGCCACTCAAGTCCACACCGCCACCCACGCATGCGTCCCCCTTTGCTGACGTTGGTGGAGAGCGACACGATCGAGTACGCGCAGCGAGGCGGGTGGGCTCCCGAGGAAGTCTAGCAAGGCAAACGCACCCGCGTCACGGCTGCCCTCGCGGAGAGATGCACCCGGGCCTGACGGCGTGCATCTCCATGAATAGAGGAGCGCACTGTACAGCAAGGTGGAAGAGGAGGGAGTAGGTCACAATATATATATATATATATATTCAAAAGACTTGCAGGTCGCAGAAGAAAGGATGTACGGAGCTGCCGTGATGCGCGGAGACCCTGGTAGAGATTAAAACGTCATGCAGAAGTACAGGCACGCAGAAAAGCGTGCGTGTGCTGGCATGCTTACTTCTTGCCGGTCTTTGCCTTGCGCTCCACGGCGCGGGCAGCGCGCTCCTTGCGCAGGCGCTCCTCGCGGCGGATGCGGTCCTTCTTGAGCGGGCCGAACCACTGGTTCTTCTCCTTCTTCGTCTGGAAGCGGCCGTGGCCGATCTTCGAGCTTGTGTCGATGAACTTCAGAACGATCTTCTCCTTCAGCTGGCGCGACGTCTGCGGCGCCATCGGGCGGCGGAGCGTCATCACACGGCGGCGCGGGCCAGACACGGAGCCCTTCAGCATCACGTAGTCGTTGCGCACCGTACCGTAGCCGACGAAGCCGCCCATGGGCGTGATCGTCTTGGCCGTCAGATCGTAGGTCGTTGTCGCCTGGTTCGGCTCCACCGCAACGGAGCGGCCGATCTGGTAGATCTTCTTGTTCAGCTGCGTGCGGTGGTGGTAACCGTGCTGACCGGCGCGCGCGACAGTGTACATGACGCGGGCAGGGTGCCACGCGCCGATGCACGCAACCTTGCGCAGGCCGCGGTGCGTCTTGCGTGGTAGGCAGGCAACACCCCAGCGCTTCACCACACCCTCCGTACCGTGACCCTTCGTCACGGAGCACACGTCACACGCCTCCGACTGCTGGAACACGGAGTCCACACGCACCTCCTTCTCCAGCAGCGACTTGGCCAGCGCGATCTTCGCCGCGACGTTGCCACCGTTGATCTGGATCTCCTGCACGTGCGCCTTCTTCACGCCCACGCGGTGGTTGCGAAGCTTGCGCAGCTGCGTGTGCGCAATCACGCGGATGACAGACGCCTTCTTCGCGAACGCGTTCAGCGTGCGCGCCTCGGCGATCTTGCCCTCCTTCGTGTTCGCGAACTGCTTCTGGCGAGAGAAGGCCAGCTGCGCGGACTGCTTCCAGTTCTTGTAGTAGCGGCGGCGGAACTCCACGCTCGTGTGGTGCGCCCACACGGTGCCGATCGTCTTCAGGCCAACAGGCGTTTGGCGGTAGCCCACAATACCGACGATCACCATCGGCGGCGCCTCCAGGATCGTCACCGGCTCCACCACCTCCTTCTTGTTCACCTTGGATCCAGGGCGATCGACATCGCGCACAATGTGCGTCATACCGGCCTTGAACACCATGAAGCTGGTCAGGTGGGGTTTCTGCGTTGCGTCGTCCTTGGGGAAAGAACGCGCGCGGCCGCGGATCTGGCGCGAGCGCTTGCGCGGCAGGAAGCCCAGATGGCCGTGGCGGGGGTGCTCGAACTTGCAGTGAGACATAGTGGCTGTGTGGTTAGTATATGGGCGATTACTTCTGCATCGCCAGCGTATGTAAGGGAGGGGGCAGAAAGGGATGGGTAGAGATGTAAAAAGAGAGAGTTGTCTCGAGAGCATCAAGCGAGTCCGAAGAATCCTCTCAAGCCTTCGGAGGTTGACACGCACGCGGTCATCCCACTTGCATCGAGAGGGCCACACCGGCAGGAACAGAGCGCGTCTTTTTTTTTTTTTGCGAGTGCATCGGTGTGCGTATGTGTGTGTACTTCTGTGTACAGACAGGAGTGAAGAGCCCCCAGCCCTTCCAATTACACGGCGCACCTCTCTATGTCGCCAGTTGTAGCCATTTCTGTTTGGTATTTGGGGTCACGGTCCTGCCCGTCTGTGGAGCTCTCCCCAGATTTTACGCAGCGTGTCGCAAACCACGTATCGACAACGAGTCACAGAGTGATGTGGCTCCAGTTGACTGCACGACTATGTGGAGAGAGCCCTTGCGGAAAGCAGCTATGGCAAATGCAGCATCTACATGAAGGGGAGCCACAGCTCCAGCAGACAAAAAAAAGGCGCCACACATGTTCTGCCGCGCGTACACGGCCGGCGGGGCTGTGCCTCCATCTCGGGTCGGTCATGGCGGCACCCCCATTTGCTGCTCTTCTTCCAGTGTATGTTCCCTTCCTGTCGTTCCCCCGTTGCATGACCCTGCTCGCGGCCAAGCATCAGAGACACTGGGCCCATCGTCCGTGCGTTCCAGGAAAATACGCTGCAGAGGAGCAGGCCTGCACGATAGCCGCGCAGGAGTGAGAAGGCCGTCGAAGGCCCTCTTCAAGACTAGCGCAGTGTCGCAATTCTCTCGTAGCGTGATGTCGCGCTCGTTGAAAGCGATGCCGTACGTCGACGAGACAGCGACGACAGTATGCATCGTGCGCAAGCCCGGGCAATGCGAGTCCGTGATGAAGACGTCGATGGGGTGAGTGCTCAGAAGAGGCCTGTGTCCGCATCTTCTTTGTCCCCCAGCAGCGGGAACAGTCAGCCTCCATGAATCTGCTGAAAGCCGCTTCGAGGTGCTTCCACTGGCCAGAGACCTCGAGGCGATGGCTGCACTCCACCGGCATCGGCACCGGCACCGGCGCCCCCCTCCCGCAGCACCATGATGATCAGACCGTCCGCAATCCGTCCCGCGGAAGCCCGTGCAAGGCAGAGCCCTCTGTAACGTCAAGACCACCGCGCACATTATCAAGTACTCCTCTCCGGCACCCCTTCTATAGCGTGAGAGAGGGATCTACATCGGGTGGGGATCAGTCGAATGTGGCTAGGGTGAACGTCCGCGCACAGAAAGTTTTCCGCAGGAGCCGGTACACAGCTACTCACTGGCGTAGGGCAGATAGAATAAGGAGATACGGAGGATAAGAAAGGGAGCGAGAGAGCTGGCTGTCAGAACTCACTGTCCAGAGCATGCCTTTGCAGTCCTACGTTGCGTGCTCGTGGGGGCGAAGAATATGGAAGTGAACGAGTAGGCGAAGGATGCGTGCATTGAGGCCCAAGAAGCAAAGACCTTCTTGTTTACGCTAATAACGCAGAAGCGCATACGCTATAGGGGCGAAAGCAGCGTCAGAAAAAAAACAACATGTGGTTCTGTTGGGCGGCAATGCAGCAATGGCAGTTGGTGCGCCAGCCGCCTACGGGTGCATCGTTAGCAGCGCACGACAATCTAAGACCTGGTGGGCAGAGAAAGAGATGAGGAGAGGGGAGAGTAAGGGGTGTTGAAGAAGTGGAAAGAGATGCGTCAGTGGCAAAGGAAATCGCATGGCCTGAGCGAGGGTGGGAAGAAAGAGGAGCCGTATGTAGAAGAGCATACAGAGACTCACAAGGCGGTGTTACAAGATCTCTGCAGCCCTCGCCTTCCTGCCCACCCATCTCTCCGTACGGCCTTCCCTCGTTCTGTGCAAGCCGCGCAGCTTGAGAGAGCGAAAAGTGTGGAGCGCCCCACAAAAGATGCCGCTAACGTGTGATGCTGAAGAAGTTCGTGCACATGTGTGTGAGTGGGCATCAGCATGTAGCACGTGCGACGTCTTGCGTGCCTGTTACCTTCAGTATGTATGTGGAATCGGTACTCGGCGCTGCACCACACAGACGTGCAATGATGATCACGTGGAAGATAGCGAGCGAGCGAAGGGTAAGGAAGGAGGGGAGGGGGCCTCGCTTACTGAGTGAGGTTGGGGAGGTGAGAAGTGGCGTACGTCAGTGAAAATGCACATTCCAGCTCAACTCCCCAACGGACCGGGTGCAGGTGCCAAAATACAGCTGCCAAAGTGCCGTAGGTAAGATACGTCTGCAGAACTGCGTTTCAGAGACGTGAGCCGGCCCCCGCTCTTCCCCCGCAACTCCGGTTAGGCAAGCTGACGCTTGTTGGAGAGAATCCGCGCTACAACCGCGGAAGAGTTGATCACCTCTGTCTTGCGTAGCGTCTGCACGCTCGCTGGTAGTTCAACAGTACACCGCTTATGCCGCGCTGGCGCAAGTGTTGACACCTCATTCGATGAGATGGTGGCCAGAGACCCCAAAAGCTGCTGATACAGATGCTGCTTCGCAGGTGCTAAGTCGATCATCTCGAAGCGCACCAGCTTTCCCTCAAGCAGTTTCAGATGCACAAGCTTGTTAAACACACGCTCAGCAGAGCTGCCCAGCTTGAAGGTGAGACAGTGGGCGAGTGAAGTAACGGGGTGAAAGGCACGGACAGGGTACACAAGCGTCACCCCGCACGCCTTCATTGCGGAGGCCAGCACATCTTGTACACCAGTCGTGGTCAGCAGCAAAGATGACGACGGACGCTCCGGTGAGGGGGTAGCAGTGCGGAAGAAGGAAGTGACGTCGCGCAACTCCTGGCACATGCTCCTCTCCAGACCGTCAACTTCGCCGCAGTCAACTTTGACACTCAGCGATGTCGCACCGGGAGTATAGTCCACGTAGCCTTTTCGGCCCAGTTGAAGCGCCAGCCACTCTGTCCTCGCCGTCATGGGGATGAACACCTCCTGTGGGTACGCCTGGCGCAGCGCTGCCGCCACGTCCGCAGCAGTGGGGAGGTCTGCCTTGTTCAGAGCCACAATCATTGGAAAGCGAAGACGAACGTACAGGGCGACGAACGTGTGAAGCTCCTTTGGTCCCCATGTGCGTAAGAGGGTTGTCAGAGCAATTTCGTTGGCAATGCCGACGCGCCGCAGCACGCGGTCCACGAAAGTCGGAGTGCTCCGGTACCCGCTGAACATGGTGCGCAGTTTTGCCGGCTGCCGCACTAGGCTCGTCCATTTGGCGCGAAGGTTGTCGTAGATCCAGCTGTGCACCTCCGAGCGCACCCAAGTAATGTCCTCCATCGTGGAGCCCTGGCCAGGTGCGCACGCCGTGCCGTCCGCCTCTGTCGCCGCTGCTCCATCCACCACATGCACCAGCACGTCTGCATCGCACAGGTCATTTAAGAACTGGTTCCCTTTGCCCTTGCCTTGGTAAGCGCCCTGCACAAGCCCGGCCACATCCTTCACTCTCACCGGATGTCGGCGAAAGTGATCGTTGCCCAGCGCGCGTACATGACCGTATGATGCATCGCATAGGTCACTCGTAAGGCCGGAGGAAAGAACGGCGCTACTCGGCGCTGCACTGCCGGCTGTCGCAGTCACCTCAGTGAAATCGTCACCAGCACATGACACCGCTGCCGCGCGCAGCGTCGCGCATGGGCAGTACAGAGGTGCCAATCCAACGCCGATGTTCGGTTCGATAGTTGTGAAAGGAAATGCCGCAACACGCGCCGCGTCGCTCTCGGCAGCCGGGTTCGTGATGGCGTTGAAGAAGGTGCTCTTGCCAGCGCTAGGCTTGCCGATTAGGCCGATTGTCAGTGTACAGGACCCGCCACCACCGCCAGCAGCCGCAGCATCCTCAGAGTCGGCTTCCTCGCTGTCAGCCTCCCCGTCGTCGTCTTCGCCGACGTCTGCGGTTGAGCAGCGGATATCGCGGCGGCGTTTTGTCTCAGCCAAGAGGAGTTCAGCAGCTTTTGCCTCCGCCTCAGCGATGTACGCTTCCCGAAGCAACTCATCCTCTGCCGCCCAAGGGCCAGCCAGCTGGGACGCAGCAGCTTCTCCGTCAGCCCCACCGTCAAAACCACTGTGAGCCCCACCGCGGCCACACGCCTCTTCGGCAAAGACATCAACAAGGACATCTAACTTCTCTTGCGCCAGCCCAGCTGCGTAGAGGTAGGCTGGCAGCAGCATCGCCGTCCCAACGCCGAGCTCGTCGGCGAGGTAGGCGGAGGTGCGCACTATGATATCTGCTGCCCAGCGCTCGTATTTGACCGAGTGCCAAGCTGGACTGTCAGCCATCTCCACTATCGGCATCGTTGACGGGTAGCTCCAAGGCACGCGGAAGCAAACCTTGATGCGTTCTAGCACGTGCATCGCAGACGCCCCCAGCGACTCTGCCGACGGCGAAGAAGAGGACACCAGCAGAGACTTCACATCCGTGAAAAGCGGAATGCGCACAAGTGTCTCGCTGCCGCAGGACAGAACGCACTCTTCCTCGTACATGGAGCGGACCATCTCCAGTTCTTCCGCACGGGCCTCGAGCGTCTCGGCCAACTTGGCAGAGCTCAGCAAAGCCGTCTGACACACCTCTCTAACCGCGACGCGCACCTCTTTCAGCGCAGGAATACTGTGCCCATGCTCGTGAAAGAGAATATGAGAAGCGCTGCTGCAAACCTGCGCGAAGCCGGCGCTCTCCTCCGGCGCCACAATGGCGTCCTTCTTGCCAATGATGTGAAGAAAGGGCAGTGCACCAAAGACAGTGGCGCCGGTGTCAGAACGCGAAGTGCTGTCAAAGGCGGACTGAAAGAGGGTGTTGTTTGCGTTGCGCACGAAGGTGCGTCGTGGATCTGGCGCACCGGCTACGATGACGCCGCGCAGCTGCGCAGCCACCGCGCTGTCCGACGCGTACAGCCAGAGGTATCGATAAATCATCAAAGCGCCTTGCGAGAAACCAAGCATGACGGTAAAGGCGAGGTCAGTGCCTGGGCCGGCGGGCTGCATGGTCGCCGCAACCAGCGCATCTCCAGCGCTGTAGTCCTCCTTGCTGTCAGCGCTGCACCACGATCGCGTGTGTATGTCATCTTGCTCTGTGATGAGAGGTAGCACATGCGGTGCCTCTAGAAACACAAGCTCTGCAGTGTGGGCAAGGTCATCCTGGAAGAGACTCAGCTGATTCTGGAAGATTTCCCGCGTCTGTTGAGCGCCGTGCAGACAAAGCACTCGCACAGCCATCAACGCAAGGGTGGATGGGGAAAAAGGCAGAGGAGAAAGTCACTATAGCGTTTACGGTAGTTAAGAATCACGCCAAGAGAAAAATGAAAGACGCACTCGCACGCACGCGCAGCAAGTGACTGTGTGAGATTGTGCGAGTGGACGCTATACGGGAGAGTGTCGCGCTTGTTGGGCAGGCCGTGCGTGCTCAAAGGGAAGAAGAACGGAAAGAGGAGGACGTGGTGCCTGCATGCACGAGTAAGAGTGTATGCATCATGATTCCCGCGTATGTGTGGCCACCGTCCGACGCAGACATAGCGAAGATCCAAATCTGTCATTTGTTTCCAGCACGCCATCCCCCTCCCCCTCTTCTGCCGTGAGGTCCGCTGCCGCACTAGACCACCTCCAACAGCGTGAAGAGCGGCACGATGGCTATCGAGTGTGCACACACGGACACTGGGGTGAAGCACGTGCAACAGAAATCAAAAATGAGCGAAGGGAGAGTGCACAAGAGTTGCGCACCACACAGACATAAGGTGTCTGCGTGTGTGTGCTAGCCTGCAGCAAGAAAGGAAGACCAAACCGCGCCGCCCATGTCGGGCACGCACGCGGAGCAGGTCGCTTTAGTCGCTCACACGAGCGCATACATACGAAAGGTGAAAGTGCCCCACGTGCACTTGACTTTGCGTGTGTGCGCGTGTGCTCGCACTGCGTCGCTGTTCATTTCCCTCCGTTGCGCTGCATCCTTCCGTCTCTGCGCACATGCTCTCCTTGGAGAGAAAACGGCCAAGCTCCACCCATCCATCAGCTGCCTCAGTGACCGCCGGTGTTACAGCCGCCATGATCAGCGCAGTTGCAGATCCGACTGCAGTAAAAGAAGACTTCGTTCGAGCCGCGCTTTCCATGGCACTCAGTCGGCTAGCTGGCGGCACTCAAGGTGCCCTCGCCCCTTCTGCTGCTGTAGCGGCTGCGCACACTGCTGCGGCGGGCGCAGCAAATATTCCATCTCAACAAGAGCCTTTTCTTCGCCAGCACACAGTGTCTGGTGCGCCTTCGTCATAACCTCCTCCGCATGCCTCAAGTCTGTGGCAGGTGGAGCACTTGCTGCAGCAGAGTCAGAAACGTAATTAAGTGCGGCACATCGCGTTGGCCCCTCGCTCTTGGAAGCGATGGTCAACTCGACATCGGAGGCATGGCTGCTGCCTCGAGATGTCCCATGGTCGTCCGTCTCCACCGTGGATAACGGGCACTTCTGAAGAAGGCGCTTCAACGAACTTGAAAAAGCTTTGACAGCTGCCAAGCAGGTAATGCAGTAGCTTTCGAGGCACCATGATGCAAGCAGAAAGATCTTGCAATCGGCTACCGAGCACCACCGCTGGCAGCTGCGACTGATCAGCGGAAGTCCAAAAGCTTCGTGGCAATGAGGTGAAAGGCCACGCAAGTTTGTGGTCGAGCCCTTGAGTGCGTCACGTCTGCTCCCGATCAAGCTGGATGGTCAGGTCCATGTCTCGCGCATTCAACTCGTCTACCTGCCGCTTGCAGACTAGACTTTCAGGTGCACAGAGTAGAGTGCACCTACCTTTGTGATCGCATCTGAGCAATCTTGGCATCCAGTTGAAGTGCAACGGCGTCCATGGAGACTTCCAGGGTCGTAATGGTCAAGTCCCGCAGACATCCTAGCATCTGCCTCCACTGTGAGAACAGCGGATAGCCTCCTCTGGTGCGCTTCCTCTGGTCGCAGCAGTTGTTTGAGAAACCTCAAGCTCCGCACAAACCCGTGTATTTGTGTGCACGCACGCCCCCGCAGCGGCCTTGCATCCTTCGGTGCTGTGCTGCGCGGCGAGACGGTGGTAATCCATCCCTGCGGCACTAAGCCACTCCCCTCACGGAAAATGTGTGCTGTCACTTCAAAGAAGTTTTCACTTAAGTGGTGCAGCAGAGCTGCCTGACGGCCGAACACCACAGCCTCTGCAGAGGACTTGGTATCGCAGAGATGGAGGTTGGAAGGCCACTCTCGTAATGCATTAGGAAAGTCACTAGCGCTCGCTGGTAGAGTCCGGTCCGCCACGTACGACGTGAAGCGCACTTCTTCAGCGGTGTTGGAGTCCTCATGTGCTCTCCCACTAACTTTGCTCGCTGCGCATCGACAAGGGAGTGGTATGTCTCTGCGCTGGCCTGATTCACCATGCAGATGGCCACCCACAGTGACTTCGACGCCAGAATGCAGTGGCGCCTGTGTGCATGCCAAGTAGCTTACACCCCTGCCAACGTGTGCAACAGGGGGGGGGGCTCGGTGATGGTGGAGGAGTCTGCTTCGATGGTGGGCTGTGGCACCGCACTAAGTTCGGGTAAAGACCGCCCGTACAGGAAATCTTTGAGACTCCGGCACCTTGTCCGTGAGGAGAACGGCGCAAGTTTGCCGAGTTCTGCGGCTGTGAATCTAGCCGACACCGTTTGTCAGGTCGAGGCTGTGACCGTGACTCATACACCCGCCCTCTCCCGTTTCTGACCGCGTCGGCGGGGAGGAGGGAGTGACGAGAGAAAGAGTTCAGCCATCTACGTCGCGTACGCGCTTGCGTCCTTCCATCACAGCACCTCTCTCTTTCTCGGGGTCACCCCCGATCGCGTACGTATGGGTTGTCCGTCCTTTGTGCCTCAGAGGAAGAGAGGGAGAGAAAGGTCGTTGGTCTTTCCAGTAGGCACGCACGTGTGCGTTATCGAGAGATGACCTTTGCGCGGGCCAGCGTCGTCCCGGCAGAGGCGTACGCATACACACGGACAGCACAGTGCAGGAAAGACGCGGGCAGCTCAGTATGTGGGTACGAGAAGGCCGGATGAGCCGGAGAGAACACAGAAGACATATTTCGGAAGCCACGCAGCGTTTCCGCAGTGCCGCACGCACTCTCATCTGGCGACTTATGAGTGTGCTGCAAACCAAGACTGGAAGCTATCAGTGTCGAGCACGAAAGGGAGAACAAGTGTGCTCATCCCAACCCCAAGCTATGCATTGCGCTTCCCGATCGTCAGAGCTGAGGTCGCCAAGATCGATGCCCATCTCCTGGCAAGGTCAACTTGCACGCGCGGCACATCAGCGTTGTGTGTGTGTGTGGGTGGATGGGGGTGACTTTGTGAGCATGGGAAGTACTTGTGTGTCTGTATATGAACAAGGCAAGACCAGCTGAATTAGTGCAGGCTGTGCTTTCTCGCGGGCACGACTCTGTTCGTCTCACCTCACCCATCCACCCACCCCTCCAAGACCGCTACCGAGTCCCTATCTGCGCGAGAGTACCCAAGCGCGGGCTCTTGTAGGGCTGTCAGCTTAATTGATCGCGCAGCAGCTTCTCCACCAGCTGCAACGCTCGCACATGCTCTGTGTCTCCTTGGCTAACACCCTTTGAGCGGGCGCGCTTCCGTGGACGCGCCGGTGGCGGCGTGCCGCTAGGTTGGAACAGGAACTCGTCGTCTCCCGTGGCTGCCTCTGCAAAGCATACCGCGCCGTCATCCACAGGCCCCTCTCCGGTGCCGTCGCGCAGACGCTCTCGTAACAGCAGCAGCGCGTACTGAAGTGCTTGAGTATGGAAGTCTGTACCCGCTGCTGAAGCGGCCACCGAGGAAGCAACCGAAGTATTCGCTGCTGTCACTGTAGAGGAGCGCTGCGCCTTCTTCAAAGGCCTTGTCTGTCGTGTCTTACTCGATGTCGTTGGCGAGAGTGCTGGAGTTGATCCGCACTGCCGCGAGTGGTAACGAGCCGGATGCTGTGCGGAGGAGGCGGAGTCTGAGCTGTCTGACCCAGACACCTCATCTCTCTCTTGTTCAGGGGAAGCCCCCTCTGAATCCGCACAAAGGTCGGAGGAGTGTGTGCAAGGCGCAGACAGAGGCAAGCTACTCAAAATCACTTTTGCACTCGAGTTGGAGGTGTTGGTGCTGATGTATCTACGACGTGTCAGATGCCGCTTCTCTGATGACGTCGTACCCGGTGATACGGGTAGACTCTGTGAATAAAGCATGGGGTCAGCTCGAGCTGGTTCTCTCTTGGCCTGATGCTGCGATAGTGGCTGCTCTCTCTGCGTTGTCTGATGGCCGATTACAGAGAACTGCTGAGTGGTGAAGTAGTGAAAGAGCTCTGCAATGTGACGGCACACCTTTTCTCCGTCGTCTGTGTGAGGCACCTGTTCATATAAGCGGGGAGTGCACGTGCAGGACAAGCTCAGCACGACAGTGCGCCATTTCAAACGGGCGAGAAGCACCACAGGAGCTGCCAAAGTCGATGCACTCGAATATGAAACGCAAGCCTCACCAACGGAGAGCCCCGTTGAGGTTCCCTTCTGCGCAGGGATTTCTTCCTTCACCAATGCCAGCAATGGCGCCAATTCCACTAGAACCCGCACCTGCAAATAGCGCCGAATCGTTGCCGACGCGGAGTAGCGCAGTGGGCCTGTCATGGCACAGCTGTAGTCGGAGAGGTAGTCTGTCAAGCACCGATGTGACGCACGTGCGTACGATTCCACAACGTTCACCGCTGTCACGTAGTTGTCGGGCGTGAATAGCACTCGGGCGAAGAGGTGGAGAACGGCCAGATGCGCCGGTGCGACCACCACCGGCGGTGGCTGCGACGCCAGTACACGGTCCTCACGACGTGCACTGCTTGCAAACGTGTCTTCGTTACGCATGGCAGGCAGCACCATCCCAAACGTGACCCACTTTGGCCGCTCTTCTGGCGACAGCGAGGGGCCAGTCACACTCGACGCGGGCAACACATTCGCGCTGGCGCCCATCAAAGCCGCATGCGATACCGGAGGGCAAGCTAAGTTTCTTTTGGATGTGCCGCCGTTTTGGTGCATTGGATCGACGCGCACGCGGCGGAGAACGAGTTGTGGTCGTCGCGGCTGGCGCTGCAGTTCAGCCGCCAAGCCGTTCCATTGGCATAACTCTGCAAAACATCGCTCCTGCAGCGAAGAAGCACGGCCCCTCTCCGACGCACTCCCACTGCAATTGTTTTGCATAAGCGCGGAAACAGCCAAGACCGCTGTCTGACTGCTCACCTCAGCATCTTCCACCACAGGCGTCTTCACAGGTAGGGAAGTGAGAGGAATACCCGCAGCAGACCTGAGCACGTCGGCGCAAACCTGCATGCTATCGAACACCTGATCCAGCGACAAGAGTTGTGCTAGTGCAGCGTGTCCGGCGGCGCTGCACGACACCGCGAAACTGCGATCTGCATTGGTATTGTACACACTTGATGTCAACTGAATCGCATCTCTAAACAGCGCATACTCCTCGTCCGGCGTCGGCACCGCAGGGGAAGCACTAGGCACTCGATCGGAACGTCCTACAACACTCGATGGAGAGTCCGCTGACATGGAGACGGCCAGGAGCGGTGGGATAAAGCTGTGCTCCACATGTGCGCGCTGCGTCCACCACCGCAGCGCCTCCCCCACAGACAGTGGTGATGGACAAAGAAGCACCACCAAAGCATTATTGGCTCGTCTGTCTGTACGTTCAATCTGCGCGCTTGCACCTGCAGCACTGGTCCTGCTGCACTTCCTGTCACCCGAGCGCTTGCGACTCGGGTGCTTTGGTGTGGCATTTGAGGGCAAAGGCGAGGAGCCGACAGGCAGCGCCAGACCTCCACCTTGGCTGGCACAGCTCTCGCTATGAAGCCATCCCCAGTACATGAGAACCTGGCGCAGCAGTGTACCATGGGCCTCCTGATATCCCTCCGACAATTCAATCCACAAGCAGCATCTACCGGACTCAAAAGATGATGCAGAAGTGCACACCGCAGACCGCCTTGCCTGCAAAACCGATGACTGTACACCGGCGGCACGCTTTTCGGTGGATATCGCCTGCGCGCCGGCGCCATTGGAGCCGTTGGCGTTGCTGCTCCGTGTGCACGACGGGGTTCCAGTAGCGGCAGCCAATGTCTTCTGACGCTTTCTCCGGTTTCGGGGTGGAAGTGTCGACAGGGATATCGGTGTTTTACCCTGTCCTGTCGCGCCAGAACTGGCTGCTGCCGAAGTGCTGCCGTTAGCTGGCAACTCGTCCTTTGTGCGGCCGTCGTCGAGCTTCTCTCGCTGTGTGGTCAGTTGGGGCGCTGGCGGTGACGACGAAGACAACGGTAATGCGGTCAAGGCTCTCGGGGCTGCCTCCATCTCCTCTCGCGACGCTTTGGCCACAGCCCGCCCCACCGATGGTGCAACAACATCTTCAGCTGCTGCCGAAGTCCGTGGAATTTCTGCCTTCCTGGAACGCTTCCTCCTCAATCCATTTCCTTGGGACTGCGACGGCACTGATGGAGTAACTGAGGGTTGGTAAGCGGCAGACGCCATGAGCTTGAGGCTCACGCCTGCGTCGCTGCCGGCTGTGAAAAGGTTAAAGAGCGGCACGTCGTCACCCGCCAGATGCGTCGGCCCTTGTGAATGGAGTTCCGCTGACAGTTTCGAGGAGTTTGATGGTTGAAAGATGTGCTCAGGCGCATTGCGGGATGCGGGCGGGTGGTCCGTGGAAGTCTCTGTCGGACCTCGTGCACTGTCACAGTTCTCTTTCTGGTCAAGTGCTCCTGCTACCTTTGGCATTGGCCCAAGTCCGGCAATATTGCTTGGCGTTATTGTCACCGCACTCTGATAGTTGTCCTCCGTTGCTGCCTTGGTTGTCTGCCTCCGTCTGGAAGAGGGTGGTTGTGAGAGTGACGCTGCAGCCAGCACGCCCCTCTCTGCGACAGATACTGTCTCGCTGCTAGTTGGCAATGCCCCTTCCTCTCCTCTCTTCCTTATCCGCCTCCGCTTCGCTACTGGATTACCATCGGCTAGGCCAACACCTTGCGCATCATTGTGGCCCTCCACAAGTGGGGGAGAGGTATCTGTCTGCACCCGCTGTCTGCGCTTCGGGGCTGGCATTGCCGGCAGCAGCATCGGCACCCATGGGAGCTCCGTAGTGTTAATGCGGCTCTTCGTGTGCCACTGGTCTGCCAGGGGATCTGCATCATCTGCACAAAGAAGGCTAGTGGCCAGATGAGACAGAGATGGACGGACTGGCGTCTCCGTGGGCGATGCAGCCACAGCCGACAACGGCGGCGCAGTGGATGGGGAAGCAGAGAAAGACAACGAGGACGGCAGTGGAGTCGGTGGAGGTAACTCGTCCAGCGCTGTCAACGGCAGTGTCGACACAACATCCGCAACACTTAGGTCTTTCGCCGATGACCCACTGCGCTCAAGTTCGCGTTCCTCAACTTGAGGCTTACTTGCTGTTCGCGGAGTGCACAGCAACAACGGTGAGGATTCCATGGCGGGCGGTGAGGCGCGGCTGCAGTACCGCCCCTCGTCGTCCGTGCAGCTAGGAAGCACCTGCGTCGTCATCGCGCTCGCCGAGACAAGGGGTGGCGGGGTAGAAAAAGAGGATGTGGTCCGCATCTCAGCCAGCACTGCGGAAGATGATAAGGACGAAGAAAAAAGAGATGCCCTCTCTTCCCTCAAATCGGAGCTCTGCCCTGCTTCGTGTACTGCGCTCAAGGGTGCAAATGCTGTGGGCTGGCTATGTGGCAACGATGATCCTGTCCGTTGCAACGGCTCTCCTTCGCCCGGTGGTGCCGCACTGGAAGGAGACGTGACGAACGCTGATGACCTGAACGGGAGCAGGGACTCAGCCGAAGTTAATGAATCTGTTATGTACGAGAAAAGTGAACTTCGAAGCGACGGCGCGGAAAGCGCTTGGGACGACTTCGCGGGGAGTTGCACTACCTCCGGGATCTGCCGCATTTCTGGTTGTACCTCATGGTCGAACACAACGGGCTCGGATACATCTCCTAGAATAAGTATCGGAGAAGCCACTGCTGGCAGCGAAGCCCGTGTCAGTGAATTCGTGTGCGAGTGATACGAAGACAGAGAAAACGACGCTGGTGATACGAAGGCAGTCGAATCTTCGTCGTAGTCGCCGTAGCCGTCAAGTGAGTGAACCAAGGAAGTGTCTAAGGAGGTGAAAGGCGACAGTGAGCGCCCCGCCGTCGTGGGAGTGGATGCAGAGGAAAGCAAGCGTTCTACCCCGCTTCTCTCTCCACTACCTCTCCGCATTCTTTCGTGCCTGGGTCTCTGTGTGTATGTGTGTGTAAGTGTACATGTGTGTTATATCTCTTCCTGGTCGAGTTCGTGTTCTACGCATGCGTGACACGCGCACACATGACTTAATGTATTTGTATGCGTGTATGAAGGTCCGTGGTACCCCATGGCAATCAGCAAGACGGCGTTGTAGCATGAAATACACGTAGGCAGAGAAGGGGGGAGGTGAAAACGTCGGTTCGCGCGTGCGGCAAGCATCAGCGTAGCCGAACGTGTAAGAAAGTGTACGTGTACGTGCCAAAGAAAGCGCAGGAGCAGCAGGAGCAACGCATCGACCATACCGGTGAGCCCTCTCAGAGATGTACATGAGAAGCCAGTCCACAGGAAACAGAATCGCGGAAAAGTGAGCTTCTGGCACCATGATCGACGTCGACGAGTAGCACGCAGAAGACGGAGCACAGCACTGACAACTTCCACCGTGCACCGACTATTTCCGACCCCCAACTCGAACGCACACTTGCCTGAGCATCAGCATCGCTTGTTCATCCTTTCGTGAACGCAACTCAGCAAGGAAAACGAGAGATGTTGGCTGTCACTGTGAGTCAGTGGTCCCACTTATGTGTCACCGTAGTGATGGCGGGGTGGAAAGACCGAGACAAACCGCACGCGGCACACCCGCAGAAACCAACAAGCTACAGCAAGTGGCAAAACGCACATTTTTTTTGTCAGACTGCCGTCACGTCAAGAAACGCCGAGGCTGGTAGGGCGGCACCTTGGTCGGCGGCATCAAGGCCCACCACCCACTCAGATGAGAGACCACGCAGCCCTCTAATACATGTCCATGCCGAACCGCTTCCGACGACGGCGGGCCAGGTGCCTACGACGTGGGGGAGGGGGAGGGTCAGAGAGACTGATCGCTAGTGATGCTGACGGAGGTGTTCTGGATGGCAGCGCGTCCGGGAGACACCCGCCACTGTGCGCACGCTTGTGCTGTTTCGTGTGCTTGGCGAGGTGCCAGCGTTACCCGGGCATGTCTCGCCTGGTCCTCGCGCTGCCTGTGGGTATGTTTGAGGCGCCTGGGCAACCTTGCGGGGTGCGCCGCGTGCCGGTCAGCATGGCGTGGGGTGGCGTGCGGGGCGTGTGGCGGGTAGTGGTTGGGGTGGAGGCCCTGTCCGGTACTGCTGGGACGGCACGTTGCTGTAGCGTGAGTGCGCGGCTGCCTCGCAACAAGTGGTGAGTCTCTGACGGGGCGACCTTGGCGGAGCTTAACGTACGTGCTGTGGCAACATAAACGGAGAGGGGGAGCAGTTTCACTGTGCGGAGGAGGGAAAGGTGAAGCTTGTAGGAAAGAAATACAAAACGGAAACGATTTCAGCCTCAGTAAGCAACCGCAGAGGCAAGAAAATGCGTGTGAGGAAAGAGGAGAAAGAGGAAGAGGAGGGGATCATATATATCTGTGTGTGGGTGTGTGGGTGTGTGGGTGTGTGGGTACGCGTGTCATGCGCGACTGAGTCACAAAATCACCGCTATCAGTGCTGTGTGTCGGCATTGCAGCGTCGGTGAACGTTTTGCCTGTACTCGCACACGTGCCATGTGTTCGAGAGCGTTTCCGTCGCTGTTGGGTGTTCCTCGAGCGCTCTTTCATCATCGAACGTGCTGCACGCACTTTTCTGACATAACAATGACAGTTAGAGAAAGATATGCGTACGCTCACCACAGGAGACACACAAACGAAAGAATAGAAGCTTGGCAATCTGTGAACAAGCCGAATCACAACGGCGAAGACGGTATCCATGAGGGCGGGGGGAGTGGGGGGGAGACAGGGAGCGGGGAGAGAGAAAACTATAGAGAGACAGCACATGAACGAACGGATAAAAGGGATGCAGCGGAAACGGGGCTGATGAGGCGGCGTGCAGGGGCCCCCCGCTCTCCACTCTTCCGCACACACAGACACACACACACACAGAATGAGAGACGGAAAAGGGGGAGCTCCACAGAAGCCATTGCTTCCAGGCGCCCATCGAGCAGCGTGGCTCACACACATCATCACCCCTTGCACCGAAACACACGCACGCACACGCACGCACATGAACAAGAAGTTGGCAATTCACAAACACGTATACGCACACAGAGATAGGTGCCCACCCGCGCAGGGAGGAGTGAAGGAGACAAATCCCAAGTGCACGCTTGATGAATTGCCGTGCGGCGTGCGTGGCCAGGGGAGTCATTCTTGCTAGCGTGTGCCGACGTCCACGCACCCCTGTGCATCCTTTCCTTTCACCACCACCCACATCTCCTCGCACTCCATCAGAAACGATGTGAGAAAGGGTGGTGTATGGGTAAGTGGGTGAGGCGCCCGCACTGCAGCAAGAGGTCTCGCATACCCCTCAGCTGTGTGTGGCGGTGGGCTTTGCACCCGTCATATGCGCGTCTTCGGGTGTGGCACTGTCAGTGACCTTCTGCTGTTCGCTCAGCTGCTGGTGCCACATGACAGCGTACAAGCCGCCCTTGTCCAGCAGCTCTGCATGAGTGCCTTGCTCCGCCAGGCCACCTTTGCCGTCGAGTACAAAAATAATGTCGGCTTCCTTCACGGTGGTGAGGCGGTGTGCGACAAGAACGATTGTGCGTCGCCGCGTCCGCTCTGTAGCGTTTTTGAGCGTCTCCATCACGTTCAGCTCAGTCATGCTGTCGAGTGCAGAGGTAGCCTCATCGGCGAGTAGGATAGGAGAATCCCTCAGAAGCACACGTGCGATGGAGATGCGCTGCTTCTCGCCACCGCTAAGCCTTAGGCCTCGTTCACCGACAGGTGTGTTGTAGCCTTCGCTCATGTTTTCTATGGTGTCATGTAGGCTTGCAGCCCTCGCCGCCGCCTTCACCTCAGCATCCGTTGCGTCCATGCGGCCATAGAGGATGTTGTACCGAACTGACTCGTTAAAGAGCACCGTATCTTGTGGGATGACCCCGATGTACTTGCGTACGCTCTCCATGCGCAGCCCGTCGAGGGGCTGCCCATCCAGCAACACTTGCCCAGATGTAGTGTCGTAGAAGCGGAAGAGGAGCCGGAATATGGTGCTCTTGCCGCTCCCTGAAGGACCGACAAAGGCCACTGTCTTCCCCCCTGGTATTGTGAGGCTGAGGTTGCGCAGAAGGCGGTGGTGCTCCTTCTTATACTCAAAGGTGACGTCGCGCAGCTCGATGGTGCCGTTGATGTACTTGTATTCCTTCGCGTCCGCCTTGTCTTTCACCTTCGACTTTTGGTCCAGCAGGGCTATCATCGCCTGCATGTTCTGTGTGCTGCTTTGGACTTCACGGTAAATCATGCCAAGGTAACTCAGCGGCATATAGAGCTGCATCAGCAGCGCGTCCACCAGCACTAAGTCGCCAACAGTCATCGCGCCCGTCAGCACACCAGATGTGGCAAGGTACAGACACAGCACACTGGCCACAACGAAAATGAACTGCTGCCCAAAATTCAGCAGCGCCATCGTCTGGTCAAGTATCACAAGCTTCCTGTTCATGTTCGCGGTTTCCTTGCAAATGCGCTCGGACTCATACTTCTCTGAGCCGAAGTACTTGATCGTCTCGTAATTAAGCAGCGAGTCCACAATAAGCCCGCTGACGCGGCTCTCAAGGGCATTGTATCGCGAGCGGAACTTCGAGCGCCAGTTCGTCACCAAAAAGGTCCACGCCACGTAAGATGAGACCGCGATTAGTGCAATGCCGATGAACTGCGGGCCAGCCTGACTGTTGAGGGCACAGCATACAAGCCCCATCTCGAAGATTGTCGGGGCAATCATGAAGAGCAGCACGTACGCCAATGACCAGAACGCACGACTGCCGCGGTCGAGGTCTTTGCTCAGGACGCCAGTCTCACGGCCGAGGTGATAGTCGAGATCCAGTTGGTGCATTTTGTTGAACATCTCCATTGACAGCTTTGTAGAGGCGTGCCCGCCAACCGGGGCGAAAAGCACGGTCTTAAGCTCCTCGGTGACAAAGGTTGTGATGCGACAGATGCCGTACGCTACAACGCACCCGAACACGCCTACGGTGAGCGGGCCGGCCACCGTCACAGCCTCCGCTGTTGCCGTGGCTGGGGCCAGCAGGTCCACGATCGTCTTGAACCAGAAAGGAACCGCCACCTTCAGCACTTTGGTCACCAGAACACACACCACGCTGCTCGCCACAAGCATCTTGATCTTTGGCTCGCCATGTGGCCAGAGGTAGGTCCACATCTTCCACAGAACACGACCGATGGGGATGTCAGACGTCTTCTCCGATATCTGAATCCCGTCCAAGCGAGGAGGCGTGTTAGTGCTCGCCGCAGGCTTGTCTTTCTTCGCTGGTGCCCCCGGTTCTGCCGCAGGGTCGCCAGCGCTCGTCTTCTGCGTTGCGTTGAATGGCAATGCATCTACTGGCGAGGCAGGCGGAGCCGCTGGTGATAACGGGTGATTTGGGCTCCCCAAGAACTCTTCCTCAGTCGCCGCTCCCCGTTCGCCCATGCCCAGGAGATGAGTCGCCTCCGTTTCTTTTACGGAGAGGGGGTCAAATGTGGCAGATGAGTCACCATCGCTGCTGCCACCTCTCTCCTTTCTCCGTTCCCCTCCAGCTGTCTCGCTCTTCCTGCCGCTGCCACTTCGGTTCTTTGAGGCAACCTCTCTCTCACTGCTGGCAGTGGGGGCGCTATCTCCACCCGTTCGCGCAGCTGACGTGTCACTTGGCGACCCTGTCGCTTTTTGTACATCATCGATACAAGAAGGGGCACAAGCGCTTTCCAGAAACTTCTTCTTTCTCTCGTCGTCTGGGAGATGAGTGCCGTTTCGAGTGCGCAGCAGCCAGGATGAGCACACAAGTGTGCGTTCTTGTGTTAACCAAGCGCTATAACCCTGTGGCGCCGACGGCGTAAGCAGTGAACGTGTGCCGAGGCCTTGCCGCTTCGGAAGCACTCCTCGACGGATGCGCAGCGCAGTAGTCGCCAAAGGTCCGTACAGTGTGGTCACTTGTGCGGCAGCACCCTTGTACATGCCAGCGCCGCGTAGCAGCGGAGTCCCTCGCCGCAGCATGATCCCATCAAGCGTCGCAATATGCAAATAGTAGCAGAAGGGAGAGAAGCGGGGGAGGGGACGGGCAGAAAGAGGTGCGTTAGACAGCGAGTGGGTCTTTCAACGACACGGTCGTACTGATGGGAGAAGAGAAGCGCCGCTCGATGCCTGCCCGAGTCCCTCCGCTCCCCCCTTTGCCTACGCGACAGAGGTGTGTAAAGAGCCGAAGGAGAGAGAGAGAGAGACGGGGAAAAGAGTGCACGCCTCTTGTAGCGTCACCGCGAAACTCCGGTGCAGCTTCCTGGACAGGGAAGTAGGGCGTGTATACGTGAGTAGAAGCGTTTGCGTACCGGACACTGACCACAGTGATATATATATATATATATATATATATATATATATATGTGTGTGTGTGTGTGTGCAAACGCAAGAATTAGAGCAAGCCAACCGGAGAGTATGGGACGGGGTGGAAGGGCATGTTGGGGGGACAGTAACGAGAAGGAGCGTTAACAAGACAGAGAGAGGTGGTTGAGCGTGCGTGTCACAAAATTGGCGTACACAGGAATGAAGAGAAAGAAGTCCACGAGCACGGATAGAGAAGAGGAAGCGAGAAGGGTGTGGGGCAGTTAAGGAAGGAGAAGCAGAAAAGTATCACTACCTTCGCCGTTGATCATGACATATGTGTGTATCCGTTCATGAGCTTGCAGAACAGTGGCACACGCGGCGTCGAATCCCCGATGAGCTGCAGCATAATCGCGTACTGTTCTGTTTCTCCTTTACAGCGGCGTCACAGCACAGCGAAGCAGACAACAAACGGAAAGCGGGCAGGGGAGTCCGAGCGCCGGTCTCTACGGAGTAAGGAATGGCGCCTCCCTGTGAGATATCCTCACCGCGGGGTGGCCATGTAATGTCATATCGATTTCGAGTGCCTGTCGCATAGATGCTGCCAAGCAGACGGAGGTGAAACAAGTAGGTGAGGAGAAGAGAGACAGAGGAAGGCCACACAAACGCTGGCAGCGCCACAAATGACAGCGCTTCTGCCTGCACACGCCCTCAATGGAAAGGGAAGCTGTCGCAAGGAGAAAGAGACTGCGTTACGTGCGGCCCACAAAACGAGTACGCCCGCTATCGTCCAGTGCTTATGACATCAAACGCAAGCCCTCCGCATGGCGGAGCAAAGTTCTTTAGTGAGTCTGCGATGCGGTCGCCGAGCCTAACCCGCCATATCGACCGCTGCCGTAGCCCATTTGTGTCAAGGATGTCTGGCCACTGCCGCCTGGTCGGCGCCGACGAGGAATGCGAAAGAGGCTCGGCACAATCAGCGACTCAATGGAGTCTAGCATCTCCCCCTGGGCAATGCGCGCACAGCAGGCCTCCAGAAAATCGATCTCGAAGCGGCTCAGCGGACACGATGAAGTCCACACATCCGCTGGGGGTCGATAATGCTGCCGCTGCCGTTCTGCCACGGGCGCGTACTCCATTACTTCAAACAGGCTTCGGTAAAAGCCGGCGCGATATAAGTAGGGCGCAAGGATATCGACACCTTGTAGCACCAACGTCCCATCCGGGACTAGCTCCATCGACACACTCGACGACCCCTCGAAGCGGCGGACAAAGTTCCAGCCGCCCTTTGCATCATGCCCACATTGCTGGCAGCCCTGCGCCGCCATGCTGTCTTCTGTCTTTACCCGCGGCGCTCCACATCGAGTGCAGTGTAGAACCCACAGCCGAATTTGACTAGGCAGTGCCTGCAGTCCATCGTGTCGGCCCTCAAGAAAGTTTACGATAACGACACCACCATCGTCTT
Source organism: Leishmania tarentolae (assembly GCA_033953505.1). Lineage (NCBI taxonomy): Eukaryota > Euglenozoa > Kinetoplastea > Trypanosomatida > Trypanosomatidae > Leishmania > Leishmania tarentolae. Next base: position 1,211,477 of record CP119856.1, on the reverse strand, counting down.
GAGAAGTGGTCACAGAAGGCGACGTCTCCGCTGCTGCCTGGGACTCAGCGGTCAGTATGGGAACCTTCTCTGTTTTGACCTGCGCCAGTGGCGGTGATCCGGCTTGGCGGTCCGCGCTAGTGCTTGGCGCACCAGATCCCGCCTCTGGAGTCGCGGGTGATTCAACGCGAGGGCAACGCGCGCCGACCGGAAAATGCGCGGTGGATGTGATGGCAGAAGTGTTCGGTGTCGTGACAGGATGCATCTGCACCACGACGTCATCGCCGCCGTCTACCACGTCCCCAAAGTAGTTCTCGTAGTCCCCTTGAGTTGCGTCCACCACCTCCATGATCACCTGCTCCTTGCGCCGCTCTCGGGTAGTGTCACCACTGCGGAAGGCGCCGTCCGGCTCCAGCACCACCATATGTGTGCCCGCTGGCATCTTATCAATGACATTCTTCATCCAGAGGTCCACCTGTAGTGAAGAGGAGGTGACGCGGCGCTCGCATACGGGACATGGTCCAGCCGGATCACGCATGGAGCGACACTTATTCAGCATCACGACCCACGAGTCCAAGTCGCAGCACTGCAGGTGGTTGCACTCATTGCTACGCACGGGATAACGCATAGGGAGGCGAGAGTAGGGGCACAGCAGCGAAAACTCTACGGAAGCAACCATGAGGTCGTCGTCTTCGCCATCCTCCGCGTTAGGCATGTGCTGCGACTTTGATGACCGGGCATCCGTTGGTGATGCACCCTCCTCACCGGTCAGCACACGAGATGCACGGGAAGCTCGCCGACGCGACGCCTCCTCCTCCCCAAACGCCACATGCAGCGCGCGCTCCCGATGAGCGTGGAGCTTCCTTGCTGACTCTCGGCTCCCCTTGCGCGACGCGTCGAGATCTCGGATGATACGTCTCCGCACCTCTTGCAGAGTGCTGGAGATGTCGCTTGTCGTGGTGCTGTACTGCTGCTCCTCATAGTCTTCGCCGTCGCCTCTTTGGAGAAAAGAGCTTGACTGCACCGATGTAGAAGACCAGTGTTGTTGCTGCTGTGGACGTTGGTGGTGCTGTAGCTGAGGAGCCGCATCAGCACGGTGTCCACTAGAGGGAACGCCATGACTCACACGCGGGAAGCCAGAACGCGGCGTCGACGGCGCATCTGGAAAAGAACCGACGTGGTACCCACAATCACTGCTGCTGCTGCTCCGATGAGCGCTGGCAGCGTCGAAAAAACTTGCGATGGAAAAGTGATCTCTCGAGTGTCGCGCATCCGCCACTGTAGACGGAGACAGAGATGATGGCAGCGACTGTGGTAGTGGTCGATGGTGTCCACTGCTTGCTTTCGGCGGCATGCAGACAGTTCTAGCCTCCCTTCCCTTTGGAGTGCTACGCTTGGCGTCAAGTAAATGGCGTATCTGACCCACTACTCAGTTGATGGGAAGGCACTACTGCTCGCGTACACTGTCGCGGACTGTGCGTGTGGGGGGAGCGAGGGGTTAGCGGTCAGAGAAACCAGGAGAGAGAGATGAGAAAGACAGTGACTAAGTCTGTCGCAGTCACAGCCCAATGGCGAGTGATTGTGCACAAGTACTGCCACGGGAGGCGACCCGGAGCCTTTCTATGATACGGAACTACTCACCTTCGTTGTTGGCGGTGATGGTGTTTGCGCCATACACGAAAAGACTTCTATGGGACCGTGCTTGTGATAGAAAGCGCGCAGTCAACAGAAAGGAGAAGCGTCTCTCTGTGTGTGTGTGTATGGTGGGCAAGGGGGATGGATGCCCCGTGTGTGCGTAGTCTCCGTGCTGTGGAAAGCAGAGGCGAGAAGAGCGTAACGCCCTGTGATGAACCGAAGGAAGCGGAAGCCGCGTGCGTCTTCACGAACTCTTCTCTCGGTGCTGGCAAAGGGAGAAAAGACCGGAGACAAAAAAGGGGGGATGTGTGGTGCGCCACTTCTGTGCGCGCTTTCCCATCCCATGTGAAGCACACGCCAGATGCGCAAAGTAATATTAAGCCAAAGGACTCGTCGAGCTTGTTTGCTTTTATTTTCTCTTCGCGTTGTGTATGCCTGTGCGTGCGTGGGTACACAATTTGCATCACGCAGCCTGCCCTTTCTAGACTAGTGACGTACAAGGGTGAGATGAGGCGTGGCAGGCAGGAACAAAATACGCTTTTGTATACACACGTGTGTGTGTGTGTGTGTGTGTGTGTAATACAGGAGGATGCGGAGACGAAGAGAAGGAAGTGAGGTAGAGGAGTGGAAAAGAGGAGCAAGAGAGAGGGCATTGAGCAACAGACATACGCAGGGTGGAATAATACAAGAATCGAACGTATACACCTGTGTCTGCCTTTGGATAAACCACCTCACCAGAGAGAGAAAGAGAGCGTCATCTCCTGCTCCCACTTCCCCCATCAACGCGTCTTCCTGTCTTACCCGTATTTTACTGCTGCTGCTGCTGCTGTGAATAGTAGTGACTATGAGAAAACGTGTGTGGGTGTGGGTGCTTGTGCGATAGGACGTATACGGCGCTGTTAGCCAGGTCGGTGTCTGTGGCCAGCAAACGGAAAGGGAGCACGAGCGGTGCAAGAGACTCCCTTTTCGCCCTCGATGCAAGTCAGTGATCGATTTTTCCTCACACGGTGTACTTGGCATATACAAGCTCGGGGCCTGACATGAGACAAGAAGCGCCTTTGGCATTGAGTACCTCAGTCGTACCGCAGCGCGTACACCCATCGCGCACGCTGAAAAGCGTACACGAGAAGTCCTACTGACCAGAGCGCGTACAAAAGGTTCATCATTGACGGCGCAAGTAACTGAGGGGTCCGCATGGCGTGGAGGACGTACTGCGCGGATGCGGACGTAGCTACCGTACACATATACATGTTGGACAGCTTTGCGTCGTACGGATACAGAACGACAGCCGCGGCGCCGATGCATGTGTTGATGGCGCCGGTTACAAGCATGACACGGCGTCGGCTTCCGTACCAGCACGCGATGGAGCCGCAGGCATTCAGAAAAGAGAATGCGCTGGCGCCAACTGCAAAGGAGACGTAGATCATGTTCTGGTCATGTAGCGCTGCAGATGCTGCTGCTGCTGCTGTGTGTGTGTGTGTGTGTGTGTGTGTGTGTGTGTGTGTGTGTGTGTGTGTGTGTGTGTTGATGTGTGTGTTGATGTGTATTTCGCTTTCGATGCAGTGAAAGCGTGACACACACAGAGATGCGCCGTTTGATAAAGCTGCTCCTCCCCTCCAGTGCACGTCTACAGCACCACCGAACGCACGGCCCACGTAGCCGTCAAAAGAATTGTGAGCACATGAACAAAATCAGTATAGCCGCTCTCTCGTGTGAAAAGAAGAGAAAGAGGCACGACGCCAGTAGAGCGAAGCGGCTTTCGAGAGAGAGAGAGATGTGGCAAGGCAACTCGTTCGCCAGAGAAGAGAATCAACACAATCGCTGGTGTGAAACTCGAAAAAGAAATGTGAGGGATTAGAGACGGCAAAAACCAAGAAAGAGGCAGATGATCGAGTGGAGGTAGCAGAGAATGAGAAAGAAGCAGCACCGCATCACCGTGTTTGGACGGCCGGTCGCGGAGCATCCCCCTCATTCGCCCCATCAGCAGAGCTGACTCGCCGCTTTTAAAGCACCAAAGGGAAGATGTCGCGTCATTCATCCCTTATGTTGTCTATAAGGAGCGTGCATCAGTCCCGGTCTTTCGCCTAGAGCTCCGCGCTTCCGCAGTGCTCTCTTCCCCGCACAACTCACGAACTTGCATTCATATGTGTGCCTGCCTGAAGAGACATATCCAAAACCTCTTGCCCCCCTCCTCCTCCTCCTCCTCCTCCTCCTCCTCCTACGCACACACCCACACTTTACGCAGGAGCTTCGCTCACGTCCAAGTAACGTGTGAAAGGAAGCACAAAACGGGAGGAAAAGAAACAAGTTTATGTGAGAGAGAAACAAAGGTGCGCTCTGCACAAGTCCACACACACACACACACACACGTAAGAGAGAGTGAGGCACCGCGCTAGTCCTATGTAGAGGAAGCGATAGCAGGTGAACACAGGCGGAGGGAGAGGCTGGGGAGGAGTCGAAATCGGATTCGATGCATGCGCTCGTGCGCAGATAATGAACTTCCCCGGAAGAGAAAAAGTCACACACAAATACAGTTCTGCGCGCGCATAATCATACGCCAACGCTGAAGTACAATTCTATAATATGCGATTTTTCTTGTCCAGCAGCGGCGCTTCGCTGTGGCCGCTGATTGAGGAGAGCAAGGAGCGTAGCGACAAGCGGCCTGTCCATGAGCGCATCACCGCATTCGGGGACTCTGCCACGGTGGCATTTGTAGTGGATGCGGCGAAAGCTGCCTCGTCTAGTGCAGGCCCAAGACTTCTCCCGCCGTCAGAGCTCCAGCGTCGGTCACTCGATGAACTGCGTCGCTGGCGGCTACCTCTGCTTTCCAGGGAACTGCCGTTGCTTGCCGCAGTGTCGCTCGGTGAGCAAGCCTCGTAGAAAACAAGAGAACGACTGGGGCTCCTGATGAAGGGAGAAAGACCCTGATCGTCCTCGACACCCTTTTTCGCCAACGAATGTCGCTCAGCCGAAGCAGCGTTCCCTTTTACCGGGCTGCCGCGCTGACGCCGGCGAGGAGACAGCGAGCGTCGCCTGATAGTCGAGCCAATGAACACCTCATTCTCCTCGTCCGCCCCCTCAGTTTCCCTTTCCTCTGATCCCGCCACACCGCCGTCCTCATTTGCCTCCTCGTTGGAGAGCAGTTGTGCCTGCATCAATGCCCTCTCTTCTTCTCGTAGATGCATAAGGAGGGTGCTTCGCCGACACGTGGCGCTCGTGCTGCTTTGGGACGAACGCCAGCTGCTGCGCGGGGATCCGCTTCCGGGACTGGTGCCGTTGTCGCTCTGCGAAGATCGCAGAAGCAGAACGGGAGCCACGACATCGTAGCAGGCGCACGCCTGCCCAAACAGCAGGTTGCAGCGGTGCCCCTGGGTCACAATGACGTGGAAGGCCAAGAGCACCACTTTGGTGAACAGCGACTCCGTGCCATCGCGCCAGCTCGTCTCCTCCACAGCGCGCCGCGCAAAACAGAAGTACGGTGCAGCCGCCACAACCTCCGCTCGCGTCAGGTCTCGAGCGAGTACAGACGCATTTAAGGCGCAGTCTGCAGCGGATAGTGAACCGTTTTTCAGTGCTCCGGGCAGACGGGAAGCTTGGTTGTCCGCTTGCGAGCGCTGCCGCTGCTGCTGCTGACGTCCCCATGCAGCGCTGCTACGCCGCCCAGTCGTGAGCTGTGGGGCCTCGAAGGCCTCCGGCAGCAACCGATCCGCTAGAAATCCGAACCATCGCCGTATCGACTTGGCATTTGCCTGGGCGTGAATAGTGTATTGCAGCAAGTTTGCCAGCAACGGCAGCAGACCGGCTTCATCGCCAGGTAGGAGCTGCTGGAGCACCCGGCGGCCGCGTTCGCCGTGAAGCCGGTCTCCTTCCGCGGCATCTTTTTTTCGCCCACTCTTCGGAGACGACATGGCGCGCGAGCACAATGCTCTTCGCGATGAGAGCGGTGTCCTTTGGCTGCTGGCGACTGAAACGGCGGGCACGGACTCCATCATATCAAGTAGCACATCTACAGCGTGCACCACCATGGCGTAAAAGGCGCCGCTGTATGCTGCGCACTGCCGCATGCAATCCGCCGCGTAGAGCTGCAATGACGACAACGCCGCGTATTTCGCATGCGTCTTGGAGACGAAGCAGATGGCCAAGAGATACAAGCAGACCTCATGCAGTGCCGCATCGCAGGAGGCCCACGTGGTGGAACGCACGGCCGCCGATGCAGACGAAGTTGACGCGCGAGACGGAGACTCTTCTCCGCCGTCCGGCGGACGCAAATCGGGGCACGTGAGCAGCATCAGTATATCGACACACTGGCCAATGAGCTCCACCGGGGTAGGGTCGCTGTCCAACAGTCTCTCCAAAGATGTAGAAGCCCTCCCAACGGTCATCATCGCGCGACGCTCCTTGCAGGCAGGCGGGACAGGGTCGAGCGACCCTTGACGACTCGGTGGCCTACACGCGCCAGCGCGGGATCTCTGGTGCGGAGGTGATTTACTGCGCACTGTACTCTGGCGCGGCCGCTTTGTAGAGCTGTGTGCCGGTGTCGTGGTGACAGTGTCGGGCGCGAGAACAGCCTCCATCGCTATAGCCATTTCTGCTGCCAGCCGCTCCACCACCCCCTCTGACGCCATCTTGTCCAGTAGCCTCGCTCGCAACTTCGAATTTCCAAAGGCAGACATGTTTGCCAGGCCGCACAAGCCTCGGAGCGGTGCCATTCGAATCATGTTCGCGAAGCCAGCGCGGCTTGCCACAACATCTGCAATGATACGCTGCTTCTTCTCGTACACAGACATCTGCAGGCCGTCGTAGCGCGCCGAGCACACCGCCGGCGGCAGTGCAGCGTCTAACAGAAACTCGACCAAGTAGCATTCACGCAGGTAGTCTGCCACGCGTCCTTCGATGCCACAGCTACGCCACAAACTCTCCAGCTTTTTCATTTCGGCGTGTAAGTTTCGATTACCAACGACGATGTCCGCAGCTGAGCCGGGGCCGTCACCGTACGGCACGTCATCCTCCTCCTCCAGGCGCCGCGCAGCGCAGGTAACGAAGGCGAGCAGTAGAAGAGTACGCGAGTTAGTGGAGATGCTCTGACAAAGGTTCACAGACGTATTCGCATACACGAGCAGCGTTCGAATGCACTCGTCCAGCTGCAGCGCTAGCTGCTTGTCCGGTCGCTGTGTCGGCGCTGGCGCGGAGGCTGAGAACAGGGCCTGAAATGTCAGGTGGGGCTTACTGTGCGAGCTGGCTAGGGTCATAGTGCGAGGTTTGCTGCTCCAATCATCTGGTGGTGGTGACGGCGAACCGATACTGCTAGCGCCTACCAAGCATGGATCTCCGTTCATGAGCGTCGCCAGGTAACCTGGATCTCTCCACACGAGAGCGTAGGCTTGGCGGACGAGTTTGAGCGCGTCGGTGGAGACCCGCTTGCTCCTTGAGAGCAACTTTGCCTCAAAAATGTTCACGGCTGTGAGAAACAGAGGTCCGGAGAGTGGTACGTCTAGGTCAATGACGCTGGCAGAGGAGAACGTTGGTGGGCCTGTTGTGCTCGAAGAGGCAGCCGGGACTTTTCTGCCCTTGGCTGTCGATGGAGAGGAGCCGCCGCCCTTGAGAGTGCTATCCAGTGTCGCCTCTTCGTTGTCGGTGCGAGACGGCGAGTGCTGCGGCGACGTGGAGGCAGACGAGTGAGGTGAGCCCCCGACACAGCTGCTACTGCTTCCCTCTGGAGGGAAGGAAATGGCCGTCACATCATCCTCGGTGAAGAGAGGCTGGTGTTGGCGTAGCTTGTCCAGAAACCTTTGCAAGCCCACTCGCAGATCCTCCTCCTCTGCGGCACAGATGCGGATCTGACTGCGCGCTCGGGACCGCGATACTGTGCGCGGTGGCATCACTTGCAGATCATGAACTCCGCGCACCAAAGAAAAAGGGAAAAGCGGCGGGAAAAGATAGAGGGACAAAAACAAAAAACTCCCAGAGAGTGCAACGGATCTTCACTCGTGTAGCGCCACGCGTTGAGGTCTTCTCAGAGACGAGAAGAGTGCGAGCCACTTCTCAATAAAACTGGATTGCGTCCAAGCGACGTGCGAGAAGATACAAGGAACGGCAGCGGAGGAGCAAACGGGGAGCAAGCAGAAGCAGCAGAGGAAGCACACGCATCCACACCCGAAAAGAGCGCGGTCCGGGCAGTGCGCGCAGAGAGAGAAGGAGGCAAGGCACAAACAAATTACTGTGCAGCGTGAGGGATCAAAAACGCTGTGGTGCGCAGTCAGCAGAGTGGGGCAGAGCGGAGGAGGAAAAAAAAGGGGGCAGAACACCGAGAAACAACGGATGCCTGTATGTGCGTGTGTGCGTGCGCCTCCCCGTGTGTCGGAAGAGTCGTCGTTACGTTGGGAGTAGTCGTAATGGTGTAAGTGCTGACTTCGGGGTGACAAAACGGGAATGCTGAAGGCACAGCGCACACACGCACACACTTGTAGAGTAGATAGATTCGTCGATTCACGGATATTGTAGATGAGCTCACTGTGCGTGTATGTCGGTGTGCTTGAATGTACTTTGTGTGTGTGTGTGTGTGTGTGTATCAGACACGTTACCAAGTGTAAAATACCTGTACGAAGCAGCACAGACGTATCAAATAAGCCGAGTAACTAAGTCAAGAGCACAAGAGAGATACGGGGAGGATGTACACGTGCGCGTGTGTGGAAAGGAAGGTAGACGATTATACCTGCTCGGTACCTGTCAATCGCGTGGCGAGAAGACAAAGAGCAAAGGATGAGACAGTACACTCCATTGCTTGGTGTGTTAGAGTGAGGAAGGCAAGGGGAGTTACGGGAGGGGTCGAAGATGCACGAGTGTGTGTAGAGAGGCGAACACTGCAACGGAGAGTGAGATAGAGAAAGAGAAGACGGCTCTGAGCACTACACAGGTCTTCATGAGTTGGAAGGAAGTCGTACGCTTCAACACATTTCTACCCACTATGCGCACGACCGAGGCCACCACATGTGTGTCCACTGTAGGAGCATTGAATCTGCGTCCAGGCAGGTGGGTCAGTCAGTGTACAGCTCGATCCATATGGAGGCGTGTGAGCACCTTGTGTGTTTGTGTGTGTGTGTGTGTGTGTGTGTGTGTGTGTGTGTGTGTGTGTGTCACTGAGTGAAGCACCCACACCCACGCACTTTCTTTGTGGCGAGGAGAAGAGGCAAATACGCGAACAGAAAGAGAGAGGGGACAGCATGCAAGAACGAAAAGGAGGGGGAGAAGGCAAAACAAAAACGCCGCGCCGCTCCTTTTCAAGGAGACACGTTTATATACACACTCACATCCACCATATCCCCATACACGCGTACATGCCCGCACTCCAACGCGTGCACGGGTGAGTGGAGCAACGAGTAGCAGATGACTTCTCAAAATGTGAAGGAGATACGTGGCGCTCAAACCACCTGCGAGTCAAAGTGCAGCTATGAAAATAAAAAGTCGTCGACTACCAGCATAACATTTGTAAAAGGCATTGTTCGGGGTAGGAAGGCTCGCGCTCGCGAACAGCAAGCATGTGCATGCTCCGTTGCTGTCTGCTCTTCGTATAGGGCTGTACAACGCTCCCCCTTTCACACCTTGCTTGTAATTCCAGCCTCCATATGCGTGTTTACTGGATAACGCGTTTGTTGTGCGCAAGGGGGTCGAAAGTGTTCAAAAAAATGCTGGAGTCGGCTCGTCCTCCAGCATGCGACGGCGGCGCTCCTGATCCTCGGTGCGCTGCATCCACGAGCGGAACAGCACCGCCTGTACCACCTTGTCCAGCGCATGCAAGTACTCAACATGAGTTCCCAAGGCGTCTGTCTGGCAGCTGTCATTCTCAGAGTCTCCCTCGGCCTCCACTGACTCCTCGCGGGCCGGAGAGGGCCCTTTGTATGGGATGCCCAGGTAGCGGCACATGTGGAGGCAAGACCGGTATGAAAGACAGAAGGCGAGAAGCTCGCCTGCTTCGACCAGGAGAATCTGCGAGAAGCGCGGCGCACCGAGCGGTCCAACGCCAGAGGAAACCACCTGCTTGCTCTCAAACGTCTGCTTGCAGATAGGACACGTGATGCTCACACTGGACGCAACGCGGTCCGCCTCGAGCCAGCCTCCGCAGTCCTGGTTAGGGCAAGCTACAAGCGTGCGGCGCTGCACGCCCTTGTACTCTTGAAGCAGCCCCACCAATGTGTCCTCCACCGCCTGCAGCACCTCCTCCGACCCACGCGGCGTGTTCTCTGCAGACAGAACTGACACCGCGTTCGCTCCATCACGGTACACCAGCACACGGCAGCCACGGCCCATGAGCCACAGCGAGTCTCGCCAGCGGTTATGTTCCTCGTCCGCCTCCCGTAGCCGGAAGCCGTTCAGCAGCAAGTCCTCATCATCCGTCTCACCCAGCGCAGGTTGGTAGACGGTGACTGCCTTAATGAAGCGGTGCAGCTTGCACTGAAACCGCCACCAGAGCTCGTCAGGTAAGAGGTTGAACTCCAGACGCACCCGAACCCCGCGGTGAAACAAGACCGGTGCCAGTTTCTTCAGTGACTGTGGTGCCTCGAGTGGTGCGAGTGAGGGAACATAGTAGCGGGTGATCTTCTGCGATTTGATAATCGGGCGGCCAACACTAGGGTCTACAGGCACCTCCTCCGCAAGTACCTCAAATTCGTCGGACTCCACCTCAACTGGATAAATAAGCTGCATCGCCTCCAGTAGCTCCAAGCACATGGCTACATCCGTGTCGTCTGGAGGGCGACGCAGGAAGTCAGAGAGGGGCTTGTGGAAGAGTACACGTGCCAGCGGCCATCGCAAGTAGCCCTTCCGCATCAGGCACATGTCAGCCATCTCAGCATTGCTTACCAGGTACTCGAGGCCGCCAATCATGCTCCTCATGTGCAGTGGGGTGCGCAGAAGATGAGCATAGGAAAAGAGGGAGGCAGCCATACGGTTTAACCAGCGAGGATAGAGAACGATGAGCTGGTTAGCCTCAATGGAGTACTGATTGAAAAGGTAGATCATGTCCCAGCTGTGCATGAGGCGCGCGACCTGCAGCAACTCCTCCTCCGACTCGATGCCGACCTTCACCGCCATCTGCACAAACTCGCTCAAGCGCATCAGTAGCTTAACGGGATGGCGTCTCTTCACATCGCCAAGGTTCTCTATTAGCTTAGCGTGACGTCCGGGCACCACCGCCGCGGGGTACTCGCGGTCTGTGAGGCAGTCCTCCTTCACTAAAGCTCCGAGATACTTCAGCAGTGCGCTGATCTTCCCGCCAGAGAGGTGCCGCAGCGTGTTTCCAGCGGCGATGATAAGGCGCGTCTTGCACGACACGGCAAAGTTACCGACAATGACTCGTCGCGCGTCCCGTAGCTGCGCGAGGTGCGATGTGATCTGTCCCTTCGAGGGTAGAGAAACACATCCGCCTTCCCCGGATGAAGAGACCAGCGCTGGGGCGCCCATCGTTGTCGGTGCCGCCGTCGTGTTAGACGCAGCAATCAGGTCGTCAATAAATGACCGGAGCTTTCCCTCGACCTTGTTGAGAATCATTTCGACACTCCGCTGCCCCTGCACACGAAGCTCATCGAGGTGGGTAGCCACTAGCACAATGTGAGCGTGTGGGTACTTGGCCAACACCTCCGCAATCCACCGCTGCAGTCGCTCCTCCTCGCGCACGTTAATACCACTGCTCTGAAAGTCCTGTTCCACAGCCGAGAGCTTCCAGACCAAAACAAAGATGGAGCGCTCCGTTAGGAAATACGTATGTGAGTGGTACGACTCCTGTCCCGCGAAGTCGGAGAGGATTAAGTGAACGGAGTCTCCGTCGACGGTCATGGACTTCTCCTGTACCTCAACGCCGCTGGTCGTGCGTACCTCGGGTAGGCTTTTGAAGAAAAACGGCTCAGACTCAAAGCACTTGCGCAATGACGTTTTTCCAACTTCCTGGTAGCCTAGCAGGATAATTTTGCGGCGGTGCACCTGCTGGTTGCGGAAGCGAAGTCGGGGCACTCCGTGCACCAGTTTCATTATACCGCGCGGGTGCAGAGAGTCTGCGGTGGAAGCGGTTGGCGAGGACGATGAGCTGTGCTCCACGTCAGGAACCGTGTTCTGAAGCACATAGCGAGCCATCAGACTTCTACCCTTCGTCTGCACTCGCATCTGACGGAGACACTCCTGCAAATCAGAGAGCTGCGGAGCACCGCCGCCTGTCCCGTCGTTCCTGTTCGTTGCGGTGCTTCCGGGTGCCGTAGTGGCAGGAGGCGCAGATTCATGCACATCCCGTGCCACTCGCCCGCGAGTAATAGGAAGGTCATTGGCAGCGCGGGGCTCTGAAGAGATGTGAAGCACCTTTCCCTGAACGACTGCGTCTTTGTCCGCCTTTCCTGTAACCGCCGGCGCCATAACAGCCGATGCGGCAACGGCGGTGACGGCAGTTGAAGGGTCGATGTGTGCCGCGGTCTCAGTTGACAACACCTCAGGTCTGGCCTCTACTATCTGTGCTTGTGTTGGTGCCTTGGGTGGGGGTGACGCAGCGCCGTCGCTCTCACTGTTGGCTGTCGCACGTGAAGGCGCGCTAGCCTCTTCGGAGATGAGGCGGTGAAGTGAGGTTTGCTTGCGGTCAGCGTCGTCATTGCGAATGGGGAAAGTAGTGCAAGCTTCTTGCACCACATTGAGCCCCGGTGAGGGAGGTTGAGTTCTCGGTGCTTGGCTTGTCACTGTCGGGTGCGCCGGAGACGCTTCTAGAGAGCCGTTACCGCTTTCATGAAGCATCGTCAGATCTCCTCTCGTCTGCTATAAAAAAGGAGACCGTCGTTGCGGTGCTGTTCGCGCTAGTCGGGGGGTGGAAAGCTAGACTCTGTGAAACGGAAACAAAAAAGGCAAAGGGGCGGGCAAGACGGGAAGCGGATGCGGCCAAGCAGCACGAATGGAAAAAGAGGGAGAAAGAGGCACGCAAAAAAAAAAAAAGGAGAGACGAGAGAGTCTAATGGTATAGTCCGCTCACACAGACACGTACATCAACGGGTGCGCGCGCCTGCGTCTATGTGGATGAGCGCCTTGTACACTTTGCTGTGTTACACCACCCTTCTGTGCCAATGCAGGGATAGCAAAGGAGTTGGAAGCTGTACGTTCTAATCTACAGAGCCCATGTGACCACCACACGTGAAGGGCGAACCCTGTGACGAATCCAAGTGCGGTGTGCAGCTCTAGTGATGTCGCCAAGCAAGGCAACAAGGAAAGATCGGGGGAAAGCGGTAGTAAAGCGAGATGATGGTGGTAAAATATTTGCTTTACACGTTGAACGATGACATGTAGTAGGCTGATGGGCAGGGCACACGGCGTGCTGGAAGCACTAAGGCAGCGGTTCGCCGTGAAAGAGATGAGACAAGCACAACTTTTCTTCGTACTTTAGGGGTGTGCCCCTTGCCGGCGCTAGACAACAGCAAACAATAGATCACCATCTCCTCAGCATGTCAAGTAGAGAAAGGAGTCTCGTACATGCAGCATAGAATCGTTATCCATTTTGCAATGCTTCAATGGTCGTTCACGCCACAACAAATATTGTACGGTTTGAGAGCTACACAGTCAGGAAAAGAAAAGGTCAAGAGAGAACAAACACAAGGCGCCACATTCGGTCGCATGAGGATGGCAGCAGTGACTAGGATGTTGTCTTCGCGACAGTATACTATCGGCCCCTTATTTTTTTTTCTGCTGCTGACGCCTGCAGCATTTCTTTTTTTTTATTCCAATGTACATTGGTCATTAAGCTGATGGGCAATCATTGATGGCGATAGATAGCAAAGGGTGCATAACCGAAGCGATAGGTAGAGCACACATGAGCAGCTGCGCAGCTTTCCTTCCTGGAGAAGCAGCGTGTATGCTCTGCAGAAAGCGCAGGGTCTGAGGCACCTCGGACACACATCGGACACATATACACACATCTGAGCTGAGCATCGGAGATCCGTGTAAAGAGGTGTAAAGGTAGAAGGAGAGTAGATATAAACTCCCCGCGCCGTCGCGCCAGTCTCCATCGCTCTACCTCTTGTACGCTTGCGTCTGCCCATCTCTGTCACGACAGCCTCTCTCCCTCTCCCCATCTGGTTCTTGTTGCTCGTCTCTACTCTCCCCTTCTGCCCTTTGACCCCACTGGACACGTATACACGAAACGAACGTAAAAAGGGGGGCAGTGCCTACTCATGAGCTGATATCTTTCAGATATTCACAGAAAAGCACAGCCAACGTAAGGGGCGCACAAGCATGTGCGTCTGCAGGAAGCCTCAACGACCCCAACACGACAGTCCGAGAGAAGAATCAGTGGCAGAGAAGAGAGCAATACAGAAAAAAAAGAGTTCCCAGGAGTGCGCGCAGGCGCTGAAAGCGAGGATGTCGGGAAAGAGGAAGGCAGCACAAAGTCGAAAGGGGGATTATGTGTAAAGAAGTACTCCTACACTCATGTGAACTTGATTCCTTTGCCTTTGCTTTCTAAACCTACACCAGCACCATTCCCGTCCCTCACCTGGAGCCCTCCGACAGCTTTGCTCTATCCCACGTCCCTGCACCATTACTGTGGCTCTGCTCAGTCGTTCCTCGTGCCGTCAACTCCACACAAAAACGAAAAAGAAACAACACATACGCATTATGCACACACACACACACTCACTCACCTACACGGATACAAACACTTCGGGAGGTACGCCGCTACAGACACTTAGAGAGGGAAACTGGTCGGCAAGTCTTCCGCGTCACAGGGGGAGAACCCAGTCAGACACAAATAGGCACTGGAGAAGAAAAAGAGCAACGGAAAGGGGGTAAAGAACTAAATAAGGAAAACGGGAGATCAACAAGATTTAGAACACGCACGCCCGTACCGCATTACACTCACCCCCCCCCACACACACACGCACCTATCAGCTGTGGTGTGTCATCCCTGCTGAGGGGCAGAGTTTTCCTCCCCCTGTATGAGCTCGTAGGCAATAGACACGGTGCTGTCCGTGTCCCTTCCATGGCACAATACGCCACATGTCTATCTATCACCTTGCACCCCCACCCCAAAACGCCCCCCCCACACACACACACGCTTCTCCTTTCCGGTCCCTATCACACACTTTCCTCTTTCGGTGAGGTGATTGATGGATGACGTAAAAATAGAGAACACGAAAGGAAAAAGCAGGTGCGATGAGTGCAACACATCACATGAGATGAAGGCCTTCATAAGTCAGGGAGAGGGTAACAACAAGAGGTGAGCACTACTACAGGAAGTAGGCTGGTACCTCGTTCCGCTGACCTGTCTCGCGCGCCTCTGCTGGCGCAGCCTCAAAAATCTTGAAGTTCTTGTTTAGGTGCTCATCCAGCTCCAGAATAGACGCAACGTTACCGCAACGGTAGCAGTAGTTGGGCGCCGACCAAACCGTCACGAGCGTGTCATTGAACATCGCCTTGTACCCCTCCATCACCAGCTGATGGGAACGGCAGATGAGGTCTAGCTTGTTTGTCTCGTTGAACTGGCACACGACGTCACCGCCGAACAGGTAGCCGGCGCCACGCGGCGACAAACCCCAACCGTCAATGTCCTCCGGATCGGACCAGAGCAAGTCGCACATGGCGCCCTCGTGCGGTACTTCGCAGTTGCGGCGAATGGAACGCATCTGGTCCACGGTCTGAATCGACGGCGAAAGACCAGCATGCACGCAGAAGATCTTCCCTTCCACAACGCTCGCTAGGGGCAAGAGATCAAACACGTCCGTGCAGTAGCGCCATACGTTGATACTACCGTACTTGCGCAAGCACTCATCGTAGAAGCCGTACACCTGTGTAATTTGGCGCGACTCGTGATTGCCGCGCACCAGCGCAACCCGACGAGAGTACTTGATCTTGAGCACAAGTAGCAGCAAGAACGACTCTACGCTGTGGTAACCGCGGTCTACGAAATCGCCCATGAAGACGTAGTTAGTGTCCGGGATCTCGCCACCGACGCGGAAGAGTTCCAGGAGGTCGTAGAATTGGCCATGAATGTCCCCCACGATGGTGCACGGAGCAGGAATCTTGTGCACGTTCTCCTCATTCGTGAAGATCTCCTTCGCTTTCAAGCACAGCCGCTTCACATCCGCCTCGCCGATGTTCTCGCACCGGTTGAGAGTGGCGAGGTGTTCGTCAATGTCCAATATTTCAGTTGACATGTCGCGTGTGAAGACCGGTTAAAGAAGGCAAAAAAAAAGGCGTCCTCTTCTCCTGCAGCAAGCCAGTAGAAGCAATAGGCTGAGGAACGATCCCCAAGACAAGGCTTCGTGACAAGGGCCACTTTTGAGAAAGTGCGGGGACCAAAAAGAAAAAACGTGCGGCGGCTGTGTGACCGGCGTGTACGGCAATGCCACCACGGAGGGCGGGAAGTACCAATGGATAAAGCAAAGAGTCACAGCAGCCCTAGGATGGAGGCGCGCCGATCTTGGTAACGTGCAAGAAGTGAGGCAGAACACGCGACACACACGCGCGCGCACACGCACACGATGGAAGCCAACCAAACACTGCAAAAACAGCAGCAGCAAGAAAAAGTAGAGACGAAAGGGGGGAAGAAGCTGCGGTGGTGGGACTTATTGGGAAGAAGTGGGAGGTGATAATCAGAGAGCAAATGGCGAGTACGAAAGCAGAGAACTGGGAGAGAGGGGTAAAGGGGAAAAAAGTTGGGGAACCGCTACGTTTCTTCTCACTCCTGGTGGTGGATTACCGTTCGGCTGAGTTTCCACTCTTAGCGTCAGTACGTTCTTCTTGAAGATGTGGAAAAAAGGGAGGAAGCCCTTTGAGTTCCTTTACGGAGATTGGGCGGAAGATGTGATGGTAAAAGATGCAGTTGTAAACGAAGAAGGCGAGAGAAACCAGAAGTAGACCGCAACGAGAGAGGAAGACGAGAAGAGAAGCGGAGGTGTGCAAAAGATACCTGATCAGAGACAGTGAGATTGAAGATTGAGGGGGAAAGGAAAAAGAAGACAGCCAAACCACTGAAAGCCAGAAAAGAGTAGAGGGAGAAAAAGATGCAACACTTTCGAGCTTCTTCGCTTGTTCTCTTCGTTTTCCCCCCTTCAACTCTCTCGCTGATACTTGCTGTGTGTGTGTGTGTTCTGGTTTCCTGTTCGTTTTCTCCTCTCCGTTTGGCTGAAGCTCTCGCTTCACCTCAAACCTCCTACTCTTCGTTCTTGTTGCTTGCTTGCTTTCACTTTGTATGCGTCTCTCTCTGTGTGTGTGTGTGTGTCGAAAATTGACTTTGCTTGCGTGCGCGCGTGTGATGTATTTCTCTCCTTTGTCCACTAAAAAAGAGACGGGGAAGCACCGGAGGAAAATGACGAAAACAGACGCTGTGGTGGTGACGGTCCAAGAGGAGAGAGAGAGCGACTGGGCTCCATCCAGGGGAAAAAAACAGCGCAAACGCAACCAGATAGGGAGTCAGAGCATCAAATGAAGGGAAGGTGTCGAGTAATCTGAATGACGGATGAGGGTGAAGAAGAAGCATGCCTGAGATATGATGCGCATAAAGAGAATGGTGAACAAGTGGATTTTTTTTTCCTACTTGTTTCGCTTTCGCTGCCCGTTGCACTCTGGCTGCAACCACCGGCGACGCTGCCGTTAACGCATGGCCATGCATAAGACGGCGCCATCCTTCCACCTTGCGCACTACACAAAACAGCATTAAACAGAAAACCGACGTGAGCGCCATGGGCGTCGTTTGAGGCGAAGGTATGTCCTTTTGTTCATACGGTTGCCCCCACCTGGGAATTGCGTTGGCACGTGGCTGCTGCTGTTGTTGTTGCGGCAGGTTTTCGGTTCCGACATGGAAAATGAGGTGCCTTACATGCACATCTTGATGCCGAGAGAGAGAGAGAGAGAGTGAGAGCTTCCTCAGACATTCCCGGAACGCAGCTGAAAGAAAAAGAGCCGTTTCACACCATGCGCACAGAAGAGCACACTATCGCAGTTGATTGAACAGGCGCAGAGAAGCCCTGCTTCAGAACACGCATACACGTCTCTACAGTTGCTCTCAACCCCTCTGTTGTTTGATGTTCTCACAGCGATTTCAAGAAGCATTTTTCTGCTAGGTGAGAATGCAGAAGCATACATATGCTGTGCCCTCGTGTGTTCAAGGGTTGGAGAAGTGGGATGGGCAACATATAAAGAAAAAAGTGCAAACACAAGAAAAAAGAGTGACTCGCTGTACATCGTCCCACTAAGAATGAGTGCCGTTGGTTCAGCAGCCAAGGCTGATATTTCGCGAAAATATATTTTTCCCACTGTTCACATTCCCACCGTACGCGCATTAAGCTCCGCCAAGGTCGCCCCGTCAGAGACTCACCACTTGTTGCGAGGCAGCCGCGCACTCACGCTACAGCAACGTGCCGTCCCAGCAGTACCGGACAGGGCCTCCACCCCAACCACTACCCGCCACACGCCCCGCACGCCACCCCACGCCATGCTGACCGGCACGCGGCGCACCACGCAAGGTTGCCCAGGCGCCTCAAACATACCCACAGGCAGCGCGAGGACCAGGCGAGACATGCCCGGGTAACGCTGGCACCTCGCCAAGCACACGAAACAGCACAAGCGTGCGCACAGTGGCGGGTGTCTCCCGGACGCGCTGCCATCCAGAACACCTCCGTCAGCATCACTAGCGATCAGTCTCTCTGACCCTCCCCCTCCCCCACGTCGTAGGCACCTGGCCCGCCGTCGTCGGAAGCGGTTCGGCATGGACATGTATTAGGGGGCTGCGTGGTCTCTCATCTGAGTGGGTGGTGGGCCTTGATGCCGCCGACCAAGGTGCCGCCCTACCAGCCTCGGCGTTCAAGAAGTAGAGGGGCAAAAAGGTTCATCGAGCCTCATACCACGACTTGTCTGTCCATTATTAATTCCTCAAAGCAAATGTGTATTGTGGCGAGCGTCAGTGGTGTCGATCATAGTTGCCCAAGGCGTCGGCCATGATCGCCCCTTCCAGTTCCCCGCGATCCACACTACCCCTTTCTACGAAAGTGAGGTAGTCATAGTTTGTATACGCTTGCACAGTAGCACTAACCGTTTCGCTGTATTGTGGCGTCTCGCATTGCGCCCTGACGAATGGCAGGCTAGTTGTTTGTAGTTGGCGGCGACGCAAGGTAGCAGCGGCGCTGTCACCGCTGTAGGAACTGCTCAGACCTTCGTCTCGGCTAGCGTCGCTATTCATGGCACGATAATGAGACATCATGTACTGCTTCGTAGAGAAACCGTCTCTCCCCACTCCTTTGCCGCTGGTTAAGCTGGTAGAAGCCATTCCAGGATTGCCATAGAGACGTTCTTCTTCCTCCTGCTGCAGCTCAGCCAGGACCTCGGCGGAAGTTCGCACCTTGGGAGGTGCTGTCTTTGACAAGTCTGTAGTGACAGAAGCGAGTGCATAGGCGGCAGAAGTGGAGCTACCGCAGTCACGCTGTCGCATACAGCGCGCCTGCTCGTACTCCTTTCTAAAGGACGGATTCTTGGCATCAAACTCCGCCCTTCGCTTCATCTCCTCCTCACGCCTCAGCTCAAAGGCAGACTGCATCTGCCGATTGGCCTCCTGCGCCTGTTGCACGCGGTCTACAAAAACACGCAGGTCCTCTGGAGTCAACTCCACACCTGGGTCCATGGAAGGGTCATAGGCGCGTGCCTTTGACTCGAGCGCGGTACGCAGCGTGCCTCTGTCGTACAAGGCACGTTGCTCTGGGTCAGACAGAATTCCATGGGCAAAGCAAATCTCTTTGAAGATATCCGCCCCTTCTGGGTTCTTGTCTGGGTGGTAGAGCACCGCAAGCCTGTAGTAGCCCTGACGAATCTCGCGCTGCGTGGCATTCCGCGAGACACCGAGCACCTCGTAAAGGGCAGACGTGCCTCTCAGTGCATAAACGCTGTCGTCGCTCATCTAGCCGACTGTCCTCTTGCGCAGCTAGAAATGAGGGAGAGAAAGGGTGTGCTGCCTCACCCACTACGGAGGCACCGTAAGGTAAAATGGCAAACGCACGTCGAAAGGGGTGCGTGTCTGTAGACCCCAAAAACGGTGTCACATAGGGTGTGAACTCATGAACAGGAAAGGGAAGGGGAGTAGGGAGCGCAGGCGAGTTCACCGTGGGGCTTCTGGTACTCTGAAAGGAGTCCAAATGGTGCAAACGCGCGTCTAGCTATGATCAATGGTTTCAGCATGCGATGTGCAGTGGAAGAAATGAAAAACGACAAGGAGAAAGAGGCGGAGATGGGAACTGAGGTGCACGTGTGAAAGAGCGATATCGTTTGTCAGAAGTTGTCACGCTTCAAGACAGTACTGAAAGCACGCTGAGCCGACAGATACGCGTCTGTGAGAGCAAAGGGCTACCACCGCAAGCCTTCATGGGATATTCAGCACCCCTCGCGTTATTCTAAGTTCAATAGCTGCTTTTCTCGGCACTAGGGATACACACACGTATTGTACCGCCTTAAATGCTTTCTTTATCAGCTCTGTGGACGATGTCAACAGCACCGACACAGCCGATGGTCCAAAATCCTATATGCAAGAGAGGTTAGCAGAGAGGCGCTGCGCCGACACCACACACGGGCCACGCACACATACACATATGTGTACGCCCTATGCGGCCCAAAACCCGGTCTTTTTCGTGGCGCGGCCTCTGTTCTTCGCAGTCCGCGCAGAGTAGCTCTTACCACCGAACCCTTTCTGCTTGAGATCACGCATAACAGCCCCACTTTTTCCGGTGCCGCACGAGCCAGCAAAACCTTGCACCACCCTCCGACACTCAGACCTCCCTAGCCACGGGCACATGTAACCCTCCGCCTGCATGTAAATCGATCGCTCCTTTCGTTTCCGTTCCACATACTTCGCAAGGAATCGCTCCTTCTGCTTGCGCGCCGCAGAGCGAGTGAGACACCTGCGAGCCTCCATCAATTGTGTCTGTGCCTCTTCAGGAAGATGTGCTACATCGCTCATCTCTATGAAGAGATTTGCCCCTGCGCTGCCCTTCTCTTGGTCTGCCATAAGGAGTTCATCGTACGTACCAGCTCCCGACTTGGTGGCAAAATTGGCGAGCTCATCGTCCTTGCTCACAGCCAGCTGCTCCACAGACACGGAAATCATGCTTCGCGGGATTGGCGTTCCATCAATGGCGGTGACGTAGTGAGGATTCAGGTCGATCATGGCGTGCAGAGGAAGTTCTTCGAGAGGTCTCTCCTGCAGGAGCACAGCGTCACCGCGATGCGGTGGCAGTGACGAAGCCTCGTCTAGCGCCGGACTCGACGAGTGGGACGGCAAACTGACGACTGCATGTGCACAGTTTGGAGACGACGCTGTGTTGATGACCTTTTTGTCTTCGTCTACGACGCTGCCTGCAGCGTCCTGCCCCGGCTCATCATTGCACGCACTCTCAAGAATACTCTTTAAGGAGTATTGACTCGTCTGCTCGCCTGCGAGGAGTGGCCGCACGCGGAAGCGCCGGCCAGCGCACACGTCAGCTACGTCTGTCGCGGCATTGCGATCACCGCATTTTTTCCAATGCTCAGGAAGGCCTCCTCCACGGCTTACAGATGTGGTAGCGGTTTCCTGTTTTTGGCTGGCGCGCAAGAAGCCTGCAGCATCATCTGGCAGCGGTAGCAAGGTTGCAGTAGCAGCAGCCGTCGAGGTGGATTCGAAGAGATACGTTGTGGTGGGAAGTATGTTTTTCTCGCGCTCGAGCTCTGTAGAATCCTGTTGGCAGCCTGCCTTTATCTCTTCGACGCTCTCTAGATAGCACGCAGAGACATCTTTGGCGGAGAGGCGGCGTGCAGTTACGTTGTTTTCGAGAAATCGCGCCTTCATCTCCTCGTGGTGCTTTACCATGCGTGCCAGTGATATGTTGTTGTTCTCGGGAACCACGAACGACTCTACTGGGTATCGAAGCTGAACCTCTTGAATACGATCAGCTGTCGGCGGTGCGTAACTCAGCTTGTGCATGTTTCGAAAGGAGAGTTCCTCAGAGGGTAGAAGATCTTGTGTGCAGTAGTGAACAATGTCGTGCTGCAAGAGTTCCAGATTACGCGAGCGGTTTGGCTGTAAGCGGTTGGCACTAACACCGAGAATCGGTACTTGATCGGTGCCTAGAAACTCATGCACCTCCTGTACATTGCGTGCCACGCCGTCCTCAGGAAGGTTTGCGCGCATTAAAAGGACCTGATCTTGTGCTTTTGGTCGTCTGTGCCTTGGATGTACGAAGCCATCTTTTCCTATTCTCTCAGTTGTCCGTTGCTGCTCGGCGTAGTGGCGCCAGTGGCGGTCAATCTTGGTGAGCACCACACTAAAAGGAATGCGCTCCCGGGAGAGAAAAGTCAGAAGCTCCTCATCACGCGGCTGGAAGGACACCGGCGTCTGCGCAGAGGACTCCATAAGCCAGTATACACGCTTGAGATTACTTCCGTTGCGCAAGGCCAAGTAACGGAACAAAATTGAAAACGCGTTGGCCTGCTCTGCTAGGCGCTGTCCCACTTGACGACCTCTCCAGCCACCGTAGCCGGGGGTATCCACCAGGAGAAGTGCATCCCCCACGTTAAAAAACTGCAGAAGTCGCGTAGTGCCAGCAGTCGCTCCAGCTTTGCCCAACCGGTGGTTATGCAAAAGGCACGAGATCAGGCTCGACTTGCCGCACCCTGGCTTCCCAATGAAGCACACTTCTGGGAAGGAGTGCAGCCCTTCTGGGAGAGCCGTCAGCGTTTCCACATTTTTCAAATGTCTGTTTCCTCGGCCAAACACCTCGTTGCTGAGGTTCTCGAGGGCCTCAGCGCGCTCGATAGTGTCCCCCCATACCTCGCCTAGCGTTGCGCTAGCGGCTGCTGCCTCCTTTGCGGCGACAGGGGCGGTTGCAGCGCTTTTAAGTGTGCGGTACGAAACGCACAGAGCACCACGAAGAAGCAGAGAAAGTTGCAGCATGTCAAAAGGGGATGCACAGGAGATACTAGTAAAAGGTATCCAAGAAAAGACGGGGAAGGAGCGTATGCGCAAAGAAATGGTCGCAGTTCCTACAAACCTTGATTTCCGGAGTGAGCGTTGTGGTGAATAGGCCCCAATGCACGAAGGCGTAGCAGCTGACCTCTTCGACTCGCCAAGCTACTGCTCACCAGCACGGGCAGAGTAAGAATGGTCTCTCCCCGCACCGCGTCTCCACACCCATATCGAAACGTTTTTTTCGCACTATTGTGGGCGAAAAGCCACGTGCGACAGTATATCACACCCCGTCCGTCTGTGTACGGTTGCACCCATTCCGAGAACCACAAAAAAAAAGTGGGAAATGTTGGGGCGAATCAAAGATATAGCGCAAGAAGCCTAAAGTGACGAGGAAGCACAGAACAACCCACATCCATGTCTGTTCATGGAAGGCGCAAGAGGTGTGTAGCTGCTCACAGAGAAATTCCTCTTTAGGCAACACAAAAGCAGCCGTTGGTAGTCCTTTGGGGACCCATTGCACTGCACCATTGCCGGGCTGAAAGCAAAGTCAACAACGGCCTTCGTATGAGCTTGTAGAGAAGGCATACCGTAAGCAAGACCAGAGAATCATGGCCGAGTGACTCCACATGCCTCCGTGGAACTGCTGCATGACTTGTTTGCTTTCCTTGATCCTTTTTTTTTCTCTGGCACATTGCCGATACACAAAGAAATCCTATCTATAGTCACAAATAAATAAAATATGAAAGACAAAATGCCTTCAGAAGAACATCAACAGCAAAGAGGAGGCAATCAAAGCAATACCGTCACACAGACACACATTCATATGCACAGTGCTTGAACACACATGTCAGCTTCCCGGGGCAGATGAGGAGCACGTCGCGACTGGGTCGCTGCACGTAAACGGAGGGAAAGATAAACCTGCGCTCTCTTGCAGCTACCCGTGGTATTTCACGTTCTTATCCATCTTCCACGCCAGCTGGCGGTGGAAGAGATGCCACGCAGTAGGATTCGGGAAAAAAAAGAACGGAAATGAAGCGGCGACATGTACGCACCCAACCCCATTGGAGGGATACACAGAATGTATAGAGATCAAGAGTGTCGCTTGTCACCGCTGTCCACCAAAGACGACTCCATAACTAATACACGAGCCTTGAGTTTCTATCCCCCTTCGGTCTCTTGATACCAGGCACACAAAACCTCGTCAGTCATTATCCTCACTGATCAAATTCTTTTTCACTTTTCAGCTCCGTGGCGCGAGATGGGATACAGAAAGAAAAGCGCGCATGCCCTCAATCGGAAGCGTATGCGAGTGCATACATTCACACTTAGACATATGGGGAGCAATAAACCATTACATAAGCAACCAAAGCGACACTCACCAGCGTGATCCACTGGCCCTTGAAAGAGGGTGAGGGGAACAGAAGCAAATAGAAAAAAACCCCTCTTTTGTTTTTGCTGTAGGTTGAACAGATATGAATATATAAAGAACGCGGTGGATCCTCCATGGCAAACCATCGTGTAAATCAAGCACCACCGGTTCACTGTGTCACACTCAACAGCAGCCCACAAAGAGAATGAGGGGGAAAAAAGAAGGAAAAGAGGAGAAGTCGAACGTTAAAAACGCAAAACGTACATCCAGGCAAAGGCAAATAAATAAAAAGAGCCCACCAGGAGACAGTACAGGCGAGAGACGTAAAGGATATCGATAAAAAAAAAGGGTACAGAAAACATAGGAAATAGAAAGAGCGACAAAACTTGTCCGTGCAGAGCGCTGCTTCTGTTTTCCTGCAGTTGCCGCTTTGTTCGTCCTTTTGTTCGTTTCTTCATTTTTTTTTTCGTCTGAAGAGTTGATACACGAAAGCAGAGCCTCCGTATCAGCGATACAGGAAAAGAACAAAAAATTAAAAAAACGTGTAACCCACATCCAACAGAGAAAAAAAACCTGCAATGTTGACCACACAACACTTGCATACCTCATCAACGATTGCAGAGGAGGGAAAAGAGGTGGGGGGGAGCGGCATGGAGCCTTCAAAGCCTATCAATGTGGTAACAAAAAAAAAGGTGGTCAAGGCATTCTAACATCGCTGCTCGCCCATGCAGTCTGATGTACAGCCACGTTTCACTGCGTTTGTCTAGCGTCATACCACAGCGCTGGTGCATGCAGAAAGCAGGAAAGAAGTCTCTCCTCGTCCTTTCGAAAAATAACGCTGTGGAGTGGCTGTTGCCAGCTTAGCAGCACCAGGGGTGCACCCCCGCCCGCTCTCTCAGACGCAAACGCATACACACACGTACCAGGATGCGACTAGCAAAGAAGTGTAGACTTGCACTGCCTCTGTTTTCGGTACATACCATCACGATGGTTGTGCATACGACAGTGGTGAGCTGAAGTACAGCTGAGCATGTACGTCTATACAAGTCATCTCAGCCACTTCATCATTTCCGACTACGCGTGAATGTCCTCATACAAGTTATGTGTCTCCGCCTCAGTGCAAATGTCACCATTGTCCCTCAGCTGCGCCAGCTAGGCGGAGACTTTATGAAGCTAAGCATTCCTTTTTGACCCTTCAGACGGCGCGCGTGAGATCTTCGTTGATGATGGTAAGGACACCGACATAGTCGGTAAAGTAGCAACCTGCGGCACCCCTGCCGCTGAGGTGTCTCTTTGTCACTTCACCTGCACCATGCGCGTCTTAGGGGCTCCCTCGTGGCCGTCACTGCGCACGGGAGTGTAGGTCACCCTGAGCATCTTGTTTGCGTCATTCTCCTTCACCGTGTAGTCCTTCGCATCCGTGGCGACGACGTTGAACTCCTCTGTTTGGGGATCCTCAACCTCCCACTTTATGATCGACTCACCCTCCGTCCCGCCACAGTACTCCACCTGAAGCTTGAGCTCCTTGCCCACGACCGGATCCCCCACAATGTCGAGCACCTTTACCTCCGGCACGCATGGCTCCACGGCGCAGGCGCTCTTTGCCGTCACCACTTTACCCGTCACACCATCGCGGCGCACCGGCGTGAACGATACTTCGATCGAGCACCCCACATCCTTGTTGGTCAGTGTCACAAAGTTGCTGTTCGGGGACCCAATCTTCGTCATGTGGCTTCGCTTCTTGTCGCGGCGGTACCATTGAATCATGTGCGCGCCGCTCTGACCACCTGTGTAGTCATAATCGAGAGTCAGGGTGTGCTGTTCCATCAGCTCACCAACAATGGTGAGGTGATGCACGGTGGGCACAGCAGCCTCGATCGGGTTGTTCAGGACGCAGCGGCATGTCTCACCGACGACACCCTCCGTATTGACCGGGGTGTACTCTACGGCCAAGTACTGACCCACATCCTCTGGTGTCACTACGTACTTGGTGCCGTTGGCCCCAGATATGGGTGTGTAGTCGTCCTTGTTGCCTGCCTTGCGCAGCCACTGGTAGAGGCTGTTGCCCTCCTCACCGCCGTTGTACTCGACATCCACATCCAGCTTGCTGCCCTCGGCCAGGTTGCCGATTATCTTGATGGTGCGGCACTCCGGGGAGCAGGCGATCACAGGGTCCGTTGTGACGGACTTAGGCTCGCCGGCGGCCCAGTCGTTTCGCACAGGTGTGAATTCAGCACGGATGCGGCACCCGATATCGTGGCGAGTCACCTCATAGCCCGCCCACGGGTCCGCGGCTTCCACAGTCACCTCATCACCGCTCGGCGAGATGCGGTACCACACAAGAGAGGAGTTGCCCTCGATGCCGCCGAAATAGTCTGCCTCTACTGTCAGCAGACCACCCTCCACCGCCACCCCGGTCACCTCAAGACGTGGACACTGTGGTGGGGCCGGTTTGATCGGCGTAGAGATGTCGAAGTAGAGGAAGGAGAACTCACCGTTGACGTAGGCCAGCACCTCAACACGCAGGCAGCAATTGATGTCCGCCGTCGTCGGTGTGTAGGTAAGGGTGTTTTCGTCCTCAATTACCTCATATGAGCCGCTCGGAGAACTGCGCATCCAGCGGATGTGGAGGATCGTGTCCTGATCCTCCTCCTGCGGCTCCAGCTCTGCCACTTTGTAGATGTTGCAGAAGCCCTGCTTGTACTTGGAGGGCATACTGTTTGCTTCAGACACCTTCTCCACACCGTCGACGATGTAGCGGTACTCGTAATCGCCCGCGGGAAGATACAAGGTTGTGTGAAAGTACACCTCGTCGCCATCAACACACCGTTCGAGGCTTATCGGCTCCGTCCAATTGTTCATAGACCCCACCACGAACACCTCGGAGGCCTCACCGGACACCTTGAAGATGACAGGGTACAGGTAGCTGGACTGGAAAACCTCCGTGGTCCGCTGCGCGTACGGACGCACATCCTGCATGCACAGAGACAGCGCCACTGGCTCGCCCTCCACCATGTCACTACCCTCCTCCGCAACAGGAGCGAGGTTGATGGAGCACAGCTGGAGGTACTTGGCATCCTGGTTGTTGCGCTGCATTTTCACCATGAAGGCAGCAGCGGCCTTCTCCGGGCTCTCACCCTCGACTGTAAAGCCCTCGCGCACGCAGTGGACAACCTTGCCCTTGTACTTATCCGCCTCAGCGCGCTCCTCGACCTGCACCGGGTTTCCGTCCACGGAAACGAGGTTCAGCCCGTTGACTGCGATAGCCATAGAACGGTAGTTGGGGGCATCCGTGATAGGGTTGCCCACCAAGTTGAGTGTATGCAGGTTAGGCAGGGTCGGGTAACTTTCGAAGCTCGTGATGTTGTTGAAATTCAGCGAGAGCACGCGCAGGTTCGGCAGGTTCTCAAGACCTGCAAACGAGTTGATGGCGTTGTCACTGAGGCAGAGTGTCTCGATAGCGGAAAAGTTGGAAATCCCGGCGAGAGTATCGATCTTGTTTCCGGTCATGTAGAGGTGGTGAAGATGGGGTGTGCGCTTCAGGAAGTCGACGGCTCCTGTGATCTCGTTGATGGACAAATCAAGAACGAGAAGCTGCTCCATCTTCACGTCACAGTCAAAACTCATAAGCTCATTCTCACGCAGATACATGTACTCGGCATCGTAGTGGTCCAGGGTCACCTCACGCACGCTACGGAGGTTCTTTCGGTTCATCTGCACGCCACCCGGCTTGCTGGCGCCAAAGGGGCCCATGCCACGTCGGCCGTTTCGAGTCGACATCTTCGGTTACGGCAAGCACCTGGCAATGAACTCACACACCGAGACAGATCGGCAAAAACGGAAGAGGTAGCGGTCGGTTGGGGTATAATTGTGTGCTGTCTTGATGATGATACAGCGATGAGAAAGGAAGAAAAAAGCGATTGTGTAGACTTTTTCGCTTTGAAAGATGAAAGAAGAAAGAGGGAACGTACGAAGTCCCTCGTTATTTCTTCTTGAGTCTCAGACAATGCGCGTATGGGGGTGGACTGGGAAGATGGAGAAACGAAAGGAAGGGGACAAGGGAGTGCAAGTAAGGAGGGAGGTTAGAAAGACAGTGTTGCAGGGAGACGGGGTATCATCCTCAAGCTGACTTCAGCGATGTGAGCGATGACATCTGTGTCGGCATTGAGGGCGCCAGAAAGGAAACTTTCTTCATCCACCAATGCGCAAAAAAAAAAAAAGTCAGAAGGCACGGCTCCTCGAGACCGCTCACCACAACGCACTCTTAATGGCACAGTGTATACTCCGATTGGCTTTGTTTTCGCCAAATGTCGAGCCTTAGAGCGTACCACTGTCTCAGCGGCAGCTTCTCTGAGATAAGCGGAAGACAGCAAACACAAAAGAAAACCGCGAGTAAATTTGAGTGAGCAAATGGGAAAGCAGAGGCAACATCAGTGAAAAGAAGTACACTAGGCGAATCCATGCAGGAGAGGCCGCGTTCCACGTTCGCTTTCACGCGTTCCTATCGTTCAGCAACATCTTGTTTGTCTCGTGCGTCATGGAGGCATTGTGCGCGCGAAACGACTGCACAACAGTGCCTTGCTGCGGCTGGTGAGACTCCATGTAGGCGGTGTCGAACGAAGTTTTGTGCACAAGCTCCACTACGTCGGATGCTGAGATGATGCCAACAACTCTTGCAGCGTTATCAGGGCTCGTGAGCGCGGCTACCTGGAGAGGAGAAGCACGGAGGTAGTCCAGAAGCAAATTGCACGGCGTGTCTGCACTATACCGAGGCAGTGGCAAGAGTGGGAGATCGCGAATGCGAACCGAAGCTCCTTCTTCGCAGTAAGCGAAGAACAGCAAGAGCCGAAGCTCAAACACTTGCGTGACGTTGGATGGGTTTCCGACGTCTCTGTATACAGGGATGTGAGTTAGTTTATGCATCACCATACTCTGTACCATCCGCTTGCTGACAACAGCGTCATGGTGGACAGTGAAAGTTGCCCGGATGCTCTTCTTCAGTACAGAGGACCCGATGTACTCCGAGAGACTCAAGACCCCGAGCATTATTTGGGTCTCCAGCTGGTGCATCGACCGCGGCTCTCGTGTGTCCAGGTTTCTCTCGGGCGGCGGCGCGGTCTCGTCGTCATCATCTTCATGGATGTCATGGAGCTGGGCGGCTCGATATCGGATTACCTCGCGTAGCTGGCCACGCTTGAAGGCAACACCCGATCGGTTCCCAACACACCAGTCTAGCACCTTCCCAATAGGCCACGCTATTGGTGCTGTGAGTATCATTAGCGCCAGCACTAGATAAGCCAACGCTGAGCCCAGCGCCAGTGCGTGATGCGTGAACACCGCTTCAGGAATGATCTCCCCGAAGACAACCAGCAGGATTACGGACATGATGACTGCCTCGACAGGGGAAAGAAGGACATTGAACAACAGCGGCAGCATCTCCGTTGCAGCAGAGTCGACAACAACAAGAGTCACGAGAATCCAGTGCGGATTGTGCAAGACGAGAAGAAGCCGGCGCGCGCGTCGCCCCTCTACTGTATCCGATCGCTGTGCAAGCACCTTCAGCCGATTCTTGTCGAGCGAGAAGACGCTGATAATGAGGCCTGACATCAACCCTGCAAGCACCACCAGCGCAGCTATGATCGCCATCAATGTCCATATCGACACGTCGACCGGAACGCCGAGTACGCTGTATCCGTTCGCCATCGGGGGAGTGCGTGAGACTGTGTATATGAGTTTTGTTGGAGATGCACATGTGCGTGTCAAGAATGCAGAAGTTAAGCGCACAGGCGACGCTGCAAAAGATGGTGCTATGGCGCCACAACCTACACCACGGTACTCTTTCCTGTTCCTCCTTTTTCGTCACGACCACGCACAATGCACCTCTTCAAAAACTTTCTAAACGACCTTAACTCGGTGCACCTGCGCCTAAGCTCGTACATCGGCATCGATGCATGAGAGAAACAGCACGAAGAGCAGGAGAGGAATAAGATACAGGGGAGAGAATAAAATGAGATGCAGAATAGAGACACGTGAAATATTGTGTCGTGATGTTGACTTGACTCTGGGATGTGCATTAGTGCACTCAGCGGCCCGTGCAAACTTCCTGAGTGTGGGAAACGATGAGGCCGCGTCGAGACAAGAGAGAGAGAGCTTATCTCGTGCGTTCAATTTCCACGCAACAAGTAACGTATGTCTCCTTCACTTGAGTTGTACCTTCTTTTCTAACACTGTAGAAGCAGCTTTGCCTCCTTCTGCAAGCACAGGAAAACAAAAGAGGATCTTGATGCTGTGCCAAAGGCACACATCCATGAAACTAAAGTAGAGGGGTGCCCAGCCAAATACGCTCTTTGAGGTGCTGTGAAAGAAAAAGTTCACATGATAGCTTTCATTGAGTATTGATGTAGAAAAGACGCCTCTCCCGTGTTTACAGCAATGCGGAGTCGCTCATCCTAGTTGGCATGTCGTACGGACCTCTCATTTGGAGGCATGGCTGGTATTAAGGAGAAACTCATGTTCAAGGTGCTGGGTCGGCTGTTCACGTTTATGGAGTGCTGGCCCATTCGCTGAAAACCCATCCATGAGTATACCATCACCTGCATCAGCAACTGGTTTCGCGGATACATCTCGGCCTGAAACGCTCGACTCACGAATCTGCTCCCTGACAGTGCGCAACGCCAGAAGCCCAACTGCCTTGTCACCAGTTTCGTTTGCAAACGCAGCACCGGACAGCGAAACGCTTTGCGAGTGAGCAAAAACCTCAGTGGGCATGGTGCTGCCTTTGAAGTGTTGAAGCAGCAGCAGCTGCATATTTCGAACGCGTACACCATCCGACTAGAATCGGTAAATGAGCATGATCAGCATCTTTTTGATGAGGATTTGTATCACGTTTATTGGGTCGTCGGCGTTCTCCTAGACTGGGAGGAGTTTGTATCCCTTCGCTAACACCTCTGCAAGGACATGTGGAAAGATGATGGTGCAGACGTGTCACTTGTACATTTTTCTTCCATTGGGGCCTGTACCGTATCTTTCGAGGTGCTTGCTGAAAAACTGAGCAACTTGTGCATCGGTATGATCCCCTAATTTACGGGGTTTTTCTCGTCGACCTCTTCACTTTCGACACTACCCTCCTCCAACTCAGCGCGTTTTCCCCTTCTTTGCTCACACTGCTCGCTTCGCATTTGAATATTGTCGCACAGATTCCGGCGAAAAACGACGGCATCCTTATCACACATAACCCTACCAAATAGCTAACTCATCGGTCATGCTACAGGGACAGTGATACGCACGAGAATACGAGTAAAAGGAGGCAAAGCGGAGAGCTTGATTGCACTCTGGGTGAAAAAAGCCCTTGAAAGAGTCTTGCAAAAAAGGAGTGTAACTGCGACACATGTGAAGATCACCGCTACAGGTGGAAGAAATGTGCTGAGATCCAATGGCAGCATCTCCAGCGCAAAGTCATTGCATGTGAGGAAAGCAATCAATGGCCGCCAAGGCTTCTCAAGAATCGAGAGCAACAGCCTTGACAGCCCAGCTTCAGCCAGGCGCCCGGTGTGAGAAATGCCGGAGAGCCGAGTTGCATCATATGAAAGGATTTAGAGAACCAACAAAACCATGGTTCCAGCCAGAACGTCAGAATGACAACGATGAGCGCCGTGATATAAGCTGGCACCAAGGCCGCAAGACCAAAAATTGTTTCTTTGGGGGCTGTGAAGGGAGCATGTGTATACCAGTTTATGTATGTGCGTGTGTGTGTGTGCGTGTGTGCGTACGTGTTCAGCGTATGGTAATGTGGCAGGATGCAGCTTAGGCTTCACAATAAAGGAGCGACATCACATAGACCTTCCCAGCCTTGCTCAAATCGGATACTAGCATACGTTTGTTAAATGCGTATTGGCAGTTTATGGTATTCCGTACAGCAGAGAGGGTAACAGGTGAAGAGATGGGCACACTTGCACTAATGTCCTATGTGTTCACCTTGGTATATCGATCAAGTGTGTGCGTGAAGCACTTTGTCCAAGAGGCGGCATGGAAAAGCATAGGACGTACTCAACGTGGAGGGGAGAAATGTTGAAGTAGGGGTAGTAAAATGCATATGAGTGCAACGTTGAAAATCACTTCAGCTGGAACAGAAAGACACAGGGCTGTGTGCGGGCACTCTCGCCCCTTTCGCTGCATGTGAAGCAGCGCTCTTTCATTTTCCCCTCACATGTTCGCTCAGTCTTCATTACCAACGGGAGTCTGCTCAGCATGGCACCGTGGTCCTCCACGTCCACTGAGCACACCTTGCTTTCAGTTGATGTATGCCAAGTTTCATATCTTTATAATCCACCGCGCATAAACACGAGTAAAAGGTAGAGATATCCTCGCCCTCTTTTCGACTTTCCGAGTGACGCTAAAAAATGTAGATGGCGTCGTACGCCACCGTCCATACAAGGATATATGTCATGGCACCTGACAGCAGTTGCTGCACAGAAAAAAGCTCTGATGCGCCTTTTGGGAAGCACTTGTGCGCGTTTCCGCCGCAGCCTAACGCCACGATGGCAAAGGACGTAACGACAGCACAAGCTATAAAGAAAAAGAGGCCCCGGAAATTTGTGAGTCCTAGAACGCCAGCTGCAATCCCCGCCAGTAGCGACCCCATGGTGCGGACCTGATGCACGGATTCATAGTTCTTCTCCAGCAAACGGCCCACAAACCGTTCCTCCTGCGTGTTCATGTCCTCCTTTGCTTCTGAGTAGTAGTGTATGTGTGTGTGTGTGTGTGACTTTAGAAAAAAGAAAGGGAGAGAGGAGTAGGCAACATTTGATAGAGATTGGAGGTGAGAAACAAGCGAGCCGACTGCCGTAGCACATACACCAAAGAGGTCAACTGGATTTTCAGCTGCGTGTAAAAGTAGGGCACCCTAGGAAGCTTTCTGCGGAGCCGGAGAAAGGAGACCAGGTTGAGCAACTGAGAGAACTGGAGATTTCAGAATTGTACTTCGATTGTGACCAAAGAGACAGCTCCAGAAAAATGTGACACAGCCAAACACATGTCGAAAAACAGAGAGCGTAGACACTACCTACCGCCCTTTGTACTGCTCCACCTGAAGCTGCAAGATCACCTCGCGCTCGCGTTGCTTCTCAAAGTAGGACACCCAACTCTTGGGACATGATTGCTCAAATAATTTTTTTTGAGCAAAGCACTCTTTCTCCGGGTCCTCTGGGAGGGTGTCAAGGCATTTGTGGAACGCGTCGCGCGTCTCATAGCAAACTTCTCGTTTTTTGGCACTCTGCATGGCCACTGTGGCCGTTGCGGCTATAATGAGATGAAGACTCCTATCGAAAAGCGAGACCTAGAGAATAATCGACTTGTGAGTCGCTGAGAGACAAGACAGCGCTGCCGCTTGCCCTGACCTCAGTATCGAGCTGAGGGAAAGCAATCGAGAAGGCTACCAAGAAGAATGGATGTAAAAAGGTACAGGGATGCAGGGACATCAAAACAAATATGCACGTTGAGGGCGAGGACAACTGGTATACAATGCCGAGCTGCCGGTGGCGTCCATGATAAGCAGCAGCACCCCACAGACGCTATCGAAGGCGCCCATCCCCCAGCGCGCAGGTAGTGCTTCGGCTGCTCGCCTTTGGTTTCTTTTTTATGTTTGGCTGCAGGGGAGTGTATAGCAACAGCTTGCTATGAGGTCAGAAATGCCTTGCACGGCGCAGCGGTGCACCAAAAAAGGACACCTGTATCCATTTGTAAGTGCCAACCATCACAAACAAGGCACCAATATACTTACCTTTCAGCTGCAAGGCAGTCAGAAAATCCGCTGCTCGTGCTGTGCTGCGTAGGTAGTCCACTTTGCGAGGAGCACCGTCAACGTTTTCCAACACAACCGTTAAGGTCCCTTTATTGTGCTCAAGAATGGTGTAGCCAGCATTTGATCGGAGAACAGCAGCCCACCCACCAGCACTCAGTGGGAAGGCTAGCACTGGACCTTCATAACGGAAGTCCTCCGATTCTATGGAACATGTCCCACGCCACGTGGAATCACCATCGCACATAGCAACAACGGTTTTGCCGTCTGCGGCACTCCACACGCCACTCAGCGTATGACACAACGTATGTGAGCTGTGCCAGCTCATAGAAACAGCAGAGAGAACGGCTACGAGAAGAGTCACGCCAAGCGTGTTGCGGTAAAAACTGCACGTGCGACCACTCCCTCCGTTTATTGCCTTGCGTGTTCTCATTGCCACATCAAGGACCTCACCGGCAGAGCTAGAGCGCAACGAGAATGACTGAATAGGGTAAAACAGCGTAAGGGAATGAACCGAGAAGGGGACATGATCAGTTGATTGACTGTGTGACCACAGTCACAGCACAGTAACTTAGTCGCACAGCATAGAAGCATATAATGAGGAGAAAAAAAAAAGCAAGACTGGCATCTGAGCCTACGCAGAAGCAGTGAGAGGGTACCGTTCAGCAGCTCATATTGAAAAGCGCTTCCTATACTTCGTCACTTGCAGTTCTTGTGTGCCCGTAGAACTTCTGTGTTTACTACGCCGCTAAAGTGGAGATCCTACTGTTTCTCTTTTTGGTTTCTACTGCATCACCGTTTCAGATTATAGAGGTAGAAGGGATAAAGTTCATGTGACGGCTCCAAAAAGCTAAATCCTTTCTTTCCGCGGACGGCCTTTTCTGCTTTTTCTCTGCCAATTGTCCTGATAAGATCCGCGAGCTCCTCCACAGCGCTACGCTCCGCTGCCGTTCGTGGAAGTGTGCCTTTGAATTCTTCTGACTTGCTGACTTTGACTGCCTCTCTCTCCTGCCGAGGCCTTTTTCGCGTAAAAAGTTCACGTTCGCAGTATGGTATGTGTTCCCTTCCTTTCAGTGTTAAAGGGGCAAACACAGAGGAAGCAGAAGACGTCAACACGATTTCATTCATGACGCCGTCGAGCCAGAAACCAGTATTGCCTCTAGCTACTTCACACAGCAAGTTTGACATCACTCCTGACTCCAAAAGGTGCGGAGGGAGCGGATTCACAACGCTGGGCTCGATAGTTTCACTGAAAACGCAAACATTGTGCAGCGAAATGTGCAGCACTGAGTGCGCAATAATAAGAGGGTATGACAGCTCCATGGGACATTGTATACGGAAGCTTGTCCCCTTCTCTATCGCTTCCAACTCACAGTATGCCGACTGAGGGGGTAGACAAAAGACATTCACCTCTTTTTTCTCCAGGGCAAGCCCTGCATTCAAGGGAGCCTGCTCGTACCATCCACGACAATTTGTAGGCGCAGCTGTGACAAGGTGTTGTCTTAGCGGAGTCCGAATTCCACTGGGTGAACTAAGGAGATAGTGCACTCTGTCACGAACGGCACAGTCCCCGATTCCGAAAAGTGCCAGCTGCGCAACAAGTGCTTTTCGTGGAGTAGCTGCCAGGGGCTCGAACTCCAACCGGTACACTTTGCAAAAGTCTGTAACCGCAGCATCTACCCACGAATCAAATGCATGACAGCTTTTGATAACGTCGAGGGGAACGCTAATCGGTTGACGAAACAAAAACGCCCATAAAATGGCTTTTCCGTCAGTGACAGTAAGCGTGGCATCGACCAGAGCCCCTTCTCTGATTCGAAACCGATACGACAAAAATCGACCCAAAACTGTCAACTCAATTGTTTCAGAGAGAGCATCCGCTGCAGGCGCCAGGACCCCGGCGAGACGCAGCGTTTGCGTCAGCCTGTGGTAGAAATCCCACGCGCGGCGTGAGAAAAATATGTCGCGTGGAAGCGACGTGTACGGCTGTTTGCTGAAGGGAGAGTATGGCGTGAGAAAGCGGCGAAACAAAAGGAGAAGCGCATTGGCACAATCTTGTGCCGGTGCACTGTTGCTTTGAAAGGTTAAAGGCTCTTCCAGTCGCCAGTACGACGGTTTCTTGTGCTGCATGACTCGCATTTCATCCCACTGAATGCCACAGCTTCTGAGGGCGATCACGCAGCGAACAGCTTCCTCCTCAGCGGAGTCCCCAATTTCGCAGAATCCGCCATGTACTATGATCTGCACGTTCAGCCGGTGTAGCAAGCCATCTCCCTTCGGCATACTCATCTGCTCAACAAGCCAATAAGAACTGCATGTGAAGACAAGAGGCGTTTTTTTATTAAACTGCGCACAGTTCCATCCTCCGTCACTTTGTACTCGTAGAGCCTCGCTGCTGTAGCTGTCCATTATCTGTTTCTCCAAAGCTACACGCAGAAAATGCACTGGAGGAACAATGAGCAGCACTATGGGGGAGATAAAACACCCAGAGCCGGCTACATCCGTATCTTTGTCGCACAGCGTCTCATGTGCGTCTACAGTTTCCCCACAGATTGTATCCATCCACTCGCCGTCCGAAAACTCTATACAATGCATGGAAGAAATAAGCCCATCGTATGCTATCTTGAAGTTGTCTTCGTGTGAACGACATACTGTCAGTCTCAGACACTTTTCGACAAAAAATTGAAGACTGTCGGCGACTCTCGAGCCTCGTTCGGTATTGAGAATGGTAAATTCAATGCAAACTGCACTCAGAAGCGCTTTCCGATCACCAATGCGGTCATAGTAGTGCAGAATCGATGCAACACCTGTCAAAAGCAGGGAAACAAGAAACTCACAGGAGCCGTCAGACATACTGCAGAGTGTATCAATGTTGTGCACAACGAATCGGCCTACGGAACCGCTACAGCTGTTGAGGAAGAGCAGCAGCTCAGTCCACACGGTATTTATTGCCTCATTATTGAGCGAGTTAATGTCGACGGTATTGAACTCAGCGCTTCTTGTCGACGCATCAAAAATTCTGCACACCTCGCGTAGAGAGACATAGTCTTCGCCCGAAGGCTTAAACAGAATCTGATTTGCAGAAAAGTCTGTCGTGAATATGGGAAGAGGGGCACTTGACTCCACCTTGAGCTTTCCTTTCTTGCCTGTATCCGTTTTTTCTAGTGCACGTGCTAGTGCAGAGTCGCAATCTGTAAAGAAGGGAATAGATCTCGGTTTTACCATCAAATGCGCAGGGAGCCTGTGCAAGCGACAGCTTTGTACAGCTTCATAGAAGACAGTCGTCTCGACAGGTGTGAAATACGGAACATCGTTAAAGTAGCCGGATGTGCCATCTGTTCTCTGATGCATCTCTGTAACCTTTTGAAATGTGGACTTGTAGAGCAAGAGAAGGTAGAAAGAAAGGCAGGAATGAAGTTCGCTATGCTCAGTATTGGAAAAGACGACATCAAAAGCGCAGAAATAAAAGATGCGCAAAGAACACTCAGCACTCCGCACTGCACAAAAGAAAACCCTGTTGCTGCAGGGGCAAAGCTCCAGTGCACCCAACCAAAGTAGTTTTTTTTTTTTTTTTAAGCTACCGAAAAAAGTCTGCAAATAAATATCTGTCGATAACTACTCCTGGGATTATGTTATTCGCAGCGTTAATAAAACATACAAGGTTGTTGGCCCTTAAAGTCGACGGCAGGGTACTCAATGCTGACTCCGCTCTTCTCTTTGACTCATCCCCTACACAAGGAGAGCACCCGTTGATCAAAGGCCACTCTGGTGGCTCCACTCGATACACTCCAGGTTCCTTCTGCATGTGCGATCGATCACTTCTCAAAAAAGTGAGATAATCATCACGCTCAATAACCCGATAGCGCACCCGGTTCAGAAGCTCTGTCAGCTCAGTACAGACAGAATTGGTGGCACCTGCATCGAGAAACAACACCTGTGAGATATAATTTTCAAGGTCAATGCAGTTTGAAGCTACTGAGCCAAGCTCAGCATCCTCTGAAGGTGACAGCCGTGAGTCCTGATCAACAACGTACCACTTGCCAGTGCGCGTTGCCCGCACGAGAGCAATCACATGGTAATCCCATACTCTAATGTCCTTCCTAAACTCTGAAGATTCATAGGAACGGTATGGCACTACAGAAGTCCACTCGTTGAGTACCTCATCGCAAGATGCACAGCGAAAGGAAGTCATAAAAACAGCATAGCTTTGGTCAAATAAATCGCCCATTTCAGAAATTGTCTCTAAAAACTTATACACATTTTCTTCGCAGTAGCAAAATGCATAGTAAAGAGGACGCGTCATTGTCGTGGAAGTAGTTTGTATCCCTGTAACAATACCGTTTGCTAACTTGAGAAAAAAGGCTGCGAGACAAACAAAAGAGGTGTTGGATCAGGAAAGCTTGATCACGCAGAAATGGAATTCAGACTTCAGCGGCGCTATGCGACAGCCACCAAAGAATCTTCAAAGCCGGGAGGTAGGAACTGTAGATATAAACGAAAGGTTATGGCATGCTGACATTGTTTTTTTGTTTTTTTACGCTGCAGAAAACAGTACAAAACAACGTCGGACATGGAATATCAGTACTGTCACCGCCACAGTGGTGCAGACACACAGAAAGGTGTGATTGGAGCTAAGCACTAAACAGTCCCTTTTTCTTTTCGATTTAGAAATTCCGCGCATTCATTGCGAAGAAAACCACAGTTTTGTCGGCATGAATCTGATCATCGGCCCCAACCCCGACTTTCACCCCTCACAGCCAACAACCCACTCGGCCACTTCAACGCTGCAGTGTCGAACATTCAAT
This sequence comes from Leishmania tarentolae, assembly GCA_033953505.1. Taxonomy (NCBI): domain Eukaryota; phylum Euglenozoa; class Kinetoplastea; order Trypanosomatida; family Trypanosomatidae; genus Leishmania; species Leishmania tarentolae. The sequence continues at coordinate 1,172,955 of CP119856.1, read as the reverse complement.
TCACGATACGATGCGTTTCTCGAAACACGGGTGTGCTAATTCCCCTCTCCTCACCCAGCACGCCACAAGTCTTGCAGCTTCCTTCCTACTCCCAAATCCTTCGAGCTTGCGTGTGACCTGGCCAAGCAGCGTAAATTCTAAATAGTTGACCAAATCGCTATGAGCCAAACCCAACAAACATGTCACAAGCAACAGTTAGACTTGGCAAATATGGTGGCGCCTCCCCGCCTCCAAAAATGAAAAACTTTTAATGAGGTACTGACGCACCTCAAAACTCTCCCTCCTAGCAGAGATGGCTGCGCAGTAATCTGACAATCTGAATCTTGTGGTGTGCCCGGGGTCCGATCATCCTCCTGTTCGCAGCCCCCGCCCCGACAAGTTGTTGAAAGCTTGCAAATTCTTCAACTCTTTCAGAAAGAACATCGTAGCCACCACACGAACCAGTCCCAAGAAAACCCCCACGACCGCCCCCCAGGAGAAGACGCGCCGCGCAGTCGCGAGAAGCCATACCAACACATTGAAAAGTAAGCCACAAAATTCGAGCCCCCCCCCACAGGGAACATCCGTAAACTGCAAATTCAGAACAGTGTAAAGCAATGCTGTGACCAACCAGAACTGCTTTCACTCATTTACAGAGACGCCACAGGCACCCAACCCAACAGAAACGCCAAAGCAAGAGACAAACATGCGCAAAGCACGGCGAAACAAATACACTTTGTGGAAAACCCCAACCCAGCGCTGAAACCGAAATCGTAGACTAAAGCAAGAATCCCAACAATAATCCTAAAACATCTGGACGCGAGTAAAGCTTCATTTTCTTTCTCACCATCATGGATTAGCCCCCTGGAACGACGAAAATAGACCACACACACCCTAGACACCGGAGGGCCTTAGAAAGCTTATGTGAAATCAGGAGCCCCCACCCCAACAACAGAGGACGCTTGGTTTTATCCCTACATCAATCTCTCTAAACGTACGTTCCATGAAAAAGCAGGAGACCCACAGACAGCGCTAACAGAGAGACCAACATCAACCTTTTGGTGTGATACCTGTGCGAAGCTGCACCTCCAGTTTCTTCTGTCTGCATTTGTTGAAGCATGAAAAGATGGAAAGGCATGCAAACACTTGCTGGGGACAGGAAAAACACACGGAAAAAACATCAGAAACATAGAAATGGCACAATTAACACCAGACATGGGGCTCCGCGATCAACAGAGTCAAGTTTACATTCTTCGTTTGCGGTTGCGGAACTTGCTGCTGGAAACAACTTAAAAACACATCATTTCAGGTTTACCCTCCCCCCCCACACACACACACCTACTTGGTACCTAATAAAACTTAACGAGGTTGTTCGAATCTCACAGGTAAGCTTTCTTACTACTGTGCATGAAGTTCTCTGCGCAGTTTTCCTTTTTGCTTCTTTCTTTGGCTCCCCACGGCATCTGTAGCCATACCCAAGGGAAACCGCCACTGCCAGGTTTCTCTCAAAGTGGCGGGGTTCCTTTGTAAGAGAAAACGCCGACACCCACCCTCAACCCATCACGGTTTCACAAATTCACTAAAGGGCATCTTTTCCCCGCAAAGATGCTCATGAAAAACCCCAAAATTTGTTTTACAGAAAGAAAAAAGATCTTGCCTATGCCCCGCGTTTTTGTTAAAAATATCTTGCGTATTGCCAGTCCAGCGCAGAAGTGCGACAAGCAAATCCATGAAATCAGAATGAATTGACAAATATATCTACAACAACGGACTTTAACATGCGTTACGCCAACTTCTTCGATAGCACAAAATGTTAAGACCTAAGCACAATCCGCCATTTGCAAATATAACAAACCCTGTGGACACCCGGAGTTCTTTTTGCTACCCTGCGTAAATGCGCCACTTATAAACTCAGGTATGCCGCCCCCTGCCATCCCCTCGAGCAAACCAGCTAAATGACAGTACAAATGTGTTCAGCTCAAACGAACCCAGACAACATCAACACCCCACAAAAATTACACAGGAACCGATCTTTTCTTACTTTCCATAAATACAGCACTTGAAGGGGCCTTTTTCACCCCCTCTCGCCATCACGTCTCAAGCATTGACCTTTGTTTCGTCAAAGACCGTAGCAAATTACGTTCTTTCGTTATTCTTTGAGATTTTCACGGATTAACAACCACAATATATGTCGTATATCCCAATCTTCTTATTTTCACTTCACCCCGGTTAGGCACTGCCCCCCTCAACCCTTCAGAGACCCACCACTTGTTGCGAGGAAGCCGCGAACTCACGCTACAGCTGCGCGCCGTCCCAGCAGTACCGGACAGGGCCTCCACCCCAACCACTACCCGCCACACGCCCCGCACGCCACCCCACGCCATGCTGACCGGCACGCGGCGCACCCCGCAAGGTTGCCCAGGGGCCTCAAACATACCCACAGGCAGCGCGAGGACCATGCGAGACATGCCCGGGTAACGCTGGCACCTCGCCAAGCACACGAAACAGCACAAGCGTGCGCACAGTGGCGGGTGTCTCCCGGACGCGCTGCCATCCAGAACACCTCCGTCAGCATCACTAGCGATCAGTCTCTCTGACCCTCCCCCTCCCCCACGTCGTAGGCACCTGGCCCGCCGTCGTCGGAAGCGGTTCGGCACGATGATGTGGTATTGGGGTAAATCTTGATTTCTGTCAAAAAGAGTCTTTGTGTGTGTGTGTGTGTGTGTGTGCTGGGTGTGTGCTGGGTGTTTGAGGAAAGGAGTTTTTACACTCAATCACGGAGTGAGTTGTGTTAACGGGCGCGTTGATATATTGTTGGCGCTGGTTTGTGCTAATGGGGACGGGGGGGGGATGGGAGCCGCTGTGGCGCAGCAAAAATTTGTGTTTTGTGACTCTAAATGGATCAAAGATATGTGGATACTAGGTATTGGTTTTTGAGTGGGACATGGTTAGTTTTGGGGGATGATTATGTGATGATGTGGGGGATGTGCGCGGTCAGGTGATGATTTTAAGTTTGTGTGTCCAGGGAAGTGTTCTGTTCAATGTGCTGGGAAATTAAGAAAATTGGGAGTTATGGTGAGGGTAGGGAATTTAAAGTGTTGTGATGGTAATTGTTCAAGGCTTTTTGAAAATCGAAAAATGCAACTGTGAAAGGTATCCGGATATGATTTCTGATGGTCTCGTTGTGGTTGTGCTGGGATGTGGGTTTTTTTTTCTGTGGTTGGGGCCTTGTGTGTGTGTGGGGGGTTGCTGCTTTTTCTGTTTTGGACTGGTGGGGATCTAGAAAAGGGGCGCTCTTGACGGGCGACTTTTTATAGAGCAGGTAGCGCCCGGGGGGTTTGAAAAAGAACAGAGGAATAATCCACATATATTGTCATCGACCTCACAAAAGTATGTGAAATCAGGAGCGCTGCTGTAGGACCTGTAGCAAAAATCTGGAGGGATTCATTTTTCCATTGAAGATCTTGATGGTATTTCTTTCTCTGACGTGGTTTTGGTCAGGTAACAATTTGCGGTTGTCGGGGGGGGGATTGAAAAAGGAACCCTCCTGGTTTTTTTTTTCGAAAAAAGTGATGGCGGACATATCCGTCTACTGATGGACGGGGGCTGGTGGGCATGTGATACTCTGTGGTTTGGGTTGGTTTTTTGCTTTATTGTCTCTATTCTGTGCCCCTCTGCGGTTATGTAACACCGCAGCAACTGATAAGTGCGGGGTGCTCGTTGGCGGTGTGCTCGGACCGCTTTGGCGCTTTCCCTACCACACGGCTTGCAAAAATATGCTCGTTGTGGTTGGGTATCATTGTTGCAGTACCTTCCAGAACTCTACGGGTGGATCAGCGGCGATCCATCACTTTGATCCCCACAAGCTGTTGGCGCGTTTGGTTTTGAGAGGAATTAGCTCGGCATTGGGGGCGATGGGGGGGGTGAAGCGGCTTTCCTTCCCCAAAAGAAAGGTACTGGACCCTTCAATGCCCCATCACGTAAGAGTCTGTGATCAGGGTGCCATGAGACAGGAGGAAGTGAGTGTCAAAAGTACATGGGGGAGGTGCGGAAGTGAGGGTGGGCGGGGGGCTTGGCGTCATGCGGGTGGTGTGCTTTCGTGGGCCAACAGTGTGCCGTAGGTGGGGCATCTGGGAACGCTGGGAAATGGATATGGGGGGCGCTTGTTAGGTTCAACGAAGAGTTCGCAAGTCGAGAGAGTGGTGCCTTCGTATGTGTTGATCGAAGCCACTTTGAGAATTGTCCCTCGGCACTATCGCCTACTGTTCGCGACTCTTTTTGCGGTTGGCAACTGCGCCAGGTAGGGTTGTATCACTGAGGCTCGCAAAGACCTGTCTTCATTCCATGATGCGACGAGGTCTGGTTTCCTTTTGTGATGGGCTGCAGACCTTGGCTCTTTGAACTCTGAAACCTCCTGAAGTTTTGAGGATGTACTCGGTTAGAAACAAATGGAGTTTGCCAAAATTGACGGGTATGGATTACTCCAACCATTGAGTTTTCGATATTTTTCTGAAGACTTTTGTTATTGTGTGTGTGTGTGTGTGGTGGCACTCACGGCGCTGTCCGAGTGGAGAGGCTTTGCTTTGGTCATGTTTGCGCAGCTATCGAGGTGCAAAGGAACTATTTGGCGGATGAATCTGTGCATCTACTAGTTTGAGCAGGTTTGAAGAGGCTGATGCGAGGCAATGAGTGAATTTCTACGCTAGGATGTTGGTAGCGTGTCCTTTTGGTCTTCGAGAGGTTTATCGAAGATTTTAAACTGGCTGCTTTGGACAACCGAGTGCTCCACAACGAGTATGATAAGCTGTGTTTGGAATTTGGCAAGACTCAACGACGCCAAGACCGCGAACGTGATCACACTATAACGATAGAGGTAGGAATATCTCTGGAGATGTGTGTGGGTGTCTGCCGCACTCAACGGTGCGATAAGAGTAATACTTTGACGGCTCATTCGCACTCATCGCTAAGGGTCGCTTTCTTTTGCACTTATCGCTTTACAGCTCTTGTTCTCGGAGAAGAGTAATGGTTGTTGCTGTGCCGTTGGAGTATTTGGCTTGTGACACCCATCTCTTGAATTCCATGGGTTTGATATGTTTTCTTTAAACGAAGTATTCTTGACCGCTGATGTGCTTACACATTATCTGACCGTATTTTAAAGGCTAAACATGTCACTGACACGAGCTGGCACGCCGTTATAGAAAGATGGCTTCGTGAGGTGATTGCATAATCGTTGACGTGGTGCTAACTTGCGAGCTGGCGTAGTATTACGCTGTGTCACAGTGTGTACTAGCGATTGACAAGACTATTGCTTTGAAGGTAATGATCCACCTTTCTACCTATCTACTGTTTCTTTTATCTTCATTTGCGCCTTTAAAGCTATGATTACATTTGTGAAAAATGAACTTATTTAGGACTCTGATTGTAACTCTGTGCGCTCTCTTTGTTATGATTCATCTTCCAGATGAAGACAATGTTGAGCCAGTGCATGATCTGTTGCTCAATTATCAGAAAGAAACGCTGAAAGCACGTTACGGTGATGAGCGATCACTGAATCATAGTGAGACAAGACGTATCTACAATTTGGTGCTTTCAGAAGCGCAAAAAGCCATCTTTACTTTACACGAGGATGCTGGTCGAAAGGCATACACGTGCTCAAAGATTCGGTCTCAAGCACGTCAATACGCTCGCTCTCGAGACGGCACGTATAAAGGGCCTTTGACGGAAATTGTGTTGCAGCTGCGTGATGGCTACGTACACGGTGTCAAATACCTATACCGGGCATTACAAAAAGATGTGTCATATTCGCTGGCACTACAGAGACCAACTCTTCTTCATACGGCGATGGTGGTGAGGCAAGCATACTACTGCTTGGCACCAACGCTGAGCGAGAGAGAATGCCCGTCATATGCCTTCCTGCGCGTTATTCGAGACAAAACTGACACTGACATTCTCGAATCTTGTGTGAGAAGCAACAGGGGGTTCAACGACGTGTAAGGATGGAAAATACCGAACGAGAAGAATTAGTGGTGACTTGTGCAGCAGCTTATTTCAAAGAACTGAAGACGCATGAAATAACTATGATTATCTACTCTTTTCACATCAATGCGACCGCAGCAAAGCCAGTATCTGATACATATCGAAGCGATAAAATTTGCGGTGCACAGCTCCATTTCTTTTTACTGAAAGTTTACCTCTCTACATCGCACCTCCTCCCTCTCTCCTCTCCAAATATGTGATTCACTCACAGAGCTATTCAATCCAAGTATCGCTACTTTGACCATGTCGAACCCAACGGAGCAGGCGCTGCTGCAGATTGCAGAGCAGATTGAGCGTGCTGTCGATGACGAAATCGACCGCATTGATCAGATGGAGGACGATGAGATTCTCGCCATTCGTCATAAAAGGTTGAAGCAGCTGAAGGAGATTCAGGCGCGTCGTGACGAGTGGCTCCGTAAGGGCCATGGACAGTACCTAGAGGTTGCAGAGCCGAAGGAGTTTTTTGACAACGTGCAGAACTCGGAGCGGGTTGTTCTCCATTTTATGCGCCGCAGTACCCCTCGCTGTGAAATCATCGAACGACATCTGCGCACGATTGCCCACGAGCATTTTGAGACTCGGTTTTGTTATGTTGACGTTGAGCGCATTCCGTCACTCCCAGAACGCTTCAACGTAATGATGCTCCCAACATTAATGCTTGTGGAGAAGGGTCATACATTCCACAGCATCATTGGCTTTGACGAGTTTGGCGGAACCGACGATTTTACTACCGATACAGTTACCCAGGTTTTGGCGCACTACGGTATGATCAATGACAAGGGGATGTTTGCTGCAGACCAGAATGACGACTAGAGATGTCCAGTTCTCTTAACTCCTTACGCATTCTAGCTGTATGTAAGTTCGGAAAAAAAACAAAGAGAAAGAACTCTGTTCAAAAACCAGTACGCTACTATTTTTTTTTCTGCGCGTGTGCTTTCGCGCGACACACTGAACCATGTACAAAAGCTATTTTCTGCGAGATCTTTTGCAGATTGCAAGAGAAAAGGAGTCATTTCTTTCGCTTTTATGCTTCATAGATGCAACTAGATGACCTTATCGTTAGTCTCTCTCTCCCTTTCCCATTTCACTGTACTTAGCCTATCAAGATGTCTGATTCTGCTGAATCCACCAACCGCTTTGCCGGCAATGTGCGGCAAACAGAAGCGCCGAACGAAAAGACGCTACGGATCAAAGTGAGCGCTCTGAAGCGCACTATCAAAGATTTGGAGTTCGCGAAGCGAGAGGTGGAACGAGAGTTGCAGCGTCTCGAAACCCTGCGCCAAAGCGACCCAGATCGTGTTCCTCAGCAGACTATGGTTGTCGACGAGGCCCAAATGATGGTACCCCACTCTGTGAACCGGATTATGACGTTAGTGAAGGACCTCTCTGACTATCTGGAAAAAGAGGGCTCTACTGTGTCAAATGAAGAGCTATTGGATTTGGCGCGTGTCACTATCACTGACGGCCAAGTGGCAATTTCGTAAAACGGGGAGGTTCCTCTTCCCATTTTCCCCTATAGAGGTCCAGGTCAATAAGCTTGAAAGACAAACAGAAGGACAGGATGAGGAGAGCCTTACTCATGCGTTGTCGCAACTAGTTTTTGTTTCTTTTCTCCCAGTGTTGACTCTTCAAATGTATACAAGATGTCCTGGAAGATGCAGGATCCATACGCCTCTGAGATGGTTTCGCTTTTCTGAATTTGTGGTGTGGATACCAGTTCGCCTTGATGACTAGTTCTCACATCTATATACTTTGCCTGCTCTCGTTCCTGAATCTGCAGTAAAAAGGTCAAGGGGCATCTTCATACTCGTAAGTGACCCCGACATGATTGCGCACGCGTGCTGTAGATGCAGCCTTTTTCCTTTCCTAGAGAATGTCTACACCAGATAAGCGGGCATACGCCGCTGCAGCATCCAGCAAATATCCTAACTATATCAATGACCGGGAACTTTGCAAGCGCTTTCTTGAGGAGTTCAAGGACTCCACGGGACAGGTGAAATATGTGATTCAGGCCCATCACATTGCGCAACGACAGAGCATTGTATTCTCCATCTTCCTCGATGATATTGCTGATTTCGGGCAGCTTCATTTAGCGCAAAGGATTCAGATGAACGTTGTCGGATACATGGAGGAGCTTTACAGGGTTGTCGACTCTATTATTCCTCACACTGACCGCGTTGTGGACATGGTGGACCAGCTGGTCATGGAGGCACGGATGTCTGGTCAAGAGCTGCCCTCCTTGTTGACACGCCGATATGAGCTGAGAATACACCCGCTTACCGAAAACAGTGTTCCCATTCCTCTGCGAGAGCTGAAAGGAGGGAAGATAGGCACACTGACTGTTCTTCGCGGCATTTGCATCGCTGCCACTGCAGTCCGCCCAAAGCTCTCTATGCTCGTGTCGGTATGCGAAGTCTGCGCCGAGACTACTTTCCAGCAGGTCATCGGTGATCGCCTAACACCGCTACAGGTGTGCCAATCGCAGCGCTGCAAGCTGAACAATGCGGTGGGTAGGCTGTTGGCACAGAATAAGGCAAGCAAGTTCATGAAATATCAGGAGCTGCGGGTGCAGGAGCTTCCTGAAGATGTCCCGCGCGGCGCCATCCCGAGGACCATCCGTGTTGTCTGCGAAGGAGAGCAAACACGTATTGCTGCGCCGGGGCAGGTCGTTCGTATAACGGGAACCTACTGTCCGGACCCTTCCACTGGACAGGGTCACGAGGCCTTCCGCGCGTCCACGATGGTGAAAACACTTTACAAAGCCATCCACGTTGAGTTGGAGAAGAGAAGTTATCAGGAAGCAGCAGAGGATATGCGTGCACAGGTGGAGGATATCCGGGACTATCCTGACCGAGAGGCTGTGATTGAAAAGCTCACCCGTAGCATAGCACCTGAGATCTGGGGTATGGAGGATGTTAAGAAGGCACTCTTATGCCAGCTTGTCGGAGGTAGTTCTATTACAAACGGTATTCGGATTCGAAGCGACATCAATATCCTTTTTATGGGAGATCCCGGAGTGGCGAAGAGTCAGCTTCTGAAGTGGATTGCTTCTGTTGCACCCCGTTCCGTGTTCACAACCGGAAAGGGCAGCTCCGGGGTTGGGCTTACGGCTGCTGTAACTCATGATACTCACACTGGTGAGGTGATGCTCGAGGGCGGCGCACTCGTTTTGTCCGATAAGGGAATTTGTTGCATAGATGAGTTTGACAAAATGGATGACTCTGACCGCACAGCTCTGCACGAGGTCATGGAGCAGCAGATGGTCTCTATCGCCAAGGCGGGTATCATCACATCGCTAAATGCTCGCACATCCATTCTCGCTGCGGCAAATCCCAAGTTTGGCAGGTGGAAGCGTAACGCTACGCCAACAGAAAACGTGAATTTGCCGCCAGCACTTCTTTCTCGTTTTGATCTTCTCTGGCTGCTGCTAGACGAATCGAGCCGGGAGCGCGATGCTGAGCTTTCGATGCACGTTACCCATGTCCACCTCCACGGTGTCGCACCTGGTACGGTGTCGGATGATGGAGTGCGAGGCACCATCACGGAGTATTTTGGCCGCGACTTTCTGCGGGCGTACGTGGGAGAGGTCAAGCGCATTCACCCCTACGTTGACCCAGGTGCTGCCAAGGCCATCAGTGACATTTACTGTGAAATGCGAGCGCAGAGCGTACGATATAACAATGTGGTGACGGCTCGTACGCTGCTGAGCCTCATCCGTCTCTCGCAGGCGTGCGCTCGCTTGCGCTTCTCGGAGCGTGTGCTGGAGGAGGACGTGCGGGAGGCTGGCCGCCTGCTTGACTGTAGCAAGGCATCTCTACAGGATAGACCTGCCACGGATATGCATCGCATGGTCACGACATCCGACGCGTCTATCTTTTCGACCATCAGAGACATCGCTCGTGGGCGTTCATCCGTCGATCTCTCCGAGATTCGCCCAGCGCTCATGATGAAGGGTATTGGCGAATCCCACCTGCAGCGGTGCCTTCGAACGTACTGTGAAGTCGGAGTCTGGTCCGTCTCCGGGACAATGCTGGAGTTTGCCGATGACTAGAAAAAGAGCATATCCATAGATTAATTTCTCTCACTTCGTCTTGCTATCAAAGACCATGTGCCTTCCGTTAGAAAAGACTTTGAAAGTAAAACTGCAAGTGCGTGCCAGAATCTACTGTGCAAGGCTTTTGCTGTCTCTGTCTTCGCAGTGTGACCGGATCAGGGTGACCGAGGGGTGACACCTTCGGCAACGCTTCAGCCATGCCGGTTGCTTCAAGAGCAAAGAGAAGCAATCGTCGGCGTCGCATTGCCTCCTTTCTCTTTCTCCTCACATCAATCCTTTTTCGTCTTTCATTGCTTCCCTTGTCTTCGATGTTGGCCTTGCTACACTCAGGCTCCTAGCCTTTATTCACTTATTGGATATCATCTAACATGTCTTCTGAGCGCACTTTCATTGCCATCAAGCCGGATGGCGTGCAGCGCGGCCTCGTTGGCGAGATCATCGCCCGTTTTGAGCGCAAGGGCTACAAGCTTGTCGCCTTGAAGGCTTTGCAGCCGACGACGGAGCAAGCCCAGGGCCACTATAAAGACCTTTCCTCCAAGCCGTTCTTCCCGGCCCTTGTGAAGTACTTCTCCTCTGGCCCGATCGTGGGCATGGTGTGGGAGGGCAAGAATGTGGTGAAGGGCGGCCGCATGCTGCTGGGCGCGACAAACCCGGCGGACTCACAGCCCGGCACGATCCGTGGCGACTTCGCCGTGGACGTGGGCCGCAACGTGTGCCACGGCTCCGACTCTGTGGAGAGTGCAGAGCGTGAGATCGCGTTTTGGTTCAAGGCGGATGAGCTTGTGAGCTGGACGTCGCACTCCGTGTCGCAGATCTACGAGTAGTGGACGCTCGTGGATTATACACTGAGAGATGTACTAATTCTTGATTTCAGTAAATGTATGTGATGTTGCAGTTCTCTTTGCTTTTCTGTAGTCGTAGCTCGCCGAGACTCTTTGAAAAGCGCAGCGGAGCCTTCATCAGTTTTTATTTTCCTCTCTTCCTCTCTGTGAGCGTGGTCATATAAATCCACTTTATGGTCAAATAGTGTGCTGCACACTGCATAGGCAATTACCAAAGGAAAAGGAAACACTGACACCTGTCGCTATCCGTCTACCTCGCCATTTTCGTGGGCTTTGTCAATGATGGCGGTGCGTGGTCAATGTACACCATGTATCACCAAGCACTGGTATGATTTCCGACCCTCCGTCTGCACCACTTGGAGCAACACAGTGCACGCCGAAGTCAGTTTGTGGAATCAACTGAGGCAAGGACCAAATGCGCTGCACAACTAGAGCACTTCTTGAACGACATGCACCTTCCACTGGCTCTCTCCTTCCCACCCCTTGTCTGCCTTCTGGTCCTTTGCACCTCTTGTGTTTCTCTTTGCCTAGCACATCCCCAAGGGTTCAATTCTCAGCTTTTTCATCGTCACCCCAAAGAGAAAAACATGTCTTCTGAGCGCACTTTCATTGCCATCAAGCCGGATGGCGTGCAGCGCGGCCTCGTTGGCGAGATCATCGCCCGTTTTGAGCGCAAGGGCTACAAGCTTGTCGCCTTGAAGGCTTTGCAGCCGACGACGGAGCAAGCCCAGGGCCACTATAAAGACCTTTCCTCCAAGCCGTTCTTCCCGGCCCTTGTGAAGTACTTCTCCTCTGGCCCGATCGTGGGCATGGTGTGGGAGGGCAAGAATGTGGTGAAGGGCGGCCGCATGCTGCTGGGCGCGACAAACCCGGCGGACTCACAGCCCGGCACGATCCGTGGCGACTTCGCCGTGGACGTGGGCCGCAACGTGTGCCACGGCTCCGACTCTGTGGAGAGTGCAGAGCGTGAGATCGCGTTTTGGTTCAAGGCGGATGAGCTTGTGAGCTGGACGTCGCACTCCGTGTCGCAAATCTACGAGTAATCGTGTATGCAGATATTCTTTGAGGGTATATCTGTATCCTGAATGAAATCTTTCGTGAAAAACACATCAAAAACCTTTTAACAGGCTATTTTTCTTTGATATGAAGTTCTGGTAGTAACCAACGCCATTATTGTGTCGGATTAACTCACACTCGTGGTGAATCCAGCATGGCGCTGAGGGCGATTTCTTAAGGGAAACCGGTGTGCAGGCTTGACTTCAGGAAAGAAGCAAGAAGGAAAGGCAATACCTAACTATAGGGTTTCTCTTTTCACTATGTGAAATTGTTATGTGCCTGATCAACGAAAACAATCGCAATACATCAAGAGCAACTCTTTTCTTCTGCGGGTCATTTTTTGTTTTGCCGAATGAAGGAATGACTCGTGCGATGGAAAGAGTGTGCATGGGAGGCGTCTTACTTTTTTTGAGCGTGAGGACAGCGGGCTGACGAGGAGGACAGGACACAAATACATACTGATAGTAGTATTCATCTTGTGTTTGCTGCCATGATATTTCTATGCTTTTTTTATCGGAGTGTGGAACTCCTTGAAGGTCTAGTTTCATGGCGTGCTGCTGAGGCGGTACCTTGTAGTTTGAGTTCTGCTTTTCTCCCTCTCCTTTCTCACACGTAACTGGGATGAAAGCCGCCCTCCAAAGTGTCGGGGTACAGTCTCTGGCGCTCTTGGGGGATGCTTTGGCGCAGAAAAACGGCTCCCGCTATAGTTGGGCGATCCACGGTACTCGAGACGAGGTCGAGCACACGCCGTTTTTCAAGCTACCGAAGATCACTACCCCTCACAGATCAAGTAGCACACACGTACACACGTACACACACACACACACACACACACGAGCACACATACTGCTCCCCAGAAGCTTGACCACAGATAAGCCGGCTGAAAGAAACAAAAAAAAAACCAGACCATACACGCACAGATAGAGATACAAGATGAGGGTGAGTCAGCTACGTTTGGTACGCGCCATCCCCCTCATTCACCCCGTCAAGGTAGATCCTGCTGCAAAGAGGCTACCAGCCACATTGCTCAACGATGTTACTATGCTGTCCACGGTGACAAGCGATGCCTTTTCAAAACAGTGCCAAGTAGTGCTCCGAAATGTTTCAAAGAAAAAAATGTTCTCAAGTCGCTTCTGGGTGACCCAGCCGCAATCGAGGCGCTCGTGCAACGCCGTAGTTCTTCCAGGGCAGAAGCCAGCGGTGATTTACCTAAATGTGGAAAAGGTAATCCCGTTGAAAGTGCTTGCTAAGAAGGACCAGAGGCAGGTGCTCGATGAGCATCCACCGTTCTTCGGCTCCGGCGTCGGCATCCTGTCAGAGAGGAAGAAGTGGAAAGCTGTTACGGCGGACCGACTAATCCGGCTTCTAAATGCAGCGGAGGAAGAGCGCGCTCTGTTCATCGATGTGAATATGGCCAAGGAGCTAGAGTTGAAGTACAACAAAAAAGATGTGATTGACATCCGCTCCGCAAGCTCAGTGTCTGTCTTCAACTCAGACCAACTCGACGACCCATATAAGGGGGAGCCTCAGAAGGGAGTGGCACTAAACGCAGCGACCGGGAAGCGGATAGGCCAGCCTGCACACGATATTCTTCTCGGGGTCGGCATTCTTCGCGGGTACACGTCACCGATGTGGATTGCAGAGACGCAGATGAAGTACCTAAATGCAGAACTCAAGCCAGAAGCAAAGAAGCAAGCGGTATCGGCACCAAGCATGACAGGGATGATTGTTTGTCTTTCAGTTTTGCCGCCAAAGTGTGAGCAGGAGCTGCTCAGCGAACTGAAGAAGCAGCATTCAGACGCGTTTGGCCATGATATTTTCTTCATCTACAACGTGAACGGGTGGGAGGCGACGCGGTCGCGTGTGCTTGTGCGGAACATGGCTGCCGTGAATGATAAGAAATACCCTTTTCACTTTGTGAATCTGAAAGATCTCAGGCTTCAGAAGCCGCAGTATTCATCGGCTGTGGTCCGGTTGACGGGCTGCAAGACTCCTCTCTTCGGTTCTGCTCTTGATACCACTGCTCCTGATGCCACCAAATCCAGGGGAGAGGATCAAAAGGATAACTTATTGGTTATTCAAGGGAAAAAATTTCCCTTTTTCTTCGCTGAGGACGCTACGCGCCGTCTCTACTACAACGCCGCCTGCATGTTGAAGCCCCACCTGATGATGCCGTCTGTGCGTCCCATTGCCATCCTTAAAGGGCGACTTCTTGGGCCTAGGGACGAGAGCATTCTTCGAACATTTGCACTGAAAAACAAGTTATCCAGTCCCATTTGGGTAACGGAGTCCGAGGCGGAGCGCATGGGAGTGCGTATCGCTGCAGCGCACAAGAAGCACTACGTCCTCATCGGCGCTTTCGCGGCAGATGCAAATCCTGACGAGGAGGCCGTCGATGGTTTTTACAACATCGATGATTTTTCCAAACCAGAGGAGATCCTCTCCTTGTTCCCGAAAGCGAGCAAGAAAGTGCATTTCATGCTGGATACTAAGTGGCGCGCCGTGCTGGGCAAACAACGGCAAGACTACCTGTCTTCGCTAAAGCGCGACGTACCTCTGTGGGTCTCGGTGAACGAGTGTCTCATGTCTGGCTTCGAGCCGAGACCAGGGTCTAAGGTCCTTTCGTTTCCCACCAGCCGCAAACGCGACAAGACAGGGACTCGACTCTACAATTCGCAGTACACTACCGACCCAGTTCGCGTGGTTGGCCTCTCCTCGGTGTACACGCGACCACAGGGTCTGACAATATGAACACCGAAAGTTCGTGGACTAAAGAAAAACAGGCGTAGAGTCTGTTTGGCACATTTCTCCTTTTGTTTTCTCGTTCATGTCTACACACTGGGCGCTGCTCTCGCAAACGTAGCTTCTTTGCGCGTGAAGCGCTGTGTGACTGTCTCTTCGTTTGGGTACTATAGATATAGATGGATACTGATAGAGAAGTACATAAAGCGATCAATGAAAACTGACTACTCATATGGCAGAAAGGCGTGTCTTCCACAGCAATGGCGATTGACCAATACAGTGCTGCTGACCTGATAGATGCCGCCGTTAATTCTTCTCCGCTCTTTATGTAGCGAACAGGATCCCTCTTTCAGTGCGGCAACCTTCACCCTTGCTCGTTTACTTTTCCTCGTACGCTGTCTGGAAAGGATGACAGCGACTGCAGCAGAACAGCTGTGAGCACTTCATGCGCCGCGTTTGCTCTCGTCTTCGTCTTCCAAAAGACCATTCTTTGCCCATTGCTCTAACATATTCTGTTTATCTTTGCTGTTCTCTCTCTCTCTCTTTTCCCTCTCCCGGGGATATGGGTTTTGCGTCCTCTGGTGAGGTGCCCCCCCTCTTCTTAAGTTTTTTTTTTCTTTTTACCTCTCTCTTCACTGGGACTGAAATTTTTTTCCCCATTCTTTGGCCGTCTTTTCGGACTTGTCTATCATCCGTGGTTATTTTCCCCCCCTTTTTTTCCCCTGTGTTGCTATTATTTCACCCCTTGCCTCCTCAGAGCCCCGTTTCTTCCACGTGCTTCCATCTGGCTCTTGATGACTCAACATTCTTAGACATTATTGTTTCTACACGATTCCCCGTTGCACCATACACGCGTCCAAGAGGTAATTAGCCGCGCCCCGCCGATTCCTGTCGCCTTCTCTTCAACGGCTTGCTGACTTGCTTGTACGCTTTCGTGTTCTTTGGGCTGTGTCAGCTGTCTTGGTTTTCGTGTGTGTTTCTCCGGATCTCCTTAAATTGGCCTTCCTTCTCCATTGAGATAGGCCTCCCTTTTCTAATCTTGCGTTGGCTTTATTTTCCATTTTCCTTCTCTGAAAGAGACACGTCGACAGGCAGCCGGGGCAACTCTTCTCCTTATTCATCTGTTGCAGCTCTCCAGATCTCTAAGAGTAACACCTTCTTTTTGCTCGACAAGAAACCCGCGCCGCATCCTGCACAACACGAAAAGGCAAACGAGCAAGTAAAGATCACAATAACGGAAAGAAAAAGACGCTGTTATCTTATTAGTTAAGAGTAGATTAGAGAAGACAAGATAAAAATGACTGCGTCCGCCAGAGGGAGACGCAACACCATAGCGACAGTCTCCACTGATTCCAAGCGGAATGCACGATATTCGAGAACTCCCTCTGGAAAAACGATCCCCCTCGCCTACATGAAAAAGGAAACGGAAAGGGATGGACAGCTGGAAACATCGCTGCACTCTGCAGCGAGCGGGAGGGGTGCATCCAACGGGGCGTCGTTGAGCAGTGCTCGTCGAATTTTCGTGTACGCTGGCACCGCATCCTCATCTTCACCAACACCACAGCACGAACTCAAAGTGGGTCGTTCGCCAAATTTGACAGGCGGTGCCGTCTGGAGCTCATCTCTGCGCATCACCTCTGCGCGTGAGCGTGCCGCCACGGCACCTTTACAACGAACGAAGTCTTCCGCGTGCACCGAGAAGCGGTGTAAATACGTGGTGGGAACGATGCGGCACTGCGGCTCCATCTATGAGGAGATGGTGAAGCAGCTTCTGGCGACCGGCCGGTGGTCACACCTATCCGTCCGCCAATGCTCTCTCACGAAAGCCCTCATCGTCGCTGAAAACCAGAAAGATTTAACTGACACAAACATGCACCTGCTCCTTGGAGAGAAGATGCCGTGCGAGCGGGTAATTGCAACCCGACGTTTCATGTCAAAGCGGCACCAGATCCGCCTTAGCGAGGGCAGCAGCGTTAGGCGCTCCACCTACGCTTCGAATCCCTACACGTTCCCGGGGCTCCGAATGCCGATGGGCAGCGGTGATGATGGCGAGGTGCGCGTGGTGGATTTTGTGGAGAATACGCGAAGCATTACATTGAAGAGTTCAATGGTGACGGCGCTTCTCAAGTATTACAACAACAGCTGGGATAAGCTTGGCGACTATCTCCCCATGTCCTTTAAGCTGATACCATGCCAGCCAAATCGTGACGAACGTCAGAAGTTGCTAGCAACAGTAAAAGTCGGCATGCGGCTACCTCACGAGGGGGACCAGCCGTGCTTGTGGATTGTGAAGAGTTCGGCTGGCTGCCACGGCGACAACATTGAGATTTTTCACGGTGACCATCGAGGAATTCTCAAGCTGCTGCGCTTCATCGATAGTCAACACGGCAACCAGCCGTGGATAGCGCAGCAGTACGTAGATCGTCCTCTCCTATACCATAAGCGCAAGTTCGACATCCGGTGCTGGGCTTTACTCCTTCGTGATATGTACGAGATCTATGTACACGAGGAGTTGGTGATGCGCACCAGCAGCGTGCCATACAATCGAGAAAGCGCGACATCCAAGACTCCCATTGGTCGGCTGGCGCACATCACAAATCATTGCGTGCAGGAAACGAGCAAGACGTACTCGTTGTACGAGGAGGGAAACGAGCTGTGGCGGGAACACTTGGATGGACTCATACGCTATAAGGGAGCGGTGAGAGCTGCAAAGCTGAAGAAGGAAAAGTACACCCCTGGTTTCAGTCCGCGGCCACAGGAGCCGAAGCCTGACGACGTCCCTAGCCCGACGGGGCACTCAAACGACGCACAGGAGTCCCCGTACCCAGTTCGGGAGGTGAACCGCGGCGACAGTGGAACTCCCAAACGCCTCACCAGCGTCCATGATGAGCCAACCACGATAACACTCGACAGTCACATCATGCCGCAGATTCACTTTATCATTCGCGACTCACTTCTGGCAGCACGGCCGCACGTTCCGGATGAGCCGGCCATCCCCCCTACCCATACCTTTCAAGTCTTCGGGTACGATTTTCTCATCGACGAGAACCTCAAAGTGTGGCTCCTGGAGATCAACGGTGCACCGGGCGGCCCTGAACTCCTGAAGCCTGTACTAGTGAAGGACACGATTGAGCTGGCTGTGGCCCCTTACTTTCCAGGTACGATGAACCTGAAGGCAAAGCGACACAACGGCTATGTGCGCGTGTATCCTTGAGGCGAAAATGGCAGCTGTACTGCTTTATCACCCATTGAGCGTGCGTGTGAGCGTGTCTGTGCATCCAGTGTTTGTTCTTCGACTTTCATAGATGCACTAGCAAGCTTCAGCTTTTCTCCCCGCAGACGCAAAGATACACATACACAAGGAAGAGGAAGCACACTTTGATGGTGCGTGCTGTATGGCATCTGCTCTTTCAGAGGGAAGGCTCACGTGCCTCGTGGTCCGGCGGCTTTTCTCTTTTTTTTTCCAGTCGTACGTCTGTTCGGTGACGCACGTGCAATGTATCTCAGAGTGAATACATGCTATGGGAATACCTGAGCTATTCTTCTGATTCTCTCTTTGTGATGCTCATCGTTCACTGCTTTCAATTTTAGATGCCGTCACTCTCTCTCTCTCTCCTCTTTCCGCTCCTGTCGTTTCTCCTGCGTTGCTACCGCCATGACTCCAGCCCCCCTTCATGTCACTGCAAGAGCGAGAGAACCTCGTTTACTTGTGCTCTTTAGCCTTTTTATTGGGGTTTGTCTTTTCCACCCTGTTTTTCGTGACTGGTTTCTAGTCCAAAAACAATGAGGATCCGAGACGTCGTCATTATCTGCGTCGCCTTCGTATGCAGCATCATTTTCTGGTCACAGGAAGGCTCGCTCAACTTTCAGCGGGGGTTTATGATTCCTATCTTGGACAATGAGCTCACGAAGGAGATGATGCCGAAGCCGATGGTAGTGGACCCGGACGGCTCAGGGTCCCGCGTTTTCCTGAGTTCTACTACTTCTGGTATCCTGAGCATCTACAATACACAACACGCGCGCCAGCGAATTGATGACAGCTTTGTGCGCCTCAGACCCTCTGCAGAGTTAGATGTGTACTCCTCCATTGTCGGGATCGGCGCTGGCTACACGGAGCTGAACAGCAGCATAATGCTGTGTGCTATCGTCACAAAAGACTACAGTCTCAAAGCGATCTCCATCCACACCGGCACGCCCACTGTTCTGTGGAGTACTCCGATCGTGGGGTCTTGGCACCAGATCGAGCTTACTCACGCTTCCATTTCTATTGTCCCAGAACGAAACTGGGATGAGGATGTCGGCATGATTGTCGTGGCTGTCAAAGTTCTGGACACGTCGGGCGTAGAGATGATGATGTACGCTGCGTTTGACGCCAAAACAGGCGCGCGGCGCTGGTCATATTTCTCTGACGGGGGAAACGAAATGGATGACGTAGTGCGCGAGGCAAACAACATCAGGGTACAGGCAGACGACAGAGCGGCAAAGCCGCCCTTTCTTGCGCGTGAGGGTGCAGTTCGGAGTTCCGTCAATGAGCCAGATTACTTGTTAGGGAGGAAGTACGAGCAGCCGTGGACCACATACCGTGAGTCTGTGATGGCTGCGATGCCACATCGCTACGCCCACGTGTGGGATGCGCAATTGCACCCGCACATTTTCTATCGCGCGAAGGCGAATCAGAAGGCGCGCTCCAGTCGAGGGAAAGCAGAGCGGTGGGCTACGTTTCGGTACAACGACCGGGTGCTGCGTATGGGGACGGACGATGGTGGCAGCCTGAGAGACAAGTTGTCGGCCTTGGCACTGTCACTTAGGCGATCTACTCAATCCCACCTTGCCAAAAATGCAACGGCAGGGCCCCGTCATCCATCGAACGTTTTTGTGTTTCATGGCGAGCAGGGTGTGGATGTGATCCACATGTACACAGGGCATACAGTGACAAGCGTAATGCCACTGAGGGCTGATGGAACGTGCTATGATGACATCAACAACGATTTGGTGCTCGAGTCTGTCAGCACCCATATAGGCCCCCGCTCCGTTGTGTATGCCAAACGCGGGATTGACCTGGCGTATGACTGCCTTGGCATAGTCGAGGCCGGGGCTCCGTCGTCTGCATATGATCTTTTCAACGCCACTGTGTGCGATACACAGGGCTTCTTCGGCAACCTCGACCTCATTCACCACTTCGTTGACGGCGACATCCGCGGCGAGGAAACCCCGCACGCTCTCAACACACTGGAGCTTTTGGGAAGTCGCAACGTTGCCTCCTCCACGACGCGCGCAACTCCGCCTGTGATTCTGCAGGTCCAGCAGAACATGGGTGCCGGTCTACAGCAGGTCGAGCGTTACGCTGCATTTATGATTGACACTGGCCTTGTAACCTGCATTGACCCATCTCGGAAGCGGGTGCTGTGGCGGGCTCAAACAGGCGGACACTTCGCTCCATCTCCATTTGATGACATGGCAGAGGTGAGGACGAGCCGCTATCACGTGAATGC
This sequence comes from Leishmania tarentolae, assembly GCA_033953505.1. NCBI lineage: Eukaryota > Euglenozoa > Kinetoplastea > Trypanosomatida > Trypanosomatidae > Leishmania > Leishmania tarentolae. The sequence goes on along the minus strand of CP119856.1, from coordinate 1,152,754 downwards.
AGACGTGAAGCCATTCCCGCAAATGGTGCCGTACTCACTCATGCAGAAGAATCGTGAAACCGATGTTACGTTCGTCGGTGGAGGGAAGGCGTCCTTTAGCCGCGTCGACACTTACGTTCTCGCAGTGGGCGACGCTGAGTTCTCCATCATTAAGACAAAGAACGGGAAGGTAACTCGCTCCATTTCGTTGGAGGAGCCGCCGGTGGCGCCGGTGCTCGTAGTGGATTTCAACGGCGACGGCACAAACGACCTCATTATAGTCTCAAGGTACCACATTTTTGGTTTTGTTGGGAGCTCTCGGGCGTCGTCCGAAACTATTGCCGTGCTGATGCTTTTGCTGGTAGGACTTCTCGGCATTTTATTCGCCGTCCGCGAAAAGAAAATTGCCGATGGAGACCAAGACAGCTACACGCTCCCCGTGCACGCAGGCGACAAGGTGCAACGGAAGAAGACTTTTAAGCGCTCCACAGACTAACCTGGTGTGGGTCCTCATGTACGCGATCACGTGTTATGCACTGCGTGCGTGTGTCTGCGTGTTTCACAGAGTATGGCACTGGCATGCACAAAGGTTCATGCACATGCTTTCTTTCATTTTTGTTTTATTGCTCGTCTGCTAGCGTGTATGCTGTTTGGGGAAGAGAGGCAGATGTGGGCGGTTGTGAGTTGTGTACATGCGAACTCCCGTGGATCAGTGAATTTTATTTTTTCTTTGGTGTAGACCTATGGGCCCTCGCTACACGACAAATGGTGATGGAAGAGCAGCACCGGACGGTGGCTTTGATTCTTTGTTGAATCCTCTTCGCGACAGATGACGGGTGAGGGCGATGGCACCAAGGTGTGTGGACGTTGGCAGGTGCTCGGCTCTTCTTTTTGGTCGTGGTGAAGCAGTCATTTTGATACGTGGCAAAGTCCAACAGAAACAAGCGCGAGATGGTCAAGAAGCAGACTAGAAGGAAAGCAATGTTCATCGATTACGAGGAATACTGTCTAACACGCACCGCTGTGAGCACTCAATGCGTCTCAGCGTGCACATTGCCTCTCTCTTACCCATGCTCGTTTCTCTTGATAGCTATGCGCACAAAGAAAGCTGCAACTGTTCTGGGTCCCAGGAGGCACGCCTGTATAAGAACGCAGTCGCTTCTACGAATAACCGCATCCGGTGATGCGGAGACTCACTCTTTCCCATTATTGTTGTCATTCCCGTTCTCTTTGTATCTCTCGTTGTTTTCTGCCTGTCGACGGTGCCGTGTGCGACTTGTGCTCCCTCTTCCAGTGCTACACTCATAGCAACGCCGACAACCGGGAGCTTTACATCCACGAGAGGGTGTGGTTTCAGTGTTTCTACTCTTCTTCCTACTCAATCCCTCGATCCCCCCCTAACTCCTCTGCCCCGAACGACTTGGTTTTGTGCATTCGCCCCGGTCAGGTACTCATTAACAAGCGCTGTTCGCATAAGCTTCACTTGCGCCCCAGCTCACCCTCTCTGACCGCGCATTTTGCTTTCCGCTTTTTTTTTTCTGTGTGACTCTCTTGTCACCGACCTCGCCCTCTACTGTGACGTTGTTTATCATACGTACTAGCACGCACGCCACATAAACCTTGGGCCGGTGGAAGCACAAGCTCCCTACTCCTCCACCAATCCTTACGAAGGAACGCGCCAACAGAGGAGTCTCCACGGACAGAGAGGTACTCATTATCTAAAGCCAAACAACAAAGCGTCGCTCACCCTACGAGTCGTCTGCACACGAGCATACACAGGCACAAATCAACTGCGGCCGCCTTGAAGCAGCGCCCTCTTGCACAAAACGTAGCATAGGGTGTGCTTTAACACGTCTGCGTCGATTCTCCTTGTCTTGTTGTTTCATCTGTCACACTCCAATTTTCTTTTTGTTTTCCATACGAGGGGTACTTGTCTTCAACTAGGGCGGCTACATACCCAATTGCACAGGCTCACTCGCGGGACGACAATCACACCACTATGAGCGCTGAGGACGTTATGGAGATGGAACTGAAGGAGAGAACCCACAGCATGGAAGGTTCCTCGTTCACTGCCACTACCCATGACAGCTTCGCTTCTGCAGAGGACGACTGGACAACATCACGATTCAACGAAGAAGCGGGCGTAACCACTATCAAGCCCAGAAACATAACTTGGAATGGTACGACTACGGCATCGTACGACTGCACCGCTGCTTCTACGTCAGTAACTGACGAAGAGGGGAATACGGCCGTGGTGGCGCAGCCGCACCCCCCGTTCAACCGACTCCAGGCTTATATTCAGGCGCTTGTGGGCAACATCTTGAAGAGCCTTCGCGGGTTCGACGGCAGCACCACATGGTTGAAGCGGTCACACATGGCTATCGCAGCCCACCTGGACGGCATCAACGCGGGGGCTATTCCGGCCGAAACAGAGGAGTTTAGCGTTGCCTGGTTTGGCATCGCAAGCGCTGTGCTGCATAGCGTGATTCAAGAAAGCGTAGCGGACATCTCCGCTCTCGCGACGCCACCTATCCCGTCCAGCGAGGATGAGCTATCGATGCGTGGGCTGTGTGTGACGCCACGCGAGTTGTCCGTTACCTTTGTCTCGGGTTTACAGAGCATTGTTTCAGAGGTGATAAATGACGGAGGGTGCCATCGCTCGGGTGGCAGCAACCACTTCAGACGCTACTCCTTGCGCTGTTTTGCCCATGTAAAGGAGATCAGCGAGATGAGTCACCGCCTCATGGAGGAACACCTGACGCAGGGAGCACATGTGCCGCACGCGCTGCGCAACAAGTACAGCGACGATACGGCCCTTATCGACTGCAAGGAGGACCTCTGCTCCGTTCTCCAGAGCATTGCTGACGCGTGGGTGTGCAGCTTCTTTCCAGCCTACCTGCAGCGCTCTCGAAACCCAACAGAGGTAGCGCCGTTTCTGTGGGGGGAGGTAGAGGACGCTTCGCGCCTGAACCTGGAGTTGTTTTTTTACTGCTTGTACTTTGCTTGCCAGCAGCAGAGCTTGATGAAGAACACGGAAGCTCTTCCGCGTGGTGTTGTGGTGCCGACGGCGTGGATGGAGCAGCTGCTGATGTGGTGTGCACAAGCAAAGGAGCAGCATTGCTTGGCGTCGCCCGGGCCAAACCCACCTTTTCCAGGACCGATTGACACGTTCGCGCTCATGACCGTTTCGCCGCATGACCCGCGCCGGCATTGGCTTTCTCTAGACTCGGAACGATACCAGGTGATCCCAGAGACTCTGTACAACTCCTTATTTGACTTCTTCGGCTCCGGCCCCAAGTACGTTATGTATGGAGCCTTTCCTCTCCGGGAGCGCTGTCTCCTCATGTGGAGGCCACGTCCACTGACCGTCTTCATGACATTTGAGTGGCGGGAGCGGAACGAATCGGACGGAACGCTTGACAAGTACAGTGTAGAGGTGCCGGTGGAGGAGGCACTCCTGCATAGCGACATGCGCGAGGTTTGCCACCTCGCCTGGGGCGTGATAAGAGAGGAGGAGGGCATGATGTCGGACAAGGTGGCCAGGGTGTGGTTTGCGGCAATCAACGGAACCGACACGGTGCGTATCCGCTGCCGAGGACTCTACATGCTTTCTGTGAGCACAGGACCGTTTGCGATTACAGAAATGGGAGATGGGATGAACCTGACCGTGCAGGATGTATTGCAACAGCTTCGGCAGCGCATCGAGCAGTGTATGCCGGAGAGCGTGGAGGAGTGGAAGCGGCAGACTAGCGAGAAGGTGCTTCTGTCTCTGGTGCTGACACTGAACAACACAAACGGCGACGACCGCGAAGGCGAAATCACAGGTACCATGGAGGTGGCGGCACGCCAATGCGGTGTGTGCGGCCTGACCAACGTCGGCAACACATGCTACATGAACAGCGCCCTTCAGTGCTTGTCAAATCTTACTTGTTTCCGCACAAATCTCTTGACACTTCCCATGTCACACTTTGCACAGGCGGTGATAACTCCGCTACTCATTAGGCTGCTGACGACGATGTGGTCTGGGCAGCACTCCTTCGCGGAGACCCGTGAGCTAAAGGAGCAGATCGGTATACGAGTGAAGCGGTTTTCTGGGTACCAACAGCAGGATGCGAATGAGTTCATAGAAGTACTTCTCGATCATCTGAGTGAGGAGACTAATCTTATCTCAGAGAGATGCTACCGACAGCGCAAGGACAGCGACAAGGCGATCGCAACGCAGGAGCTCTCCACCATCTTCTGGAACAACTTCTTGGAGAACAACAAGTCGTTCATACCACCACTCTTTTTCCACCAGTCAAAGACAGTTTTCACATGCCTCACATGTGGAGAATGCAGTACCGTCTTCGACAACAACGTCACGCTCTCCGTCAGTATCAAAGACTCACCGCAGTGGCGCATCATCAGCGTGGATGTCCTAGTGGAGCTAAGCAAGCCTGGTGACGCGGCGGAGTCTGTTTCACACAGTGGCTTCATGGCACCGCTGTCTCGATCTGTGAGGGATGACACAACCCGCGCGCACGCGCTGGTGACACTAAAGGTTCAGGTGTTACTGCAGCCAGACAACACGGTGCGCGAGCAGGATGTGGAGGGGGCGCTTCAGCAGCTGCTGCTGTCCAATGCCAGTGCTAGCAGCGAGGTGCTCCGCTTTTTTACGGATGAGTCTGCAGAGGAGAGGACTACGGAAGAGGAGAGACAAAGGGCAAAGCATGTGGCAGCGCGTGTGCAGGTGGATGTGCGCGTACTGGACATTTCTGATCAGGGTCGCGTGTTTGCTTGGGCACGGTGCTACCTAGCGAGCGCAGAGTTGAGCCCTGCATGCACAACGCCACCAGCTACAGCAGACGCCGCAGGGACACCTGCGGCACGTGTGTGGTACTTCATCAAAGATGCATCACTTCCCTCCACGACTGCCATAATGGGCACCCCAGTTTGGATCGACGAATTTCCGGCGTCTTGCGGTGTTGAGCACCCGCAGTCAGCGGCTGCAGATACCGCCAACGCTGAGGAGCTTATTGCTGCCAACGAACATCGTGACCACATGACCGCTTACGCAGAGTACATTCACCCGCGCTCTTTAGAGGTGGCGGCAGCACTGCTGCAACGCGTTCCAGAGGATGAGACGGACGAGGTAGCACTGCTCACTGCCACTGACGCTCCAAGTGGAGGGGTGGGGTACGTAATGTCTCCATCCTACACCCACGGAGCCAAAGAAAGGTGGGCGCCGGCAAACGGTGCCGGCGCAGCGGCTGCGTCTATTGAGCGGGACATCAAGATAACTCAGCGTATTCTCCGCAAAGCTACAACCCCCAGCGTCACAAAAACCACGTCTACTGGCGGCAATATCACCACCCAGACAACAATGAGCGATGCCTGGGAGGAGACACCTGCTTCCACGGTGGTGACGACCACCATTGTCGTGTGCATTGAGTATGACTCTGCCAAGTATCAGATTGTCACGGACGGACGGAGGTCGGACGCCTTTGGACTCCGTGGCGTAGGGACCGACATAATCACACCGGAGGTCAAATGCTCGCTGCAGGAGTGCTTGGCGCACTCTATGCAGCCGGATCTGCTGCAGGGCGAGGATGCATGGTTCTGCAGTCGATGCAAGGAGTTCCGTGAGACAAAGGTGCACCGAACCCTTTTTCGTCTGCCTCCGTGCCTCATTGTGTCCTTTAAGCGCTTTAAGATGCACACGTACAGTGCCGACAAGAAAAACACCACAGTGCACTTCCCCAGCGAACTGGACTTTGCGCCGTACCTGGACCGAGAGGCCATTGGACTTCAGACGGAGGGCACGAAGTACCGCCTGCGCGGTGTGGTATACCACACTGGTTCGCTCAGCTTTGGGCATTACACGGCGTCTGCCTTTAACGATTCCGTGCAGAAATGGGTATACTACAACGACACACACGCGCCGATCGACGACTGCGATGTGCCAGCGCCCAATGGGGCGTACATTTTGTGCTTTGAGCGCGTCGAGGCCAAGGCAAGCGCAGCGTAATACCGACGTCACACTGCCCGTCTCTCCTTTGGGGGGGGGGAGGGAGGGAGTCGGAATGGGCAGAAAAGAATGAGGAGGAGGAGGGCACTGTTTCATGCACCAGTAGGCGAGGGACTCGTACAAAGAATGAGGAGGGAATAAGGAAGGGACCCACCGTCCGTGTGTGTGTGTGTGTGTGTGTGGCAGAGTTGCAGTAGCTCGCCTCTGCGAAGAGGGTCTATGTAATGATCCAGGTATCTATGCGGTGGCCGTATTTTTTTCAATTACGCTCCTTTTTGGTCACTCCCTCCCTGGCCTGTGCTCCCTCACATTGTTTTCTCCTCCCTCATTGGGAGCATGCTCAACGAAGGAGGAGTACACAGTAAGACATACAAGGGGGCCCTTCGTTTACCACTGCCTGTGCGTACCTGTAGGCGCGTGCGCGTGAGTGGGGCTGTGCCGTGAAGGGATGACATGACTCACCTCTCTACTTTTTCTCTTAGCGTTTCTTTGGTGTGTCGCTTGTAGTGGGTGCCGCTTCCTTTTTCATATTACCCTTTCATGTGAGGTTGTTGCACGGGATGTGAGGAGCGCGCTTCTGCTCTGTGGCTTCACTCTTTGTTGCACGAAAAAAACGCCTGTGATGGGAGAAAGCGGAAAGGAGAAGGGGCCAGAGGACTGGAATGGACAGTGGGACCTCATAGAGAGCGTGTGCGACTGAGAAGCATCAACCGCAGATGCCTGAGGTTGGTCGTTGCTAAATTTCTCTCCCCTTCTCGATGTTACTCTTTCTATGCGCTCTCTCACTGACTCATTCTTGGAATGAATTATTTTTGTGTGTCTAAGACGGAAAGGGTCGGATGGGTGGGTGGAGGGCTCCAGTACCTTTTTACCTGCTGGAGCGCGCCGCGCGGAAGCGCTTAATAGCTGACTGCGGACCTCGGTGTGTGAATCAGGGATGATAAGCCGCACTAACGCCCTTTCTTTTATTCGCGTAGTTCTTTTTTTTTTTTTTACGCATCTTGTGTGATGCTTCCGCTGCAGCAGCCTTCCTGTTGAAGCCAATCACTCTTCCGTTTTCTCCCTTATATTTCTTTCAGGGCTTGCATGTGTGTATTTCGTGTTCGTCTCGCTCGCGATTTCTGCTGCTTCTACCTCGTCTTAGCTTTTGTCGGCGTACGATCACGTGGCGGCTTCTCCCCGGACTCCCTTCCTCCCTCTCCTTTTCCTCGCTGCTCCCCTTTCTTTTCGCCATCCTTTGAGTCTTGCACCCTATGTCGAAAAGGCTGTCTTTATCCATAATTGAAACGAATACATGGAGAGATAAGAGGGCACTTCCCCACCAGTGTATACACGCATGCCCACTTTTCCTTCACCGCCACGCGAAGACGAGCACATACCCCACTCGCTTTCCTCCAAAGAAACAGCTCTCCTCATTCTTTCATACGCCCTCTTACCCCTGTATTCCTTTCAAGAAGAGGGAGATGGGGCGTGGAGGAGGGAAGCACGGGGCCGCATACAGAGGTGTTGACAAGCCCACATGCAAGGCGCTACCAGGCGCATCCAATGAGCCGGTGAAGGGAGTACAGAAAATACGAATGAAGGTGCGCGTCGTCGTGCGTATTAGCACGCCGTATGTACGCTGTTTCTAACTCCCTTTTCAAGGAGAACCACAAGGACAAGCGAAATAGAAGACAGCGCGGTGTCATTCCTGATGATTCTTCGGTGAGGACCTTTCGCTAATAAGCACAGGCTCCCAGCGACATGCTGACGCTTCCAAATGGGATAGCTTTCTCCTGACTGAGCTTCCTAGACCACAACGTAAGCCGAAAAGGGCCTAAGAAACTCTTGCCACAGTAGAGAGGAGCATGTGGAACATCGTCTCATCTCTGTGCTTCTGCAGCTCTCTGTTCTACATATGGTGTGCACTGTGTACATACCACCGCGCGTTTGTACGTGTCTTTTCGTTTTACTGCATTCTCGTATTTCCTCCTTCATTCTTTTACTCGTACCCAACACATTCTTCACACACACACACACACACACACACACATACACCTGCGCTTTCCACCTCCTTGCGCACACATCTTCTCCCGTGCGACCGTCATCAGCGTCACAATTCAACAAAGTCAGGACGGCCAGCCGTGTTTTCCCCTGCCTCGCTTGCACTTCGCTGACTTCATTGCTCCGGGCTGTCCTTTTTGTGCCGCTAGGCTCAGTTGTCTGACGTTATTCATTTTTTTTTCCTCTCCTTCTCCGGCACTGCTGTCCCCTTCCCCTCTCTCAACGTATCATCTCTGCGTCCGCCGCTTCGCATTCTCCTTCAAGTTCTTGAAGGCGCGGGAGGGCAGTGCAGTACAGAGCACGCCATCCTCAGACCCAGCGAAAAGCGACACCCTTGCAGGGGCATTGTACCTCTCGCTGACGCCTATTTTTCCTCTTCTCATTTCGTTGGCCGACGGGATCATCCTGACGTATATTGGTGGACTTGGCCATGTCAGTGGTGGCTGCCAAAAAGAAGGGCGCAGTGTCCGACACTCTGCGCCGCTCGCGGATAGAGGACGATATTGTCGGTGCACAGGACCAATGCGCGCGCCAGCAAGAGCAGATCCTGCATATGACCGAAGAAAATGACCAGATCAAAAAGGAGATAAACGCCCTTTCCGGCACGCACTACGACTACGTCAAGGCGGATAAGTTGGCGTCGTTGCAGAGCGAGGTCGATGGACTGGAGCGCCGCTACCAGTTTGAGAAGATGCGCAAGAATGATCTGACGAAGCGGTATCAGCTGGCCCGCATTGACCTCCTCCACAGCCGAAAGATGAAGGGCGGTGTCAATGTAGAGAAGGAGCATGCAGCTGCGGTGCAGCGCCAGGTGGACATCCTGGAGAGCCGGCTGGATCAAACGTTAGGCCAGTTCAATGATGCTCTGTCGTATAACAAGGAGCTACGCGACAGCATCGACGTCATTCGCGAAGAACGTCGCGTGTTTCTGCGCGTGCACAAGCGCATGGAGGATGATTTAAAGACGAAGAAACGCCTCATGGCCGAGCACATTGAGAAATCGAACAGGGATATGGACGATCGCGATGCCCAGTTGCGCGAGGTGGAGCGGCTGCGCGCCGCGCTGGCCGAGCAGCGCCAGGCTTATGCTGAGCAGCTGCGTGAACTGGACACTGCCATGTTGGACATAAAGGCCATGCGCGATGAGCAGACGGAGATGCAGCTGGAGCTGGAGGCGCGTGAGTACGAGTTTGACGAGCGCATGGGTGACTCCAAATCCGCTCGTGCTCAGGAAGAAGCGGATACTTCTCGACGAATGATCGGCGCCTCGGTCTCCGGTACCAGCGAAGAGCGAGTTTCTACGACGGGTGGGGACGACGACGACGATACACACAGCTTGTTGTACGTGGAGAAAGAGTCCGCGACCATAACGAGCATTCTTTCTCAGATCAAGGATGCCCTGCAGACGGACGACATCGACGAGTTGCGCGCCAAGTACCTGCATACGGGCGACCTGAACTTCTCCCTGTACAAGTATGTCAATGAGCTGTCCGCCAAGAAGGAGGCGCTGAGGGACAGCATCCGTGACCTGCAGCGTCTTCTGAACGAGGAGGAAGACAGCGAGCGTCAGCACCGCGCTCTCATCAAGGGGCTTGAGGAGGAGTTGGCTGAAACGGAATCCAAGCTCGATGAGATGAGCTCCTCCACCGCGCTGCTGCGCGAGGCCGTTCAGCGTACCGCAGCCACGACTGAGGATGTGTATGCTCATGTCGGGTGCCAGCAAATGGCCGATAGCGCTGTGGCGGGTGAGGAGAGGTGCACAGAGGCCAATATGAAGCAGTTCCTTGGCACTATTGAGGAGCGTGCGGCACACATCTTGATTGCCTTTCAGCGCCACCATCAGTTTCCCGTGCACTTGCGCACCTCGCCGGTGTCGTCTTCGCGCGCCATCCGAGATCCTCAGTCTCCCAAGGGGACTGTGCAAAGTTTGGAGGAGGAAGATAACGCATTGACTGCCAACACGACAGACTCTCCACACGGCGAAACTCTGCAGATGGCAGAAGACTGGGAGGCGGAGGCGAGCCCCATAATGCCGATTGCTCCTCAGACAGCCCATAGCGCCGTATCGGCACGCAATCTGGTGCGCATGATGGAGCTGCCCAGCGCCAGTCTGGCTGGCGGGGCGACAGATCGAGACAACAACCTCTACGCTGACCAGGATGATGATCACATCGTCTCACACGAGGACATCCGTAAACAGATGGAGGCCCGCCTGGCTATGATGCGTGAGCGTGAGGAGCGCACTCAGCGCAAGAAGAAGGACACAGCGCAGAAGGCCAAATAGATGACCACGTACTAGCAACACAACAGCCATATCCAGGTGAAAGCAGAGCGATGCATATGCTGGAGAGCAAGAACGTAACGCTGTTTTCATGTGCGTGTGCAGGCGAGATCTTGGCGCTGAGGTAACGCGCCCTGCGCAACACACACACACACACACACACACATACACAGATTGCATGGTGGACGCGTTAGCTCTTCGCACCGCTTCTTGCTTCTCTTTCTTGTACACACCACAGCTCGGTTACCGTTTGCCAACACCACCTCTGAGCGCTTTCCATTTCTTTATCATGCGATGTAGAGCTTCACAGTTGAACGCTCCAAAAAGAGGCTTGAAAGAAGCGAGACGGTCTGTGCAGGCAAGCAGGTGGGGGGGACTCAATGATAGTCTGCGTCACTCAGCGACACAAACATACACGTGCAGATACACATGGGGCCCTACGTAATACCACATTCGTAGCTCTATGCACAAGTCACATGGAAGGGAAGAGAAAAGCTGCGTCAGCAGACGCAAAGGCGCGCGTACACGCAGTGAGATTTATGGAGACCGCGCTCCGCAACAACAACAACAAAACAGAAAACAGAGGAGCTTGGAGGAGACGCATCAAACGACAGTGAGGGGAGAGTAACTGCAATATCCATGCCCGTACACGCAGTGTCGCCAGGGACATGCTTCATAAAGGAAATCCTTTCTGGTATATGTGTGCGTGGTCGCGTCTTTTGCATGGTCGATGTTTCCGTTGCACCTTCTTTCTTTGGTCTGCGTTTGATGTGCGTGCATCTCTCGACATTGTGTGCGGGTGTGCTCTCTCACAACAAACAAAACAAACGGAGAAGACGGAAGCACCACCGACAGCGAAGCGGCTTTCTGTGATTGTCTTCGAGAGCTTCGCTGCTGCAGAAAGCGTCCGGCGGAGGTTTTGGGTGAGTATAGGGTGGCTTGGGGAGTGTTCGTTTGCCTTTGTTTCAAGTTTGCTTTCCTTTTTTTTTACTTTCACTCTGCTTCTCCTCATCCAGAGCCACCACCACTACCGCCACGCCATACACACACAGGCTTATACAGACTGCTGTTGTTCCTTCGCTCTTCCCCTCCCCACTATCTGTCACGTTTGTGCCTCTTCTTGCCGCGTTTGTTTTTTCGTGGTTGCCCTCGACTCATGCTCTTTTCTGTTTGCCTGATTTTTGTTTTTATCCCCCCTCTCCTCATTCCTCTTCGGGGATGCAAACGGCTTACAACCGGAATGTTAATCGAGTATCACACACACACACACACACGCACACGTACACGCACATATCATGTATAGTTCAAGTCCCATCCGTTCTCCGTCTCTGTCTCCCCCCATTCTCCGGGCCGTTCTTTTCCTTTCCGTCTCGTGTATTTCGTTCTCTCTCGGTTCGGTTCTCTTTCGTATGTATTCAATTGCTCTGGTCAACGTAACACACACACACACACACACACACACACACCACCGAGGCAGCAGCGAAAAACAATAACAAGGGGGCGATCAACACCAATGGGCTTCAATCCGAATGGACTCCTTGGGGCTTCTTCCCTTGTTGGGAAGGGATGGGCGTCTCCACCCTCTGCTGCTCCTTGGTGCGTGTATTCTCCCCTGCTCCTTTACCACACCCTTGGCACTTGTTAGGGGCTGTGGGTGGGAGAACCAGAATTGTCGGGGCGTGCGTGCGGAAAGGGAGTGTGCGAGAGACGTATGGCGTCTCCACAAAGCACAGTCGTTTTTGTCAAATGTGTGTGTGTGAGTGATATGTCGTGAGTTCGACGGACACTCAACGCACACAGACCGTATCGTAGGTGATGTAGCAGTAGCATCAGACGGCGCTGGTGTGATGTCTGACATGTGTGCATGATTTCTCTTGGAAACCTCACCAGCTGCTTCTACTGCATGTGACATCAAGACCTCTTGCTGCTAATGACTCGGGCTCTTTCTCTTGTCTTTGGATCGACTCTGGGTATCTCGTTATCCTCTTCTCTTTTTCATCGTTGATGTATGCATACACGCGCTGAATCTACTCTGGACATTCGCGGTGGATACGGCCTTGCGCTGCGCTGTGCTCACACGGTCATTGGCTGTCTCGGTCACGCTGCACCCAAGGATGCATGACAGTTGTTTATAGTTTACGTGTATGTGGAACATGCTGTGACGCACACTGGTTCTTTCACACACAAACACATATATACGCATACATACATCGCCGTTTGAAACGTTTTGGTCATAAAACGTCCCCATTCCGTGACAGCATCACAGGACACCATCCGGACCATAAGGCACACCTTACAAGATGGAGGAGCGCGGTGATGCGTTGATGGCGGAGGCGGAGAAACAACTAAAGAAGCGTTCCTGGTTCTCGTCGAGCGACATGAAAATTGACGAGGCGCATGATAAGCTCCTGCAGGCGGCCACGCAGTACAAGGCCGCTGGCAATTTTGTGAAGGTGGCCCAGGCGTACAGGCGCGCCTCTGAAATGTCCCTCAAGAACAAGAACGAGAGTGATCAGGCGGTGGAGATGGAGGAGGCGGCAAAGGCGTACGTCAAAGCCGGTGATGCAAAGTCGGCAGCAGCTCTGCTTAGGGACGTGGTAGACATGTATGACAAGGCCCAGAAGTACACAAACGCAGCAAAGGCGTGCGCTACGCTGGGCGACCTAACCATGGGCGACGAGGCGATGCGGTGGCTGCAGCAGGCTGTGCGCTACTTCCGCAATCAAGGCGCGAAGGTGTCGGCATCGGAGATTGTGCTCAAGATGGCGGACATGAAGGCACGCTCTGGCGATTACGCTGGGGCGCAGCAGATCTATGAGCATCTTGCCCGCGATGCACTGGAAGACCGTGTGGCTCGCGGTAATGCACGCAAGCTATTCTTCACAGCTCTCTTGTGCCAACTGGCCCTCACGACGCCCGAGAGTCTCATGGAGGATGTAGACGTGCTCCAGGAGCGTTTTCAGGAGTACCAGGAGCTGGACACGCAGCTCAACATGAACACACGTGAGCACATGTTCATGACGGATGTGATTGCAGCGATTCAAGGCGAGGACACGGTAATGTTCGATGAGGCGGTTCGCGAGTACGACTCCATCTGCCCTCTGGACGACCTTCGTGAGAAGATGATCCTCAAGGGCAAGCAAGCTCTTCGCAAGAGGATAAGTGACCTGCGGTAGGCAAGGGCTCTGAGCACTGCACGAGCCTTTTCTGCCTTCAGCATCCGCTTTTTCTCTCTACGAGGTCTATACTTTTCTTCCTCTGTTTTGGTTCTGTTGCCTTGCTTCTGTGCTGTTACTGGAACCCTCGCCTTGCGGTTCTCATTACCATCAACTTCTACGGTTCCCTTCGGTATCCCTGCTTTCCTCTACTCGTCCTTTCACGACACGTTGTTCGTGGCCTTCTTGCGGTGCTTGCCTTTTTATTTTCCTTTTACAGCGCACATGCATCTTTCGCTGTCTGCGGGATGAGCTCACAAAGCAAACATCAGAAATAGAAAAGACGATATCGGAGCAACAGCACTAGCAAAGGGAGACATTACGGGCAAAGTGGAGGATATTCAAGCAGTGGCGACCCAGAGCGGTTGAGACGTGGCCCGCTTTCTCGGACTTCAATGTATGCTTCTTTTTCTCTTTTTTGTTTCGCCTTTCATATTTTCTCTGCGGCATCACGTCTGTCTTCCTTCGTTTCTCTCAGCCTCCACATCTCCAACACGTTCTCCTTGACACGTGAATGCCTTGGGCTGTGCGTGTGTGCTTGCTCGTGTGCCTTCTTCGCTTTCTTCGCGCCTACCGGACTGCTCCTTCTCGAGCTTCGCCCAGCAACAGGAGTTTACGGGGAAGGCACATCGCCTGTACACACCTCGTTAACATTCACATGCGTTGAAGGGGTTTGTCAACGACTGCGCCGTTGCCTTCGCTTGTATCATACCCGCGAGTGCTACTTCATTCACTGTGGAAGCGCGCGCCTTTTCTCCGCTTCCTAACGTATATATGTTCGTTGCGGCACCACCATGCCATCTTCGTACGTGTGCGTTCTCCACTCCAGCGACGGCTACTACACGGACGATCTAGTTGGAAACGCACTGCGGTGTGTGCATGCGCTGCAGTGCAGCGTGCGCGCCGGCGCACCCGACTTCGTCCCCTCCATCGCTGTCTTCTTTTCGGACCCGTACAGAGGCGCCGAATGCGTGTACGCCTCGGCCGTTCCAGACCGCAACCACGCCCTGGATAGAGTCGGGGCCACCTACCCCATCTTGTCAGATGCGACAGGGTCGATGTTCTCACCCGACGAGGAGGGTGGGGGCGGGTGGACAGGGGGTGGCGCCACAGAGAGGACCACCTCCTTCGCACAGCTCTTTCGCTTGCGCTCTCCTCATATTCTACAACAGGCAATATTGCGGGCAGCACAGGAACACAACAGCAGTGTGCCAACCGCTGCCGCAAAGGCGACCTTATCTTCTGCAAAAGGGTTCAGGGAGACCTCCACTGCACCCTCGGTATCTGCTTCACCGTCTTCCGATGGCTCGAACATGTGGAGCTCTCTGGCGGGAGCACTGCTGGCCTCGCTCTGTTATCTGCGGGCGCACTCCAGCAGTGTGTTTTGGACAGCGACTGGGGAAGAGGCAGGCGGCGAGACCGGTGAGGCGTCCGGCGAAGCGGCTGCCGGGGACTCTACTGGCAGCGATGTGGTAAACTGCGCACCCACGCCGCGCAGTGCTGGGAGCGTTTTTGTGTTCAGCGACGCGAAGGCAGCTGCTGCGCCGTCGTACAGTGCGGAGTGCGCTCTCGCCATGGCAACAGTGACAGCGAGCAAGATGGGTGTGACTGTATCGTGCTTCGGCGAAGCTGTGCGGCAGACCGATTCAACAGAGAACCGCCTTGTGGCACTAGCATCCAGCCTTGGTGGCTTCTGTGCTGACAGGTTCAGCTTGCATGACTTGGGCCACCTGCTGGATGGCGCGAGTGCCGCCGTCTCGCTCATCGGCAGCCAAGCCTGCCAGAGGCGAGACCGTATTGCTTCTCAGTATGTCGTGGCCCCTACCATGCTGCTGCAGCTTCCTCAGCGAAAGCGCCGCTCTGCGGATGCCGCTCTGACAGAGGACTCAACGGACAACTTAAAAAAAGCGTCGAAGGAAAACACCCTTACGACAGTCGCTTCTGGCGCCAAGGACGGGGAGAAGGCCTCTTACCTGGGCTGGTTGTGCCCTTCATGCATGGCGGTGATCTACCGTCCCTCAACAGAGGTCGCTGGTACCATTACTTCCGACGCCCGCGCGGAGGACGGCGGTGGCAGCGGTACGGACCAAACGATAGGCCCCAGGTGCCCTTATTGCAGTAAGGTGTGAGTACAGCGGAACAGGGGGTTGCCACACTTCAGTCCTTCTCTTGCAACTCATACGTGCCCTGCTTATTCTTGGCGACACTTACGGGACTTGTGGTACGGGCTACATGAGCAGCTGGCAAACTCAAGTGTGATACCTTTTGACGATCGCCTGACTCTGTTGCTCGCCCTTGCTCTGCTTCTGCCCGTGTGAGTTTCGATGGCTTTTTGTCATTTGCATCATGTGAGCCACCAGGCACCTCTCCACATGTGCTCGCAGACATGCGTGTGTGCACGTGTGTGGGACACTCAGGCGAGGTGCGGAGCGGTTTCAGTGCAGGCGAGAGTGAGAGCACACTTTTTTCGTGGAGTTGCACCCACTCATGGGGCATCGGGAGCGGATCGTCCCTGGCTTGCTTTCACCTCTGCAGGAGAGCGGCCGCGCGTTCTGTCGGAGAGTGGAAGAGGCGCTATCGAAACAACAATAAACAGAGGAGAAACCGTCTGGAGCACGTGGCAGACGCTTATTGCGCCCTCTCTGGTGGTGTGTATGGCCTTCTTCGCCCTGTGTGTGCGCGGTTGAACAGTTATGGCTTCCCCCTGCTGTTCAAAATGAAGCTTGCATCCTCAGCCGATTGTATGTCCTCCACAAGCGACGCATACTTCTTGCTCTCTCGCACATCTACACCCGCATATGTATGCTCTCTCTCTCTTTTTACCAGAGACCTTCTGGCGACTTTACAATGCTCACTGTCCCCCGCTCTTACCATGCCGCCCGCCTCCCCCTCCTACACACACATTCCTGCTGGACGCACTGCCCTGAATACAGCTAGTGTGTGGGATGCGCAAGCACCTCCCTTTCCCCCCTTTTCCACACCAATCCCTTTTACAAACAATAAAAAGCTCGTTCTGTGCACGCATACAGGCACACTCCTTCGCACGCGCAGATAAAGCCTCTCTGCAGACACGGACACGCACACGAAGCGACGTCGCTCTTTTCCTTGATATTTGCACGTCCTCCTTTTTCGATCGTGCTGCATGCTTGTGCGTCTTCCGTGCGTGGTCCCTCTCCTCACGCTTTCTATTCCTGTCCTACGTTGGGCCTTTTTTTTACGCATATAAGAACAAGAGGCAATATCTGCGCTTGTATCTGGCTGTACCTCGCCCGCATATAGCGACGGACGAGAACTACCTACAGAACACACGGCGTCTCTCCGTCTTTGCCGAGCGGTGTTTGTGTTGTGCTTATTGAGGACACACACACACACACACACACACACACACACACAGGTACGCACAAGCCACTGCTCTTTCGCTTACTACCCCTCACCTGCTGCTGCTGCTGCCTCCTTTTCATTTTGCTCATTCTGCTTCGCTGACGTCATCTTTTTTTGTTTCTTTGTTTTGTCATTGCTCTCTTCTAATTTCCTTCTCAGTTTAACCCACAACTCCCCGCTGCCTTGCGCCCACCCACCCACCCACCCTCTCAACCACCGTCCAGGGGAGCTCGATCGGACTGACTGTTGCCTTGTGTAACGGGGACGGTAGCCATTTCCTTTGTGCGTTTTAAATCAGTCTGGTCTCTCTTTATGTGTGCGCTGCTCGTGGGCTTTTGTGATCTAAGCTTCTCGCCTCCTTTTTTTTTTGATTGTCTCTGTGTCTGTGCGCTTCGGCCTCCCCGTCCATCTCCTTCGGCTGCCTTTCTGACTCAAGTACGCCCACACCGAATTTCCTCTTCGCCCCACCGCAGCTCTTTGCCGCCTTGCCTACCATTCGCCGATACTCTCTCACGCTACGCCTCCAACTTTGACTGTTTCTTTCCCGTGTGGTCAAACACGCACAAGAAGAGCCGCGCAGACACGCACCCACAGTCTTTTTGCCCCCCCCCCCTCTGAACTACCTCCAGATTACGTACGCGCGCATTTCTATTTGTTTCAGGTTGCTTTTTCACTTGCTGCTGAGACTTCATTGATAGAGAGTGAGGCCGCCGTTCCCTCCGCCCGTTTGTGTGTTCGTTCGTCTGCGTGCGTGCGTGCGGCGCAATCTTTCACTCATTGCTCATCTGCTCTACCTTTTTTTTTCCACGCATTTCTTTGTTCTTGTGCCTCAGTGCAAGCGGCCTGCGAAGCAGTGAAGCATCTTTAACGGGGCGAGCATATCCCACGTGTGACGGAGAAGAAGCTCAGCAGAAGCAGGAGGAAAATATACACGCACGAAACGAATAACGGCGGCGTGAACGCAGGAGCACATTTGTTTTGTACTCATTTTATTTTTATATCTGTGTGCGCGTGTGGCATCTCCCTTTTGTGTGCTTCCGCATATCCATCGCCACCCCGGCAACTTAGAACTAAAAGAGCGGGCTGCAAGAACTTTGAGAAGAAAGGGATAGTAAAAAAAAACAAAGAGAACGTAGAGCAGACATCTCCGTTCTGGAAGTGTGGAGATCATCGTGACGTGGTGGGCCTGCTGCTAGTGTGGCTCGTGCGGAAAAGCGAGCATATCAACGCACGGGCACGCATCAGCACACACATACGCTCATCACGTTGTCTTCTCAGTGTCAGTGTGCATTTTTCTCCTTTCTAATTCTGTGAAGAAAGAAGACCCCCCCCCCACACACGCAGCTACCTGGCTCTGCCTTTTTCTTTACGGTTTACCTTGTTTACTTTTTTCAGTACTCAACCCTACGGGGCCCGTCTCTCTCTCTCTCTCGTCTCCTTTTCCTCTCTTTTTTCCGTCGCGTATTTCATCGTTTGGTTCTTTTTACTCTTGCGCTACACCGATACCTGAGCTACGGAAAAGACGGCGGCCTCGTGCGGAGTGGACCGAGTAGGAAGTGGCGGGTAGAGTCTACGGACGGTGCAAGCGTGACGCCGTTCGAACAACATAGAGAGCGAGAGTTATTGAACACAATTAAGAATAAACACACACCCAGAGAGAGAGAGAGGCGGCACGCGAGTTTACCACAGCACATTTGAATGGTCACCACCTCTGTAACCCTCAGTCTCTATTTCAGTACCCTCTCTTTCATTGCCTCCGTCAAAGGTGCACCCGCTCTCTCTCGCTGTGTGCTTCTGTGGTTAGGTGGACTCGCGTAACCGGAGTTTCTTTTTACCGCTTGTGGTCGGTGGTGTTCTTTTCCTACTCTCCCTTCGCTTTTTTTTCTCACGATCTCATTGTGATTGCTGCGTTGGCAGATCGGTTCTCTTATTCGCGGGCGTTTTAGTTGGACGCCATCGCTCGCATCTCTGTCTCTGTCCCCATCTGTCTATAGGGAGAGAGAGAGATTTGTGTGGCTGTACTTGACATCTTTTTGTTTCGTCACCAAAGTGGACGAAGCAGCAACGAAAAGGAAGGGGGAGGGTGAGCGCAAAGGGATCACCAGCGCACAGACATAGTGTCTGTGGGCGCCACTTCATACACGCATACGCACCCGAAAATAGGAATCGTCATTTATAAGCCAACCTACTTTCCCTCACTGATCGGGTACCCAAGTACCCGATAAAGCCATTTTTATTGTACAGTTTTTGTCTCATTTCATTTTCTTGTATGATTTCCTCTCCCCCCCCTTTGATTAACACAAAGTTTTCTGTACGTGCTTGTGCGTGTGTGTGTGTGTGTGTGGGTGGGTGTCTTTCTTTCCCTGGAGGTCTGTGTGCGTAGCTCGAAAGGACATAGACGCATCTCTCTCTCTCTTTACATATATACATACACACACACATATATATATATATATATGCGTGTTTGTGGGTGCTTCCAGCGCTACCGTCTGTTTCTGTGCGTGTATTGAGAGCCATACCGTAACGTGCTGATCTTGCGTTTGCTGTGTCCTCTGGGCTTATACGTGCAGAGCAGCGTCTTGGTCCTGCACACACCAGGTGTGCCAAAACCTTAAAAAACAACAACACACATGCCGATATCGTTTCTCATTTTTCTCGGTTGCATATCGGTGTGACATCCCCCCCTCCCCCTCCTTCTGATCTCTCCTCCCTTTTCTTACCACTCTGTGCGTGCGCAAGAAGTGCCGATTCCGCATTGTCGCTTCTTTCTGCTGCGAGTCCACCGTCCCCTTCATCAGTCTTTTCCCCTTTCGGACCCTGTGCTTGTCTCCAGAGTGCGAGGCACCCCCCTTTCATTGTTGTTGCTTTTCTAGTCTCGTCGGCGAGAGGGCCGTTCTGGTGTCTTTCTGGGGTTGCGTTGCGTCGACCCTGCCTGCTTTTTATCATTGGACTGCACATCCCTGTTGCTCCTGGCCCACCTCGTGGTGGGAGGGCGGCAGTGTATGTCCAGTACGGCTGCGATGCTTTCCTCTTCTGATCACAGAGAGGACAGGCCTTTGAGCAGTCATGGAACCGGCTCGTCGAGCAGGGTAGACCTGATGTCCGCTGCGTCGAATCCACTCACGAACCCGTACGCTTCTTCACTCCCTAACGAGGGTGCCGTGGCGCCGCGAGGCTGCGGTCGCAACTCCTCGTCGACGACGCGTCCTACATCTCCGTGGCTGGATCGTCGTTGCTCCGTCTCTACGAGTCTAGACGCCGACGACGAGGCCGACGGCCAATCTCCAGTGAATCCGTCAGAGGCCGCGTTGACACCGTTGCCCCTGACGGCGCTCACATTGGACTACTGCCACCGTGAGCGGAAGACAATCGACAACACCCAGGACGGATCTCATCACGCCGCAAAGGAGACTGGTGAGGCTACTGATGCAGACCCTTCAACGGACACACCTCAGGATATAGATGAACAACTGCAGTTGGCCATGCCCGCCGATGCCGCTGTATCGGGGACGAATGGGAGTGCACCGGCGCAGACTCTCGTGC
This sequence comes from Leishmania tarentolae, assembly GCA_033953505.1. Classification (NCBI taxonomy): domain Eukaryota; phylum Euglenozoa; class Kinetoplastea; order Trypanosomatida; family Trypanosomatidae; genus Leishmania; species Leishmania tarentolae. Next base: position 1,132,305 of record CP119856.1, on the reverse strand, counting down.
GGTGGAGGTCCATTAAACGAGGCACCTCACCAAACTCACCTCACCCAGATCCGGGAAGGATCGACAACTCACCCCGTTCATCGCTAAAGGCATCCTTTCCCGAAGCTGTGCCCTTCTCTGCGAAGGCTTGCGCTCCATCGGTGCAGTCCTCTTGCTCCACTACGCGCAGTCCCCACGGGGAAGTGCCTGCAGCCACACGTGCTCCTGCTGCAGTTGTGATGTCTACAGACTCAGTTTTGCCTGCTCAGGCACATAGGTTGCACGACGACAGCGACGACGCCACCAATGGAAGTGCCACCTCAAGCCCACCGGCCTTCCCCCTGTTGCTCGCTACAGCGACAGCCAAGTCGCTGGGAGGCTTGCCAGCCCTGCACTCCTCTGGCACACCACCGTCTCCGCTGGCCAGGCGCCTGCAACTGCACTCACAGACGGCGGTGCAGTTGCAGCACTTTGGCTGTTGCGTCTTTTTCTTCCCCGCCCCGTTCGTGTCATGGCTGTTTCCGCTGGTGGGTCACGTGGCCATCAGCAACGCTGAAGGGTCTCGACTGTACACGTTTGAGTCATCTTACTACGTCCGGGAGGAGAAGCTCATGTCAGTGCTGGATTGCGTCTTGCGTGAAGAGGGACAGGGGCGACACACCGGCTCGCTGCTGCGAGAGAACTCCCACGCGGGGAGCCGAGCGGACCTCTCCGCGCTCCCCATGTCGACTTCTCTGCGTTCCTCGATGCCGTCCCAATTGCTGGGCATGTCAGTGGCGAGCGATGCCTCTGCTTCAGACACAGCTGTGACATCGCCCTCCGATGCAGGTGCAGGGTCGCAGCTACGGTTCAGGGCGATAAGTCCGGTGTTCCCCTCACATTGTAGTGCACGCCCACCACGTCGCTCGGGGCGACAAAGGTCAGCAGCTGGGGCACCAGCTTCCGGCCACGCACACACGCAGTGTGTCCGCATTTGGGATCTGAAACCGCTGCTGATGGAGAGCCGTGGACGTCGGACCCGCCGCACGCCCTGCGGGTTAACCACTCAGGGTGGGAAGCAAGCTGCTGCAGTGTTGTGGGAGCGCTTGCAGGGTTTGTTGCAGCCGACAGAGGTTTCCACTGCACCGATGCAGGGAGCGTCGACAGCAGGCAGTGCCGCAAGTACAACCTTGACGCCCACCCCCTCAATGTTGAGGGTGAATCGTCAGTACGCGTCGGAGTACCACAGCGATGATGTGGACGGCACCCGTTCAGCTCCTGGCATGAGCAGCAGCGGCGAAGAAGAGGGGGAGGAATACGAGCTACTGGACGCGGAGACGGCTCGCTTCTATAACAGAAACCTTAATGCAACAATCCGTCTCTTCCGTGGCAGCGCAGACGGTAGCATCAACTCACCTGATGTCGTGCTGCAGCACCATAGTTCCTTCTCTTTCGTGGGCTTCGTGCTGGAAGCGTGTGGTGTGGGGAGCCAGGGAAAGTCGAGCAGCGCTGTCTCCGCGCCGAAATCACTCGCAAAGGAGACAGGTAGCGGTGGAGGTGCAGTCACATCTGCAAGTCCTGCTGCCGAGAACAGTCCAGCAACCACTTCCGCATCGGATGACGCCGTACCTGGCGAGTGTCTCAACTCTGAAGAGGAGATTCACTGGGGTGTGATGAAGCTACTTTTCCACGTGTCTGTCTTTGGCAAGTGGTATCGTGGCGAGCGACGCTTGTGGCGCGTGGTGCACGGCGGTAGCATCACAAGTGCTTCCATTCTGTGGGCGGCGATCATAGCCTTGACTTACCACTACTTCACGCTCCTGTTTTTTTGATGGTATCAGCATTGCTTGGATGGTTGGCTGTGGCACCGGTGTCGGAATGGGGAAAGGGCACAATCTGAGAACAGGAGAGAGAGAGAGCAGGGGTGGCACCAGAAACGACAGCTGTCAAGTTCAGTGGCTCGGAGGCCAGTGATATCTCGGGGGGGGGGTAGATAAGAACGCGCCACATTTTTTTTTTTTTTGCCGTGATACCTCGAAACTTTTCAATGCAGGGATGACTTCATACACTTACTCAGCAGAGACTGCAGGGACAAACTCTCCCCTTTCTTTGTCAATGTTCATCACAGCCGTTGGAGACCGGCTCATCTCTCTAATCTCGCTGCTACTTTTGCAGCTGTGAGGCTGTCACTCCTCCTCCATTGTATCACTGGCTTTCTTCTCCCCCCCCCCCACCCGTATCCCTTTCCATTGGATGCTCGCTTGATCCCCTTGCGTTCTCTATGGGTTTCTGTCTGCCTTTCCCCTGTGCTTGTGCTTGTATTTGTGTTCTTTCGTTACGCGTAGGCTCCCTTACCTGTATTTGTTTCCATTTTGTCCCCGTTCCTTTTTTTTTTTCGTGCTGCCTTCCCTGCTGCTCGGTGTTGATGGTGACGATGTTGATGATGACAATGTTGGCGGTTAGCTGCACCAGTCCATATGGATGTATATGTGCGTGCTGGTGCTTCTCCATGCAGCTGCTTTTTTTTTTTTTCCTCGCTCTGTTTCCCATAGATGATGCCACTCTTCACCTTTGCTCTTCTCGGGTGATATTGGGTTCATGTGCAGCAGCAGAAGTGCTACCAGACGCAAACTTCCTTCAGCTCTTTTGAGGACGCCCGTTATCATCGTGAACGGCGGAAAAATACGGACGTCACATGTATTTTCTTTTGTCGCCTTCTTGTTGATGCGAAGTGGGCCTTGAGCTCTACTTTTCCTCCTCCCTCTCTCGTTAGTGAGAGGGCAAGTTGTAGCGCTTTGCTGAGTAGCGAGATGTGTTGGTGCGGCTGACCCGCAATTAGTCAGAAAATATCGTGTAAACGAACACATTCGAACATGCGCGCAAGAAAAAAAAAAGAATGTGGCCGGCCCGTACCCATGTAGACGCAGACATATGCACACATACGCGCTTGACGTCCACTCCCCCCCTCCCCCCGAATGCCACCCCATCTCTTCTTTCACATCGGGATCAACGGTTCACTCTTCTTGAACACCCCTCCTCCTCTTCTCTGACCCGCTCTTTCCACTGAATCCTTTTGGCTCCATGCTGTCTATTTTGCCTACCGCTGTTGCGGCGTTTTTTTTTTTCTCTCGCAATGGGCTCGCACGAGCCCCCCCCCCCCCCCCAATCGATGACTGCGTGAAAGGTCTGTGGTTGATACAGAGAGAATCCTCAAATCCCCAATTCGTTTTCATGTCAGTAGACGATCGAAAATAAAGATTCGTAGAAAGCTCATAACAGAGGGTGACCACCGTCGTAACCTTGACAAGTCGCGTGCCTGTATGCACTCCTCCCCTGCTCTGTGCTCCCAAAGTTCTTCTCACTAGGCTGTTTATTAGCACTGCTCCCTTTCTCCTCACAGTATCTATTCACCACACACACACACATATATATATATATATATATATATATATTACACGCTCAGTAGAAGGACGTGAGGTGCTCGTGGACCCCACTGCTTGATATACATGCGCGCGCATCTTCATTGTTTGGCTTATTTCCTTGGGTCACATCTTTTTTTCTTTGAGCTTGCGCATTGTGTGCCACAGACGCAGTAGCTTTTCTTTGCAACAGCACACTTTTTCCTCATTTTTTCTGCTTCTCGCTAGGAAATGGACACTTGCCGGACAGCCACGAGTCCGCCTGCAAAGGGGAGCCCGGCTCGCAACCAGCTCGGTCTCACCAACATCCAGACGCGGACAGTGACTATCTGCATCGTTGCGCCAGCCATTATCGCCTTTGGCGGCTATTCGGAGCGTTGCGCCACAATTCTCATCTTCTTCGTCACGTTCATGTGCGGCATAGAGTGGAGCGGCGTTAAGCGCCACCTCAAGGTGGCACTGCTCATGTCCATGGAGAATGCAGCGAGGTCCACGCCTCATTCGCCGGCGCAGCCTCTGACACAGTTGGTGGGTCTGGTTGCTCGACCGCCGCCGCCATCGCCTTGCATTGAGGGGGTACCACTCTGCCCCGAAGAGTACGACCTGCCAGTGGCCCCCGTCTCCTCCTACAATGTTCTGAAGCACCTTGGCTGGGCGCTGCTGTCGCTTGCTGCATACACTGGCGAGGAGGCCTTTATAACCGCACTCGAGTTCTACTTTATTGTCTTCGTTGTTGTGACGCTGACAGCGCATAATCGATTGGAGCTCAAGGTGGAGCATGCGATGCGGCGACTGGGCCAGCAGTTGTCTTCCGTCCCGCATGACAGCTCGCGTGGGGCGGCCGACGTCGTTTGCAACGGAGGAAGTGCCTCTACCTCCGTGGCCGCATTCAAGACGGAGCCGGACCTTTCTCTGATGGACCAGAGTCTGGCGAAGAAGGAGCGTGTGGCCAAGGCACAGCGTGACTACTTTCTCTTGATGGAGTTGCGGATGATTGCAGAGCGGCAACCAACGGAGCAGTTCCTTGACTTCTGCCTTGATATCTTTGGCATCTTGTGGATTGCTGGCATAACTACTCCGCTCTTTGTGTACCACCTCACGAACGTTGGCGTGCCATGGCTTGCCTCAACGTTGATCGGCAACTTCATGAACGACATCGCGGCGCTGGTGGTGGGTCGCAGCCTCTCCACGCTTCGAGAGAGATATAGCAAGATCTACGATGTGACTGACGAGAAGGCGCCAGTCACGGGGTCGGCGAGCCATTCGAGTAAGCGGCCGCTAAAGGAGGCAAATGTGGTTGTAAGGATGGTGCTGGGCAGTCCTCACCACCTTTACCGTGCCATTAGCCCGAATAAGTCAGTAGAAGGTGCTGTGGCAGGTGTGATAGTAAATGCGTTGTGCTTTACCGGCCTCATGTTCTTTTTTTACTGGGGCTGGTTTTCTGCGCCGGCAGCGAACGTTGTGGACCCGGCGTTTCAGAATGTCGCACTGTGGCTACTCCTCGGCACTATCATGGGTGTACTTGGTGTATGCGGGGACCTACTACAGTCCCTGCTGAAGCGTGCCGCGCGCGTGAAGGATACAGGCTTTATTATCCCAGGGCATGGAGGCATTCTCGATCGTGTGGACGGCATGTTGCTCGTCTTCCCGTTCATGCACTGTGCCCTGCGCATCATCATGAGCCTATCCAACGACTCAGGAAATAGTCGCTCGTTCTTCGCGGAATAACAGCGACATCGTGCAAGCGCGCACTTGAAGCACTGAAGACGTTGCCTGTGCGAGCGATTATCATTAGTTCAGACGACTGGATGGCCACGGTGATAGTTGGGAACAAACGCGAATAAGAAACGGGCGTGGAGTGCCAGTTCATGCTCTGCGAGGCATACTTGGAACTATACATACGGTTAACCTTTTGCACGTTACATGTACACACATACATACATATATATATATATATATATATGTATATATATACCTCGTTGCTGAGGTGGTGGCGCGAGGCAAAGATGTGAGGAGGTCACCGGAAGAGACCTTCACTAAGTGTGGTGCTAGATGCGTTGTATGTGTGTGTAGTGGGGGATGGGGCCTCCATGAACTCGCCTTGCTTTTCTTCGCGTTGCGGCTTCCTTGTTCATTCACTTTACCTGAATAACGTGAGGATACCTCGTCGTGTGGTGCCAGGGCCCAGCACCTTCACTCTGTGGAGAAGCCAAGAAACCTCCCTATTACTGCGAATGCACGAACTAATTGGGAGATGACGGTCAGGTGCCTGCGAAGTAGCGAGGTGAGAGCAATGTGTCGCTATATTGATGCTGGCGGTGAGATCCTGGAGGGCGTTGCGTTCGGGAAACCCGCGGCGGTGAACACGTTCGCTCCATCCGTATGATATGTAGCGCGTCAGGGTGACTGGAGTGGATCTCACCTCGGGCCCTCACACTGCCTGTTGGCGTGGACAGCTGGAGAAAGCTTGGGCGTCGCGTTATGTGGCGATCAGCATAATGGGAGTGGCTCTGAGGTGAGCTGCGGTGCGGATGGTTTGGATTTGAGGCAGCGGTCGTTCGCCGATGACGGAGTCCGGCATTGTTGTGGCGCGTGTTCATGAGATGCTCCGCACCACGCGATGGACCGGGTACGCGCAGGTAGAGCGCAGTGGAACTCCTGCTGTAGGCAGATAATGGACGAGTACACAAATGATATCCTTGACACGCAATCAGATTTGCTTTCCCGCGCTTCGTTCTCTGGGCTATGCAGAGAGTGCGTATGCGTGTATACGTATGAGAAGAGGGAAAATACAAGATGTGGAGGCGGCCGATAGTTACAGGAGCTGGGTTGAATTCCGTGTGTGGGTGTGCTTCTGTGCAGACATATAGGTCGATGTACTCTCCTGTTACTGCATGGCGTATCAGGCCTCCCTGGCGATAACCTTTCTATGATTTTATCTTGTCGTTGACATCTTTATGTGTCTTCATATGACTCTGCATGCCTCCACACGCATAAAATTATCTTTTCTATTTTTTTTTTTACTGCTTTGCCCATGTGGAGAGGCAGAGAAAACAACGTCCCCCCCCACACACACACTCACAGACACCAATTACTTGTGTGAGTGAGCCTTTTATGTACTCATCTGCTCACACTCGTATATGCGTACGTGTGTGATGTGCAGGCTTACCCACTTCACACATAGACATCCGCACCTCTTCCCTGCCCGCTTCTGTGTGCGATCCCAAGCAACACATCTTCGCGCACTCGCCTGCGTCGTTTATTTATTTATTTATTTCCACATGGCTCCTTCCTCCGCCTCTTGTCCTTACCGCTGTGTCCTGACATCTCTCATGCTCTATTCCTGTTTGTGTGGTACTCGTGCGTACACGCGTGTGTCTGTATGTATTGCTCTCCGTGTCTGTGTCTGTGTGTGTGCGTGTGTGCGCTCTCTATGAATAGATATCCGCGCAGAGGCACACGTGAGCTCTCTCTTGCTGTAATCAAATACGAACACGAATAACTAACAATATACCTCCTCTTTCTCATTCCTCTCCACACCCCAAACAACAACAACAACAAAAAAAAAAGGTCATGAGACCCACAAGGAAACAGTCTCCATCCGCTGTGGGTAATGGGTCCGGCGTGGCTGTGCCGTGCTTGCACCCGTGCATGGGTTGAATTCGTCGTAGGTGCTGTGTACATACGAGAGAGGATTCGTGTACTGCTGCTTCTTTTTCTGGTGCCCGACACTTTGTGTCGGTGTTTTTGGCTTGGGGGGGGAGGTGGTAGGGCCGCATCGCCATGTGAGATTGCCTTGCACGCGGCCTGGCTTGATTCACCTATAATGGCGTGGGTGACACGCTCCATTTCCTTTCGTTGTGCCACTTTGGGTGTGGTTGCTGCGGAGACCGAGAGGTACAACGCACGCTGCCTCCGCCTTTCCATTAGGGGACACGTTCCAAGGGGTTTCTGCCTCGCCTCCTGCAGCTCTTCATCACCCTTTTCTGTTTCCTGTTTTGTGTCCGCCTTTCCCCTTTCATCGTCGTTCACTTGCAGCTTCCGTTGCGGCTGTTGTGGCCGCCTGCGCGCAAGAGCTCGACTGTGTGATCGAAAAAGAAAATGAGGGAGCACCTTCTCCCAGAATTTCAGATTTCTTCGAAGGCATTCGCCTCCCCATTATCTTTGTAGTTTACTCTTCCAGCAACCGATACACACTTAGCCAATCACACGCCCACGGGGTGCCGGCTGCATCCCCGTTCAGCAACCTTCTGCGCGCCACAACGGGAGACTCTCTGTGAAGCTCAAAGACCACAGCAAAGCGTTCAACGCAGGAGAGCCAGTGAACAAGCAGGGCTTCTTCTACCGAAGACAGCTAGTCGGAGTGCTCTGCTCACGCACCCACTCTCTTCTCACTCTCTCGCTTTCTCCCTCAGACAACACCGACTCGCTCACAGTCTGCACGCCGCTTCTTTTTCATGTTATTCTGGTTAGTGCGCCTTTCTTACATGCTCCCTCCTTCTCTCTCTGCTGACCCCATCCCTTCTCTGCTTCTCTGTTGGTATGGACCTTACCCATAGCGTAAAGTACCTTATCTCTCTTTCACTGCTTTTGCTGCTTGTGCCCTTGCTGAGCTCTCTCACGGGCCGCTACGTGTGCGTGTACGTGTGCGTGCGTGCGTATGCGCATCGTCTGCGTGCTGCCCTGCTTTCCTTTGTGCTCTTCATGGTTGCGACTGCTTTATTATTCACATGATTTTCCCTTTTTCCCTTTCCTCTTCGGTATTGAGCGTTTTCTTTTTGCGTTGTACAGTGTGACGCGAGCACATCGGTGTTGTGTGTTGGTGTGCTTTCGGGCTGTGGTGCACGCCTGCGCACTCGCACTCGGCATCGATATCTGCTCCTTATTGTCCCATTGTGCGGCAGGTGTTTCGCCCGAGGTGACGCTTTTCTTCGGCTCTTGCTTTACCTTTCAAGTAGCATAGCAGCACACACACATATATATATATATATATAAATATACTGCTACGTAGCCGTCCCTGGATCTATTAGAATGACTCTCACTTCTAACGGCTCGCCGAAGCATTCGGTGCCCCATGATGCACAGGAGTTGCACGATCGCACACACATTTACCTTTCCTCAGTGGCTCCGACTTTGAATTCCATTGAAGAGCTCCTGCTATCGTGGAAGCGCTTCCGTGAAGTGTCCTCGGCCTTCGGCACGGTGCCAGAGGGAAGCAGTCTTCGCAGCGTTCGCATCGACCCCTTTACGGTTCTCAAGTCTCCACCGCTCATCTCAGAGGTGGAGATCGATCGCGCTGTCACGCGGCTGACCGAGAGGGAACTGAAGGCGCTACACAATGAGTTTGAGCTCACCTGCGTCGATGACTTTGTGTACGTGAACTCTGATGAGAGCAATGAGGCTGATTGTGCGACTCGCACTGTGCACTTCGATGACGAAGCAGCCGGAGGGAGGGATGAGGGCGACGACCACGACAGACGCAGCGGGGGCACCTGCGATGCCGGTGCGACGCAGTGGAAACACGCGGAGGCGAAGACGACCTCCGCACTGAACGCGGCATCACTGGCGCCTGCCGCCAAAGCCATGGTTGCCTTGTCTGATATGTCAGCCACCTCGAGAGCGACCGCTCTTTTTGAAGGGAATGCGGCCACCGTCGATAGTGGAGGTTGCAGGTCCAGTACATCCTCTGCCCACTTCTCAGCTTCGGACGCTGACCGACGGATGCCCTTAGATGATGAACAAACGCCACCGGTGATCTCCCTGGAGGAAATGTCGCCTTCCTTGATAGCCGCTGATGCTGCTGCGTCTGGGGAGGCGACGAACGATGACGCTTCTGGCCCCTCCTCCTCGCGAGTCACCGCCACTTTCCCTGCTGCCAACAGCGCGTCCAACTTGCCAGCTGGATGTACGGTGGAGCTGGAGTACAGAACCGACAACTGGATCCCCAGATCCACTCGATGTGCGCTGCAAGGGGATGCGGGGGCCAGCATCACTGTAACCACTTCCACAAAGCACACCGACACGATCCACGCAATGACGATGGAAAGCAGCGCGGCTCCGGCACCGGAGGACGCTGCCGCCAGCACCACCGAGAGCGACGACGATGAGGATGAAATTCGCTCCTTTACCACGTTTTCACGTATGGCACTCGCCAATCATGCACGGAAACTAGGGTCTCGGCAGGTGAAGGAGGACGCATCACCGCACCTCACAGTTCTACGGAAACCGTGGATGGTTCATGAGAGTAAGGTTACGGGTGCCGAGGCACACCGTGAGGCCCATACCCCTCGAGCAAAGAGTAGACCAGTCGCCTCGACCGCCTCAGCACCCTCCACTACTCCTTTATCTTCGCAGCCTGGGGCTTCGGAAAAGGCTGACCTCACCCGCGAACGCAACGCCTTTGTCCGGATGCGTGTCCGCGATGTTCTTCTCGCAAACCGAGTGCGCTCCATAGACACGTCTGTGCTTGGCGCTGCCTTTTTTGCAAAGATGAACACCGCCTGGAATGCCGCCGCCGACCAGACCACGCCTGTACTGCAGCGGCTCGATGAGCTTCTTTGCGAGTCGAGCGCGCTGCTGCACACGCTGGAAATTATGGATCACCAGGCATATCGGGAGCGGGTTATGGACCCCACTCAGTACCTCTGCGTCCCGCGGTACAGCGTCGCCTGCGCAGCGGCGGACTGTCACACGCCCTTCTCTGCCACTGTCACCCGTGTCATGTGCGGACGGTGCGGCCAGTTCTTTTGCCCCAAGTGCTGTGCTGAGCGAGGGGTGGGACCCGATGTGAAGTGCGAGGACCAGCGCTACTCGCTTGGCTGGGAGCCACTGTGCTGCGTGTGCTATCAGATGTGCCGTGAAAGCCAGCAACGAGTAGTGGAGGAGCGCAATCAAGTGCTGATGATCACGCACCAACCTTCCAACAGCGCGTACGGCAGGAAAGCGGCAGACGAGGAGAGGAATATGCGCCATGTCGCTTCTGGGGAGCTGAGCTTGAAGCAGGCAGTTCTTTTTGGAGCTTACTGCGATGAGCACCGATGCCTCAGTGACGGGCTTCCTCCTTTTTACGTGATCCAGCGCAGTGCCAACGAGGCGGTGAGCTTCTGGGATATTCTTGGCTACCACTTCGCCAAGACTCAGGGCACCCTTCGACGCGGCTGGCAAAACGCTGGCAACTTGGCAACCCAAGCAGTGAACAGCGCGTCGCAGATGATATCGCGGCGAAAGGGCACACTGCGTTAGCAAGTTCAGAAGGACGTGGGGGTGGGGCGGGTGCATGAAAGACTTCCTTTCTACAAGAGTGCGCAATCGTGTACACAGGGAAGGCAGAAGACAGAGAATAAAACCGAGCACGAAGTCCGCCTGCGCGCGAGAGAGACACACACACACACACAGGAACACATCGGGGTTTGCGGTAGTGTCGCTGTGAGCAGTGGTTCAGCGCAGATGCCGCACCGCATTCATCCGCTTTCTCTTCTACTGCCTTATGTATATCGTCTCTCAAGACCTTTCTCTGTCTGACTTGTTGTTGTCGGGGGTGCACAGTGCAGATTACGGCAGGCAGCCCCGTCTACAGAGAGGCGTATTGCATGTCTTAGCTACACGATGGGGCCTTCCTGAACATGAACAGAGGCAGAAAACAGCAACAACAGCGCGCACACACGGATATCTCGCGCGCCTCCCTCAAGGTCCAAACGCCTCTACTATTCTTGTGGGTCAGCAGGGAACGCTGTCTTGCGTGTGTGTGTGTGTGTGTCTGTGTGTGAATCTCTCTCCAGTTCATTTGCATCTTCTCTCTTTTGCCGGCCACTTGTGCCTGTGTGCATTGGCGTGGTGCTTTCAAGATTTTTTTCTTGCTTAGTTTGCTTCTCTCTTCTTTCTTTCATTATTGCTGTTTGTCTTTCTTTCTATGAACGTGCCCCTCCCTTCTCGCTCTCGAGCCTTTCGACGTCAATGACACTGATGTGTCTAAATACTTTTATGTACGTGTGTGCTTGCAGGCACGTGCTCCGCGCCAGGATCGTGCGATTGGCGAGTGACGTCGCGTTGTTGTTGCTGCTTTCCGGGCGTGTTGTGTGCAGGCATGCGCTTCTGTCTTCCGGTGTATCTCCGCTGCTTGCGTTTGCTTCCCCAAGTGAAACATTTGTGGTGAAAAAATGAGGACAGTCCCACGCAAAATCATGTACATGTCTGCCCTTCTTTTCAAAGAGAGAGCGGAACGAGAGGTGTGCGACGGGATCATCGGCGGCGGATGACGGGGTGGGGCGGAGCGCGACTGCCTCTTATTCGCTTTTGCGCCCGCCTCCCTTCGGTATGCACGGCCCGCAGTTTTTCGGAACAAAAAAAAGCATCAAAGAAAGCAGCCTACAGCGAGGGAGGAGAAGGACACGCGGTATCGAAGGTGAGCAGGCGAGCGGGTGCTAAGGGGGATGGGGAGTGAGGGCTCACACAAGGAGCCTTTCTCATGTACACACTTCAACACATGCCCGCATACCGGTTTCCGCGCTCCTCTCCCTCGCTGTCATGTCTGCATTTCTTCCTTTCCCATGCTTGGGGAGTCCACAAAACACGGTGGAGGTGAGCTCTCAACGCGTGTGTAGACTCTTTTCTCTAGCAAGTGGGCTTGCACGCCCAGCACGTGCTTCTCTGCATGCGTACGTGTGTGTGTGTGTGCCTGTCAAGTTGGACTTGTGATGTTGAGAGGGCCCCTCCCTCCAAATCGGTTTTATGCATAAAGTCTGCAATTCCTCACTTTTTTCCTCGTTGGACACTCGCGCCCGATTCCCTGCTGGTCTTCTGTTGTTTCACATTCTCGTACGTGTGCATCCCGTGTACATGCGCTGTAGCGCGCCTCCTTCCCTCTCATTGGAGACAGTCAGGTGTTTCCAACACACACACACACACACACACACACACACACACACACACACACACACACACACACGTACGCACACGATACTGGTTCAACTCCCCCCCTACGCTCCCCCAGTAGCTGGCATATAAGGATACACTCGTCGATTCTGGTGAGTACGCTTGTACGAACTCTTTCTCCTGCCTCTACATCTCACGTGGACGGAGAATGCCGGTGAAACCGCAGTTCACATGGGAGCAGACGGGTGAGGACGTGCTCCTGAACATCACCATCAAAGGCTGCAAGAAGGATGCAGTCGATGTCCTGATTGCCGACTTGTTCGTGAAGGTCAATGCACCACCACAGTACTTGCTGGCGCTCGACCTCCTGCACGAGATTGATCCATCGAAGTCCTCACAGTACTTCACTGACGCTCAGGATGGCATCATTCTGCATGTCAAACTACACAAGATGGAGGGGGGTCGTGTGTGGGACGCTCTTAGCGTGCATCAGTCCTCCCTGGGAAAACAGGCATTGCTACAGCGGCGACAAGAGTCGATGCAAAGGGCAGAGCAGCGGTACCGGGCACAGCTGGACGCACGTGTGACGCAGCGCGAGACAGAGAAGCGGCGCATGCTCGAGGCTCAGTGGGAGGTGGAGAAGGCGCAGCGTGCGCAGATCGAGCAGCGTGTGAAGGAGGAGAAGGACGCCGCGGAGACAGAGCTGTACGCGTGGGAGGACGGCTGCGCGACTCCAGCGGCGGACACAGCCTCTGCTTCACCGTTACCACTTGGTAACAACCAGCCTGCGGGCCCTTCACAGTATTCCTCGGACGTCTCCGCTGCTGATACTGCGCCCACCGCGACATCATCACTATCGCCGTCGTTGCCTCAGGCTTTTCCACCTGTGAAGCTCGCAGCGTCCTCCTCGGCCGCCACGCTGCCGGCCATTAGGCAGGCGGATACTGTCAACGTTACCATTGAGTTTACACCGAAGACCTTTGCAATGCCGACTCGCTCACACGGGGACGAGGAATACTATCGGCAGAGCCGCTACAAGCCGGTCTCGATTGAGGACACACCAATGTTCTGGAAGGAGCGGGCAGACAAGTGCTACCGCACACAACAGTGGAAGGCGGCAGCGAACGCGTACTCAGAGTCTATCAAGCGCGACGGCGCATTCTTGACTTGCGTAATGAACCGGTCCGCATGCTACCTACAGATGGCAGACTACAAGAGGGCAATCGAGGACTGCTCGCTGGCGCTGACAATGCTGGCCAACACACCAGCGAGCGAGGTGACCCAGGAGCGGTACCGAGGGCTCATGACGAAGCTTCACGCCCGCCGCGGCGCCGCCTACTGCTGGGCTGATGACCTCAAGAGCGGCGTGGCGGATATGCGCATGGCGGCCGCCTATCGAGACCCGACATGTGATGACAATGTAGCTGCCGACTTGGCAATGATCGAGGCTCAAATGAGGGTGCGCGGCATCACGGAGGACGATGTGCGCGCCGACCCTCTCTCCACCCGCATGCAGGAGGCAGCGGCGCAGTATTACCACGGCTCGTACGAGGGTGCAGAGGCCACCTACAACGCCATCCTTAAGGAACAGCCATTTCACATGAAGGCACAGGGAAACCTCGCTGCGACGTTGCTGCGTGCGGGTAAGTTTACGCAGGCCCTTGAGGTTTGCGATGGCATCGTGCAGTTTTGTAGCGAAGTAGCTTCCGCGCTGGAGCAGCCCGGCGGTCTCACAGGCGACCAGCTCGACAGCGACGATGAGGAAGACGAGGACGAGCCTGGCTGGGCAACTTCGAACACAGAGAGTGCGGCCGCAGAGAACGAGGGGGCAAGCAACAGGGACACCCTTGTCCGTCAGCGCCGCGCAGCGGCAAAGAAGTTGAGCGAGCAGAGCGGCCACGTCTACATGCTTCTCAAGGCTTACGTGCGCAGCGCAGCGGCTCTATGCGGAGTGAAGGAGTACCACAAAGCGCACGGATACCTAGAGCGTGCGCTGCGCATTACGCCGTATGACAACGACTTGCGCGATGATTGCAACCGGCTGGCTGAGAAGATTCGGATGGACAGACTCATTGCTGCCTCTGCCGGCGCAGCACGAGCTCAGAAGGCTGCTGCGTAAGGGTAGCAAGGCATGGCTATCCCTGTTTGTATGTGTGCTTGTTTTCAACCTCTCTTTGCGGTGCTGTGCGGCACTGGCAGTGCTGCTTCGGTCTCCTTCTCGAAGATTGAACGACGTCCGCACGCACTACCAGCTTTCACGTGCCATTGACTGCGGAGGTGCTCGGCTGCCATCTTCGAGGTACGGTGCCATGTGTGGATCCCCGCTTATGCCTACACGCCTGTCTATGTTTCTATTCCACTTCTGCGCGCTTCTTTGCTCCTTTCTTTGGTTGTTCTTACTCCTCTCTTTCGCGTTCCCTTGTGATGTATGTCATGCGCGTGTGCTGGACGGCACGGGCCGACCACGAGAGATGAAAGCGAGTTGGAGTGAGAAAGGAAGACGTTCGCCGCCGAGTGGCAGCGCCACGCTGCCGCGTATTTTGACCATGGCGAAGTTGTCTCGATTCTCGTCACTCGCTCTCCACAGTTGCAACGACAGTTGCGATGCCGTTGCATCGACTGCCTTCTTCGTTCTTCTGATACGGTGTGCATGTTTTTTTTTTTACCGGTGCTTGTTCGTCGATGATGCGCTGCTATCTCAAGTGTGTGTAACATAGAAATGGGAAGTGGCAGTGACGGTGACTACGACCCATCGCGAGTATGCATGGCAAGGAGGCAATTTCAGTTCTCATGGATGTGGTGGCTACCTGCTCTCCTCGCCGCTTCACCTCCTCTCTTTCCCGAGAGATGCACCGGAACAGACAGACAACGTAGCCCCAACTGACGTAGGGAAGGAGTCCATCAAGCAACAAGAAAGGAGAAAAGCTAATGCACTTCAGACTGAGGAGCGTCCCATCTCCAGAACCTCGTGCATGCACCAGTCAAACGTTTTGTTTGGTTCCTGCGAAGTGCATGCCAGCGCTTGTGCTGGTGCTGTGACTCAAGAGCCGCTGCGCGCTTTGATTTCCCACGTGCGCATCCGTCTTGATGCCGCTTACCAAGAAGGATCTGTGTCGATCCACACACTCCCTCTCTCTCCGCCTCCCCCCCCCCCACCCACTTGCTGCTCACTCCCATTGGCGTCACGACTGCTGACGTTTTTGCCCTTCTCTCCCCTCGATGCTTCACGCACACAGGCGCGCGGTCTTGCAACACGGCTGCTCTTTTTCTCTAATCACTTCTCACGGTGGTGAGTTGGAAGAACATCGGCACGTGCCTCGCTCGTGCACGCGCGCGGTGGCGGGTTTGGTTGCACAGAGCAAGTTTCACGCTCTACTTTTCTATATAATGGACACTGCGATGTACTCAGAAGAGTACGGTGAAGGAGAGGTGCTCACTGGGGCGGAGCTTTACCTCTACCTGCTGCGCCAAAATGAAGAGCAGCTACTGCGAGCACAAGAGAAATTACGCGAGTATACGGTCCTCAAGGACACTCTTCACATCCTGACGGAGCGCAGTCGCAGACGGGTGCTAGCTCCTGTTGCTGGTGGCCTCGCCTACTATGCTGCAGAGCTGAATGCGACAAACACCATCTTGGTATTACTGGGTGACGGTTGGTTCGCAGAGCGCAGTGCCCTTCAAGCCGCAGAAATCGCTGGCCGACGCGTTGACTTCCTGCGTCGGGAAAGGGAAGTCTTGCAGCAAGAGCAGAGTACTCTCCGAGCGAAGCAGGATCTATTCATGTCGGAGCTGCCCGAGGCACAAGAGGCTGTGGCGGAGTTGCTGGCGGTGAGGGAGGCTGGAGGGCCAGCTGCCCAGTCACTGTCGCAGTCTTCGCCGGTATCGAAGGCACCACAGCCGCAATCGCAAGAAGCCGCGTCTTTCACGGGGTCTGTCTCATCGGCAAATGCACTTGACTGCTCTGGCACACCCGACTTGGTGTCTGCCGTTGCGTCACCCCACTTTGCCTCACCTGGAAGCTGCCCAGCTCTTTTCCCATCGTTGTCACCACCAACCTCGGGAACACCACCCACATCCTCCGAGTTGCCGCTGGACTACTCTTCGATTGACGTGGCACTCACCACCTTCGATGAGCTGGATGAGCTCACAGAGGACGAACTGATCGCGCTGGAGGCTGAACTGGGTGATCGCGTCAACGACGACGACTACGTGGAACGTGTCATGACGGAGCGCATGATTGCCAAGAAAGAGAGACGCATTCTTGCAGAGTTGGAGCGGCGAGGCAGCAGTGCTGCTGAGATCAAGAGCACATCGAAAGCCGTGGAGGGTGCACTTGAGTCCGCCTTACTCCCCACTTCCGCTTCGGCAGAGGCGCCCACCGCCACTGCTTCTCCCCAGTCACATGGTGCTGCCCCTGCCACAGTGGCCAGTGCCGCAGATAGCAACAGATCATCAGCTGGCAGGCAAGAGACAGTTACATATCGAACCCCAGGCGACATAGGTGGGTCAGAAGCACGATGTCTGAGGGAACCCGACGTGCCTACAGACGCGCTTCCGGCAAAACCAGCGGCGGCTTCATGTTCTCCTTACGAGTTCGTCTGCAAGCCTGCACCGGTATCGTCGCTCTCGACGACTGTTTTAACCTCTACACGGCCCCTCGCTAGGGCGGCGCTGACTGAGGCAGATGTCTCATCTGCTGCCTCCTCGGCTTCAGCTGCAGTGAGGTCTCACCGGAAAGAACAGCACGTTCGATTTGCTGCCGACGTGAAGGATACAAGTAGTTCGTCTTCGGCGGCGGCTGTGTTTGAGGCCAGACGACCTCAAGTGGGGAACTCCCCTGGTGTGCTGGGCTCGTGTGAGCAGCGTAGTAGTGCCGAAACAGCCCCGAGGTACACCCCACCGATGCTACGGAGCACCTACACTATTGGCGACATTGTGGAGCGCAACGAGGGAGCAGCGAATGGTGGTGGCATTGGTACTGTTACTGGCTCTGCACTGGGCATTGATATCGCATCCTCTATGCCATTGCCGGCCCTCCTTCCGGGCCAGCGGCAGAAGCCAAAGCGCAAATCGCTCTTCATGCGAGAGCTGGAGGATGATGAAGTGTGAGGCGCGCGTGGTGATGCGTTTGTGTTTTGATCCGTGGGATGCAGTGGAGAAGGGGGCGGCACACCTGTCCACCTCTCTCTCTCTCTGCACTCAGCTAAGACGCCTTGCTAACTGGAGACATGCACAGAGCTGCCACAACGAGTAAGACATTCATCACAATAGCATATCCATGTTTGTAGCATTCTGATCCTGCTGGCTGCGTGCCTCGGGCTCGGCGCTTTGCTCTCTGTCACGTAGGTGCACGTGCTCCAGTAAGGAGTGGATATGGGGCCGTGTGAATAAGTGTGTGCGCGGAAGGCCTCGTGGAGGGAAGCCGCCCAAACTCAGGCTGCTACCCTGCGCCATCTCTGTTCGTTGGGGTCTCTCCCCCTCCCCCTTCTGTTTCCATGCGCCGTACACCGTTGACACTCCGGGACGCGCGCAAAGGTGCGGCGTGCGCGCTAACACTACAGCGTCTCCGGCAACTTCTCTTCCCCTCTCGTTTTTCTTTTTGTTTCGTTCCACTCTCACAGAGGTGATTCGCGTGACCTCGTCGCTCTTGCCATTTGACCACTCACCTCGGACAGTGCCCCATTCTCCTTTCCCTATTTCGAATCCTGTCCTTTCCCTTGCGTTAGCCACTATCCGCATCACCTATTCGCGTAGTATCCGGTGCTCTGGAAGACGCACACGAAGTAAAAAGGGAACGTGATCAAGAAAGAGGCGTGCGTATTTCTCTGTTCTCTACGTTTGTGCACGGCAGGTGCTGCTATTTCTTGCAGTGTTGGCGTGCGCGCCCTCTTCTCTCCCTCGTCATCGTATTTTGCTCCACAGCGCGGCGATCATTCCGTGCAGGCGCACATCCAGAGAGGGGGGACGGGGGGATACAGGAGAGGAGTGCAGAGGTGTCTCAGCTCATTTGTGATTGACTGACATCTTGATGAAGGCAGTAGACACAACATCGCATGATGGTGAACCAGCCGCTGTGTCACTGGACCGGTGCAGCGATTTTGACCCCGCGCTTACTGTACGCGAGCTTGCACTCAGCGGCGAGCGCGATTACCACAGTCGCGGCGCTGGAGGGCAGTCTTACTCAGAAACAGTCAAGGTGAACCCCACCTCGTCTAGTTCTCGCTCCTCGCCTCGAATGGAGGTGCACGAGATCCAGCGCGCCGGCGCGTTTGTCGTCGCTCCCACTGCCGCGGCTGGAACGTCGGAAATGCTTACCTTAGAGGAACTTCTGGATAGGCCTGTCGGCAGCTCAAGCTCCACCAGCGAAACACCAGCACAGGTGCCAACTATCAAGTTTCTGACGACATCGCACAGGGACAGTGATGACACAAAGGAAGCGCCTGCTGTAGGTCCTGCGTATGCAGAGAAAGTCGCCACCGCAGCGGCTTTTACTCAGCACTGGAAGGAGGCGCCCGCCCCTGCTGAGCTTCCCGCTGCCGCGAAACGCGCCCCCCTCTCCACGTCTTCTCGGGAAGTACAATCGAATGCTCAATCCTCGAGGTCGCCTATTCGAGATTCAGTCGCGGCGGCCTCTGTGCACACGCCTGTTCTGCCGGCGGGTGTGGTGAGTAGTGGAATGCCTCTCTTCGTGCTCGCCACTGATCCTGTAGACCCTCTCGTTTCAGCTGCAACAGCCAAATCGCAGTTGTACCAGGAGACGGCCTCGCCGTATATTAAAGACGATACCACTGCCGGCCTGCAAGCAGAAGCAGCCCGCAACGTCTCGGATCAGTCCCCGATCGCCAAAAGACCAGTGGCAAAGGTGGAGGAATCACCAAGAGCACGGAAGCAAGCTGCGTCCTCCTCCGCCGTACGTGCGGCACGGAGGGACGTAGGTCGTGAGCACAAGTCGCCCACCGCGACACAATCGAAGCGAGCAAGCAAGAGTAGAAGCGCCACGCCCGGGCGTGCAGCTGCGCTGCTGCGTGGCATACTTGGCACTGCCACATCTGCAGACAAAGCGGTGACCAATGCACACAAGAGCGACGCGGTTTCCACAGCACCACCTCCGATCTCCACGCTTGACTTGCCCATGGGACTGCTTTTGCTGTACTGCGCCGCTGAGGAGACGTGCATCGCATTGGAAGATGGAGCGGCTCCCTCGACTTCCTTCGCCTCGGCCTCCTCGGCCTACTCACTGCTCTACATACTGGAGCAGATCTCCGACTTTCGTCGCCGCGATCACCGGCAGGCGGCGTTAAAGCAGGCCAGGGAGCTAGAGCGTGCAAAATGCGAGGAGCTCTACGAAGCGGCAGAAAAGAAGCGTGTTTTGGCCGCCGCTCAGCGAGCTGCGCGTGCACAGGCGGTGGAAGAGGAGGAGCTTGGCGCATGTACGTTCCACCCCGAAGTGTCGAAGATGGCACGGCGTATGAATGCCAGAAGCACGAAGAATTTTATGGAGAGGTGCATGGCATGGAGGGCGGAGGTGGATCACCGGCTGCGACAGAGGTGCAACCACCTTGCTGAGGTGGAGGCGGAGAAGCGGGCTGTGGCTGCAGCGCAGAACGGCATATTGACACCTGGCAAGGCAGTCACGAAGAGAAGCCGACGCATACTAGCACAGCCAAGCGTACAAGAGCGACTCAAGTCCCGGCCGTGCTTATGGGAGGTGAAACGGCCAAGTGATAGTCCGCAGGAAGGTGTGGTGAGTGCACTTGGGCCAGCACATTCGCTAATTGACGCCACAACATCGTCTCGGCGTCTGCTCGGCGTACCAATTACTTCTTCGACAACGGAGGAACAGGAAGCTATCTTGCGCGAGTTGCGCCGGCCCGTCACTGAGGCAGGAGCGTCAGACGATCTACCGCAGCGGCTGCCGCAGAACATGTCTACCTCTCGCGTCTCCAAAAACAGTGGGGACATCATGAAGGGGTTTCTGAGCCGTGTCGAGCAGGACGCGGAGCGTCGCGAACAGACTGTGGCGAAGCTGCAGGCACGCTACCAGAACCCCGATGCAGAACTCTTTGAGGAGGGAACAGGGCGGCCCTTTTTTCACCCCAACGCGATGCCGATGGCGTGGAAGGACGGGCAACGCGTGAGCTACGACGATCTACCCAAGGAGAAACAGAAAGAATTTCGTGCAGAGCTTCGCCGATCCGGGCTCGACTTTGTGCTGTCACATTACCTGCGAGAGCGGCAGAGAGAGAAAGAGCAGAGCGTCACCGGCAGCTGCCGAGGGTCGTCGTTGGAGCAGCAGAGCGATCGCGCCGTCGCCTGTGAGGGAAGCACGACACCTCGGCACTCCACCCCGTTACAGTCACATGGAGACACCATGACAGTAGCGCACCAGGCTCGCTTCATGATGTCGCTTAAGGCGGCGCTGGCGCGCAAGGAGAAGAACTGGGAGCGCCTGCGAGCGGAGGCGACGGCGGAGGAAACCTTTCACCCGCAGATCACCAAGCGGTCAGCAAGAATGGCGCTTCACAAGACAGGCGGGACACCTATCTATGAGCGCTCAACGGAACTCAAGAGGGGGGCCAGCGCGGAAGGTGCTCAGTCGGAGAAGTCGCAGGGGCAGTCCCACTCAGCTGTTCACAGAGATCGACCACTGCCCGATGTGACGCAGTTTTTTCTCGACCGAAGCGAGAAGTGGATGGAGTCACGGCAGCAACGGCTGCAGCATCTCGCGGAGATGGAGGACGAGCGACTCCGTGCTGAGTGCACCTTCACCCCGAATCGCTACTTCGGGGACGTGCTCGAGAAGACAGCGCTTCCTCTGGGCGTGGAGGTGAACCGGACTGGTGTGTCGTCGCATACGGACTCACTGGTGGCACCATACGCTGCGGGTGGCGACGAACAGGGCTACCTAGACACTTCCCATCCCCGTGTGCTGCTGCAGGATCTGATGGCATCAGCAGCTGACGTGCGCGTGATGAATGAGCTGGAACTCCTCCGCTCCGGTGCCGCCTACCGTGATGAACACTTTGTTCAGGCTGTTTGCGAGAGAAGCGGTCTGACTGACACGAGGCGAGCCATGGCAAACCTGTCTCTCAAGTCTGCGCCGCGTCTCCCCAGAAGCCGCAAGAACGCGTGGGACGCATCGAACCCGCCCCACCAGTCTTCTGCAAGTCTGTTACGGTCTCCCCCCTCCCCTATTCCTCAGAGATCTAACCGACCATCCGCCTCACCATACTCCGTGCCGCGCCGGGATACTCTCGCACTAACCTCCCCCTGTCACGGCAGCGCACTAAAGTCTTTGCCAACGCTCTCGAAAAACGAATCCGCACCGACACCGATGCCTCGCTCTGTAGCTGAGGACGCTACCGCACTTCTCTGTGGAGCTCGCGACCTTTCATCGAGTTTTCTTCCTGTGGAGGATCCGTGGGAGGCGCTCGACGCGCAGACGGACGCTATTCTCAAGCGTCATGGGCGCTAACAACGGCAGGTGGAAAAAAAAAGTTTGTGATGCATTGGGTATCCGCGTCCTTTTTTCTCCATCGTCCTCATGTTGCTACCGATGCCCTCTTACGGGGGGCGCGTGCGCTGGCATATACGTTTGTTTGTGTATTCTTCTGGCTGCTGTGTAGATTGGCTGCTACGGTTCACTCGCGCTGTCTCACTGCCATCTACTTGAGACAGCGAGGCGCTTGCACATACGCAGCGGCTACGACTACCCAACATGCAAAAGAAGAGAGACAATAAAAGGGCGCCACTGGCGATGCTTCAGCTCGCTTTTCTTCCTTGCGCACACCTTTGTGTCCCTGTATGTGTGCAAGTCGAAGAGGAGAAGGGGTGAGAGCAGCGTGCGTGTGCGCTTCTCTCTGAATATGCGGGCGTTTCGGAGGCCGGCTGCAGAGTGGGACAGGGCGCCATCGTCTTTGTGTCACTTCTCTTGTCCAGTCGCCTGCTTCCCTCCTTATGCTTTCGCTCGCTGACCCAGTCGACAAATCAAAGGGCTCATCCTCCACGATAGACCCACCATGTACTGACACACCTTCTTTACCACAGCTTCCGCGCTACTTTCCTCGAGAGTTCTGCTTTCAGTGAAGGGTAAACCCCCAGTCTCCCAAATGCAGTCTTCACTGCTATTCCGATCTTTACTGTACTGTACGTGACATGTGCACCCGCATAGAGGAAATATTGAAATAGTGAGGGGGGCAAAACTGAGATGGAAGGCCGTAAAGAAATAGCATCAGCAGCGGAGGCTTCTGTTGAGGAGCATCAGAAGGCAGTACTGCCTTGCTCTTCTTGAGGCTTTTCCTCTCTCTCGCGCTGTCGGTGCAGACGCATTGCAACCGCTTGGTGTAGCACCTTTCAGTTGTGCAGGTACATCTCCCTCTTGCGCTCAGGGAACTAGAAGACACACCCATCCACCTACCCACCCACACACACCGACGGGGAAGAGCAGTAAGTGCAGGTATTGCGTACTCGTCGTTCTCCTTCCCGACGCGACCGCCCCCCATCTCCCTCCTTTGATGCACGTTTCTCAACGCCCTTCACCCTCTGCTACCCGCTCCTCGCCCTCTCCCCCCCCCCACACACACACGCACACGCACACGCACACGCACCTGCTTTAATGCCCTCTTTTCCATTTCCCCCCACTGGCTTGATTTCTCGTCAGTCCATTGCGCTTTCTTTGTTTATACACTCTCTACTCACCTGCGCATCGAGCAAAGGTCGACTCCACCACCATCCCCCTTGCGTGCCCCCGAACAGCAACACCTACAGGCAGACAGACACCAACACAAGTCCGCCTCATCTCCGCTCTTACAGGGACGCGGTAGAGAGAAGGCGCCGACGCAGCCCTTCCTTTTTTTTTTTTCTTTCGTGCCGCACATCGCGTGCCAA
Organism: Leishmania tarentolae; assembly: GCA_033953505.1. Lineage (NCBI taxonomy): Eukaryota > Euglenozoa > Kinetoplastea > Trypanosomatida > Trypanosomatidae > Leishmania > Leishmania tarentolae. Next base: position 1,109,170 of record CP119856.1, on the reverse strand, counting down.
GGCCAAGGGATCAGTTGCATATTTGACGGAGAAGCTGTTGCTGTCTGATCTTAGCCCTTCACATAGCCATCTATCTACGCAGACCATCTTCAAACTGAAAGACTGCCGTTGAAGTGCGCCACAGCGAAGGAAGGTAACACGCCAAATGCCGTCCCCGATACTCCCGCGTAATATCGAGGAGGACCTCCACAAGAATGAAGAGGAGGAGCCTGCGCCGGAGGTGGATGATGCCGACATCCCGGTAGATCCGTTGCTCACGCTACTGTATATGCGTCATACACTGACTTCGCCGTGGAGTTCCTCCGAGGAGCGCGAGGCGGCCAAGGCAGCGATGATGGAGGAGATGGAGAAGCACAACATGGCACCCTACATCCGCTTAGTGTGCGAGGCTCTTGGGGTCCCGCTCGATGAGTCGAAGCTGGCAGAGATGGATGCCATTAACGCCAAGAAGGTGGCTGCCCTCGACGCGCGGCTGAAGGATGCGGTCGACAACCTCGGCGATACGGAGGTGCGCGATGTACTACAGGCCAAGTGTGATCACTACGCCCGCATTGGAGACCTCGAGATGTGCATGAAGACGAACGAGGAGTGCGCCGCCAAGACGCTTGCGACAGGCCCAAAGCTGGACCTGTATTTTCAACGCATTCGTCTCGGCATCGCTTTTTCCGACAACAACATTGCCGCCAAGGGTATCACGGACGCACACCGTCTCATGAAGGACGGCGATTGGGAGCGCCGCAACCGCCTGCGTGTGTACGAGGGCATCTACCACGTGTTTATTCGAGATTTCCAGCATGGGTCGGCGCTGCTGCTTGACTCCATCACAACGTTTGCGGCTGGTGAGCTTCTGACATTCCAGGACTTCGTTTTCATTACCGTAGTCGCGAGCCTCCCGGTGCTCAGCCGACCGGAGCTGCGCAAGCGTATCGTGTATAGTCCCGAGGTTAACCGCACCGGCGTCGACGACGTGCGGGAATTGGTAAACTCGATCTACGACTGCCAGTACAACAAAGTCTTCCCCAATCTGGAGGTGGTGTGCCAACATCTGCGCAAGATCGTCTACCTCTCTCCACACGTGAGTTACTTCTTCCGCGAGATGCGGGTGCTTATCTTCACGCAGTTCCTGGATTCATACAGCAGCGTCACGCTGGAGTCGATGGGTGCCGCCTTCGGTATTCCGGTGCCGGCGCTAGACAGTATGCTTTGCACGCTGATCTCCAACGAGCGGATTGCCTGCAAAGTGGACCGCGTCGACGGCAGTGTGGAGACATACCGTGGCGACACGACGAACTTCGACTATCACCGTATTGTGAAGAGCGGCGACCTGCTACTGAACCGTATTCAGAAGCTCTCTCGCCTGGTGGACATGTAGAGAAGGCCTTAGTAGTGTGCTGCATGCTGCATTCATGTCTGTTGGGCTCGATGCAGATGCGGGTGCGTCAGTGTGTCGACGTGCAGAAGACGTTTGTGTACATGCGCGTGCGTGCGGCTGGCAGGAACCGAAGGTGGGGAAGATGAGGTGCCGGCAAGTGGACTGTGCTATGGAAGGAGATAGAGGTCGAAAGAGACTGGGTAGGAGAGGAAGGGAAGGGGGGGGGGCAAGAGGACGGAGGACACGTACGACTACTGGAGGGGAAATGGGAAGGTGCGCTGGTCTGGGCATGCCCTTGTCAGACATTGACACACGCAGGCACAGGGGCTTGATAAAGAATGCCCAAAGTGCCAGATCGCTCTCTCCCTTTCTGCTTTCACCTTCCACGTCTGACGCCACCGCATTCTCCGCATCGGTGAAGCTTCCCTCCAGAGCTGCAGCACGACCTCACGCCTTTTGTTCGTTCTCTTGTGTCCCTCACTCTTGTTGTCCACATGCCAGACAAGTACAAAGGTGTGCTGGAGGGCGAGAAGGGGAGATGACTGGGGGGAAAGAGGAAGACGGATGACACGCACTACAGTGCCAACGTGTATCCTCAGCTGCCCTTTCGATCACCTCTCCTTTTACTTCGCTTTTTTTCCTGTTTTGTTTTGTTCGTCGAGCGAGTGTGCGTGGGTGGCGCCCGCGTATGCCGCAGAGAGTCCCACACGCGTTGAATCAAACGTAAATGCTAACAGAGACAAGAGATGAGGGGTTTGGTGGTGGTAGTGTTGGTGAGGATGGGGATGGGGAAGCGGTGCGGAGACGGACTAGGAGAAAGAGAGGGAGGTCCTGCAGCGGTGTCCTGCGTGAAAATGCTGAGTACCCCTGGTGTCTCTCCCTCATCTTGCATGCCCTCTCACTTCAGTAGCTTTCACCCTCTCTCGCTGAGTGTGTGCATCGCGTCTTCCTTGATTCCACTCCACATCCCTATGCGATGAGGGTGAGCAGGAGGTGTGACATACACACACACACACGATACGCAGTACTCTCTGTGAACACCCACGGAGGCATTTGTTTTCAACACACGACGTGCTCGGCCGGAAGGCACTGGCAGTGTCCATGCCGCCTTCCCCCCACTTCTACTTGTGCATATACGTATGCATGTGCGCGTAAAGATATGTGCACATGCATGCCTGCTCGGCGCCTACATCGATTCCTCTCTCGCTGCTCACTCTTTACATCTCTTTACGGCGCCGCCTCGTCGCCCTTGTTACTGCGCACCGCCCATACCATCTCGTCTGTGCCGGTGCGCGGTGTACACGCACACGTGTGCCGCTTGGGTGTCTATCTCTCCGCCTTCTGGACATGAAGGAAACGTATTTCACATTGGTGTGCGTGCGTGTGGTACCACTGACCTCATCCTACACTTCTGCCGGCACAGCGCGCGTCTTTCGAAACCCGCGAACACTCATCGACGCGTGTCTTTATCCTTGTACAGAGGGTAACGGAATCTGCCGCTCCTTCCCCCACGTAGCAACAGAATAAACACTGCCGGTAGGCAATGGCTAAGGGCACAGTGAAGCGCAAGGCGACACCGTCTTCCCTGCGCAAAAAGAAGGCTCAGCAGCGCATTCGTAAGCAGATACGCACGAAGTTGCAGAAGAAGAAGCCGAACTGGAAGACGGCACTTGCGAAGGTGTACACGGGCGGCGCCAACACGCCGAGGGAGAAGAAGGGTAGCCGCAAGCGTGCCCGAAGCGGTGATGATGACGGCGATGACGAGAACACCTTCAACTTCACGCGCGATGGGGTGGACGAGGATGGTGAAGTGCAAAGTGATGTTGACGAAGAGAAGGAGGAACGTCTGAATCAGCGCGACCCGCTGGAAACACAGTTGTTTCTAAAGAACCTGCCGCTCGATACAAGCGAGGAAGAGCTGATGACGTACTTCAAGACGCACTTTAGTGCCGTCAAGCGTGTGCTGCTGGTGCGCAACCGTGCGAGCAAGATGCTCTCCGGTACTGGCTTTGTGCACTGTGGCTCTGCAGAGTTGGCGGGAAAGATATTCGACTACGCCCAGAAGAACGCACGTGAGCTGTCGGCGGTAGGACGCGAGGAGGTGAAGGCGCAGACCGAGGGCCTCTCTCATCACCAAGCGAAGAGGCTCATGCACAAGATGCGCACCGACTCTTTCGTTGTACGCGACCCGTTTCTCACGATGCGCGACACCAAATTTACGGTGATGCGCGTGCTGTCGAGATCCGACACTCAAGAGGCAGTGAGCGCACAGCAGAAGAAGAAGAAGCGCACCAAGGTGGCAGCTGATGATCCGCGCAACTTGTACCTCTTGCAGGAGGGTCTGGTGCTGCCCGACGCTGCCGCAGCGAAGGGTCTGCACCCGCGCTACCTGCAGATGATTCAGGACGACTACGCCGCGCGTAAGCAGCAGTTGACTAACAGCAACTATTTTGTTAGCAAGACGCGTCTCAGTGTGCGCAATCTGCCGCGCACCATGTCAGAGAATGACATGCGCCGCCTCTTTGCCGAGCAGGCGCGAGCGTACCTGAAGAAGCACCCCGATGACAAAGAAAAGAACAAGTGGGGCAAGTACGGCCCCATCCGCAATGTGAAGCTGCTCAAGGACACTGCCGGTGTGTCGCGCGGGTACGGCTTCATTGAATTTGTGAACCACAACGTGGCCCTCAACGCACTCCGTATGCTGAACAACAACCCGACGGTGTTCGGCGATCAGCGGCGACTTATGGTTTCTTTTGCCATCGAGAACATGGATGCAGTGCAGAAGCTACATCGCATGAAGGAACTGAAGCGCGCGCGCTTGGCTCGAGGGTCGAGCGACGGGCGCGGCCCTGCCGCGCTGTCTAAGGCAACGAAGAGCAGCTAGTGCTTTTCCAGTGCTTGCATCGCTCTAGCTTCGAAAGTGGATGCTGCTGTCTGTGGTTTGTTTGGTGTCGATCAAGTGCATAATTGTAACAAGCGCCTATGGGGAGGGCTAAGACAGGGAAAAGATGAATGTAGAGGCATGAGGAGGGTCGCGAGACGTGCACCCCTCGAGCATGCTTGCAGGCAGAGAAAGCCTTCTGTATGGGGTGGAATGTAACTCATTCGCGTGCTGGCGTGCGCCTGTGATCTGTGCAAATGCGCGCGTACGTGCACGTGCTCTTGCTTGCATCCGCCTCCCCCCTCTCTGTTTCTCGCGTCTCTTTTCTTGCGTGTGCGGATGTGCGCCTTCTCTCTGCTTCCGTTGGATGCTCACCTGTGTGCGAAGGACTCATTGAATGTGCACGCCTTTTTCTTGTGCTCTTCTCCCTTTTACTCGTGTAATGCGCCCCGCTTATCTCCACCCACCGCCTCGCTTCTTTCGTTGTTTTGGCGCGCGTGTTTGCCCGTCTCGAAAACTCTCTCTGTGTAGTGTTGCAGGGTGTGTGCTCACGAATGCTGCTGCTGCTGCTCTCTCTCTCTCTCTGTGGCTTCGTCTGTGTGAGGGAAGGGCATGTGTGCCTACGCGGTTGTGCGCCTCTCTTCCCTCGAAAGTCGTGAGCATGTCGAGGAGCAAACACTCTGATCACCTGCCCCTTGCGCACCTTCTCCGCTGTCACAGATGGCGACGCACGGACGAGGAGCAGCACGTGCGTGTACATCTCTTATGAAAATACCACGATAAAAAAAATGCATCATCTCACCGTTGCTATGGGAAGAAATCCGGAAAGCGCCGTGCCCCACCACTTGTGCCTGCGTGTGTGCACTCTTGTTTATCAGCAAGACTAAGCGATGTGCGAGTGAGTGCACCTCCCTAAAAAGAGAGAGAGACGATGCCATCTCGTCTCTCTGCCCCTCCCTCCCCTCCCCCTCCACCTTTCTCTCCAGTCGCAACGGCCCTTTCTTTATGCGAATGCATTCGTCCGAGCCTCTGGCATTATATATTCACTGTCTACACATGTGGCACTCTCCTTTACTTTCACATCCCCTCTCCCTCCTCCGTCCTTCACGCTTGCACTTTTCTCCACGTTTCCGTAACGCACACCTGCGCTTGCTCATTACTTCGTACCATCTCGCGCATCACACACACACACACACACACGCACGCATACATGCGTACATGCGCACATTCGCACACATCCACCTCTTCGTTTGCATGGGGTGCGTGTGTGCCACAACGCTTTCCCTTTGCACTCTTTCCCACGTTGTGCGACTTAAGTCTTTCTAGGAAAAAAATAAACGCTACAGTACAAGGGGGCGGTACCGGTGCACCGACCCATCCGCCACGTTTTTCCTCGTACTGCACCCCCGTGGTCCTAAGCACTGCGCGCGCCTGCGTATGAGCGTTTCGTTTGCAGCGTGCGCGCCGCCTCTTCTTTGCCTGTTCGTGTCTTCATTATTCTCGATTGCCTTACAGCGGCTTCGGTTTACCATTTCATTGTCTGCGCTACACTCACTTTTCCTTGTGGCAACGCGCGCGTGCGCGTAACACTGTGCTGCAGCACTAGCGTTTTTCCCCTCTCACTTTCTCAGTCGACCCGCCATGTCCCATTCAATAGGGCCCACCGCTCCGATTCCCTCGCTTGGGGGCGCTGCAGCGGAGTGCCCGCCTCACCACGAAGGTCGTCTGCCGACTGTCACTCATTCCATCAGCCCCCATGCTGCGACTACGGCTTACCTTCCGTATCCACCGGCTCCATATTCAAGGCAGCCGCCGCCTGGGTACCCGCCCCCGTTCCCCACGTACACGGGCGACACGAATGGGGGGAACTTCGGCAACTATGCTGCCACCGCAGTATCTTCACTGACGCCCTCCGGCTCATACGGATCTGCGGGTGTGACTGGCCTGTCAGTATCTTACCCTGAGTACGGCAGGTATTCACAGCAGCAACAGCAACAGCAACAGCAACAGCAACAGCAACAGCAACAGCAACAGCAACAGCAACAGCAACAGCAACAGCAGCAACAGCAACAGCAACAGCAACAGCAGCACGTGGCACTAGCGCCACCACCACCACTGTCTCACCAGCAGCGGATCCCCAACGCGTACATTCTGCGCGAGGAGACGCGTGAGGAGGTTGTGGACAAAGTCATCGCGTCCACCTCGCAGCATCGGCTGCCAACACAACTAACAGTCGAGGCGGAAAGGCAGTACGAGCAGCTGTACGGTAGGGCCTCGCAGTCGGCGGACGGCAGTCGCGAAGGGCAAGACGATGACAACGGTGACGCGCAAAGGAACGCTCATGGACGTCTGCCGACTGCAGGAGGAGTCTCCGCGAGGGGCGGCGCAGTGCCATTCACGTCCTCTTCCGCATCTCAGCGGCAGCACGTAGAATTCGTGATCGGCTCGCCTTGCCATGTGAAGAGGCTCATGCTCCTCTTTCTCTTCACGCTTTTTGGCGTCCTTCCTCTCATGTCCACGTTTGCCTTCGCGACGCTGCTTTGCGGTGTAGTGCTGCTGTACATTTCGGACTACCTGGGCTACCATCGTACCACCGTCTTAATCCTTCTTGGCACCGCCGGCGTGTTCTCGCTGACGCTTCTTCTTTCCAACATCCACGCTGCGGCCACGTCGTTTGGCCCGATGCTGATGATTGCGGACTTGAGCGGCATCCTCATGGTTGTGGTGGCGGCCGCCATTGAGCATTTTCGATGGGTCCAGGAGACGTTTCCGAATGTCCTGTGTGTTCTTGAGCGATTTGTATTCGCAGTGGGCCCTGTACTCTGCCTGCCACCGCTGCTAACGACCATCACGGGCCTCGTTGGCTCCCGCTACGCGCCCTTCGTATTTTTTGTTGTTTTGTGCACACTGCACCACTTCTTCTACTGCCCTCTCAAAAGCAGCTTTCTCGTGCTGGTGTCTCCCGAAGGGGCTTCTGACGCAACTGCAGTGTCTGTGCAGCCAGGTCATCAGCAGCAGCATCTGCAGTCGGATACAATCGCAGATGCTGCTGCGCACGCGAGACGGAAAGTTGCCAGTGACGGGGGTGGTCAGGCGAGAGGCGTGCATACAAGTGGCAACGACGCCAGCGCCGTCGATGCCACGGCCTCTACCTGCGGCACGCCACTGCAATTAAATGAGCAGGTGGAGGCGCTCATCTTCAGCTGCCTTGTCTTGCTCCTCCCCATCGCCGTGTACAACGCCTTTCAGAGCAACTGGGAAGACCACGTCATCGCGCACATGCTCAACTCGGTCGGCCTGGCCTGCGGCGGCATCGCGTACTTCTGCATTGCACCTCTGCACAGCCTCTGGTTCCTGGCATCTCCACCGGAAGAGACGTACTCGCTGCTGCAGCCGCTCGAATACGACCCGCTCGGGCTTCTGGACCTTGTCGCGTCCTTCCGCATCCCCGTGTTGGCCTCCGTCTCTATTGTTGGGGTGCATTGGGGCGTCTACCGCCTCCTCCACTCGCGCTACTGGTACCTGTTCTCGGGTGTTGCATTCCCCTTCAACGCCGTTCTTCTGCTGATTGCCCTCTATCTCACTGTGTACATCGGCATTGAGATCAAGTGGCTTCTCGATGTCGACAGCCGGGGCGGCGATGTGACGAAAGGCAAGTATTTGCTGCGGCGCATGCCGGTGCTGCTAGGCAGCTGCGTGGTGTCCGTCATTCTGTGCGTCTTGAGCAGTGCACCTGGTGTGCTCTACCTCCCTAGTGTGCTCTCCATCATCTCCTTCAACGTGTTCCTTATGGACCGTACAAGCGGCAGCTCGATGTTCACCTTCACGGTCTTCACCAGCCTGATGCTACTGTGGTGGATGTACCGCACATACTCCTTCATTGTGATGGACCTGCGCGTTTTCGGTGAGACGACGCTAGTACCAACACCAGTGGTGGGGGTGAGCGTTCTGTGGTGCTACATACTCGGCTGCATGAGCTTTACCCTCTCCTTCTCGCCCCGCAAGGAGCCGGTGACGATCGCGCTCTTCCTGTTTGCGCTGCACGTCACTTTCGTCGAGCACGTTCTCTACTCTCAGAAGGAGGAGGGCGCATACCCGGCGGTGCTTGTCGCGCTCACGAGTGCCGTGGGCGTCGCCGTGCCGTGCCGCATGTACACAAACGGCACTCTGACAGTGCATTCGGCGGTACTCATCGCTTCTTGCTTTGTGGCCAAGTTCTTTACTTTTCTGGTCGAAGTGACGAGTGCTTATTACGCAGCTGAGCTGACTGTGCGTGATGGCATGGAGACGGTTCGCGCGTGGCTGCTCACGACCGAGATCACGGGCGGGTGGTGGGTCGCCCTCTTCGCCGGCTACCTCGTTGCCTCATTCGAGATAGAGCACCGCCGTCGCATCAAGATGGAGGCAGCTAAGAGGATGCTTTACACGTACGCTACGCTAGCGCTGCTGCTGTCTCTGCTGACAATCCGAAACGTGCAGCGCGCTGCCTACGAATTTGTTACACAGAGCTACGTTGCGGAGTCGGAGCTGCTTCACATTGCTGCGGGCACACACTGCGCAACCTACGCGCTTCTGACCATGCCTGTATGGTGGAGACTAAAGGGCCGCTACCCAGCGGTGTTTCCGCTTCGTGCCGTTTCCCGCTGTGCGGCCCTGCTGGCAGTGATTCTACTAGCCGTACAACCCACCCGCGTGATGGAGGCGGAGGCGTCCGACTTTGACTACGATTTCGAGTACGCTGACAAAGGCCGGTACGCGGGAACTGTCGGTCTCATAATGCTGCTTGGTGCCAGGGCCTCACTTCTGCAGTGCATCCCGTTTGCTGGCCGCCTTGTATACTGGCTCACAACCTCTGCGTTGCTGTCGCTGGGCATCACTGGACTCGTGCAGGCGGTACCGACCTTCAACTTCTACATCATGATCCTGGGCATGGTCTTTCTGATTCTCTTCATGATCGATGTGGTGCATTATCGCGAGGTGAGCGGCACTGTGCTGTTTGTAGTGTATGGCCTTTCCATCCTGACAATCCCGTTATGCTCCCTGCAGCTGAACTGGTCCGTAGCGGCGCAGCAGGAAAGGCTGCACTTCTTGCCCGATCGCCTAACAATGCTGTGGGATATGTACGAGCAAGGAAGCTTGCGCCTCCTGGCTGTCATCGTTGTAATGCACCTGGGCTTGTCAGTGATGATCAACTGCCGTCTGAGAGGGCAGCCGCTGCTCCCCAAGTGCCGGGAGATCAGCCGTGAGGCCAGCCTGCCTTTTGCCGTCATCGCCAACTTCTCGACGGAGCTGCCCGTCGCCCTGCTGTACGCCCTCAATTTCTTCGGCAACGACAGTGAGCCAGCCTTGTACGTTTTATCCTCGTTTCTGATGCTGCTGCTCGTGAACGACGGGGTCATCTTCTTTGGGCTCAAGGAGCACAGCTTCCGCTACTTCCCCCCCACAGCATGCTCCTTCACACTTCTGTGGCTGTGTACCATGTGGAACGCGTGGCGCGCGGCGGCGCCACAAGGTATGCTTTCGCAACTGAGGAGGACGACATGGTCAATAGCGCAGGCCTCTGCCACACTACCGGCACAAATCTCGCTGCTGGTGCTTTTGTGGAAGGGCCACAAGACGGGCAGCTCTCCTGGCTTCGTCGTCATTGGCTCGGTGCTGCTGAACTTGGGTTCTCTGTTGCTTGTATCAGACAAGGCCGTGCAATGGATGGCAATCGTTGGCATCTGTGGGCAGTGCGCACGTATCTTCGAAATACAACTCCAGCCCACTGTCCCCACACAGCGGCGTCAACATAACGTTTACTAAGTGCGAGAGTTTTTCCAGCGACAGGAGGGATGGGAGGGCACACACACACACACACACACACACACACACACACACACACACACACACACACACATACCGATGGTATATGCAGGGTGTTTCGAGGGGAAGGGAGCAGGGGACGACACTGTGGGTGTACGGACTTCTCTCCGGCTGTCAGCACATGGTTTTCCCCTTTGTGCTTGTATTTTGTGTGCCAGCTGTTTTGATGAGACATGCGTGAATAATATAGTGCGCATGGGACGCAACTCTTCTTTGGCGTGGCACACCTGTTGCCAAGATGGCGCAGGTGAGCGGAATACCGAGCAAGCGAACGATATATATGAAGAGTGTGACGTGATTGGTTGCCGGACCATCTGAAGTTCACATGCTTCTGTATGCTCCTGTCTCATGCCTCCTCCATGCCACTTTCCACATTCTGTGTGCGTGTGTGTGTGTGTGCGCTTCCCTATACGGACTTCGCATTCAACGCGCCGCTCTGCACACACTTTTTCTTCGTGGCAGCTCTGACATCGTGCTTGCAGCTTTCCCTTGAATACCTTGCTGGCCCCAACGGATGTATAGGGCCTGGGGGAGGATGGCAAAGAGGGGCTGAGAGGGGATCAAAATGCTGGCCAAGGGCACACACACAAGTTGCTGCACACTTCACTTGCGTGATTGCATGTGCTCTGCGCAAAGGCCAAACGTATGTCGGCCGTCTTCCTCTTTACGCGTGGACACCGCACTCCTCTTTGTATTTTCTCACACTCGTGAACCGCACATTATTGTTTCCACTCCACAATGCACACCGCAAAGTGCAACCCCCTGCTTCTTGTCCCTGCTTCTCTTCATTCTCCGCCGAACCACTTGGCGTCTGCTCTCGTCCTCGGTGTGCGCACATTCACCCATCTCGCGCATTAGGCACGGACATCGCGCCCACAACAAATCGGTCGCTGTCTTGCACCGCTGTGGCGAGCACAGCCAACGCTGCAAAACGCGAGCGATTCGGAACTCACGTCTGCGCAAGATATGCATGGATGACCTTTCCGCCGCTATACGGCGCTTCCGGGAGCGCCAGCGGTCGCAACGGTCTCACCAAGATGCAGCAGCAAAGGAGAGGGCGCAGCCGGGGAAAGTTCACTCTAAGCCCACTGCGACATTGTCGTCGACCCAACGTGGCATCACATCACTCATCGAAATGTGGATGGGCGACCAGGGGCAACAGACACCTCACCGGATATCTGACACTGCTCCACATTCTTCGGATTCCACGTACCTCTCTTCGTCTTCACCGCATCTCGTGGTGTCGCTGTCTTCTAATATGAGCTATGAAAAGGGGGAGTCTGCCAGCTCCTTTGCACCTGTGTCGCCCAGAGTGCCTCCTCTCCTTGCCGACACTATCGGGCTTCTGGCTCCGCTGCGAGAAGGTCAACGAGCGCTTGCATCACCCCTTGTTTCACACCTCTCGACTCCTGTCGTGGCCTCGGCATCGGCAGCAGGCTGCCGCTCCGTGCCATTCAGCTGCGTCGTTGTCGATCTTGAAACTACCGGCTTCTCGGCCACCAAAGACGAAATCCTCGAAGTGGGCTGCGTGGAGTTGCGATGGACACCGCCTTCCCACATGATTTCGGCAGGCTCGACGCAGGCGGCTCATTGCGCAACGTTGTGGGAGGAGCAAAGCGTGTGCGGCGTCATCGAGGGACTGTGGACACGCGGGGGACGGGTGTTTCACCGTTATGTACGTCCCTCCGACCCCCGCAGCATCTCCGCAGCCGCTACAGCTGTTCACGGAATCACGTGGGAGATGGTGCAGCACTTCTCCCCGTGGCCTGTAGTGGCAAGTGAGTTGGTGGCCTACATGGCTCTTATCGGAGGCGACGCTCTTGTTCCCGCATCCGCGCAGCTGGAGGATGTACAGCTCGGTGGGTACCGCGCCGTTCACCTCCCGCCGCTGGTGGCGCACAACGCATCATTTGACGCGCGCTTCCTTGAGCATCATCTTCGGCGGTGCGGCTACCAAATATTCTGGAACCCTCAATACTCTCTGACGTGCACTCGACAGTGGGCGCAGGTGGCCTATCCGCATTTGGCAAGCAATCTCGATGCGCTATGTGCCTTTCTTAGCATCGATGGGGCGGCAGCTCGAGCTTCGAATGGCCACAGCGCCCTCACAGATGCCACCTTGACGGCGCTACTGTTTCTTCAAATGTGTCGTCGCTGGACGGCGCGGTTCGGTGGTGGGGAAAAAATGTGTGAGGGGAGGAGCGGTGACTGCTGCGGAGTGGGCGGGGTTGGAACAGAATAGGACAGGCCGAGGTAGAATGTGTGCGTGTGTGCGTACCTGCGTCGTCATCCTCAGTTCGCTCAAGGGCGCTACGTTCTCTTCCCTTTGGAGACTCACTTGTCGGTCTTCTCTTTTTATCAAGCGAGTGGCTCAGAACACAATGGCTGCTGATCGGCACGTCTCTTGAGTTGAGGCCTGACTGACACTAATGCGCGCTCAACAGCGGAGAAGGGGTGCCCCTTCGCGCATCGGTCCCCCGTCCCTGTCGCATGTGGTGTATCGTGGCGTGTGTGAGGCCTCCCTTCCCCTCTTTGGAAGCAAACGTGGCGCCTATGAAGTAACCGAGGAAGATTGCAGACATTTACGGCGATCATCTAGCATGTGGCATACACAACTCGAGATACACAGACCTTTCGGCTGCTGTCAAGTCATCTCTCTCTCTCTCTCACTGGTGCCTTCATTTCTTCACCCGAACCCACACCCACCCACACGCAAACTTACACATATATGTATGCCCACACGCAGCGCGTAGTTTCAGAAAAGGGAAGCAGTGAGAAGCGGCAAGTGGCGCGTATTGCACACACACACACACACACACACACACTCGAACGAACCTGTTTAATAAGAAGCAGCGTTTTAGGGAGGTAAGACGCGTCGCCGGCCGTCATGCAGCACAAGCGTCGGCTCACTGTGCAACCCGTCGATGCGGCTCGCTTTTGCGGAGACAATAATGGCGCGGTGGTGTCGTTCTTGAATGGCATCAACCACCTCGTCATCTCCAACCTTGCCCCGATACATGAGGGCGAGAAGTTGCCTCTTCCGTCTCGTGTGGTGGTGCACGCCTACGCGGGCGCGCAGCTAGCCGACGCAGCTGTGAAAACCCATGAAGAATTTGTCGAGGATGCAGCCGTGAACTCTGCCGCCGTTGTGGCCTGCCGTGTGACACCGCTGCGAGCCTCGAGTGAAAGAAGGGCGACTAACTACTCCGTGCACACAGAGGGGCCCACAAAAATCGTCTTTTTCTCCGGCTGCCAGCGACTGGCTGAGGTGAGCATCGACGACGGGGCTGAGACGAGATCCTCACCCCCTATGCAGCTGTCTTGGTGCCCCATGCAGTGCTTTCGAGTTGAGTCTGAAGACCCTGTCAGAGGTTTAGTAGCGTTGGACATGGCTGTTTTTCTAAGAGATCCGCATACTCTCTGCGCATGCACGCCGCAGCTTGGGAAGCTGCAGAAGCTCCGCTTCGAAGAGAGCGAGATCTGCTGCTTGGGCTCCGGCCGTGTTGGCCATGCAGAGGTGACTGTCATACTCGGTAACGGCGTAGCAGCGGTGTGTGGTGTGCAACGAGAGGCTCCAGCGCCTGCAACCTCTACTTCTGAAGCGTCTGCTGAGGTGGCGGGAACGCCATCAGCCGCGAGGGCAGCTCGACAAACGTTTCTCGAAGCGAATGAGCGTAGTAGCATTCACGTACTACACACTTTTCAGCTCCCTTTTCACGCGTCGCCGTCTTCGGCCCCGCTGCGTGCGGCATGGACGGGCGCGACTGTACTGTGGGTGGTGTACTCGGATGGCTCTGTCGTGACGGTGCAGTGCAGTGAGAAGAGAGGCATCGGCAGCGGCGCCAAGGACAACGAGGAAATACAGCAGCCCTCACAAGCGTTGCCAGGCGCCAGTAGCTCAAGTCAGACACGGAGCTGTATGCTCACGACGAAGGTGCTAGAGACTCAATTGATGCCCACCTGTGCACAAAACGGCGACAGCAACAAGGTATCCATGGAGGAGGTGCAGATCCACGCTGACCTGCGTGCGCCGGTGCTTCATTTTGCCTTTACTACAACGGACACCGGTGGCTCAGGGGAGCAGCAGCTGCATTACGGTACGCTGCGCCTGCAGGGAGCGTCGACCTCCGTGCAGCTGCACTGGCGGCGGCATCAAGTCTCTTACGGCGAGCAGCTGTACGGCGTACGCTTTGAGCGAGGCCAGTTTCACATTCTCTCACAAGGCGCACGTGGCGCTGGGCCCCTGTACGTGGCAACTCTTCTCAAAGACGGACCCGCTACATCCTCTGCCACTCCCGACGCTGTATCAGTCGCGCCATCATTGGGGATGACAATCATGCAGTGCGCCGAAATCGAGCTGAGCAGTCACTGCCGTAACTGTGAAGCCCTGCTGAAAGAGATGCGGGCCTCTACTCAGGAGCTCACATGTGAGAGGGATGCTGAGTTGCTGCTGCATCGACTCATGCAGGTGCAGCACACCCTCTACGCTCTCCTGGCCCGGCAGCAGCAGTCGGCGAGCGTGACTGATTTGGCAGCCAGCGAGAGCTTGCCGTACCGACTGTTGCAGCGGGCTGCTCAGCTGTTCCGAGAGCACTCTGTGTACACCTTGTTTGTGCAGCTAGGTATCATGCACACCGTATCGAAGCCGTTGAAGGACGTTCTGCGGCTTAGTGAAGCAACGGCGACGAATGAGGCGGCGCGGGGGCAGTGGAGGTCACTGTTCCACGACACGTTTAGTTGCCAAAGCGTCTATCAGAGCTCTGTTGCGGAACTTGCGATGTGGCAATCGGCAACACCGCTTTGCATTGAGGTGTTGCTCGATAAGCTGGGCCTTCCAGCTGCTGATGCGTCATTTACCATGGCGTCGGTACTCACGAGGGTGGACGCTACCACCCCCGAAGTGGCGCTCTTCATTCTTTACTACAGCTACGTTGGCTTAGAGCGTTGGTCTGAGGTGAGTGGTTCACAGGCTCTGCCATCGATGGCGGAGCAGCAGAAGCAGCGCCAGTGGCGCGAGTCGTTTCTGCTCTTGTTTGGCATGCCTTTTGAATTGAATACATGGGCTTTCACGTGCTATGCGGTGGATCACGGGGTCAATCCGGCAGAGACGACCGAGACAGAACCGAAGTCGTTTTTATACGAGATGGGGCCTGTGGTGCAGCACCTTGGCACACCTCCGTTTCTAAGGCTGCTGGCGCCTGCCGTGAACGGTCTCGCCCATGTTGCTGCGCTTGATGTCTTGCTTCGAATGATCCCGACCTGCCTCGCGGTGTACACCAGCGCCGGCGAGGACGTTCCACTCGCGATGGCGATGCGGCTTCTCTGCGTGGCTGCGCGCGCCGGCTCGTCGCGCATGATCGAGGCTCTGTACGAAGTGATGCGTGGTTCCACTGAGCTGATGCACCTGGCGGCACAGCCGTTAACATACGCGGCGCTTCACGCGGGCAACGTGTCTGGAATGTGCGGGTGGGTAGAGGTTGGGAGACCGGCGGCGGAAACGATCGAGCGCACGCTGCAAACGGCTGAGGGGCCTCACCAGCGCGAGGCCGTGCTTATCTCTTTCTACATTCTTCTCCAGCGGTACGAAGATGCGCTGCAGGTATGTAGCTCCGCGACCCCCGCCGACGCGACGCAGGCGCAGCGTCTTCAGGTGGTGGTATCGCATCTGCGCAGCCTACTGTCAGTCTCGTCGAAGGCGTGGGGGGAGCCGAAGCTGGCAGCGGTAGCTGACGTTGATCCTCATCTGCCCGTGGATGAGACCTCTGCGTTGCCGCTCTGGCGACCCGAAACACTGTCAGCTCCGTTGCTGCAGGCAAGCTTCGACGACTTGGCAGAGCAGCTGGCTAGAATTGCCTTACCTTCGGGGGAGCATGGAGGCCACAGCGGCGCAGCGGTAGCGACTCTGCGCGGAGCCGCTAGCGCCAGCGGTGCGTCAACCGCACCTGCCTGTGGAGCTCTCGGTGAAACCAACGCTGCGTACCACTACTCATACCGGGCTACAGGGGAGGGTTTACCGACTCACACGCGACCTCCGCTGTTTCGCCCTTCGACGCTGCTCTCATCAGTTGAGAGAGTATCGGGGGCCGGTAGCAGTGCAGCCTCGTCTTCATCATCACCGCCTGCGATGGGTAGTGTTGCTACTACTGCAGGCCACTACTAGAGTTAAAAGTGTACGATCTAACGGTGGTACGCAACGCTTTTTGGAGGGTGCAGATGCTATCGACAGCAAGAAGAGCTGTTGATGTTGACCTGCTTCTGGGATGGAGGTGTGCAGCAGAAGCGATGGGCGAAAACGACGCAGGCTTCTTTTTCCTACGATGGTACCTCTCTCTTTACCACACACCTATCCCTTGCGGACGGCGGCACCATCGCCGCGCTCGCGGACTCCCGCCAGCGCGGCCCGCCAGGTTGGAGAGGAGGTCGGCTGATGCGTGGAAGAGGGGAGTGGCGGAGGTGGAGGAAAGAAGCATTGTTATCACCAGTGCTGGTGGTCCCCCATTTTCTTTGGTTTCAGAGCTATCGAGATCGACTCGTGTGCCGTTCCGAGTGGTGCGTCAGATGTGCTTGTGCTGGTGCTCGTGAGCGACGGTTGGTTGCCACCTGCCAAGATGACGGTTGTGAAACTAATGAATTGTCCTCATTGAAGAAACACACAGATGGCCGGCCCGCTCGTGTCGTCCACTTCGCGGTGCAGAGGTGGATATGTAACTAACACATAAGAAATAGGAAAGCGGTAAAGCTCTGGAGGTGGGGATCCAGCTATGGTGACAGGCCAGGCACATCTCCTGGGTTACCGGGGTATGTGTCTATAGCGTAGGGTGCGTAAAGAGCGACATGAACGGTGGACGTGTACCCCTCCCCCTCGTGGTCCCGCCATACCAAATGGCGTGTGTGTGTGTGCATGGGTGCCACGTTGTGCACCCGATAACGTTTGGCATGCGAGTAGGAAGGGCGATGGGGGAGAAGGGCGTTTGGGCATGGGGGTGGCGGCGTGAAAGAAAGGACCTCTCTTCTAACGCTGCAATGCATTTTGCGCCTTGCGAGCGACAGTGCTACCTCCTTTCAGCGTGCCTTCGCGTCTGTCCCTCTATGCGGCGAAGCACTTTTCATCTCCCTCTCTCACGTGTGTCCCTCTCGTTGCCTTTGCGCGGCCCCCCTCTCTCTGCCAACGTCTCGCCTGTCTCTCTGCCGCCCCGATGCTTCTCCATTTCCCTGCTCCTGCTCCTGCTCCCCGCTTCATCCCACGTCTCGCTGCCATCTACTTGCATCATCTGTGTTAAATCTTTTTCTTTGATCGCTTCCCCGGTGCGTGGTTGCAGTACGCCCTTGCCGATAAGGGTCTTCTATTACGTTATTTGGTCTCCCATTTCCTGTGCTGCACTCCACCACCCTTCCCTGACCTACTAGTGTTCCGTGTCTGTGCTGTACTGTCGGTCAACGCCCACCTCCTCCACGTTCACGCACAGATCTGTTTAGGCTCATACTTAGTTCCTTATTTCCACGCAACTGAATATTGGTGCAGTCCCTTGCCTTCAGCAACATCCACTGTACCTCCTCTCGCCCGACAAAAGCCCCGGCTGCTGCTGCTGCTGCTGCTGTGTGTGTGTGTGGAGACAGACACACACACACATATATATATATATATATATATTACAAGCTTCACCGCGACTCCGTAACTCCTCTTCTGCTTATTAGAGCGGAAAAACAGCCCCCCTTTTTTCTCTGAGTGTGGCTGCACACAGGCGCCGACATCCACACAAGTCCGAATGTGAGTGCGTGCGTCCGTGTGTAAGCTGTGCACATCTCTCTCGGTGGCTTTTGTTGGACTTCCCCCGGATAGGTGCAATACGCAGCAACAGGTGCACAACACAGCGACTGTAAACGCTCTCCCTTCCTCCCTCCCTCCCTCCCTCCCCTCCTCTCCCTCCCCTCCTCTCCCTCCCTCTCGGTACTTTGCTTCCCTCCATTTGCTCTCTCCGTCTTTTATCTTCTCGGAAGGCCACGGCGTAAAAAAAAAAAAACGCATCTTGTAATTGACGTGCTAGCACAATTGCTTACCTGTGTAGGTGCCCCGTAGGCGTTCTGTTCGTCTTTCTTCACTCCCCGACGAGCCGCGATCCCCCCCGATTTTGTCATCGGCCTCCTGTCGTGCGCGTTGTGAAGAAGAGCGAGAAAAATACGGCGGAAGGCCCCTCTTTTTTTTTACGGTCTTTTTTCTTCGCGCCCCCTCCCTCGTCGACTCATTCGCCCTCTCCTCCCATTCGGTTTCTCCACCCGCTCGTTCTCACTGCCCCTGGCGCCTCGCTGGACCTTTTTTTATTGCTGCTGCTGCGGCAGTCGCCTTCTCTCACTTCTCTGTCACACACACACACACACCTCACAGAGACGGCGTAGATCTCCGCTCTTCCTCCCATTTCGTTGTCTCACTCGGGACTTTACCGGTGTGTGCTGCCCGCTAACTCCTTCCCCTCCTCCTTTGATCTCCCCCTTTTTTTTTTTGCGCATTCATGAAGGACTCTTCGCACGCCACGCCCGCCCTTACTTCCTCTTCTCTAGATACGTCGGCCGTCTCTGGAGGTGAGCCAATTCCATGGCTGCCGCTGCCACCATCATTACCTTCAGGGGACTCTTCAGCCATGATCGCATCAGGACCGAGCGAGCGTTGGGCAAATGCGCTGCAGAAGGTGCCCTACCTGCGCTCTATCTTAGAGGGGCCGACGTGCACTGTGTACCGGCCGCCCACTGTGATTCAACTGAGCGAGGCTACGGGCTGCTCTGTGAGCAAGTTAGCGGGCGCGTACAGCGACCTACCTGTCATCACTCTCAATAAAATTAAAGCAGCTGGTGATCAAGAGGCAGCGTCCGCTGCCGCCACTGCTGTCAGTCCCAACTCTGATGGTTTCGAGTACTTGCAGCTGTCGCCGACGGACGACTCGCTGGAGATGGCGGCCAAGGCGCTGATGGCGCGCCGTCCCGTGCCTGACGCGGAGGAGATCTTCTGGGAGGCCGAATATTGGGAGGTGCTGCGGAGAGCCAAGCGCCAGGCGAAAGAGGAGAAAGAGCGCATCCGCGAGAGAAAGATGCGTCATAGGGAAAAGAGGGCGGTGATGGGAGCCAGCAGTAGCAGCATCGGCATGCCGTCGCCGAAGTTGGGTGGGGCAGCGACGCTGTCTTCTATGAACTCGCCTTCGTTCGCTACGCCGCACAGTCGCCAGGGTTCTCTTGGAGGGCCATCCGCCGACTGCGGCGATACCTCCCCTTCCTACCTTCACGCCCAGACGGCGGCGCAGCGCACTGCAAAGGGTCTGCTGCGCCGTGCACGGTACAACGAGACCCACAACCCGATGCAGCGCGTGCTCGTGCGTACAGCGTCGTTGTTGTCGCAGAACAGTGCGACGCAGTCGGTGATTCGCTGCCGCACCGTTCCGCGCCACGACTCTATCACCTTCCAGCAGACATTATCGGGTGCACGTGGGTTTCAATATCCCGTGTCGTCTTTGGCGAGCGAAGACGGGCGAAGCGCAACCAGCGACTCTTTTAGGACCCCTCCCACTCACATCGTTTGCAGCCATCCATCACGGGAGCTGCTGGCAACTAGTCTGGAGCTGGACTTGTTCACATCCGTTGGCCCGGCCAACACCGACACCATTACACATCTCGACCCTGCGTCAGCCGAATGTGTGAAAGGTGACACCACGGCAACTCGTGAAATTCCACAGCCCCACAACGAAGGCGGCTTGCCTATAGCCTCACGCGACACGGCAAGAAAGCGGTCATTTACTGCTGCGGCGACTATGTCACCGGACTTGTCCTCCTTGCAGATTTCGACGAATCGCTGCTCAAAAAATCGTCGACGCGGTAAGGCGAACAAGTACTCCGTTGGCACCTCTGCGAAGAGTTTGATCGTACACCGGAACGCCGCAACACATGCGCCGCTGATCATCCCCACTTCCTTACCGACCCCAGAGCCATCTGCTCAGCGGCGCATCTCGTCGCCGTTATTGCTGGGCGACGGTGGCAAAGAACAGAAATGCAGTCCACTTCCATCCTCTTCTATGGGCTCGATACGCAAGCCTGTGGACAAGCAGCCACCAGTTGCCGAGGGACGGCTTGGAGAAGGTGGTGGCGGCTCGCCACCGCAGCCTCTGCCGCAGCAGACTCAGCTGCGCTCCCTCCCGGCGATGCCTCGCAGGTCCGTTGGACGATCTTCGGCTGACACATTTTCTGTGACGGTCGACGGCCAGTCTATGTCTCGGTGCACTACAACACGACCATTGACCGGCACTAATAATGCACGAGCTTCTGACAGCGCCTCCTCACGCCCTTCGGGGATGACACCTGGAACGTTGTGCCAGTCTACGTCCGGGTCTGCTGTCGCAGGCGAATCGCGCAAGGCAAAAAGCTCGCCTGTAGCACCGTCTCCGGCAGCGCGGGAAACCACTGCCACAGTTCCCCCTGGCAGCAGCAGTACACTTTCTACTGCAACTGATGTGAAGGTGCATAAAGACGGAGACAAGCGACCAGTGACCAGGTCCGACATGAAACTTCTGCCTCTGCACCCAAATGCAGCCCAGCCGCTACCCAGCCGTCGCTTGGATCACGCTTCCTCTGCGGACAAGGCTTTCTGCTGCCCCTCGACTCCGCTTCGTACAACCACTAGGACAGCTGCGGGTTCGACTGCACCACCGCATTCTTCTTCCACTGCGCAGACAGCGATAGTACCGCAGTCCGCGTCCATACCAGTGACTCGTGCACCGGTGCCCAAGCCCTCACCATCAGCAGGACGTGCCACAACGCCAGGCATTGCCATCAGGAGCACTGTGACAGGAGACGGGACCGCCGCAACTGCGCCTTCGTCGTGTGCCCCGAGTCGAGAGGCATCTCTGTCGCTCTGCGTTGAGCGAGTAACAGGGGTCACGGCTGCTGCACCATCGACAGTCTCCAGTGACAGAGCTGCCGCAGAGTCGTCCGCGGTGCCATGCGTGGCAGTTGCCCCACCTAAGGTGACGAAGCCTCCGTCTGCTTTCACAACACCGCTCGCAAGTCACCAGAGCACCACGGCGGCAGTAAACGCAAAGGACACCACGGCTAAGGTGGCAACGCCACCTGCACAGGTGTCTAGCACCGTCTCAAAGGCTGACGTGGCACCTCTTCCGCGGAGCGACCACCCAGCAGACGAAAATGCGGCGGCACGTCCCTCTTTATTGCACACTTCTTCCTCTGCTGCGGATGCTGGAAACGGCGCACGCAACTCATGCGAGGTCGGTGCGGAGACTCCTCTGCCTTCCAGAGTAGAATTCAAGGTGGCGTCTAGATGCTGCGCCATAATGTAGACACTCTTGCGTAGAGGCGGCTTCCTCACTTTCTCTCAACGAGTGCGGCCAGCTCCAAGGTGTGCATTCTCCTGTGACCCTGCAGACACCAAAGGATGTTATGCGGCGGTAGATGAAGCCGACCGAGCAAAGGCGGGTGGGTGATGAAAGGAGGCGCGCCGTGGGACTCGCAGACATACAAAGCGCCCTCCCACCTCCCAGCACGTGCGCCTGATGTATTTTTAGGAGTGTGTGCAGTGGGAGTGCTGATGTAACGTGCCGCCATTCGTGACCTTTTAGTGCACCGTGAGCGAGTTCTTCTGGTGAGCACCAGCGCAGAGACGTACTCCAAGAGCCCCATCTTCGTTGGCGGTACAGAGCGTCCTGTGAACGTAAGCTTCCCTCCAATGTGCCATGTACTCTTTCCACCGACAAGCGCTCTCCATCTTGGCCGATAAGAACGCGAAGCCCAAACAAACGCATACTCAAGAGCACGTTGCATGATTCGAGGGATGCGCAGCAAGAGCAAAAGCTGCGTCCCCTTTCCCTAAGGGAAACCGACCCATCGCCCCGATGGAGCGGAACATGCGCACAGAGACGGCTGGGAAGGGGAGAGGGCAGCAGTGGCGTTGGATTGTACCATCCCTTTTTTTAGTTCTTCCTGTGTTCCACATGCTCTGATTTTTTTCTCTGCTGGAGTTGCACTTGTTCTCACGGCGTGCGCACACTCAGAAGGGAATGGGGGAAGGAGAGAGAGAGAGAGAGGGAGGACGCAGAGTTAACTCCACGGCTGCTTCTTTTCCTTTCAGATGCTCGCACTGTTTCTCGCACAGACGCCACTTCCCTCTCTTCCCCCCGCATTTTTTTCGTTACGCATAGACATATACCCGCACAGAGACATAACGCCGTACCTCTGCTTTCCCACTCTCTTGCCTTCCCTCATCCCACATACGCGTGTGTACGCATTGTCTCCTCTCTCTCCCTCTCTCTATATACATACATACATATATATATATATATATATATATATATATATATATATACGAACGCGTGCGTATGCACACGCCTACTCATCAGCGCTTATTTGGCAAGGATCGTAACTTGTGGTAACATGCGAAGCGTGGATGGCCTTGCCGACTTCGCCAAAAAGAGGAGCAAATGGATCAGGTCACCACTGAAACGAAAAAGGTGGCGAATGCCCTAGTGCGTGGGGTTAGCGTTTCGAATGTGGAGAAGCCAGCCTGGCCCGCCGTTGTGTTTCCGTATGACAAGCGCACCTACGCCGGCTCGTACTAGTCGAATCTTCTACGCCACATGCAAACGAAAAGCATCTTTCTCTTTGGTAGTGCTCACCCTGCTTGTCTTTCAAACTGCTGAACAACACCACCCTTGACATTTCAAAGTCGTGGGTGATGCCCTACACCCCTTCGAAGGTGTCGGCGGTGCGTGAGGGGCTCATGGCCGCGCTGCCCAAAGACACGTAGCAGGTTCACGAGTAGATAGAACTCGTCGAGCACCCGATCGAGGCCATGATCCTGTTTCTGCGGACCTGCAGCGGGGGTATCGGTGCTGTGCCAATCGTGGCGTTGGATACGTCTTGTGGCTTGCATGGCTCCAATCGCGTTCACTCTCGCCTACACCGTTGCTAAGGTGATCATCAACCACCAGATGGAGTGGGCGAGGACTTTGCCGTCGTGCTTGCGACGGGCGCCGCGCACTATGGCACCGATGACCGGTTTCCGGGCCGGCAATACGCGCAGCTCAGCCCAGAGCAGAAGGGCTACGAACTGACGGTGAAGCATGGGCACAAAGCTCTCCACGACTGCCTCGAGGGACAACTCCAATTGCTGCGGATGATCGCAAATAGTGATTAAACCGTCTCTAAGGAGGACTTCCACACGTGCAAGTGGACTTGATGTCACCGATACGTGGTGCCCTGTTGTCTGCTAACTAGCTTCCTTTTCCAAAACAGAACCCGAAGACGGCGCCACTATAGGGTACACACTTGCCTTTGGAAACCAGCGTTGACAGTCGCCATCGAATTGATGCGAAGAGTAATGAGCATGGGTACCATCGCCCCCCCCCCCCACACACACACACACACAACTGCCTTCCGTCCCCATCTTTTGCCCTGGAGAGTGCACCGCCGGCTTAACTGTGGCATCTTCTGTGCGCCTTTGGTGGCTAAGCGCGTGCGCCTATGTGTGCCTTGGCCACCCCTTGCCTCTGTGCAACGAAACAAACAAGAGGGTGACTACCGCTGCTGTACATTACCGAGTAGTCGCAGGACACTCATGTGAGCGCAGGCGCCGGAGGCAACACGAAACGCTTCAAGGCCACCCCCTCTCCGTCCTCTTGGCCGGAGAAAGAGGCGATGCAACGCCGGCAGCCAACACAAAACGTACCCGGAAATGATGCAAAGGAAGAGGTCGAGAAGAAATAGCGCGGCTGAAGGGAAGCCTGACGGCGACACTTGGACTTCGCCCTGTGCGCCACGGCAGCGAGTGCGACAAACTTGATGAGGATGATGGCGAACGAGTAAAGGGGAGTGCGGGCTCTCGGCTCTACCACCTCTCCAAGTTACGGTAAAAGTTGCCTGCTCTGTTGATGCATATACATACATGAGCTTGCTGCATA
Source organism: Leishmania tarentolae (assembly GCA_033953505.1). Taxonomy (NCBI): domain Eukaryota; phylum Euglenozoa; class Kinetoplastea; order Trypanosomatida; family Trypanosomatidae; genus Leishmania; species Leishmania tarentolae. The sequence goes on along the minus strand of CP119856.1, from coordinate 1,085,103 downwards.
CCTGTGCACACGATTAGGTACTTGTAACCCTCTCCTACTGACCTTTCCCATCCATTCACTTTTCCCCTTTTACTTCTGCCTCTTCTTCCTTGATTGATGCAACCGTGACACACGCGGAGGAGGAGGAGGAGGAGGAGGAGGCAACGGTGACAGTACGTGAATCGACTTCGTCCCCCTTCCTTCTCTCTGTGTAGGCGCGAGCCAACTGTTGGCTACCGTACATTGACAGCACTCACGCGTGACTGAATCTCTCTTTCTTTTCTTTAGTGCGTGTGTCGTGCCGAATACTCCGTGCACTTGGGCTGCGTTTCCCTCCCCGCTTCATGCCCCTGTGCCATCCCCCTTACTGCACCGACAACGCAACTGTGTCTACGTATGTGCCGCTACCCCAACGCTGGCCGCTCCCTGTATCGCTTTCTCTATTTTGGTTCGCTCACCTGCCACAGAGTTTTGGCTAGCGGTATTCACACATACCTTCTCTCTTCGTTTCTGTAGATCGCGTGCGTGCGCCCCTGCACTCATCTTTATTTTTATCGTTCTGCACACATGCCAGGTCGCTCGTACGCGGAGATCATGTCTCGACCGTCGGCACTCCGCAAACCGCTTCTCTACACGCCAGCATCATCGACAAGGAGGCCCTCATCGTCCCCGCGACAACGGCAGCGGCAGCCACTGCAAACACGTGTGTCCACCTCGACTATCGTCAACTCCCCTAGTCGTCTAAGCTCGTACTACTTGTCCAAGGCGGCGTACAACACGCGCACGGAGGAGGACAGCAGAGGTGAAGGCGTCGTGCCTTCTACCGTCAGCTACGGCGATGATGTGGTGGACGAACGGATGAGAAGCGCATCCTACGACCACGGCGCTGTTGATCATGATCTACATACGCCCCTGCCACACGCCTCAGCGTCTCTCCGGTGTCCGCCGCTCTGGAGCACACAAAGCAACACGGGCACCTCCGTAACGGACTCATCTCCTTTTCCTCGCCACCGCCCGACCGCTGACGTTAACCTGTCTACGCCAGACGACGCTAACATGGCCACCGCGACCCGACAGGCGCAGAAAAAGAACGACTTCGGTGAGAGGCGAAGGTTGGCGGAGTTGCGCACACCGCCACCATCAGCACCAACGGCAACCGTCCCGAAATCTGCCGTTCCACCGTCGCCCCCTGCCACGCCGACGTCCTCCACATCGCAGATCGTGGTGTACACAGAGGAGCAACGCCGCGCTTTTGAGTCACAGGTGATGCAGCAGGTGGAGGCTCTTCTTCAAGCACAGCGGTGCGAAAGCCGCGCCGAGCTGGAGTCGTATCGTGTGACGGCTGCAGAGGCTCAGGCCACGCTGAACACGTTGGAAATGGCCTTGGGAGAGCAGATCAGCGACATGCAGCGCAACAACAACGGCAAAGTTGGAGGCCCCGGTATGACCATGGAGGACTATCGAGGTGACTGTGTGCTGAGCAGCAGGCACTTGTCCACACCGAAAGCACGATCGCTTCCGTCCTTAGCCATATCAATGGATGCACTGACTTTCGACATGTCTCGTGTCGCCGCGGCGGAGGCGACACCAGCCACAGAGAAGCTTCTGGACGCCATCATGAGCATCCAAGACGACCAGAACGTTCCGACGGTGCTACAGAGGGTTATGGAGCAACTCTTCCATGACCTTGCGCGTGCGCTGATGCCACCAGTCACAGACTTTCTGAAGCAGCAGCAGCAGCGGTTGCAGGATCAAGAGACTGCCGTGACACTGGAGACCCGTGCGGCCGTTGACCATGCAACGCGAAACAATGCACCTCGAGACACCGATGAGCTGGTGCGTCTGCAGGCAGAGGTGGCAGCGCTTCAAGAGGAGGTTCATGCGCTACGCCGTACGCTGCGTAGTCGAGACTTGGATTTCACCAGCAAGGACACCAGCTCCACTAATGGCCTTGCCCCTTTCACGTCCTCCATCATGGCGTCCAACACACACGTGCACCCTTCGCAGGAGGATCTGGTCCATGTGCTGCAGGATCGCTTTTTTTCCGAGTGCCATGCCATGCTAACACGCAGCCGCCACGAGGCGCTCTTGCTGCGCCGTTCGCTGGAGGAGGAGAGGCGCCAGCACTTTTTGACGCGCTTGCGTCTGCTGAAACCTACGCATCCTCTCGCACCACATAGAGCGAGCGTCGCTGCCTCAACTGCTTCAGCTGCTTCTGGCCATGCCCGGTCGCAGAATGCCCCTACTGACTTGAGGGAGGGCCTCGGCGGCAGCGGCGGCATTGATGTGTTGCACGGACCACACAGCGGTGGTGGTTCTTCACCAGTGATGCATGGCTCATCGGTAACGCGCAGTCCGACCTCATCCAGCCCCGATGCCGTTGACTCTCCTCATTCACATGCGCACGAGACAGGCAGACAGCCGACGGCCACCCTACTTGGCGGAGCAGACAAGGCAGCTCTACATTGCTGGACGCCCGTACGCAGCCCGCATCTGCTCGCATCTGACAGCGGAGGGGCAGGCGAACACAACAGGGAGGGCGATATCGGAGACAGTTTTCCTGCAGAGCAGCCACCTGCTCCTCGGCACATGTCTTCGATGTCTTCTCAACTGCTATCCAACAAACCCAGCGGCGCAGCGCCTGACACTGCGGCATCTCTTCAGACTGCCATGCGAGTGGCAGATGAGGTGCTGCGCACAACAGCATCCGCTACGCACACCACCAGAGAACCGGCCCATCCGTATTACCGGGGAGAGAGAGACGGTGTTACGGGATCGTATCAGTACAGCCGCGGCAGCGTAGATGTGCACGAGGCCCCTCAAGAGAATGCTGACGCCACACTATCGTCTCGGCAACGCGGAGAGCGTTGTGGGCAGCCGCCACACACTCGGACGCATTCTATAGCCTTCCTCGATCCCTCCGACTCCTTCAAGGACGATGTGCGCCGTACAGCACCGCCGCTCTTCTCTGAGAGCTTGACGGGTGCCTCATCACGCGGTGGGCCTTCTAGATCCCCTTCCACCCGCGTGGTGGGAAGTCACGATATCAACATAGGCACTGACATGGCGCCACTGTCTAGATCCACACTTGCAATGTCGCGAGACGGCTTGACTGCTGCTGCTGAAAACGCACCTATGCTGCCCAATGACACTTACGAGAGAAAGGTCTGGAACAAGGCAGTAGAACTCCTGAGCCGCTATTCCATCGCATAGAGAGAGGGGGCGGGCTTGTGCACGAGGGTGTGGCGACTACACACAGGCACGAGGATGCCTGCATCAATGTAGCAACACCGTCGACAAGACGAATGAAGAGGAGAAAATGCGGACGCTTGGCATGTTGTTTCGTGTGGCTTTCTCTGCTTGATTAGTTCCCGTAAGAACAGCGACAGTGACTCATAGCTTCTCGCTCCGTCGTGCCGGGGCATTCTTGTGTTCCACATCTCTTCAACACTTGGAGAGAGGGAGCGTAGGGAGCGAAGCTCTTCATCGGAGAAGCGTGTGCCTGTGTGTGTGTGTGTGTGCAAGGGCATGCGCCCGGGTGCCTGCATTCGCACTGGACCCTCTTCGCTTCCCCACCCATTCATCAATGCACTCCAACAGCCGCGGCGATGCCGACGTGTTGACAGCTCTCTCGCTTTTTGCCACAAAGCACTTCTCCTCCATTGTGACAACACCATTACCTCCCTTTTCCTCTCGCGTCTTCTTGCGATTTCTTTTCCATCGGCTCCTCTAATGCCTACGGCAACCTCCACTCCCATGCCTGTGCGCATGTGCGCATGACCGGAACTTTCTTCCCCCGCCCTATACTTTCTTGTGCCCCCACCTCCTCCCACCTGTGCAAACATTTCCTTATCCCCCTCACGGACAGTGCAACTGAAGCAAACTACTGTAGTGGTCCTCGTAGCTCGGCATGCCTAGCGCATCGTCTAGGTCATCCCTGCGACCTCACTCCCTCAGCATTTTTTTTTTTTTCGTTGGGCGACTTCCGCCTGCAGTTCCTTCTGAACGCCGTCTTCTCTGCTGCCTCGCTGCTTGCTCTTCATGTGGCACTGCATCATCGACACCGTCAGGTTCCGATCTAGTTGCTGCGGCTGCTGTTGATCCCCATATCTCTGGGGCGACTGACACTCCTTTTTCCCTTCCCCCAACACATACACACAGACGCTGGAGCTCGAGCAACTGTTCCGGTGACAGCGTAGGTACTTGTCGTGCTTCGTTGCTTCGTTGCTGCGTTACTCCCCCCCCCCCCACTGCGGCTGTCCCGCTGCATGTGCGCCGCCCTCTCTCTCTCCTTCCCTTCCTCACACACACACACACACACCTCTAACGGCCGCACCCTGTTTTCTTTTCCTTGCATATTTACTTTATCTCAAGGACATGATGTTTTCGTGCCCGTCCACCCTAGCCCCTCGCATGGGGCCCGAACCACCAGCGGAGTTGATGTACCGCACTCTCGAGGCGTGTCGCGTGGTGCTTCACGAGGTTCACCACCACCTTGACTCGACAGTAGCAAACGCCTCCGTGCGGGCAGAGTTGCGACAGTCAGTGAAGACTGCCGAGTCCGCCGTGGCCAGGTGCGAGCGCCTATTCACAGTGCCGCCGCACCGCAGAGGCTCTAGCACCAGCGGCGCTTCCGCTAGCACAACACCCCTCTCGACCCTCGAGACTCAGGGCCGCGCCGGTAGAGGGCAATCTTCCGTTTCTCCAGTGCTTCGTCAAGCCAAGGGTGCTCGGCTCACACAACTCACACAAACGTCCTACGCTGAGGCAAGCAGGAGAGAGAGGACAACTAGTTTCAGAGCTTGCACATCCGGGAGCCCCTCGGCTTCTGCGCGGCCGCTCTCCGCTAAAGAAGTGGCTGTGAAGCAATCGAAAGAGACGGTCGCACGGTTGCCTACCAACGCTGTCGGCTTGACGGCATTGCAGGGCAGCAACGGCGCAGAGGCAGACGGCGTGGGCAGGGCGGAGCAGCACTTGTCCAACTCATTTCTCAGCAGCGGGACTACATCCAGTGCGACGCAGCTTGCTGAAAATGCGACGTATCCCACCGACAGCCTCCCATTCTGTACTGCATTGGAGAGCTCCGTTGTCTGGGGCTACGTGCTCAGCGCCATCTTCTGGAAGCGACGGAAGCTGACGGAGCATGCCATCACCGCGTTGGAGTTGCTGGTGCACGTCATGCCCGTGCCCTCAGACATTGTTACTCTCGTTGTGGACCCGGCGGCACTGAGTTACGAGGGGACTGCTGGAGGGGATGGCGCGTCTAAAGAGTGCCGCGCTCCATGCCGGTCGGGTCGCATGTATGTTTCCGTTGCTCTAGGCGCGTACTACGCGCTCTCGGAGTGCATATTACAAAGCTTTTCTGAACCAGCGGTGCAGACGCGCGCGTTGCGTCTGATCACTGAGTTCATCACTAGCACCCCTGCGCCACCGCGCAGGAGCGGACCAGGAGAGTGTTGTGCAGGTCGCAAAAGGGAGACCACGAGTTTTCGTGCGACTCATTGCGACAGTGACACCGTCGACATGGCGGCGCTCTTTCATGGGAACACTGCTGTGCGGGTCATTGAGTCCTGCTTCAAAGTTGCAGCAGGGGGAATACGTGAAACTGCGCGACACGAGGCTTTCCTGGCGCTCCGGGCGGCAGTGAAGCGCATCGTACAAGCCTTCGTCACGATGCAGACGTACGATGAGGTAGTCGGTGATACCGACGGCCGCGCCCAGACACATTCAGCCTTCTCCACGGATACCATCCTCGATGACTACAAAACAGATGTGGATAACAACGAGCCCTACACTTGGATTCACATCGTGCCATCGGAGAGCGCGACGGTGCGGCTGCCAGACTCATGGCGCACTAGTCTCTTAACGCTTGAATCGGCTTCTACTGCAGCTGCGCCTCGCTCTGGCGGCCAACCCGGCGGCTACGACGCCACCCAGCCTCAGCAGCACGAAGAAGAACACTCTCAGATTGTCAGTTCTCCGGCGGCAGCTCCATCACAGCAGATCATGGGGCATGCGCTCTGCACCGGTGATGAAAACAGAAGCGCTAGTGAACAGCTCTCGAGCGCGCAGGAGCCATCACCAAAGCACACAGTGTTTGATGAGATCCGAAGATCGTCTGCTGAGATCGGACAAGAGGGGCCGCGCATCAGTGAGGACGGCTCACACTTGACGAGTACTTCGACGAGACCACAGCTGTCTGCTACTGCAGCCTCCAGCACCGCCTCTGCGACCTCGCTCAACGTCAACCCACTGGCTGCCTCGCTGAAAGTTTCCTTCGACCCCCATACGTTTTTCAACAACAGTATCGATGAGTATCTCGTGCTGGATGCGTTGTCGACGCTGAACACGTCTGACGGTGCCCTTCCAAGTCCTCTAAAAGACTTGCTGATAGTGCTGCGCCGAATGTGCCACTGTGCCTCACGCCCGTGCAGCGGCACATTAACCAGCACAAACAGTGACGTCCAAACGCGGGATGTGGGGCTATGGGTGCTGGAGTGTGTACTAGACGGACTTCCCGTGGCGAACTGCGAGAAGGAGCACCGCTGTACAACGTGGGTGTCCCTCGCCATGAACGCTTGCAAGTACGAGCTACTGGGGTGCATCGCCAAAAACCTGGCCATGGCGACTCCGTTCACGCTTTTCGAGCGAGCTGTGCACTTGCTGGGGATGCTGCTGCGCAAGGTGCACTATCACATGGCACGCGATCTGCACACGTTGCTTGGCGCCTTTCTTCTCCCACTAATGGCTTCGCAATATGCTGGGTTCCGTCAGAAGCACGCGGTTCTCTCCATGATACGGCAGCTCTTCGCTGTGCCACATCTGTGTGTGTCGCTCTTCGTAAACTACGACTGCAACCCGGCCTTCGACCCTGGCGCGGAGTACGGCGGCATGCTAGAGATGCTTGTGGAGCACGTGGTGGAGATGACCTTCCTGGATCACGTTGACGACAACGGCGACGCCTACCCGTGGCTCTCGTCTGATCAGCAGCAGCTGCTCCGTAGTGAGTGTGTGGTGGTCATTCACACACTGATGACGTCACTGTACAGATGGATCGCGGAGGACCCGCGGGAGTATGCACAGAACCTGCGACGCAATTACAAGAAGGACGCGCAATGCGGGCAGCAAGAAGAGGGCCGCGGCACGATTTGTTCAAACGAATCTACTGAGCTGCACTGGGACAGCTGGGAATCAGACGAGATGGCCGACCCGAACGCTCTGCACACGGGTAGCCACTCTACAACGGTGGCTGCGGGTGGCGAGGAGGACGACAATGAGAGTAGCAACTCAGGCAACAGCGAGGCCCACGGCCAAAACATGGTGTTGCCCCCCGATAATAGTGCCTCTGGGACGGCCATCCCTCACTGGTGCAAGCATTGTAGCATGAGTTACCATTGGAAGCACATCCACTATCTCCTCCATAACAAACGCATTGCCCAGGAAGCGGTGCAGAGCATTAACGCGGGTCACTGGAAGGAGGCGAAAGAGTTCTTGGAGAGTCGCGGCTTCATGGCATCAGCGGCGCCTGGTGAGGCGGAGCGGGCTGACCCGACGAGTGCCGCCCCGGGTACGTCGAGCTACGCCCTTTTTGCCCGATTTCTTTTCGAGTACACAGGCATCTCCCGCAGTGCGATTTGCTCGATCTTTGAGAAGGTCAACCAAAAGGATGGGGCTTCCCGCATGCTGTTACAGGAGTACCTTCACTGCTTCAACTACAGAGACGTACCTATTGATGTGGCGATGCGTGACACAACGTGCAAGTTTATGTCCTGGGATCGCCCAATGTTCGAGGCAAAGGTGTGGGAGACGGTCCAGAAGTGCTTCGGCAACGAGTATGCGCAGCAGAACCCTGACTCCATCACCGCCCGCGACGCCGACGTCATGGCGGGCGTGCTACTCTTCCTTCACTCGAATTTGCACAACTGCTTGGTGAAAAACAACCGAATGCAGATGCTGCAGTTTGTGCGTGACACAAACGCATGTCTGGAGTTTCCAATGATGGAGGAGGACCTCCAAGCCATATTCAATCGCGTGTTGAACTGCAAGTGGGAGCTGGACATGTATGGTCGCACGCCACAGCAGGCAGAGAGGGAGCGGACGCTGGTGCGACTGTCAGCCAAGATCCAGATGGAGCGAGCAGCGCAGCAGAGGCGGCAGAGTGTCAACAACAACAGTTTCATCGTGAACTCTAAAAAGATGGGGGTGTCGATGAGTTTTCCATCCTCTGCCGCTGCTGCTGCTAGCATTGGTGCGGTTGCCACCGCATCGGTAGCAGATACTCACGCGACGCCGCGCAAGGATCACCAAATATTTGACACGGATACGGCGGCTCTGGATGATGCGCTGCAGAGTACCGATGAGAGCGACAGTATCTTGGGCCAAAGCCCCTTTCGTGCCCTAGGGGCGGCAGCTTCGACGATGACTCCAAAGGCTGAGGTTTCACAGAACCCGAACACGTCCATAGACAGCAACCCGATTCAGGTGTGGATGAGTGACGATATGGGGCTGCTGGACAAGACGATCCCCACCTACACTGACCACAAGGACACCCTGAAGACAAAGGAGGAGCAGCATCAAGCGTTCCGTGAGGTGTCGGCCATGTATCTGCAGAAGCTCGAATCGGTGCATCGGCTGTACTGCATCGAGGATGAGGCGTATCGCCCCCAACCATACATTATGCCCTGCTACGCCGAGCACGTGCGACAAATACTGCTGCTCACCTACCCGCATGTCATGTCCTGCGTTTACATGGGTTTCCGTATTCTTGAGGAGGCACCAATGATTCGCAAGCTATTGGACACGATGCAACTCACGTACGACATTGCTGCCGCGTTTGTGTTGAACGTGCGTGATCTGCGCCCCGTGATGGAGGAGACGCTGCAACGCTACCTGGACGATGAGCGGGCGTATCGGCTCCTGCCATCGTCTCGTGCCACGTTTGTGCCGTTCTTACTGAATCTTCTGTAGGGTGAAGCGCGAAGGAGAGAACACGCAAAGTGACACTTCTGCAGCTTGCCGGCGTCATGCCGGTAACAACTGCTTTATGCGGATGCGCAGGGATAGCCGTCTATTCCTTTCGGGTCTCCCCTCTGCACTCATCCCCCTCCCCCCATGTAGAAGAATCTGCATCAGATTGCACTACGCGCTACCAACACCCGGTCTCTCCCTCCCTCTCTCGTTGTCCTCCACGCGAACGACTCAGATCAGCTCACTCTTTTTATGTCGCCAGCTCCAGATACCACCATCATTCAAATGGCGAGTACACGCTCGCCTTGTGCGTATGGATGTGTGCTCCCACCGGATGCGCTCCTCCTTTTTCATTGATTTCTTTTATCTTGCATATTCCGCTTACTTTGATTTCAATCCTTTCGTCTCCCTGGACACCTTTCTCTGCGTGTGGCCGTGAACACCGAGTGGGAATATTGCAAACGATGTCTAGTGAAGTTTGCACCCTCCGTTCTCTATCTTTCTATTGTTCTTCTGCTTGCCTCCCGTCGACTTTGTTCAGTCGTGTGTTTGTGTGAACGTCTCCAGCGTGTTTCACTTTCTTGCCCCCCTTTTCTTCACCCCGCTCTCTTCCAGAGCAGCTGACATTGACAGGCAGAGACAGCATACGGGGGGGGGGCAGCAGCCACCAGCAGACACCAAAACACATCGGAGAAACACCTAACAACAACAGTGCAGGAAAGGAAAAGTAATGGAGAGGGGCTCAAGGGACTCACTTGTGACTGGGGGGCGGCGAAAGCAGTTGCACTGCTGCCCGATCCCTTCGTCTCTGGGTTTTCTTGTTGGCTAGCTTGAGGGAGACTCACGCGCTCGTATGCCTCGCCCCGACCGCACTGCCCCCAAGGGGTGGATAGGGATGAGAAGCGCTGGCAGTAGACCCATGTTGAAAAGAACAATGGGCTTTGTCAACGCTTCTTTGTTGGCGTACTAACCGAGAGATGGAAAGGAATCATGGGATGACTGTGGTAACACAGCGACACTTCTGCATTGGCATGCCAGCACACCACTACGCCTCATTCTCTGCCTCAAGTAGCGTGCACAGACGCAAGTGAGGTCAGTGCGTGACTGTTCTCCCTCTCCCTCTCTCCCTTGCGTGCGCGCTGCTGTAGCTTGACGCTGTGACTAGGGGGGGGGGATGAAAAGGAGCCCTTTCTCATGCGAAAGAATGGGCCAATAGCGGACGCACTGATCCGCCGCCTCGCTGCCTTCTTATCCAGCTCTGTTCTGTTGTTTTTCCCCTCCTGTTATATATATATATATATATATATATATTTGCTTTCTACACAGCGATAGTCGGTGCCTGCTTGTATGGGCTTCTCAACTTTCCGCGTCCCTCGGTGTGGTGGGCATCACTTTTTTTACTGAGAAAGGAAGCGGCCTGTACATTGACACTCCCTCACGCACGGGCACGTAGTGTTCTATTCACCCGCGCCGCTTACTGCGCTACTCTTCTGTATACCTCACGTTGTTGCGTCACAATGTCGAACTATGCGTACATGGCGCCAGATGAGCTGGTGGAGATGCTCGACAACCCCGACTTGCTCTCCAAGGTAGCAGTGATCGACTGCAGGGACAGCGATCGAAACATCGGCTTCCTTGTGAACTCGATAAGCATGCCAACAATTAGCTGCACAGAAGAGATGTACGATGGGCTCGCCAAGACTCTCTTTGAAGAGAAGAAAGAGATCGCTGTCTTTCACTGCGCACAGTCGCTCGTACGGTGCCCTAAGGGGGCCAACCGCTTTGCTCTGGCACAGAAGAAGCTTGGCTACATGATCCCTGCCGTGTACGTGCTACGTGGTGGGTGGGAGGCGTTCTACCATAGGTATGGCGACGTTCGGCCAGACCTCATGCATGTGTGAGCTGGAAAGAGCGGCGACATTGAGTATGCGCACAGCGCAGTGGTGCCTGACGGCTGCCGTGTGTGCGGTGAAGGTGAAGTCGAGGGAAGAGAGACGGCATCGCTGTCGGCTTCTCCCACGGGCATTGCTGCTCCTTTACTTTTTGTGACTGGCGCGGTCTGCGCATGTGTGATTGTCAGGTGCGTTGCTCAGGCAGCGGAACCCAGGATCGAGAGTGAGTATATGGGGACCGGATGCGCACTCCAACGTCAACTCCCTTGTCGTCTCGTTTCGTTTTTTTTTTTTTTGCCTCGTGCATGGAACCGCGCCCACGCAGAAGCCGAAAGGAGTGCTCAGATAATTAGCGCCGAGAAAGCCTTCCAGGCCATATCTTATCGAAGAACAAAGAGACAGTGATGCTGTGTCGCACTTCTCTTCTATTCCGTACTTTGGGCCTTATCATTAATTTTTTTTTTTCTGCAGAGGCAGAAGAGTATGAGCCACCAGCACTCCCTTCGCAAATGAAAGAGACTTCGACGAGCACAATGTGGGGTGTCCTTGCGTAAGAGGTCACATGCTATTTTTCTGAGCCTCCAAGCATCTGAGTTGTGGAACAACGATGGCGCTATGCGAACGCAGGCCTCCTCTCCTCCTCATCACACCCCCTGCCACCATCGGAAGTTCAGATGCAACTGTGTGCTTGGGCTTTGCCTCTCTGCATTATTACTGAGCAAGAGTAGCGGACGCATGTTTGCGAAACTTCTCCCTGGACGCACCCTTCACCTCCCTCACTCCCTTTCCGTGGGCTTTCCTCATGCGAGGGCTGGTTGCGCACGTTTCTTTCTTCCGTCTTTCCGCGTGTGAGCGAGCTGACACGTGAGATGACCTGTTCCCACCGCTGCCCGGAAACGGTTGCGCCTGTCTTTGTCCTACACACCCATCAAGTTTGAGTTCAGATTTCTCTCTGCCTCTTGCACTCTGTGCACGCGTGCGCTCTAGAAAATGAGTCGAGCAGATAAGCAGCAGCACCAGGAGCACGTGGTCGGCACCTCCCGTGACACGAGCGTCCGTCTGTTCGCTTTTGCCAATACCCGCCCCGGATATCAGGTCATATTTTCCCCAGAGGAGCCGCTCATTATTCTCAAGTCGAAGAAGTCCGCCACTCCGCAGCACCCGTGTCTTCAGTGGGAGCCACTGAGCTCTCTGGTGTTTCAGGCTCGCCCCAACACCACGCAGGCTGTCTACGTAGCTGACACCACAAATCTCAGCAGTAACACCACCTATGATCAGGAGGAGCACGTCAACGGCGCCGCTGTCGGGCCCTTGCTGAAGCGGCTAAGCAACACCATTACGCGGCTGAACCCCCACAATGCCACCATGGTAGCGGCTGGGGTTTCGGGACACCTCGCGATGAAGTACGTACTCGTGGGCGAGAAGACGCTGGGACACCGTGACCGACTCGTGCAGCGCCTCGTGCTTGTGTGCCCCACTTCACTGACTTCGCTCACAGCCATGACGAACGCCGTGATCCGTCGCCCCGCCGTAGACGGTTATCAGCTTCCAGAGGTAATCGTGCTACTCAAGGACCAGGCAGAGGTTCCCGGGTGGTCTGCATGGCTGACGGCGCTGCAGGACGTGCATCACCGCATCTCATCCTTTCACATCACCACGGACTTGGAGCCCTCTCTTTTTGCAGCCATCGCGCGCGAGGCAAGGTGTTCGGCGGCGGACGGCACCGTCGTGGACGTACAGAAGCGCTACCCAGTGCCGCGTGTGTATCGACTGGACTTTGTGCTGAGCAAGCAGACAAAGAGCGTGGAGCAGCTGCCACGGCTGAGCCCACTCGACACGCTCGGCTACGACGACGTCGCTGAGGACGGCCATGAGGATGCGCACGACCGCCACCACGCACAGCATCTCGGTCACAGCCACGGACACGGCGCTCACCATCACCAACACCGTCTGAACCACGCCTCGGATGAGGAAGGCTACGAAGACGTTTGTAGCAGCGACGAGGAAAGTGACGCCGAGGAGGACGCGCATGACGCTGCTGCTGGTGATTCTGCCTGTGGTGCCGAGTCGTGCTGTGAATGCGACAGAGAAGGCTGCTGCGGCGACCGTGAGCACGGCGCAGAGGCGGCAGTGAACGACAGCGCTGGCAGTATGCTGGTGAGCGGTCTTCACGGCCTCGCCAACTGGTGTGATCCGGTGCGTGTCATTGTGGAGGGCCGCGTGCTAGACCTAGGGACCGGCTTGGTCGGCACGACAGACGGCTGCGTGGAGGTGACGAACTTGTCGGAGATGGTCGAAACGGACTCAACACTCGCTTCGTGGCACGCGCGGGTCGTATCAGCTGGTCAAAAAGCAATGCAGCGAAGGCCGCCTGCAGTGGCGGTGGCCGGTGCGCTCAGCCGTGACGACGAGGGCCGCACAACGCTGCGCGCCGAGGAGGTAAGGCCGCTCACCAAAGCGGAGGTGTTGCACTCTATGACGGCTGGGAGCTCCATAGAGGAGATTCCGGTGCACTATAATACTTCTCGCATCGCACACAGCTACGGTGCGCTTCTGATTCGCGGCCGAAAATGTGCACTGGTGCGCAAGGTGGGGGATACGATGGGCGCACCCATGCGTATTCCTTTTGTACCTCACATTAGTACCGAGGAATCGTCTATGGATTGCGCTGTGCGTGCCCTCTGTGATGCCTGCGACGTGAGCAGCGATAACTTTTTCCTGCCCAGCTATCTGCCACCTGTCATCTACTATCCGGCAGCGAGTGAGGCCAACTCGAACCATGCTGGACCACGATGTGTAACCATCTACACTGCCTTGGCCATTAGCCCCCCTCCACGCGGCGCTTCCAGCGATGTCGTCGAAGACGTCCCCGAGCCCGAAGAGCCGTACGATTGGGTGAGCTTTAGTCGCGCACTGGCGCTGCTGGGGACGGAGGTTGAGCGTGAGGCGCTGCAGGAAGCACAGCATCACCTGCAGCGAGCGTACAAGGCTGGGCTGTACACTCCTGTCAAGGGGTGCGGCCTCTTTGGCGAAAAGGTGAAGCCGCACAGTGGTGCCGCTACTGTATCGAAGACGACTCTGACAGGTATTCCAGCTCCGGCCGGGCAGCGTCTCAAGACGCTGGCTGGTATCGAGTTTTACGTGATTGTGTGCCCTGGCGGTGTGGCATCGGAGCTGACACCACTGCTTACTCAGGCGCTGCACACAAACTGCTTACTCGTATGTGACGAAGATACGGCCACTTCATCTCTCGAAGACATTGCTGTAGAGGCTCAGGGGCGCGGGGAGCGACACGTCTTGCTGCTGCTGGGCGGGAACGATGACGCTGAGGCTTTCTGCGAGGCACACCTGGTGTATCTCACAGAGAAGAGGCATGCAACAGCGCAGGTGTTCACGGTGCTGCTGCCGCAAGTGGCGATGTCGATTACCGAGTTTGGCGGCGGTGCACTCAACTCTGAGGTGGAGTCGCGACTGGACTCTCTTCTTTGCGCAGTGCGCGTCTCAGATGCTCTCGTCACCATGGTGCCACCGAAGGCGCTTTCCGGCGGCGAGCACGCTCTCCTGCAGGTCTGCTGCAGAGTAAACCCCGACCTCATGTTCTTCTACAGCTGGGAGGCCCGCCAACCCTTTACTCTGGGCAACCAAATGCCCCCGGATAGCGACAGCGGCAGTGCCAGCAACGCCGGCGCCACACCGTTCCTGAAGGAGCTGAAAGTGCGCACACCCACCGGGATGCCTGTGGCCCCTGCTGCTCTTGCCTTTCTCACCCACCCAGGAGTGCTGGACTGCTTCTATGCGGCAGGGGAATGCCGCCTGCTGTTTGCAGAAGGCGACGTGTGGGTACCCACCCGCGGCTCGACGCAGGGTTTTGTGTGCCTGGACACTGTGTCACATTGCCTGACCGTGGAGCCAGGAAAGGAGTGGGCAGATGAGAGCAACGCAGACCGCACGAGTGAGCTTACTCTGCTTGTGTGGTGCGCCAACGACGCCGCAGCGAACGCGGCTGCCGTGCATGCAGCTACGCTCGAGAAGCAGCTGCAATGGAGTGAGGCGAGGGATGGCTCTGACTGGCTGCTCGCGTATGACCCCCTGCCCCAGTGGGACTAGTGCGTGAAGGCAAGGAATATGATGACGCTGCATGCTTGCCCGGTGTATGTGTGCCTGTGCGTGCGAAGTACGTGGCCGCGCTAACTTCTTTCTTTCTTTCTACTTTCGTGCAGTAGCACAGAAGGTTTGCACAGCAGATGGTCGCGGATGCCTTTGATTGTATGCTCGAAGGGGAGGGGTCACGACGACCGCAATGTTCTTGCAGCGGGCTCTCCACATATTTTTCATTATACCTCTCGCGCGTAACATAACGTAATGGCGGGGATGACGCGCCACACCACCCCTGAGAAACTAAGACAGGAAACAGCAACACTCAGCTGAGAGTGTGCACATGGAAAACCACACTCATGACCAGGGGGAGGGTGGTACATGCAGGCGAGCATCGCATGACAAGGTATGTGTGGAGGAAAAACTGACGTCACCACTTTCGCATGTGTGTGTGTACATGAACGTTCTGCCAATCGGATGGCGGTGTACTGTAGGTTCCCTGTCGGTCCCTTTCACTTCACAACCAAGGCCACCTGCGCGCAAGTCGAGACACGTGCATCCGCAGGAGGAGGAGGAGGTGTGAGAGGGGGGAGGACAATGCCCCCCCCCCCCCCTTCTACCTCTCTCACCTCCTTTTCGCTGCTCTGCTGTTGGACGTTCATCTCACGGTGGGGCATCTGCGCATGTTCCTTATTGTCTTCTCTTCGCCCTTTGAGCTTCTCTGTGGTTATCTTACTCCTCCCGTTTGAGATGCTAATGGGATGCCGTGGTGAGAAATAGCAGCAGTAGTCTTCTCAAGTGCAGCAGTGATCATCACCAACATTACTACGGCCACTGGCGCAGTCATGGTAGTCCATCTGTTGTGGATCATCAACCAGTCTGGTCAGCTCATCACCAAGACGGCTTTCACAAGCTCTGAAAACATCGGCGAAATCGGGGCCAATCCGGATATGCAGTTGACTTTGTCCAGCGTCCTGTTTTCCACCTGTGGCATGTCGCAGCAACTGACACCGAACGCCGACCCACTTGACAGTGCCTGCATGACCTTGGTCGAGTGCGAGGAGCACAATATCCACGTTTACGAGACCCCGACCTCGGTAAAATTTGTGCTTTTCTCCGACAACCGCACGATGGAGTGCACTAATTTGTTCAAGGAGCTCCACGCCCTCTACGCGGAGTTTGCGACCAAGAACCCCTTTCATACTGTGGATGACGCCGGCATTGGCCAGCCTATTCGCATCCCCGCGTTCACAGAAGCGATCAGGACGGTGGTAGCGAAGTATCAGCGTATGTGAGGAAGACAACCTCACGCTACGGGCGCATGATGCCTTGTGTGTGTGTGTGAGGCTGAAAAGGGATGCAGAGAAGCGACAGGTTTACCCGGGGATGGTCAAGTGTTGCCTTCCCTGTCGCAGCGCGAGAAAAATGTGTGCGTACGTCTGGCCGGCAGGTACTCCCGACTAACAGAGCTTCTCGTAAGCCATCGTGGCGTGCCGTCTCCGTCGCGACTACGTGCTGGATGCGCTACTACTGACGTGCCTCCGCTTTTTTTTTTCGTTTGGCTTTCTGTCTTGGCTGCGTTTATCGGCAGCCTACGTGGCGCTGATGCCCCGGTTGGGGGCACGTGTGTGTGTGTGTATGTGCCATGGTGCGAGTAGCTCTATGGTGGTATGTGTGTGTATCTCTGCTTGCGGCGTAGCAGACACGTGCTTCCGCCACAAATCACAGGACAGACGAGGAACCCTGCAGCCAACCCCTGAGCTGGCAGGTGTACGATGCACGGGGGGAGGGAGGAGTGCATGTCGTTGATATCAGACACCCCTGTACGGTGATGGGGGAGGGTCCGCGAAGTCTCACTGGCGCCTTTCCTTCATCTCTGTCATGCATGCGCTCTCCTTTGCTGAGTTTCTTGTATCCTGCATTTTGCACTCATTACGACGTGCAGAAGTGCACCGGCACGCATCTCGCGCACCACATTCTTGTCTTCGTTCGCCTTTGCACTGTGGACTGTCGTCTCTCGAGCCTCCCGCCTTACGGTGCCCTCTTCACTCTCTCTCTTTCTCTTGTCTGACATCTCTTTCGATACTTTTTTTGTTCTCCGATCCTGTGCGCGTGTTGCTGTGCCTTCCCGCCACCTCCGCCCTCCTATCTCTTTCGCACACCAACAATCACTCGTTGGCACGCACGCACACGAACGCACTCGCTGAAAATTGCGCTGATGTGTTGGTCCGCGCCTCCCCACTCGCGCTTCATCTGACTGGCATCCCCCATTTCCTTTCTTCTCACTGCCTCTTCAGCATTTTGCCTCGCTTTTTTTCTCTCTTCCGCACGAGATGACGAAGTTCCTGAAGCCCGGTAAGGTGGTGATCGTGACGGCTGGGCGCTACGCCGGCCACAAGGCGGTGATCGTGCAGAACTCCGACGCCGCGACGAAGGAGCGCCCGTACGGCCGCGCGCTGCTTGCTGGCATCAAGAAGTACCCGAAGAAGGTTGTGCGCGGGATGAGCAAGCAGACGATCGCGCGCCGCTCGCAGGTGGGCGTGTTCCTGCGCGTTGTGAACCACAAGCACTTCCTGCCCACCCGCTACAACGTGGACATGTCGAAGGAGCTTCGCGGCAAGATCAACGTGTCTGACGCGTCGAAGCGCTCGCGCTCGAAGAGGCTGGTGAAGCACGTGTTTCAGGCGCGCTACAACGCCGGCAGCAGCATGTGGTTCTTCCAGCGCCTGCGCTTCTGAGCAACAGATGCACGAAGCGGGCTGAGGTAGGGCTTCGTGGGCGGGGCGCAGACGGCCGATTTGGAAGCTAGAAAGCGCCGAATGGTTACACAACTGCTTTCTCCATCCGTCACGACCCACTTGTGCAAAGCGACGCGTTCCACGTCGACTCAGGGCATTCAAACAGGAGCTCTCGTGGACGTCCGGCTTTCTCTTAGACCTGCTCTCGCTCTGTTCGTCATACACGCAACCGCACACGTCCGTTCCGACGATGTGTTCTGTTTTCCTCTTTTGAGCTCAGCGTTGTGCGCCTTTTTCCCTTATGTTTCTCCTGCTCTCGGCGCGTGCGTGCGGCTGCGCTCTCGCAGTAGCGTGACGCGGTGGCGGGAGACTCGGTGAGGAAGGAGATATCAACGCATGGGTGCGGTGAAAAACAGAAGGGAGGAAAGGCCGTTGCAAGTGCGCCGTGACATGCTTGCTTTATGTACAATTGAGGCGCAGCGTGGTGGCGGCGGCAGATATTGTGCGGCAGACCGTCTTATCGGGATATGTCTGCATGTGGAATTTCGAGTACAGAAGCCGGCGATGGAGAAGGGCACGGGAAGAAACTGAGGCAGTACATGCACACGCGTGCTTTTTCAGGGAGAGTGAGGAGATGAAAGCACAAGAAAGGGAGGACGAGTGAGAGAGACGCGTACGTGATGAGCTGAAAGACGTTGTGTTTGCGCTGCACCTCTAGAGTAGTGGTGCAGACCTTCGTCATGAAGAGATGTCCTTGAGCTGCTCACACGTATCTGCTGTTATCGCTCTGTGCTTCTTAGCGGAGCGTTGTGTCAGCGTCTCTCTCTCTCCCTGCGCGTCCGCTCCGGTGCGCACACGCGTACGCATGTGTCTCTCCGTAGTTTTCGTTTGGTTAATTTTTCTTTTCAAGCTTCGAAAAAACGTAAAGAGTGAACACTGGAAAGCAGGATGGGAGGCCTGCAAGCCGATGGTGCGAGGCAGTCCTTCAGGGTCGAGCCGGTGACTCGGTCACTCCCACCCCCCTCTCTCTTCTCCCTCCGGACACAACAACGGCCCCGTCTATTCTACGCGTTTCTTTCACCGTCGGCTACTCTTTGACTCGACCAGGTGATATGCAACTCTTCGTGGTGACACTTACATGGGTAACACGTATGTGTGTACGCTGATGTGAAAGGGGGGGGGGGAGTGCGTGAAGGCGTCCGTCAGCTCGACCCTAGGGTTTCATGGGGGGGGGCACTCTCTGGTCTGCTGTTTCTGGGGGATAGGTGGTACTGCGGCGCCTCTCACCGGAGTCTTCCGTCATGAGTATTTGCAGTCCCTCTGGGGGTGGTTGGGTGGGTCTTTATGCACTGACAACGCCAGTTGGCTGCTTGCGCTGTGTAGGCGCTTCTCCTCTGTGCATCTCTGGGCGCGCGCGTGCTCACCACTGTCCACTCCTTCACCGACTTCTTCGGCGTCGCCTCGTCTCCCTTTTGGAGCGCGGTGCCTTTTCCTTTCTAAATTCAATTTCCCATCCCGCGTGCCCGCGTAACACAGTAGAACGTAGTCCTGACACGCTATGGTGATACATGCACAGATACAGTTGCGACGGCTTCTCCGCCGCGCGTGCACACCTGGAGTGCTGTCGAGTAATCAGGTCGGCATGGCGGTTCATGCTCTTCATCAGCTCCATTTGCTTGACGTGTCCTCGAATTCGCCAGCTCTTAGTGCTCTCCCTATAATTCGGCAGCTTTGCGGTGCCGCTGATGCGCGCTCGCAGGCAAACATGTTACATGCGCTGGCATTCGCTGTTAGTGAGAGCTGTGACATTCGAACAGTGGTCGACGAGAATCTGCAAAGTACTGTGCAGTGCGTGCAAGCGGAGCTGGTGGAGGTGGCAGACACACTCACCGCCACTGAGACTGTGCTAGTCATGGAGGCGCTGTTGAAGCTGAGACCGTACGTCGGCTGTGGCGCCAGCGCGCCGCTTGTGAATTCACGACTGGTAGAGGAGGTCCGGGAGCGGACAATGGCTCTGGCAAGCGTCGTGGAGCGGCCGGTGGACCTGCTTGGTGTGACACGGGTCATTGTCGAAGCCACGTACTCGACCACCGCCTCGAGAGAGGCATCCGATGGTGAGAAGCTGAGCGTCAGAACCTTTGAATGGGCATCGTTTTCGATCGAGCACGTGCTGCGCGTAGTGCAAGCCCGTCTCAGTACCTTCAGCAAACAAGAGCTCATTTCGTTGGTCGACGTGCTGACGGTGCGGCGGCCGTCAGCTGCCAGTGACGGTGTTTTCTTCCCTTCACTGTCTTCCTCTGCGCTATCGGTACCCTTCCAACCTGAGGAACGCCGCAACGCCGCTGCTTCGACAGGGAAAGATGTTGAGGCAGCAGCCGACACGCCGCTGGCGTGGGCCGATGGGGTCATGCTGCTAGACGCCAGTCGTCCTCTTATTCCGGATCTTCTTGCATGCGCACTCACCACCGTACCATCACTTTCTGTTTCACAGCTGTGCGCGTGGCTCACGCGTCTAACGGCGCTCCAACTTATAGACAACGCACTTCTTCTGGCCGTTGTGCAAAGTCTGGCGAATGCCAATGCTCAGCAGTACACAGTGCCACATATGGCCAGTAGCGCGAGCGCGCTCGCAGATCTTCTCTCGCTGACTTGGGTGCCAGGCCAACCGTGGGTGCATGCTGGGCTGTGTCTTCGCCTTTACGCACGACTACTGCATCGCCTCTCTTCAGCTCTCTACGATGCTGATCGCAACGACCCCGCCGTCGTGCATCACGCACAGACACGTCTGCTGCCATTGCTCAGCACAATCCCAGAGGTTGTACTGGACGAATACATCGACAAGGAAATCCCCAAAAACCCCTGGCACGTTGACCGGCATTCTGGGGCTGAGTCAAAATCGGCGGTACCAACCACTGCGGTGCGAGAACACGTTCTCAACTTGTGCGCCACGCTTGCAAGCGCCATCGAGAAGTCCGCGTCGGTGTTGCTCCGCTTCATGGAAAAGCTGTCCTCACGCGAGCAAGCGAATATTGCCACCGCTGTCTTCTACTGGCGTGTCTACACGCCCTGTGCCACCGACGTTCCCGATGCACTGGCAGCGGCAGCGACATCGCGGGCTTCTACCCCCTTTGATCAAGATGGTAAAGTTTCTCTCAAGTTCAAGGATGTGCTTCAGCGCAGCTCTCCGCTGACGCTGGCCGAGATGGCGCGCAAGCACCGCGCCTTGTGCGGGCTGATTATGACCTGCAGCGCCGGCTTCACGGCAAGAGACTGCGTGCACGTGCTGAACGAACTCGTCGTGGCGCACTATACTGATCATTCTTGGCAGCTATGCCACCAAGAGCAGCAGGAGTGGTACCATCTACCTCCGGCAACGGATTTGAGCAGTGCGTCACAGACCCAATCTAGCCTGCGCGAGTCTGTTGTGCGTGCGTCTGCAGAAGAGCGGAGGGCCCTCATAGGACTGCTCCATCACCATCTGCAAGGACCTCTGAAGAGCACTCTCGGGGAGGTGCATACATCTCAGCTCGTCCGCTACTTATCGTCTTTATCGAAGATGGGTGTGGGCGCCAAGACTGCCTACACCACCGTGTTGATGCACTTGAAGGGCCGCACTTTGTCAAGCTTCGAGCAGGTGAGTGTGATGATTGTGGTGGCCCGTCATCACATCAAGGCCCGGCACATTGTGCACGGCGTTGCTCGCGCTCTGCCGGAGCTTGGCACGGCACTGAACTCTGCTGCGAAGGTGACCCTTCTGAAGAGTCTCGGGCAAGTGAACGGCCAGCGGTTTGTCACGTCGCCGTGCGACGAGATTCTTCTGCCTGGGAAGTTTTTTCCCACACTGGAGGAGCTCACCCGCCTCACATTCTTGCAGCTCGTGTTCTGCTTCAATGGCCTCATTGAGCTCCGCCAGTACGAGAATCCAGCGGTGCAGGCGGTGCTGGCGGAGATAGGCAAGCGTCTCAGCACACCGTCGCTTCGGTCAAGTGACTCCTTCCGCCACATCAACTCTTCAACGTCTCTGGCAGAGTTTCTCGCGTCCCTGTGTCGCTTTGGGGGCCCCGCGGACGGGGTCTCGACGGCTTTACTGTTAGAGACGATGCAGGTACTAGAGCAGAGGCTTTCCACATCACATTCTCTCTTCGTTGACCTCGCCCGTCTCAACTGGTACTGGCCATGCATCAGGGAGTATTTTCACTTTTCTTCGGTGCTGTGGACCGACTCCGCGTCATCAGCGCATGCGACGCAAAAGGACACAGGAGCACCAGGCGCTGGGCAGTGGGCTTTCACCGTGGAGGAGTGGTCTCAGCTGACCAGAGCGTTTGCGCAGCTGACCGAGACGGCTGGCGCGCGTGTTGCAGCTCGGCTACAGGACATTGCCCAGTCGCCGAGGCTGCGGCCAAACACCTTCCTGTGGGGTCAAATGGTGTGCGGACTGCGATTCAATGGAATGCCGCCACGTGGAAGTGCAGAGGAAGAGCGTCTGATTGCAAACCTGGAGAAGAAGAGGATGCTGCCGCTGCTCGGAAACCCGCAGCAGCTGCTCGACATCACAGTGCTCGCTCTCCACTTCGCTGTGGAAGGGCGAGAGGCAGAGGCGATGACTGCGCTACATTTTGTTCAAAAGAACCTGAGTGCGATGCGGGTACAGGACTCTCTACAGGTATGGTGGTACACCTCGCAGCTGTTGTCAGCGCCCACAGCGTCTGCCGCAGCTACGGCATTGGGCAACGTGATGTCACCACCACGGAACGGCGAGAGGAAGTCACAGACCACGGTCCCTACATCCCCCGTTGCAACGACCGTGCTGTCGCAGAGAGCTCGGTTTGCGCTGCAGGAGTTGCGCGATACATCAAAGAGCCAGGTACTCCACGAGGAAAAAGCCGCCACGCAGAAGCTCAGCACCATGGAGAAGCGGCTGCTGAACTCGCTGCAGTAAGCGCACGGTGCTTGTGGGTGCACGCAAAGGCTCACAGGATTGCATTAGTGTAGGAGTATGCGCCTATGTGAGACTGATGCACTGCGGGCCGGGAATCCTTCTTCTCCCCCTCTCCCTTCCCTGCTAATGTGTGGCACGAGCTACACAAGCAACTAGGTACCCATCACCACGCACACGCACACTTGTAGGCATCTCACGAAGAGGGCCCTCTCTTTTTTTGTTTTGGCGGCGCTTCTGGTAGCCGTTGCGTGTATGCTACTCTTCACACAACTGTATCGACAGCAGCGAGAAAACCGAACTGAAAGACGCGCACCACGGGAGTTGTAGGCCTTCTTTGGAAGAAGAGCGCATGGAAATCTATGCAGATGACTGCAAGCGAAGAGGCGTGGGGAGGGGAAGGGCGGGCTACGATTCCCATCGGTTTCCCGTTTCCATGAGGGGGTGACTCGCGACCCATGTGCGCCCAAGGAGGGGCTTGCATGCTAGACCGCCTAGCTCTCCGAAACGAGCTTACCAGTCGCGGGACTCCTCTGTGCGTGGGAAAACCCCATCTTGTCTACCCACGGTACTTGCATGCTCTCCTGCGTCTCTGTCTGGATGTGCGTTCGCACACACGTGCCGCCTCGCTTGCGAATCTCTTACACTTCACTTGTTCTCCTTTCCATTTTCTTCGTGTCTCATCCGTCTTGCCTACCACCTTGCATACTCTTTCCCTCCTGCTCGTGTGCATGCTGCGGCTGGGCATATCTTCTTTCATTTGATGATCTACGCATACACCTAAACACACACACACACACATACACACCCATCTCACGGTGCAGAAAGTTGCTTCTGCCAAGTCGCTCTCTCATCCTCTCCCACTGCTCCCGAGAAGTGCAGCGCCCCCCTTCCCAGTTGGCACACGCGACTTGCAATCGGCCGAGATGACGAAGTTCCTGAAGCCCGGTAAGGTGGTGATCGTGACGGCTGGGCGCTACGCCGGCCACAAGGCGGTGATCGTGCAGAACTCCGACGCCGCGACGAAGGAGCGCCCGTACGGCCGCGCGCTGCTTGCTGGCATCAAGAAGTACCCGAAGAAGGTTGTGCGCGGGATGAGCAAGCAGACGATCGCGCGCCGCTCGCAGGTGGGCGTGTT
Source organism: Leishmania tarentolae (assembly GCA_033953505.1). Classification (NCBI taxonomy): domain Eukaryota; phylum Euglenozoa; class Kinetoplastea; order Trypanosomatida; family Trypanosomatidae; genus Leishmania; species Leishmania tarentolae. The sequence continues at coordinate 1,061,358 of CP119856.1, read as the reverse complement.
CCTGCGCGTTGTGAACCACAAGCACTTCCTGCCCACCCGCTACAACGTGGACATGTCGAAGGAGCTTCGCGGCAAGATCAACGTGTCTGACGCGTCGAAGCGCTCGCGCTCGAAGAGGCTGGTGAAGCACGTGTTTCAGGCGCGCTACAACGCCGGCAGCAGCATGTGGTTCTTCCAGCGCCTGCGCTTCTGAGCAGCAAGCAGTGTGTTCACCTGTTGGAGGCTGCAACAGCGGCTGCAGCGGGTACGTAGGTGCAGAGGGTTGGGGGCAGGGAGGGGTGTGACAAGGGTCTCTCTGACGACTGTGGCTACCTTATTCTCTCGTTGCTCCCCGCTTTTCCTGCATTTGCGGCGCTGCAGCCCATTCGCGTACGCGTGCGTGGCGGTGGTGGCATGCGCCACCAGACGTGCGTTGCAACTTTCACTTCTTTTTTTCTTTTTTTGTCTTCATTTGCGCATAGCCTCCGTTGCCGTCCTGACACGCGCGCAGTGATGACGCGTGACAGTCGATGGCTTGTTTGCCGTGTGAGGTCATTTTCGTAGCCGCTCCAACTAACAGCCCGCTACGCCGCCTTGCATCTCACATGCAAGTCGGCGTAGCGAAATCCAGAGGAGGCGATGATGCTGGCAGAGTGGAAGGCGGAGAGGAACGTTGTGCACCGATCAGTGAACGAAAGGGATGTGCATGACGATTGCTGGGTTTTCCCTCCTTCCTCCCCTGCGTGGCACTCCGATGTCGGTGTTACCACAGCGGCCCTTCCCTTCCTCGTTCACTCGTCCTCGTCACACTGCCAGCTGTCTGCCTAGCCGGAGTCCTCCATGCCCGTGCACGTGTGTGCTTTCCACATGGTTTCGACCTCCTCCGTTGTGCTCTTCGCTCTCTAACAACGCACTAGGCGCACCTCTTTTTCCTTTTGTTTCCTCTCCATCTCTTCGACACCATAACGAGTGCCGTCTTCCATACGGCGCCATCCGTGCTCGCCCCGCAGCTACGCAAGAGGGAAGAGCACACACGTGTGACAAGGACGCCTGGGCACTTCAAGAAACAACATTAAAGAACACCAGAAAAAATAAAAACGGTAGTTTCACATCTCCTCGAATTTCTGCAGAACGCGCTACCCTGCTGCACCCGCCTATGGGGAACGGGGAGCAGACACACACGCACACACACACGCGCACACGCACGCACACAATGCATACACATACACACAATACGCCTATTTATACAGTTCACCAGCTTGTCAGCGTGGCGCACCTCAGAAACTCATTTTCTGCGCGGGCACTCACACATATCGAGGTAATCTTCTTCTTTCTTTTGTCTGGCGTATCACTTTTCTTTCACATCGTTGGTGTCGCACGGTGCTTGACGGGGAACCCGCCAGCCTCTCTCCTCCTCCTCCCAATCCGGAGGTGAAACAAGGTGCAAGTACGCACGTATACTTTATGGAACGTCGAGTGTGAGGATCCACCTTCGACTTGTCCCATTCGTGTGTGTGCGCCATCCTTTGCTCCCTCCCTCCCTGTCGGAGCTGCGTCTCAACACGCACGTCTGGCTTCAGCTGCCTCTCACCCTCTGCGCGCCCTCAATACACATAAGCACACACACACACACACACACACAATATCTCATACAACCCGCTTTTGATTCTGCCTATCCGCCATGCCAGAACCTCTCGTGCCGATGAGCGGCACGACTGCGGACAAGTTCTTGAGCAAGCAGGTGTACAAGAACAACCGAATCACCCAGAACATGTTCTCGAATGCCATACGCAAGGACAAGAAGGTGATGCTTCCCCAGACACTGCTGAAGGGCCTCACCATCCAGAAGCTGTGGGACAACGTGTTTCAGGATAACACCGAGTTTTTGAGAAAGTATCACCGCAGTCGAAATGAGTCCAAGCTTGAGATCGGTCAGTGGGACTACGCAGTCGACCACGGCAGTGGCTCGCGCTTTGTGTCCCTTGTCACCATTGTCGAGGTACCCCGCGCTGACACGCCAACGCCACTGAACCAGGCACACCGTTTTGCCTACGTCAACACACCCGAGGGAAAGCTAATGCTTGTGTACCAGATATCTTCGCAAACGCCTGAAGTTCCGGCCGGCGGCTCCTTCCGCACCGAGGCGTACTTTGAGATCACCGCAGATAGTGCCGACAGCGACTGCTCCATCGCCATTTGGGGCAACTGCCGTAAGATGAGTATGTCCTTCTCTGCGATTCAGTACATAGCAACGCCGCGTGCCATTAAGGAGATGACAGCAGCGTATCGGAAGATGGTGAATATGATTAGCGAGGATTTTTGCGGCGGCGCGGCGGCGCCGGCCGAAAACGATTCTGACAGCGGTCAGGGTGGCGACTCCACTGGTCACTCCGGCAACGGCGGTGACGGCGGGGGCGATGGTGGCGGCCTCGGCTCTGTCTTCCATGGTGCGTTACTGGTGCTGGCGGTGGTGGTGACGGTGCTTGTCTTCAATAGCACCCGCACAATGGCGCGCACCTCTCATGTAGCCATGACGATGCTGAGTCAGGATCGTACGATGTGGGAAGGCCCCCGCACCAGTGGTCGAGAAACTGGTTCCTCGAGTACGGGCGGCTGGATGTGCGAAGAAAAGGCACTACTCACAGCTGCGAGGGAGGCGCAGATGCAGACGATGCGATACCGCTGGATGGAGCAACAGGCAGAAATCGAGCACTTACAGCGCACTGTCTCGCTACTGAAGTGGATGACCTACGTGCAGGTTGTTGCTGTGGCTGTGGCGCTGAGCGGGTTCGGCTACTTGCTGAAGCGCCATTTGGACTTGACCCCTGACACTTACTGAGTCTTCTGAGCGCCATATCGTGTCGTCTTCTCGATTTCTCTCTTCTGGGCTCCTCACGCGTGAGAAGTGCCAGTGGAGTAGAGTGGGGAGAGAAAGTCTGAACGACGAGGATATCTTAGATCGGGGGAGGACGTAGCTGCTGTACGTGCCTTTTTTTGTTGTTTTCGCTTGCAAGCGGAATCGTAGCGGTGGATCTTCGGGAGCGTCGCACCGCTGTCGGTGTCGTCTTGGCGCCCCCCTTTCCTCCTTAGTCTTGCCGCACTCCTTCATTCTGCCGCTTTCCTCATTTTCTGCCTCGTTTTTCTTTCCCATCCACGGGTATTCTGCCACCTCACTGCGCACGCGGGTGTGCCTTCCCCCTCCCCATCACATCGATCCCATTGAGCGACAGACGCAAGCCCCAATGCAGATAGCCATGGATTGGGCAATGTGCTGCATACGTATTCAGATTTACAGCTTCCTCGTTCATTTTTAATTTTTTTTTTCCGCCTTTGACGATTTTGGAAAGCAATAACGTACCACTATCAGTCTTCTCTGTGCTGTGGCTCGTGCTGTTTCTTTCTGCCATGAATGCGGTGAGCTCTTGAGCGCCACCACTTACACTACTTTCTGCCACCACTGTGGCTGTACGTGTCACGCAAGTCTCTCCATTCTTCGCGTACGCCAGAAATGCCTGTGCATTCCTGTGTAGTGCACGTCTATGGGCACGTGCGCTGGCGCGAGAGTGTATGCCTTGCACAAAAAAAAAAAATGAAGGCGCATATCGGCTGAGAACGGACTCTTTCACGTTTCCCTCCGCCTCATTCTCCGAGATTACTTCTCGCTCGTTTTACCCGCTCGCCTTCTTTTGCTTGTACGGGCACGCACCCTCTGTGTGTGCATGTGTGTGCGGATACAACTCTCCATGCCCCCCCCCCCCCCTCCCTCCCTTTTCCTTCCCACCTTATCGGAGGCTCTTTCTCTTTTCGTCTGGGAGCCAGGGAAACCGCAGCATAAAAAAGGATACGACGAAGCGTCGAACACATCACCGACTTTTTTATTATCGGACACAGAGGGGCGGCCGGTGGTCACACTCCTCCCCTGCGTGTCTCGTAGTACTATTGCGCTGAACCCCTCGAATGGGATAATGACTGGAGGGGGGGAGGAGGGGTGAGGGCCGTACTGCGCTCACTGGTTTTCTCTTCTCGGTCGTTGTGCATTGGGGGTAGAGGGGAGAGCGGTCTCTCGAAGCGGTACGTGTCGCGGAGTCGATTGTTGTGCTCACAAAACAGGTAGACGGGCATTGGGCTGCCCATAGCCGACAAGGAAGTCCTGCGCCCTCTTCTTGTGTATTTCGCAGAATGCGCACTGTCCCACCACTTCTATACTCCCCCTTGCTGCTTCCATGTTTCTCTCTCCATATGCGCATCTTGTGGTCTCGCATCCATTGATTGCTCTCTTATCACCTGCGCGTACGGGGATTGGGATGGCCAATCCGTTGCGCTCCCGCTCATCTCACCACCTACTCAAAGAAACGGCATACATCATACACATTCGAAATTCATATATGCTGCGGACTCGCTAATGATCTCTATCGATGATTCGGGTATTGCCAGACGCGCGTGTTCTAATTCGATTTCTAATCCTTCACTGCCTCACTTCTTTCATAGGCTTTCACATGGTGTGAGCGAAGGTTTGCTGATCGAAGAGAGTTTTCACGGCGTGTCTCTGCGTGTGTGCACATGGCTGTGACGCCATGTACTAGAAAGTTGCTCCAGTCGTTTATGCCTTTCCAGCGAAGAAGCGCTTCGAAATGAGAGTCGGGTGATTCTCTCTGCGTCAGTGGTGTGGTCTGCGTGTGGTGTGCGCCGTTGCTCATGCAACAGCGCAGAAGTTCATATGTTTAGGTGTCTGCGCGGTGATCTATGCTGTGTGGCGCTCCGCCATCGATGCGGCCTTCGTTCTCCTTTGCCGCTTGCCTCATCGTTTGTAGGTTAAGACGAACCGAATCGATTTCGAAGCCCATGGTACGTCTAGGCATCACGTCGTGTGACTTGACCGAGAGGCTCCCTCTGGTTATGCGAGCGCCTCGGCAGCGCTTGTCGTTGTACGGGAGCTTTTCGGACTATCTGCAGCTGGAACGAATTGAAGGGACAGTCGGCGGAAGTTGCGAATGACCGTGTGGCTTCCTGTCGTAGCCTTCTGCCTGCACGCTCCGGCTGCTGCAGCTCGTATGTGCAGCTCTCGCTTTTCGTCACACTGCCAGGTGCAGGCAGCGTGAACGTGTGTTACTTATCCTCTTTTTACCTCTCTCGTTTCTCGACTCTCTTTTCTCACTTACTCCCACCCTGATGCACGCTCTGTGCCGCACCCCGCGCTGCGCTCCACAGGTGTACACGCCCACGCATCCAGACAAGCGAGCCGGACACCAAGGATAGGGGCATAGGTGCACATCGTTCTCTTGCTGCCTTTCGAACACCCTTGCTTGTTTGCCATGCTGAATCGCTATTTTACCGCGCTGGCAGCGAAGAAGCTGCCGAATCCGGGCAGCTCGCTTCTCAACCCTCGCAGCTATCGCGCAAAGGTGCGCCGGGCTGCAGCTATGGGGGCTCAACAAGAGGCGCACTTTGAACAGCAAGCCATGTTTGCAGAGCTCGGAGGTCCTGGCGGGACAGGGGCCACATCACCGCCCCTATCCTCTTCACGCACGGCAAAGAGTCGCAAGCAGCGCCGCACACACCATGTTAAGCAAGTGGTTGGAAAGGATGTCGCCGAGCGCGCCAAGTCGATGACGGATGCGGAGTGGGAGAGTGTACCCATGGCAGACAAGCACGCCTTCACCAAGTACATGAGCGAGCTGTTGCGCGAGCATCCGACAGAGGCGACGGAGCAGCAGCGGCGTCGCTATTTTGAAACGACCATGGCTGACCCGCGCGACCTCGATCCCAGTCGTACAGTGCGAGACGAGTACGAGCGGCTGAAGATGGGGCTGCCTGTGCAGCTCAAAGACCCGCAACGTTCACTTGGCGTTTCCCAAGCCATATTCGAGTCTGGGGACGCAAGCCTGTTCGACCCCGATAAGGTGGACGCGCTGGAAGATTCGATGGTGCAGATTAAGCAGGTGTTTACGGACTACGTTCGGCAGCGCCGTGAAGGCGTGAGCACCGAAACCGCCCGCCGCAAGCTAGCTAACATGCTGGCGGACTTGAATGTCGAAACGCAGCGATATCTGAGTCACATGTTCAAGTACGCAGAGGAGAGGGTTCGGCAGGAGGTGCGCGAGGAGCGGAAGCGGCAGCTGAGCGAGCTGCAGCGGCTGCGTCGACTTGTGCTGTCGTCATCACGGCATCGCGATTCTACGCCGTCCGAGTCATCTGCACCGACCCCCTCCACCAGTACGTCGGTGCCGGAAGGTGGTGCGTGCCCTTCAGCATCGTCCTCAGCAGCAGATGAAGGCCTAGGCGCTGACCAAGAGACGCTTTCTCCCTCTCCTGCAGCGCTTGCCAAGACGAAGAGACGTGCCGTCTTGAAGCGGTCACTCGGCAAAGCTCTCGGCTTGGAGCTGAGTGTTGTGGAGAGCCTTATCACGGAGCTGGAGGCGCAGGAGAAGTTCATGCAGTTCTGCGAGGTTTTTGCTCGCCTCACCGTCTCCCGGGGGTTTCGTCACGTCCCCGAGGACGAGTCCCTTGATGCATACACGGAGAGCCTTAGGCGGCTGTACTCTGTCGATGCAAATAAGCTCAGCACACTCGACGTGGTGCAGTACCTTGCCGCCAAGGAGGAGGCGCACCCAGTGGACTGGGCAAAGCGGTGGTACGAGCGCCTTCTTCGCATCCCGCTCGAGCACACTGCCGACTACAAGCGACTGGAGGCGATTCGAGACGGTGACACTGCGGCGCTGGAGCTGCAGGCCCATGCCGCAAGCCAGGCGGACGCGCCTGTGTCCGCAGGTCACGAAGCAGCCATGCAGGCAGAGCGCTCAGCTGCCGGTGGGCGCACGCAGCAGGCTGTGCGCTTGGTAGAGAAGATGTTCATGCGCCCAGACGACCCACGACTGAAGAGCTTACACGAGCGGAGGCTGCGCTACATCGCCTACCTGCAGATGGAGCGGCAGATCGCGCAGGCACGTGAGAACGCAAAGATTTTCGAGGGTGTCGAAGACACAGCAGAGGCGGAGGAGTGCCGAAGACTCTATGCTCAGATCTTGGAGCGCAAGCAGCGGCTTACCGCGCTCGGCAGCTCTGGCAAACCCGCTGCAGCTCCGATCATCGGGGGTGGCAGCACCGAGTCGGTCGACCGCTCTGCCGCTGCGACGTCCTCTGATGTCGCTACTGCAGTCGCCGCGACTGCCGAGAGTGTGAATGTGTTTGAAAGCGATGCGGAGGCGGCCGCATTATTCGAGCAAATCAGCCGCATCACCCAATCCGTCATCTGCACCTACAGCCGGGAAACACGCCGACGCAGCAAGGCCGCCGCCAAGGCTGAGACATTGAAGCGTGTGATGCAGCACGTGGTTGTCACGAACGCCGACGGCAGTCATACCGACCGCGCCGAGGACCTTCAGCGGCTGCTTCAGGAAAAGAAGAACAAGGTGACACAGCGCCTGCTGAGTGTGCTGGAGTCGGATGTGAAGTCCGACTTAGAATGGCTGGATTCAATGGACGAGGCGGAGCGGCCACCGCTTCTGCCCATCCCAGAAGGCATGTCGTACGTCTCTGCCGCGGATGTGCAGGCCTGGAAGGAGGTCCGTGATGCTGATAAAGCCCTTGCTGCTGACCCGTTTCGCAGGAATAAGAAACAGTTTCAGCCACAACTCTTTGGCCAGCAATGGCAACTGCCTGATAAGCCGCTTCTGTTTTGGGGCACCGGAACAAGGGCCGTTCAGCAGGCACTGGAACACGCCGCTGATGATGCGGAGCGGCGCCGCCGTGGTGAGCCGCTGGCGCCGCCGTATCCCTGCCCAGAGAATCCGTGGGGCTGGAGACTCGTCAAGGACATCCTCGATGATTAAAGAACACCATGGCCCCGCTAGGAGGTGGTATGCCTTTGCTCCTGCACTCGTCTGCCCTGGGTGTCTTCACATTTCTGCATGGTTTCATGTTGTGGCCACGCGTACAGTCACGTGAGTTTGACTCATACGGATGCGTGCGGTTTCTTTCGCGTCCGTGTTCCTTTGTGCAGTGCTTCGAATGCATTTGTACGGTGCTGTGTGCATGCCGACGCATCTGTGCACCGTGAGGGCGCCTCTCCTCTCTCTCTTTGTAATCCCTACCTCCGTCACACTAACGCCTAACACCCATCAACGAACAAGTACGCCGTCGTCGTTTGACTGCTTCTCTTTCGAGAGCAGTACGCCTCATCCTGGCCCCCCCCCTCCCCCGAGTGCTTGCACCAATTCGACTTCCTCGTTTCAATCGCTTCGGGCGGGAAACTGCCTTGGCAGGGCGTCGGACGCGTACTTTTACCTGTCCCTGCGCAGTAGCGCATGCGAGGTTGTTTATCCCCTGTTGTTCTACATATTGCGTCGAGGCGACGCTCATCGTGCGCTTCTGCGTTCTTTTTGCTGCATATCTCCCTCGACTGCTTCTGGGACGGGGAGTGAATGCCGCAGGCGCAAGGCCGCCTCACCTGCTGCTTTCTCTCGCGTGTGCTATCTACATCTCTTTTACTCCTCCTTTCTTGTCCTCCTCTGCCTCCTCTTGATGCGGTCACATGGCCCCCTCCCCCCACCTACCCACCCCCCACTACTTCGATACTGCTGGCCCCACACTCCCCTGCCACACATGGGCGTAGTTTCCTTTTAAGAGTTTTAATCAATAGCAAAAAAAAAGGGCAGAGTAGAGTGTGCACCCACACGCGTACAGGACACCTCCCCCCCCACACACATACACACATACGCAGAGCGCCTCTTCCCCGAGCTCGCTCCCCCGTACGACAGATTGAAAAAGAAGAAGGCAGAATACGCACGACCAACTCGCTCAGTGCTCACGTCAACAGAGGTAAAGGAACTCCAGAAGACCTTGCACACCGTCGGCTGCGTACGCACACCTGCGCGCTGTTCAGTCGTTCTCACACTTGCAAAGCCCCACCAGAACCACGCTGCCTGAGGAGAAGCCCTCTTCACAAAGTCCGATCCACTGGAAGCTGATTTGCCTGACGTGGGTGCCCTGTCCTGCTTGCCGACCTCGTGAACCGACACCACCCCTCCAACATCACCGCCACCTTTTTCTGCGGACGGAAGAACCCCCCGCTTCTGCACAAACGCAATCATGAGCGGCGCTAACAACCACAACCGCTGCAGCGACAGCGACGACCGCTCCGCAGCGTTGCCGGAAGAGCTGGCTACCCACTATCCCTACAACGAGACGGGCGGGAACATCCTTGCCGCAGACAGCGCTGCTGCCAAAAAGGTGAAGAGTGCCGCGGGAGAATCCTACTCGTCCTCCAGCATCGATGGCCCGACTGTGCCGCAAGCCAACTCGACTGGCGTGCGCGGGGCCATTGAGAGGGTCTACTCCGTCATCCCCCATGGTGGGCTAGTTGCCAACATCTACAATCTGGCAAGTGCCACCCTCGGTGCTGGAATTGTGTCCGTGCCGTCCGGCTTTCACCAGTCTGGTATGGTGGTCTCCGTTTTGCTGCTTGCCGTTGTGTGTGCGTGCACCATCTACTCCATTCGCTTGCTGGGTCAGGCGAAGCTGAAGACGGGCCTGCGCTCGTATGAGGAGATGGCACGTGGCATGCTGGGTCGCGGCTGGGACTACTTTGCAGCCTTCCTCATGCTAATGTTCTGCTGGGGCACCTGCGTCGGGTACGTCATCTCAGTCGGCGACTTGCTGTCGCCGATGCTGGATGGCCCCAACACGAACGCGTTCCTCAAGACAGACAATGGCCACCGCCTCCTCATCGGACTGGTCTGGTTCGTTGGCATGTTCACGCTGTCGCTGCCGAAGGAGATCAACTCGCTGCGCTACGCCTCTGTGATCGGCGTGTCGTTTGTGGTGTTCTTCGTCATCTGCGTGATTGTCCACTCCGCCCGCAACGGCCTCAAGAATGGCATCCGGAAGGACATTGTGCTGGCCAACAACGGCATGCCGGCCGTCAACGGTCTCACGCTGTTCATTTTCGCATTTATTTGCCAAGTGAACGTATTCGAGATTTTCGACGAGATGCAGAAGCCAACGCTCGGACGCATGACCCGCGACGCAACGATCAGCATGCTCGTCGTGGCGTTGCTGAATTTCTTCTCCGGCTTCTTCGGGTACTGCGACTTTGGCGCGGAGGTGGACGGCTCGATTCTGCTGCTGTACCGCCCTCTCGAGGAGCCGCTCTTCATGGTTTCGTACATCGGTATTTGCATCAAGCTGTGTGTCGGCTTTGCGATCTGCATCCAGCCCTCGCGCGATGCCATCTACTATTGTCTGGGCATGGGCAAGACGTCTGATGTGAAGGACTGGCTGAACTGGATCGTCAGTGGCTTTCTGGCTCTTGCGGCGCTGATCTGCGGTCTCTTCATTCCCAGCATCAATATTGTCTTCTCTCTGCTCGGTGGTATTTGCGGCGGCTTTCTCGGCTTCATGTTTCCGGCGTACTTTTTCATCTACTCGGGCGGCTTCACGCTGAAGAACGTCGGCATCCTGAACTACTTTGGTTGCATCGTGTTGATCGTTGGTGGAGTGGTCGCCGTCGTCTTCGGCACTGCTGTTGCCATCTACAGCGAGATCCCTTAAGAGGATGGCCAAACAGGCATTCCGGGGAAGCGAGAAGCCAGTACTCTCACCCGCCATGATGCCGTGCTCGAGTTGTGGCCACGCGTGCGGCGGAGTACACGCCAACGTTTCCGATAGCCTTGGGAGGATGCAGTGGTCCACTGCTGTGCTTTTCTCGGTCAAAGTAGTCTGCGGACTCCTTTCTTTTTCTGTTTGTCGGTGCCTGTATATACGTGTGTCGGTGTTTTTCCTTCGCTACACGTCTCTCTTCTTTCTCCTCCGCCTCCTCACCCCCTTTTTTTTTGATTTTTTTTTCCGCCTGCCGCCAAGCAAAACCATGTTCTCCTCTTGTTGTGCAACCGTCGAACGTATTGATGCAAAACGGAACCACCACCACCGCCATCGCCACAAAAGAAGGTTCTCGTGTGTGTGTGTGTGTGTTTCCTAAATAAGTGAGCGTAAACTAAACGCGAACTTCTTCCTTAACTCTTTATTGACCACCTCCCTCTCCCCCTCTCCCCCTCTCCCCCCTCCTCCTCCTCTGTCTATATATTTTCTCGATTAATGTGTTCGTATGTGCTTGTGTCTGTGTTCTGTGTGCAAGTGTGTACACAGGTAAACGCTGACGCAGCGAAGATTTTTGCCCGCTGCTGCTTTCTTTCTCTTTCTCGTGTCGTCTCCTTTCCCTTCCTTTTTTTTTGTTCCTTTTCTTCCGTGCTCGTGTCTCCGCCTCCCATGTGCGCTCGCGGATGCAAAAAAAAAAATTGAAAGGAGTGGCCGACTTGTTTTCGTGCCAATAACCTTTTCGTCGCGATCTTTTTCACTTGACATACGTAAATATGTATATATATATTTAAATGTGCATGCGTATATATTTATATATGTAATTGCATATATATATATATATATATATATGCGTATAAGGGCTCAGAAAGAATCTTTTAAATGAAAGAAGACAAAGCGGAAAAAAATGAAGTGTGGACGGCAATCGTTTTTAACGCATACGCATTTGGTGAGTGTCTCTCTCTCACTCTATGCAGCACACTCACACACATACACACCTCCCATACAGACACAGACACACACACATAGAGAAAATTGTATTGTTGTGTGTCTCCGCAACTTTTTTTTTTACGTTGTCTTCGTCTTTTCATTTATGTTTTTCTTTTTTTTTTGTAAACACCTGAGTGCAGAGCCTGTAAAAGCCTTCCTCTCTACCGTCGGCGACTGTCTTGGTCCTTTCCCCCTTCTCGCAGTTTCTAAGCGCGCATCCTCACGATGAGTATGAGGGGTATCCGTGCGTGTATCTGGGACTGACTGCTCACCACTGTCAGCACCGCCATCGTCTCTTATCCGTCTTGCATCGCTCTCTCTCTTTCAAATTCTCCCTTTTTTTTGCTTGGATTCTTTTTTTTGTCTGATTCCCTTCATCATTTGGGATGAGGAGAGGCAAAACTGCGATGCTGACGTTGACGATCACGGAGGTGTCTGTGCCTGACTGTGTAGGTATGTGCTTAGGTCGGCCGAACACGGGCCCCCCTACAGAGCACGAAAGCGCCAGGGTGTACTTGAGAAATGTGTTTTGGCGTGCGGCTTTTTAATTTTTATATTTACTGTCTTTAATTTTTTTCACTCGTCCTTTCCCTTTTCCCCTCTTTTGTGTGCGTGTGTGTGCGCGCTTGTGCCGAGCGCGCACTCTTGTTCGTGGCTGATGGGGCAAGGGCGCTTCTTCGGCATTCCTGTGCACATCTCCGTTTTTCACATCTACGTCCACACTACACCTTCACTACGAGTGGCCCCCCTTTTCCCCTTTCTTGCCTCTTGTCTCTCCTTCTTTGCTACTCACTCTGTGATGCCTCCGCCGCACCTCTTTATCCTTCACCAAGGGCACCGCAGTGCACCCTCCCCCCAGCGCACCATCCCGTCGCCTTTTTTGTCCCACGGCCTCGCCCATCTCTTCTCACTCATGGTGGCCGCTCGTCACGCTGCTGATGTGCGTATCAGGTGCACTTGTACTCAAGGTATCGGCATCTTTCTGTGCTGCTGGAAGTGGGCGCTGAGCTTCGACGGCTGTTGTCTTCCCTCTCTACTCTGTGCTTTCGTGTTCTACTCTTTCTTGCGTTTGTAGAGCTCACTTGCGTATTCCGGTGAGAGACATCTCCCTCTTTATCCGTACACATCCACGTATACACACCTACACGCACACGTGACAAGCACTAACGTTGGAAGAACACAGGAACATCGAAGCCGCACCTGAGAGTAGCAACGCTCGCCTATATACGCATTTGCACATCTCTATTCGTATATTGAGTTGCTGTGCGAGGAGAGGCATCTGCGGAACCGTTTTCTCTTTCTCTCTTTTCCTTCATCGCTTTGTTTTTAATTTTATGTTTATTTTCTCGGACTTCTTTCACGTTTCCGACTCCCATGTGCGCGGGGCTGTCGGCCGCTTTCTCCTTTTCTGCGCATTAGCGAACCGGCGTGGCGAAGCTGGTAAAGAGAGTGATGTGGAGAGTGTCCAGCGGAAAAATGTCATATGAAAACAAACGCCAACGAACTTGCTTCTGGACGACCAATACCCGATGCTTCGAGAGACACGCATACGCGCTTCTTCACGTGTGCTCACGACTGCTCATCGTCAGCACTCGCTAATTGGACTGGGGGAAGAGATGCTCACTTACACGAGGTTGCATGTCGGTGAGGAGATCAAGATACGCTCGCTGTCTCTCTGTTTGTCGTTCCCAGCACTACCCCCTTCATTACACTAGGGGCTTATAGATGAGGTTGTGCGTGTGCGCGTCTCTGTTTCCGTGTCCGCAGGAGTGTATATCGGTGTGAAGGTCTCCCTACATCAAGCAAGCAAAAGAAAAAGGAAACGCTAGAAGACGCTTTACGGCACCTTTGCATGCACCATGAGTAGCGCTCAGGAAGGAAAGTAATGACGAAAAATGATCACAGCCCCCCCCCCCCCCTCTCCCTCCGCGCGCTTTGGAGGGAGAGAGGGGCAGAACTGCATGCGCTCATTGTAGGTGGCAGGGAGAGGTGCCACAGACTCATTTGCTCGCACTTCGTGTGCGCTGCACTGGGGAGTCTTGCCTATCGCAGTAGGTGCGACCTGGTGTTGTGTAGAAGCCCTCCCGCAAGGGGAAGGCGACGAAGGGGGTGCTGCTGACAGCGATGGCATGTATGATCGCGGTGCAGCGGTGCGCTTGAGCCTCGTATAAAGGGGGAGCCGCAGAACTGCGATTTCTGCACTTGGAGTAGAAAAAAAAATAGTTGATGATACCTGCAGACACTGCAGATTACGCCGCTGCATACATCTGCCTTTTCACTCCCTCTCCTTTCTGTGTATTCTCCCTCGCTACCCTCTTCATGTCTTCGCTTTTGCTCGTCCGTCTCACCCGTTTCCCTCCTTCCCTCCCCCCGGAGCGCTTCACAAACTTCAAGGCGCCACCGTGCTAGACAGCGATAGGCCGCCCTGTGCGGGTACAATAGCGTAGGCGGCGCCTTTTCCCCACCTTCTTTCTTCAAACGCACACACCTTAGAAATTCTGTTCGATATTTGACCTCTTCATTGCCGTTCCCTCTCAGAGCTTTAGCGACGTCGACCACTGTGGTGTGCACCGGCTGAGTACTCGCGTTTCCGAGGCGCCGCTCCTACTTGTGCTCTTCTCCCGTGATGCGAAGCCATTTTCTACTCAATCTCGAGTCCGTACGCATCGCCTTGCCCCTATTGGCGTCTCCCTCAACCTGGTTGGGTGCATGAATGGGTACTGCTGAGCGAGAACTGGCCGCGGATCATGGCCGCCACCACCCCACCAACGCTGCTGCTGTCCGAGGAGCAGCGAAGGTTGCTTGATCAGTTTGAATTCCACGCTATTCAAGAGAGGAGAGACACACCGGTGGTCTGGGTCGGCTCCGCCACGCGGAACGGTGCGAGCTCGACCAACAGCAGCATTAGCAGCAGCGTATCTAGCTCCGGCGCGTTGAGCAGCACTTCTGCCCCGTCCTCTTGCGTTCCCTTTGTACATCCATCAAATGTGTTGTCTGCTGATGGCGAACAAGCGGAGAGCGTTACTCGCTTTGATGTGACCGCTACTCATGACGGAGATCATGCGCCCCCTCCCGCAGGTGCAAGGCTCGATTTGTTGCAAAGATTGCGCCCAGAACAAAACAAACTTGCCAAAGATAGTCGGGCGCAGGAACTGGAGACGCAGACACCATCGAGTTTGCATGTGATCACTGCCGCCCCGCTTCTGCATAAGAATTGCCCTATTCGAGAAGGTGACTTGGCGTCTCCGGCGACCAGCGTGCCTGCCATCTCTTCTCATCAGTCCATCAGGGACTTGCACACAGATGCCGGAGGTGATTCTGCCGTGGTTGTCGAAGAGCGCCAGCACGACGGCAACACCGACGTCCTCACCGGCGCGACGCAGACGTCTCTAGACGAGCAGTGCCAAGAGTTGGCGGAGCGCCTTCTGCGACTGTCGGCAGAGGTGGATACGGCTGTGTTTGCTATGAATCATCGCGTGGTGTCGCCGTCTGAGTTTTATTAAGCAAAGGAGGAACGGCACGGTAGACCAAACACGATAAACAACGCGAACGCAGACAACGAGCGTGCGCGCGCAAATGGTGGCACACTTCCCTGTCTCTCGGCCTACGCCGTCGCCTAGTGGCTGCACTGGCCACTCTTCTCCCTCGTTTCTTTCGATTGATCTGTGCACACCACACTACCGTATAAGTCAGGAGGGGAAGAAGCGTTGCTCGGTGGCACCTGTCTCACCGTTCGGTGCCTCTTCAACGGCGTTTCTCTGTGCCTTCCTGTGTTGCGGCATTGGCAGCGTTGTATGTCCTGCTGACTGTCTCTCTTCTCTCTCCCGCTCTAACAAAAAAAAAAAAAACGTAATACCGCGCACGCTGCCTCCTCTCCTCACGTAGGGAGGCGTAAAGCATCCTGGATTGGTGCGTATAACACCTCTTCGCTATCAGTATTGCCACCTTCAAAGAGAGGCCGACGCCGTGAACATATACAGAGAAGCACGCATACACGCACCCAACGCACTACAACCCTCTCTTTGCCCATCTTTTAATTGCTGCGTTTTCTCCCACGTCTTGTGATCGCTCCTCTACACTCACTCACGCAGCATGTCGTCGTCGTCGTCTTTGTTCCTTGCCCTAGTGGATCAACTTGCCACGCGGCATGGCAGCAGCGGCAGCGGCAATCGCACTGGTCCCACCCAGGATGTGGGGGAGCATGTCTCCCGCCTGTTTCTCGTTGCCTGCGACTTGACGGCCGCTTTTCGACCGGCGGACTTGCACCAGCATCTGGAGGGCATGATGACGTCCCAGTGGGCAGCGCTGCTTCATGGAGACAGCTTTCCGATTTCGTGCCCGGCTTCGTCCGATGTCTCAGGGCCAGCGACATTGCCACAGTTGACTCCTCGACCCGAGTTGGTGCCAACGCTCATCGCCGCCTCGGGTGCGCTTTTGGGCTACGCACGCACGCATATCGAAGAGTTCAAGGCGAGCGGCGTGGGTGAGGAATGGAGTGATGATGTATGCGAACGTTGGCAGTCGAGCGTTCTGCAGCTGCTGAGCGCGCAGCCGCCGTTCTCTCTGGAGGCACGCACGGCCGTCTGCTACACTGTGGCCCAGCTGTCCTTGCTGCCTAGAAACTGCTGTGAACAGGTGCTGCACGCTGCTTTCGAAGCCTTAGAGACGGGGCGCGAAGATGGCCTGAACGCAGGCATCGCCACGGAGCTACTCGGCCAGATCACGTCGCTTATGGTGGCATGTAGGCCATTTCAGCTGCACAGCCTAGCCCTCGAGGACCCTACAGCAGCAGAAGCTGCTGCTGCTTCGACTTCTGCTAAACCCGCAGCAAGCAAGAAAGCCCCGGTACCGACAGCGGGGGTGCAGGCATGTAAGCGCGCGAAGCTATCGACGCAGCGACCGGCAGCAGAGAGCACGGATGCTTGCGCCAGCACATTCAACACAGCTGCCATTAGTTCGGAAGCGCCGACTGCGAGCTGTAGCACCGTTGCGTCATGCTACCCTTTTCCGTCGGTCGAGAGGCTTGAGGAGTTGAAGATGTCTCTCATTCAATGCTGCCTCGTCTCTCTCGGTGCCAGGGTCGCCGAGGCAAGTACTGAGAGCAACACTACCATGCGAGCAACACATACGCATCATGTACAGCAGCATCATCAGCCGCACCGCAAAGTACCCGTTGCACTCATTTGCCAGCGTGTGCTGATTCCACTGCTGCTCCTCGACGGGAGCCAAGGCCTGGAGCAGTACGAGAATCTTGTGCACAATCTTCTACGCACTCTTGCGCACCGTCCCAATACTTCCAGGACGGCGGCCGTCTCGCCGGACCCCTCACAACACACACCAGGTGCTGCTGCTGAGGACGCCATGCTGCTGCTTCATGGGGACAACTGCGACGAGATTGTGCTGCTCATCGCCGCGTTGTTCGATTTTCTCTTTCGACAGCCTTCTCTAGACCCGCGCACGGACTTCCGCTTCTCTGAGTTTCTCTGGAAAGTGCTGAGCAGCGCACTGCATCACAGCCTAACGGCGATGGAGACGGACGCGGGCCACCGCGCGAACATGCAGCTGCGCGTCGAGTATCTTCTGAAGCGCATCGTATACATGACCAGGCAGCAGCAGCGGGAGCAGTGGGAGGAGCAGCGGGGGAGGCTGTCCCCCGACGCTCCGTCTTTGACTCTCCCACCCATCATCGAGTTTCACCCGCTTTTCCACTGGCACACGACTACAAGCAGTGTCGGTAGTGCAGCCAGCAAGCATCGAAACGGCGCAGCAGCCGCACAGCTCGACTCTATCAGCGCTACTATGTGGGACAATTTCTTTTTGGTGCTGGAATCACTCAACGAGTACGGCTGGCACATTATCGAGCCTGTCATGGCCCGACTCGACACCCTCATCGCTCAGTTGGAGAACCGGCTTGCGGGTGCCGCGCAGCCATGCGACAGCACAGTGACATCGACAGTAGGCGTGAGGTCTGCGGCGTTGCACCCGAAGTGGATAGAGATGTTGCTGCTGAAGCTCATCCTTCACCCAAACCTCGGGGTACGCAAAGTGGGCCTGCGCCGCATATGGGCGCTACCACAGCGCGTTCTGCGATCACTGTCCTCGAGCTTTCTTTTTCAGTACGTTTTCCAGAGTGCATCAGATCCGCGGTTGTGCGGTGACATCGACCGCGTCCCGATCACAGCATCGTTTCTGGACACCAAAGCGTTCGAGGGAACGGAGGTGAAGGCTGTGCCGGATGTGGAACCGCTTGCACAGGAGGTGGAGCATTTCTACTCATCCCTCTTTGCCCACCGTTGGTCTTCTAGCGATGCAGACGCAGTGGCGGGCCGCATCGACGCTCTGCAACGCATGCTGGACACGTCCATCGAAAAGCCTCCGCGTTTCACAGTGTGCACACTGGCGCGTGTGCTGCTTGCCATTGCGCAAGTTTTTCTGGCTCACGGCATTGATGCAGAGCCCGTCCTACTCGATGAGGGCGTATTGGAGCGGCTGCACCGCTTCATGCGCGATTCTGTGCAGGAGAACGTCCCGTTCTGGCTGGATGTGCGTGTTACGGTAATCCTTTTTGCGGCACTTACAACTTTTGTGGCTGCGACGGCTTCTCCGCGCCGCTGTCGACTGCATTCGACATTCTGGCGCCTGTACTGCATATGTGGCCCACTCGGCGAGTCAGGAGGCCACAGCATTACGAGCGTAGACGCGTGTGGCCAGTATGGCCTCGTCGGTGCGTCTGTGGAGGAGCGGTTTCTTCAGCAGTGGCTTGTGCAGCTTAGCGCACAACAGCAGCAGATGCGGCGGGCTGACTATGGCGAGGCGACACCTTCACTGGTGGAGGCACTACTGGATGTAGAAGGACTGGTCTGCCGTGTCGCGACACTACTGCGCGCGCCCTCTGAACCCAGCTCACATGGGATGGTGAACATTGTGGCAGTTAAGGAGACGTTCTTCTTGGTCGGCGCTCTCACTCGCACCGGGTCCGTGCATCACGCTGATCTCGTGCGAGCCATTGGCGATCGCATTGCGACCACGATAACGTCTCTGCAGACACGCGCCTACTGCACTGCTGCACAAGTGCTGGCAAGCGCGGCGTGCTTGGTGGAGTTCCAGCACAGTGTTGGCAGTGCGGTGTGCGCTCAGTTGTGGCCAGTGAACACAATACTGCAGTCTATGACTTCTGCTTTACACGGGCACATCATGGCGGCTCTCCAGGCGAGCCTGCGGAGCATCTGCAACGCCGCAGAGGCATCAGGACAGGCGCGCACCGCACGCTTTCTGTTCGAAGGCGAGGCGGGCAACGAAGCCGAAGTAGCTTGGACGCTCATGAACGTCACCAACTTCGACGTACTGGCGGCTGCCGTGACCTCTCTTAACGCGATTGCATGCGATCCGACGACACGCACACCGGCTGCTGCGGCTGCTGCGGCAGAGATGTTAAACGCCCCGCAGCATGTGCAGCAGCTGATGTGCTTCCTCCGAGAGTGCACTGCTACCTACGAGTCCACATCTGCGTCGGGTGCCAGCACCGCTGCTGACGGAGAGGCAGTGCAAGAGCGACTTGCGGCATTGCTGATCGTCAACCGGAACGCAGCGCGCTTACTGCAGAGTGAGTTGTGTGGATATCTTTCTGTGAAGCATGAAGAGAGCACCGCACCGCAGTCACTGCAAGATGAAGGTCTCAATGCGATGACACATGGGCGCCTTCTATTCCCGAGCGCTCTGCCGACGTGCAGGGAATCGCCGCCATTCTCTGCCGCCGCCAGCGCTCGCTGCCCCATTGCCGTGGTGCTGCCACGTGACTTGCTGGAGGTGTACGCCGACGAGCTCATGACACTGCCATCGCGGCGTGTCCCAGCGTGTCCTGTTCCCAGTGCGTTGTCGAACCTGCCGTGGTCTACACTGCTCAGCCAGCAGGGCCGCTACGTATGCAATGCGCTCTATGTCTGTTTGCTGTCCATGACTTCTGTTGATCAGGAATACCCGCGTAAGGGAGCACCGAGCTCGATGTGGACGTCTTCTGCTCTGGTGGGGCGCGTGCAGGACTACGCACTGGGCCAGCTCGGCAAGTGCTGGACGGTGAACCTTGCTAGCGTGTATGATGTGCTGCTTTGGGTGGCATCTTCGAATGTTCCAGATGTGGTAGATTACGTTGCCATTGCTAACGGCATGTGGGAACACATGCGAGAGGTCGGTGCACGCCAGTACACACGACTCGCTGCTCTTGCATTCACCGTGCTGCACTACGTGATGCCTCACCACCCTGACTACGTAAAGGAGGTCCTGCTGCGTGTCCTCAAAGGTGAGGGAAAGGATGCACAGACGGCGGACCGTGACGTTTACTTTGCCGCGATAACGGCCTCGCTACAGGTACTGCATGACCCTGCCAACAACTGGCCCGTGCTGCGCGATGTCGTCCTGTACGCTGCGGTTCTCTTCAATACGAACCGCGATGAGGAGGAGAATGAGTCAACGGTGGCTGTAACGGAACCGCTTCTATGGACGTGGCCAGAGGCTTTGCGTCTGTGCTACCCACCCACCACTTGCATGGCTGCCGTAGGTCGCGCCATGGCAGTGACGACGCTTCTATGGTGTTGCCACACGAACGTGGCGGAGTGTGCGTTGCCACTCACGCTGGAGCTATTGCGTATGAACACGTGCCACCCTGTGGTGACGCACGAGCCATGCATGCCCAACTCACGGACACACCGTACCCGCATGCGCCTGTGGCAACTTCTCTGTGCGCTGCTGCCCTGCCTGGCTGATCAACACTCGGTGCCATCTGCCCAGGTGGAGGAAGTGTTTCGCGTGCTCGTGTTTCAATGCTTGACGGTCAACAACATGGGAAGCGTCCGCCGGTTGATGGAGCTGTACGCGATTCGGCTTGTGGAGCAGCGACCCTCTCTCTACACCGTCTTGAGTGAGGCCCTTGACACCTACAGCCTTCGCCCCCAGGTTTGCGGGAGCTACATTCTCATTGCCTGCCACTTGCTACTGTGGCAAGAAGAAGCCGGTTGCATCCAAGAATCGGCTGCTGCTGCAGTAGATGACGAGGAGCTTGCGTCTGGCATCTTTACGTCGCTCTTCCCTCGCATTCTGCAGCAGAGCACGTCGAATCAGCACCTCCTGCGCATTATCAGCCATATCGGACTTTTCAACATCTGCCAGCGCCGCCTCGCGCGCGGGCGCCCCATCTCGCCTGCCGTGGTGGCTATCTATGAATACGTACTGCATGCCCCAGAGCACGTGAAGTTCCGAGAGAAGCACGAGCACATGCTTTTTTTTGATACGGAGGAGGCGAGTAGCCCTCGCAGCCTCTTCTGTGTCCAGCGCAAGGAGGCAAACACGGTCCTGGCGGAGGTGCTTCCCGCTGCCGCCTTCGAGCGGCTGCGCTTTGTGGAGACGGAGATGTGTTGCATGATTGGTGCCCTCTACCCCATGGAGCTGCTGCGTGTGCACGACTGGTGTGCAAGCTTGAGGGTACAGGAGCTGGTGTCCGTCTTGAAGGGCTTTCAAGGCATTCCTCACACGAGTACGCCGTCAGACTACTATGTCGATTACACACGGGACGCAACAGAGCTGCTGACGCGCGATCCGATGGTGGTGGCGTCTGCAGCCGCCGCAACTGCGAGGCCGCCTGGGGTCGGTGCTGACGGTGAGGCAAGCGGTGCCGACGCCGCCATGGCAAACGTGCAGAAAAAGGTGTCGTCATGGTGGACGAGCGAGGTGTATAACGAGCTGCACCCACGTGCGCTTCGTACGCAGAAGCAGTCCATCATTGTTGTCAGCTCGCTGCTGGAGAATCCGGTGAACATCGCCGGCTTGTGCCGCTGCGGCGAAATCTTCGCTATTGAGTCGATCGTTGTGCCGGAGAAGAAGGTGTTTGAGCATCCGCACTTTGTGGCGGCAGCACGCAGCGCGGAGCTATGGATCCCATGGGAGGAAGTCATGCCGAAGGATCTGCCCAGCTACCTCGAGGGTCTGCGGCGTCGCGGCTACGTGGTTATCGGCATCGAGCAGACAGCGGCGAGCGTGCCGATGGAGAAGTTTTCGTTCCCGGAGCGTTGTGTGGTGGTGCTTGGCGCGGAGGGCCAGGGCATGCCAGCCCCACTTATTCCGCTGCTCGATGTCTGTGTCGAGATTCCGCAGTACGGGCTCATCCGCTCTCTGAACGTGCACGTAGCAGGTGCCATAAGCATGTACGAGTACACACGGCAGCACCTGATGGCCCAGTCACATCCCTCCACGGGAGGGGGCGAGGCAAGTGGGTAGATGGGAGGGGGGCGCAGGTGGCTGTCGCAGTGGGTGGTAGCACTGAATCGCTTGCTGATTGCATCGTCGCCTCTGTATTGCTTCCTGTGGTAGTGACGCCGGTGTCAACGGTGCTAACCCCACGCGTGTACATGCACACGTAGAACGCTGTATACATCACAGCGGATATTGTGCACCACTCTGCAGAGCTGCGGCAATCGACTGCTTCTGCACCTGTGCGCACGCTGCAGTTGTGTTGCACTCTTTTGCGAAAATGTCTGTGTGTGTGTGTGTGTGTCTGTGTGTGTGTTTCTCTCTGTTCTCTCGAATCGAATCGTGTTAACGTGATCCCCAGACACGAATGCGCTGCCTGCCTGTATTGCGCTCTTCCGCTTCCCACCATGAGTCTCTCTGTGAGAGTCAGTGGTGCACCCGTCATCTAAAAGGGGCGCGTAAGTGGAAAGGCCGACATGGAGAGCGAAGACCCCTCCCCCCTTCCCACACAAAAGTGAGGCGGCATGGCAGACACGCGCGCGGGGACACCCTCGATAAGCAGGGGAGCGGAAGGGCGGAGAATTCACCAGTCCCCTTTCTATATCCGCCAATACCAACATCCGCGTAAAGTCACAGTCTTAATGAGAATAAGCTACAGCGACCCTGAATCCACGCTGACAGGCAAGGAAGTGCGCGTCGACCTCGAAGAGGGAGAGCAACACCTTTGCATATCTACAAGCATGCAGCGAGCCCTCCTGAGCTCGACATCTCAGTCATCTCTGCTTCAGGGCGGGGGCGTGCGTGTCCCCAAGCCTCCTACGCGCACACAGGATGATGCCGAGCTTTTTCGCCAGCCAAGGGGGACGCGCGAGTGCACACAAATAACGTCTACCACGCCGAGCGCGACAGACATCTTTCCAGCGACGCGTTCCCCCCTTGGAGCGTGGTTACAACCTCGTACAATGAAGGTCAAGGTTACGACGAGGTGCGCAGGTTCTGCGCTCAGCGCGAGCCCTATCTGCTGAATGCCTTATTCAGTTCTCTCTTTTCTTCTCCTAGGCCCTTCCTTCACACACACACACACACACACACACGCACGCACGCACACACACATGTGCAGCGCTCAACGAGTGGTTCCGACTCTTGACTGTATCATGGAGGAGGGGAGGGGGTGTCTTGGGAACATGCGTATGCACACAGACAGGTGCAGCTGTTTGCTCTCGTAAAAGTGCTACGAGCGGATTTCGTACCCCATACAGATCATTACTCATGTGCGTGTGTACCTGGATGTGTGCTCGCTCAGTTTTGAAAGCGACGTACTGACGCCTATGGGACGATGAGCTTAGCGAACATCTGCGGCGTGCATGCCCCTGTTACCGTCACGCATGGCGTTACGGCCGCTACTCCTGCTGGTTTCCTTTTCCTTCCTGATTTGTGGCGATGTAAAACTGGCGCATTCAGTCACCGAGTGTGCTGCGCTTGTCGGCGAAGCAGCCAATCCAGTGGGGAGCCGATCCGCATTACGGTAACCGATTCTGTGGTGTCTCTCGCTTTCTCTTCGGTTGCCTCCATCGTTTCCACCGCATTCCTCACCCTATCGAAGCCGCTGTGAGCTCCTCTCACGTCTTCCGATGCGACAGGTGTCGGCTACGCCGTGCGAGTGGCACTCCTCTCTGGGGAGCCTTCCGACACGCGGATTCGAGCCATACTCGCTTGAGGTGTACTCAGCAGCATCCCTGTCTCCCACACATACATACCGGCCTAGCGGCAGTTCCTTTTTTTTTTTTTAGCGACCCGGGCGACGCTTGCGGACCTTATTACAACCACGTGCATTGACATTCGTGGATAAGGTAGATACGCATCTCCCCAGCACGCTTGATACGCCACCATCGCCGCTGCTGCACCCCAATGACAGAGGTTGTGCAATTACCGAAGTGGCCAAAAGCAGCAGCAGCACTGGCGAGCGGGGTGATGTAGTGGCAGCGCGAGTCCTGACGGCATCATAGGATGCACAACGGGGGCTTGAGGAGGGGTGTGGCCAAGTTGAGAGTGAGTTCACTGTCTTGCCAGGCCCAGTTGCAATGGAAGCGTGCAGCGCTGGAGAGGAGTAGTATCGGCTTCTGGAAGTGCAGCGATTCCTGCAGACGGCAGTGCTGCCCGCTGTCAACGCCTAGTGAGCGCAGCCTGAGGGTCTGCAACGGCGCCACTCACACATCTGCAGTCGAAGCGAGACGGGGTTTCGTTTCAGGACTGTTCTTTGCTTGTGAACGGCACGTTCCACGTTCCGCGCTCGTGTCAAAAGGTGCCGACAGGAGGTGTACTTGACTGAGAAGCTGGGAGCGCTTGAGGAGACTTGCTACCAGACGATGGGGCCAAGCAGCTGATGTGGCGTGTGCGCCTGCACGAACCATGGGCTGTATCGTAAAGCACGCACATTACTTGATCCAGCGCCACATTGGGCCGAAGGGCAGCCGCAGTGGTAGTACGCAACTTAAATGCCAACTTGTGGAGAACGCTTTCGTGAACGCCATGCCTTTCGCGGTGGATGTACAGGATGTCTGGATTCGTGCAATGACAGTCGCGGCACAGTCCTCACCGCTGATGATGCGAGGCGAAAATGAAGTGCGCGAGCCGGCGGATACTTTTTTCCCGATCTCAGGGGCTGTCGCTGAAAAGCGGGACGACGGGCTGGCACCCCATCGTCGATAGCCACCTCCGTTCTTGCATGGCCGCCATGCACAACGGGACAGCGTTATTTCATAGCACCAGCTGCTGCTTCTTCAAACACCTGTGCTACGGCTTCCCAGCAGCAGGAAATACGGGGCATCACACAGCGTTTGAACATGGGAGTGGTGTATAAGTCAGCCATGGGTGACGTCCAGTCGGTGCTGGAGGAGACGCGTCATAACACCGTCGCCCGGGCAAAGTCGAGTGGAGTATGGCCACCGTCTTGGGCTGAGCCAGGTACACTGCAGAAACGAGCAGCTACTGAGAACATCAGGGTTCTGCTTGGTCTTGTAGAGTGTTTTCACTTTCCCCACTTCTCCCTGCTATTGTGCGGGGCTCATGGGCGACTGGTGCAGCTGTAAGTGAGGAAGGAGAGAGGGACGGACGATGTCATGGCTTGTCTCGGGCCATCGGGGCCGTTGCAGCGCACTCTTGCATGCCCCCTCCCCTCCCCCCTCCCTCCTTCCTCCTTCCTCCTTCCTCCCTTGACCCAGACACCAGCTGTTTTTTTTTTTTTTTTGCTGCCTCTCTCACTTTCGCTACATCAAGCACTGCCCTTCTGCTTCCCCTGCTGCTGTTTCTTTGATCGCCCCATTTGCTTCATCTGCCTCTACATGCCTGCCCAAATGCATGACGATGCCATCACGCTCACACATACATCCCCACCACTTGCTCACCTCAGATACGCACGCCCATCCTTTCATCAGTCATCGCTCTACCCCCTCCACCATTTCAGTTTCTGCCGCGTAATATCCGCCTCCCTCCTCTTCCTCGCTCTTTCCTTTAGGGTACTACCCGCTTGCCTTCAACCGAACCTCTTCCATATGGCCATGTCACACCAGCCATCTGAGCAATCCTCTGTCGAGACCAAGCTCAGCCGTATCGGCCGCAACCCGGATGAGCAATGCGGCTTTGTCAACTGCCCCATCTACCGCGGCTCCACTGTTCTCTACAAGACCGCCGATGACGCAATAAAGCGTCGCTGCAGGTATTGGTACGGCACCGCTGGAAACCCCACCGTGACAAACCTCCAGAAAGCCTGGACTGAGCTCACCGGCGGTGCTGGCAGTATTGTCGTGTCGTCCGGCATGCAGGCTATAGCGTACGCGCTGCTGACGGCTGCAAACAGCGGTGATAATATTCTTGTGGCAGATGTAGTCTACCTGCCCACCCGTAACCTGTGCGACAACTTCTTGCTAACCAAGGGTATCACTACGACGTACTATGACCCCTGCATCACGGCAGACGGGCTGCGTGAGCTGCTCCGTCAGAAGCCCAATACCACCGTTATCTTCATGGAGTCACCGGGATCGCAGACCTTCGAAGTCCAAGACGTGCCGAGCATCTGCGCTGTGGCACGCGAATTTAATGTTACGACAGTCATCGACAATACTTGGGCGACTCCCGTCTTCTTTGACGCGCTCGGCAAAGGGTGCGACATCTCAGTGGAGGCTGGCACCAAATACGTCGGCGGTCACTCGGACATGCTGCTTGGTCTCATCTCAGCTAACGAGAAGTGGTATCCAAAGCTTCAGAGCTTCATGAACCTCATACAGTCGGTGCCCGGTAACGAGGACTGCTACTTGGCCCTTCGGGGGCTTCGCACCATGTACATTCGCCTGAAGGAGGCGGAAAAGCGCGGGCTCGAGATGGCACGCTTCATGGAGAGCCGCGAGGAGGTACTCCATGTGCTGCACCCGGCGTTACCCAACTCTCGTGGCCACGAGATCTGGAAGCGCGACTTCACTGGCTCCTCCGGCCTCTTCTCGATCGTGCTGCGCCCCAACTACACACTGCAGGATGTGGAGCGGATGATCGATAGCTACAAGCTCTTCAGCATAGGCTTTTCATGGGGCGGCTTCGAGAGTCTTGTAATGTTCTTTGATTGCACCACATACCGCACGGCAACCACCTTCGCCCCAGGAGGCATCCTCCTCCGTTTCCAGATCGGCCTCGAGAGCTTGGAGGATCTCAAGCAGGATATCTGCCGAGGTTTTGACGTGCTGCGCGGAAAATCGATGTGCTG
This sequence comes from Leishmania tarentolae, assembly GCA_033953505.1. Taxonomy (NCBI): domain Eukaryota; phylum Euglenozoa; class Kinetoplastea; order Trypanosomatida; family Trypanosomatidae; genus Leishmania; species Leishmania tarentolae. The sequence goes on along the minus strand of CP119856.1, from coordinate 1,034,807 downwards.
CTAAGCGGGGTAGACCCTCTCCAGGGGACGGGCTTGCCGTTGCCCTTCCCCACTTTTCCACTCCTGCGGACGTGGCACCGACCGTCTCAACCTGTGCGCGAATGGGGCAACTCATTACCGACTCGGACTCTTTGCTTTTCTATGCGCCTTCCGTCTCTGCATTTTGTGTTGCCGTGGTGCGGCGTGCGCTGCGTATTTCACGCAAGCCCCTTTGCACACCGTCGCCGCCACAGACAGCCCCGCACGCACGCACGCATCCGTATCAGTGACATGGCATGGGTGTGACAGTGTACGGCGTGTGTCTATGTGCGTGCATGTCGTTGCAGTGCGTGAAGAAAAAAAAAAACAAATGACGGCATAGATGAGCAGCAGGTGAGAGGTGGCGCATGTGCGAGGGGCGAGTGGTGCGCGCACATCGGCGCGCTGGCACTCGACAATGCAACCTACCTCTTCTTTGCAGTCTCCTTCTCTTCTGGCGTCTCAACGCGGAGCAAGGGGCAGCACCGAAAGCGAAGGAGGGGTATGTGGAAGCTGCAGAGATGAGTGCACAACGAGCTGAACACAGCCGATACACGCGTTATGGATGGAGGGCGGCTTTACTCGCGTGCGACACGCAAAGACAGGTGGCGGAGAGAGAGGAGGAGGAGGCTATCGTATAAATGTTGCCGATCCACCGGAGGGTGTGCGCCCGGGAAGAAGATAGCCACGACACCACCTGCGTGCCGTCACCTCTACTCCTTCCCTGCACGGGTGACGCAAGAGGACCTCCTTTTGCCGTTGTCCTGTGCTGTTTTTGAGTATGACCTGTCATATCTCATTGTTGTTTTTCTTTTTTCGTTATTGCATAGCGGACGTCCTTTTTTTTTTGTGCCATTCTTCTTGTGTGCGTTGTAGGCTATGAGATGATGTGACACGCTCGCACTGACGTCTACAACGCCTCCCCCTTCCCCCTTCCCCACACTCCTGCTTTTCCTACCTTACACTTTCCTTAGTCTTTTCTACCTTCCTCACGCGCGCGCATGTGTGTGAAAGCTGTAAATGGAAAACTACACATACGCTCACTTACACAAAGACGAAACAAACAACGGCAACAATAAAAAATGAAAAAAAAAAGAAAACGAACAATATAAACTCGAAAAGATAGCGGTGCGCGCCCACTAGGTTGAGCTCCTTTGCTGCGGCAGCCATTCAACACAAAAATTTACACGTATATACAGACATATATACATACATATGCATACATATACCTACATATATATATATATATATATATATATATATATATATATATATATACACATATGTATATGTATGCATATGTATGTATATATGTCTGTATATCAAAAACGAAAACAAATATGATGTGTTCCTTATTCCGTTTTAACCACCCCTTTCTTTTCTTACTAGTGCTTTGTTTTGCAGCACATGACGCTCGGATCCCCTCCCCCCATCTCTACATGCACGCGCACCTGAAGTGCGAACACGTCTTGTTCTCCGTCCATCGCTCCTCTGCTTTGCTCTTGACCAGAATGTGGGTATCTGGAGGGAGGTGCTTTGATCTCTGCCTTGTCTCTCGTGTTTCACGCAGCTCATCACGCCTTCTGACTTGTGGGGTGGCTTGGCTTCCTCATCAGCTCACCTGTTGCCTTTACTCTTCTTTCACGAGTTCTTCGCACAGTTTCGTGTGCCACACCAAGCTAGCGAACGAGCGGCGTACGCGACTGTGCGTGAATCCCGGGAGAGGAGGCGAGAAAAAGGTATAGTACCATAGAGTCAGAGAGTCTGGTGTGTGTGTGAGAGAGAGCGAGTACCCGAAGAGGCATAAAATGAATTGGCCAGGAGGCGAGTATGCCGATGGGGAGGTACGTCTGTGTGTGTGTGTGTGTCTGTGGAGAGCGGATGCCGGCGCTTGTGTCTTCCTTCTTTTTTTTTTTTATATTGTATTCGACTCAAATTGTATGCAATCGCATTGAGTGTGTGCGCCCCCGCACTTCAGCTCCTTACCTTTCGTCTTTCTTTCGCTTGCCGAATATCTGTTAGCTCTGCACATGCTGTTCGCTTCTCCGACTTCTCTTTCGTCTCACTCCGCTTTGATCCCGCTTTCTCTTCTACCGGTACCTTTCCCCGACTCCAGGCAAAAGGCGTCGACGGAGAGGACAGAGACACCACCTTTCACCTCTACGCCGCGTCCCCATGCTTACCTCTTGATCGCTGTTGTACCACCGACTCTCCATGTCGCGTTGCATTTGTTTGTCTGTGTGCACGATCCTCCTCACTGTTGTGGAGGGGACCTCTTTGCGTCTTTCTTATTTGTTTTTGTTGCCTTATTCTCACAGCCTGTGTTGCACAGGTATCTACGAGCTTAGCAATAATTACGAAGGACGTGCGCCCATGTTCTCCAGCACGTCATCCCACTCTCACTTTCTTTCCCCTGCTCCTCCGTTCTTACGAGGTGACAGCCCTCGTCTCCTGGCAGAGACAAGAAGGGCTGGAGCCCATCACGATGCGAGTGCATAGTGCTTGCTTCTGTTTGTACAATGGAAGAGAGCAGCAGCTGTGATGGAGAGGAGGGAAGGCAGTGGTGGTCAGCGTATTGGTAATGAGTAGAGACACTCCAATGTGCGTGTGTGGTTGAGTAGCACACTTGACAGACAATAGTCTTTTGTCTCTTTTTTTTTCCTGCCTCCTTCAGGTCATACAGGGCATCTCAGAGCACAGTAGCCATGAGTTCCGGAAGGACTCTCTATGGGGAAAGCAAGCAACCTGCACCGCCTGCCTCGGGGTACGGTTGCGGACTCTTGGTGCCGGCAGGGAGGTCTTGGATGGCGCGTGGCACCGAAGAGACCCTCGGCCATGATGAGTACATGTGCGTCAGCACACAAGGAAGCGCGTTGAAGAGATGAGCACAAATGTGCATCTAACCACGGTCTCTCTGCTATTGTTGTGTTGTAGTGACTTTTAGCGTGACCTAGGGCCTACCTTGTCTTCTTTGCAGGGGCATCGAACTCGGCCCAGCGGCATCTATTAGTGCTGGTTGGCCTGGCTCTTTGTCGAGTCTTTGCTACCAGCCTGTGCTCGGCACGATAGCCGTATTTCACTTCACTGCTTTGGTAGAGCGTATTGTCTCCCGCACCCTTTTTCAGCATAGTGGTCTGGCGAAAGAAAGGGAAACACCGTGGTGGCGTCTCCGCGCTCCTACGGGAGGGCATACGTATTGGTGTCGGCCTCCTCACCTGCTCCTACATGAAACTGACGCTGCGACGCTATTACGTTGTGCCGATGGTTCGAATACATGTGGATACTCTTCATGGCCGGCTACAGACAGGGGCGTGGTCTGGTGCCACAGAAGGCTCTCGATTACTTCAGTTACGCGTGGGCACCTGCTCGAACTATTGATGTCTGCAGCAGCAGATGGCCGGCACTGACTATATGGCGTGTAGATGGCTTGCTACCTGCTGCTCCGCTGACATTGGGGTGCCGTTGCTTCCTTATGCCCCCTTTGGAGGTACAGGCTGTGAGCTCTCTGTGTGCAAGCACGTCTCTCTCCTCGGGCCTCTTTCGCTTGAGGCAGCCACCCCTGTGAGAGACGTGCGAATTCAGGAGAGGGCGGAACGCCGCTGCCGCCACAGACGCGCAGCAGCGCTGCACCTGTGGCGGCGGACGCGGGCACGCTCTCCAGACATACCCCTATCACATAGCCAGAAATGGACGATGGGGGCACGGTGTTCTCCTTCACAGACAACAACGCTGCCCTGGTGCAGGCCCACGATGCAGAAATGCGAGCACAGTGCGCACGGACTGCCAAGCATAGCTGGCATGGCGTGCAACATCCAGGCAGAGCACTGAGAGATCCGCAGCGCATGCCCGATGAGCGGAAGGGGCGTGAAAGGGTCCGTTCCAGCTCACCCCGAGGCGCGTGTGCGCGAAGCGTGCGGTAACTCTTCCATCTGACCGGGCGTGGTGATCAGGCATAGCTGCTGGAGGGGGCACGATGGGGGACACCCCGAATAGAGTCATCAGGTCTTCGAAACTTCGATGTAGAGTGCGCTCGCAGTATTTTATAGGATGCAACGCCTTGAAGCGAGCGACGGAGAAGCACAGCAGCCAGTGAGACGGCGTTGAGCCAAGGCTGGCCATCTCCCTTCTTGAGCTCGTCTGTCGTGTGCCTTGACCACTCCCTGCCACCCGAGCGCAAGACGCCACGGCTTCCATCCTCGACCAGGAGCCTGCCCGCGGCCCGCGTGGGTTTTGGCGTGTGGCCTACCCAATCCTGCCCGCCTCAACTGGCGCGGATCGCGCCGCAGCCATCGAATGAAGAGACGGGGAAGGGCGAGAGGAGCGCGCCAGATGCACGGCACTGATTCAACGGCAGAATGAGCTGTTCTGGAAAAGACCCAGGGGGGTTGTCGTGCTGCGTTGCCGAGCGAGGTGAGCGGTGGCTGTGTGATGTGTACATATATATATATATAATTGGCTTCTGCGTGGGTAGAGCGGCCTTGTTTGAGTTGACGAGAACACACAAATGTATGCAAACATTCACACACAATAAAACAAAAAACAAAAACGAATGGGTTGGTTTAATGCGGTGCACACATGCAAGCAGAGACATGCGTCTCCCGGACATGTTTCAATTTTTTTTTCCGCTGCATATTTTTTTATGTTTCCCCTTTCGTTTGTTTTATTTCCACGCGCGCGCGCGTGTGTGCGTGTGTGTCTTCGACATGACGCACACAGATCTCTCTTTTTCGAGGTTGTTAAACTTCCCTTTCCCCCATCCCCTTGCTCATGCGTTTCTTGGAGAGTCCGTTGCGTTCGTGCAATAGCCTGCCCTACTTTGCTTGATTTCTGTGACTTCTTAGTTTTCCCACGAATCTGTTTTACCCACCGCCCCCCATTCCTTCCTTCGCTCCTTTACATCCTTTTTCTTTTCATTTCTTCTGTGGCGTGCTTGCGCGTCTCTTCCCTGCAGGCTCGTGGTTTTGTAAATGCATTTGTGACCTTCTAGTACACCAAACAGAGGTAAATCTTCTCTCCATGTTTTCCGTCCTCCTTGTCGTGCCTATGTATGTGCGTTTTCTCTATGATTTGCTCTTTGTTCCTCTACACTTTTTTTTTTCCGTGTTGGCCGAGTGCGAAGAGGAGGAGGAGGAGGAGCAGGGAGATCCTTCTAAGGTAGTCGACTCAACACTGTTGCAGGGGAGAGCGCGCGCAACGGGTATCGAACCAACACACCCGCACACAAACTGTGTGGGAGAAGGAGCACTCAGACGTAGGGGTAACATTGCTGTGCAGCTCATTCCCACGTCTCCGCTGCTCATGCCCCCATACCCTCTCACTCGGCGTCTAAATGTTAGCAAAAGCTTTTGCTTGCGTGCGTGTGAGCGAGACCGCTCTCCTTTCGTCTTCGTTCCGCTTACGCTGTGTGCCCTCCTATCGCGCCCGAAGGACTCCTTACCCCCCTTCTCTCTCCCCTATGATTGATATTGCCGCTCTCGCGGCCTCCATTTTCGTAGCATCCTTTTCTTTTCTGTACGTGCTTCTGCGCTCTTATGCATGCGGCTTACGTTTCTCGTTTCGTTTCTTTCTTGTGTTTCTTTTCTGTGTGGTGGGCCACTTCTGAACTGGGGGAGAGAGAGGGGGACCGGGGACGTGATGCGGTGCCGTCACATCTGTGTGCGCGTGTACTGTGTGCTGCGCGCTTCCTCTTTGATGTCCATACGCTGCCTCTTTCATGACCCCCCCCCCCGAACAACAATGCATGGTCGTTAATTTGCCCGTACGTTTGGTGCATGTGCGCGCATGCGCTTCTGCCCACCTCCATCTCTCCCAGTGCGTGTGTGTCTTTCTTTTCACGTTGTCTTGTGTAGCATATATATATTTTTTTACGATGCTTTCCCATCTTGAAATGTGACCGGCAACGAAACGGAGTGCACCTGCCAACAACAGCATATCTAGGCGTAGGCGCGTGCTGTGTGTGTGTGTGTGCTCGTACTTGTTTAGATTCAAGGGTTTCGTATACATGGTTATATAATGATATATGAGCCTCCAATTTTGCATCCTTACTCTCCTCTTTTTCTGCCCCATGACCTGTGGCTCCGTTTCCTTGGCTACACGGTGCCTTCAGAACTCTATGATGTGTGGGTGCGTACGCACCAATGCGAGGCTCCATGACCTTCTCTATGGCGGCAGTAAATGAGTGAGGCGACCCAACAGAGAAGCGACAGTGATGCAGAGGGAGGGGAGCAACTAGGAAGAGGGGAGAGGCGCTCACTTGTGAGCGAGTGAGCGCATGAGTCTGGTGACGTAGTGCCGCACATGAAGCCACGGCCCTTTCGCCCAGAAGAGGCGTCTTTTCACGCGGAGGCACCTGTCGAGTTCCGAGAGGCAAAGGGTGAGGACGCAAAAAAGAGGAGGAAAAAAACTTGCTTGTGTGATTCACCACACAAACCACCTTCATGAAAATGCTGATGACCCTGTCTGCACGCGTATGTTCGCGGTGACACAGCACACCCTTATATATATGTGTGTGTGTGGGTGTGTAGTTTCCGCTGCCACTCGTTCCGGTAGTTCGTATCTCATCCCCCCCTTTCACCCCCCCTCTCTCTCTCTCTACACGCACATGTGGACCAACGTCGACCACAACTGTCGACATCAATTTCCGCGATTGTAGGATGGGTCTCCGCCTGCACTGTCCTCGCACCACCACCCTGTTCAGGTTCTTGCGTGTGTGCGCGTGTGTGTGTGTCTCCCTCTGACGGTGCTATCGAAGCTTTGCGGAGGCTGTGTTTTCTCTCACTTGCACAACTCACACTTCCTTTTCCGACGCAGCAGCCGAGACATCGTACAAGCTTCCTCCTCGTCTCTTTACTTCTCTCGAGTCAGAAGCACGCCGCCCTTCATCACCCCAAACTCGATTCGCTGAGCGCATCGTCGCTTAAGTTGCCGGATCGGTTCCGTTTCTCTCGCACCCACCTATCCCCAAACTTTCTTTTCGGTACAGCCTCGGAAAGGAGTGCTCGCGCATGCGCTGCTGCGCGCACCCGTTCTCGTTTTCTGCCCTTTCCCTCTACACGCAACATTCCGACATTGCGTCTGACAACTGCGGCGCTTCTTCTTATTTGCGTAGGAACACATCACCTGTTTAGCTCCATACCCGACTTTGTTTTAGTTACGCGCCCTCTCTCTGCCTTCGACGGCTGTGCGTGCTGCCGTTGCCGACGCTGTTCGCGCCATAGCCCCAACTTTCTTGCTTGCTGGATTCATTTTTTTTTTTTCACTGTATGTAGCATAGCGTAGTCTAGTGAAGCTGTCACTTTCCATCCCCCCCTTGTGTTCTTTTGCCACAAAAGACGAGGACACGTGCATGCCAACGCACACACATACATAGCACGCTCTCTCTCTCTCTCTCTCAGCCTCCGTGTGGAGCCGCTGTAGTGTAAGCACCACATCCTATTCTGTGGCGCCTTATAGGGGATATCTCACCAAAGGGAATCATTACACTCGTGTATATAAATATAAATATAAATATATATATATATATATATATATATATATATAGACCACCCTCCCGCGCGCGCACACACACCTTATCTTTACAGCGATGTTTCGTCGTGCGTACACACCTTCTGTGTGCGCCGCCGGCGTTCTCGGCTCCGTCGTCGGTGCCTCTGCGGCGTCCTCCTCGTGCTTTGTTGATGCCCACATCGCGACGGGTCGTACGGGGCTGGTGATGCACACCCCCAAGGCGGACATTGAGATGGGCCGCTTCAACTTTATGGATCAGTACAACGAGTTCCGCAACCGTTCCGGTCGTGTGCCGGACTACTACGTAGACAAGTATCGCAAGACGTACTGGCGCGTTGACGAGTACATTCGACGCTCGGAGAGTTACATCCAGTCACAGGGCTTCTTCTACCTCCCCACGCTGGAGTTTCCCTGGTACAAAGGCTGTATGCCGCTCATGTCATCTTACCAGATTCGCGTGCACTACGGCCGCCACCACCGCACCTACGTTGAAAAGCTGAACCAACTCATCGAGGGCACGCCACTGTATGGAATGCCGCTCGACGAGCTGATTGTGAAAAGCGCCGCCGACGCGCAGCTGAAGGGCGTCTACAACAACGCTGCGCAGCACTTCAATCATTCCTTCTTCTGGAAGTGCATTCAACCGTATGGCAGTAATATCCCGCCAGACCTGTCCGCGGCGGTCTCTGCTCAGTACGGCTCCGTCGAGAGCTTCGAGAAGCAGTTCAACACGGCAGCGCAGAACCTATTCGGCAGCGGCTGGGTCTATTGGGTGTATGACAAGAAGGCCGGCGCCTTCGATATCGTTTCCTACAGCAACGCCGGCTGCCCACTGACAAACTACGAGTACACGCCGTTGTTGTGCGTCGATGTGTGGGAACATGCGTATTACATCGACTACGAGAACAAGCGCCCCGAATACCTTTCCAAGTACTTTGATGTAGTCGACTGGCACTGGGCTGAGCGCCACTGGAAGCGCGCCACTGACCAGGAGTATCATGAGATGAAGTACTGGTAGGCGACTCCCTATGGGCGGAAACGGGGTGGGACTGGGTTGCCGCGGGAGCGATTGTGCGCTGCGTCGTCAGCCACTCACCTCCCGTGTACTCTCCCCGTTTGCGCCCAACGACGCGCTTTACCATCACCTTTCACCGTCCCCCCCTTCATCTTCGCGCGTGCATTGTGTGTACGTGTGCGGCCTCGATTACGCACGAGTTCTGTTTTCACGACCGCGTTGGAATCTCTCCGTGCCGGTGCTGCAGGCATCGAAGCTGGGTTCTTGACCTTTTCTTCGGCTTCCTTTCTTGTTGTGTTCGCGTGCATACGCGGTGCATATATGCTTGGGTATGTCTCCTGCGTGCTGTGCTTGGTGGTCCACCAGCTGAGTTTGTGTGCCACTCGGCACCTGCTTGTCTGCACGTGGGCGCCTCTGTTTGGTGTCTTTCTTTTCTTCGTTTCCTCGCCCCTTTATCGCTGAGTGTATCACTGCGGCAGCCACGAAGCTCAAGAGGTCTGTGGGAAAAAAAAAGGTGTGCACACAGGGCTGTATGCTAGTTGCTGCAGCCGACAACTGCTCACGGCGACGCCCACCACAAGAAACCAAAGCTATGCCGTACCGTCGCACTCATCGCGCGAGCGCTTGCTCAGATGAGTAATGAACCGACTTGGCACTTCTTTGTAGTACACCCGCGTCTTCTCTGACACACACGCACACACATCTTTACTTGCATCGCTTTTCTACCCTTCGTCTTACCCTTTCGCGTCTGTTTTTAAGGTACTTGCTCGTGTGTCTGCACGCACTGACACGCGTGCATAAACATCTCTAGTCGGGCTCGTGCGTGTGCGCCTACATTCGCGTACCCGCACCTCAGCACTCCTGAAGAGGCATCTGCCATCCGCCTTTCCTCCCGTTGTTCTTCCCTAACACTATCCCCATCTCTACGCGACCACTCTCACAAACGTTTCAGTGTGAAGTGCACTGTAGCGGGGCTGTCGAGCTCGTGTGGAAGCATCGGGCGCTTGTTCTCGCAAGAGGGAGGTCAGCACCGGCTTTGCAAGGACACACCGCAGTAGCTGCGCTTGTCCAGGCACGTAGGCTTGTAGTAGCAGCAAGAGCCATTTTTGCATGGCATCACACCTAGTACGGAAGTACACAGAGGACTACGTAGGTACTTGAGCCAAAACAGAGTAGGTGAAGACCTCTGTTTTTCAAGAGCGCACGCGGGTCCCTTTTTTTTTTTTTTCTAGTAGTGACGTCGTGGGTGAGGGCACTCCTGTGGAAACAAGGGAGCGGAGAGACAGCGAGTGCAGATAAAGGACGGCATAGGACGGCACGTTTCTCCACCTACGTGGCATCTTACCAACAGTCCTCGTGACCTCTTTCCTTTTTTTTCTTTGCCTCCGACCCCCTCCCCTCTGCCGTTTCCTTGCATTATTCTCTTTAGTTTCCTAGTAGTAGCAGCAACAACGAAAAACGAGACTTGTCTGCGCCGCCGCCGCCACTGCCATCTCTCTTTTCCTTGATATTACTTTCCTGTGCTTCTGTAGGCGTTTTCTCGTGTGCGTGCGTACGTGTGCGTGTGTGTGTGTGTGTGTGGGGTATCGCCACAACCCCGCTGGGCATTTCTTCGTATTCCACGTACTCACCTACAGTGCATGCAGCTCCTCTTTTTTTTTGTAGTTCTCCAGTAGTGCGGCACAATATAGTTTGCATGCTTCTGATGTGTGTGTGGGGCACCGACAAGAAGTGCAACCAGATCTAGGACACACCTCCGCTGGAGGCTTCGATTCTCCAACCTGAGACACACTGATACTGCTGTGAACAACAACAAGGGGAAGATGATGCGCCGTAGCTTGCTAGCGCTTAGTGGCGGCATGGTGGAGTACCACGAATGGCAACTCCATGAGCCGCTCCTGCAGAACTACGAGGGGTGGCGGATTCTCGACAACCCGAAGTACGAGAATAAGTCCGATGCGTACATTTATGACTTCATGGGTAGCGTCCGCCACCTCGACCCCATCATCGATGATCCGCGGCTGACGCACAAGCAGCGCGTTTGCCGCCTGTATCGATGGGCACTGAAGGAAATTCAGATGTGGATGATCCAACTCAATGCCCACAAGTTTAACCTCGCCTACAAGGTGATCCGGCGGCGGTTCGAGAAGTATCGCTACGTGACTGACCCAGCTACATGCGACATGATGGTGCGCCAGACGCAGAAGTACCTGCGCGACAACGCGAACTTTCACTACATGCGTCGAAACAACGCCTCGCCGTGGAGCACGTACACTTTGGCAAACCCTATGTTCCATCCGGACAACTCCCTCGTGTACGACCACTGGACGCACCCGGAAGTCATGTGGTACGACGACGCGAAGCTGCACCGGTGGTCGGTGCATCACCCCTTGTACGCCGGACCCGGCGAGGCGTCAGAGCGCTTCGGTGACATGGACGTGGCGCCGCACCTGCGTGGCGTTGTGTGGGCAATGTTCATGAGTTTGTTTCTGTGGTGCTTCTACCAGCTGCTAGGCGGGCCAGGGATGCGAGATGACAAACACTTCGAGGAGTGGATGCAGCAATTTGACGAGAACCTCAGCGGCGCTCTCTACGCCGAGGAGCGCAACTCGCGTTCGCGTAACAGTGTGCTCAGGGGAGACTGGGATAGGATCCTCGGTGTCTCGTCGACAATGAACGGCTTCTACCGGAACAACATGTCTGTTGTGGACAAGGCCAACTACCCGGCCTAGTAGCGTGCGCTGTGGCGTGGTAAGGAAAAAAAACGAAGCCTCGTATGACGACTGGACGGCAGATGGAGGTTCGCTCGCGTGCTTGCCTCCTTTTCCCATCCTGTTCGTGCGTTCTTGCGGGTATGTGTGCGTGGGGCTGGCTCAGCCTGTTTTCTATTGCGCTGTGCGTTCTCCTGTTACGCCTCCATTTCTATTGTTTCCTCTCTTTCAGCGCAGTTGTCGTGCCGATTTCTGTATAGCTCAGGCAGTGCCGCGTCATCAAGGCAAATACAACCATAGTGATGAGGAGGTCACATAACGAGTGTGACTCGGTGGGCGGAAGCGGTAAGGCAGTGTGACGTCAGCTTCTGCGTGTGCCAGTGCGGGTGTGCCTGTAATCGCGAGACACTCACTCTTCTTGTTGCTGCGCGCACTGCGTTGGCATCTGCTGTGGTGTACCTCTCCATCCATGTCTCACAAGCTTCTGCAACTAGGAAGTAGCGAAGGGTGTGGCCAACGATGGTAAACCGATCACACGCACACACACACACACACACACACACACACGCACCCGCCTAATAAATGGCCAGCACCTTGAGCTGGAGTGATGCAGCTGACCGGGTGGTATGGGCCGCCTGGTCGGGCCTGCCTGTCTCTTCGTGGCACCTGCAACTTCCTGCACAGTGCTGCAAACTCCTTGGTAGTCCATCTCTCTTCCCTCTCTTTCCGCGCCTCACCTGGATGAGTTTCGGTGTTCGCTCGCTCGCTATACTCGACTCGTTCCACACCGTCTTTGCTGCGGGGCTTCTACGTTCCGGGGACTCGTTGCCGAACGATGATTCTTTCGTAGGAGACACCAACCCGCACCCACATATCCCCCTCCCCCCCCCCCACACACACGAGCCTGACAACAAACACAAAAGCGCTCTCTCGGGAGCCCTGACGCACATACCCAGATTCAACCTGCCTTTCCCCTCTCCCTGTGTTTCTTTCTTTGCTGCTTCTGTTTGTGCGTGCGTGCCAGACTGAAGGGCGCATCTAGCCTCTACAAGTCGCTTCACGCATTGTCGCACATCGCCATTCAGAGATACACACACCTCACCCACCTCCCGGCACCTCCACTTTCACCAACACACGGCTTCGTCGAGGCGTCGCCCTCATTGTACCCATCATCCATATATATATATATTTGCGTTTCCCTCTAGAGAAAGTGGGCGTGTGCGCTCCATAGTTTCACTTTGTATAGTTTTTGTTTGACCCGCTGAGTTGCTCGTTGTTACTCGACCCTCCCGTAGACGCACAGGTGAGCGCCCGCGAACGCCTCTTTTTTGGACGGCAAGGACGGCGCCCGACCTCTTTTCGTTTTACTGCACGCATATATATTTATATATATATGCGTGTGTGTGTGTGAGGGGTTACTAGTGTCGACCCTCCTTTTCGCCCCGCTTGCCATTGTGTGCGCCCCCCCATTTCCTTCTCACGTTCACCGGCCCTCAGACTTCTTTTTTTTTTCATTTAAGCGCTTTGCTTCTCTTAATACAGGTCGGGCTTGACTATTTTCTGTTCTCGGTGTGAGAACACGGGCTTGGCGATAACGGAAGAGGCTGCTTAGTTGTTGTTCTCCACGGATTACTCACTCACTTTTTTGCCGTCGTCACGGCACTCGTCTCCATCTCTCTCTTGCTGTTTCCTTCCAAAGGCTACATCACGCTTGTCATCCCACCCCATCTCGTTCCCACATACCTTGTACGGTTCCCTCACGCGTCTTCGATTGCCGGCCCTTCTCCGTCACTGCTGCACATTCAGCGGCGCCTGTCACCTTTCAAGTACATTCCGACAGAGACACACCCGGGAGCCGAATATGAGCCAGTACACGGTTAGCAGCAGTGAGAGCGGCTCCTTCTCCATGAGCACGGCACCACATTCGTACGTGCGCGCCGGCACGGAGAACTCCGAAATGACTGCGGTGAGTGTCAGCAAGCGCACCCACATGCGTCCATCCACTGCTGCGGCTGCGGTGGGCGGCCTCGATGAGGGGGCCGCTGATTCTGCGTACATTGAGAGCACACCGACGAAGCCGTCACAATCCGCCACGACAGCCACCGCGACGATGACGCAGGAGTCGCCGTCCATGACCATCCGCCGTGTGCCGGTCGACTACTCCAAGCGAATGGAGGACCAAAAGGCACGCAACAGTGCACTGGAGCGGTACAAAATGCTCGTCCTGGGGAATCAAGCGATGAAAAGCAATCAAGCATCGCCAAATGCCGTGGAGGCCAAGCGGGTGGGCGATTCCTCCAAGCGGCGCGGTGGTGTACAGCGGCAAGCGTTGGCTCCACCTTCCGACTGCTCTGCGATTGAGGAGACCGCCGTCAGCGACGACTCGAAGACGGAGGAAGAGAAACTCCCGCTGTCCGTGTCGCAGTCGTGCCGCAGCGTTGATAAGCATGTTTCTTCCTCGAGCTCGCAGCGGATGCCGCTGCGTACGAGGCCCTCGTCGTCGTCGGTGCCTGCCGCCGTTTCCATGAACCGGCCTATCGCCCATCCTGCAGAGCCGACGGCAGACAAGGTCGAGGGCGGTCTCGCTGGCGACTCGTCGGTGCCAGCGGTGCCGCAGCTGAACTTGTCCAAGATGCATGACCCGCCGTCGCAGCAGGCAGCCGCTTACCCCACCGGCGACGATGAAAACGGAGGTGTGCTCTACGTGGCACCGGAGCTGACGCAGCCCTATTGCAAGTCGAGCCAGCGGCGGTGTGACACAGTGCGGCCTGGGTTTGAGCCTGTGACGGCACACCATTGCACGCCTCTACACCGCAGTTTGTCTGCGTCCTTTGCTCAGGCAGAAGTTTCTCCGTCCACCTCGTCATCGCAGCTTCAACCACGCTTACCTCCTCACACGGGCAGCAGCACCAAGGCGCGTCACGCATCAACCTCAGATGCAGCTGCTCCACCAAGCCCTCGGTCGACTAGTCGCCGAAAAAGCGATGCGGTGAGGGTAACGCCAGCGATGGCCGCAATGACAAATGTATCTCCGCAGCAGGATGCGAGTGAGAAGGCTGCCGAGGAGGCAGGGGCGACCACGTTCACGGACCCGGTTTCCACTTCTCTAACTTTGCGCTCTGTGACGACGAAACCCCTCCATGGTGACAAGAAGGTGGACAAGTGGCAGGCGGACGCCGAGCAAGATGGGGCTGAGGGCGTTGGAGAGCCTGCTGTCACAGAAACACCCAAACAGGAGCAGGAGGCGATGCCGCTCGCCGGCAGCAAGAAGGCGTTCTGGCTTCGCCCGGCGACCGCCATGTACGAGATGACGGCTAGCATCGCCGCGAAGCGCAAAGACCATCACGAAGATGAGGAGGAGATGCGTCGAAGTTCCAACCGGCGCCATCAAAACTACTTGCGCTCGGGCACCGCTACCGCGAGCACGGCCAGCAGCTGCGGCACCCCCCGCGGCCACTTCTCCACAACAGCAGAGGCGAAGCCCCGCTTCACCACCCATATGACTGCCGCGGACCGGGAACGCTATGAGGAGGTACCCCCTGCTGTCATCTCAGCCCCTGCGCAGACGTATAGCTCTATCTACAGCGCCCGCCAGGCCACCGCCCATAAGAGCTCCCTTTCCCGTCCCGGACCGCGAGTGTCGACGGAGGCCTCCGCGGCGAATCGGACTTGTGACTCACCGCATCGCCCCTCGCAACGCCAATCACAGCGGCGTGCAGTGCCGCAGGCTTGCAGCCTGCACAGCCCACTGGGGAGGCGTTCCAGCATCATCTCGCATTTGAGCAGTGACCTACCGATCACCGCGTCATCGGAGGAACGCCACCGTGCTGTGAATTCAGGGCGTGTGTCCACCCGTCAGCAGGACTCTTTCTCCAAGCACTGCGCTCGTGTGGCGGCGCGTAACAGCCGACTTGAGGAGTCCACAGCCGCCGCTGCGGACCTGCCGAAGCGCTCGAAGACGAAGACAGCGGCTACGTCAGCGGGTGAGCCTCCGGCAAAGGGCGAGAGCGCAGTGCTTTTGAAGCCTAAGGTTCACAAGAAGCTGCAGCTGGACAGCGAGGCCGAATGTGAGTCGAGCACGAACGTTCTCAAGGCCACTCAGTGCGTGCTCGCCTCACAAGTGGAGCCAAAGCCGATGCCGCCGTCGCCGGAAACTATGATGCATGACCTTCACCGGCCTGCGGAGGGCTCCCCGTCCAAGTCTCGCCGGCGAGAGAACGACCTCACTGCCTCCCCCGCACGTCCGGATGACCACACTGACGGGGAGTCGAACCATGACGTGCAGGACGCCGTGATGGAGCGCGAGAAGGAGGAGGCGCGCGTGCGGCAGGCGCGGACAGCGCTGGAGAGCTTCCAGAAAGCGCGTCATTCATGCATGAACGATCTTCAAGCCTCCCGTGCCACGTGCACCTCCACTTCCACGAACGAAGTGGTGGCAGCCATGCTGCAGGGCATTGTGCAGCAGACACGGCAGACGCTGCCGTGTTACCTGTGCGCGGATCAGCAGAATACTTCTGGGTATCACGTGCACGTGAATCTGTGCCGTCCAATGACGGAAGCCCTGTTGCGTGAGTACTACGCGGCCGTTGACGAGGTAAAGGACATTCCTGCAGCGCTGCAGGAGCGCATCCAGGATGTGGCCTCCCAGGAAGTCCCATCCTCCATGTCCTCTGAGACGGAGCGCGACATCTTCGCGAAGAGGTGCTACCAATGCGTCAAAGCCATGCTTGTTCCGTGCCGAAAGTGCGGCGTCCACATCCGTGTGCACGACGTCAAGGAGCACGAGATGCTTTGCGGACGTGCATGCTATCTCAACAGTCGTGCAGCTGTGCGTGTTCGTTCCACTGTGGAGCGTATCGAACACGGCTCGCAAGAGTAATAGGCAACTACGAAGGCCCTGAAAGGAAGACACACATCTTGCTTGTCCTGTCTCTCTGCAGGCCACACGCCCTCGAGAACTTCAAATCCTACCCGCGCCGTAGCAACCGTGAGGAGGTCGGTGCCATGTGCGCAAGGGCGCGTGTGTAGAACGTCTCTCGAGGGCGACTGACAGCAACAGTGCCCACTGCCATTCTTGCTGCCCTTATTTATTCATAATTTCGTTGTTGTCGAATGGTGGCACCGTCGCGGTCGTTTTTCTGTTATTTCTCGTTTACCTTCTCGGTGTTGTTTCCATCGCCAAATATTTTCTAGATACATCGTTGTGCCTCCGTGTTCTTTTATCACGCCTCACTGTGAGCGCTCTTGGCCTCTGCGCCGTTGCGCCACCACCTCTTCCTCCTCCTCCTCCTCCTTCACGCCGATTTCACTTATTTTTCTTTGTTTCTCTGTATCTGTCGACGTACCCCTCGGTATATTGGCATGCGTGCACACGTGCGTGCGCGGCTGCACACACACAGGCGAAGGCGTGCAGATGCCTGCCATGACGGGCAGAGCTGGCTCCTCCCATACGAGGCCAGAAAGCCCACACTTTCACACGTAAGCAACCCCATCCTCATGAAAAAAGAAAACACAGATGCCTGCTAGCCATACCGGCCGTTGCATGGCGGCTTCACAGTGACCGATGGGCACCGAGGAAAGGCCGGGTTACCTTGAAGTCTCTTCTTGTGTGCATGTGTGTGCAGGTGTACACGTGTGTGCCTGGGGGTATGTGTCTCCGTTTTTAGATACTTGTACCGTCAACAAGACAGTAAAGCCAAGCCACAGAGCAACCAACGACGAAGGAGGTGAAGGGCAGCTACCCGCACGGAGCATTCTGTGTGCACAGTAGCTGCTCTCAGTTTTCACCGCTGCTTCTGGAGGTGGAGGGGAGAGCGGGAAGAGGAGGATGGACACGCACTTTCCTCTACCGCCTTTTCTCATTCTCTAATTCGTGCTCACCGACGCAAAAGTGTGTGTGTGTGTGTGCGTGCGTGTGTAGAGGGGGGCAGAAAATGGATTAGAGATATGGAACGCCCTTGACGTGGACTGCTGCCGCCGCAATGATCCCTCTGCGGTTCGACATACGCGAGCGGCGAACTCCTGATATGATGCTGCTGCCGACTGGGCACTGCATCTTTGTGGTCTGTCACTTCCCTTCTGCACCTTCTCCTCTCGTTGCTTCTCCTGCGCACGCGTGCACATGCACAGCTACCCATTACATCGCTCCTTTCACGTGATTCGGTGCGCGCGAACCGCCTATCAACACGCCCCTTACACGCCATTGCCCGCCCACTCATCAACTTCTGTGAACAACTCGTTAATTCGACATCGGAGTTAGTGAAGACAAGCATAACAGGGCGTCATGAACACTACAGCTGCGAACGCATAGAAGGTGGTGGCAATATCGATTTTTCTTCAGGGTATGGAAAAGGCAACACTTCCCATCCGCTCCACACATACACACATACACACACACACGCACGCACGCACGCACGCACGCACGCACAGGTGCTGTCTGTTGTCTTCTCACTGCTCTTAACTACTCTCGATTTCTTTTCGAGGACTCTACTCTCTTCCCCACTATCGATATTAATTTTTATTTTTTCTCGTCCTCTTTTGTCATCCCCCCTCCCACCCAGCGGCTGTGGAGGTGTTTGCATCTGTGCTACTGCCTGCCGCTTTCTCTGCCGCCATTTCACTATCGCTCTCGCCACACCCGTTGACAGGGGAACTCTACATGACAACCGTGCACACGCCGACGCACCTGTACGCCTTTACTTCTCACGCTTTGCGCAGGTGCAGCGACGGCGCAGCGCTCTCCCAGATGCCCTTGTCTTTTCTACCTCTTCCTCCTCCTCCTTCACTCAGCATTTGCCTCCTATGCACCTTTGCTTAAAAGATGCACTTCCCTCACCTGCGTTAAAGCCGCTGCTTCGCAGCTCACCGATCGCTCTCTTTCTCTCGCAGCCTACCGCTGCGGGCTCCATTTTGTGCGGGTACTTGCCATTAGTGCACAAGAAGCGGAGTGGAGTCTGTTGAGCTTCACTCACCTGCCCACGCACGCACTGCATCGCCACTCGCTGTAGCCCCGCGTGCTGCTTCTACACGTCGTCCTTCTGTTTTATTTTTTTTATTTTTCAGCTCTTCTTTTGATCTCTTTCGTTCAGTGGCTATCCCCACCTTTCCAAATTCTGATGACGGGTGTGTGCGTGGGACGGGGACACCTCCGCGCGTGAGATCTCCCGGCCCAGTGCCCCCCCCCCCCCCCCCCACTACCTGTTTTGTGAGCCCGAAGCAGGCAGCCTGTCCCTGCCACATGCTGAACCACTCCTAGCCGTGACAGGGCGATGTGCCTGCAGTGTGAGGAACTGAGAGCGAGCCATTCCCACAGATGCCGGCAGCCAGCTTCTGCATGGCGACCTGCGACAGCTCCCACGCTTACGCCATCCACATGATGGATGGGGTATCAGTCTGACGGGGACGTACGTCGCTCTCGGCCCTCGCACTGCCTGCTGGTGTGCGGGGAGCCTGAGCCCCCTCGAGGGGTGTATCAGGTGACGAGTTGCATGATGGGAGCGGCTGTGGGGCAACTTGCGCAGCGCGGGGTGGGTGGGCAGCGTTTGAGGCAGAGGCTGTTCTCAGATGTTTGAGTCGGCACATTGCTGTGACGTGTGTGCCTAGCGCTGCTGTACGCCGCGCGATGACCCTGCGACAGAGCCGGGGTGTGAGGAAGGATGAGTGACATTTGGGTTGACGTGTGCCAGAGAGAAAGTGGAGACGCCTTGGGAGACTCACTCCAGAACTATATGTTTCCAACACTGTGCTGCTATCTTTTTCTCCTGCACCTCCTCTTCTGCTCTGCACGCCTCTCTCCCCTCGAAGTGCTCACGCCTTCTCTGCGTGGCGCTCACATTTGTGGCTTACCAAACACCGCACCCTCCGTCGCCTCACTTTATTCCTGCGGATCTTCAAATCTTTTGCTTTCGCCTCCCAGGCTGTATTCACTATGGCGACGACAGGCAGAGAGGACGCTGTTGCGGCCTACTGCGCAAACTTAGCGGTGACGTACGAGCGTCTGGCAGAGGTTTTGTCGGTTCCTCTTATCGACCAAGAGTTGTACACTTCTCTGTTTGTGCATCCCCTCCTCCACGAACACTGTGCAGAAGGGAGAGGGTTCTCTGCCAGCGGTGCTGCAGCAAGTGCGGCAACCTTCTTGCCAAATGCTTCGGCCGTGGATCACCACGGAGATGCACTCGTTGCACTTGGCGGTACGGAACTTGTGGTGGCGGCGCTGCGTGCTCATGAGCAACAGACGCTTCTGGTGATGCAGGCTATCGCGTTACGGGAGAGTGTGATGGCACGCATATGGGCGTGTTGTCGCGCCTACAACGAAGGCCAGGCTAGCTTAGAGGAGGCGCAGTACACCGTGTTGTGTCTGCTGGAGGAGCACCAAATCGCGACAATGCTCACAGTGGAGTCCGTGGTTGAGTGGCGCCAGGCGCTGAGCCGTCCGTATCCATTTTTTCTCAAAAACGGCGATAATTACCTCATACACATTGTACGCGACTGTGCCAAACTGGGGGCTACCACGGTGGTGCGGTCGCTCTCACATCTGCGCTTAGAGCGCGATCCTTTGTGCGTCAACATCGATCTGCGCCGCATGCTGCATCGGTTGGAGATCAAGCATCGTACCCGTCTCGTGAACTCTGGTGCCATGTGGAAGCTTGGGTTGCCATCTCTCCGGCGCATCACCTCTAGCCGCCTGCCCAATGGCAGCGCGGGCGGCCGCTATGTCGGTGCAGTGCCACCGCCAACGTGTGATGCTTCTAAAGCGCATAGCAGCGCAGCTGAGGCACAGCCCTACGCGGACACTTCACTGGATTTTCTCACCGAAGTGGCGCGGCTCGCTGCAGGCTTGAATAAGACAGGCGGTGGGCATCGCACACTACGGCCTCTCACATCCGCCTCCGTATCTTTCTCCTCGACTACTGCGGGTGCCTCGAGCAGCTCAGGCACTACTGCAGCGCTCCAATATATTGCTTCCCCCCAGCTGCGCGGAGACGCGGAGGTGCAGCAGCAGAAGCAGCACCGGCTTATTACTGCGACTCAAGTGCTGGAAAAGGAGGCGTCTGCGCAGCACATGCTGATCAAGACTCTCTACGATCTAGCGCACGAGCAGGAGCACTTTGTGCCACTCTTGAACGTGACGGAGCTATTCGAGCCGCACGACGGCGGGGGCGCAGAGGACACCCCAGCAGACAGCTGGCCGCTAGACAAGACAAAGTGGCCGTCTCTTGCCACGATGGAGCGTCGCGTGGACCGACTGAGCTGCATGTCGACGGCACGAGAGGTGCTACAGACCAAACACCTGCTCCCTGCTTGGGAGCGCCGCATGAGCAACAGTTTTTCTGGTTTCGCCACCACAACTGGCACCCACTCGATGACTCATACACCCTCGGCTTCACTGCCTGCCGAGAGTTCTGCAGCCCCCTTTCAGGGGGCGACCCATATGGCAGCACAGCGTAACTCCACCAACATGACGACGCATTCCTCTGGAAGCGAAGATTCGCTAGAAGCAAGCGATGAAACCGACAGCGAGGCATTCAGGATGCCGCGCGACCACACGAGCCCACCGAGGGAGGATGCCACGCCCCACGCCAAATGTTCCCCCGCTTCCCGCTCAACGTCCTCGGGATCTCTCTCGTTGTCTGCGGCGGCTCGAGCGCCTACGGCGGCTGCTTCCCAAGCAAGGCGTGCGTCTTCAAGCTCTTTGTCGCGATATTCTCCTAGAACCACATCTCTTTCTTCGTCCTCGCAGGAACCTTCGCGCAGGTCGTCTTCAGGGAGCTGCGTCAGCAGCTGCTGACGGGGAACAGCCTCAATTCTGACTCCTCGAGTATGCGCCCCTAGAGTAGAAGTCTCAAACCTTTGCCGTTGCCCCCTTTTTTTTTCCTGGAAAGGAGGGCGGTTGTAGGAGGAGTTACTGCAGCACCGCATATCGTGCGGCTGTGGGAGAGTGATCAACGACGTCGCCCCTCCTTGCACACCCCAAGGAAACAATGACAGCAAAAAAACGGGATATGAAGCTCGCCATGAAGTGTGCCTCCCTCCTTCCCCTTCGCGCAACGAGCCCTGCGTGCTGCTCGACGCTCCCCTCGCCCCACGCCTCCCTTGCTAGATGCACATCAGAGGCAGATAGAGGGGTGCTGTGCTGGGCAGTGAGGGACACATGCGCACCGGACACAGAGACTGGTGGGATACACGAGGAGCACAAGAAGGGAGAGTGGGGCGTTAGAGGCAGGACACCCAAGAAGAGAAGACGAGCTCAGCCATTTTCCACTATTTTCGGGCTTACCGAGTAGGAAGAACCGCCATCGAAAAAGCAAAAAAAAAAAACATATCCGGTGCTGCGACATGGGAGAGGAACGGGTGTAGCTGGGAGACGTCTGAGGACCCTTCCAGACACTTCTGTAGGGCATCCTTATGGATGCCAGGGGAGGCGTCGACGAAGCAGCTCTTCATGCATAACTGCGTATGTGCGCAGCGCTATACGTGTGGAGGCGCCAAGATGAATGGGCGTTAGCCTCACATGCATCGGGGGATCCAGGGCTGTGGTCATGCTGCTGACGTTTTCTTTCTCCATACGTGCCTCTTCGTCAGAGACACAGACACACACGCACTTCTGACTCGCTGCATCTCTCTCCTCTGCCACCTTTTCATCCGGCGACTCAGCGCTGCGGCAAACGACGGGACGCGCAACGCCGAGCAGTGTTCTCACGCTCCACAGCTCTCCCTCTCCTTCTCCCTATCGTTCTCCTTCTCTCGCCTTCCTCTGCTTCCACCACGGCGACCGGAGGAAAGCACGCTCGACAAGGCACGCGAAAGGAGCATCGTTTACCTGAGCTAGCCGCCTCTTGCCACTGTCTTCATGTTGTAGTCGCTGCTCTATGGGTGTGTATCTAGCTGTTTTTGTGCCTTGACGTAGCCGGACCTTTTCTGCAGACTCGGAAGCGGAAAGAGAACGCGTCGGTAGATTACCCCGAGCACAGGACCCTCTGCCGTTTCTTGCGTTTCCGTAGACAACCCGCCGCGATCGGACCTCCGTTGGAGTTTTCTATTTCATGATGGCCAACGACACAGAGCCAGCGCAGTCGCCGTCTGCTGGGCTGGCAGCAGCGGCAGAGGAGAGTCAGCCGCTTCAGTCGTTGGAGTCCCACTCACTGCATGGTGAGTTGCACAACGCCGTTGATCAGGAAAAGTATGGTCGCGCACGCACCCACATAGCCGGCCTGGGCCACATTTATGCCAAGGATGTGTTCAAACAGTATCGTCGCACCTGGCTGACGCCATTTTTTGGCTCCAACGAGCCGGAGCCGACTTTCCGGCTGGAAGGAGCCCAGCACCCATGTCAAATGTTTTCTCGTGAGGTGCATCGGTGCCTGGAGGAGCACAGCAACGCCTTTGCCTTCTGCCAAACCCGTGTTGCGGCGTTTCAGCAGTGCTTGCGTGAGTTCTCCATGTGAGTCTGTGGCGTGTGTGTGTTTGTGTGTGCTTTCTCGACGAGGTTTCGTTGGCTATAGTCAATAGCTCTCGACCGCCTGCAGGTGCAGGCGAATATACGAGGGCTTGTTGGGAGAGAGATGGCAGCGCTGGTGGTTCATCAGCCGACATTTTTTTGCCTTTTCCTCGGGTGTGACCATTTTCAGCAATGCTACAGCGACACACACACTCACGGGGCCTCATCAGTACTTATGCATGTATGCTGACACACCATCGTAGAGACTGTGACGTGCACGGAAGACGGCACAAATTTGTAACTTGATAGGCGACGAAGAGAGGGACGAGGGCTTTTATTTGTAGTACTAGCCGTAGTAGACATACGCAGGAGGGCAGCTCTTTCCTTCTCTCTGTGGGACGACCTTTCTCATCCCTCTCGCCCGCCGCTCCCAAAAATATAGATAGTATTGTAGCAGGGCTCCTGCCCTTTCCACTTCCCTCTGGTTTCATGCTCTCTCTCTCCTTCCTTGTTGTGTGCTGGTATTGTGCATTACCGCTGCCGAGTCGGTGTTTATCTTCTTGCTCTTATGCGTGTCCTTCTGTTTTATTTTTCTTGCCGCTGTGATGTCTGCTCAGTGGGGTGTGCGCGTGCATATACATGCATGTGTGCGTGCGCACCCCCTGTTCTGCCTCTCGTCACTGCCACGAAGTCGAGGAGGAGGTACGCTTGGCTGGGAAAAATGTAGTGAAGATAGCTGGTGGCGAAGGGAGTAGGCGCGGGTTGTCGCCGCTCACCGCTGCCTCTCTCGCTGCTTGGAGCTTTTCCCCCTACCGCCCCTGGCAGCTTCCTCCCAGCTCGTCGTACGTGTGTATCTGACCCTTCACGCGATTGTGTGCCGTCGACGTGTCGATTGACCTTCTGTTTTTGTTTTCTCGCTCATTTCTTGTTCGCTGCGTTGTGTGGGTGGTGGTTATGGCTGAGCTTCGCTGCCGTGAAACCAACGGTGAGCGCTGGAACGTCGGCGTTTCTGCTCGTGCATGCGTAGGCGACTACCTCCCTTCCGGAGTCAGTGCCGAGCAAAACGTTGCTACGGCAATGGATAAGCCTCGGGGAAGGAATGAGGGGAGGGGGGGGTGCGCGCAGATGAGTGTTGGCTTCCGCAGCCGGACTCGGTCTGGGAAAGACTTTTATTCAAATAATGACTCATCGTGGAGCAGAGCGCGCACTCTTTCTTTTCGCCAGCTCCTCCGCAGTCCAAGGTTCATGCGCTTATGATTCTCTTATTTTGGCTCTCTTACTTTGCCGATGCTCTCTGCTGCCTCCCCCTTCTTTCAGATACACACGTGCGCACATTCACCTGAAGCACCATGAACTTGCTTCAAGTGGTGCAGACGTCCTACGAACCGGGCACATACATAATGGATGGCTGTCTGTGCAACGCCAGCTCCTCCTTGGCGTTGTCCCTCTCCACCCAGACCATCCGCATCTACGACACACAGGCGGCGACATTTCTGAGGGACATCAAGGAGCACACGCAGCCAATTCAAGACCTTTTGGTCACTCCTGCTCAGCCTAGCATGCTTTACTCTTGCCAGCGCGACTGCGGGGTTATGATGACGGATCTGCGCCAAGAACGAGCTGCGCACTTTTTGTGTGACATGTGCAATAGCGGTGCGGTCTGCAGTAGCATTGGCGTCACGCCATCTGCGCCGCTTCTCGCCGTCGCGGCGGACCGTGACATTCACCTGGTCGACACGCGGACCTGGTGCTCTGTGAAGTGCCTAGATCAGCTGCACGTCGATGAAGTCTCACGGCTTCGCTTTCTCGACGACAAAGTACTCTGCTCCGCTGGTGAGGATCAGATGATCAACTTCCTTTCAGTAGAAGAGGGGGTGATTGACGATGATGTGCTACTGCAGGCAGTGAACTGCGGCGAGGTGGTCACTAAAATGAACTGCTTCCCCGAGATGGGCGTGACGGCGATGGTGGGAAGTTGTGAGAACGGCTATGTGTTTCCCTACGACCTGGAGCAGCGGGAGACGCGTCATGACCGTCCCAGCTTTGAGATGTATCTTGTTGACTGGTGTGTGGTGTCTGGCCAGCTGCATCTTGTCTCCGGCGTACGGGATGACAACGGCGACGCTGGCCAACTGCAGGTGCTGAACTGGGAGAGTAGGCAGGCGCAGACCCTGCCCAAAGTGCACAAGGAGCTCGGTCGTGTTGCTATCGGCTTTGGAAACCGCCTCATAACCGGTGGTGAAGACGGCATGTTGGCCTACTGGAAGCATGGCGACTTGCTGCCGTCCGAGATGACCACGCCCAACGGGTACAGTGCACATCGCACGGGCTTCGGGAAGGTATTTGCGAACAACCGAACGCACGAAGGGCGTGACAGCGGTGGGTACGGTGGCGGGCGTGGTGGTGACGGCCGAGGTAGCGGTAGCCATCACCGAGGTGGTCGCGGTCGGCCCTACTGAGGCTCACGGGTGCACCGTAGCTGTTCACTGCAGCAGACAACCCACTTCACAACCTGTGAGTGTGGAGCTGCCTACATGAACACAAGCAAGGTGCTTGGCACGTGCCGTGCGTCGGAGCCTCGCCAATGGCCCAGTCTACGCGAAAAGCATATCCAAATAGACAAGAAGGCGTTTCTGGTGACATGCTCTCACACCCATGCTCGCACCGACTCACGGCTCACACTCCATGAGTTCGAGAGCCACGGCTAACCCCCCTAAAAAGGAGAGCACACCAAGGAGGAACGATTGTACAGAGGAGGCGGGGGCGTCCTTTCAAGTATGCCTACCCCCCCCCCCCCCTCCCCCTCCTCGTCGCCGAGCGCACTGCCGCAGCCCGGAGTCGTCTTCCTTTCGGCACGTGTCTGCCTCTCACACGCGAAACGACTAAAGTGCATACAATCAGACAAATGAATAATCCCCCCCAAAAAAAAGGAGCAACGACAGACAACCACAGGGGGGGGGGAGGATGTGCATGTGGACGCAGAGGGAAGGAGTGCGACGCGACAGCGGCCTCTCTTTGGCATTGTAGCCGTGCATGCGCGCTCGTGGCCACCATCTTCATGGTGCACTCAGCATCGAGTGAAGGGAGCCCTTCGTTTCTCTCTTCGTCTCTTGCTTCTTGTGGATAGCCCCCCCCCCCCCCCCGGGCTCGGAAGTGTCTGGGGCCTTTTCAAACGATGCCCAGCACACTCCTCGCGTCCCCTGTAAGGCGAAGCGCTTCTCTCTGCACTGCATGGCACCTCTGTCTCCCTGCTTTGGGCGGGCACTTCGACTGCTTTCAACTGGCATGAATCTCTCCTGCGCGTGCTGGCGGCTGTACGTTCGTCTGCTATGTCTTGCCTACTGTTACCCACACGCGTGTCGTCAAACACCGCTTACAGAGCGTGCTCCACCGCTGCTTCTCGTTTCAGGATTCCTCACTGCTTTGCCGCGCAGCTGTCGCGCAGCCCTCTGCATGGCACTGTGGGCGCTTACCACTACATGCATTCTTTTTAATTCTGTGCTTCCTCTTGGAGCCTTTTTTTTCTCTCCACCTCCGCCACGTTTTGGCTGACGCTCGCGCATCGCCTGTATGCTATCTTCACAGGATGCAGAGGTTCACATCGCTGCGGTGGTGTCTGACGCTCGGCGTGCGGCGGCGACGTTTCCTGTCCAAACCCCCGAAGGCGGCGCACTTGGGACGAATCCGAAAGTTCGACTCCCACTCTTGTCCATTGCTCTTCCACCCACTGATGTCGACGCAGTGAGCTCGTTTATTGCCGCTCCAAAGGCAGAGGCACATGCTTTACTCCTGCCCTGAAGGGAAAGTTCCACCCCTCTTGATGCCAGTGGTAACTCGAGTGGAGGAGGCGCAGCATGCAGGAACCTCCCCAGAAAAAAAAAATATATATGAGTGCTGACGCACCGCACAGCGCTCCCCCTTTGCCACCTCACCACCCATCACGACATCCTCCACGTGCGCCGGCACTTAATCTTGCTATCCACACCTACGGGGATGAGGTGACTCCTACTCAAACCCTGCACACTCTCCTGTTCTGTGAAGCAGAGGAGTGCGCGCAGCGACACGAAGGTCCATCCAGACGCAGCGAGAGGAGGAGAGATACATAACCCCGTCCCCAGGTGTTGTTTTCGTACCGTTGTACGCCGACTGCGGACCAGCTTTCCGCTTCTTTATACCCGCCTCTTCCTTTTTCTAAGGGGTGTGCACAGGTGTCGTCGGGAGCAGCACAGACGTGTGCTGCACGTTCTCCGCGCATCAGAGACCCTATGGACTCTACGGCTACCAGCAGAAAGAAGACCGAGGTGGGCCACACAGAGGAGAATGCGGCATGCGAGAGGCAGAAGAAGTGGGATTGCAAGCTAACTGCACCTTCCAACCATTTTTGTCTTCGGTGAAAGAGGCTGATTGTGAGCGCAAGACCACCAAACGAGCGCGTTCACACAGCGTTGGAGCAGAAGGCACGACGGGTGCCCGCGGAGCCGAGGTGAGCCCAGACGGCGGCAGCGGTGCTTTGTCTCCCCGCGAAGGGAGCTTATCGGCAGAACAGCGGACACTTTCGAGCTCGTCGAGGCAGTTGTTGGATATCACGGAACGGGGTGTGGGATTCACTGCCGTACCGTATCGCGGAACTTTGGCATAGGGCGAAGGAGGAGAACAGGTCGATCTTGCACACCTGCGTTTCTCGCTCCAAAGCAGGTAAGCATCCGCTCACGTGCGTGGAGGGGAGGCGCTGCGAGAGCCTCATCTACGCGGGATCAGAGCACTTTGTACACTATATAAAAGGCGAGCCGACTCCTTTGACATCAATACCGGACCCTGAACAGGGACGAAGGTGCAGTATCCATGTTGATGCCCCAGCTCAACAGAGTCTCGCTACGGGACAGGTCACCTTCGTGGAAGGGGAAATCCAGCGGTGCACGGCCGTGGACTTTTGGTACACCGCAGCACCGTACTCCTACCTGCAGCGGCGTGCATGAGATGGAGACAGGCAACGGCGGTAGTGCCGCTGCAGCTCTGTCGCAGATGTTTGGTCGCTTCTTCCGAGAGAGAGAGAGCGATGAGCGCGCAGCGCTGCGGGCGTTTAGTCAGCTGATAAAGAAGTGGGCGCACGCGGAACCGCATAAACCAAGGACACCCAGTAACGGGGCGCGTCTGCGGCGGCACGAACTCATCGTGATGAGGAGGGGCACTCCTCGATGGGTCAGCGTCCACCGGGCACGCCATACCACAAGGACATGGCAGCGGTGATTGCCCTTGCAGGCGGCGGGGCGTGAACTGCTGAGAGCGCACTACTCCACGTAGACACCAGTCGGCCTTTGACTGCTGGCGACACCGTCCTTCGACGCTCTGTAGGCAGAGCGAGAGCGAGAGCGGCTACAGCGGCGGCGCGGTGAATTCGCCCATTTGAGGCGGGGGAGCAATGCGAAGGTAGTCACTTTTTACCCTTTCCTCGATGAACGGAGCTTTGCGCTTGCAGAGGAGCGTTCTCGAGGACTTTGGGAGGGCAGCGTTGCAGCAGCCTAGACCGCGCGAGGGCGGCGCGCCTGCACTGCGGCGGCAGCCGCCGAGGGGAAAAGGGCGGCCCGTTCTGCACAAGCGCACGCCCGCTACCCCGCCTCCTCTCAGCAACAGACGGAGTCGGATTGCCGACGGGAAGAGGAGACGCTGAGCGAGCGCAGCGGCGACGTTAGTGAGTGTCGCTTCCGCCCTGCTGTGTCGCAGCTCACGGAGACGATGATGGAGAGGAAATCGAACGACGTTTATAACACCAATGGTCACAAACCTGTGCAGCAACTCAATGATGCTCTCATGAGTTGCCCACGTAATGACTCGGTAGCTGCTGTTGCTGCTGCTGCTGGCACAGCTCCTCTGTTCCCGTTGGTCAAGCGGACACTTCTTGCTGGAAGGATGCGCACCACCACCAGTGCAACCACAAGGGATGCAGTACCTGCTTCGCTAAAGGACTTGGCGCAGTCAACCATCGACAGCGCTAAAGGATGGGCCGCTCTCCACTTGGTGTCACCACCGTCGCACCAGTAGAAAGAATGCATCTAGGTGAGCATCGGACTTGAACCCGCCAGTGGAGGCCGCCGGCTCACCCGTCGAGCAGCATCGCTGTCGGCGTGGCATACCTCACAACGGTGCTTGAGCGCTTTCTGCCCGTGATAGCAGCGGGATGTCCGGCGAGGCCGCTATGCCTGGCCCATCAGGCGTGCATCCATCAAACGCTACCCTCGAGGACACGGTGGCCACCGTGCACATTGCAGGCGCTCCTTCCTCAACATACCTGCGACAGTTGGAGGCGGAGCTATAGGATGCACTGAAGGACTGGCCGAAGTGTGCTGGAGTGCATGCTTGTAGAGTGAGGCAAGCATATATCCCCCGAAAAGTGTGTGTGTGTGTGTGTGTGTGAAGCTGTGGCGCCCGGTGGCGCTTGATGACTGCCCCTGGCCACTACTGCACTTGCGAGAGACGTGCCAGAAAGGGGGCCAGGGCTGGAGGAGGCGGAGCGCACCGAATGCACACAGAGAAGAAAATAAAAAGAACACAGAAGGGAGCCGCCGTGGCTGTCCCACACAGGTGCCGCGCACATGCACACGCACCCGTATTTGTACGGGTGATCTTTCCTGTCATCCCCCCAACGTGGCTCTCTTCCACTGCTATTATTATTATTATTGTTTCTGGCAGATTGCATCTCTTTTCTCTAACCTGTCCTGTTTCCTCTTGTGCATTGCCCGGCGCTCTGCGTAACGCTGGCGACAAGTGTGTGTGTTTGTGTGTCTGCGTGTGTGGGACACTCACAACGTAACAGAATCATACGAAGAGGAGAGCAAAGAAGGCAACAAGAGCAAAGTACAGAGCTCGTGACGTTCTGCCAGTGCTAGAACGGCATCTCCCCAATTTTTCCAGACACACACACACCTCCTGCAGCAGAGTTTCTCTGCCCCTTCTCTCCCACTTCCACAAAGCTCGAGTGAGTGCCACAATACCAAACAGCTCTCTTAGAATGAAGTCGACGGCGGTGGCGGGGTCGCCCGAGACGTGGCGGCGCAGCTCTACGAGAAGCTTTGCGGCACTCAGCGTACTCATAATGATTGCTGTCATCGGTGTACATTGGACGACGTTGAGCCGTGAACATGTCGATTTGCCGATGGATCGCGTTCTGGCAGACTTGCAGGCGAGCTGCTCCACTCCGGAAGACGCCCCCGTCTTGGCCTCTGTCAAGCTCCCTCCCGCATTTTACGGGTTGGGTGTTTGGGTGGACTCTCCGGCCTTGCTTCCGAGCGTACACGCGGCGCTTACGCTGATGAAGGAGCGGTTGACAGACGGCCAGAGCACTGCGGCTGAAACTGTCCCGCTTCCGACACACTCGCTTTACACGTTTGTGCGCCTGCAAGCGGAGGCGCGCGACAAAGTCGTTGCCGCACTCAAGGAAGCACAGAGCGGAAATCTCTCGAGTGAGGATTCGGTGAGGCACACGCTGGAGCAGCTAGCGAACCAGCAACAGCTTGGCTTGCCGACACTGAAACATGCCTTCCTACCTGAGGTTGGTCAAGAAGTAGAACTTCTTGCCCTGTCGCTCTTTAGTGTGCCGGCCTCTGTGCTGCCGGGGGATGCAGCCAGCAAGGTGCAGTGCTTCATTCTGGATGTGCGGCAAGCGTACTGCATGCTTCCTGTGGAAGAACCAGATGCCTCTGATCCTGCTTCCTCCACTAAGACGCATTATTCGGCAGCCGCTCTCACACCTTTGTCGTACCGACTGCAGGCTGCTTCACTGGAGGCTGAGGTGCGCGCCGCACTTCTCTCTGTCGTAACACAGCAGATCGGGTTGGCTTCTTTCAAGCCTGCCGACGTAGAGGCATGGAAGCGGTCGCGGGAACATCAGGGTTGCCTATATACGATCGCCTCTGTGACGAGCACGCTGCGCTCCATTGCATCAAATACAAACATGGCCGTCCCACAAAGCACAAAACGCATCCTTGCAGTCTTGGAGCACCACGTGAAGTCCCGCTCCTTCGTGCGAGCCGCGCGAGCTGCCGACGACCTGCAGTTCTACCCATTGCTAACCCCACAACTATATATTCCGTGGGACCATTCCGTTGTCTTGCAGATGATCGTGCTGCTGCCGTTAGTGTCCAACGCGTTGGTGGCTGTGCGCTTTTGCATCGAGGAGCGCTATCTCAATCGCGTTCGAGCAAGAGCTGCCGCTGAGGCAAAGAATTCCAAGAAAGACCAGTGAAGGTTCCGAGATTCATTCAAAGCTGCGCAGAACGGAGGGGGTCTTGAACGAAGGAGGAGGGAGGAGCGAAGTGGCGGGGACGGGGAGTGCAATGCGCGTGCGTTTCCCTGTTTGTCATGCGGTGTTGCTGTGCAATCGAGCGCCGGCAGTGCGTGCCACGCCTCATCTCTCCCTCAGCGTCACAATTGGTGACGAGATGGCCTTGAGTTTTTTTTGTTTTTGAAGCTTACAGGTGGCGAGCAGGCTATCAGCGTAGCCGTCATTGGTTGTGGGTGTCACGTGCACAGGCACACATGCCTGTGCATAAAAATGAGGCTTCCTCAGCAAACGTTGTGTCCAGTAAGGAGGAGGAACTGCCCCTGAGTGGGGTGGGGGTGGCGACACCCCTGCATGCACAACCCCATTCCTCTTCCTTTTTTTCCTCGCTTCACACGCACATGTGGGTGCGTGCTTGCCTGTTCATCTATCTGCACGCGGTGCTGGCAGTCTGTGCCTGGGGACAACCAGGCGCACCCCCACTTTGTATTCTTTCGTTTGACAGAGAGAAAGAGGTGGAGAACCTTTTATTTTTGTTTTACCCGAGTCATTACTGGCGCGCGCGATTGGCTAAGCCGTCTTTGGCATCGCTCACGCACTGGTCTTACTGTCTTCCTTTCCTTATGAGTGCCTGTGAATACGGGGGGTCTTCGGTTCTACATGCGCTGATGTGACACCCTCCGCTCCTTGTGCGCCACATCATGTGTATGAGGTTGTCCATGTGCGATGGCCGCAGCGATGCTCATGCAGGAGAAGTCATGAAGAGATGAAGGGGGCAAACAACCTCAGGCCCGTCACACACCACGTTGGAACACATTGGAGGGTGTGCGCCCTGCTCCACAGCGAGACTATCGAAACGGAGGCGCTGTGCCAGCGGGTACGAGAGACGGAGTTCCTCACGCGCACTTGTTCTCCTTTCTCCCTTGGAGTGCCTACCACACTGCTGTTGTCGCAGGCGTGACAGGCGGTAGAAGGTGAGCCTGCTTCATCATCCTCACCTATTCTCTGCTCTTGCGTATGCGTATGTGCGTATGTGTATACCTACTCACTTTCAGCTTGCGATAACTTTTTCGCTGTATGTCTCTTCCTTGACCTTCACCTCTTCGATGCGGATAACAACAAGGAGTGTCTCTCTCTCTCTCACACACACACACACACACCTACACCGACCCCGTTCTTCCCCATCGACACAGGGGCACGCGCGCGCGCATGCGCAGTGGCGGCCATGGAGAGCACTCACTTGCAGCCCAAGGTGCACGGCGGCGCCACTCCCGTTATTGAGCGCTTTCTCTCTAACAAGCACCCACAGCAGCGTTACTCCATGATCTCCTCATCCGAGCCCTTCGCAGGCAGCGGCAGTGCCAGTGGAAAGAAGCCTGGCTCTGATGACGACGACAAGACCCAAAGGAATTTTTACGGCAGGAATACGCTAGAAGCCTCGGACGCCCTAATGGCACCGACGTATCACCGCATCATGATCGACGGCGATGAGGGTGATAAGGACTACCTCAAGTGCGTGGGCATTATGGCACAAATCATTCGGTCTCGTCAGACGTACAAGGATACGGACCA
Organism: Leishmania tarentolae; assembly: GCA_033953505.1. Lineage (NCBI taxonomy): Eukaryota > Euglenozoa > Kinetoplastea > Trypanosomatida > Trypanosomatidae > Leishmania > Leishmania tarentolae. The sequence continues at coordinate 1,002,273 of CP119856.1, read as the reverse complement.
AGGGCAGCTAGAGGTGCCACTAACAGCAGAGGAGCTAGAGAGGCGCTACTGTAGCACCACTGCGGCCGCTACTGTGGTGTCGGCGGGGTCGCAGAGTGCCTCGTCGTCTTTCCCTCCTTCGTCGGCAGCCTGTGAGACGCGGAAGCACCTGCTATCACAGTCTCATGATTCCGCAGCGGCCGCCTCGCCCATGGGACTCGAGTTTTGCCACGGCGTCTTCCGCTTTGATGGCATGCGCACTTCTATCGTGCCATGGGAGCAGTACGTGCGTGATATATGTGCCGTCTACGGGGCCATCGAGAACGGCCCGTGTCTTTCCACCGCCCGCATGCGCCTCACCTCCATCGCAGAGAAGTTCCGCCTGTACCTTTTGCTTAACCGCGAAATCGAAGGTAGCTGTGATGAGCTGTACCGCGATGGTGGCGTCTACGCCCCGTGCACGCGCGTCGACAATGGCGTGAACATGCACACGTCTGTTGTGGCGCCGGTGCTGCTTGAGTACGTCGTGACGACGGCGCTCGAGCAGCCGAACGCTCCCCTCTATATCGACCCCCAGACGCAGCAGGTTGTGACACTCGCTGCGTACTTTGAAGCTGGCGGCATTCAAGACCCACGCGAGCTCACAGTGGAGGGACTTGGCTTGCAACCGACACTATACCGCAACAAGTATTTGCCATACGACCCATTCGATGCCAAGCTTAACCCCGCTGGCACTTTTGGTGCGACGCTCCTGCAGGCACTCTTGTCAACTGAAGGCCCATGCCACGGCAACTTATGCGGCGTGCTACTCCGCGCCGAGCTGGAGCAGCGCGAGTACCAGAAGCAGCACATGACGGCGACCGAGATGGCACTGGAGATCTGCGGGCACCACCCGGAGGAGCTCACACGACTCGCAGCATGGGTGCATCGGCAAGGCTTCAACAAGTTTTCGCGCAATCGATGGGTGCTGGTGATTCAGCGGGAACGGCACTCCACGAAGCAGTTGGTGCTGAACCAGCTCCCCTCTCTCTGCAACACCGTCGGCGATCAGCTGCGGCACATTTTCTATCCCCTCTTCATGGCGACGCTATGCCCACACGATCCGCAATGGCTCGACGTGGCGCAGTTGCTGTGCCACACCGGTGCCATCGGCATTCGAACTTCTGCTGTCGTGCGCTCTGAAAATTTCAACACTACTCGTGTGGAACCGGACGCGATTCCGTGCAACAACGCATCGCGTGAGAATGGGCAGACCACGGAACACGGAAACGCTACGGTGCACGGTGGTGGGTGCAGTGACTACTACTTCTTTTACTACATCTGGGCTAATCTGGTGTCGCTGAATGCGCTGCGTACACGCTTCGGCCTCAACACACTTCTCTTCATGCCGTCCGTGAATGAGAAGGCACCGGCGTACGATCAACTTGTCAGCTCCTTCCTGCTCGGCGACGTTGTTCACGACGTGAGCTCGCTCGCGCAAAGTTGGATTATGCAATTCCTGTACATGTACTGCCGCATCGGCATCGTCCTCTCACCCTTGCGCGACAACGCGCTCAGTACCGCGTACTTTGACAGTCCGTTCGTGAAGTATTTCCGCCAAGGGATGCGGGTATCCATTAGCACATCCGACCCGCTGTACTTCCATCATCACGAGTCACAGCCGCTTATCGAGGAGTATGCGACACTGAGTAAGCTGTGTTGTTTGACGCCGATGGACACGATGGAGCTGGGGCGCAACAGCGTACTGAATAGCAGCTTCCCGCCGGAGGTGAAACAAGCTTGGCTGGGCGAACGCTTTTCTCTGCTAGGGGCAGAAGGCAACGACCTGCGTCGCTGCGGTGTATGCGACTATCGTCTGCAGTTCCGCCATGAGACCCTTGCGCATGAGGAGGCGCTGCTAAACCAACTCCTGTCGAAGGCGGGTATCAAGGCTGAGGGCGGTGTAGGCTCTGGTGTTGACGGTGGTGACAGCGACGGCGGAGCGCTTTCACTGCACCTCATCCCCTACGCCCAGTCGGTGCTGGTTTCTGACCTCGTCCAAAAGTCTCGACACTCGCGCCGCATGAACTACACAGACCAGCGCATTGTGTACCCCCGCATCGACATCTACTACGGCGACCATCGGTCGGGTTTTGCGACGGACGCGGTGGCAGCGTTGCGGCATGTCGTCTTGCTCCGTCAAAAGTATGTCGGAAATGCTAACCGTACCGCGGTGGCTGACGCCAACGTGCACGTCGAAGACGTCTTCAGCACCAACCACCAATTTGATGAGGCGCAGTGGGAGTACAACACGTACTACGGCGTGTGCATCTTGTCGCAACAAGGCAAGACGCCACAGTGGCCGGCGTTCCTCCCAACCATGACTGAGTTCATTCGCGACATGTCTGTGATTCGGCAGGCGGCAAGCTCGGTGGCTCTGCAGCGGCTCGCGACGCACCGACTCAGTCTTCTTGAGCAGAAGTTCCTGCTACACCTCTCCATGAACATCTCCAACGAGGCTGGCAAGAAGGAAGAGAAGGAGTGGAACAACCGTGATTTTTTCACTGCCTACAAGGTGGACACCAACGTGCACACTGACGCCGGCTCAAACGCTCGCACGCTGCTGGAGTTCTTCGTGGACAAGGCCCTAAATCATGGCGAGGACGTCGTCTTCGAACGCGACCATCACCCCGTCACGCTCAAGGAGCTGCTGAGCGAGTACGAGATTGACGTGCACCATATCGCCGTCGACGAACTTCACCACCGTCTAAACACGCACCCCGACCTACGCGAAATCTTCCTCTCACCGTTTAACTTCATGCAAGGCCGCTACTTTGCTGAGCTGACGAAGCGCACTCTGGACATCTACGAGGAGGATGCCTTCAGCTACGCCGAGAACCGGCTCTCTATCACGGGCACCTCCGAACAGGAATGGTACGATCTGGCGCACTGGTTTGATCGGTACGGCATGGCCAGCTCTCGTAGTCGTTGGATGGTGTGCCTGCCGTGGGAGTACCGCCGCTTACGCCGAAGCGGGGTGCTGAAGAACTTTGGCGAGTTTCTCGACAATGTCTTCCATCCGCTGTGGGAGATCAGCATGCACCCGGCGAAGGACACAAAGTTCCACTACCTACTGGCGCACCTGTCTGGCTTTGACTGCACCTCAGATGAATCAAAGATCGACCTCCCGCTCACGGACGTCTCTCCGCACGACTGGAACAGCGACTTGAACCCACCGTACAGTTACTACATGTACTACATGTGGGCAAATATCACGTCTCTCAACGAGTTCCGGGCCTCGCGTGGGCTGAGCACCTTCACACTGCGTCCGCAGTGCGGGGAGCGCGGCGGCATGGACCACCTCGTGAGCGGTTTCTGCTTGGCCAACAGCATAAGTCACGGCGTTACGCTGGCGCGGCACCCTGTGCTAGAGTACATGTGGTACATTGCCCAGGTCGGCGTTGCAATGTCCCCACTCAGCAACACAGCTGGTGCCTCTGCCTACCTTGAGAACCCTTTCCCGGTCTTTTTCCATCGCGGCTTGAACGTCAGCTTGGCAACGAACCAGCCCCTGTACTTCCACTTCACGCGTGAGCCGCTTGTCGAGGAGTATTCTATTGCCGCAAAGCTGTGGAAGTTTGAGCTGAACGACATGTCCGAGATTGCGCGCAACAGCGTTTTGCAGAGCGGCTTCTCGGCTGCGTGGAAGGAGAACGCGCTCGGCCCGCGGTATCAGCTGCGCTCTACCCTTGGCAACGACGTGCGCCGCAGCCGAGTGTCGGATGTTCGCGTGGCGTACCGGTATGAGGTGTACCACACAGAGCTGAACTTTCTGGACGAACAGCTTGCCGCCGGTTCTTCGAGGCTTCCCGGAAGCGTGTCGGTGCCCGAGACTGCGCCGCTACCTGCGGAAAGGGAGACCAGCGGGGGGCGTCAAAACCGCCTCTTTAGTGGAGTTTCTCGATTTTCCACCGACGCCGACTGTGAGCCTGCGGGTGGTGCTGTCAGCTCTCGTGCCCCCGCTGCATCGTCACAGCGGATGCCTCGGGCTATGAAGCTGCTAGAGGAGGAGCTGGCGATTTGCGGGGACGCTGCAGTGACGAATATTTGGAACGGAGTGGTATCGACTTCACTGTTACGGCCTTCCTTCAGCAACGCGGATAAGTCATTGGCGTGGCTGCACACGACTAACTCCCGAACTGTGCAGTTGTCGAGGAACAGTGCCTCAGGATCACTCTCGACGCAGATGGACTCACGGGCGGCGCAGTTACGTGCAGAGATTCAACAACTGGACGCGGAATTAGCCCGCATGCGATCCCTCTCGCTACAAATAGCTGGCCAAAACAATTCGATCGCAGTGCAGGTGAATGCTTTGCGCGAGCAGCTTCAAACAGAAGGACTGGCCATCCTGGGCGGTCTGTACGGCGGCACGAACGAAGAAGAAGTGGTGCCGTTGTCGAATGGCGGGTGTGTGGTGACTGGGGCACCCACAGTGGAAAGAGGGGAAGACGATGGTGGGCACGAGCCGCTCTAAACAGCGCGTCTGTTTACCGTGTTTCCCTTTTTCATGTTCTCCCCCCTCTGACTCCATGCTAGTGACATGGCACATGATGCAATGTACATACGCCCAACTACGTTGAACGGACTGCTTGAACGCCACTGTGCTCTTCCCGTTCCATGCGATTGCTTTCCTGTGAATGCCACCAATGTACATAGATCGGCGAACTTGTCCGCCGCTTGCCTTTTGAATCCCTTATATACATAAACGATGGCACCTTGACCAGTATTAACGCCTGTGAGACGGTACCCACGCCTGCGCACGCGTTCGACCCTCGCTTTATCGACCCAACGCCGCTCAGCTCTTTCCTATGACGTCAGCACCAGCAGCAACACGGACGGGCAGAAGGGGTCCCCCCGCGAAGGAAAGTGCATGCGAACCACTCAGAAAAGTGAACCAAATGCTTGTGGTGGTGCTTGCGCGGCAGCTGGAGTGAAAGTGGGTAGGTGGGGGAGGGAAGGGGAGGGGAGGGGGGCGACCTTTGCCCTGCGCACTGTCCATACGTTGAAGGCATGAAACGCTCTCTACAGATGGGAGGGCGAGGGTGATGCTTCCAGCGTCCCCCGCATACACAATGACGTTGTGGCCCTCGAGCAGCGCCCTACACCCTTTGCTCGTCATCCGTGATGGTGTGCCCACTCCCCATTGTATTCAGGGGATCCCCAACGCACTCTCTCACCTCGTCATCTCTGCGGTGCCTCTCTTTCCTCGCCATCTGGTTGCCTTCGCTTTCCATAGTTGTGGTGTACACAGAACCCCCTTCCCCTCGCCCTCTTCCTATCCGTCCAGCACACTCACAGGTGTTGCACGCGTGCACACACGCACACGAAGAGGCGCAAAAAAGAAAAGAGCCACGTGGTTGTTGCCCTTGACCGAATCAGACGCCCTACCTTCTCTTTCGCTTCGCACCACGAGTACGTTGGTTCGGGGTGGGAGCCGCACCCCGTTACCCCACACATCCCCTTCTCCAGCACCACTGTGCCGCCAAGGGGGAAGGGGCCAGACCGGAAGTAGGCAGCGCCGAAGACGTGCGTGTTTTGCCCCCGGCTCTGCCTGTCTGTCGTATCGTCCGTTGTATTTTTGTGTTATTGGTGTTTCCATATCGTACTTGTGCACCTTTTCCGGTGTCTGTCAGTCTGGGTCGGATCGCATCCTTTTCTCGAGCCAGCCGCCTGCTCCACGCCTATCATGCCGCCACCGCTGCGCTCCAAGGCGGAGTCCGTCCAACGCGAGGAGGTGAGCGAGTTGATGGAGCCGAGACGGTCCATGTCCGTTCGCGACACTCTCTACGGCCAGCTCGAGTTCCCGCCAGTGATCCGCATCTTGACAGACTCACCGGTGGTACAGCGGCTGCGCGACTTGAAGCAGCTGGGAAACTCTTTCTACGTCTACCCAGGTGCCACGCACTCCCGCTTCGAGCATTCTCTAGGTGTCTGCTACCTTGGCATGGAGCTGTACCGCAGTATTTTGGATGGCCATCGAAAGGAACAGAGAGACTTTGGTGTCCCAGAGATCGCGAACCTGACGCGCAAGGCAGCGCAGAAGGACAGGCATTGCATCGGGATTGCCGGCTTGTGCCACGACCTCGGACATGGACCACTGTCGCACTTGTTTGAGTCGTTTGTGCGCTCCTCTGCGCGGCCCGAGGAAGTGCAGCTGCGCAAGTGGTCGCATGAGCAGGCGAGCATCATGCTGCTTCGCAAGATGTGGTCGGAGAACGAGACGGAGCTTGCCGAGCTTGGATTTACGGAGGTCGATCTGCGCTACGTGGAGCTGCTGATCAACGGCCTCGCACCCGGCAAGGCGTGGCCGGACAACGTTGGACGGCCAAAGTGGGCGCGCTTCACGACGGAGATTATCGCGAACAAGCGCAGCGGGCTGGATGTGGACAAGATCGACTACATTCAACGAGACTCTTTGGCGTGCCTTGGTACGCCGACGTTCGTCTCTATGAGTCGTCTTTTTCAAGGTGCACGGGTCGTCCTGGATGAAAACGACGAGACAACCATTGGCTACCCCGACAAGCTGGACGGCGTCATCGAGGAGATCTTCCTCGCCCGCTCCCACCTTCACCGCATTGTCTACCAGCATCGTGTAACCAAGGTGATTGATCTTATGACGCTGGATGCCCTGCGCGCTGCTGGGGACGTGCTCGAAGTCAGCAATGGCAAAGACGCCGTCATGCCGCTGCGGTCATGCGTGCTGCACCCCGACTTCTACGTGCACGCGAGCGACTGGATCGTGCTGGCGATTTTGCACGGCAGCAACAGAACGATGGCTAGCTCATTCGGCAGAGAGGTCTCGGTAGAGCATCGCTCTGAGAGGCTCGCCGAGGCACGGAGCATTTTGCAGCGCATCCAAAGTCGGCACCTGTACACGACGATCGGCTTGTACCGCCATAGCGAAGAGACCTTGATGCATGCAGGACGTCTAAACTCCATGGAAGGGTCCAGTCAGGAGGTGAAGCAGGAGGTTATGATTCAAGAGTTGCTGAACGATATTGAAGTGACGAACCTGGACTTGTCGGTGAAGCTGCGGGAGTGGTCGCGGCAGTCCCGTGGAGTAGCAGCGATTGAGATTCTGCAGGCTGAGATTACACAAACGGCTGGGGACATGGATAAGAAGCAAAGCCCAGTGAGCGCTACCTACTTCTTCAATCCGAGGCAGGCTACGCACTCCCGCGTCGAGGCACACTCCTCCTGCAACGTGACGACAACGTTGTTTGTGAAGATGGGCTCAGTGTCCTCGATGGTGGTCGTGTGCCGCATGCCGTTGACTCCGCAAGAGAAGGAGGCGCTACGAGTCAGCTTCTCCTGCGTCGCGGATCGGCTTGGAAAGACGGACGCGAGCTCGTTTTCCTGCACCCCCATGAGCCAACGGGGTCGCACTGCAGAGTTATCGCAGCAGACGGCCTGTGTGCCACAGGAGGCATCCGCCGCGACGCCAAATCGCTCGATGATAGGGGAAGAGGGAACCACGTCCTCCTCACGCGGTGAATATCCTGCGGTAAAGCGGCTAAAGCTGGACCTGGACACCCAACTCTCTCGGCAGGGCGACGTTGACGTTGACGTTGACCAGAGATGCAAATGGATTGCTCAGAGCGACGCGACAGCGAGCTCCCTTGGGCTGGTGGCACCGGCGGGGGATGATCAGGCGACAGAGAAAAATCAGGACGACGACGATGATGACGGGGAGGAGGACATCCTCAGCTTTCTCTAGGGTATTTCAACAAAGGGGGGAGGGTAGGATGCCTGATGGGTGAACGCGAGCGACACTAAAGGAGATGGACAAGGGGGAGTTGATCGGCGAGGTACTTGTTCCTGTGAACGGAGGAGCGCAAGAGGAGTGGAGGCGGAGTGCGTGCTCGTCTGCGCGTCAGCTTGATCCATCAAAGGGCTGCCGATCGCCCGGCGTTCCTTTGGTATATTCCCCCTCTTTCTCTCTCCCCCCCTCTCTTGCGTTTTCTTCGGATCACCTCTTCCACTTGCTTGCCAGCTCTCCGCGACCCTCTCTTCTCTGGTAGTGCAGCTCCAATCACTGGTGTGAATAAATCAGGTGCTCACCGCCGCGGCCCCCCAGCCTCATTGCTATATACAGTATGTTGAACCGCGGGGCGCCGCCTCTCCCCATCTTCCTCCCTCTGTGCAACGCCATTGACGGTTTTGCTGTTTGTTTTTCGAATTGCTGCGCGCGAGTGCCTATTCGCGCACACACCTTCATCTCAGCCGGCCTTCTTGCCTGCCCTTGTGCATGTACTCTTCTCACACTGGGGCGTCAGTAGTCCGATGCCCCGTTGTGCAGCGTAGGCGCCACTACTAGTCTCCTCCACGCTTTCCACTACAACCGTCACACTCGCCTTTTATACAGACACGGCGCATGCGATGCGGATAAGATATTTTGGAAGTTAACCGACCATGAAAACGAATGGAGTCCCTCTTGTGCGAGGAGCGCTCTCTACTTGTGCTTGTGCGCAACAGCGGCAGCAGAATTGCGTGTATCGCGCGCACGCAATTTTTTTCCCGACTCGTTAAGCTCTTCCAAGGTGCAGGGATTCTTTTGTTTTTGTTCTCCGCCTCGTGTAGGCGAGCTGACCGAGCGTGGGCTCTCATGTAGGGGTTCCACCTTCTTCCTTACATCCACCACCGCGTTTATTCCGGTTTAAATGTTTCCCACTCTCTCTCTCTGATAGTGCAGGATTTGCAGCCGGCACCTGCACAGTGAGGGCGCGCCTGCCACACATTGCCACTACTTCACTCTCCTAATGCTTTTCCCTTTCTTTTCTGAACGTCGTACTCACCGCACTCCACACTACGTGTCAGCAGCGTGCGGGGGCCGAAAAAGAGAAGCGATAACATCAGCGAAAGGAGCGAGAAAGAGACTCGGCCTCTACGCCGCACAGCTTGTGCACCCCATTCCCCATTGGAAAGAACCACACCGTCACGTCTCTTCCTTTCATGTCCGTGTCTTTGTTACTTCCGAAGTTGCCAAGCGGGCAGCAAATAAAAGAAGGGCAACTACCGACCGCCGTGCAGGAGCATCTGCGCGCGGTCGCTTTACAGGTATTGCAGCGCCTTTTCCTGCCTATCTGGCGTCGGCACCGCCTTCGAAAAGCTCGTCTTGCGCTCAACCAGAAGATCTTGTTGAGTCATGCGTCCCCGGAAGAGGTGGAGGCGGCGGCCTTCAGCGCGCTGCAGCACACATCTTACCTGGGGGCAGTGACGCGCGACCTGTATACCCTCGCTGATGGCGGTCGCTCTGTTGTGCGTGGCGCTGCCACTGAGGCGCAGTCAGCTGCCATGGCAATCCCCCAGGTAGACGCGGCCACAGGGGCGGAGATACACGAGAAGGTGCGCGACATACTCCACTCCAGCTACGTTCAGGTTATCGTGCATCTTCAGGAGGAGATTCTGGAGTGGGAGTGGGAACCGGCCAGTGAGGTGCTGGTGCTGGTCGGTGGCACCCTCGAGCGGCACGGCACTGCTGTGGCGATGAGAAAGATGACCGCCTCAACGGTCGGTGGCCACAGCGTTGGCGCGAGCGTGTTGCCGGGGGGAAGTCAGCGCGCCTCCGCGGTGGTAGGCCATGGATTCTCGCGGAGGGGCAGCATTTTCTCTAGTGATGGCGGTAGGCTTGAGGCGACGCGACGGGGTTCCGCTGTAATGCTCCTCAGCACAAGTAGTTGTGGTGGTGCTGCGGCGAGCAGTGCCGCATTGCCACCGACGTCAGCCATTTCTTGTCGTTTGCCAAACAACTCTGGACAAGATCGCGCGGCGAGTATATCAGGTATGGACGTTTCCGCAGGTGCACCGGCGATGTCGAACAGCAGCCTGCTGCAAACTCATCCCTTCGTACCGGCCCCTGCCGAGGCAGGCACGGAGTTTCTAACAGCGCCGCAAGTGCTGGGTGAGCTGGCGTGCGTTGGTGGCTTTCCTTACTGTGCTGCCCTCTCTGTGTCTTCTCCGATGGCGATCATTCTCCGAATCCCAAAGGTGGTGTACTGCCATATGGTGACCGAGTGCGCGACCTCGGTAGGGCAGCAACGACTGCTGGTCGAGGCTCTGCAAATGCGCGAAAGGTTGCTGCCCTACTTTGCGCCTCTCACTCGGGCTCGGCTTCGGATATGCCCACTGCTGGCGCGGCTTCGCACGGAGCAGTTGGAGCACATCCGTGACCTGGTGATCCCACGAGTCTACGCGGCTGGCATGGACTGTGGCGAGGAAGTGCAGCCGACGCACATTTTTTTCATCCGTCGCGGCGTGGTGCAGATGCGGCGCGAGGAAACCGTGTCAGGAAACAATGACGACGCGCAGATCAGTAACTCGGGGTCAGCGTCTCCGCAGAAAGGGACGCTGATGGCCGCGCCGCATACAAACCTTTCCCTAGAACTTCCCAGGAATCGCTCTCTGCTGGTGGAGGGGCACACTTACGGGGAAATGAGCTGCATCTTCGGCGACATTGTGGGAGTGCGTCACAGGGCTGTCACGCACGTTGACATGTACCTTCTCCCCTTTCAGGTTCTCATTCAGCTGATGAAGCAGGAGCCAGAGGTGCACAGCCTCATCTACCACAGTGCCCAGGAACTTTCGTATATGTGCAACAAGGAATGGACCGGCGCCCTGTTTGGTCCGCGTCTCGTTGGTGCTATCCTGCCCGGCGTGCACGGCGTGGTGCCCGCGGATGGGATGTTGGCGCTGATGGCAGCCGGTGCTCACGAGAGAGCCCGCGGTAGCGGTTCTAGCGCCTATAGAGGACAGGGCCCGGCGGAGGTTAGCGTTAGTTCTTTCCACCCACCAACCGACAGCGTGTCTCGCAGCGGCGGGGGAGGCCACCAGAACCCAGCGATGACACGGCGCGTCACCATCTTCGAAGAGGCGTCCAAATCGGTCGGAACGGGTGACAGCGCTGGCGGGAGTGCACGGAGAACCAGTGCCTTGCCACTGACTGGTGGCCGTGTGTCATCAGCGCTACTGAGTGCGATGGAACACCTGCCGCTCGTCAGCTTACTTCCGGGCATTACGAGCGACTTTTACCACGCGTGCATTCAGCAGTGGCAGTGCGTTCGGTACAATAAAGGCGACACCATCGTCACAAGTGGGGAGGAGTGCAATCGACTTCTCTTATTTTTTGAAGGCCGAGCAGGGATTGTCATGAACGCCGCTCAGCTGCGTGAGGTGCGGTCCGGAGCGCTCGACAGCTCAGACATCTCGAGCGCATCACTGGTGGCTGTCTGCCCGATTCCCTCGGGTCACATTGTCGGGTACACGTGTGTACGACGGCATCGATGGACCCGAAGCATTGTTGCGCTTGACGACGTTGTCGAGGTGTGGGAACTGCGCCGAAACACGTTCGTGCAGCTACTGCGCACACATGGTGTTGTGCAGGAGATGCAGGTGGCTACTCTCCAGGTGCTACAGCCGCTCGTAGCGAAGGAGCGGCTGAAGGTGCTCGACTACCAACCGCTTCTTCATCCAATGCCCAGCTCACTGTGGAAGGAGCAGGCAGTGCCCAACGTGCATCCCGTCGTCGCGACGAACGAGAACACTGTGCTCTTCCCGGTGTGGCGTGAGGGAGACTTTCCGCTTGATCGCCGTCAAACTGCCATAGAGGCAACCGCGCGCGTCGGCAGCCCTAGATCTCGCTGAGCGACACTGTCGTCAGTGATTTCGGTGAAGGTGGCTGCCATGGCCAGCGAGCTGCAGCGCAGTGGAACCTGACCAGAGGACTCCTCTCAACGGCTTAGTCACCACCGCAGAAGCGCGGCAGGGGTGCTCGAGATGGAGAATGGCAGCTGAGACAATCTCATATCGAAGCTGGTAGGTGCCACGTGAAAGGGCTTGCCTCTTGCTGCGCTTTTGCCCGAGCGTATGTGCATTGCTGTCCCGGTTGACGTTGACGCCTCCACAGAGCGCTTCCCAACTCTTCCCTGCCTGCCCATGTGTGCGTGTGCCCCCGTACTTACGCTTTTTTCACCATCCGGCACCGCTCTCATCGAGAGGGTGGGTGAGTGAGTGTGTACGTGCACATTCGCTTGCGTGACTGCTGACTTCTATGCTGATGGCTGGTGGACGCATTTTTAACACGCCGTTCTCCCCACTCTCCCTTTTTCCCGTGCGTGTGTGTGTGTGTCGTTCATCTGTTGTCTGCTGTCTTGTACCCTCTCTTCTGCGCTCACGCATGAATGCGCGTGGATCCCACGATCGCTGGCCATTCCCCTCTCGCTCATTCGTGTTTCTGTTACTCGCATTGACTTGGCCAACAGTGCGCTCGTACTCCCCGTATGGCGAACTCTGATGCACACCACGGAGGCGTATCACCTCTTCTCCACGCCTCCGGCACTTATTTCTCTTATTTATTCTTCCTTGATGTACCTCTGATGACGGGTGTGTGCGTGGGACGGGGACACCTCCGCGCGTGAGATCTCCCGGCCCAGTGCCCCCCCCCCCCCCCCACTACCTGTTTTGTGAGCCCGAAGCAGGCAGCCTGTCCCTGCCACATGCTGAACCACTCCTAGCCGTGACAGGGCGATGCGCCTGCAGTGTGAGGAACTGAGAGCGAGCCATTCCCACAGATGCCGGCAGCCAGCTTCTGCATGGCGGCCTGCGACAGCTCCCACGCTTACGCCATCCACATGATGGATGGGGTATCAGTCTGACGGGGACGTACGTCGCTCTCGGCGCTCGCACTGCCTGCTGGTGTGCGGGGAGCCTGAGCCCCCCTCGAGGGGTGTATCAGGTGACGAGTTGCATGATGGGAGCGGCTGTGGGGCAACCTGCGCAGCGCGGGGTGGGTGGGCAGCGTTTGAGGCAGAGGCTGTTCTCAGATGTTTGAGTCGGTACATTGCTGTGACGTGTGTGCCTAGCGCTGCTGTACGCCGCGCGATGACCCTGCGACAGAGCCGGGGTGTGAGGAAGGATGAGTGACATTTGGGTTGACGTGTGCCAGAGAGAAAGTGGAGACATCGAGTCACCACCTCAAACCCTTGCTGGAGTCTCATAGATCTTGCTAGATGTGCCCTTGCTTGGCTTTTATTGTATGCGCATACATACGTGCTTTCTGACTTGTTTCCGTACCTCACTGCCCTGCCCACAACGTTATCGCGCTTTGACAGTAGAGAGTGCTGGGCCATCTGGCCCACGCTTGGCTGTACAGATGCGCGTGGTGTCTGTACGGGGGGGGGAGTGGAGGAGGGAGGGGAGTGCTGACGACAAAATGCACCCCGATAAGAAGCAAGTTTAACTACAGAGGGACGTGCAAAATATCGGTTGGGCTGGGAAAGGCTCGTCTGCTGCTTGTTTTGCTTTTCCCTTTTTTCTTTCACCCACCCTTGGCCACCGATCCGTTGTTGATTTCGAGTGTGGTGCGTGGGGAGCCATCCCAGCACACGAAAGAATAGAAACGATACTGCAGGCGTGCGCTGTGCAGGTGGATTGAGTCGTCGCTGTTACGCTGTGCAGCGCAACAAAACTTGTACGTCGTTGTTTGTGCATCGTGGTGGTGGTGGGGAGGAGGAGTAGTGCAGGCAACGTTTACAGCTTCACTCGCTCTCTTCATTTCCTACTGTGTCGCTTGGTAGCTGAGTTTCTCACATGTCTCTTAACGTGACTCCCCTTTTTTTCCTCCTCTGCTCTTTTCCTCGCTTTGGCACGATTGCTTTCGCCACATCGTTTTCGTTGCGGCACACACTGACATGCGTTTGCGGGCTGACGCGGACTACATCGCACACACCCGCACCCCCCCCAAAAAAAAAAAAAAATCACACGCGCATCCGCTCTCTTCTACTTGCGTATCTGTTTTTTGCTCGTTGTGCAGGTTTTCTTTTTCGCGTTCTCTTCTTTGCACTCTCTGGGGGCAGCGAAACACGGAGGACGTGAAAGAAATCAAAACTGCGAAGCACTGCGAGTTTGTGCGTGGGGCAGAGATTTGTCTACCGGCTCCTACTCTGCGCACTATCAGGGGTACAGTCACGTACGCCGCGCTTTTTACCCGCCTGCCCCCGCTTTCTTTCCAGCGGCAAACCACACCTCTATGTATATAGAAAATTCTTGTATACATATCTCTTCTTTGCCCTCCCTTCCCGCACGTCCACTGCTCACACCGGTCTTCTTTTGAGCGTTAGATGTACTTTGCTCGACACCGTCATTACCACCCCGCACCTGTACCATCTGAGCGACTTTCTTTTTTTTTTTTGTGGGGGGGGCGCTGCCCACCGCCTTTCTCCTTGATCCATAACGGCCGCCCCGTTTATCTGTAATTACCATCTGCAGTCGATTCCTGTGACTCTGACCGCCACTGGACGAGGGTGATTACTGGACCTTCTCCATCTTTCCCTCGCCCTGTACAGTTGGAGAACAGAGATCGTGGAAGCGGTTACGACAGACACCGAGGTACCGACACTCTCCCCCACATAGTCTACACCTGCTTCACCCACCGCTTTTCCTAGCTGTTTGAAAGGGTAGAGGAGAAATCGTGGCCAATTCGATTTTGTTTGCTCTCCCAGCAAGCTTGGTGAGTGTGTCTCTGCGTTCAAGTTGTAGCGGCGCTGTTTGTGTGAGTCTGCTTCTTCCCTAGCACGTGCCCTCCTAGCCCTGCTCCTCACAAATCCTTCCCTTCCCCCTCACGGTCTTCCTTTTACCTTTTCATGGTGGTGGTTCCTGTCTCTGCTGGTTGTTGCACCTACGTTGTATGTGCCACTGCTTTTTTTCTGGGTTTCGTGTCGCTGCCGTCTGTGTGTGTGTGCGTGTGTGTGTGTGTGTTATTCAGTAGAGTGGTCGCGTGCACTTGCGCCTGATTGCCGATTGACCGACTTCATTTTTTGGTGCTCTTTCCAGTTTCCTTTTCTTCACTGATTCTTCCATCATCACCACCTACCCCTCTGTTGTAACTTGGTATATTGGCTTCTCCTCCTCCCGTTCGCTGGGCTTGACGGCGGTGTGCCTTCCCAATCTTTGCCTTAATTACTTCCCTTCTTCCTGCACATCCGAGCTACTCTTTCTTCTTGCGTTGCTGCACGGCAACGCATACACATCCGCCTCCTTGTATCTCTTACCTTCTATGGTGATCTTAGTGCGTTCCTCATCTCCATTTGATTTCTTTGCCGCGAAGGTGAGACTGCGTCGCACCGGCCGTCTCCCCGGTGGACGACGACAAGTCCCTTCCTGTGCATCCCTTTTCTTTTTTTTTTATTTGGTGGAGGTCTTACGTGATTCATCTCTCTCTCTCTCGTTCCGTGGCTGGCTCCAGGCTTGGCGGATCGGGCCTAGCATACGACACACACACACACATACAGTCTAGATTAGACTGTGACACGGGCATACACTCACCCACGGACACAACACGGCATACGCGAAGTTCATGTTGGCGTGGAGCCGCTTCTCCAACACTGCCGCTGGGCCAGCCGATCTCAAGCAGCAGCAGATGATGCTCGTCAACGGGGCTACCTACGGCTCTACTATGCCTCTGGCAGCGTACGGTGATGCTGCGAATCTGGGCCTCTTTGTTTCTGGGAAGAATGGCGTCCCTCCTCGGTCACCCTCTCCATCCAGTGCGAGCGCCACATCGCCAAATACGGCCGCTGCGGGACGTCTGGGTGTCCCTTATCCAGGCAGCTACGCCGTACCTTGGCCCGCTGTCGGGTACCACTATCCCCCCTACACGGCTGCCAAGCAGTATGTCTCTCAGCAGCCGGAATCTGCGGAAGTGATGCCGCGCCACGCGCCGTCGCCAGAAAGCCAGGCTACCACCTCTAGCACTGCCGCGCTTGCACCGGCGACTCAGCAGAACAGCACCACCACGTCTCCTTCTTCTGGTACGCAGAGTCCGTCTTTCTCTGCGTCTCCACCTGGAAAGGTGCGTGACAGTCCTCGCAGCGGCCGACATCGCCGTCGTGACAGTGGGGCGACGGCAACTCCTGCCTCGGCAGCGCAGCCCCCTTCCCCAAGTAGGCACAACGGTGGCGGCATTCATAGCGAAGGGCGTCACTATCTCGATCTCCCACCACCTAATGGCACCGACAACACTCACGCACCGCCGCAGATGGCGACAACGGCGTTTGGGGAGGTGCTTCCGCACCAGTCCAACGGTTACCACTCACATATTGCACCCGCTGCTCCGACTGCAGCCTGGTGCACTGCTCATGGTGATGACGGCGGCGATGGTGGTGGCCGGCGACGACGCCGGCGTCGTCACGGTGATGACAGCAGTGCGAGGCGTCGGACCGCCTTGCCAGGCTCCTCTCTGGGGCGAAAAGCGCATAAGCGAGCGAAGGGGCCGCGCCGACGCCGCCATCGCCACCGCGACGAAGTCCGCGGTCAGCACGAGAACCGCAGTAGTGACATGAATGGGGTCGAGTCTGTTTCTGCACGCGTCCCTGACGCCTCCCACCACCCCCAATCGAACCATGAATCTGGCGAGTGCTGGGACAGCTTTCCCAGCAATACTGCCACCAATGCTCCGACATCAACGGGAGCAGCGTCCCCGTCCATGGGGCCAGTGCCTGCCACCACCCTCGATACTCCGTGTCTTCAGCCGGTAACAGTAGGTAGCACACTGATGCTACTGCCTCCGCCACCGCCGGCGATTGTGCCTGCTGCGCCACCACTTCACAGCGGTGTCCCGAGCCCGCCGATCTCATCAGCGACTCCACCGCCGCCTGCTGTACAACCCACCAGCGCATCAAAGCGCCGCCGACGCCACCGAAGCCACCGCCGTACTCCTTCTGCCTCTTCGTCAAGCTCTGACGGCCGCTCCGACGCGGCGCCGAGACAAAGGTCCTCGTCGTACTCGTCCTTTGTGTCCTCTCCCTCCAAGTCTGCTTCGGGTCCTGCCCCGGCATTGCCACGTGGCCACCACCGGAGGCGTCGCAGAGACTGTCGAGGACGCCGCGGCCGCCGGCGCTCGCCACACTTAGCTTCATCCTCGAGATTGCCACCCACATCAAGGGATCCTGTTGGCATCGCGCCTTCTCCGCCAACGAACAATAACGCTAGCGTTCCCGAAGTGTCCAAGAAGAAGGGAAAATGTGGAATTTGGAGGTTTTTCCGGCGCAACAAATCCGCGACGCCTGGTGCCGACTTGTCTACCGCTGGTAAAGTCGGGGTGCCGAGTCAGGAGATGATCAGGATGATGCTGCTCTCCATGCCGCAGAGGGCTGTCTACGATACATCTACGGGGCCCTGCAGCGCCGCTGTCCAGCCGCAAGATTCGGTGGCCGGAGTGCAGCAATACAATGCGAGCAGTCCAACTGACGGGGTGGGGCCGCGTCGTCACGATTGCACCATGGGGCGCTCCCAGTATCCTGCACCAAGTAGCGGCATCGTGAGTGGTCACATCGCTTTGCAGCAGGGCAACGGCAATCGAAACCCTAGTGCTGACCCCACCGCTGCTGCCGCGCCTTCCAAAAGGAGCAAGGGTCTCCTTGGCAGTCTGTTTCGCAAAAAGAAAAAGAAGGCGGATGGGGGCGCCACTGCTGTGGCTGACGGCAGCGCCAACAGCGCCAGCGCCGTCAACGGCGGGGTGTTTCCCGCATCGCGCCCTTCGACGACGGGCATCTCGGGAAACTCGCCCATGAAGGCGGCGGTCCCTGTAGGATTCAGCACGCAGCCAAAATCGACGAAACCCCCACTTCCTGGTGGCAGGTACGAGGCTGCACCGATGAATGTTTCGACAGCACCCAACTCGATCTTCATACCAATGCCGGATGTTTTTGTGAACTCTACAAAGAAGAGCAAGATAGCTGCGGCGCAGCTGCATCAGAGGCCCCCTCAGCCGAATGGGCTGGAAAGCCAACTGCAGGCACAGAAGCACACCCAGAGTCAACACACTAGAGGTAGTAAAGGGCACCACCGAAGTGAGAGCCGTGGCCAGATCTAACCGGTAGTCGAGCGCGGTGGTCCCGCATCGTGCCAACGGCCGTCTTCAAACCATGAGGGAAACCCTCGTGGTCGTCGCCACCGCACCTCCTTGAAGAGCTCTAACTCCTGATGGGATGGTGAATCATTGACTTCCCCCAGCAGAAAAGCAGTCCCTAAGCGGCACAGAAGCCGCGGTAGCTGTAGTAGCAAGGACTGCTCGTGCCCATGCAAACAGCAAAAGCTGAGGCAATCCTTATGGCGGGTCTGAACGGACGTGTGAGAATGGCTGTTTCTCAGGGATGATGACAAGTGCCGATGGCATGCATGGCTCTAGGCAGTGTTCTTCCCTTTTCCCTTGTTGTTTCAACTGTACCCCCCCTTTTTTCTCTCTCTCGTTTACCCTTCTGCCGCTGCGGTGGCACTGTGCGAGCTCGACCATTGCGTTTCCCAACAGTATCAGCTAGGTGTGCCGTACAGACGCGTGCTTGTGTCGCTTCGCGTGGGATTCTCTTCTGCTCTGTATTCTTCCTGTTATCCGAAGTCTTTGTTGATTTCACACAGTTTATCCCTTTACTTTGCGTTTCTTGGAAGAGTGATTACTTCGCTTGTGTGCGCCTCTCTCCCGCTTCTGTGGCGTTCATCACGACCTCCCCCTACCACATTTTTTTCCACTCCCTGTCCCATGGCCTCGCGTTCGATTTTCTTACGGGGTGGAAGGGTCGTCACGTGTGGGGCGCGCTGTGAGGGGGTGGTGTCGGCTCCTGTCTTCCTTTTGCCACGGCTTCAGTGAAACACGCGGCAGGCAATTACAGCTGAATGAAAAAGAGAAACGAAAAGGTGAAGGAGAAGGCGGTGGCGAATGCATGCGGGAAAAGGACAGTGGATGGACGCTGCGTCTGTGGCGGGTGCAGGACGGGCTGTTTTTCCGTTTTTTTTTTCCTTTGCCCTGCTCCCGGTCGTTGCGTCAGTGATTGGGCCCAGCAGCGGTGCAGGCAGTGCTGTGGGAGGATGGGCTCCGCGTCTCTCTAGACACCAACTTCTCTCCCAGCAACATCCACCCACAAAACAAAATTCACAAACGCCGCTCATGTTCGGTCCTCGCTGCGGCCTCCCAGCGAACGACACGGGGAGGGGACGTGGGCGGAACCAACGTCTATGGAACAAGGAGAAGACCCTACCACCACCACCAACAACCGCGCCCGTGACGCTCTCCCTGCGCACCGTGTGCTGTTCTCCATTTTTCTGTCTTTGCAGGCGCATGCCACGCATGCATCACTGGCGCCTTCACTTTTCTTCTCCCTCCTTTTCATCCCTTTCTGTGCACCTTTGGGGGGGGTTCACGCTCCAGCACTCACCATATTTTGAATCCCACGACCAACAGAGGTCGTGCGCGTGCTCGGGCGGGTGCGGTGTAGCAGGTGCTTCTCTGCGTGCGCGTCGTCACCTCCTCTGCGTCTCGTTGGAGGCTTCTTGTAGGCCGGTCTTCATGGCATCTCATGGCGAGGGCCGAGCGCAGGCGACTGACCTGCAGAGGGGTGGCACCTTCGATGGCGCTGGCGTGAGGGCAATCACGACAGCGGTGGGGCGTCTTCTGATGGACTACGCGATGCAACTGCGCGAAGATCTTCAATCTACCGACGCCATGTACAGCCTCTCCAAGACACCTTGGGACGTCGTGGATGGTAACTTGGTAAAGGCAGAGGAGGAAGGCAGCAGTTCTGCCGCACGCAGCACCGCTCAGACACAGCAGACAATGGGTTCACTTCACACAGCCGATTCAGATGACGAGGCGGTGCCGCTGACAGCGGCTGACATGGCGGTGTGCCGGCAGCGCTTGCAGAGACTGCAGCGCGTTAAGAATCTTCTTGCTCACTTTTCGGGACGCGTGGACCACCGTGGTGTGCATAGGGGAGCTGTAAAGACGTCTTTCCTGACATCAGGGCGCACAGCCGAAGCTTATGGTGAGGAGGATAGTGCCTACCCTGTGAGCTGTGAGACGGTGCGCAAGAATCCTGTACTCATGTTGGCACTGCGTCATTTTGATCGCATTGCACAGGGCTTCCAAGGTGCAACAGCGTCGGCGGCAGTGGCGAAGATGCAGAGTGGTGGTCTACATGAGGCAGGCACAGACGCTTCGGTATCGGAAGCACACAAAGTGAACTGCATCCAGCCATTTCTGAATCCTGTGCCTCTCGCCGAAGGTGCTCTGAAGGCTTTTAGCCGCAATGTGAACATTGTGTTTCGTCGTCGCCCGACCACCGCTAGCAGCCGCGCCACTGGAAAGCGGCCACGTGATGAACCCAGCAACTCCGCTGCATCGTCGTCGGCTTCGACAGCGGTGGGAACAGGTGAGCCCAACTACTGGGACCTGCTGGCCACGCAGCAGCGCAAGCGTCGCTTCGCCCTTTACACTGCCCGAGCTGCGCTGCTGCCACGCGTGAACGCGGTGTGTGCGCCACTATATGTTTCTCCTGCTGTCCAGGAGCTTGCACAGCTCAATGCAGAGGCGGAGGGCCTCATGTTAAAGCGGGCTTGGTGCGTGCACACCAAGGCGCACTTGCTGCGGGAAGTGCCGTGGGTGGCTCGCGATGTGGCCGCGTACCGAGCTGCCTTGCGCGAGGCGCTGCAGAGCTTCACCGAGTCGCAGCAAGACGCCTTCCTTATTGACGTTGTCTATGCTGAATTTGTCTGCGCTGATGGCGGCATCGTGCGTGTGTGTGTGCAGCATGCACTCTTCCTGGACCTCACCTATGACTTGCGGCGCCGTCAATGGATGCTCATCGGGCTCCAGTGGAATATCTTCACCACCAGTGCCGGTGCGTCGCTCTTGACCTCGCAAACAACGTTGGCAGTGCCTCAGACGCAGACCCCATCCGCCTCATCAGCTTCTCCAGATCCTTTGGTGTCTCACAGCAGTACTGACGGCACCGTCGACTCCCCCTTACCCCCTCAGGAAGCATACACGCCCGCGTCTTTTGCAAAGGTGGTGCCTCAGGATCGAGAGGCACTGCACAACTTTCTGCAGCTGGCCTTTGCACAGGATGGCCTGAGTGGTGGGCTGCATGCGGCGAACCGCTTGGTATGCGCCGTGATGATGGACACCTTTGCCACCCAGCTTCAATCCCTCCAGCAGTCTTTTTTCACAGGTGGCGAACTCGGTAGGCTTGTTGAGGTGGAAGTGCGGCCGGGCACGCTCATCAGCTTTCACCTCTCATTGCCAGATGTCTTCGTGCCGTCGGCGCCGATGATACATGTAAAGGTGACCATGACAGGAGGTACAGTGCTACTGGAGTGTGTGCAGGGCACTGACCTCTCCACACGACGGGTGACGCTGCCTCTGGGCACTTCGTCCCTGGTCGCCTCAACCGCAGTGGGTGTGAATACAGCAACTCGGCAGCCTTCGATGGCTGTGGTTGATATGGAGGCTTTCTTGTGGCAGTGCGTGCGCGCTTCTGTTCTCTCCTAAGCAGTTGCAATGCCTCCCTGTTTTGTGCTCGATCGGAGGGTCACCCTAGAGAGGGAGAGCAGAAGGGTGGTCTTCACAATGTGCGTCGTTGGAGAAGCCCCGCTGGTGTGGATGCACGCATGCGCAAAAAAAAAGAAAACAAAAAAAGAAGAGGAATTATGGCACTAGTCTTCTGAGCACGCGTATCCGCGCAATCGAAAATCTTTGGCGTGCTGCGAACTCTCTGCGAGGAGGACCTCGGATGGATGTCGTGTGTGCACTCAAAGAATGGCACCCGCTCACACGCAGCTGCTCAACCGCCGGATGGAACGGAAGGCCAGGTGTGTGTGTGTGTGTGTGCCGACGTACGCACAGAGGTGTACTGGCCACTGCCAGCTGCGTCTTCCCTGCACCGCATGCAACGTAAGCATACACCACACTGGCTTGCGCACCCTACATCTCTTTCTTTCTCTGCTTGAAACTGTTTCTTTCGCCTTTCATATTTCGTTCTGCTCGCTGGTTCACGTCTCGCCTCTCCCCCCGATTCCGCTTCTACTGGTACTCCTGCTCCTCACCCCTCTTCTTCTCTGTGAGTCTCTGTCGCTGACTTGCAGCGCAGAAGCAGCTAAGGCGCCTTACCCCCATCGTGGATAACAGAGAGGATCACGACACACCTCATTCACCTTTTCTGAGCCGCTGGTCTCCCATTCTGGAAAGGACGACGCCACCGGTGTCTGTGAGGAGGCGGAACTCGAGTCCACTGTATCTTGTTGAGGGCCTACGGGGACGCCCGTCAAGACCCTTCCCCTGCCAGAATGGGGGAAACGGGCTCCTGTGCGTTACATCGTTGTGCACCTCGTTTTTTTAGTCTCCTGACGGTTCCCTGAGTGGTCGCCATTTTTGGGAACCGTCTTACGAACTCGCCAGTATACTGCTGCGTGGCAAGAGGTTCAAGAGAGTCAGCGTGCTGGATCTCCACCCTCCACATCCTCTTTTAGAGTGCGCTAGTGGTGCAGCTTGGTACACAGCCTATGGCGTACGCGACGAACTCAAGACAGTCCGATGGCGACGGTATAGTAGGGCAGACGCATCTTTCCGCTGCGGGCTCAGCAAGGGCCCCAACCGTCCGCTTCAGCCTCCTCTACCAACTGCGGTACAATGCATACTCCATTACGGCACGCAACTCCAGCTCGGTGCAGCGTGCACAGTCGAACCCATCACTATCACGGACAGGTGAGCAATGCGGTCACTGCATACCATACACGAACGACTTCTCTCATGGGGAGCCAGAGACAACAGCTGCACCGGGCTACATGACACCGCTGCAGCGTCGCAGCCGTCCCTCCTCGACCGAGCTGTTTCCTGGACCTTCTTCTTCGCCTGTAGCACTGTCGCCTCCTCCCGCTACGTATGCCGATATTCCGTTGCTGTCGACGATGGACAAGCGGGAGTTGTCTAAGGTGGTCATTCGCGATGCCGTGTTCGGGCGCTTGCTGGACTTGGTTCCATCACGACAACACATCCAGACAGCTGTGTGGACGCTTTCACAGCACGTGATTCAGATTGACGGGGCGGTCACGCTGTGCGCCATGCCCCGCGATGCCCGCAATGCCCACCCATCCGCTTTCTCTTCGCGTTTTGCCGCTTCCAATAGCGGAGTCAGCGCCTACGGAGATGTGGGGAGTCTGCGTGATGCAGTGCGCAAGCGCGTTGGGGAGCTTGTGATGGACGCGCGGCTCTTCGCGTGCTTGCTGCAGCCGTATCTGGGGGACATGGGCTGTCAAGGCGACGTGATTCAGACTTCCGTTAATGTCGTAGGCTAAGGGATACAGGGGGACACATCCCCCTCCGTTGTTCTGGGGCCACTGCACATGTCACTACTCGTTTTCCCTAGACTGTTTTGCATCTCGCCCATACCCCCCCCCCCCCCCATTTCAGTCCCCAACTCGAGGGCTGTGAAGGCTCTCTCTGTTCGGCTGGTGAATCACGCTGCGACCGAAACAGAATCCAACGGGTACACGACAAAAAAAAACGCACAAGCAGACGAGCAACTTGAAAAGGGTTACAACAAGCCAGGAGACTCAACTAGACAAGGGCGTGTGATGTTTTGACCCCCTCCCCCCACCCACCCACCCACCCACACAATCTTTCGCCCACGCACAATTTCCATGGTGCGCCCACCTTCCGCTGCACGAATGGCAGAGCCCCTAGAATGAACACGTGTGCGTCAGTTGCGCACGACAGAGGACACTAAAGGGGGGGAGGGGAGGTGAAAAAGAAGGCGGCGTGTGTGGGCCACTGAGGAGACATGTTGTGCCTCAAGGCTGCTTTATCTTGCGCACAATCGCCACGTGGCCTTAAAAAAAAAATATTTTGTTTCGTTCGCTTTGGATTTCTCCATCGCACTTGTGACCCGCCTATGCTGCCTAAAACTGGTGCTGGCGCTGTGCCCTGTCTGCTCTCTCTTTCTCTCTCTCTGATCAGCTTCCACGTCTTCACCTGCACACCCCCAACCATCCATCTCTCTCGCTGATTTACATGGACAACTGTTCCTGTCTCTCTCTCTTTTTTTTTTTTTTTTCGCGCTGCCCTTTTTCGATGCTGTACACAATCGCGCCGCGTTTCAATGACGCCCTTGCCCACACTGCGGCTGCCCATTTTTGCGCATAGGACTGGAGAATTTCCACTTTTCACTCCACCGGTGCGCAGCAAGTGACAAGAAGGTGGGAGGCTAAGCCCACTAGACTTCTCACCTCCGTGCCCTGTGCCACGTGCTTAGTCTCTCTGGCATAACCCACTTCAGTCCTTGACACACACGCACACACAGACACACAAACACACACACACACACACACACACACATTGGCTGAGACGCGCACTCATGGCGGGCGCTCCACCTGTGTCGTTTGTGCGTACAGCGACGCGCACGCTGCAGCACGACATCCAGACGTTCACACACTGGGATCCGGCCACGAACAAGTTGCAGTGTGCGATACGGGATGCTGCCTACCTGATAATTGATCTCCCGCGCTTCTTCATGTACTCACACAGCAACTATGGAGCCATGCGGCGCTATATCCGTCAGTCTCGTATTAACAAGGGAAAGATCAACCCCGAGGATTTTAAGGACGTGGATACGAACGTGCTGCGGGAGAGTCTCATAAAGTATGCACAGGCAAAAGGCCCGCTGCAGAAGATTGACTTTCGCTGGTTTTACTGGATGTACGCTGTCATGATTATCTACGCAGGGTGGCAGGGGATGTATCTGCAGTCGCTGCTCGACGCGCGTGTGGATCGGATGGGCGCCTCACTGGAGCAGCGCCGCGATATGTACGACGACGACTACCTGGAGGAGGTGCGTCCGCGTTAGTGCAGGAGTCAAAGCAACCCAGAGCGTGAAAACTGATTGACGCCATTGACAGGGAAGAAGGAGTAGCGCCTTATTGCATGTAGCCAACAATTCTTCTCAGTCGAGGCGCCGCTGCTGCGGTGTGAGGTTCACGTTTGTATTTCAAGGCGTATCTGCTAAGTTTTTTGTATGATTGCCGTGAGACGTATTTGTGTTTGTGCTGCGAGGCCAGGGCGACCCGCGTGTGCTGGCTGGTTATTTTGGTGACTGCGGTGCTTCTGTTTCTGCTTTGGTTCACCTGTCTCTGCCTCACTCACTCTTGCTACCTCTCCCGTACGCGGGCGCGCGTTGGGAGGGGGGGGGGGGACTGCTCGACTACTTTTCCATGCCCCACGGCACAACTGCCGAGTGGAGGTGGGCTGGAGTGTGAGACGATGGACTGAAACAAAATCTGCGGCGGGGCTCTGCCGGGAGACTGCGACGGACAGGCACACGTGTGTGAATGCAGTGCCGAATGCGCATTCGTTTTCTGAGAGCAGAAGAGAGAAGACAACAGAAAGGCAGCAGCACCCACTGCCGCTATTATCACCATCAGCACCACCACAGAAGCCCTGAGCGAACTACGCGGGGCCGGGTATGCGGTGAGTTTCGTTGGATGGGGAGGGGGAGGGGGCGGATAATGATGACTGAAGCGATGCAGAGGATGAGAACGAGCCACACTCTTTTTCACATTTCTATTGTCACACATCGGGGCTAGAACACCGCTCTGCCGAGAGGACAAAGAAAATTAGAAACGGTGGAAAAGTGCACCTCCGGCGTTGGCGACCATTGCTGTCGTGATGCGATATGCTTGTGTAATGGACCTGCTGCAGCCCATGCGTGCCAAGGCCGCCGCTGTGAAACTTCAACGCTAGGGCGCACCCTTGCGACGGGACATATTTTGTGTAGTGCACAGACACCATACTCGCGTTTTGCTATGAATGGCTACTGCCGCACCTTCTCCCCTGCATTCATCCTCCTACTTCTTTTCTTGTTTGAGGACCGATTCCACATGGCTTGCACGCGAATGCAATAAACACGTATCACCCCAAATTGGGCCCGGAGAAGGACCCCTGGGTGTGTTGATGTGTGGCTGACCCGCGCACAACCACATAATCTGTGACTGAGCAAACGCTTAAGAGACACGGGAGGGCGTGCGGCACACGCGAGTTCACCGCCTCCCCCACTTCTTTTGCTACTCCCCTGGCTGTACTTCTCGCTCTCTCTCTCGCTCTCACTGTGATTATTACATCAATTTTCTTATCTAAGCTCTCGCTGCAGTCGCTGTGTCAACCATGATGGACGAGAAGAAGGACAAGTACGAACAGCTCCTCGCCAAGGTGGATTGGCACGCTCCACACCCACCGAAGGGCTATCAATACGGTGTCGGCCGTGGGGCGAAAGGCTTTGTCACAACAGCCGAGCTCACCACTGGAGTCAATACAACGGCAAAGATGACGCGGGACGAGAATGATTTCTTTGCCGCCATGGAGCGACTGGAGCAGCGCACACGGAAACCCAAGCGCGAGGACGACGAGGCAGCAGTAAATCATGTTGGTGGGCTCCACACCAGCGCGATGTCGAGTGGCGATGTAGATCGCAGTTTTCCGGCGAAGGTAAAGCTCTCGCTGGAGGACCTTGCTACCCTGGAAGCCGTACCTTATCCCACTGTGGCAAAACCAATCACCGCTGCAGACTCACAGAGCGCCTACTCTGGGCCCGTACCCGCCGGGTCGTCGACAACGGCGAGCTCGTCAATGCCTGCGCCTGCCTCAGGCCCCCCAGCCCCGCTAGTGGTGCGCAGCGCTCGGACGGAGGAGGGCGAGGCTGCCGAGGAGCATGTCTTTGCGGAGGAGCGTGTTCTGACAGCCTACGACATCCTCAAGGGTAAGGCATCTGCTGTACAGACTGGTCTGCACAACGTTCTCGCGATGGGGTCTGCCGAGGAGCAGACGACTTGGATCACCCACGCACGCGCCTACCGTGAAATGGGAATGACGCGTCGCGCGTACCAGACGCTCGTGGATGGGTGCGCCGTGACTGGCAGAAAGGGCAAGCGCATCTGGGAGGAGCGGCTGCGATACTTTGCCAAGGACAACTACGCCGAGCGTCGTCGCCTACTTGAGGAGGCCACATCTGCGTGCCCGACGGAGGAGGAGCTCTGGATACAGCTGCTGGGCTGCATACCACCGGCTGAAAAGGTGCCGTGCCTTCAACGAGCAGTGCTGGCGTGCCCGTCGAGCGAGCACCTGTGGCTGCATCTGGTACAATACGTGCCCTCCCCGAAGGACCAGCGCGCGTTGCTACAGAAAGCGCTGCAGTACACCCCCACGCTGCC
Source organism: Leishmania tarentolae (assembly GCA_033953505.1). Taxonomy (NCBI): domain Eukaryota; phylum Euglenozoa; class Kinetoplastea; order Trypanosomatida; family Trypanosomatidae; genus Leishmania; species Leishmania tarentolae. The sequence goes on along the minus strand of CP119856.1, from coordinate 975,237 downwards.
GCTGCTGTGGGCACGCTTGGCGCGGCTGGAGACGTACCAGACAGGCAAAGAAATGTTCCAGGCGGCGGCAGCGCGCTATCCCTCCCTGGCGCTCATCATCGAGGCCGCCAAGTACGTGGAGTGGCACGCGCTCGCACATTACTGGGCCTGTCGATTTTCCCCCACCAACACGGCGTTACCGCTATCGGAGAATCGCGGAATTGAAGTGTTGGAAGCCGAGAAAGGCGCCGTGGACAGTGCGGCTTCGGTGGCGGCGATGTATGCAGTCGTGCAAAGGGCAGACACGGAGGTCCGGGATTTGGTGCGCACTGCCCAGCGTAATTACCTGGACTTGAGCGAGGCGGGGTCGCGGCACGCGTGGCTTTCACTTGCGCTCTCGCTGCTGTACAAAGACAAGGTGGATGACCACAGCGGGGCCGAAGTGACGAATAGAAATAGAGAAACAAGGATGCCCTCTCGCGCGGCGAACGTAGTGCCAAACGTGTACGTGTGCACAGCTGCGCACATGTTTCTCTGTATCGTGGACCCCAATGACAGGAGGGGCGTGACACACACCATTCCTGCCACGTGGCTCGAGGATCTTGTTGCACTTTTACCTGCCGATGCCGCGAGCCGACACAGTGTGCAGTGCGTGCTCTGGTACTCGTGGCTCCGGCTGCAGCAGCAACAGCTTGAAGCGATGAGCACTAGCAAGGAGCAATCGGAGACGTTGGCAGCTGCGCGCAGCAGCGCCACTTCGGCGACCGCCAGATCTACTGCTAGCGTGACGCCTCGCGACATTCTGCCTGTGCTTGCAGCCGCGGTACTGTCAGCTTCTATCACTGTTTTGCACGACGACCTGCCTGCGCTGTTGTGCTGCGGAGGGGAGGGCTCAGCTACAACGGTTGAAGGTGCCACGACACCATCAACGGTGCATCCACCAGCCGTAGCACATGCATCTCTCGGCTCCCGCATCGAGGAGCAGAGAGTGGCGGAGGAGGATGAGGAGGAAGAACTTGGGAAGCCACTGAGCGCGCCATCGAGTGCTTCGACGGCACCCGGGCCTGTGAAAGCAAAGGCGGCGGACCGTGACTCTGAGCTCCCGCTTCCTCCTCCCTTGGTAGTGGCGCTGGCTTCTCTGCTTGGCAGCACCATGCATGTCGCTGCCTCGGGGGCAGGCGTATTCACCAGCTCTTCGCTAGACCCCCAGGGGGCAAGCACTAAAATCGATGCCGCTTTGGGTGCCCCTGCTGACGCGCGCTCAAGATCACAGCTCGGTTCGACATTGGAGCTGCTTCTTGTGGAGGTGCCGCTGGTTGTGTGCGACGCCCTCTACCGCCGCGGCTTGTGTGGTGCAGCTCTCTCTTTCATCGATCGCATTTTGCACACCGTCAACGTTACCACCATGGGGCAGGTCACTGGTGCCCTGCGCCTGTACGTTGCACGCTCGAAAATGCTGGCCGCCGTGGGCAACATAGCGGCGGCAGACGCTTGTTTGGTTAGCGCGATTGACGCAGCAAAAGTTACGGCGGCAGCCGTGCAGCATCAACAGCGTGAGGAGGAAGTGTGGGTGAAGCTTGGCATATTGCGCCGTAGCCAAGGGCAGTCGATTGATGCACTACTGGTGGACGCGCTGCAGCGATTCCCGCGCTCGTCTCGGCTGTGGCTCATGCGGCTGGAGGAGAAGCGACGCTTAATTCAGCAGCGACTGGACGTGCTGGCGACGACCCCTACTGGGGTATCTGTGATTGACTTGCTGCGGCAAGACGAGTCTCTTGCCAGTGAAGTTCGAGAGCTTCGCGTGCTGTGCAAGAAGGCACTCAGTCCTGAACACTGCCGGATTGTGGCGGCAGTGTGGGTCTTCGTGGCTGCCCGCGTGGAGGCAGAACTGTTGCAGAACGTGGCGGCGGCACGGGCGTTACTGACTGATGCGCTAGCGGCGTGCGCAGCGGATGTGCAGAGTACGCGGTCGCACGTCTTGGCGAGAGGGGTGCCAGCCCTGGAACTCGAGAGACAAGCCAGTGCCGTTGCTCGCATCGGGGTAACGCAGGCCATGCTGGATGCACAATATGGCACGCCAGGTCAGGCACTGGAGATAGTGCAGGAGGTGCTGCAGAAGCTGCCTAAGACGCGCGAGGGCACCTTTTCTATGGCGCAGGACAATGCCGTTGGTGAGTTGCTGGGACTCTTTATTTCACTGGAGCCACCCGCGTCCCGTGGTAAAGCTGCCGCGCAGGTGATGCGCCAGTGGAAGTCACGGGAGCCACTTGCTTTGTGTGCGGTGGCGCAGCTGTACTACGCCGCCGGTCAGTACGCTCGGGCGCTGGACCAAGCAAAGAAGGCGGTACAGCTGAGCAAAGGGCGGTGCGGCGATGCGGTTGGATTGCTGTGGAGGATGGCAGAGGCGCCAGCGATGCAAGCCCTCGTGCGCGAGAACATTGCAGGAAAGACGGAGGAGGACTCTGGCCAGAACGGTGAGGGCGAAAAACGCGCCGATGCGCCGTCTAGTGCCGTCTCTGTCGCTGAGCTCCCTGCGGAGGCAATTCAGCAGTGGGTCTTTTCCGTCGTGAACGCCAGCGCCGACTCTGGCGTAGGCAGCAGCTTTGCGAGCGGTGTGAGCTGCGCTCTGGCAACCGAAAATGGCGCGCCGCTAGGGTCGAGTGGAAGCCTGGCTACGCCCCTCGTCGTGGTTCCCAATTGCGGTCCTCTCTGGATCACGGTCGCTAAGGCAGAGGACCCCGGCAACGTGACGCTTCTTGGATATCGTCGGTCAGTGGTCGAGATGCTTCGCGACGTTGCTAATCGCATTATTCTCAAGGCCCCGGAGTCGTCGAGCATCACGACGCGCACGTAGCAGGCTGTGTTTGCACACGTGAGCCCACACATACATACTCTGCCTGCGAGTGAGACATGCTGGTCTCCCCATAAAGAACACATTATATCTGGATCAAGGAAGGAATCGACACACACATATATATATATACATGCAGACACACGGTGTCGCCTGGTGAGAGCGTTGGACAGGGGGCTGCTCAGTGCGCTCACTGTGGCTAAGTGTATTGGCAGGGGGAAGGGGCGGGCCTGAGTGAATGAATGTACCCCCCCTTCCCCTCCCTACTTTCCTCGAACTCGCGCGAGCAGACATAGGATCTCGCGCCACTTGCACTTCCTTAGGGGACAGGTTCGAGGGGAGAAGGCGTTGGTCGGGAGGGCTTGAGGTGCAACACCGCCTACATCATCTCGCTCACGCGCCTCTCCTTTCAGTCCATCTCCCTCCCTCCCTCCCTCCCCCCCTCTCTCTCGCACTTGTCTTTGCTTCCCTGTCTGCGCGCGTGTGCCCTCCGCCCCCCTTTTTATTATTATTAGCCTTCTGTGACTGCGCATCGTCAACAACTTGCGGCTCCTATACGCACCTGGCGGCCTAACTTACTCCCTTTACTGGGCTCTGCACGCTCTCTCTTACCCCGCAGCGTGCGCGCACGTAGTGCTTGACCACCAAAGGAGAGCTACACAAGATAGCGCACCTCTCTTTGTCACATCAGCCATGTCATCCGGGAGGAACTCTCCAGACTTCAGCGAGGACTCGGGGGACGAGTGGGTAGCCCCACCACAGGCGCTCTTGGAAGGCAACGCGTGCTCTGGTGTTGCAGCACCGCCAGCGGCCGCAGGCGGTAGTCGCAGTATGGAGGCGATGGACGCTGTAGAGCGCGACTTGGCCGGCGCATCTGTGACTGTGCTGTTTCAACTTCCCAATGGCGAGATGCATCGGGCGATGTTTTTCATGGGCCAGAGCGTAGAGAGCATGAAGACGCTGCTAGAGAAGGAGAAGGATCTACCATACGAGGCGACGACCCTGTACCTGGCGGACCGCATGCTATTTGATCCCCTCTCCTTGAGCGACCTCCCCTTTGACCCGACGATTGAAAACGTCGTCAAGGTCAAGGTGAACACCTAAGCGCGGCAGTTTGCGGACGTTTCTGGTCTTTCCTTCAGACCCACCGAACCTGGTCATCATCCGCCTTTCCCTCTATTGACGGTGTGAAGCAACTCGATGGAGGGGACACGCGCATGCACCTCACAAACGTAGGGCCCAGCTGCATGTCGTGATTCGGCGGAGGCAGAGATCGAGAGAATACCATGAGACAGACACTTTATACGTGATGCGGGCGCACATGGATGGAGCTGGGATAATAGTATCCTACACTCATACACACACAGAGGGAGGCCTCTCCCCTTGTCTGTTCGCTTTTTCCAGATTCGGCATCGCGCAAGACCATTCACCAACGCGTGATGTTGCCACGCTGCCTACGTGTGTCGGTTGAGGGGACACGGTGGAGGAAGAGGCGTGAGATGCCACATCTCCACTTGTGCTTTCCTTTTCTTTCACTGCTGCATTTTTATTTATTTCGTTTCGTTTTCAGATGCTGCTGCGTTTCTGCTGCACGACGAGGGGACGTAGCCTTGGTGCTCGACTGGCTCTTGTAGGATTGGGGCACTGACACCACGGCGCTGAGTAGCCACTGTGTGATTCGGCCCACTATTTTTTTTTTAGGAGGGACACAGCCTGCTGTAGCGAGTGGTGCAGGTGCTCCGATTATGTTCTTTTCAAGAAGCGATGTGGCAACTGAACCGTTCCGTAGTTAACACATCAACTCCCCTCCCCCAAACGACTGCGCCTACACCACAGAGATGCCGAAGCGGGCTCACGCGAGCTTCCCAACGCGACGCTGGCTCCCCAAGACGACACCGATAACCCGAAACCACACCAGAGAGGGCGGGGAGAGACGGTGAATGAACCGCGCAGGGCCACCCACCACACCTCCACGACCATCGCGCAACCACATTGTACCACGCAGGGTCGATGTGACGTCTGCAAATCGACACAAAGCTCAGACCATCTGGAGGTCTTTTCCATCTGTTGAGGCTGCTTCGCGACCGCCCAGGACGCAAAGAAAAAAATCTCACAACTCCAAGCAGCTCTCGACAAGGCATTCTGTGATCTTCCCGAGCACCGCTCTCTTTTGAATATACTGAGCGGCGCACTCGACACATTCACCCTTCAGACAGAGAGACAATCCTACACCGCACTTACCGCTCTCGCGATCTCGCTGACCATGCGCACGCATGTTGGCTATCCATGTACCCCCTTCCCTCCCTACCCAATGTGCACAAACACCAATAAAGCAAGGTGGCTGCTACCTCGATGTGAAAGCATAAGTCAACGTTGTGGTGCCGACGCACGATCAGAGAGTACTGCTGCATATCAATAGTCAGAGTGACGCCACTAACCGCGCCGCTTCTACCTGGAAATGGTCTATAGAGGCTGATAGCGTCCTTCCCGATGGCGCACATGCCCAATGGCGACTCCGTGCCCTACGTTTCTGTGACACTAGCTAGTAGTCTGCGCAGGCTCCTCGCAAATTGCCTCGCGACGACTGCGTGGTGATAAAAAGGGCGTGCTCAAGCCGCATCAGACCGGTTTCCGTCTTCACTGCTCCGCTGTCCATCCCTCTCTGGCCTTGTCCCCTTACACCGCACTGCGGCGCCAGCCAGGAAACGAGTGTGGGAGTAGAGTTTGTGGACTCGACGCGCGCGTGTTGGACTCGGCAAATCGCGTCGATGAAGATGTTCAACCGAGGCCCACACACCCCAAGTCGCTGTGTCATGGCTTTCTCCGACAGTTCCTGTACGTGTGCTAGCCACCACAAGAGGAAATCGACGATGTTCAAGCTTACATGCGGAGTCGCACAAGGATCTGTTCCCGGGTACTCTTCCCATCATTCTTGTGGTGGTTGCTTCCTGATTGGGGAGTCGATGAAGACACCAGCACTGCACCACACTTCCTGTGCTTATCACACCAAACTTCCCACATTCTCCTCACAAAAGGATTGCCCCTGCAGGCTGCACGCTGATCTGCCCTTTCCAAGGTAGCGCGCTGGATACTGTGGCATCTCATTGAGCTGGATTCCCTCAAAACAAAGCGGACAAGCGCTTGTGCTCGACACCGAAACCATCAGCACCTCTCCACTGTACGCAGTGGCCTGGTTACGCACATCTCACCCGTGGTGTACCGACTTCCTCCGTGGCGTACTTAACACTGCCGACATGGCCCCTTTGGAGGTACAGGCTGTGAGCTCTCTGTGTGCAAGCACGTCTCTCTCTTCGGGCCTCTTTCGCTTGAGGCAGCCACCCCTGTGAGAGACGTGCGAATTCAGGAGAGGGCGGAACGCCGCTGCCGCCACAGACGCGCAGCAGCGCTGCACCTGTGGCGGCGGACGCGGGCACGCTCTCCAGACATACCCCTATCACATAGCCAGAAATGGACGATGGGGGCACGGTGTTCTCCTTCACAGACAACAACGCTGCCCTGGTGCAGGCCCACGATGCAGAAATGCGAGCACAGTGCGCACGGACTGCCAAGCATAGCTGGCATGGCGTGCAACATCCAGGCAGAGCACTGAGAGATCCGCAGCGCATGCCCGATGAGCGGAAGGGGCGTGAAAGGGTCCGTTCCAGCTCACCCCGAGGCGCGTGTGCGCGAAGCGTGCGGTAACTCTTCCATCTGACCGGGCGTGGTGATCAGGCATAGCTGCTGGAGGGGGCACGATGGGGGACACCCCGAATAGAGTCATCAGGTCTTCGAAACTTCGATGTAGAGTGCGCTCGCAGTATTTTATAGGATGCAACGCCTTGAAGCGAGCGACGGAGAAGCACAGCAGCCAGTGAGACGGCGTTGAGCCAAGGCTGGCCATCTCCCTTCTTGAGCTCGTCTGTCGTGTGCCTTGACCACTCCCTGCCACCCGAGCGCAAGACGCCACGGCTTCCATCCTCGACCAGGAGCCTGCCCGCGGCCCGCGTGGGTTTTGGCGTGTGGCCTACCCAATCCTGCCCGCCTCAACTGGCGCGGATCGCGCCGCAGCCATCGAATGAAGAGACGGGGAAGGGCGAGAGGAGCGCGCCAGATGCACGGCACTGATTCAACGGCAGAATGAGCTGTTCTGGAAAAGACCCAGGGGGGTTGTCGTGCTGCGTTGCCGAGCGAGGTGAGCGGTGGCTGTGTGATGTGTACATATATATATATATATAATTGGCTTCTGCGTGTCTGAAACTGATATATTGGGGAAGCGTTTTCCGGCTCATGTAGGCGGTGGCGCACATTGCATTATTTGGAGGACGATGGTAGTCACATGTTGGCGGCGTTGTAGCACATTGTGACAGGTTTACCTTCCCTACAATTCTTTTATGCCAGTCCTCCGCGTCCACTGCCCGCTCAACAGCTGCGCCGCTTGTGCCCCCTGCCACGGTCGCAGTGCCTTCCTCACCACGACGTACCTGCCTGATTCACCGTACGGGGATGCCGTTCCCCGTTTCGCTGACCGCTCGGTTTATGAGCAAGGGTGGCAGCTGGTCGAGTTCGCGTTCCCCAGCCGAAACAGGAAGTACAGCGATAAGTGAGAGGGCTCTTGGCAACGGGGTGACACAGGCAGGGTACTAGGTGCATGTATGGAGCTCGCCACTTACGTAGACGCGTACGCACGCAACAGAAGAACATCAACCGAGTAACCCAACAAGCACAAAATAAAAGGGGAGAGCTGCTGCGCCCCTCCTCCCCCCGCTCTCTGCCTCAACCACGTTGAGAGGAAGACGACAAGGAGAGCACGTGGACAGGAGTCACAAGGAAAGAGAAGCTGCGCATCGGAAAGGCGCGCGCACGCACTCGTTGATTTAGGTATACGTACAACTGTAACATTCCTTTCAACATGCCTTACACACACACACACACACACACACAGACATCCGTATATCTGTACATCTGTATATACATACATACATATATATATATATATATATACAGATATAAAGATGCAGATATATGGGTCGCTCATTGACGACTCTGGAACGAAATAGGGGGGGGGGGACAAGGAAGAGGCAAAGGAATTGAGAGAGTAGCGATTAGTCACACAGTGCCGTACACTTTTCTCTCGACCTCTCTTATCTGCGCTGTACTACAGGCACCTTCTTGTAGCGTGATTGAGAATAAGAGGGCAGCGCACTGTGGGCTGATCATTGTGAGGCAGAAGGGGGGTGCGGATGAGGAAAACGAGTGCGGAGCCACACTACCGCGTGCACGCTCACAACGTTTTTTATTTATTTTATAGATCTCCTCTTATCCCCCATCACATGTGCCGCTCTGCTCTTCTTGCCATCTCTTTTTTTTTGCTACTTCATTCGGCTTGGCCTGTGCTGCTTCGTGAACTTCAGCGGGAAAGGGTGCACTTTTCACCTGTCTCATCTTCTTTCTCTCAGCGGTAAGGTGATCCCAACTACACGCTCGGAGACTGCTGCGTGTGCATGGACGTCTGCGTGCCCCACTGTGTGATGCACCTTGTGACTCATTACTTCTCCGCTGCTCTTCTCTTCCCGCCGTCGCTTCTGTTCGAACGTTTTTTTTTTCTTGCATCACGCTCCACCACTCCCTCACGCAGTAGAGAATACAAAGAAGAGTAGAAACGGCTCAAGAGGCGTCTCGGCAGCCTGTTTGTGGCAAGTGCGACTGCTGGTGAAAGCTAGACTTGCGTTGGATCTGGAGACGTGAACCCTGGTGCGAATCACCACAGTGCGAGGGAAGCGTCGAGCAAAATATGTGGCGCATCAAGGTGGCCGGTCTGGCGGCGGGATTTACCATCACATGCGCCGCCTACTACAAAGTGTTTGCGCTGGAAATGCTCAGCGCGCGCGCGGTGCAGAAGAGACGCTACGAGGATATCGAGCAGCGGTTGCTCGCGGCAGAACGTGATGCTATAAAAGTCGCACCGGCAGAGCTCAACGCTGCGGCGCAAGCGACGGCACCGCCATCCTCGGAGTGAGCTTTTCACACGGTTTGAGCGAGCACCATTGCCGAAGCGCAGCGGCTCACACGCGTCTGCACTTACATCTCCACGCAGATCGTGTTTTTCATTGTTCGCAGAGAGGAGGCGGCGGCTTTATCTGCCGTCTGCATCGCGGTATCTAAGTACCTTTGCCCCGAACAACTCCACAAGGATAAGAGCTCTTCCTTTCACACCTGCTCGAGTGTGTCGCTGTGGTGTGTGGACGTATGGACGTGTGCTGGGAGGACATGCTTGCCAGAGAAGGGCGAATGCAAGGACACAGCGCAGTACTGAAATTCGATGTGGTCTCACGCCGTTGCTTCTTTTTTCCCCTTGTACTGGACGGGGCGCAGGTGGCCCACCGGTGTGGATCCGTTCTTGACGCTTTTACTTTTCCCTCCATCTTGCCTAGCCTTGGAACAGACGCAGACACATACACATATGTGTGGCACTGCAACAGACTTGTCCGCGGATGTGTGTTGTTTTTTTTCCCTCACAGACGATCTCCTCCTCGATTCGTTACCTCGCGCTTTCTTGTCTATACGAAAGGGTCGATCGAAAACTGTAGCGTCAGGGGGGTGGGGAAGGTTACCGCCGCTGCTGCGGCGGGCTGGTGAGCAGTACTGTCGCGGACGAGAGAGAATATCGCCGGCATCGCAGCCATACCAATCCGATTCCTATTGTCGGTGGGTATCGAGTTCTCTGACTTTCGTGTGACTGCCGGCATTGACCCTAGAGCTCGCCTTATGCGCTCTCGACCATACGGTTTTCGTAGTGAGGTCGTACTAATATCTTCTGTTTGCTACCTTCCAAGCACCCACCGCCACCGTCGTCGTCATCATTGCGCCTGCTGCGACATGCTTCTCTGCGTTCTTCGTTTACTTGTTAGACGTCGTCACACCTGCACATTTGCATAGAGAAACGAGAAGGTACAGTCAAGACCCAGCGAGCACTCACATCATCCGCTGGCGTATTTTCTTTTCTGCCCTTTAGAGTACTCCTGCGTATCTACTGGCGCACTCCTGCGCGTGCGTGTCAGTGCAGCGTTGTCTCGCTTCCTCCTCTCCCTTAGGGCGTACAGACCTTGATGTACGGCTTGCACACGACATACGCGTTCCTTTTTTTTTTGTTTCCTCACTTACACGCCAACGCATCGGCTGCATGTAGACAGACAGACACACGTGCCCCCGCGCACACCAACGCACTGATAGATCCACCGGCGTGCTGGACCGCCACATACCCTCGCGGACTTGAAGCGGAACGCCGGCGCTTTTATGGACAGAGGTGGCACCTTCATGCGTGCCCGCTTGTGAGGGACTCTCATGCCAGCTTCGTCAAGCACGCACACACACACACACACACACACACACACGAACAAGAGGCCTTGACAGACTCGCATGAGTTCTTGTAGCGACTTCAGAGCGTTCGACGTTGTTTTCTCCTCTGAGCTGCGGTAGAAATCTTCAGACACTATTCATGCCGTGGCGTGTCACCTCAGAGAGGAGTAGAGCGATTCCCTGTGCATTGCTTTCTGCCTGCTTTATCGACTTTCCACAGTGGGTTGGCGCAGACAACTAACGGCTCCCATTCGAACGGCAGTCGCTCGGGCGAGCCACGTGCTTGAGCGTAACACCGAACGTGTGCGTGGAGTGATTTGATCACGCGCCGAGGAGCTCACTCGCTGGCATATTTCCGCCGCTCCTTCCCTTCGCCATAACAGTACACATGCCGCCGAGAGGTCTTTCCCAGGTGCAGAGGCCGCGACACATCGCTGCCTCCACCCACGTGCTCGCCACCCGTCTCGCACACAACACGGCAGAGCGTGTGACCGTTGGCAACACACCTCTGCACGTCCTTCATCTCTGTGATGTGCAGTGTGTCGCTCCGCTCTTTGCCTCGTGCGTGTCGCTCACCACTCTGACGATTCACTTGAAATACGTGGCGTCGTCGACAGCACTGGAGGCGCTGCTGTGTGCGGCGTCAGCATCCCCGACTCTGACGCGCATCTCCATGATAGGTGGGGTAACTCCGATGGAGTCCGTTGCCATGGCATCTGGCCTTGCGGCGTTCACGTGGAATGAAGGGACGCATGCTCAAAGAGTTTCACGTGTCGATGCCACTTCGGAATCGCCGCTTCCGCGCACGACTCGCCGCGCCCCCTCCGCAGTGGATGACTATATTTTTATGGGCGGACGGGGCGGCGAACGAGAAAGCACGCATTGGCGTCGATACACGCCCCACAGCCCATCAGCCGCCCTTTCTCCCTATGCGCGCGCTCCTCTCACCCATCTGCAGCGTCAAAGGTGCGTGAACAGTGATCGTGCCGTGTCCACACCGTTCAGTGCTTTCTCACGTACCACCCAATGGAGGCGGCGAAGAGGTGGCATGATGTGGCCGGTACCCTACGACACTGTCTCGCCGCGTGACATGCCCGCTTCACGTCCGGCGCCACTGGTATCGTCTCCGGATTTTCTGCGGACTCCTCCATCTGTGCGATCACTCTCTGCCCATCACATTGAAGGCGGGGTTTACCTCACTCTTGAGCTGCATCGACTGGAGGAGGCTACGGCAGCCCTTCTCGTGGACGGGCTACGGAGGGCCCATCGAATCATTTCAGCAGAAGTGCGTCTGTGCGTGGCGTCGGCGGAGGCGCGGCGTGCAGGGCAGTGTTTGGTCCACGAGGCAAAGAAAGCAGCGGCACATCACCGCCAGCGGCGATGGCTACTGATGACGTCGTCTGTGGCGAACACCGGTGTGCCTCAGGACCCCCTTCAGCAGGCGCGAGCAGAAGGGCGAGACTTTAGCGCTCGCTGTGGACGGCCATCACGCACCCGCGGTCTACGGGTCTCTCCCAGACCGGGGGTGCAGACCTCAGTTGCAGCGCCACCTTCACCGCCGCAGCGTCTTCCTGCATCACCGCGGCCACTGACGGCAATAGAGCCGGATGCAGGGTGCCCCGGTCACGAAGGACGCAGAGCACTGCTTCCTCTTGAGGGACAGGACCCACGCCAAAAGACGGCAAGGCGCCAGGGGCAACGGCTTGCACCGAGGTGTGCAAGAGCGGGTGCGGTGCTTCCCCGGCAAAGTTGCGGTACATCTGTGCAGCCGCACACGCCTTTGACGCCGTTTCCATCCTCTTCGGCCGGTGGGGGTGCAACGATGAGGGCACAGCGCCCTGTCTTCTCCGCGGATGAGCTGGTCGCTGTACATACCACCCAGACAGATGCTTTTCGTCGTCGTGGTCGGCACGCCTCGCCTCCATTGGCGAGAGTCGGGGAGAAGGCCCTTTCCCGTCTTGTGTCACCGCATCGACATCTGGCGCGGGCTGGTCGGTTGTACAGTCCTCCGCGATGGGTGAGTCGTGCACAGCTGCTTACTAACGGTGCAGCACCTCCTCCACTTGCACTCACAAAGGTAGTGCTTTACCCTACTTCCCAAGCGGCTTCCGCGCGGAGGACTTCATCGCCTGCAGAACTGCGGCGTGAGCTTTGCGCGTCCTCGTCGTCATCGTGGTCGTCGCGGTCGTCATCGCCACCGCCACGGCCACCGCAGCCGTCGCTGAACCGAGATGCCGAGGCCTTCGCAAACTTTGGGACCCATGAACAGGTCATGAGGAACGAGAAAGGGGAGCACGCCACGCGGTCAGTACAGCGTACACCTCCAGGCTCCGTCTCCGCGCGCCTCGAGCGGCGCGGTCTTGGCCGGTTCACCACCTTATCTGCTCGTCAGCCGCACTCACCTTCCCCCTATCCTGGCGTTCTTTGCTCTCCGCGATACTGTCTTCGCCGCGGGAGTGACAGCTTGGGTCTGCGGGTGGGGCGCGACAGCACTCCTCACCAGCAGACAGTGTCTCGCTGCTCTTCCTCTCGGTGCTCTTGCTTTGTGTGCTGTCCTCACTCACCGAGGTCTCCGACAGCGATCACACCATCGGTGCTTCGTCGAGCAGCGCCAACAAAATTGGAGAACTCGATATTGGCTCTTGCGGCGGAGACGGCCCGAGCACCACGACGAAACAGACTCCATAAGCGCCATGCAACTTCTGTTCGCGAAGTTAGGGATGTGGGTGACGTAACGCCCGCAAGGCATTCGGCAGTGACGTCGGTGAACGGCATTACACCGACACAGAGACGGAGCGGAGGGGAACAAGAGAGCGACAGTACCACCTCCTCGCATGAGGCGGCGACTTCAGCGTCTTTTTCGTCGCGACAGACTTCCTGGAGTGCTCACACAAGGGAGGATGGCGTGCGCCGATCCCTGAATATAGATCTCGTGGCGGACGACCATTCGAGTGTTCGACACAGTAGTGGGCGCGCACAGATGGACGTGGCACCGCGCAGCCGCGAAGGATCACACTTGCAGGTATCGCACACTCATATGCCTGCGTCTCTGCCACTGGAGGCTCCTGATCATCCGCACCAGCAGCAGCGCGGCGAGGAGGTGGGCTACGTAGTGTATCAGAACTCTGTGGCTTTCCTGCGCGAGCGTGTAACGAAGATCAACCGGCATGTGGTGTGGCACCAGGTTCAGGCAGCTAAGGCTGTTGAGGCGCATTCGAAGAGACTGGCGGAGCTAGGGGTGACATTTTCTGACCGAGTCACAGAGGAACTGACAGACATCTTGATGGTGCTCACCGACATGGAGCACGGGTCTCGGATCAGCGGCCGACGCTGAAGTGCCCCTCGGCCTTTTCGCCGGTGCGCGTCCGGTGAACAGCAGGGCGACTTGAGGTATAGCGCACCGCTGCTTCTGCTCATCCGACGCGAAAATCTTTTTTTTTAATTATTTATTTTGCCGTTGTTTGGTTGCGCCATCGTGTGTCTTGCACCCGTTCTGCTTTTCTCTCTGCTGTTTGCCACGGACGGCACAGACATGCCCGAGATGCATGTTTCTGCCAGTGAGCACAGAAAATCGCAATAGACAAGTCACAGGAAACTTCCTGATCTAGCTGACGCGAACGCATGGGCGTCTCGGGTCTGCGGGACGGTGGGCAGCGCGCACGAAGAGACGTGTGCGAGCCTTCCCTCTCTCCCCTTCTTTGTTGAATTCCAGCAGCACCTCCTCCTCTCTCCCACCAGTAGCATCGTGTTGTACATGCATGCGTGTGTGTATGCGTGTGTGTGGATCTGCGCGGGACGGCGTGTACCCGTTTTCCTTTTTAAAAATTTCTCTTCCCCATGACCGCGCCTCGATTTGTTTTCGACGAATGTCCTGTGACCTTCCCTTTTCTTTCTTTCTGTTCCGTTCTCTCTTCTACAACTGGCGCTCCTTCGCTATTCGTGCGCGTACGATCACGCATACGCTTTCCTCTCCCCGCTATCGAGCATTCACACTCGGTCCCACAACCTACACACCTTTATGTGCACCCACAGACTACCTCCCGCGTTGCACATGTGGGAGACGAGTACTGGTGCATGAGACACAGCTTGTCTCCTGTTTTCTTCTGTGTGTGCATCCGATTGCATGGGTGGATTGGGCCGCGCTTCTGTGCACTTTTTCACGTCCATTGCTAGCTTGCCTGTCTACTGAAAGGCTCGGCGTGCGCGTGCGTGCGTGACTCCGTTTGAAACTCGGCGCTTGACTTGCGCGCACGAACTGCAGGGCCCTGTCTAGGGCACACAGAGGCGGTATACTCGTGCTACGCCTACCCCCCCCCCCCCCCCCCCCAGGTAGGGATCAGTAGACGTCGGGAAGGAAGGGGAGGGTGTGCAGCGAAACAAACGGAAGACGTCACAGAACACAATTCAGCGTGCATGCAAGGCTTTGCACAGCACTTGGTATTGCACGCTTTATTAAGCACACATGAAGGGCAAGGCAGGTAGATCGATCGCCGCGCTTTGCGACGTTCGAGAAGCGGTGTCTCGATTCTGCGATGAGCAGCTATCTCGTCGACTGGACACGCAGCCCGTCGCAGAGATACATGAGAAGGTCGCCGCGTGCGTGCAGACTGTGGACCCAATGATGACCCCCTACATATTCGGTTCCACCGCTGTGCTGGGCGTACACGAGCAGGGCTCTGATGTGGATTTCGTATGCTTGAATCCGACAGATATCAAAGACGGAAAAGGCGCGGACTCCGTCTCGGAGGTCGCTAAAGGGTTGCAGTCCGACTTCCTCTTTCGCCTAAGCGAGGTGGTGAAGCGGGAGCACTACCTCTGGGGCATCGAGCTTGTCCGCCGCACGCGTGTGCCGGTGCTACGCGTGAAGGGTGGCCTCGGTGTGGATGCTGTAAACTTCGACGTGACGGCCCACCGCCGCAATGGCGTTCGCAACAGCGCTTTACTGCGTGCCTACTTCACCCAATGCCCTGAGGCGCGCTGGCTAAGCATGCTTGTGAAGCAATGGAGTAAGAAGACCGGGTTGAACTCCTCCGTGGATGGCGGCTGCATCACCTCATATGGCTGGAACATCATGGTCGTCTACTACCTGCTGCGAAGGAAGCTAGTGACACTCGTGCCGGTGGAGTCGTGCGACGTGGCCGACATTGCCCCAATGCCACCTTACATGCCGCTGGAGACCCCCCAGCAGGGCGGCCAAACACTGGCGGACATGCTGATGGACTTTGTGCGGTACTACCTCGATGAGTTTGCCCCTGAGACCGAGGTCATGAGCCTGACCCGGGCGGCAGGGGAGACGACAAAGGAGATGCTCTCGTGGACGAAGCAGGCTGAGGACATGGCTCGAATCCGCGGAGAGAAGATACACTACCGGTGGTGCATCGAGGACCCGTACGAGTACGACTTGAATGTTGGCCGCAACGTGACTCCCTTCAAGCTCATGCTCCTGCGGAAGCATCTAGAGCGCGCACAGGAGACGGCATTTCTACTGTTGGCTACACCACCAGCTTCTGCCACGACAAAGTCCGCGAGGTAACAGATGCGCGTGGACGTGCTTGCATTCTACTTTTCCTTACACCGAATTGTGGGTGCGGACAATGGACTGCAAATCTTCAGATGATCATTGCCCCCCCCCCCTCCCCTTCTTGTTTCGCGACCCGGCGACGACTCTTCTGCTCTTTATCGCGGCCTTCCGCAAAAGCTTAGACGCAGGCACAAAGTGTATGAGTGCCACCGCAGAAGCACCAGAGGCAGCCGTTCACTGTGGTAATGTAACGACAAGGCAAGTGCGCACGGACCGTTGTGCTTCTGTTGCTCTAGATTATCACTGTCTTCTTTTTTCTCTCTGGAGCCCATAAGCTAACCCGCACAGGTGGACGCTCTTCACTATTCGTTGTACCTCCGTTAAGTAGTATATGTACGCTCTTCCTGCTTGACGGCGAAGCTCAGAAGTATTGTGTTTTCCACCCCGGCCCGCGCTCGCTTTTCGATGCGGTTCTGGCACCGCACTTAATCTTTTGGTTGGACACACACACACACAATATATATATATATATATATATTTCTTCATCTGTGACGACCCTTCCACGTTTTGCATTATCTAATCCTCACGGTGATGCGGTCGAGCAAGAATCAGAGAATGCTGTTGCGGTCACGGGTATGGTCGGTGCGTGTGTGCACGTCTTTTCCTGCTGATGTGATGCATGGAGGAGGAGGAGGAGGGGAGGGGAGGGGGATAATTATCGCCAGAAAGTACCTGGCACGATTGGCCTTCTACACACAGAAGAAATGGAGAATGGAAAGAACAGCAAGTGAGGAGGTGAGCGGAATCCCATTTTTTTCCGGCATCGCGTAGGTGTGTGCTTGCGCCTTCACAGGAGCGAAGGAACGGGAGTGCAGTGGCTTTCGCCGAGACAGAGCTGCTACTGCTGTTTTTTTTTTTTTTTTTTCGTGTTGCCCCTACACCATTCGCACCATCTTTGTCTGTTCGTCCGCAATGCGCATACGAGATGACCTGCAGGGACCAACGTCTCGCTTCGAGGAATCCCCACCTCTTACTGCTCCCTGAAAAAGAAATCGACGGTGCCGGTGGGGGAGGCGATGTCGGGGAGGGTATGAAATGTGAGGCGCGTCTTTTTTGGTGTCTTCTACCTCCTATTTATTTTGTCCCTGCTGCCCCCTCCCCCTCTACCCCCTCCACACGTACACACACGTCAACTCTCCCCCCTTGCCTATCTCCTCTCTTGGAATTTGCACATGTCACGTGCACCCAACATGCGTTCTGAGCCACACGCTTCGCTCGGTGCAACCGGTTGCCTCTATGCACTGCTGCTGTGCCCGATAGCAAACACTCGAGGCGGGTCATACACAGGGACGCAGTTCACGGAGCCGTTGCTGCATCGCTCACGGATGCGTGTGCTTGCGTCTCCGATGCATTCGAGTAGCACCTCACTTCGGTGGACAAAGGCGATGGCGTCGCTTGTGCGTGGCTTGACGAGCTTGCCCGGCTCGTCCTCCATGTGGGCGAGTACTAGCCGAAGCGGCTGCTACCCAGTGACGCAAATGGTGTCATACCGCCGGCAATCAACCGGGAGAGGATACGGGGACGTGACTGATGATTCCTCTGGGCTACAGTCAGAGCTTTCGCACGCGCTGGAAGGCGAAGGAAATCTGTCCATGGCTGCAGTGCTCTCTCAGCCTCTGGTGAAGGCGGACCTGCAGACCCCGAGTGCGCGCATCCAACTTCAGAAGATCGAGCGGCCCCCAGGTAGATTTGATCTTCTGACCAATTCGCTAGTGTATAGCTGGCAGACAACAGCGGCGCACGCGCGCAAGGTCACTGGACCGATGCGGGAGTGGGCCTCAGAGCTCAAGTACCGCACCGGCGTCCACATCGAGGTCGAGCCCACCAACCCTACGCGGCTCGGTGTGCCGGAGGAGGAGGGTGGCTACGCAACAGCGGACGACGTGGAGCTGACAGTGTACCTCTTCGGCAGTGAGCGTGGCATCTTCAACTGCCGGCAGCTGATGGAGACAGCGCTCGATCAGGACCCTGCCTACGTGCGTTTGGCTATCTTCCGACGGAAGCCAGGTAAGGGCGTCAGCACAAGCACTGCC
Organism: Leishmania tarentolae; assembly: GCA_033953505.1. Taxonomy (NCBI): domain Eukaryota; phylum Euglenozoa; class Kinetoplastea; order Trypanosomatida; family Trypanosomatidae; genus Leishmania; species Leishmania tarentolae. Next base: position 957,437 of record CP119856.1, on the reverse strand, counting down.
GCAGCGCCGGAGCCCCATGAAGATGTGGAGTGGTTGCTACTGCGTCGCATCAATCGCGATCTGCGCCCACCAGATATCCCGCCCATCTCACTAAAGACCCCCGGAAAGTGGACACTTCTCTATGAGCATTACAAGGAGGCCGCGATTCGAACCCTGTGGGAAGAGACGGGCATCAACGTCGAGGCCGCAAACGTGTACCCCACCGCGGTACTGCGCCAGGACAACCCAATTTACTACTGGCGTGTGCCTGTGCATTACTTCCTCGCGGAGGTGCCCTACGACGTGCAGGTGCTTGGCCCACAAGTAGGCCTGAACACGTACATGCATCACTGGGACTTGTCGCTACTGCGCCAGTCACCAGACCCTATCGATCGCGCGTGGGCTCAGCTGGCAGACCCGGAGACCGGCTGCGCGTGGATGAGGCAGCCGATGATTGATGAGCTGCAGCGTCCGCTACGTGGAGAGAACTACATGGCAATTCGCTACACGCCGCCCCCGTACTCGCAGTTGAACACCGTTCTAGGCTTTGCGGTGCCAGCAAGTGCGGCGGGCTCGGCTTCGTCCGCTGCCCCAACCACCGAAGGAGGACCAATGCAAGACGATGCGAAGAAGGATGATGCTGTCGCTCTCTCTGCTGGTGCTTGTACATCCTCGTCGAGTGACCAACCAAGCTCTTAGTCGTGTCAAAGTCTAACTTGGCGCATGAGGTGTCGGGTGGATGGTCTGTTGATCTTGGACCTTGCTTACTCCTGCACCGCTCCCACGGTGTTGGAGCTCCCCGACCCTCCCCCCTTGTGTACATGTGTGCATGTACATGTGTCAGTGACTGTGTGTGTGTGTGTGTATGCGGTGTAAGATGAAGCTGCCTGATTTTCAAGAGCGCAGCGCTTCATGAAGGCCTGCGGTGCAGAAAAAACTGAAAGAAGGGAACCGCAGTTACATGAGTAATGGGGTATCGGGAGCGAGGTCACCGAGAGCTAGACACTGAAGTGAGACGAGGCTGGATCTCCGAGTGTCGACTTCTGTGCTCGAGCACTTCCTCAATGTGTTTCCCAGCCTCCATACGAAGACGCACAAGAATACTCTTCTTCTCTCGAGGGTGGGCATATGGTCTCTACACAGGCGTCTGCGTATGCTGTGCCTCGGTGTGGGTGCTCCAGCATCATCATGGCCAGTCTTCGCCTCTACACAGAGTCGCACTCCTTCTTCATTTTCTCTTCCTGTCTCGCGCTCCAGCACCTCTTGAAACAGAGGGCATCGGGCCCATTAACTTTCTCTCTCTTTCCTTCTCCCTGCTCTCCTTTTTCTCTATGAATGTGTCTCCATCCTTTTCTGCCCACATCTGTTCTACTACTGTGGGCGTCCATCTTCGTGGGCTGCGTCCTTCTGGCGCGTGTGCACGTCCACGTACACCGCCTGTGTGGACGCTATTGCTACGATCACACAGGGCCACATCTTCCCACTGTACGCTGCCGCCCCCCGTCGTGTTTCTTTCCGTTTGCTTGGTGCATCGCTGCGTGTGCGTAGCACGTCTCTACTTCCCCCATGCCCCCATCGCGCGGCACCGGCCGCGGCCGTAATAAGACTGGAGTTATCCCCACCACCCACACCAAAGGCGGCTTCAAGGCAAAGAGCAGTACCAAACCACACACGTTTGATGAGTACTACAGCGAAATCTACGGAGAGCGTTGGCCCAAACTTCGCGCTGCCATGATGGAGGCGCCGCGCAAGGTGGCACTGTGGAACCGCTTCTCCCAGGTTTCCTTCGAGGAGGCAACGCGAGGGCTGTCACGGGTGGACCCCAACTCCTTCATTCAAGCCTTTGAGCCGACCAAGAGGGCCAACTCGACAGAGGCCGCTGGCACAGTCGATGATGGCATCAAGGCCCACAACGAAGCGAGCCCGGAGGAGAAGGTCCTTGCCGCAGCGGCTGGCAATCTTCTTCACCCAAACGGCATCATCGACAAGCCCCCTATCGACGCCTTTGGCATCAAGGCATACTACCTGCTCGATTACGCCTCGGCGCACGTCGTGGAGCAGCTGCAGGTCGGTGCCTTTGACACGGTGTTGGACATGTGTGCCGCACCAGGTGGAAAGTCCATCGCCATTGCGCAGTTTCTCTCCCCAGACGGAGCGCTTACATGCAATGAGACCCGCGCTGACCGTTGCGCGCGGCTGCGGCGGAACTTACAGGAACACGTGCCCGTGAACTACGTACCGTGGCGAACAACGCAGCGCGATGCGCAGACTTGGTATGACCCAGGAGCCTACTCGCGCGTTCTCGTTGACGCGCCCTGCTCCTCAGAGCGGCACCTGCTTCAGCAGTCAGGTGGCTCACCTCTGTCCTTGCGTGAGTGGTCTAATGAGACGACAGCTCAGCTCGCCGCTCTTCAGCGGGTACTGCTGCAGCGTGCCATTGAAACCTGCCGCGTTGGCGGCCGTATTGTTTACAGCACGTGCTCCATCTCACCCTTGGAGAACGATGGTGTTGTGGGGGAGGTACTGCAGCGCACTAGGTGCGAAGTTAAGATAATCAAGACGTCGTCCGCCCCCGCTGCTGCCCCTGTTGCGCCGCCTGAGGGGGCAGCGGACGCCGATGAATCCGATGCGTCTGTCGCAGAGGCGTGTGCCCAGCACACACCACCTGTGCTCGGCGAGCCGACTGCGTATGGCTGCCTGCTTCTGCCCGACACTTGCCATGGCTGGGGCCCAATGTTTTTCTGTGTGCTGGAGAAGACCGCAGAGCACAAAGACCTGACGTCTTCTTCGTCTGAGGATGACGATGACTAGAATACATACTGCGCAAGCGCATTCAGAGAAAAGGCGGTGAGTACGTGTTTCAGTCTTTGTGTTCGCGCGCACGCATGTGCGCGACGCTTCGTCTTTATCTGCCCCTCGCTGATTCGCAGGGAAGGGAGGACACGCAACGAACCTCGCAAGGAGGTGGTGCCTCTGTCATCTACCTCTGCACCGATTAAGACACGCAAGGCGTGACCGAATAAGAATTGAAGGAAAAAGGAGAAGCACCTAGATGAGGAGGCAGTGGAAATACCTCGCCCTCACCACTCGCCACACACCCGTGCTCAGCGACGGCGTGTCTGCTCACACGTGCTGGTGGCCACCGCCTGCGTGTTTTGCATGTTCTTTACCACCCATGCGCGGTGGTGTTCTGTGGCGGTCACGGCGGCGCAGGGATCGCCAACATATCCGACGCGTTTCCTCTTTCCGAGGCGGCTCGCTCTTTTTCATGTTTATCCTCTGTCTGCTCTCCATTGCCCCCCCCCCCCCCCCACCGGCGCTGCGTCACTGCAGGCTCAACCAGCCGCACTCCCCACCCCACAAGCAAAAATATGAACACGAATTCTCGTGCAAGCGTTGCCATATCGTCCGTTTGAGTGTGCTGCCTCTTCTTTGACGCTTCGCTGTGGTCTCCAGTCGGTGCCGTGCCGTGCTGTCGCAAGGACAGGGAGCTTGGGGGGATGCACGCCTGCCGTGTTCTCGAGTCTCGTCGTCGCAGCGGCCGAGCCCCTGGTTTGGGGGGTATGGTGGCTGCCATGCGAGGATTCTCCTCCACCGCGCCTCTTTACTCACCTGTACTCAACGTCTTTCGCAAGGACAAGACACCGGACACAGCATCATCAGCCATCGCCGATGCTCCACCGGCATCGCAGAGCAGTTTCCGCAGCACACACTCCGAGCATCATCGTCACCAGCCGTCTTTTGAGCGCCGACATCTTTGCACGCCCCAGAGCATCAGCGCGTCCGCTTCGACGGAGCCATACTTGTTTCCTGTCGGACGCGCTTTGCGCTACGTGCAGCTCGGTAGGCGCTACCATGACGAGACTGAGGGGCAGAAAAAATTGCACGAATGGCTTGCAGAGGTGTCCTTCTCACCTTGTGTAGAGACAGAGGGGCAGTGCTTGGGCAACTGGGGGGAGAATGCGAAGGGTTCCTCTACCTCGAAATCGGATGTACACGGACCAGAGCTCGTTGCGGAGGTGTCAAGCTTTGCAAAGTATCACGCCCATCACGCCCTGATCGAGTTCAAAGCGCTGCGCCGCCGAATCGCAGAGGCGGATCCGTGCACGCAGGTACTGCGAGTCGGCTCGCAGAAACCAACATACTCTTCACTTCTGAGCCGTCACAGGCACGGTACGGAGGGCAACGCGGAAGAGTTCTTGACCTCCTCTTCTACGTCATCGTCTCCACATCCGCTTCCGGCCCACTTTACTGTGGCGCTGACGCAGTCGCTCTTTAATGCCACCGTGCTACTGCACGTGAGCGGTCTTTTCGGCGTCGCGGACACCCATGTAGAGCGTCTGTTGCAAGTCTGCTTCTCTGCGTCCATCTTCCTTGCGCAGGATTCGGCTACCGGTGCCGCTGCAGCGCGTCGGCAGCGAGGCAAACGCTGTGCATCATCTAGCTCATCTGAGGCTCCTCGACGGGGTGGCGCCACTGCCGCCGTTGCGGAGACACCACCGAGGTCGCAGCATCTGCACTCGCTTCACTGGGCAATAGTGCACTTTGCTGCAGGGGTACAACACTGGGGACTGTTGGAGCACACAAGCCCGCTGCAAGATGTTCTCGGGACGCAGCGTCCGTACGAGCGCCTGCTACAGGCACACGCCGCCCTGCTTTGCGAGCAGACGCGCCGGTGCGTGGATCATATGCTGTGGCATGAGCTTGTGTTGCTCAAGGCGGGCCGCCGCGCTAAGGAGGCGCGAGACGCCTGGTTTATGGGGCCCGACGCGGCAATGTACTCCATGCTGTTCAGCGCAAAACCAAACTCATCTTCTTGTGGCAGCGCTACGGCTGCAGACTCACTGGCGATTTGTGTGCCTCCTCGTTTGCAGCAGCGCCGCCTGCAACTCTTGCCAATGCTGTGGCTCTCTTTTCTTTGTTCTCAGCTACAGAAAAGCGATACGTCAGCGGAGCAGGCGCTGCCTACGTGTGCTGCCGCACGCATATCGCCCTCTTCACCAGACAAGGCGGAGGTAACCTGGGCCTCAGCACGCCACGCGTTCACCTCTCTTTTGCCGCTCTTCTCGAAGGATGCGCGGATGGACGTGACAGCGTGGGCGACGCTTCATCTTCTCTTTCTTCCACGCAGACAAAATCATCAGTTCAAGGAGAAAGGCATGCCGGCGAAGATGCCACAGACAGGTAGCTTCTCTTCTGCAGCAGCGACGACGAATGCAACTTTGCCGGAACTATGCGCACTCCTGGCACGTGTCGAGCGCGACGGTGCCATGCTAGAACTCGGCGCAGCTCTTCCGGGACCGGCTAGCACACACGCGGAGTCGTCTGTTTGTTTTCACCTTGCCTCGTTCCTGCGTCGTTGGCTGGATGAGACCGCGACATCGCCATGTGTATTGTCGTCACACGGCACCTCTCACGTTGGATTCACAGGTAGAAACAGGCGCATGCGCCGTGGCGACAGTGCGTTGACCACATTGCAAGCCCCAGTGCAAACAGAGGGCCAGCTATATCGCGCCTTGCTGAACATACCGCTCTCAGCCCTCTTCCTCCCCTCGACCAAGTCTTCTTCCAGTGACAACCTCTGCTCCGCGTCCGCACTCGCGGAGCATGCCTTTACAGGGCCGTCGCTGGGGCAACCGCTATCTGTCACCGTAGGAGGCGTGCTTCTTCTCAACTCGTTGCTGCTGCGTGTACTGCTGCAGTGGCGCAGCGATCGCCGTGCTTGGGGGGTACGGCAAAGCAGTGGCGGAGGGCCACCACGACCTGTGTCAGAGAAGTTGCCCTCTGCAGGCGGCGCTGCGCCGATTATGCCCGAGTGTTCGTGGCCTGCTTCCAAGCCATGCAGCGAAAGCACTGACCCAGGATGCCACGGGAAATTGACCGAAGCTGGGCAGGCAGAGTCTCACCCAGGTCTGTTTCCAGCTTCTCAACCGGTTTCCACCAACCACATGATGGTTTCCGCTGCGGAGCGCAGGCGGCAGTGGGAGCGAGAACTGGTTTACGTTCTCAAGGCTAGTCTTCACTTGGGCGCACTGATAAAAGAAGGCGCGGACGATGGCGTCTCTGGTGGCCGCGACAGTGTTCGGGGTGCCGGGCTCATCCGTGCGCTCGTCACACCAACAGCCCAGGCAGTAGCCCGTGCTCTGGCGGAGCAGCTTGGTAGATCTCTTTTACCGTGGCGGCTGCTTCTCCTCCACTGCGAACATGTGTCGCTTACTGAGGCTGAGCTGCAGCTCCTTTGCAAACTGGATGCTACGCTGCGCCGCGTGCTGCTCTTATACTCACCGCAAGGTGTTCGCAGGAGCGACGCAGAAACTGCCACTCCGCCAACAGAAGTGGGATCGCTACCGATTCTCTATCGAGTGTCCATGAACGCGTTGATCTGCACAGCTGCTTGAGCGCATGTTCATGTACGATATCGGTATTTCAATGCTTTATGTTTCTACAGTTTTTCTTGCCATCGCGAATGACGGAGGTGGGGAACCTCGCTGCGTGGCATCATCAGGGTTCAGCCTCCCCCCCTCCAGCCCCCCTCCCCTCCCCCCCACACACATACAAACTGCGCGTGTGTGTGGGTGGGGGGGGGGGAACAGGCAGCTCTCGCCCCACGTATCCCCGCCAAATGCCGAGCCCCACTTCTGGTGATGGCAGGGCCAACCACCTCCGGCGTAGGGGGGGGGGAGGTCAGGACGATGCATCGCTACGGACGCTGGCGATCAGGGCCTGCATGGCGCTGCGTCGGAGCACACCCCCTGTGACAGCGAGTACGCTTGTGCTGCCCATATGATGGGCAGAGCGTCAGCGTGGCTCGAGCGTGTCTCCCCTCCCGCCCCCCGGCCCTCGCACCTCCTGCTAGTGCGCGGGGAGCCTGCGCCGCACAGGGTGGGTGCGGTAGCGTTGGAGGCAGGGGTCGTGCTGAGATGACTGGGTCGCAGCACGGTTGTGACGCGCGCGCCTAGCGCTGCTGCACCCTACGCGAAGTGGGCCTGTGGTGGGGCGCAGGTGAGTCGAACTGAGGTTGACTTCATGATGCGTAACCGAGAAACCGACACATGGACACATGCACAAAAGGGCACCCAACAGCGTCCTTTGGTGAGGTAGAACGGACGATGAGCTGCCGGCAAGGTGTGCGTGGGGATGTATTGCGCATGTGTGTTCGCTGCCGAGGGGTGTGCTTTCACTTGGTAATTTGTTTCCTCGTGTTTCACTGATCCCTCTTTCTGCTCTCTTCTTCTTTGCCTCTCGTCGCGGCACCATCACCGTCGCGGGACACGAAACCGCCCCATAATGGCGCTCTTCTGTGTCCAAATGCGTGTGTGACGCTCTTCCCTTCCTGCTCGCACGAAGCAGGAGGCCTACAAGGGTGACGGGAAAAGCAAGTACCAACCGAAAGACATAATCGAGAGCGAAGTCGTGTGTGTGTGTGTGTGTGTGCTTCGCACCGGAGGGGGTAGACGGAAAGGGCGTTCAGGTTTCTAGCTGCGCACGGGTAGAACTGAGGAGCCCGTCGTCTGTACGCCTCTGCACGGCAGTCTTAGAGAGGAAGATCGAACTGTAAGGATTCTGCCACCGCTCGGTGGTGGTGGTGGTGGTGGTGATGCGCTGCACTTTCCCTCATATATATATATATATATATTTATCGTTTAGGTTCATCTTGCGAACATTGTTTCTTCGACATTCGCACCGCTGCCTTCGCGCGTAGGGAGCTCATCAAGGCACGGTGCGCGCTTTACGCAAGACCGGGATGCAGTATAGCTCGTCTCATTCACTCAATGGAACGCGAAACGCCCCATTGAATTATGTCAAAGATGGCTGCTATGCCTTCTCACCGTCCTGTGGAACGGTCTCCTCTAGTCTCTCTCTGATGGACCACATGGATGAGTTTGAATGCCATGTGCCTACCAAAGGCAATAGGACGCCCCTGCAACCCGCTCCGCGATCGATGAATTACACGCTGGACCCTCACGTCACCACTGGAACTTCCTACACGGGTGTTGCTCACCTGCAGCCACCAGCGCAAATCACCCAGCGACGGCCATGCCACTCAAACGCCGAGCGGAGCACTCTTTCCGTACAGAACGTTAGAACTGACGGACCCATAGAGGGTGTCATGCGGGACCCGGATGCCACTCACGCTTTCAACGGCGATGCAGCTTTGTCGTTTAATCAGCATAGCAGACCCTATACCTTTTCCCTGCAAGATAGCTCTATCTCGTCGATTCATGCAGGGGACACATCTGTGCATCTCCACACCGCGACATCGGGGGAAGAGCGCTGTGGTCACTCCCGTGCGAGTGTAGGCGCGTTTGGGCCCACTGTCGGCATAGGCAGCACGAAAGCATCTGCGAGGAATGCCGCCAGGATTACACTGTCCACGCCACCCCCTTCCTCGGCGTCACTGCCGGCGCGCACCGAAGGCACTCCGCGGACGCCGTCTTCTTCGCCCTTCCCCGCCAAGACCCTCGTGCAAACGTGCCACAGTGACGTTGCCGAGTTACGCTCGCACCTGAATGCCCTGCTGCGACAACAAGCTTTGGGTGCCGCGTGCAGCGGCAGTGCACAGTACGACGGTACTGTTTCTGAGAGCGAGGGTATCGGAGATGGTGGTGACGCCCCGCCTCCGCCATCCTCATTGCGCCGCTCTGGCTCTGGAATGCAGGATACTGCGATTTGTCCTGGCCAGCCGCCGGCGCGCACGGCGCATATTCAGACACGCACCTCGGAGAGCATCGAGCGACCGTCTTCAGGGGCACCGTCTTCATTAGCTGGACGCCGGTTGTCATCATTCTCCACACAGCACCTGACGCCAGAGACCGCCTCCACCCTTGACAGGGCGAGTGAGTCGTTTCTGCGCAGCATGTCAGCGCACCAGCATGTCCCACATCCGTCCCTCATGTGCGCCTCTGATGGTACTGCTCATGTAGCGAGCTCTGGCCACACCAGTCGTGTAAGCCAGGATGTGCGTCAGTCACGTGCTCAGCAGGCTTTCGACGCGCAGGCGAGTGAGCTGGAGCAGAAACTGGATGGGCAACTGGAGGTTGTTTTCACGCTACTGCGGCGGGTCATGGTTCTAGACGCGCGTCTAGCGGCAGGGCCGACAGTCCCCACGAGCACCACCCTGCGGAGCAGCGGCGCAGACACGGAAGACTATCGCGAGCTCCTGGTTGGGCAACTTGAGGAAGTAGAGGAAGCCACGGTCTCCTTGGCTCTGCACTTCGTCGAGCTTGCGAACCGCCACGCGCTGGAGTGGATGAATCAAGGGCACTATTCTGCGTCCCTGCAGCTCCTGCAGCGGGCGGACCGACTCCTGCGCAAGGATGCCGGTCGGGTATTTCGCTATCTTCCAGATCCTCTAGAGCTTGAGTCCTCCTCCGTCAGCGGGGCGGCGGGAGGGCGCAATGATGCTTGTGATGGTCGTGGCAGAACCTCACTGCAGCGGCCGGCTAGCGCGTCGACAGGGGCCGGACTACGCAGCCGTAAGAGCCTAGCAATGCCCACGCCCAGCGACAGCGCTACCAGTATCAACCACATTAGCAGTGACAACATGTGCAGCATCAGCGTCCCGTTTTTCTCCCCGGCGCAGGAACCGCGACGTCTCAAGGCTGTGGCTGCTGTGGAACACAACCTTGGCATCTACCACTTCAAACTGGGAGAGTACACGTTGGCAAGCAGACTGTTTGCCCGGTCAGCGGCCCTGGAGGAAGAGCTTCAGGCACCTGGAATTGGTATCACGTATTTTAACATGGCGCAAGCGCAGCACGGCCTTCGGCAGATGACGGAGGCATTACGATACGCAGAGATGGCGGAGGAGGCGGCGGAGCGGCAAGTGTTCCTGGCGAAGGATAAAGCAACACAGCAGCGCCGTCAGCTGACACAGGGCCGCGCAGTCGAGGTAAGGGACTTCCCAGAAAGCGCGTTTGCTTTGGGTAGGAGCGGGTCGGACAGCCGTGACGGGGTTGCTGCGGCTGCAGCCGCATCGGCAGGCGGCCACCTTTACAGCGATGCGACGGCCACCACCGATAGAGAGGCGGAGAAGGCGCTCATGCTCATGTGGCTACAGTGGCGCGAGAGTGTGTGCTTCTTATCGTATGTGAAGCAGACACATGCGGGATGGCTTCATGAGATGGGTCTCTTTAGGGAAGCTTACCAGCACTATCAGCAGGCGCATCGGTGGCTTCTCGCTGTTCCTAGTCTCGCCCCGGAGGAGCAGCAGCGTGTACAGATGTTGAAGCGTTGCATAGCAGCCATGAAGAAACACTGGCGGCGAGAGGAGGTCGAGGTGGAGCTATACAACCACACGCTGCGTACCTCTTCGGCCACCAGCAGCGGGGGGGTACCAGTAGTGTCGTACCCTTATCACAATGCCCGCCCTCGCACCTCGAGCAAGAACTGTGCGCGTGCGCACCAACCTCCTCGGAGGTCTCCACCGGTGCTGTCAGCAGCCGTACCCATTGCCAAAGCCTTCACATCCCCGCTGCAGAGCACTGTCGTGACATCGGTGCTACCGCGCACTGTGGATGTGGTCGGCAGCCGCCCGCGCGGCTCTTCCCGCGCGTTCTATCGTGAGAGCTTTCCTATTCCGCCCGAGGCACCGTTTCGCTGGCCCGCCGCCAAAACTGGTGTGCAGCGGAACTCGGGGGGTGCACAGCCGCGTCACCGCCCCAGCAGTGCAAGCGCCGTTCTGAACACCTCGTATGGTCTACGCCGACCGTCCGCGTCATCGCTTCGATATAGACACAGCGCCACTGACCACGCCGCGGCCTCTGTCAACCAGGACCACACTCCCTTGCCGCATCCACCATCGGAGCCGAGAGATCAGAGGGAACCGCAGCACGGCGGAAGGAAAGCATCTTGCAACCCATCGATGCGAGCGCCGATCCCTCCGCCAGGCCGGCGCAGTGGATATCGCACGTCGACTGGGCGCGCTGGATCGGCGTCGTCTAGCGTATTTCCGCGTCAAAGCTCTACTCCCCTGCTGCAAAACAGCACAGGAGAGTCAGAGATGTGCACGAATGCACATCTGCCACCCCGGGCATCATCTACCCCCTACGGTGCGCACACGCGTGTGGCTTCTCAGCATCATCATTCACTGCCTCTCGAACAGGCTCAGGCAAGTAGCGCATGGGCAGAATCTTGCGTGATGCGCGGTTTGGTTTTCGAGGCCGAGGCAGAGATACCAAAGTCGTTGCCACATCATCATCGCAGTGATCCTATCGCTTTTGATGCGCCTATCGTCGAGAGCATGCAGAAAACTGCCACGGACCCACCAAGGCAGAGGAGAGAATCTGCTACGACACCGAAGATAGGCAGTGTCGACGCTGACGTTTCGGATCTCACCGCAGTGGCCCCGTCAGCCCCACGCAAGCCGCCCAGCCTCACGCCGCCCTCTCGCGCTCCCGGTGACTTGACGTGGTGCGTGACAGTGTTGCAGGCTTTTCTGCGCTCTCGTTGCTATCACCGGATATCATTGGACACGGAGGTGGGGAGGGACAGCGGCAAGCACGCGTATAGGGGCAGTGACACCATAGAGGTACCTCATAGATTGTGCCCAGAAGAGGCGTGGACTTTGAAGTCTGAGAGGCCCAGCCACATTGCTCATGTGAACAGGACGACGGTGCTTGAGGGCGACGCCACATCACGTGACGCGCAGCCACACTCGTTGGCGTCGAGATCGGTGGCTGATTTAATGGTACAACGAACAGTGCTCCGTACTTCGCAGCCGACCAGGAGGAGTGTATCCGATGTCCTGGTCTCGGGTACTGCAGGCAGCATGCATTGCAGTAAGCCGGCGATTCAGCCCTTCTCCTCTGCATTATCGCCCTCTTGGACTACTCTAGGGCACCCACCATATATAGAAAGCGGTGCCTCGCACGCAGAGGCATCGGTGACAGGCAAAGAGGCCATAATTTTGGATGCACATCACTGCGACGAGGGCGTCTGTGCTGATTTCGCATCACCAGAGCGTAAGTTGCCAAGCGGCCCTGCAGGGAAGGACGCCTCTGCAGATCGTCACATGGGCCTGGAAAAGTCGGGCGGCGAGTACGGCGGGCACGTTACGGTAGAGGCGCTTTCAAAGCGGAGAAAGTCAACGATTCCCTACGAGAGCGACGACGAGGTGGCAAGTAGTGGTTCGGCTGCCAGGGAGCCTTCCGGCTTCAGGAACCCGGATCGTTGTCATTGCGAAGGCTTTCATAGTGCCCGAGGCAGTGTCGACGCTTATGCTTCCACTGCAAAACGCACGTATCTGGTTACGTGCGATGCTAGCGAAGCCCCAGCAGTTGCATCAGTGCGTTCTCCGATTCACTACGAGAAAAACAAGAGAGAGAATCATCACTTGTGCGAGTCGAGGGCGGCCGATAACGCGGTGATTCTCGACGTAGGCTCGCTCGATGCGGGATGGCGCAGCCGCGTGCCAGTGCCATCCACCACCTTAGAGGGGAGGGAAGGGAATCGTTGCACTGGTGATGCCCCCGCGAGCACCTCGAAGACGAGCACTCATGATCCATTGGAGAAGGGTGAGAGCGACAAAGTGGAGATGCTGGTTGATGGACGTCAGGATGCACTAGGCAGCGCTCTAGCGCTGGCGACAAGCACCTCCGTGCGCGAGGAGGTGGAGGCCGACAGCTTCAGTGTATGGCAGCGGCTAAACATGAGGGATAAAAAAGGTAACATTATGACATCCATGGCGATGCATTTTCACGAGAAGGATCCACATCTTGTCCGTGAAGCGGAAGCGAGAGACATCGCAGCGCAGTGGACCTCATCATCATCTCGGACGGCTGTGGGTGAGGCTCTTATAGCAGGGCAAGCAAAGCTCACGTGTGCTGAGGTGGCTGTACCTGATTGGTTTTTAGCTCGTCAGCCGACGACACTGAACAACATTCCGAGCTCACCCGCCACCCTCGCAGATGTTGCAGAGGCTTGCGCATCTGTTGCAGACGCTAACAGTGATGTGCCGAAAGTGTCTTCCCCGTCGCCACGGTCGTCAGACGTGTGCATAGGTACCAAGAAGCCGTTTCTATCACCACAGGACCAAGAGGAAAAGGAAGGAGAGATGACAGCCGTCCCTGCTCCTGCGTCGCTGGCACATCACTCGCACTCACCGATGTTGCAAGCACCGCAAAATACATGCCAGAAATTGGACCAGGTAAGCGGCTCAAACAGTGCTGGGATCGGTTTGGCTAGCGAGGCGGACTCCAGTAAAGCTTGTCAAGCCGCACACGCAGCACGTTCAGATAGAGGCTGCGAGGACGACGTGGGTGACAAGACAGCGGTTCGGAAAGCGATCCTTTCAGACGCACTGACTCTGCCATCTGCCCCCTCGGCGGGGGCAGATATCGCTTGTTTGAGCAGTGTGGAAGACACTGCTCCGCCTGGCAAGCCATCGTCGCTTGTAGCCAGTTTGGCCACTCCTGTTCGGGTTACCGCATGCGTGCACGAAGCGCAACAGAAGATGGGCGACCACGCGTCGATGTGCACGGCCGATCTTGAGTTCGAATGCGACGACAGGCCAGCGAGTAAGGCGCTGCACCAGAAGATAGAGGAAGAGGGCGGCGATGTTTTGCACAAGGTCGGCTCAGCTGCGCCTGTGCTGAACGCTGCTTCCGAGGGAAAAGCGGCTTCCAGCGACAGAGAGGCAGCGTCGTGTGCAGAAGAAGTGACCAGCTCCACAGTTGCTCTTGCCGTTGCCGTAACGCTTTCATATGAAGCGACTGAAGAGCAGCGGACAACTTCTGCAGTTAAAGATGCCCACCTGCATCAGCAGAGCCCCACTGCGGCTTTATCTTCCTTCTCGCCGGCATGTAGGAGTAGGGAATCATGCCGCGGTGATTCTCCCGCGACGACGGGTGCAACCAGACCGCCACCCAACGAAGGTGCACACCTCCAATGGCCTCAAGACCTTGTCGACACTAAGACGACGGCAGAGGAGGAAAGTGCGGAAGTGAATGAGACGGTACAGCAAGGTGGATCTCCAGAGGAGGCCGTAGGTGTCCTGCAGCCTCTGGCGACACCGTCGCCTCGGCATGGTCGCGTGTTCGTGTTCGCACCGCACAAGGTCACAACATCAGCGTCGATAGAGCCGACGAACGTCGACTTTAGTTTCTGCAGCGGTGCCTCTGGGGAACACATCAGATCGTCTACGGGAACACCGCGGCAGCCCGCAGCAACTCTCGGAACAGAGGCAGTAGAGGACGCGACAGAAAAACCTGTGCTGCTGCACAAGGTGGGTGGCAGCTGCGCCTCCGGGTCTTCCTGTGGTCCTCTCGGATTAAACGAAGGGTACTGCTGCGCACTAGCAGTAATGGAGTATGCGGCGGCAGAGCATGGGACCACAAACTACCGCACTGAACCCATCATGTCCACTACAACCCAGGTCACACAACAGCAGCAGAGCTCTCCGAGGAGCGCTCCCGATGATGACAATCGTCGACCAAGCGACGGGGAATCGTCTATGAGAAGTGTACGGCGTCCGCAGGTGAAACCGGAGGCAGCCGAGGTGGAAAAGGCGATTGCTGTGAGTCCGACGATGGCCCAGTCGCCGACGATGACGCGAGATCGATTTCCAGTACCGTCTGCATCGGTGGCTGTTGTGGTGCCCAGCGAAGCGCCGGTAGCGGTGAGCGAGAGTGTAGCAGAAGCAGAGGACAAGGACGTAAAGCAGTCGCATAGAGCACAGCAGGCTCTCCTGCTCACTCGTGAGACCGATATCATTGAGAACGTGGACACGTCGCCTCCGTGCACGACGGGCGCACCCAATACACGGGAGCTTCTAGACTCTTCCGAATCTCCCTACTCATCACCGGCTTTGGCGTCGACGGCAGCTTCGGTGGCTGTAGCACCATCCAAAGCGCCAAAAGGATCAGGATGTACAGCGGAGCTCAGGATAACACAGTTGACTTGTGTGGACTCGCCTGTATCGCTTCGAACTGAGTCGCCGGTGGCGCTGCCGAAGTCTGGGGAACAACCCGCGGGTCTGCTGTCACCACGGAATTGCCATCTGGACCGCGAAGGGGACCTGCTCGACGTTGCACACGGAGGTGAGATAGACAAGGCGACGCCTTCCGGCAAGGGAGACGCCCTTACCTCTTCGGAGGTAGAGAGGTCTCTCGAAGCTGGCGCTAATCATCCTGCCAATGAGGTAAAGGGTGGCATGACGGATGCGCACGAAAATGCGTCTGTTAGCTATGAAGGCGCCCACGAGGCCGCCTCGGCCTCGTGCGAGGTCTCTGCAGGTCATCTTTTCCTGCCTAATCTACGAGCGCCCTTTCGTACGCCATCGCCACAACAGCAGCTGGGCACGAACGGGTCTACTTGGAACGCTGTAGAGACGGGTGAGGCGCAGCGGCGGTATATCCGCGATCAAATTGTACAGGAGGAGGCGGCGGGGGTGATACAGCAGGCCTGGAGAGATTATATAGCGGCACGGAGGCGGCGCCAGATGCACCTGCTATGGTAAACGGCAGGGAGGGAAAGCGGGGGCTCAAGTCAAGATGCTAACCCTTGGAGGAGCGCGGAGAGATCCTTCCCCTTCCCTCGACGCGCAGATGCCGGTGATGGCAGCTTACATCTTTACCGGCCTTCTCCCAATGTGCAGTTTTCTCACCTACTAAACGGCTTGCGTTGATCGTGTGTCTTGCCATCGGCAGCACCCATGTCCTTTGCCAATCCCTGAGCAGTCTTAAGGTGGAAGCCTCAGCTCTATGGAGTGTGTACCCTGTGCGTACTTCGCCTCCCCGACTTGTTCTCACCTGATGCTGCTTTTTCCCGCTCCCCTCCTTCTCTGTGTCAACCCACTGGGCTTCTCCCTAACGTGTGCATGTGTACACAGCACGGAGGCACGTGTTTCCCTTTTTATTTTATTTTGCGTGCGTGTCCGACTCACTTTTGTTTGTTTATGTATCTTCTTCTGTCGCCTCTACAGAGTTGATTGCCGGGCCACCTTATCCCTTGGTGGCCTCACTTGGTGCCGGCCCTCTCCGCCCTCCCCTCTCTCTCACTCTCCTCCTCTCCGCTGGCCTCACCATCTTCCCTTCCGCACCTCGAGGCTTCTATATTTGGCTCTTTCTTTCTCCCCTGTTGTGTGTGTGTGTGTGTGCGTGTGAGCCATGCGCATTCTCCATGCGGCTATCCTTTTTTTTTTTTTTATTTGTGAGTTTGCGCTTGCCGTTCGTTGCTGTTGTTGTCTGCGTGGGGTGCTTGCCTACGGGGTGTTGAAGCGTACGACCAGTGGTGCGTCTCTGTGTGCCCCCGTCGGCGTGCTTGTTTTCCTTGTCTTTCTCCACCCGTCTTACGCTGCCACCTTTTTCACTTCCCATTCTTTTTCTTCCCTCTCCGTCCATCGAATGTTGCCCTCCTCCCCATTTGTTTCCCCATTGCGTCCTCCGCCGTTCTGCCGGCCCCCTTTTGTTCCTCCCTCGCTTTACTTGCTAGTAGACTACGAGTGATTCCCGAAAGATTCGCACGGGCCGTCTTAGGTGGCGGGGAGAGGGTCAGTAATACCACAGGGATAGTCCGATAAACAAGACGCCAAGGGCGCGAAGCTTGCGTGGAAAACAGTGGCGCGCATCCACGTCAGCGGCGTCGTCGTAATCTCTCCTATGCCTATGGAAAGAGAGAACGGGAGATGCGACTCAATGTGGTTCACCGGTGAGCACGGCTTTTATTCCTTTGCTGGGGTGAGCGTACTCGGGACACCTTCTCCTACGTGCCTGCGTTGGTATGGAGTGTCTCAATCATGAACCACAGGAACAAGAGAGAACGTGCTGGCGCCACTCGTATGCGCAATCAGCGCTCTCCTTTTCTATTATTGACTGCCTTTCGAAGATCCATCTCGTGATTGACTCTGCGGTCTTCTGTCCTCTCATTGCTCCTTTCTGCACACTCCCAACCACTCTTCCTTGTGCTCGTGCTCGTGTGTGTGTGTGTGTGTGTGTGTGTGTGTGTGTGTGACTGGATCACCTCAACCGCCCGCGCTGGCGGTCATGGTGATCGTCGACTGGGGAATAAAAAACGCATGTGTATAAACACGTATGCATACATATAAATGCATATGCATGCACACCTCCTATCCTGTGCTTGAGAGTGCTGCGAATATCGCTGGCTGTGAGGCGTACACACATACGCACCGTCGATAACGAATCTACGAGAGCGCATCGCTCAGTCTCTCAAGGCGCGGGTAATGGGCGCTTTCAATGCGTTCGCCTGCTTGATGAACATTGCGAATTGCCTGCGGCCTATCTGCTTGTACTGACTTTGCACGCCAGTGGGCATATTCGCTTCCAGCGGCCATGCTGTCTACCGAATATGGATTCGACACGTCTGTGAAGAGGAGCGGACACGCCGCTTGCTGGTGCGCTGCACTGGGCGGCGTTGTTCAGTTCGGCGGCTGGCCGCCAAGTGAGATGCGTTCCGAGGTGGTACGGCACGAGGGATCCCGTTGTCCTCTCTTCGTACTACCGGCTACAACGATCGCACGCCATGTGCACCGCGCAGATCAGCGCCGCGAGAAACGCTTCTTCGACGTTGCGCTGGCGCCGCACCGCCAGCGCAGGCTGCAAAAACTGTGCGACATTGCCAGGGGTGTGGCACCATGCGACTACGGTGAGAGGCTACGCAAAGACGAGGAAAAGCGCTCTTCCAGACTCGGTTGTGATACCAAAGAGAGGGATAAGGACGGCGGCATCCTGTGCGAGAGCCTTAACGCTTCGTCCTCCGCATCCAGCGCCCTTTCTCCAACGACGGAGGACTTGAGCGAGTGCGGCTTTGAGTATGACGAGGGTTACATGAGCGAGCAGGAGGTGGAGGACGAGACCGCCCGGAGCAGGAGCAGCCCCGTCGACACCTTGCCATCCCTGTCGTCCTCGAGGAGAACGAGCGAACACGGCACCAGCGCACTACAGCCGCTACACCTCAACGCTGCTTCCGCTGGCGCGCCGGATCAATTCGCCACGGATGCGGCGAACGAGGCTGTGGCACCACAAGTTGCCGTGGAGCTGCTGCGCCAAGTCGACGTGGAGTCGGGTGAGCGTGTGACACACAACACCCCCGCATCTCTGTCAGCAGGGGCGCCACAGGACCATACTAGCATGAATCCCAGCACTCGCACTGGCTACGTCAAAGATTCCCTCCGAGTCCTCACCAAGGGACGCAGCGATGGCCATGTCATCGATAAGGAGGCGCCTTCAGTCCAGGCCGACACCCGAGAGGTTCGCGGCAAGCACACAGTGCGTCCGCTTGTGTGGAAGATGATGCAACCGCCGGTGGCGCCACGTTCGCGACACGGGCACCATCTCGTCTGCTGCGGGGAGCGCCTCTACGTGATCGGCGGTAGCTACTGGGCTCATGGTAACACGTTGGCGTTGACGGACATGGTATACGATGTGCGCATGGACACCTGGCAGCAGATTCCTTCTCTCTTCCCTCCGCGCTTCGCCGCGGCTTTGGCAAAGAGCAACACTACCCCCGATGCACCGTCGACGCCGCAAGCATCGTCTTCACCTTGTCACCTCATCGATGAAAGTGCCGAGGTGGACGCCTTCCCAACCGGGATGGTCACTGCAGGTGCCGAGCAGCAGGTACTGTACTACTTTGGCGGCTTGAGCTACTGCCATCAGCTGATGAACACCCTTCATCGCCTCTGGCTGCCTCAGAAGGTGCTAGAGGAGCTGCCTCAGTACGGTGAAGTGCCACGAGCGCAGTTCAAGGGGATTCTTGTGTGCGACGTGCAGCGTGAACGCAGCCCCAAAGAGTGCGAACGTCGCGAGCCAGCCACAGGACGACTCTTCTACATGGATGGCTTCCAGGATGGACGCCCGATGGCGCCGTATCTGCGAGTGTACAATTTAGCAACCGGGGTATGGGTGCGCGTGTGCCCTTCTCCAGACCTCGTGTCCAGCCAGATCTCACTGCTTCAATACGAGCTAGTGGATGCTGTGAGCGAGGGGATCGCTGATGAAGCACTTATATTGACGCCTGTGTCTACCAAGCGAGTGAGCAATGAATCGATAAAGCTGCCTGCCACTCGCCTTCGACGATTCGAGGTGGTAGGCGGCATGCCGTCGCGCCGCGGGAAGCAGCGCCGCTCTCGCACGTGTTACTCATTCGACACGGTGCAGATGCGCTTCGACTACTCACACGCGCTGCCGGTCCCAGGACTAACAGCGCACTGTGTAGTACCACTACCGTCTGCTGGTGTGCCCAACGGTGCTTCCCATTCTCACTCTGCAGTGAAGAGCGGGGAGGACAGGCAAGCACTGGAAGGCAGTACCACACTCTTGAGCGCTTACAAGACGGCTCTCAGCGTGCTACGCGAGCAGTGTGGTGCGTGGTCACTGTGCTGCGGCGGAAGCGAGGACGGCAACGACGCCACGCAAGACAACCTCGGTAAACCGGTGGGGTGGGTTTACTTGTTGGCCCCACGCAGGATTCCTCTTGCGGAGGCAGCTCGGGTGCAGGTGGAGCGGCTCGGTGTTCCATCGAAGGTGCTGACGATGGAAAGAGATGAGCTTCTCGGCACACTCTTTTAAAGCACGTGCGTCTGCGCGGGATTTGAGGAAGCAGTGGCACATGCGTGATGATGGTGAGGAAGAGTGGGAAGGGGGGAGGAGGGTCTGCTCACGTGTTGCACAGCCTGGTTCCCTCTCTACATCTGTTTCCTTCGTCTTGCCGATCGGCGAAAGAGTGGCGCACTTCATTCTTTCTGTATGTGTGCCGCTACGTGGTGTGCACCTATTGATGGAGCTGCCATTGTTGAAAAATGGCGGCACTTTTCGGCGTATGCGCATGCGCGCATAGGTGTGCCTCCGGTGCATGTTGATGTTTCCTCTCTCTCTCTCTCGTGTGTGCACGCATGCAAATATCTGTGTGCGGTATCGCCTCTTCCTCCTTCCCCTGCCCTCTCCCGTCTCTGGGCACGTGTCTGTGTGGCCCGGCCCTTTGCTTCCAGTTTTGACCATCTGCATGAGTGCCCTTCTTACAGGCGTGCTCGCGATCGTTTTCTCTCCTTGCCCCCCCACTTTAGCCCCACTGAGTTTTGAACTTGTGGGGGGTCTTCCCCGCTGATCATACAGATACGTGTGAGCGGGCAGGAGAGGATGAGGAAGAAAGAGTTATCCCTCAGCCCTGATGTATCGAGTGCCCATCACCGTTAGCTTTGATGCGCTGGGCACCCTGATTCAGATAAGGCATGGATTGGGCTACCAGTACCGCAGCTCGTACGCATCCTTTCTGCTGGACCACGGTGTTGATCTCGACGCAAGCTGCCCAACCTTTACCTGCGAGGCCGTACAGGCGCTCGCGCTGAAGGCCATTCATGCCGAAGTGCGGGCGGATCGTGCAGCATGGACTCGCTCTTCTAACCCGAAGGAGATGCCAATTGGTGGTGACACAGATGAGGAGCTGCGCTCTTTCTGGACCCGAGCTCTGAGACAAACGTATACATGCCCCACGCTGTATGAGGGCGCTCCCGCGGATGTGGTGCAGCGCGTCCAGGAACTGTGGAACACCAACGAGAGTGAAGTGCGCCGCTTTGAAGACTACGTGCTGTTTGATCAGTTCAGCTCCACTAAGGCTTACAGCTGGTACCCGGAAGGACTCCGCACACTGCAGTGCCTACGCCAATGGAATCAAGAACAGATGAGTCGTGCTGAAGGCGCTGTGCGGTCAGGCCTCGCAGAGACGACACCAATGTCGAACTTGGGCTTGTCTGCTCCTGCCGCTTCTGCCGCCTCCCCGGTTCTCTTTTTGGCGGCGCCGCCGTTCGTGGTTTCCAACATGGACCCTCGCGTGCGACGGGTGTTCACACAGCTGGGTGCGCTTGAGGCTGGTGATCGCAACGAGCCGCCACTGCTGTCGCGGATCATCTCGCCTCAGGATGTGGGCTACGCGAAGCCGTCGCCCGTAGGCATTCTGACTGGTGTGCGTGACGTTGTCGATTCCTACCGCGCCGCGTGTCGAAGCCGTGGCATTATGTCTGCTACAGATATCGATTTGCGCCGGCATGTGCACGTCGGAGACGCCGATGCCGATCGCGTTGCATGCGAGCACGCGGGATGCCACTACGTCCAGTGCGACCCCGCCACGGGTGTGTCATGGGGATTGCTGCAGGCAAAGTTACAGGAGATGGCGGCGCTATGTGGATGAATGCCGTCCGCACTGAATGATAAGGGGGGCTTTAGATCTGCTTGATTGCTCTCCTGTGCACGAGTCTAGCGTCATCCTCCCAAACTTGCCAAGCGCTGTGCACTGGTTGCAGGAGCCCTCGTTCTCTCTATTCTTGTACTGTTTCGATTTCATTTTCTTGTGTATACTCAGCGCTGCAGTCGCGTCGTCTGCATTAGCATGCACAGCAAAGGCGGGAGGCGAGACGAACCTCCGAGAGTCAACGCGCCGACTAGCGATCCCTTTCAAGGCACTGCTCAGCACGTCCATTCTCAGCCATACAGCAAGAGTCCAAACTCGAGCCCACGTGTGCCCCGCCACAGGCCCACTTCGCATAGGGTGCAGCAGCGCTAGGCGCGCGCGTCACAACCGTGCTGCGACCCAGTCATCTCAGCACGACCCCTGCCTCCAACGCTACCGCACCCACCCTGTGCGGCGCAGGCTCCCCGCGCACTAGCAGGAGGTGCGAGGGCCGGGGGGCGGGAGGGGAGACACGCTCGAGCCACGCTGACGCTCTGCCCATCATATGGGCAGCACAAGCGTACTCGCTGTCACAGGGGGTGTGCTCCGACGCAGCGCCATGCAGGCCCTGATCGCCAGCGTCCGTAGCGATGCATCGTCCTGACCTCCCCCCCTACGCCGGAGGTGGTTGGCCCTGCCATCACCAGAAGTGGGGCTCGGCATTTGGCGGGGATACGTGGGGCGAGAGCTGCCTGTTCCCCCCCCCCCCCCACACACACACGCGCGCAGTTTGTATGTGTGTGGGGAGGGGGGCTGGAGGGGGGGAAGGCTGAACCCTGATGATGCCACGCAGCGAGGTGTCCACCATAATTTGGGCATGCGCGAGATGTGCACAGAAGAGGATGAGCGTAGGGTGGAGATATGTTGCTCTAAGGCATATGGACGCGTGAACGTCAAAACGAGTATCAGATGCAGGGACATCTTCTGTGAATATGCGGCATTGTCGTTGTTGCTGCTCGCATAGGGATGACATATCGCAATCTTTGAGGTTGTCTTACCCGCTTGGGCAGGTTTGATATGAGGACGTGGGGGGTAGGAGAGTTGTGGTAAGCCTCGCAGCGCACAAGTCTCTCCGCAATTGCTGCATGTAGTGCACTTCACTTACCTGCACGAGAGCTGCAGTGTGTGCGTATGTAGAGATACCCGCTGTACCGCTGGGCTTCACTTTCGCGCTCATCGAACCAATGACTTTGCCTAATGTCCTTCTCTCCCCCTTCTCGTTCCTGACGACTTCTTCCTGTGCTTGAATGGTTTACAGCACGCCCGCTTGCCGCCTGTTTTGCCTTCCTCCACACTGTAAGCAGAAACGCTCTGAACAGAGCTGTCAATAGACTCATTCGCATTCGCGTGTGCCTGTGCGTGTGTAGACGTGCGCTTGCTGGTGTGCGGCTAGATAGGCCCGACACCGAAGCAACGTGAATAAAGGAACCAGCGCATCTTGCCAGGTTGGTAAGGCTCCATCGTACTTGAGCAAAACGGAGAGACAACACGCAGGGCGACTACTTGTGGAGCTGTGCGGCCGTCAATATGCCTTGGCGGGAGGCGGCTGCTCCTTTAACGGTTTGGTGAGTTTCTTACTTGGTTGCCTCAATCCACTCCGCCGTTGCACCTTCGCAATGATTCCGCGCTACGACGGCCTGGTGCCCGCCATTCGCGGGCCGGCACCCGCGTGCGCCGCAGCCTCCGCCGATGAAACACAATCGTCGACGAAGCGCACGGTGGCGACCACTAGAGTGACGCGTTATACCATTTGCCCTGTTGACACAGTTGACACGGAGAGGGCGCACGTGAACGCAGCGCAGGGGGGCGAGCGGCGTCTCTTTGCATTCCTCCCCTCTGTGGACTGCGTCACGCCCCCGCGTGAGTTGCGTGTGGCCTCACAGTACTTCGAGGACTCAATGTTTGCATCCATCGCAGGCAGTGATGCCGACAGCGGCGAGGACTTGGATGACAATGAGGAAAGCGATACCACAACTAAGCACGGCAATGCGCGCGAAGATGGCACTCACGGCGTCAACAGCGGTAATCGCAAGCGGCGCCGTGCGCGTCGGCGAGAGCCAATGCGCCTTGAGTATGATGGCATTCTTACGGCTTCATCCAAGGAAGCTACCAAGAGTGCTCGGCTTGTTTCAACACCGGCCTCCGAGTACAGTCATTTGTCGTGTGTACTACTGCAGTTGCCCACGTCGTGGCGTCAACACGATATTGAGGAGGATAAGGGGCATGGGGAGACAGCGTGCTTGTCGCCTTTGTCGACGTCAAAGCCACTCATCACCTCAACGCCGCTCCGACGGCCGATACTGCAACTGTGGGGCGAGAGGAACACGGCTGCTGCTGGATCGAACGATGGATCGCCCTTTCCCGGCAATAATGCCACTAGCATCTCAGCCGCTTGGGGCTCTGACACACCTTTGCGAATCAGCAAGAAAGACTGGAAGACAATGGACGCGGCCGAAGCAGATCTGCATAAGCCCACCAACTGGTCCGATGATGACGGCGGTGACGTCAGCGATGAAGGCCGAGGAAAGTCGTCAAAGGGCGCAGACGACACCAACTCTGCACGCGCACGAAAGCGAGAAAAGGAAGTGGCGACGAGCGTCGCAGTGCGTTCTTTCCTCGCAGGAACGAGAGAAGCCCTTCGGCAGCAAGGCTCTGTCGGTGCTGCGAACGGACTCGCCCCGCTACAGCAGGTGGTGGGCAGCGACAACGTTGCACGTGTGAGTGCACCAGTGGACACCCCTGCACCAGTGAAGACAACGGAAGAGCGTGCGGCTGTAACTATGCAGCTTTCGCCCGATTCTTCGGGATCAAAGGTGCGACCATCAGTAGCCGCTGCTGCTATGTCTATACCGACGGTGCTGCCAACCTCGGCTCTTGTAACAAACTCTGCTGCGTCGCTGCCGTCTTCCGCTGGTGCGCCGCTAGATGGCTCCACATCATTGGATTCACTTGCGTGCAGCATAGTGTCAAAAATGCAGTCAAGCGAGGCCCGTACAACGGCGACGCTCATGGAGCTTCAGAAGCGGATTCTGAAGCAGTTACCAGAGTTTGCTGCCATGAGCCAAAAGATGAAGTCGCCAGCCACAAAGCAGGACGCGATAGCGTGGTTTCAGACATCGCAGCAGGCACTGCGGGCGTGGTTGGTGGAACACGGGCATACGATCAACTCTGACGGGGTGGTCACCTTTGGGGATGTGTAAAGCGAAGGAAGACTGAGAAGGGGTCGATTTAAAAGGAGCTCTCGAGAGAGGGCACAATGGAGGAGTGAGTAAAAGGCACGCTGCAAGGGCAGCACGGGCATGCGCGTGCTTACGGCCGTTATTGTGCTTTACGCTTCTCTCTCTCTCTCTGCGTGGGCGCATATCTCTGAGGCCGCTGCTGGCTGCTGCCCTTCTCGTCCTTTTGGCCTTTATTGCGTCATGCATGCGTGTGTTGCCGTGAGGGTGGGGCTACACGGGGCAGGGGACACGGACGAGCGGCGAGTCAAAGCGGAAGGAAGTCGCACCAGAGAGCATGACGGGACAAGGTTCACCTTCACCTCAACTTGAAAACAGAACTTTGCACTGAGGGAGACACATGCGGAGCGTGAATGCACTTTCATTTGGCGTCCGCGTATGTGCTGGTGCGCCTGCCAGTGACAACCACCTCCTCGAGCGACAACTGGCAGGTTGAGGGGGTCGTAGTACGCAGCGAAGTTGGCTTGACTATCTGTTCTTGTATCGCTCCCCTTATCCTGCCACCTTTGTGTGACGTGCGTAGGTGAGTGTCTGTGGGTAGGAAAATGAAGCAGCCCCCCCCCCCCAATGAAGTAACCTTGGGCTGTTGTATCGCAACGGAAGCGTGTTGCGTGCAGCTGCTCTGCACCCATGCCGCTTTTTCTTCAATATCATAGTCGATGGCTACTTCTCCTCCCCTTCGCTCGTCTTCTCGGTTTGGTGCTCTGCACCGCGCCACACATGAGTGGAACACGGCCGCTTGTCCCACATGAACGCCGCCCACTGTCGTTGTCTAAGCTGGTGCAGGACACTTCTTAGCGCGTGCATCTGTGCGCATAACGTCTGCTGTGTTTGATTCACTTTTTCCGATCCCCTTTCCGAGCTTATCTGAAGAGTGTAGGCGCTACAGAGCTGGCGCACACGGCTGCAGACTGCACCCGCACATCGCCAGAGCTCGCGTTCTTCGCAGTCTTAACCCGTGGCAGACACTTCCTGTTCACATCAACGCAAACTTACACGAGGGCAGACTCAGGGTCAGCAAAGGGGAAAACATGGAAAGGAATGCTCTGACGAACAGTATCCACGGTGCTGATCCTGCTGGAGAAGCCGATGGCTGGTCCTCTGGCGTCTCGGCTCCCCTAAGTTTTACTCCCCCGTTCGTGTCAGCGGTGCACCCTCCATGCGTGCCGCTGCCAGCCGCCTCTTCCCCACCTGCCAACAAGGGGTTTAGCGCCGCAGTAGAAGATGGATCATTCATGATCCACGCGCCAGGCAGGGCGGCCGAGAATGTGAGCGCCGGTCACCAAGGTTCCCTCATTCCGTTGGTGTCTACGTCTGACGTCTCGGCTCGCCAACCCACATCACAGGGCCCATTTCCGGTTGGCTCTCCGCAGACACCCCCGCCGCTGGCGATTACAGGGTGGCGGGGTGGCGGTGCGGCCGACAACACTGATGATCTGGGCACCTCCTCTGGTGCCATGCCGTCGTCTGCCATGAACAGGCGAGCAGATACTGACCTCAAAGTCGATTGTGAGGACAGGCGTGCTGGTACTGGTGTCTTCGACCCGACTGAGGTACCGGCGCTAAAGTACACGATAGCGGTTTCTGTAACGCGGGATGGCAAAGTGGTCGAGGAACAGCTGGACCCATTTGAGCTGGGCCGTCTCTACGCCCAGAGGCAGGCGGCCCTCCGCAAACTGCAGAGCCGCTACGACTTCCTTGCGGTACCGGAATGGGTGCGGCTGCACCCGCTGCTTGGAACGTACTTCGCGGAGCTGATCGGAACCTTTGGGTGGGTGCTCACTTTGGCTCTGGTGAGCGTGCGCAACGAGAGCATTTTTAACATCTCCGATGCCACAAATATGACGCCTCTGCCCATCGGCTTCATGCTCACGAGTATGATCTTCACATTCGGCTACATCTCCAGGTCTCACTTGAACCCTGCTGTGTCAATCGCCGTGTTTCTCGTGCGGCAGATGAAGATGACGCAGTGCTGTGCCTACATTCTTTGCCAGCTTGCCGGCGGCCTCGCGGCCGGCGTCGTGGCGATGGTAATCCAGGGAAACAAGGAAATTTTTGTGCCATCGGTGTCGACTAGTTATGTCTCCTCCGGCATTTTTTCGGAGCTCATCTTTACCTTTGCCATGTGCCTTGTTGTGCTCAATATTGCCTACTCTCGCCAGTCGGGCAACTTCTTCTATGGCTTTGCGGTGGGTATGACAATCTCTGCTGGCTCAGCCAGCGCAGGGCGCATTTCGGGTGGATCCTTCAACCCAGCCGCTGCATCGGGGCTGCAAGTGGCCGTGTGTCTAGCGGGCAGGTGCAACGACCTCAAGTCCATCTGGATCTACTGGCTCGCCCCTGTCGCCGGTGCCGTACTGGCGGCGATCCTCTTCTCTCAGATGGCGCAGCCAGCCGAGACACAGGTGCTGGAGGACAGGAAGGTGTTCCAGAATGTGAACGAGTTGCACCGGCAGCGCATAACGGCGCAGGCGATGATCAGCCGCGCAAAGACCGGCACTGGTGCAGCGAAAAACTGCACGGAGAACGAGGAGGAAAGGAGATTCACCTCCTCCTCGGTATCATCTGAGAGGACGGCATCGCCATTCTCTTCGAGCTCCTCTGACCCGCATGGCGCGCACGAGATGAAGGAGTTCACACCCAAGCGCACACCACAGATGCGCGAAGAGCGTGATGCTGAGTATGCGCATGTGAACACTCAACGTGGCGCAGATGAGCTGAATAGATGGCACAACCGGGTGCTGACGCAAGCGCCGAGCGGGGCAGAGGTGAATGTTTCCACCCTCGCAGGGGAGGTGTCGACGCTGAATCATGCTTAGTGTCGAAAGCATCATGGTGCACCCTTTCCGGTGTTCTGCATGAGGCTTCGGGCAGACCACGTGCGCACTCGATCTCGCAAGCACCTCAAATGCGTCTGCGCTCTTCCACAATCAGTGATACACGTTATGATGCCGTCATCATGCCCAGTGTCACGCTCACCTCTGCCTCCCCCCTTTCCCTTGCCGAGACGCTGCCCGCTCTGTTGTGTTCTCTTCTCTGTTCGTCTATGTCGGTGTGCTGCGTGACGCCGTTGACTCTTGTTATTTGTCCCCAATTTTTTATTTTTTTTTACATCTTCCTCTCTCCCGCATCTGGCACTGGCCCATGGCAGAGGGGCCGCATAGAACGGCGCTGCCGCCGCTGCTCTCGGGGTGCTTCTTTCTCTTCCTCGTTCTTTTCGTTGCGAGCGCATTGCCTTCAAACGTGTTATTGCTCACTCGCTCTTTGCCGTCTCCCTCGACTCCCTCGTCTTTGGCTCGAGCCCGGCATGAGCGCAAGGTGAAGGCGCTCTGCAGACGCTCATACAAGCAGGCACAAGATCGGATTTGTAACGTCACAAAGTCATCCCAAAGGGGAAGAGAGTCAAACGACGTCTGTAGGTACAACCCCACGTCACGGTGACGATGCTGCTGGTCACAGCAGCAAGGGGAATCGGCAGAGACATCCCACCTTCTCCCCCGTTTTCTCCTAATCCTCCAAGCAGCCTAACGAGAGTGCACCGCCATATCATCAAACACGCACACCGCTGACACACAGATACACGCACTCGTTGAACGAGGTGAGGTGGTGCCCCTCTCCTTCCCCCAAACCTCCTCTCTGTGTGCAAATGGGGCTTTCGCCCTCTTTTCTTGGCGCCAGGCATGGTAACACGTGCCCGTGCGCCTTGCTTTTGCTGCGTATGTGCCTGCGCTTCTGCACAGTCTGTGCTCTCCATCTTCCCTCGCTCTCCACGAAGCGTGTTACAGGCTTGCTTGCTGAGAGACAAAGCACCCGAGAGCGGTTGCGCTCCTGTTTCTGCAGTGAGCGGAAGGGAAGACTTTTTTTCCTTTCGCATCCTCTTCCTATGTCTTCGTTTTTGGTTCTGTGACCATGGGATGACCAAGTCATTGGGTGGTGTTGCGAGCGCGTGCGTGTGGGCCTGTAGGCTGATGAGTAGTGCTGGTGGCACTATCGCTGTATGCTTGGCTCGATTCTTCGCTTATTGCCGGATCCCGTTGTAAAGGCACGGGGAAGAGAGGAAACACAAATCGTTCAGTAAAGGGAACGCATACGAAGCCCACGCACGGGAGATGAGTTCGAGAAGGGGGGTACGCACGTCCCCTGATCGACCTCTCGACTCTCTCGCAAAGCAAAGGGTGTAGACTAGGTGGTAGGTGATGTTTTGTTCCTTTTCACATAGGAAAGGCGCTGCAGTATTCCTTTTGCGGCCCTCACCCACGCAGCCATACCAACCACAAGCAGGCACAGCCACGGACACGGTTTGCCGTACTATATTTTTCTTCGCAGCTGTTGTAGGTGCGCACGCCGTGACCTGGCCACGCTCTGCCAGTACCCCCCACCCCTCCGTCGTGCCGCCGTGCCAGGGAGAAGGACCGCATCAAGGAAGCTGTATCTGCCTGCCTGCCTGCCTGCCCTCTCGACACGCGCACACACTCTCAAGCATTCTTACCGTCTATACGGTTCTGGAAAGCTCGTTGACGATACCCTTGGTGTCATTCTCTGCTGCCTTGCCCTCTTGTTTATCTGTTCTTCCTTTGCTTCGACTGCTGTTGCGAGGGTGATGCGCCTGTACAGCAGCCGAGCCACTCGTCGTGTCTGTCGCGAGCTTCCACTCTAGACCCCTTCCCCCACCTTCGCAGTCGCCGACTAGCTATTTGCCATCTCGTGCTCTATCGGGACGCCAACGCACGCACGCACACACACACACACACACACACACACACACACACACACACACACACACACACACACACACATACAGGCACACACTGCACACGACCGTCCACACATCCCAGCCGGAGGCATCTGTGCCAAGATGTGCGCTCTGCAGAGGGACGCAGTCGCGAATGCGGAGAGCGTGCCCTACCTTGCTCGCCAGATTCCTCTGATTCGGCTGAGCCGCTACCAGGCGAACTTTGTGTGCGAGGGCATTGGCACATTCATTTTCTTGATGACGACGTCACTGGCAGAGATGAACTGCGGTAACCTGGCGGTGGACGGCAAGACCCGCACACGTAATCTCGCCCCAATTGCGGAGGGGTTCATGCTGTGTGTGCTCATCTTCATGTTCGGCTACATCTCTGGTGGCCATTTTAACCCAGCTGTCACCTTTGCAGTTGTCATGATTCGCGGCATGCGAGTCGAGGAGGCGATCTCGTATTGGGTGGCACAGGTAGTAGGCGCTTTGATAGGTGCGGGATTGAGTATCCTTGTGCACGGTTCAACACAACACTTGCCTGCACCTCAGGTGGTGCAGAACACGGCCGAGTATATCTTCAGTGCCTTTGTTGCCGAGGTTGTGTTTACGATGCTGCTTGTGACAGTGGTGTTGCATGCTGCCTACTCGCCGCAGCGCCGCAACGACTTCTACGGCTTGGCAGTTGGCATGTGCCTCCTCGCCTCGCGTTACGCTGTAGGTGGCGTATCGGGCGGCGCCTTCAATCCCGCGGTTGCGACAGGTCTGCAGGTGACCAAGTTCATCGCGGCCGGCTACTTCACACAGCTCATGTATTTGTGGTTGTACTGGGCTGCGCCCGCCTGCGGTGCCGTTGCGGCGGCGTTTCTATTTACGATGACGCACCCAGTGCCGAAGGACGAGGATGAGGAGTGGCAGCAGCAGCGCGTAGCACGAAATCTCTACAGTTCTTACTGAGAGGCGATTTTTGTTCCCCTTGTCCACTCGCTTTCTTTTCTGCAACCACTCACGTACATGCACGCACGGGCTCAGCTACGTCACGGGCATACGCATTGGGGTCGCCAAACGGTCTCGATAATGGTTGGAGTGAGAATCTCGTGATGTTTTGGTTGCTAGAGGGAGAAGGTGGGCGGGTGGGTGAAGACACGAGAAGCGGCACTGCTTTTCTTTGTGCTGAATGGGTGTGCCCGTTGCCCATGACCGGCGCGACGACAAGATGATAGGGAGGGGCGCATGCGTGTGCTCGCGCGTAGGCGCTTATTTATCGTCGGGCACACGTGCGCGAGCTCTGTGTTCCGTCTTTCTCGTCTGCCACTCCTTCCCTGTGCGGTCAGTTGCGAGAGCACCGCTGCCGCTTTTTTTTTTCATGGGTTTCCTTTTGATGCTGCCGTTGATAGTGCAGCTGCTGTCTTGCAAGCGACGTGGCCGACGACGTGTTCCGGGATCGCAGCGGCTGCGTCTGTCCCCGTGCCTGCCTTCTGTACGGCAAGGCAACGAGTGTGGATGTCTCGTTTTCTCCCGCCTGCTCTCCTCCTTACTTGTGTGTCTCGTACACAGATATGCGCATACGCTTCTCAGGTGCTTTTTTTTTTTCGCATACGGGGGCTCATGTCTCACCTGCGGGGCGGCTCTCACTTCAAGCCCGAGAGAACTGGCAACGACCTTCCGCTCATTCTCCAGCGCACGTACTACCTCTCCACCCCTTTGCTCCCCACCCGCGCATCAACTCAAGTCATCATCTCGTGTACCTCCGCTTTGCTTCGCTTCGTCTCTCTCTCTCTTTCTCTCTCACTTCACATTCCCGCTTTTCCTCCGTTTTCGGTGTGTCTGCTGTCTGTTACCGACCACCATGTCCCACTTCGTGGGCATCTCTTGCGTTTTTTTTTTTTTTTTACATTGGCGCCATGCACGCAGTGGCGAGTGTGGAAGGCTTCACACAAAACGGTGAACGGTTCCCTTCCTCGCCGCACACGCCGACTTCCCACTCATCTCGACAACTCTCGTAAAACAGCGACCGTGTCTGAGTACACCCGTTTTTGAGGCGCCCGTCGGTGCACTGTCTGCAAGCGCGCGCAGGCTCCTTGAAGGGAAAGGAAGGGAAACGCCGCGTCGTTGGTGTGGGCACAATACCGGCGCTTTCCCCTGACCTTTGACTTGTGGCTAGTTTGTGGGGTACCTCTCACGTACAAACTCTCTGTTGCCAGAAAAGCTGCACGACAAGAATCAAGACGGCGGCGAGGGGACACACCTCAACCACCGCAGCGACAAACACAATCACTGGGAACTACAAAGACGACTGCATTGTTTTATCGTTACTTCTCAGCATCGGCCGGGCTCACTCCATACACACACACGCACACACTTTCGCATTGGGCAGCACAACTTGACTCCTGCTGTGGCGTTTACGGGGCTTAGCGTGGGGTGTTGATGCTTGTTGGTACCTCTCCTCTTTCTCGTTGGCACTGACACGTAGACACGCACTGCCGAAAAGACAAGGTGGGAAGCACGTGTGCTCTTCTATGCCTTTCGTCCCGCGCCAGCATACGCGCACTGACGTTGATGCGCAGGCATTGATGCTTCAGCGAGACGGCAGGACAGCGCAAGAGGGATTTTATCTTTTGGCGATCTGTTTCTCTCGCTTGGCGCCGCTACCGCACTCTCCGAGAGCGCCACAGAAACGTTTTTTTTTTCCGCCAGCGTCATCACGAGTCCTCGTGCTTACGGGTCTTTGGGTGTTGAGGTGGGCCCTCCGGCACACTTCTCTGCTCTTTGCGACGGCATGATCGACTTTTCAAACACGATCAGGATGCAGCGGGTCACGATGCAGCTTCGGCGGCCGCGCCAACATGAAGCAGCTAGCTCGGCTTCTGCCGCGGTTCCCACTTTAGCAAGTGATGCAGTGACGCCGGCTGCTGCATCATTCATGTCCTCCGCCCAGGGACTCGCGCGTTACTTCCAGGGCGTGGCCGCGGGCGATGAGATGGTTGGGCTCATCCGTGGCCTGCACTCCTCAATGTGGCAGTGCTACCAGGACTGCCTACGTGATCCTGCAACAGTAGAAATGCCAACTTCGACGGCGTCGACAAGTGAAGAGGTGAGTAACGTGGAGGCATCTGCTGACAGTTCTACGCACTTCTCATCACGCATCGCTGACACGCCGCCAAGGGGGTCCTCCTTCGCTGATGTCGGAACCGAATTTACGAGCCCACGAAATCACAGTGTAGAAATGGGCGCAGCACCACTGGCTGCTGTTCGTTCAACGCCCGCCCCAATTCCACTGGGCAAGCTGAAGGCGGCGGAGCGGCGGCAGTACTGGCTGGCCACCAAATCCGCCATACTCTTTGCTGTGGAGGGCCCTGCCGTGGCGGAGGAGGCGACCGCGCTTCACTGCTCCACTGTTGTACGCTCTCTTTTGTACAACTACTACTATCCTGGTGATGGTGGAGATGCTGCTAGCAGCTCGCCGAGCGTGAGCGTGACGCTTGGAACGGCGGCACCTGTCATGTCAACCCTACATCGCGGCGAAGTGCGGTGGGTGTTGAGTGATACGCGCGTCGTTGAGTTGGCCAGGGAGGAGTTGAAAAAAGATCGATACGACAGCGGTCTCTGCGGGTGGCAGCGTGCCCTAGCATTGCTGCGCCAGGTCGACCCAACCCCACTCACCTCAGCTGTCGAGCTGGAGATCTACCGACGCACCGACGGCCACCACTGGGCCGAGGCGCTCGACTGCCTCTGGCGCATCCAGCCCGCTCACTGGACAGAGATGGATGTGGCAGCCGCGGTGCGGTGTCTGTATGCTGCTGGCCGCCGCCACCAGCAGGAAAACAGCGTTTCCCTCAGCGCTGACGACACTGCACGAGCTGCTGTAGAGGGTGGTGAGAGCGGCTGGCACGTCGCCAGATCCCTGTTTCAGGCACGCCTGACAGCACAGGCGCTGCGCATCCACCACGCCGTTGAGGCTACAGGGGTGCTTCGATGGAGCACACCATCTACCTTCAACGATACCATGGGTCTTCTCTCACTGGACACAGCGGGGTGGCTAGATGCATGTGCCTTGCTCGATAAACTGCTCGCCGGTGCCGCTGCTGCCGCGTGTACCCGAGAAGCGGACGTGAGGCAGGGTACCACAAGAGGAGCAGTGGACGTGGCGTGGCGCGAGAAGGCTGTGTACAGTGTGCAACGCATCAGAAGCGGCAAGGATGTGGCTAACACTGAGCTGTTTCTGGCGTCAACTCTTTATGAAAGCGAGATAGTGTCTCACAGCGGCGATCAACTGGTGGCACCCCGCTCACCGCAGCGTGTACGGTCCCCTGAGTCGCTCTACCACCTCATCCGAGCCAATGCGGTGACGGCTCACCAAACGTGCCGCGCGCTTCGGTCCCGATGGGAAGTGGGGCTGCGCTATGTGCAGCTTCTCCAAGACACCTTTGCCGACACTCTCAACCTTCCATCTGACACCGTGGCAACGGAAGACGTGCTCCGTCTGTGCATTGCAGGCCAGCAATGGGAGGCAGCGCTGCGGCTGGTGACAGCTCATCAAGCAGCGATGGCTGATGGGCCCGAAGGCGATCGTCTGTCTGTCGCCTCTGAGGTTTCGACATCGAAAAAGGCAACATTGCCTCAACATCGGAAATACTTCTGCCCAGACGTATTTGCACAACTCGTGCGCCTGCTCGGGTCTGTGCCGGCGTCACGTAATGCTGCCTATGACTTGATTCGCCGTTACGCAGTATCTGGCGCCGCCTTGTCAACCGTTTCTGGAAACGTGAAAAGGAAAAACATCCCCACAGAGGGGCTTGGACTATCGAAACACTACAATACAGACACTCTTTCACGCGCTTACAACTTTCTTGTACAAAACTCGGACACCCTTGGCGCAGCCGAGCAGGTGCTTGAGCAACTCCGGCGTTCTCAGTTGCCGTCATTGCAAGGGCGTCGCGCCTCCGCTCAGGAGGCACAAAACTACACAGGCGGCGCTGCATGCGGGCAGCTTCGTGATCTGGACGCAGAACTGGCTGGACTCGAGACTGAATCCGTGGCTCATATCGCCTACTTATCAGCCGTCGCCGGCGATTGGCGCCGTGCACTGCACCATACGAACGCGCTACTCCACGAGCCGCGCTATCACACCACTTTCTTCCCGGCAGCGCGCCTTCACGACGCGGTGCAGTATGCGCTCGAGCAGGCGCCAGATCCCGGACCCTCATGGCAGGTATCTCTGCAACTCTTCACAGACATGATGGAGCGCAATGTCCCGAGCTCTGAGGTATCGTTTCAGTCCGCGGTGAAGCGCTGCTTTGCTGGCGGGGTGCCCGATCAGGCACAGAAGCTCTTTCACTTCGCCCTGCGCAACGGTGTGCGACCGTGACGCGAACTGGCACATGTGTGTGTGTGCGCATGCGAGTATGTGTATAACGGAAATAAAGAGAGGTGAGCTATCTTAGCCCTGGCTCCCGGGGTCGAGGATACCGTCGCGCTTACGCGCGAGGAACGCATGCATAGGCGCTCGGCGCAGAGGTACTTCCTTACCCTTTTCTTTGTATTTTCCTTTTGCTTGCGTATTGGTATGCATGCACGTGAACCCACTCCTTTCAGGTGCGACTCCTTTCTCCATCATGTGGAAGAGAAAATGTTTCAGAGCGCTACTGCACTACCCCATCCCAACCGGACACACGCACAAACGTACTCCTCATTCCTCCCTTCCCTCATGGAGGAGTGCCGTGGTGAGTGTGTCAAGCTCAAGCGAGGGCCTTCGCTCTCCCTCTACCTGTGTGTCTTGTGGATGAGCCGAAGGCCGAGGTATGCAAAATCGAAAAACCAGGCTATAGACACACACACATATACACACATATATACATATACATACATATACATATATATACATATACATAAACATACATATATATATATATATATACGTATATGTGTGTGTGTGTGTGTGTGTGCGTTTATATACTGGCGATGCAATGCTCGCCCATTTGCTTGCTTGCATTCCCCTCGTGACTTCGCTCTCTCTCTCTCTCTCGGGGCGTGCGTCGAAGGAAATTAGTCATCAGTCTTACTTTTTTTTTTTTTTTCTGTCTCTCCTTCTACGCTTTCTTTCGTTTTGAGTCTTCAACTGTGTGCTGGTGAGTCTCGTGCGCCCCGTACACCACACACGCACACGAGCGCACGTGTAGAAGAGAACGGGGTAACTACAGCACGAACAGCTGTCCACAGGTCTCTCACATATGGAACCTGGACGTGACACACTGAGCACGAACAATAAAGGAAGTGACACGAAGGAGGGGTAGCAACGATACACTCACACTTGCGCATACATCATGGCGTTTAACGCTTTCGCGAGCTCGACTGCGCCGGGCTTTGCTGCTGCGTCGACTCCGACTGGAGGAGGCGGCTTTGGCAACATCGGGGGTGTTGCGCCTGCTGCCCCTACGGGAGCTAGCGGCTTCAATGCAGCGCCTTCCTCGGCCCCAGCTTCGGGGTTCAACTTCGGCTCTTCCACGTCGGCACCGGCTGCAGCGACAATGGGTTCAGGAGGATTCGGCGCTGGAAATGCGGCATCCTCGTCTGCTCCGTCAGCCAGCGGCTTCTCAACAGCTTCACAGCCCCCTGCAAGCACACCGATGTCGTTCGGTGGTACCGGATTCGGTCCTGGAGCGGCGGCTCCAGCGACTGTGTCGGCAGCCGGAGCTCCAACAGCCCCGACACCGTTTGGTACTGCAAGCATTTCGGCTGCCCCCGTCTCCGGAGGGGGCGGCTTCGGCGGAACCGCAGGCAGCGCAGCGGCAGGTTCTTTTAGCGGCTTCGGCACCAACGTGGGCGCCACCCTCGCTGCCCCCGTCGGTGCCGCCACTCTCACCGCACCGGCAAGTGCGGCCCCGGCTTCGGGAAGCTTTAGCTTTGCTACTGCTCCGGCTGATTCAGCTTCGGCCGCAAAGGGGCCGGCGAACTTTGGAGCCTTCGGTAGTGCGTCTTCTGCGGCGACGCCTGCGCAAGTCGCACCGACACTTTCTGCTGAGGGTGCTAAAGCACCCTCCAACGCAGGATTTGGGGCCAAGTCCGGCGGCAGCGCCGCCCCTAATGCCGGCGTAGCAGTTGGTGGTGTAAGCACGGGCGGTTTTGCGGCTGCTTCAGCCGGCTTTGGTGACAAGAGCGCGCCATCGGCTCCTGCGAGCGGTGCCGCCGGTGCTGGCTTCAACTTTGGCGCTGCCACAACCCCAGCCCCTGCGATAGCCGGTGGGTCCCACGTAGGCAGTACTTCCTCAGCGCTTGGCGCTTCAATGGCAAGCAAGACATCAGTCCCTACCACTGCAACCCCTGGGGGCTTTGGCTTTGGTGGCGCAGCATCGAGCCCTGCGGCAGCTGCTGTTTCGGCTCCTGCAACCGGAGGGTTCGGCCTGGCGCCAGCTACGCCAACTCCGACTACCACTTCTGCGGCTGCACCCGCGGCTCCACCTGCCACCAGTGGTGGGTTCACCTTCGGCGGAACGGGTGCTGCAACAGCGTCATCCGATGCAACAAAGGCTGCCGGTGTCACAGCGCCTGCAGGAGCGGCGGAGTCTCCTCCCGCAGCGGCGACAGGAGTAAATGCCATGTCCACGACAGCGGCTGCAACATCATTTTCAAAAGGAGCCGAGAAAGCAAAACCTTTGGCAACTGCAGCGTCTACCAGCGCCTCGCCGTCGCAGGAGTTCTACGGAAAAAGTCTTGGCATGGTTCTGCGCAAGCTAGACACCGATATCTCCTTGGATCAGCGGCACTTTGCGGACCTTGCCCGCCACGTCGTGGCGCGTGACCGGCAGATCATGGCGCGTGGCCGAGAGTTGGCCGAAGTTCAGTCAGTTGTAAAAGATGCCTTGACGGCAGCGAAAAGCGCCGAGGCGACGTTGGCGGAGTGTAAGCAGCGACAAACGGCTCTCTCGGAGTATTTGCAGTCTCTGGAGGACAAGATACAGCCGTACTATGCACAATGGGAGCAGCGACAACAGCAGCAACTCAATTCCGCAGACCCTCGCGGCGTTGACCAGCAGCGTGTTGCCACGTATGGCAATGTCATGGCGCTGCTGGAAGATGTTCAGGGCGTCGAGGAGAAGGTGGACCGTGCCGTTCGCCAGCACAATCACTCACGCGATGAGCTGCTGGGGCTAAGCGAGGTTGAGGGAACAATGCGGCTGATCGACGGCCAGCTGTGCGCGCTTCAATGCTGCTCGGCGCTGGCATCCGCGCTAGAGTTAGAGCTCGATCGCCTACTTGGGAAAGCGGCGTAGCACGATGCAGCACAACCTACGAACACGGAAGAGTGACTTTCCTGTGATGTGGCGCATTCGGATATGATGAGGTGCGGCTGTGCCAGTTGCGAACTTCCCTTTAAAGGGCATTACCAACAACAGAGAGGGAGGAGAAAGCGAGGCAAAGCGACTGAGCGGCGCTTGCCTGTACGGAATCGAGCCGTGCGCGCATTCTATTTTGTTTGGTGCACGATCCCTGTTGCACGAGAGCATTACTGAAGAAAGCAGAGTGAAGCAGGTTGCATCGCGCACTGTACAGGCACGTTTTGTAGACGCGTAACGTGAACTAAAAAAATCGCTAACAGACAGCCGAAGGCGCAAAGGGGCGAACAAGACGACGGACAGTCCTCCTGTTTTTTTTCCCCAAAGCGGTAGCCAGGAGAGAAGGTACAGAAAGGTGGCGCACACACTCGGAGCTTGGCTGTGAGCTCCGAGGGAATCGCCAACGAATATAGTGAAGGGGTGTGAGGATGTGCAGTTGTGTATGAACGCTTTACTACATGTGTTCGACAACGTCACCTGCGTGTCGTTATCCGCGTGTGCGTGTGTGCGTATGCGCATAGAGGCGGCGTGTGAGAGAGGAGGGTGGGCCGTTTCGCCGTCACACAGCTTTCACCCCCCCCCCTCCGTCCCTGCCACTGATTTGACCACTGCTCTCTTTACGAAAGGAGCTGGGCCGTCTGATCTACGTTCTCCCTTTCCTCACTTTTCCTATCCCTCGCATCTGCTGCACATCGCGCATTCTGTTTCCGTTTGAACTACAGAAAAGCTCTTATTGGCTCTCCCTCGCGCTACAGGCAGCTCTAGCGATTAACCTCGCCTTGTTCCTCTTTCTCTATCTGGTTGGTGAACATCTCTACCCTCTGTCCCTCCCCCCTCTGCCCCTCCCCCCCTTTTTCCCCCATTGTGCCACCGTGGGGTGAACTGCGCTCCTCCTCGGGGTCTGTTTCTCTTGGAAGAAGTCGTACCACTTCAGCAGAGAGGTACTACATCACAGAACACGCACATGCATCAACTATACACACACATACATATATATATATATATACACGTACACAGGCAGAACGAATCGTCTCTATCGATAGCCATTCCCTTCCCCTGACCCCTTCCTTCCGCTCACCGGTGCGCCCTTCATGGTCAAATTCCTGACATTTGGCGCTGCGGCCGCCCTCGGCGCTGCTTTCCACACCTACACCTCTTCCCAGCGCATGGTGGCCGAGTGTGCTGCGAAGAAGGAGGTCTTCACCACTAAGTTTAAACCTTTTGTGCTAGGCGAGGTAATAAACCTGGCGGAGGATGTCGCCATCTTTCGTTTTTTGCTGAATGACCCGACCGACGTCTTCGACCTCGTGCCATGCAGTACACTGCAGGCACACTTCAAGGAAGGCTCAAATATGGTCGATCAGCCGATGCGCTTCTATACCCCCATCACGCCGAACGGCACAAAGGGCTACTTTGACCTTCTCGTCAAGAAGCAGCGACCAGGTCGCTTCACTGAGCACCTCTTCTCTATGGACGTTGGGGAATCCCTGTTGTTCCGCGCCATTCAATACAAGCTAACGTACAAGAAGAATCGATGGACCGATGTAGGCATGATCTGCGGCGGCACAGGCCTGTGCCCTATTATGCAATTCATGAACGCCTCTCTCGACACGGAGGGCGACTCGACAAAGCTTACCATGCTATTTGCCAATCGTTCAGAGAACAAGATCCTGCTCAAGGGGTTGCTTGATAAGAAGGCCCGCGAGCACAAGGATCGACTGCAGATCTTCTACACGGTGGACGACTTTGACGATCCGAACATGATCGTCAATCCTGTGTACAAGAAAGGAGCTCCCTTGACGGTGGACGTCGAGAGCCAGCCGATCACGAGCCCCGATGGGAAAAAGTACTTCCAAGGCTTCAAGGGCTACATCGATGTGCCGATGTTGCAAGCAACAATGCCGAAGCCGTCGCCGTCGACGCTGCTTCTTGTCTGCGGACCGGACCCAATGATGGTGAAGGTGGTCGGTGCAGCACCGATGGTTCTTCGTGCCATGTCTGGTGGCCTTGCGTACCAGCCCTCAGGTGCGGTGCTGAACAACGCCGCAGATGTCTCTGGCCTCCTCGGCACCCTCGGCTACCATCGGGAGATGGTGTACCGCTTCTGAGGCACCTGTGCAGGGGCGAGGCCGAGGCGGCCGACACAAGAACGTCACCCTGCACCACAGAGCTCGTTGGGGCATTTTGGAAGGCTTATCCACGTTGTATGGTCGACCCACACATACAGATGAACGCAGACAACGGTACTCGCAAAGGCTGCACAAAGCAGCTATTGCCATAAATAGGAACTAAGCAAGATGTTAGAGAAATGTGAGCGAGTACAGTGGACGGTGACTGTGGGTGGAAAAAGCCGGAAGAGGGCGCCACGCTCTGCCCTAGTCTCAGCACGCGTGTCGGTGTGGGTGTGTCTCGCCGGAACGGCGCGTGAGTCTTGGACGGCCATCTCGTGAGCCGGCAAAACCAGTCTCTCAGTCGTGCTCTCTCCCGACTATCACCTCCTCCACTTCTTCCCCTCGCTCGACTTATTCTTTCTATTTTCTTTTTGCTCTTGCAGGGGCCGGCTTGCCAGACAGCGCAAGCCCCTCCCCCACCTTATTCCACTCTCGCTCTCATTTTCCCTCATGTTTTGTGTCCTTGTAGGAGTGCGACTGGCAGCTTACTGTGTGCAGTAACGATGATGCATGTCACGGCTGTTCGAGATTGCACAGACTCATCGGAATAGAAGGACGGGGAGGGGCACGTATAGGGCACAGCGAGGATGCATGGAAACAGAAGGAAAGGCGTGCGCGCGGCTCACCTCTACGTTTCTTCGACGAGTGAGCTGTTAAACGAATTCTCGCCGCTCCTCCATCGCTTTCGCCGTACCACCAACTTTTTCTTTCTCTTTACCGTTGTCTGCCCTCGCCTTTTTCGCTTGCAAAGCTCCTCACCTCTACTCCCGGCCACTGCGCAGGGAGGAAGGGGAACAGCAAACCTCATTTTTTTCCATGTCTGTTTTAGCTGAGAACTAGGAATGCATAGGCATACGCCGGTGCTTGTTGATGTGCACGTGTGAATGTATGTTCTGCTGCCCCCCGCTAACGTGGGAGGGGAGGGAAGGGGAGGTGTGCGTCCTTTCCTTCATGGTGTTGTTCTCTTCAGTATCACAGCCTTTTGTTTTTTCTTTTGGAGGAATTCGAGAGTCCATCGTGATGCCGATCACGTTAGCCTGGCATCATCAGGGTTCAGCCTTCCCCCCTCCAGCCCCCCTCCCCTCCCCCCCACACACATACAAACTGCGCGCGTGTGTGGGTGGGAGGGAGGGGGGGGGAACAGGCAGCTCTCGCCCCACGTATCCCCGCCAAATGCCGAGCCCCACTTCTGGTGATGGCAGGGCCAACCACCTCCGGCGTAGGGGGGGGGGAGGTCAGGACGATGCATCGCTACGGACGCTGGCGATCAGGGCCTGCATGGCGCTGCGTCGGAGCACACCCCCTGTGACAGCGAGTACGCTTGTGCTGCCCATATGATGGGCAGAGCGTCAGCGTGGCTCGAGCGTGTCTCCCCTCCCGTCCCCCGGCCCTCGCACCTCCTGCTAGTGCGCGGGGAGCCTGCGCCGCACAGGGTGGGTGCGGTAGCGTTGGAGGCAGGGGTCGTGCTGAGATGACTGGGTCGCAGCACGGTTGTGACGCGCGCGCCTAGCGCTGCTGCACCCTACGCGAAGTGGGCCTGTGGCGGGGCGCATGTGGGCTCGAGTTTGGACTCTTGCTGTATGGCCGAGAATGGACTTATCCGGAAAAAGTGGCAAGATATGCTGAGCGCTTACTGTGTTGATGCCCTGCCTGTCTCGATGGTTTTCAGCTCTCTCTCTCTCTCTCTCTGCAAGCAAAATTGAATACTCTCGTAGTGGATGAGCGTGCAGGCGCCTGCGCATGCGCATGTGTGCATTGATGTTTGACGAGCGATCTGCGCTGCATGGGAATCTTTTCTGCGACGTAACTGCTTTTTCGCTTCGCCGTCGCAGGAACGGCGAACCACGTGCCACAGAAGCGTCAGTGATTGCGCTTTGTTTTTCCTCTTACCTTCTTATGCCTTTCCCTTACCTAATTTCGTGTGTCATGTGCGCTTGCACATGTCTTTTATATGCTAGGGACTGTGTGAGGATCGAAGGCTGGTCTACGGTCGTTATTGCTTGCGGTTGCGCATACGTGTTCATAGGTAAGTGAGGGACGGTAGAGGAGCCACAGAAACTGAAAGGACGGCGATCGAAGCCTCCCGGTATCATTCTTCTCTCGTCGCCTCGCCCCTCCCTGACTCGCCGCTACCCAAGTCGTGTGTACCGTGCGTATGGGTGCTTGCTCATGTTGTCTCTCCCGCTTTCTGTGCTTCTCCTTACTGCTGAATGGAACAGCGTCTTCGCGATGCGAAGACACCAAAGGAAGTCGAGGCGGATGCGATGCATAACGAAGAGGCAGGAGGGTGGAGGGCGGGCCGTGATCGTGCCCATACCACCATCAGCTGCTGCGTGTTCCTCCTGCGTGCGCTCTGTCTTTGGTGGACGTTTGCTCCCTGTTTCCGTGTTCGTCTTCCCTGCTGCCCCTACGTACATCTTCGCGCGCGCGCGTGTGTGTGTGTACGTGTGTGCATTTGTGCGTTGCGGTACGAACATCTGTAAAGGGAGTAACCTACAGAAAACGCCAAGCTGAGTATCCCTTCGCCCTCCCCCCCAAAAAAAAAAAAAACGCTTGCGAAGTCGACGTGATACACCATGAATTTCTCACCATGTGCTCCCATGCTCGTGTACGTGCACGAATACGTGTAAAGGTGTGCGTATAGGGTACGCGTGAAAGTTTTCAAAGCCCGTGGGGGAAACTCTCGTCAAAGCAAACGTGGAGATGAGACGAGTTGGTTACCATGTAGGATGCGCCATAACTCTTTTCTTTGTTTAGGAGTGTGTGCCTGCGTGTGCGCGTCTTTTCGGTGCTTTCTTTTTACGTCCCACCGCCGCACCCTTCGCATTTTCCCCCCTTTTTTTCACGTATCGGAGTCCTGCGCGTTGCAGCGTGCACATTGCTCGCTCATGAATGGTGTGCTTTTGTGGTGGTGCTTTGATGCCTTTACTCTCGTCGCTTTGGTCTTCTCTGTTGCGGAAGTGGGACCGGGGCTTTTGTAGCACAGCTCTCTCCTTCATGTCTCGTTCCAGTTCGGTGGGTGTGGACTGTTGTCGTTACCGAGTCGCCTCGCAGTCCATTTTTATCCGCCTCGGTTTCCCATTTCCGTACACAGAGAGGTATAGCTTCACGCCTCTTGCGATGACGCTCGTGGTTGCACTAGCTTCTGTTCTCACCCTTTCGTCTTCATGAGCTTCTCCACCCCCCCCCCCACCCCGCACACACCACACCACCTTCCCGCGGTGGGTTTGGAGAAGCCATCATGCACTTTTGTGCGACATGCATGCTTGAGTGTGCCACCAGGGGATGACAGGCTCTGTGGATACATGGGCTGATGGGTGGACCGTGTACGTGAGTGTGTGTGCGTGCGGGTTGCTCAAAATTGTTTGTGCACCACAAGAAGAGGCGCTGCCGACTTCCTGTGTTCCTCGTTGTCTGGCTGCCTGTTATTCCCTTCTGTGCCCAATGCCTGGGTGGCACCCTCGAGGGAGAGGACAGGGGCATGTCGTATCTAACTTTACCAAAACTCTCAGAAACGAAATGGCGGCGACGGTGAGGCATCCGCGTGAGGAAAACCGTCTCACGACTGCACGATGCACTGCCAGTGGCAAAGCATTTTCTTCCTCCTGCCCTTTCCACTGCTATGCCTTCCCTCATCTCTTCACTACGCTTCTACCGCTTCTTTTCTCTTGCCACAAATTCGCGATCACATCTCTGCAGCCAGAAGCTCATGCGAGGCTCTGCTGCTCTCTCGCTTTCCATGTGTCTCTACTAATGCTCTTTCAGTGAGCGGTGCTTTGTGACTCGTTTCTCGTTCGGATCTGCCGGCGTCATCTGTGAACACAGGCATTGGCCCCGTCAGCGAATCACGCGGCGAGGCACAACCGTACAACTGTGGAGAGAGATCAACGTTAAAGAGGAGTGGCCCACTTGCCCGCGCCATAACGGTGCCTACCACAAGCTTGCGAGGCACACGCGCACTTTTCCGCGCATCTGCGGCTGCGTCATGCCTGTGGCCTCGTCGTGTCCATCAAACTCCCGACCGCCGACAGCGGCGTCGGCTCCATCGCGCGTGGTGAGGGCTCACCGAGCGGCACCAATGTTCCTTGCGCATGCGTCTATCGCTGGCGCTTGTGGCGCACTCTCCAGTGTGGTCGGCAAACTTGCCGTCGAGTCCGCCCGCGTCCCGTCTCTGGTGCGGAGGGGTGGCCTCTACTTGCAGCTTGACTTAGCCACCATGGAGATGGTGCAGACTATAGTGCCGTGGCTGCTGCGCCTGTTTTTCTTTGTCATGAACGCCATTCTGACGGGGTCGATGTGGCGCTTCTACTTGAAGGCGCTCTCGCAGGGTCCAACGCCGGTGTGCCAGATCCTGAATACTGGAACAAACTTCGTTGTGAGCGCGCTTGCCGGGCTTGTGCTTTTTGAAGAGGAGGTGACGCCGATGTGGGGCACTGGTGCGCTGTTGATTGTGTTGGGCTTGGCGCTGGTAGTGTCCGACCCACAGGTGGGCGTGTAAAGGGGGCGACGAAGGCGAATGATGAGGAGGCTACTATGATGGTGTCGGTTTCCGACAAGGACTGCCCTTCACAGTGTGCGAGGGCAGTGCTGATGTCGTTTTACATGTCATACGACCACCGCACGTGCCCTTTAGTCGGCGACAAGTAAGTAGAGGTCTGGTGCCTGCCACACTCTTTCGAGCCGCAGGAAAA
The DNA here is from genome assembly GCA_033953505.1 of Leishmania tarentolae. Taxonomy (NCBI): domain Eukaryota; phylum Euglenozoa; class Kinetoplastea; order Trypanosomatida; family Trypanosomatidae; genus Leishmania; species Leishmania tarentolae. The sequence continues at coordinate 913,112 of CP119856.1, read as the reverse complement.
TGCAAGACAGGGAACGCTGAGCCCCTGACTGGTGGGAGGTACGCAATAGCAGCGACTGACCTCCCTTCCTTTGCCTCCTTCTGTGGCGGCACTTCGAAGGTTGAACGCACATACGCAAGGGAAGAAGTAATAACGAGCGCGCCTCTTAGCCGTGCTTTCATAGGCTCATTTTGGAACACTCCTCCCCATAGCGTGCAACACTGCGTCACTGACCGTCGCCTCCGCCTTCCCCCTCCCCCCGTTCTCCGATGTCTCTTGCGTTTTTCTTCCTCGCCTGCTTCGTCCATTCGATGTCGGCCATCAGTCCATCGGCTGTGTAGGCATCGCCAACCTTCGAGTCGAACCGAGCAGCACGCGGCGGCAGACACGAGCAAGCCCCAAAAGGAAGATACGCGTCACTAAGCGAGGGCACACATTGCTTTGCGTGCCCACACATATTCCCCGCTTCTCACAGGCGTGTCCCGTCACCTCTTCCTTACTACACACACACACACACACACACAGTTGTGGAGGCTGTGGAGAGAGCGGAGTGGCGATCGAGTGAGAGCGCGTGTGTTTATTTTTTCCTTTCTTTGTTGTCAAGGCGAGTGTTGCTGCTGCTGCGTGCTCTTTCTATGCGCATGCCTATATGAGTGCTATATAGGTTTCTCGCTGGGGATTGTGTGGCTTGCTTGCCTCATCCATTTCAACGAATAGGAGCGGCGATCAGCAGTAGGCTGCTTCTCTCTCTCTCTCACGGCTTCGGTACACATCTACGCAAAAACAAAAAAAAAGCACTTCGTTCGTTTCGGCGTCTGCGCACACCGTCGTGATTCCAAGACTAATACGGGCAGATCTCAAGCGTTAATTAGCCTCCCATACAAATTTGGCACTTTCCCTCGCTCATCCGTTGCTTTAGAGCGTCATTCCTTTCTTCTTCGGTGTCACAATGACGAAAGGCAGAGCTGCTGCCTCCAAGGCAGAGGCGAATCCTCTGCAGCCCCTCACGAAAGCCTACGAGTGGGGTGGCCCGGCTGGAGCCTTCTTCATCGTTATCTTTCTCCCTACACTGGTTGTGGCGCTGAACAGTCTGTGCACTGGGGAGCAATGCAGCATGATGCAGGTAATGCGACTGCCCGAACTGATAAAGGAGATGGTGCAGAGCGCATGGCCACTGTTACCGACAGCAATCGGCATCGAGCTTGTGTGGATCGCGGCCCACGCGGTATTTTCTGTTCTCCCTATCGGCAGACTCGTCCACGGTGGCGAGCTTCGAAACGGCAAGCGTCTCGCCTACCGCATGAACGCCATCCACGCCTTTTTCATCGCTCATCTTGGGCTTTTGGGCCTGCATTTTACTTCCATCTTCAACATGGCTGCTGTGGCGGACCTGTACCACCCCCTAATGATCGGCGCCATTCTCATCTCTTTTGCCATGTCTGTCGTGTTGTATGTGGCTTCGTACCGCAGTCGCAGTGTCCTCACGGCTCTCGGTGGCAACAGCGGGAACATCCTGTACGACTTCTGGGTCGGCCGTGAGCTGAACCCGCGCACTGGTCCGCTGGACTGGAAGATGATGTGCGAACTGCGTCCTGGTCTCATTGGCTGGAGCATTCTCAACTGGGCATTCGTGTGCAAGTCGGTCGAGCTGGGTACCGTGACGCCGAGTATCGTGCTCACCGCACTTCTCGAGTCCTTCTATGTTCTGGACGGCCTGCTGATGGAGGCGGGAAATCTCAGCATGATGGACATTGTCACTGACGGGTTTGGCTTCATGCTGTGCTTCGGCGACTTGGCGTGGGTGCCCTTCATATACACGCTGCAGACGAAGTACCTGGCCCACCACCCCGCCCACCTCTCGATCCTACACCTGTGCCTCTGCCTCGCTCTTTCTGTTGCCGGCTACTTGATTTTTCGAAACGCGAACACGGAAAAGGACCGCTTCCGCAAAAATCCGCAGGACCCGCGTGTGCAGCACCTGCGCATTATGAAGACTGCCGCAGGCAAGTCCCTCATAATATCTGGCTACTGGGGTGTGTGCCGGCACCCAAACTATGTGGGTGACTGGTTGATGGCGCTTGGCTGGGCGGCGTTCAGCGGCACGGCAAGTTTGCTGCCGTACTTTCATCCTGTTTACTTTGGCTGTCTCCTCATGCACCGTCAGCTGCGTGATGAGCAGCATATGCGAGAGAAGTACGGCAAGGAAGACTGGAACGCGTTCTGCCGCATCGTCAAGTATCGTCTGTTCCCGTACATCTACTAGGTACCTAGATGCGGGAAACCAAAGCGGGAGCGAGGGCCGAGGTGCCTGTGTACGTATGCATATATATATATATATACATATGTATATATAGATGTGTGTGTGTGTGTAGCGCGGCCATTGATTCCGGTGAATGATGAAACCACAGATAGGACATGGTAAGGAAGTATCCAGGCTTGCCGCGTGGGTAGGGGGGCGGAAGCTACGAATGGGAGGGGGGTTGGGAGGCCAAAGGGAATACCATTTTTGCACGAAGGTCGTATGCGCACGGCTTAGTGCTTTCGCGATACCTCGTTCCCTTGACTCTAGGCTGTGATCATGTTGACAAGGTCCGCTTTCTTCTTGTGTGCACTTGCGTTGGTCAGGAGGGCAGACAGAGAGCTGAGGCGCAGGTGTTCGTGCGGGGACATGTGCGGTGTTTCTCTCCCCTCTCTCTCTCCTCTTCAACGGAACGATCAGGGCAAATGGAACGGACGCAAGAAAAAAAAACAATATATACATATGTATCTATATATAAATCTACGCTCAGTCAACGGCAAGGGTGCCTTCCTCCTCACGCGCACGTGCTTGTCTGTGCGTGTCTGAGCCGTGAACGAGCGTAGCTTTCTTTGGATGTTCTCCTATGTGGCTGATGTCGTGGACCCCACCGCTCCCATCCAATCAGTACTTCTCTTCGTCGAGGCGTACAAATGGCGTGGTGTGTGTGTGGGGGGGGGGGAGCGGGGCGCAGCTATAAAGTGCATCGCAAGAGAGCGGAAAAGCAGCATTCGTGTGCAACTGTTCTTACTTGGCAAGCCAAAGTGCACTGCAGCCGGTCAGCATGCGAATCGCTGTGGCTTGGTGTTATCGTCGCACCGCTGGCATATCGATGGGGTGCCCCTCGTATGTGCCCAGGCATGTATCACTACAGGGCATTGACAGCCACTGCCTCACCACTGTTGCTCCTTTGCGCTGCCCATCTTCTACCCTCTCCCTCGGGCTTAACAGAGCACGTGCCACCTACTTCTGTCCCTCGTGCGCTTCCTTCACTGGAAGGTCAACGAAACGTGCGAGCTGGTGCGCGGCGTCTCGGCGTTGCTGTCTCAACTCCCTCCTCTGCCCACCCCAATCAGCGAAGAGCATATACACATCACTCGCACATATTGCCGCCGAGATCACCCCCTCCTCCTCCTCGCCATCTTCCGCTGCTTGTGTGTAGGGGCAGTACACACACACACACACACACACAGCCACATGGAGACGCCAACGTGCTCAGGATAGAGTTATTGTCTTCTTGTTCGTCCATCTTCACTTGACAGCTTGTCCCTTCTCTGCCAAGCTCATCACCGGTCAGGAAGAGCGTAGCCGATATACATAGACACATAGACACACACACACACACACACACACACACACATAGAGGCAGAAAGCGAGACACTTGCGAAAACGTCCACTCCGTATTGCTTCTTTCAGGGAGTACTCTGAGGAGGCAAAACAACAACAACAGCAACAACAAGAGAGCAGAAAGGCCTCATAAGGGGTCACCATGTCGTGGGCTCGCGTGGAGTGTAGCGGTGGCCACTTCTACTCAGCCCCTTCTCATGGCCGGCGCATCCCAAAACTGGATGGAATGACGCAGCTCTTTCAGGCACCATTTGGCTTGCGCCAGCTGAACGCTTTCACTACATTGGGCGACAATGCCCCTGCCATCTCCGGCGGGAACAGCGGCGACTTCTGTGGCGTTCTTGGCACGGATGAGAGCGTCAACGCGTGCGTTATCGTTGATCAACGTGACTTGGGGGGCCATCTTGGCCTTACGACGGTAGCCGTGGGCGACGAGGAGGACGCCCAACTCTCCGATTCGACGTCGCTGCGGCTGCTGCTGAATCGTGTGTTTGCAGTGCTCTGCAGCACGAGTGAGCGAGGTGTGCAAGTTCTGTTAGACGCACTCTGTACCCGCGCTCCGCCACCACTGACGGCAGTAGCGAGCGCTGAGGCTGCTATCGTGCGTGAGGATGATGGCGGGCGACGCGTTCCACCTGCGCTGTGGCATGCACGCACACCAGATTCAGGCAACACACCTCAGTACACCTCTGGCAGTGTGGGCACATCGTCAAATCGGCATTTCCTGGATAAAGTAGCGCAGGGCTGCTGTGCTACCGAGGATGCCGCCGGTGTCTCGGAAAAATTGGCACTTCAGCCACTCACTTCGGATACAGGAGCTACAGCGAAGTCGAACCACGCAGTCCGTGCATTACCACAAGATTCACACGGTACGGGGAACAGGCCGCATGTGCGTCTCTCCAACACCTCTGAATTTTCTGGGCCAACCTCACTGGCTCCCCGACCCCCTCTGAGCTACGCCGCTGCGCTGCGCCGTCGATCGCTGCTGTTTTTTCTACCTCACGACGTTGTACCGCTGAGCATGCTGGCGGTCGACCTTCAGCTCTCCTCCCGGCTAGTGAAGCGCCAGCAGAAAGAAGCCACACCCGAATCCTGTAGTAATGAGGCGAACGCTGGAAAAGCTGCGATGCCTTCAACAGGAAGCGGTTCTGCCGTCACTGGTGGCTCCACCAGATCGCTTCATGCCGTTCTTCTCGAAGAGCTAGAGTATGTGTGCGGTGGTGACGTGAGGAGGGGTGGTGGGGGCCACGAGGGCCTCTGCGCCTCTTTCGTGTCCGCGAAAAGGTGTTACCCGAGAGTGCATTGTGTGTCGCATTTGAGACGGCAGGGGGAGAAGCTACTCAGGAAGAGCTCCAGCTGGGCTGCCGTGGCGCGCTCAGCGGAGGAGAGCGGCAGAGTGTTGGTTTGGGCGATTGCACGTTTGCTTGCGGGGGGTGAGAGGCCAATGCGTCCGAGTCAAGCTGCGGACCTGGGGCGCCTTATCTTGCATGACCTGTGGGCTGGCGAGCATTGCACTAGCGGCGGCGAGGCAGCATCCGTTGCTAAAGCCCAGGCGGCGTCAACGTCCCAAGCAAGTGAGACGCCTCTTGTGGCCGTGTACTCACCATCTGGTCTCCTGTTTGCTTCTGCCAAGTTCTTCATGCTTCTCAGTCACGAGGAGCAGGTGCTGCTATCGGCTGCTGCGATCGATCGTTTGGCTCGCTACGCGGGGCCTCGTTCTTTGTGGAGGTCTCACTCAGGCGCGGAAGCTGCAGATGCACTCAGCTGGGTATCCTGGCCAATGCGCATGGGTAAAACGCCAGGCAAGCCGTCTGGCGAGGTCGTAATGGACGTGCTTCTCATCAGTGTGGGCGATGCCTTGGCCCTTTGTCTGGCCTTCCCACGCGCACCATCCTCGGCATCTGTGCCACCACTGCCATCGTTGCAGTCTGTGCAGTCGCTTCTGGAGTCCACCGTGTCAGCGGCTCGCTCTCGAGCCGAGGCCCCTTCGGGGGGGATGGCGACGCCACTAGCTGCCGCCTTTGTATCTGCGTCGACGCACAGCACTGCCCCCTACACACCAACTTTCCACGATGCCCTTTTTGCTGTCACAGCACTCGAGGACGCCCTGAACGAGAGGAAGGAGATGTTGTCAGGCGTGCCAGAGAAATCAGTGGCTGTCGAGCAGGTGGGTGTCGCACAATACATACAGCAGGTGCTTGGGCGAGAGATGTTGCAGAGGCAGACGGCGAATGAGCAGGTTGCCAAGACCACAGTGGGGAACGCACCAACATCCCCTACTGGTGTGACCTCGACATCGCGGCAAGCGAACATGAGCTCCTCAGCGGCAGCCAATAACGTTAGAAATAGCACATACAGGGATGGAGACCCTCTGCACGGCGTGTCAAGTGCGCTTCACAAGATCTTCTCGTGTCTTCCGCTGCGCCACGACGACTCAAGTACAGGTCTCGCCTCAAGGCAACTGTACATAACGACAGCGCAACAGCAGTCCAGCGCTTACATGAGTCAGTCGAGCAAAGGGGCGCATCTGTCGTCGCTGATCCCTCTACTGAATGCGTATGGGGCGCAATGCAGCCATCGGTATACTGCCTTTCTGCTGGCCATGCCGCTGGAGGAGATGCTATGCTACGTCGCTGCTCTCGTCACCCGCAATGAGTTAGGCACGCTGCGGTCATGCTATGAGCTGGGGTTGCACTCGCTCTTCTTCCTACAACGGCCTGCTGCGGCAGCAGCACCCAGGCACCCACACGCGGTATCCGCCAAGGCGTTGATGCCGGGGATATGTACGAAGACGGACGCTGCCGCGCAGCCGTCAGCACCGCCGACGCGGTTTGGTGTCTCATTTGCTCGATTTCGACTTCAGCAGTCGCCTTGCAGTCACGCCATCATACCAGTGGAATGGACTGACGCGGATGGCGCTCCAGATGGCTCTGGCGGTCGACTGGCCTTCTTCGAGGATCCATCGCTGCTCCTACAGCTTCACGTACATGGTGGGTCACTTGAAGGTAGCACTGTAGAGCGGAAGCGTGGGGTGGGCAGCAGCAGTGAAGGAAATTCCGGTGACACCAACCAACGGCTGAAAGCCTTCGCAACAGACGATGCGCTAGAGATGCAAGTGTCTGTGGTGCCCGTATGGACGCTTCTACACGTTGCACCTGATGAGTTGTTGCAAGCCAGAGAGCTCAGCGGCTCGGATACGGAGGCGCGCGACTCGGACTCTGTTGCCGCACCCGATGATTTCTGTGGTGTTCATCGGTCTGTCCCACTCAGCGTCGACGAAGACACGCAACTGATCACCTCGCTTCATTACACTTATCCGCAGCGGCTCCGTCGCCGCCAGTTGGCGGCTTTGCATGTCAACGGAGTACCCTCGATCCCTCCACCTGCTTCTGCTCAGCATACGTCGTCCTTGACCTTGCCGCATCCACAGCCGTCAGCCTACTTACCGCAGGCAACGGCTACTAACACTGCCGGCATGAGGTTCACGAAGGACTCTGTTACTCAGACACTGTGCCTAGTGGAGGCGGTGATAAGCGTCTGCGGCGACATTACAGGGACGCGACAGAGCATATTGACAAAGGCTCTGCAGCGCCACGCGCTGTCCCGTGCAGCAGAAGCAGAGATTATGGGTGTGGATCACAAACACGGTAGAGGTGGTGCTTCCGCGCCATCTTCTGCTGTGCCACCAGACAGTCTTCCAGCAGAGTGGGAGTATGCTGCTGGGGCTCCACAGAAGATGGCGGATCTGTGTCGAGAGGTGGTGTGGTGCCAAGAAGCGGCTCTGGCGCTGCTGGAAGGGGCTTCCTGTTCTGCTTAGAGGCCAGGAATAGAGACGTCATGCTGCAGGAGAGCAACCCACAGCTCTTTCATTGGTCCTCGTGGAGGAGAAACCGGTTTGTGATTACCATAATGTGCAAAGGCGAAAGTGTGCTACATCCTTCCATGTAGGACGCAACCAATAGGAGTGGAATGGACGCCATCTTCGCGACATATCCTGTGCACAAAGACGTGCGCCGACGGGTACACGGCAAAGAAGCACATGGTGCTTTGTGAGGGGAGGGGAGTGCCGAGGCATCGTTCCTCCGACCACCTCTCCTTTTGCATCCGACGATCTCGGGCTACTGTGTGGGAAAATACATACACGCACTACGAGCAGGGTGTGCGGGCAAAGAACAGAGGTCATGGGTGGGGACTCTGGCGGCGCACCGCTCCCACCACCGATTTCCTCTCCTTCGCCTATTGCTTTTCCCAGCTGCCCAATATGCTCTTCTTCCCTTTCGCTTGCGCAGGGGAGAAGATGGGGCTTTGCTCAGGCCCTTTCCGGCACTCTCTTCTCTCCCTCCTCCTCCTCCTCCTTCCGTACCTATGGAGGCTAGATACCTACAGAAAGGCGCCTGAAGACACATCCACTGTAGATTGCGCGCCGTCCGTATTCTGCCTCCTCCTTGGCCCCGTCTTGACGGGCTGTCTCTGACAGCACCGTGCAACTCGGTAGCCACAACATCTCCTCTCGCTCTCCGTCTGCTGTGGTTATCCGCCTGTCCGTATGTGGGCCATCCTTGCCCGTATGCCCACAGTGGAGTGCCCCCATTACCTTTTTTGTATATGCATGTGTGTGCGTGTGCGTGTGTGAAGCGGCTGCTACGCACACTGTGTACGCTGTGATCTCACTCGCTTCCATTATGCCGCCATTTCTGACAGCGTCAGCCAAGCGACGCCGGCGTTTTTATTATTATTATTATTATTCGCGTAGTAGCCTTCTACATCACCCCAACTCATGTCCCGCCCACCCGGCTCTGCAGAGGAGCTGTACGAGCTTGTGTGTACTCTGCAGAAAGAGCAGCAACTGACGCAGGTCGACCTCCGTGCAGTGCAACGGCGCATAGAGGCGCTACGGCAGGAGCTCCACTCTCAGGAGGAGATAATTGCCGAAGAGGAGGCCAAGCGTGAGGAGCTCGCCGCAAAGCGTACGCACGACCATGCCGAACGGCAGCTGGCGGAGGCGCACGCGAGGGGCGCTGCACGGGCCAGTGCTGATGCGGCTCAAGAATTGCGCTCTGAGAGACAGGCGTTCGTGCAGAAGTGTCATGACCACGTTGTCTCGGTCGGGAAAGGCCTAGCGGATCGTAGGCTGTCCGACTTTCCCGCCGCACCCAACAAGTGCACGCTTCTCCTCGCTGCTGCAGATGATTCATGTTCAGGTTCTTCAAGTACTGTGGAGGTTGCGACAAGCCGCGGAGCGACACTTATGCCTCCTGCAGCTGTGCATCAACTGCTTCTCTTGCTAAGAAGGAAGCTGACGCGGTGCATTGAGATAGGCACGACGGCGGGGCCTGCCCCACTCACTGCCACACCTTTCGTAACACCAACGAAGAAAGACAATTCAAGTGAGCAGCCTTTCGATGACCGACCTTTCACTGAGCAATGTGCGATCGCTCAAGTGGAGACGACTGTGATGTCTCCGCTAGTTGAGAAAAAACCGAAGCAGCCATCATCAATATCCGTGACGGGCGTCTGTGTACGTGGGGCTGCTGAAGGCCAGATCTCCCCCCGTGAAAGGAAGCACATCGGGTTTGCACCGGAGTCCTCTTTCGAGCGCGTGACGGCAGTGCCCGCCGCGAACGTGAACCGCGGTACGAGAAAAATGTGGCTGACAGCGGGTTCACCATGCGCCTGCGATAGCACTGCCGCTGCGCCACCTCCTGCTCACGTCACAGCCGGTGGCGACAACCGCCCTTCGAACGTTGCCCGGGGAACTGGGTCACGTCCGCTCCCGCAACGCGGTGGCGGTCACTTCACCGTGCGCGTTGCCTCCCGCTCTGCGGCACTCGTTGCTGAAGCCGCAGCTCTGGGCGCAAAGCGCCGGCGCGCCTCCGAAGCTGCGAATGCCACCCAGTCATCGCCTCCCAAGGCAGCAAGAGCAGATGGTGGTAAGGGAGCTTCTACCTGCACCGCAACACAGGACACGAGTGTCGCCGCTGCGTTTTCAACCGTATACACGAACAATGATGGCCGCCTTCTTGTCCCAATAGACTTGCTGTCGCCGTGCTCGGCACAGGCAGGGCGAAACAGCAGCAGTGGACCCGGCCGACGCACAGTGTGGACATGGACTCGCGGCACGTCGCATGAGCAAGAGGACGTGAGAGGGGAGGGGGAACGCAAATGAAACCGGTGTACGCCGTCTGGAAGCGTGGCGCCAGTGAGCGATACACAGCGTTGTGCGAGAGCGCCGCCAATGCGGCCTTTTTTCGTTTGCGGCTTCTCCCTCGCTGTTTCTGCGTACAGTGGAACACCCCAATGCTGTTTTATGTGTCGTCTTTCAGTTGTCTTCATCTGCTATTGTCTTCAGATAACGCCACCAAACTCTCTGGCGTTGCGGAGAGGGGGAGGGGTGCCTCTTTTGTCCGGTACGTTCACTTATTGATCTGCGGTGGCACAACAACCCCTCCGAGGGCACTGCGAGTGTCTAGCGGCACCACCCTTCTTGATCCCCGGGACGTTTTCTTCTGCTATCCATCCTTCGCCGTTTTCCTGTGTCTAGTACTTGATCACGCACGTGTGCAAGGCTCAAAAAATGTGTATAGCTGCCAGGGGCGTAGTGACGCCTCTGGGTCTCAGGCTCTCGGCTCATGATCTTGATCAACCCATTGGGGAGACTTGATCTCGAGCGACAGCTGCCTCGCTAGAGAGACACTGTCCTAATCGTTTTCGCGCCTCCCCCTTCCCATTATTGGACGGGCCGCACTACGGAGGCTTCGCCATGGGGAGAAGAGGAAGCGTACGCCATACACGTCATCGTGGCTCTTGGCACGGCAGATGGCGTGTACGCCAGCGGAGCAACTACGGGCTCCCCACCTTGGTATGCCTTCTCATTCTCTTCACCGCCTATCTTTGGGCTCTTCTGGTTGCTTGTTGTTTTGTGTCCCTTATGTTTGACTGCTGGACGACTGCTCTGATGGGCCTCACGCGCTCTGGGGTGTCTCAACGCACCCTACGCTGCCTGCCCCACCCTCTCTTTGGTCTGTGCACGGATGCGCAAGCTTTCTGCGCCGTCACCTTGGGTAGATAGAGGTGTGTTTCTAAGTATCTACCCAGAAAAGCCCACGTATACATATTGCATAGAGTGGAAGTGCGGATGCCACCGCTATCACCGTAGCCGTGCGTAAACGAAACAGCGTCAGGGCGTAGCTCTCGTGGGCTCGTGCGCAAGCCTCTTCCTCTGGAGTTTCTCGTTTCGTCTTTGTGGTACTGCGCCTCTTCTGCGGCGTTTCTCTTCCTGTGTCCACCCATCTTCGGCCCCTTCTTGTCCGCTCTTGTTGGCGTCGGCTCTGGTTTACAGCGTGCACGCCGGTCTCACGACCCTCTCTCTGTATACTTTCTTGTTTCCTCCTGCCAGTCAACACACCTCTACACCTGTCTTCTATTACGCACGGTGCTAGTCGGAGAGGCGGGCACCGCTTCTACTGCTTGCGTGCGGGTGCTTCTGAGAACGACGACGTTGTACGACATAGCTTCCCATCATCTAGACGTTCACACCTTGTGTGTTGTCTCTCACTTGCTCACACACAGCAGCAGCGCACCATCAGTTTTGTTATTCTCTCGCTCTCTCTCGACTGGGGGCGGTGGCGCTATCCAGCATATCTCGCCTGTATTGTGACCGAACGCTCTTCCGCGAGAACCGTCGGGATACGCGCGGGTTTGAGCACAACGTCGACTGTAGCTTATTGTGCATCCACCTCTATCTCTACCCCCTCCCCCCCCTCCGTAGACAGTGCAACATTCGCTCCCTGTTGATTCATTTTTTGTCATTTTTCGAGGGAACCGAAACGTCGAAGCAGCATAATTTTGGTTGGGTGCACGCAGCAAGCACGGTGGCTTACTGGCCCATTCACACACACACACACAGTGTACAACTCTTTTCTTCGCAGCTTGCGTGACTGTAACGCTACGACTAGCGAACAGGTGGGAAGGACACGGAGGATCGCGACCCCGTGCGTACGCGCGGTATTTTCCCCTTTATCTTTACACGGAACGTCGGAGGCCAACACACGAGAGGCAGGAACCAAAAAGGGAAGTAAAGGGTGGAAAAAGCCCCTGCGCGTACAGTTAATGTGTTGTTCATTCGAAAGAATCACACTCGTGCCGTACCAAAGTCCCGTAGACAGACACCTATATACCGACATACGAACGTAGCGGATATGCATACGTCGGTGCTGTTAGTCTGTTTTTCCCCTTCATCTATCTTTTCCCCATCACAGCCCTGTCGCGATACAACCGCAGGCGCACTCGCGTGGCTTCGTCGGATTCTTCACTAAGAGTCTCCGGATGAGTAACGCCTTCCTTTTTTTTTTTCGTGTGCAGTTGTATCTCTCGGTCGTTATCCACTGGGGTGGAACGCGCTTTGCCCTCTTGCAGCTTAACATTCACGATCGGCTACCCACGTCACCCCCACCTCTTTCTCCCGAAGCCTCTCGGATCGAAAACGGTGTGGCCTTCGATCACGTGTGAGGGTTTTCGTTCGTTGTTCACTGTTTCTGCAAGTGCGTGCACACATACGTCTGTGCGTGTGTGTGTGTGTGTGTGTGCGCTTAGGATTGCTTGTCGTGCGCGTCTGGGCTTTGTACGCTGTTCTTTTTGGTGCCTGCTCCCACACACAAACACGTACAGTACACCGCTGTCTGTCTGTGTGTGTGTGCGTGTGCGTGCGTGTGTGCGTGTGCTTTGTCTTGCCAATACCCTTGTAGGACACTTTCTTGTTTGCACATCTCGACTCTCCGTTGTCTCCCTGCTGGCGTTTCGTTGTGCGGTGTTAAACTCTTATTACTCCCTGCTTGCACGGTTTTCTTGTCATCACCAATTCAGTTGCGTACGCGCGACGCCTGCAACACCTTGGCCCTTCACCTTCTCCCTGTCCTTCGTTGCTCTTCCACTTGCCCGCCGTACTTTATGATTTCTGTCTCGCGGGTGAGTCTTTTCTTTGCGCGTGCTCTCCTCCCCCCTCCTCCCCCCTTTTTCGCTGTTTCTTGTGTGGCGTCTTTGTCTTGGTGACACCCTCACCTCCACGTACAGATATTCCGTGTCGTTTTCCTTGCTTTTATTGTGTCTGTGTGTGTGCGTGCGTGTGCGTGTGCGTGTGTGTGTGTGTACTAACGAGCCCAATTCTTGTTGTTGCCATGCCCGCAACAGATCATAACGTGCTCTTTGGGACATCAATGCGTATCGCCCACTGTGCCGATCTTTCCTCTGACCAGGACTTCACTCCGGTGGCATCGCCATCGTTGGCGAAGCTGGCATCGATTCGCAGGGGTTCTTCTCGCGAAGGCGTATCTTCCAGCCCTACATATAGCGGTGATGCCAAAAATGGCACTGGAAATGGTGGCATAGCCAGCGTTGCATGGTGCAGCATGAATAGCAAAAGCAGGCCTTGCAGGCGTGGTGGCGACGACTCAACTGCCAAGGACACTTCCAGTGTAAAAGCGAGGCGTACCTCGCAGGATATCATGCTGGGAGGCCTCGGCAGAGAGGGGGAGAGAGACCCCTTGGCCTTCCCGGTAAACTCAGATAGCTTCTGCAGCGATACTCCCCTAAGCAGCGGCACTGTCGAGTCGGCAACGAAGATTTCCATTACCGTCATGACTCCCATGTCAGCGTCAAAGGATTTGGTGGTACCGCAGCTCGCGGTGTGCGAAAACCTGAAGCAGGATGGGCGCCAGCAGCTGACGACTTCGCTTCGTGGGTGGTACATCTCCTGCTGCTGTAACGAGAGGCAGGTGCAGTGGATCGCGAAGATGCAGCGCATAGGCGGTCGGCTGCATCCGCTGATCGTACGATACTTCCAGTTGTGGAGTTTCACGGGCGAGGCCGAGTTTTACGTGCTGTTTGTTCCGACGACAGCCTGGCTTGGTGCACCCCTCAGCAGCATGCGAATCGTGTCGATGCTGTGGATGGGGCAGTATGTGACCGGTATCATGAAGGACGCTTTCTGCTGCCCACGTCCGCCATGTCCACCGCTTCAGCTGCATGGCCGGCGCCACACTCACGAGAACGAGTACGGCTTCCCAAGCACCCATTCTTGCCAAAGCGGCGTCTTCTCCTTCTTGCTGTACGCCGAACTAGTGCGCGCCTTTCCTGACCACAGCTTCCTGTGCTGGCTGGTGGCCGTTTTCTACTTCGCGAACGTCAGTTTCTCGCGCATGTACCTGGGCATGCATTGGTTCGGTGACCTCATCGGTGGTGCTGTGGTGGGCTTATTTACTATTCTCTCCCACGTCGCCTTCCTGGATCGGTGGGAGGCCTACATCCTGCAGCGTCCGGATACCCCGTGGTGGGCGTATGTGCTTTTGTACGCCATTGTGCATCTGCTTTCGATGGTCCACGCCACCCCGTACCACCCGTGCCCATGCTACATTGATAGCCTGCGCTTCACCGGTGCCGCGATGGGCTCTACCATCGGCCTCTGGAAATTCCACGAGGCTTACGGTGCTCTGGCGGCACGTCCGAAGCCCGACCGCGTGCTCGACGTACTCTTCTCCTTCACGTTTTTGATGCAGTGGATCGTGTGCATGGTAACTGTTTTTGTCAGCAGGGAACTGTCGGCGCTTCTTGCCGGTGTTGTACTGAAGTCGGTCTTCAAGTTCTTGTCGGGTGAGAGCGCGGCGAGGTTGCCCAAGCCGCTTCAGCGGGCTTACTTAGCCATGGCGACGGTGATTGGACTTACCACGCTTGGTAACGCACGAGGCCTGCGCAGCTCTACCCCCGCCACCGCCCATAATTCTCCCCTCATGCAAATCTGCAACGTTAGCCATGACTCTGTCAAAAACGGGAAACTCACTGCCACCACCGCTGGCGGCAGGAGCACTCTGAATTTACGCAGCAACCCAGAAGCGGTAGAGGAGGAGGATGACGGGTACTTGAACAGTCAGCAAGTGTGGTCTCTCCGCACTCACCGCCACTGGTGGCTTTGGGATGTGCACAGGCGAACCGTTTCCTACGCCGTCATGGGCTTCGTGGTCACATTTGTGTGCCAGGTGATCTTGAGGGAAATGTTTGGGGTTGGTCGTGAGCTTGCTGGCTCGGCAGAGCCTCATCCGGGATCACTCACACCGTCGGCAAACTGAACTAAGAAGGAAATACATAGCGTTATGCGGTGGTGAGAGGTGGTGGCGTGCCTGCTGCCGTTGTTGCTGCTGTTCCTGTCCTTTTTTGTTTTGTGTGTGTGCGTGTGTGCGTATATGCACGTTCTTTGACGTAGCGTTGCGCAACTTGCTGTTTTTCCTCGACTCTCAGCTGGAGCGTCTGTGAACGTGCATGTGTAACTGCGTTTATATCCTTTTCGTTGCCCGAGGAGAGGTGGGGGGAGGGAGCTTCCCTTCCCCCCTTTTCCCTTTCTCGTGGATCATTCACATGTGTAAGTGGTATCTTGCCCCATTTGTAGCTTCGTGCATGCACCATGAGAGGAGGCTGACATCAGGCGAGGAGCGGTTTTCGTGTGCGCGTGTGGAGACGCAACGGGCACGCCTGTTTCCGTTTCCTTTCGTCTTTTTTTTTTTTCGCTCCTTCCTTTTCCAACCCGCTTCCCCCGCCATCTGTGGTCCCCACGTGTCACCGCACATGTATCATTTTGTTTCATTGCATTACGCGTCATGAACCGGGTTGCAGCTGAGACAGATGCGACCGAAACCTCTCCAGTGCACGCAAACGCATCGTATGGGCGCATGTGTTTTCTTGGAGGAAAGGGACGCGCTCGAGTCCCATGGCCATAGCGGCGGTGCCGCTGTGCACGGGTCAACAGTCGAACTGACTGGGACAAAGATCCGCGGACTCCCCAGGTAACTCGATGTAACTTTCTTCCTCTCGCCTCTCTTACGAACGCCGGCATAGGAAAGGGACGTGGTGCACTACCGTTGTCCGTGCGCTGCGGTGATTAGGGGGAGGGGTTAGTGGCTGTTTTTTTCTCGCCTGGTAACAACCTCGATTTGGAGATACAGGATATGGGTGCAGAGGGGTAAAGAGAACCATTGCGCCACCTCCCTCATGCTCCCCTTCTCCACGATGACTCTTCCCTATTCCGCAGTTTGTCGATGATGCACCCAAGCGAGCGACTTTTTGTGCGACCATCAGTGTCTCCTCGACCACTCATGTTATGAATTGCATGTTTGCTTTTGCTGAGTTCTTCATGCAAGAATGTTCACCATAAAAAAAAAAAAAAAACTGTGAGCCAACCGAGTATGGGGGAAAGCACCGTTTCATAAGCGTTGTAGAAGGCGTGCACGTGTGGCGGTGCACTGCAGTGCTTTTGCGCACTACGCAAGATGGCTTGTGGAGGGAGGCACCAGGAGTGGAGACGGTGCATCGCAAACGCCGCAGGCACGGCGATAGTGCGGGAGATACCACCCTCAGATGGGAGAGGCTTGAACATCACCGTTTCCTGGACGTCTCAGGACGCTTCGCTTGAGGCATGCAACGGAAACGATGATGTGTCTTGCGAAGCTTGTCTGTCCCCTGTGCGTTCTTCATGCGCCTTTCTTCCCTATGCCCCTTTCCCCATCGCACACGCCCATCCTCTGAAGCTGATTCTGCTGACCGCTTGCTCACCTCTGGCCTGACTACGTCCGACATGGTCTTTCGTTCACATCACTCTTTGCCTTCCCCCATTGGTGACTATTCTATTGTCTCCCATCTTGCGTTACATTCAGCAGCGCGACACTCTCGTGCGTGCTTCGTGGTGGGCGCTCGTGCGTCTTTGTCTTTGTGCTCAAGTCTCCGCCGAAGCCCAAGGTGAACAACAGTCACAACAAATGCTGCGCACCACCCACGTCTCATGGGCCTCCACAGCCAAGGGGTACATGAATCGAGTCATGGTATACGCCCATCGTCGCCGAAAGGCCCGCTATCTGGCCCCGAAAAACGCACATGTACGGTCGCCACTTGCGCACAAGATGCCGGAGGAGTACGGGAACACCTGGGACCCCCGAAGCGGTGTCGAGTGGCACAACCGCATGCGAAACCGCAATCACTATCGGCACTGGCCCTGGGCTCGTTGGACCGACGATCCCATTCGCTTTCACCAGGACAATATTTGCCGCCGCACTGTCTCGGCTTCGAGCGCTGTGGCAAATTATGGAACACCGGAATGGAATTACTATGCGGAGGTCGGCCAGGAATACGCGACGCCGTCGCACTTTCCGCTCTCCTACACGGCTCCGTTCATTTATCAATACACGGCTCAGTGCTGGTCGCGCGAGGATCTGCAGTCATACCTGGCGCGCATTGAACAGAACTCAGGCATCCGTACCATCGCCGACGTGGTATCCATGAAAGAGGAGCTGTACACATGGTGGCACAGCGCTGCCATGAACGCCATTCCACTGGGGGTTCTCCAGCACCTGGAGCTCGTCTCATGCGACATTGTTGCCCAGAACGCACGCAAGTCCTACCGCATCGAGCAACACGAACGCGGCATTCTGCGCACGCCTGAAATGGAGCGGTACTATGCCTTGCCGCACCTGCGCGGTCCCTCCATGCCAGTGAAGCTCGCGCAACCATCTGGCAAGTATCCAAGTGGAAAGTTTACACAGATGATGGAAGCTGTGGAGATTCACCCTCTGCAGAAACCGGATGCGCGATATAAGCACAACATGTACCCCGTATGAGTGCTTCCGTCGAGGAGTGCAGTGCTTTGGCAGGAAAGGCAACCATGTACAAGAGAGGAAGAAAAGGCATCGGGGCACACACACCTCTGCGTGGTTCGATGTGGTGTGTATGTGTAGTTGTGCAGGTGCATCTCGTCACCATCGCACTCTCTTTCACTCGCTCGCTCTGGTTCCTTCTTCACAGCGTCCGTCTGTCATCTTCGTTGGCTCTTTTTGTACTCCCTCTCCCCATCTCTGAGCCATGTGGCACTTACATGTTGTCTTCGCGTCGAGCGGGGGGGGGGACTTGTGTGTGTGGGGGGGGGGCGGGTGCACCTGGATGGGCAGGTCTCTTGGTGGATCATTTGAGGTGGAGACTGGGCACAGGGGGAAGCGAGAGACATGGAGGAGGTCTGTCGCACTCTTACAGGTACGTGTGCCAGTGTTCGTGTGTGGCGTTGTGCAGGTGTTCTTTGCAGGGGACATGTGAGGAAGGGAGAACAGTAAACACGAAAGAAGCAGCAAGCAGAAAAACTACGATACCGTGCGCATGGGTGACCGAACGGGGATGCTTGCCACGATGGAAAAGGCTGCGCTATTGACACCGCTTCACTATGGATACCAAGCTAGATGCCGTTTTACTTGTCTCTGTTGCCCTGCTTTCCCGCACAACTGTTCTCCCTGCACCGTCAAAACGAACTCATCCGGTCGTAACTCTCTCACGTGCCTTTTTCCCGTGCTGTATTTGGCTCATACTGATGTGCACGTCGTAACCCGTGCAAGATCACTCCTTTTCAGTCACTTTAAATTGCTCTTTCACAATTGGCACAGACACAATTTCTCTCTCGTAGGCGCGCATGCGTGTATGACGCGCCTGTAGCGCTCCCTTCTTTCGCTTTACTGTGGACGCTTGCATACACACACACACACACACACATACGCGCACAGATACGCTCCCCCTTTTCCTCCCTAGACATCTCACACGCGAAGGCAAAAATACAAATTAAAAAGCTTCCTTGCCTCGCTGCTGTCGTCTGTGCCTTAAAGACGGAGAAGGGGGATCAGACGCAGAGGCGCGTCGGAGAGTGCTCTGTAGGTAAGGAAACGGGTACAAACAGAAAGCAGGCACACCGAGCACGGGTGGTTGCTCCGTTACGCGTAGGAGATCAGCTGCAGTGAGTGGGGCGATCTCGAACCGTTTCGTAGGACTTGGCTGACCCTGCCCCGCTTCGAGTGACTTCTCCCAGAATTTGGACACGTCAATTTTTTTGTGTGTACGTTTTGAACATTTTCTCGTGCTGCTACATTTGCATGCGGTCGATTCCGCTTTGTGGGCGTGAGCTCTTTTTCCCTTGAGCCACCATCTCGTATCAACTTGCCATAATTGCCTCTGCGTGTGCGTTTTTGTGTGCGTGCGTGTGTTTTCTTCACATCCTGCGGGGCCTTCCTTCTTCCCTCTTTCCCTTTCCCCCTTTTCGCTGCAGTGTCTCTAAAGCGGTGTGCCCGGGCTCCGTCTTCTTGCGTGTGGGCCTCTATATCGCCCCCACACTACTGTGGCGGTGCCTTGACGTTATTTGGATCTCCATCCTCCTCGCTCCCCTTTGTGTGTGCGTGCTTGTCGCCCCCGTCCCTCCTCTGCCATATACGTGGTCAAGCCTTTCTGCCGACATACACCCACTTGCTCGCCTTCTCGCAGTTGCGGGCGTAGGCTCCTCTTTTTCTGCCCCCCCCCCTCCCTCCCCCATCCACCCCTCCGCCTCGACAGTCCGTAAAGGTCATAGGACGTGCCTGCACAGCGCAGCAGTGCAGTACGTTTCTCAGCATGTGGAGTTTTCTGAACAATGTACGGGAGTCGGTGCGGCAGGTAGTGGCGCCTCCTCCCAGCGCGGCCAGTGCAGCTAGCTCTACTATCACCACTACACCTACGACGACGAATACAAGGGAGGTTGGCTTTGAAGAAGCATTGGATCAACTGACAACTGGGCTGCTTTGCTTATGGCGCAAGGTTGACCAGACGGCCACCAAGGTCCTGCACCAAGCCTTTAACGGAGACGTCTCGCTTCGGGAGGAGACTCTTTCACGGCTTTTTCAGATGCCTGAAAAGGCACGCGCATCTCTGTCGCAAGACGAGCTTTTGGAGCTCCTTATAGACGCCATCTCACAGGCAACTGATCGAACACAGCAGGCCCTCGACGAGGCCAATTTTCTCTTGAGCCTCGGTATTGAAGAGCAAATTGCACACACGAAAGATTACGTGGGATGCTATGAGTGGTGGGATCGAACCGTGAACCGCCGCCTCCTTGTTTGCCAAGATCTGCTGCAAACCCGCTTCACGGACACCTCTTCTACACCAGCGCAGATGGAAACGGTGATGGCGCTGAGCGCCCAAATGAGTGCCATTCGACACATCTCCACACAGCCAATGGCCGCCATCGCCGCTCGAGGACGCCTTCTAGAAGACGAGCGCTACGACTTGATTAAATCCCTCCCCCCTATCTTCCCCATCGGAGAAGGCGTACAGTCGGCGCACATGGGCTCCACAGCACCCGATTCTGCAGTCTCCACCACCACACAGTCCAGTGCTATATCTCCGAGTCGACCCTCTTGTATTCCTTCAGTTGAAGGTGTGGCTTCGGATGTGCCTCATAACTCGTACATACCTCAGTTCACACCATTTGCCCCCTCTCCAACACCGGCTGACGCTGCTCCGCTAAACTCCTCTGCTACTGCCACTCTCGAACACTCTGGCTGCGCTCCCTGCACAACTCAGTATCCCTCTGCAAAGCCACTTCGGTCGCAGGAGCTCTCTTCTGACGATGAGCAGGCAAGTCTCGAGCTTCTTGCCCGTCAGGCAGCAGTGGAGCAGGAGCGCCTTGCCCGGGAGGCAGCAGCGGAGCAGGAACGCCTGGCGGAACAGTTGCGTCTGGAGGAGCAGGAGCGCCTGGCTGAACAGTTGCGTCTGGAGGAGCAGGAGCGCCTAGCTGAACAGTTGCGTCTGGAGGAGCAGGAACGCCTTGCCAGGGAGGCAGCAGCGGAGCAGGAGCGCCTAGCTGAACAGTTGCGTCTGGAGGAGCAGGAGCGCCTAGCTGAACAGTTGCGTCTGGAGGAGCAGGAACGCCTAGCTGAACAGTTGCGTCTGGAGGAGCAGGAACGCCTTGCCAGGGAGGCAGCAGCGGAGCAGGAGCGCCTAGCTGAACAGTTGCGTCTGGAGGAGCAGGAACGCCTTGCCAGGGAGGCAGCAGCGGAGCAGGAGCGCCTAGCTGAACAGTTGCGTCTGGAGGAGCAGGAACGCCTAGCTGAACAGTTGCGTCTGGAGGAGCAGGAACGCCTTGCCAGGGAGGCAGCAGCGGAGCAGGAACGCCTAGCTGAACAGTTGCGTCTGGAGGAGCAGGAGCGCCTAGCTGAACAGTTGCGTCTGGAGGAGCAGGAACGCCTTGCCAGGGAGGCAGCAGCGGAGCAGGAGCGCCTAGCTGAACAGTTGCGTCTGGAGGAGCAGGAACGCCTAGCTGAACAGTTGCGTCTGGAGGAGCAGGAACGCCTTGCCAGGGAGGCAGCAGCGGAGCAGGAACGCCTAGCTGAACAGTTGCGTCTGGAGGAGCAGGAGCGCCTAGCTGAACAGTTGCGTCTGGAGGAGCAGGAACGCCTTGCCAGGGAGGCAGCAGCGGAGCAGGAGCGCCTAGCTGAACAGTTGCGTCTGGAGGAGCAGGAACGCCTTGCCAGGGAGGCAGCAGCGGAGCAGGAGCGCCTAGCTGAACAGTTGCGTCTGGAGGAGCAGGAACGCCTAGCTGAACAGTTGCGTCTGGAGGAGCAGGAACGCCTTGCCAGGGAGGCAGCAGCGGAGCAGGAACGCCTAGCTGAACAGTTGCGTCTGGAGGAGCAGGAACGCCTTGCCAGGGAGGCAGCAGCGGAGCAGGAACGCCTAGCTGAACAGTTGCGTCTGGAGGAGCAGGAGCGCCTAGCTGAACAGTTGCGTCTGGAGGAGCAGGAGCGCCTAGCTGAACAGTTGCGTCTGGAGGAGCAGGAACGCCTTGCCAGGGAGGCAGCAGCGGAGCAGGAACGCCTAGCTGAACAGTTGCGTCTGGAGGAGCAGGAGCGCCTTGCCGAGCAGGAGCGCCTAGCTGAACAGTTGCGTCTGGAGGAGCAGGAACGCCTTGCCAGGGATGCAGCAGCGGAGCAGGAACGCCTAGCTGAACAGTTGCGTCTGGAGGAGCAGGAGCGCCTAGCTGAACAGTTGCGTCTGGAGGAGCAGGAACGCCTAGCTGAACAGTTGCGTCTGGAGGAGCAGGAGCGCCTTGCCGAGCAGGAGCGCCTAGCTGAACAGTTGCGTCTGGAGGAGCAGGAACGCCTTGCCAGGGATGCAGCAGCGGAGCAGGAACGCCTAGCTGAACAGTTGCGTCTGGAGGAGCAGGAGCGCCTTGCCGAGCAGGAGCGCCTAGCTGAACAGTTGCGTCTGGAGGAGCAGGAACGCCTTGCCAGGGATGCAGCAGCGGAGCAGGAACGCCTAGCTGAACAGTTGCGTCTGGAGGAGCAGGAGCGCCTTGCCGAGCAGGAGCGCCTAGCTGAACAGTTGCGTCTGGAGGAGCAGGAACGCCTTGCCAGGGATGCAGCAGCGGAGCAGGAACGCCTAGCTGAACAGTTGCGTCTGGAGGAGCAGGAACGCCTTGCCAGGGAGGCAGCAGCGGAGCAGGAACGCCTAGCTGAACAGTTGCGTCTGGAGGAGCAGGAGCGCCTAGCTGAACAGTTGCGTCTGGAGGAGCAGGAACGCCTTGCCAGGGATGCAGCAGCGGAGCAGGAACGCCTAGCTGAACAGTTGCGTCTGGAGGAGCAGGAACGCCTTGCCAGGGAGGCAGCAGCGGAGCAGGAGCGCCTAGCTGAACAGTTGCGTCTGGAGGAGCAGGAGCGCCTTGCCGAGCAGGAGCGCCTAGCTGAACAGTTGCGTCTGGAGGAGCAGGAACGCCTTGCCAGGGATGCAGCAGCGGAGCAGGAACGCCTAGCTGAACAGTTGCGTCTGGAGGAGCAGGAGCGCCTAGCTGAACAGTTGCGTCTGGAGGAGCAGGAACGCCTTGCCAGGGAGGCAGCAGCGGAGCAGGAGCGCCTAGCTGAACAGTTGCGTCTGGAGGAGCAGGAACGCCTTGCCAGGGATGCAGCAGCGGAGCAGGAACGCCTAGCTGAACAGTTGCGTCTGGAGGAGCAGGAACGCCTTGCCAGGGAGGCAGCAGCGGAGCAGGAGCGCCTAGCTGAACAGTTGCGTCTGGAGGAGCAGGAACGCCTTGCCAGGGAGGCAGCAGCGGAGCAGGAGCGCCTAGCTGAACAGTTGCGTCTGGAGGAGCAGGAACGCCTTGCCAGGGAGGCAGCAGCGGAGCAGGAGCGCCTAGCTGAACAGTTGCGTCTGGAGGAGCAGGAGCGCCTTGCCGAGCAGGAACGCCTGACGGAGCAGGAACGTCTTTCGGCGGAGACGGTTATCCGAGTAGAGGCAGAAGAGAGTGCGGCTCGGGCGAAGGTATCGAACGAAGCGCAGGAAATCTCTGCAATGTTATATGGCGAGCTGGTGCTGGGCGCACACATGACGGAGGTGGGCGTGCGCAGCACTTTCTCCAGTCATGATGTGGCTCCTCTCACTGTGATGACAGCAATGGACGATGACGGTTGGGGCGACGATGACGGCTTTGAGGAGGTAAACATGGCGAAATTCGCAAAATATCTCGGCTCGCCGAATCGACGCACTAGTTGGGAGGGCACAGATACCTCCATGTCGCCATCGCCGATGTCTGCTTACGGCCGACTGCAAACACAGGTGCCTGCCCTCCGAGATGCACCGATGACACGCAAGAAGCGCTCGCCGCCGATAACACCCGTGTCTGGCACTGAACGAGTCGGGGGAACAGAGGTAACAACTCACACTGTGGGTCATCGACCAGGCGGCATGAGCTTGCGTAAGAAGTCACCGCCCGTGCGACCGGGGCCTGGCAGAGCAGCGTCCTTGTCCGCCTTTCAATCTCACGGCTCTATGGGCAGTAGCAGCAGCATGAGTAGCCCTTACAGCGCCGCCGCCAACGCTGCGTCAGGAACAATTGGGCGGAGGCCGACAACTCAGCCAAGCCTCTTTTCTAGCCCCTCCGCTGTGAGCAAGCCGTCGAGCCGCCAGGTGCAACTGGAGGATGACGGCAAGTGGGATGAGGATTGGTAGTCCCCCCACCCCACTCGCTGGATGACGAATCCATGCAGCAGACGTACTCCTGCACTCGCGCAGGACACTAGTTCTTTACGATTCGGGGGAGGGGTGCATCTGCCAGAATGCCCCACAGATCGAATCATGTGCGGCCAAGGATTATGCTTTGATGTTGTATTGAGTGGTTGCGTGGATTCTGTGCTCAGGCGCGAGAAAAGTTGGCAGACTGCGGCTGACTGATTGCCGTCTCGCGGACCTGAAGTGTATCTCCGTCTGTTGCCTGCTAGTGAACGCTCGTGTTCATGGTTCTACCAGGCGGGGCATGCTTTTTTCTGTTGTGCGTGTATGAGCTGATGTATTCCTGTGCTGTTCATC
This sequence comes from Leishmania tarentolae, assembly GCA_033953505.1. Taxonomy (NCBI): domain Eukaryota; phylum Euglenozoa; class Kinetoplastea; order Trypanosomatida; family Trypanosomatidae; genus Leishmania; species Leishmania tarentolae. Next base: position 889,315 of record CP119856.1, on the reverse strand, counting down.
AATTCAACAGGAAAAGGCTGCCTCCTCCTTACAGCACATGCCAACAATGTGGGGGGCTCTCCCGCTACTGACTCTTACCTCATCTCGAGCTTCTGGAGGCGCGAGGTATGCTAGAGGCGCTATGTGTGCCGCGGAAGGCTGCGACGACCGATGGCTGGGGGAAGTGGAAGGAACATATCCTTGCCTTTTATCTTTCACGGTGTGTGCCACAACAGAGAGTGCGCGCTAGCTCGACGACTGACTTCTTTAGATTCGTCTTCAGCAGACGCAGAGAGACGCATGCAGGAAATACATCAACCCCGTCGTGCTCACATTTCGCAGAAAACTTATTCGGTGGGGTTCCCCGCATATGCACCGGGCGTATGGTTCGCATGGGTACTAAGAGCGTCATCGAATATGCCCAGAAGCCACCTTATTCCTTCGTTGTGCTACTCACCTTCTTTTTCCCTTGCCGCCCTTTCTCTTGCCGCCGGACAACTCCTCATTTCTCATCGCCGCTCCATGCGCATTCATTCTCGCACTGAAACACCAACATGCACGTCTGACAACTCTGTCGCCTTCTCCATCCACATGAAGGACATCAACAATCACCGCTCACTCCAGCTTTCTTCACTCTCTCACAGTGACTGCAATCGTTAGCAAGACACAGACACGTACGCACATAGGCGCGCTCATCTTTGGCCCCCCGCCTCCCCCACCTATCCCCACTTCCCAGCGCGCAAGGAAGCAGCTCTTCTGCTTTCCTTTTTCCTTTTAGCTTCTTGAGTACACCGTCTTGGCTTACTATTTTTGTGTTCTCGCTGTTTTTACCTAAGAGCTCACGCTCACATAACCAACTGCGCTCGAATATGCCGACCGAGGAGCAACAGGTCACGCAGGACTCGGCGCCCGCCCCTGCCCCAAACGCCTCGAAGAACAAGGCGAACTCGTACTATTACTGGCACCAACACGAAAAGGATCGAGCGAAGGTTGGCGATGTGGCACCGATGCCTACGCCGTACCTCGTTTCCAAGGACGATACTCGAACGGTGACTGCGCCTGCTGTTCCGACGATGTCTGTGTCCAAGTACAGTTGGTGCGACGAGGACAAGTTCGTATCCGTGTACATCGACACCGTTGCGCCGGAGGGCGGAACGCTGGATGAGGGCTCTATCGAGGCGATCTTCACCAGCAATTCCTTCAAGGTCACCTTCTCCACCGTGGATGAGGCGGGGAGGACACGCGCGAAAAGCCTCGCCATCCGCCTGTCAAAGCGAATTGACAAAGGCCGAAGCTCAACAAAGGTGAAGGCCAAGACGCAGCAGATATTGGTGAAGTTGGCGAAGAAGGTGGAGAGTATGTGGTTGGACTTGGAGGGGGGGGCGAGTGACCATGACTCAGGAGCCGACGACGAGGCAGATGACGCAGAGTAAAGTCGAGACTTTCACAGCCTTCTCTTACTGAGAACGCTACAGGTGATTTCAGGAGGTGTTGAGCTGACTGGCGCCGGACGACCGACGAGGCAAGACGCGCTAACAAGTTTCAAGGATGAGGTCGCAGTAACTAGCGAACTCAAGTGCTCCTGGCCACACCCCGCCACTGTAGTGCGATGCACCGTCACATAAAGGGGGAGGGATGGCTTTCATGGGCACTGGGGTGGCATCACGTCTTTCTCATGCTTTGTCTCCGGGCCTCTTCTCTGCTTCCCTCCGGACACCCCCCGCCCGCAGTGAAGGTTTGACTACAGGAGAAACGCTTCTCTTCGCTTTTCCTATTATTTCCCTTATTTCTATGTCTGTGCGTGTGTAATCTCTCTCAACATCTCGACTCGTGCGAGTCTCACGTCCTACGTGTAGAGCGAATGAGAAGCAGCTGCGCTCGAGACGGAGAAAGCGAGATTGAGTTGTCTGCTTGTCTGTGTTTTAGGTGTGCATGTCTTTAGAAGGGAGGTATCACTGCTTGAATGCACACATACCCGACCATATTCACTCTTGTCTCCTCCTCTCACGGCGCTGAGCCCTCCTCCTCGTTTTACCAGACGTGGCGTGATATGTATTTCTTGTACATGTGTGCGTGCATGTCTGTGCCGAAGACGGTACTGCAAGTGTCCCCCCCCCCCACCCCTCCCCACAGACCTACCCACGCCTTCTATATCTCCTCTTGTAGCACCTCCCCTACCCATCATCACAACCACTTAACACATGTGTGTGGGGAGGCTTAGGGGAGAAACCAGGCTGAGAAATTTTGTGAGAGTTACATATACATGTCAAGCAGAAGAAACGAGATATCACTGAAACACTAAAGCGTATGAGCCCGTAATGGGTGTGTATGCGTGCATTGCATCTTGGCTCTCACACGGGCTCATAAACGTTTGTGCTGACCCACGGTTGCATGCGTATGTGTGCGTACGTGCTTAGAGGAAACAGATCTGAACGCAAAGAGTCGCATTCGCGCATTCTCTCTCTGCTTCTGCATTCTCCTTAGTGGATCACCCGCCTCTCAGCACGGCATGAAGCTGCTCTTGCTTGCCAGTATTTGGTGATGCACGCCCGGCACATCCGAATAAGCAGACACTCGCTCCAGAGTCCCCTCGTGCAGTGCGTATTGGAAGCCCGTCTGCGCCTTTGTGGGGGTGGGTACGTCATTGCTTTTGTTCTTGCTGTACGCGTATCCGTATGGAGGGGCACCCCTGTCTCAGCAGTTCAAGATGCGCATAGGTCTCTACTGATTGCTGCTTTAACACTATCTTCACCTTCTCGGCACGTCAACTCTTTTTCCGCATTCGGGGTTTTCCTGCGTTGTGCCTTTGCTCATCTATGCCTTCTCCCATCACCATCACGCACAGACATCACAGCAGCACAATAAACCCGCAGATACCATATATCTGCATTTCTTCCTCTTGTCACCATCACCACCACTCTCTCCCCTGCAACGCCACCGTCAGTCGCGGGTGCGCACTACCGATGTCCTCTTCTTCTGCGACTTCATCTCCTTCTCGATTCAGCGGTTTAAAATACTTTTGCCTTCTGTGGGCGTTTCGCTTTCGCGGCTCTTCATATCCTCCGCCTTTATCGCCCCACCCCCCGCCGCCACCCTTCGCCGTGCATTGAGAGGTGGCCGCCATCTTTTTGCACCGTTGCAACTGTTCTCATCCTATGCAAACTTCTATTTCTTTGTTTTCTTGCGGTGCTTTCGTTGTCTCGTTGCCTGCTCCGAGGACGGGGGGGGGAAGACGTTCCTCCATGCGTGGTATCTCAGGGCTCAGTGCCCCCCTCACGCACTGTGTGCTGGAAAGCGAGGCAGGCCCCCTATCGCTGTCAACGCTGAGCCACCCCTGGTCATGACATTGTGAAGCGCCCACGGCGTCGGGGCGTGCGAGCGATGCATCGCTGCGGATGTCGGCGGCTACGTCGTGGATGGCGCTGTGCCGGAGCGACCCGTGACCGTGCGCAGATCTGCACCATTCACATGATTCGGCAAGTGTGCCAACGCTGCTCCAACGCCGTATCTCACCCGCGGCCCTTGCGGCCCACCGATGAAGGTAGCCTAACCCCCGCCCCTGAGGGAATGCGCCAGGTGACGACCTGCAAGGTGTGTGAGTGGATCGAGATTGGAGGCAGGAGCCGCACTCCGATGGGTGAGTTGGCGCATCACTGTAGCGTGCGATGTGTGCTGCTTTGCACCAGGCGATGACGCCTGTGGAAGGCCTCTCAGAGTTGACCTCGCGTTGTATGGTAGAGAAACTGCTAAGTTGAAGAACAAATGAAATAACGAGATTTCTTGGTGGGACGGTGCGTTCGAGCCGCTTGGGTCCTCGTTTCTCTCTGCTGTGTGTAAGTGCATTAGCAGCGTTGCTGTTGCGTTCTCATTGATGAGGCTAAAGCCTGTTTGGCTTTGCTTTACCGTTTCAATTTACGTCTTTCTCGCCCCCTCCTCTCATCTCTTACTCTTTCCCTTTGCATCACGTAGAGGTACGCGTACATACACTCCATCAAGTCGCCGGCCACCTACACACCCGTCCCGTTTTCCTCATACTTGTGTGCTTGCGTGTTCGTTCTCGCTTGCTGGCGCTATCCTGTGGACCTCGTTGGGCGTATCGTGTGTGTGGCGTGTTTGGGCTGCACATGGGACGGGGCGAAAACGTGGCGCAGTTGGATTTGAAGTTCTCAACGTTGGTGCCGAGTCCTTTGTCTTGGCGTGCCACGCAGCGAAGGAGGCGTGCACACCGCATCGAGGCGGTATCCTCCACATTGAAGTTTACACCACGGCGCCGACACGCAAACAAGCGTACGCATACATTCGTCTTGTGCACCTCCTTCTTACTCGCATGTGATGTGTGGTGGCGGTGGCAGTGACTGCACAAGCGAAGGGAACCAAAACCAAGCGAGAGAGAGGAGGGAGGGAAGAGGCCGCGAAGGACCCAAAAGACAGCTCAAGAGGCGTGACGTCAACGGGAGAGCGGGCTGTCTTTTGTCTTCTTCAGAGAGCTCGAGAAAAAAAAAACGAAACACCGAAGACAAAGAAAACCAAGGCATCTCCATATCGAGCGCCCGCACGACGCCACTCGGCACATCTACACGTGTGCCAATTGAAGGGGTGAGGAGGGGGAACGGAAAGGGAGGGAGAAGGACAAGAAAGGGAGAGACAGATTCCTGGGGTTGAGCTGCTCTTATTTTTTAGTTTCACGCGTTCTCTTCTCCTCCTCACCCATCTCTGCAACGCGCATTTGCACAGTTGCGCGACAACACACACACACACACGTGCAAGAAGAAGATCGCCCTCGCGCCTTTACCTTTTTTCTTTCCAATTGATCTTTTTTTATTTATCACGTATCCTCTTGCTGCCACTCGCGAAGGAAGAAAGAGTCTAACGGGTGAACAGCGGCATTCAACGACGGTGCGTCATCTCCAGCAAAGAGCAACAACAGTAACACCAACAGGGGCTTCGGTGATAGCCCTCTGTGCATTTTTATCACTTTTTTTTCCTATTTTTCTGTCAGGGTTACTATTCGACTATTCCGTGCGCTCTCTCTCTGTGATACGCGCCTATTCCCCCCTGCTTTCGTGTCGCTGGCATCACTTTAGTGTGAGTAAGCGAGTGCAGGTGTGTGTGCTTGTGTGGCGTCACCACGTGTCTCCGACTGAGAACCATCGCCTATCTTGTCATCCTCTCTCACTTCACTGTACGTGACACGTTGTTTTTCTCGTGCGAATCTCATTCCAGCTTCTTTGTACGTTCTACTCTGTGTGTGTGCGTGCGTGCGTGCACGTGTGGTTTGTTCTTCGCTTGCTGTTGCTGTTTTCGTGCTCTTTCCCGTCCTTCCCTCTTCGCCTTTCCCTCCTCATTTTTTCGTTTTTATTTTGGCGCATTTATATGCATGTCCGCACGGGCTCTTGCTCGTTGTGCTGCTCTTCCTTTTGTTAATCTTCTGCTCACGTGGATTTGAGTTGGAGCACTGCCCCTCTCCCTCCGCCCTTCTCTCTCTGACGCTTTTCCTGTTCGCTCACCTTTTCCTCGTTTCGTCTCGGTTTCACCACCGCAGCCAATCACCACCCTCTTCATCTCAGAGTGGTGCACGGCATTGTTCAACTTAGTTGGCTTGTTGCCTCAGTTTTCCTCACCTTCACCCCCCCCCCGAAAAAAAAAAAAATTGTTTTTTATTGGCGTGTATCATCGGCACACGGAAGAGAGAGAGAGCGCAGCCACGTGTAAGGAAAGGGAAGGCGTAACGAACCGATCGCTCTCCGTGACCATCTCTCTCTTTCCAATATAGTTCCTTGCTGCTTTTTTCCCTCACTCTTGTCTTGTTCGATTGCATCTCGTGCCCACTTCGTCCTCTGCTAGAGAGAATCTAGGGAGTTCGGCAAAGTACGAGCGGGGTCCAGGGATAAGAAGGGCGGGAGAGCACGCCACACTCGCGCACACGTGTAGAGGAACACATCTACAAGCGCCTTTTACACAGGGCCCTTGCGCCAGAAGCACGCCTTGTACGAGGGATACGTGTCCGCCAACAACACTCTGTGGTGTGGACCAAAGCAAACGCGTGGGACCACACAAAGAAACAAACAAGAAAACAGCTACCGAAAGCAGGAGCCTGCATTGGGATCTCTTCCAAGCGTTTCGCTTGTGTACGGCGCACCTTCGCGGCGTGCCACAGGGGGGGAGAGAGCGTGCGCGACACCAGCGGCCCAGACTCAAAAGGGTAACAAAAGAAGGAGCGGCTGTCGGAAAACATCACGCCCACGTGCTGCAGTGGGGTCGAGTACAACGCGTTCACAGTCACAGCGGGCAGCAGTGCTTCATCATTCTTTTTGCCTCCATTCTCTTCACGGAGTGTGACGTGTGATCTTTTTTTTTTCTGTTAGTCCTTCTCCGTATATTCTGCGCGCGTGCGTGTGCGCACTTCTCTCCCTGTGCGGCGTTGGTTTACGTTTGGTGTACTCATTCAACGCGATACCAGGCGGCCTTCCCTATTGACGGAAAGGGGGCCATCACATCAAGGGTGACCTCCCTCTCCCTCCCTCCCTCCCTCCCTCTCACGTTGGAGATCTTATTGGCTCCACACCACACCACAGCTGTGCAGGAACGTCTGTCCATTGTCTTTCTTTTTTTATCTTCACCTTTCTCCAATTCGGTGTTTTGCCGCCTCTGGTGTGTGCGTGTGTGTGCGTCCACTTGCTCATCCCCAGTGTCGCCGACGTCTCCCTCAATCTCTGTTCGGGCTTCTCTCTACCTCTTCTCTGTTTTCTGCTGGTCGTCGTCAGGGGCTCCTCCTCGCACCCCATTTTTCTCTTCCTGTCTGCTTCTATCAGCACGGGAAAACACACAAAAGGGAGATACAAAAGGAAACGCAACACGTAGTCGTGAGCGAACACCCCCCCACACACACACATACACGCACAAAAAAACGAAAATAGGCAGGGACGTATCAGCCGGCAAAGATCTTTCGGCAGGAAGGGCATCTGTGTGTGTGTGTTCGACATCTACTCACCGAAACGGCAGAAGACAGGTAGGAGGGCAACGAAACGAATAAATAAGGCGAAGGAAAAGTGCATACCAGTGGCGTCGTGGAAGATTGCCCTGTCAGAAACGGCGACGCGAGAGATTCTTGAGCGAGATACGATAAACCGCAACGAAGGCGACCATCTCTTCCTTCTATGTACTGCCCCTCTTTTTATATTGTGTTGGTTGTCTTCGCTTGATCATCGCACTGTCTTTTGTGTGCGTGTGCGTCTGCGCTTTTCTGTTCTCCTGCTACTGCGTACAACATCTCTGTTTCCTGCTCTTTTACTATCTAGCTCTTCACTGTTTCTCTTAGAAGCCCACGATCTCTCCCTTCCAGGGACTGTAGAGGCAATTGTGTTGCACAATTTACTTCTCCTTGACCTCTACTTGTTGCGTTTTATGTTGTGTGTAACTCTTCAGTTGCCTTCTATTTCACTTGTTTCTTCTCGTGGTGGTGGTTCCTCGCTACTCTCTCCCTGTGCGTTCTTGTTTACGTTTATTCTGCTTTTCAGTTCTCTGCCTCTTTCTCATCTTCGACTTTTCGAAGCCTATTATCTTTTTTTTTTTTCTTGATCGTTATTGTGTGCTTTGACTTCTACGTGTGCTACTCCTTTGCATCTACGCGCGCAGTCCCCACGCAGACACACGCACGACACCCAAGGCACGCAGACACGTCTTTCACTTCCGGCGGCAGCTTCATCTGTACTTTCCTGTTGCTGCTCACCCTTTGCAAGTTGCGCTTTATTTGACTTTTTTGTTGTTGTTGCCCCCCCCCCCCACACACACACACCTTGTGCACGCTACGCTGTTTCGACTCCCCATCTCTCGCGGGCTCTCTCTTCGTACTTAGATCTTCCATTGTGAACACTTTTCAGCAGAACGCGCTCGAGGCTCCCACCACTCTTTCCAAAGAGAGAAACGGACGTGTGTGGTGCGTCTTCACCCTTCCCTGTACGTGTGTAGCGGAACGGATACTAGCAAACAAAGACAACCGAGCAGGCAAACAGTAAGGCCGTGGCGCCTCTCCCTCCTCCCCGTATATCCCTTCTTGTCAAGAGAGGCATATTTCAGCTCCACCTGTGTTTTTTTTTTTTTGTGGCCCACCGTTTTTTTTTTTTTTTTGCGTTTCTTGTTGCTTTCTGCGCTGTGTTCCACTAACTGGATCATCCGCCCGGCAAGGTCCAGCGGTCGTTCGCAATTCTGCGTGGGAAATTCTCAACGCGCACGCTCACATACGCAGAAAAGGTGCTGCTGAGTAGCAGAAATAGCCGTACGAAGCATCAAGAGAGAGAGAGGAAAGGGGAGAAGGGGAACACCGAAAATACAAGAAAACCGAGCCACGCACATAGAGAAACTCTCGTCACGCGTGCGTATCCTTTTCGTGGGGAAAGGGGAGGGAGGCTTGTGCTTCCGCGTTTTGAAGGAAAACGAAACCAGTGCTGTGCTTAGCAACCCATCAGAGCTACATACTAGTGTCTCTTCGGAGGCAACTTTCTTGTTTTTCATTTTTCTTCTTCTGACCCTTGTACCCCTCTACTAGGATATCTTTTCACACACGCGTACGCAAGTGGCGTTCTTTATCCCCCTCCCGGCACGGGCTCCATCTCGCTCCTTCTCTCCTCCTCATAGGTCTTTTTCTTTCCCCTTTCTTGCTCCGCGTGCGTGCGTTTGTACGATATTGTTTTGCGTCAGTCACCTCCTTTACAGCTCACCTACGCTCTCTCCCTCCCCCCGCCCCCTTTCACGCCATTGATCGAAGGAGACGCCAGAGCACCACACACGCACACGAGAAAAGAAACATTTTCTGTGTGTGTGTTTCTTCCCCCCTCTCTCTCTATATAGGTAGGTAGATACTGGCTCTACTCGTCTTTCTCTTTTTTTTTTCCGTTCTCGGGGAGGTCATTGTGGATGTCGTTGGCGCTGCCAAGGCCAACATTCTTTTGCTGTCTCTCCCTCCATCCCCCCTCTTTTTTCTGCTTGTGCGTGTGCGCCTTTGTACTGTATAATATTTGGTGGCTGGATTGAGTGCTGCGTTCTTCGCCCATCCACTCCCCTTCCCACCTTTTCCGCCGCCATATATTAGCTTCTTCTCCCCGGCTGTTCTTGTGATTCTGCGTGCCTCCATCATTTCTTTGCTCCGCGCACCCGCAAGTACGCTTCTCTTCCTCCGCCCCAACCCCTACAAGGCTTCCCTCCTCTCCCCAGTGCTGGAATGTCAGAGGCTTGAGGTGCACGAGTGCCGACTTTCCTTACTTGAAACGCAGCCGAAATAGAGCGGCGAGAAGTAACGCCAATAAGTCGTCACCCACGGGAAACACATAGGCACACACATACGCAGAAGAGGATTTACCAGTGTGGCTCGCAGGCCTTGATTTGTTTTGCTTTCTTTCTTCGTCTCTGCCGGTATCACAGATTCTCCGTTGTTGTCGCGGTTGCTGTTTTCGTAGGCATTCCTGAATTTTTTTTTTTTGCATGCGATCATTTATTTTTCTCTCCCTCTCTCCTCTGGCGTCTGTCATCTCTGCGGATTGCTCGCTTTATTTGTCTTCTCGCTTCCCTTGTATGCGTGCGGGCTCGCCTGTTTTATTTCTTTATTATATATCTAGATTGGTGGAACATTGATTTCGCTGCTGCCCCTCTTCCCTCTCCCCGATCATCTCTTTCCTGCCCCCCCCCCTCTGCGCGCGCGTTTGCTGCCACGTTTGTGTGTATGTGTGTGTGTGTGTGTCTGTATCTGCGCTTTTGGTATATATATATATATATATAGTATTGGTGCAACGTGTACCTTCCATTTAAATCGTGGGAGATCGCGCACATATAAAAGCGTGCGTACAGTCTTTCCCCTTTCCTTTCCTTTCTCCCTCGGTAAGACACGTCGGTTTTTCTTGCCGTTTTTTTTTTTTTTTTGGGAGGGGGTGCTTTGTGAAAGGTGCTGGAGAGACGTCCTTTATTGTGTGTTCCGCTCGTTTTGCAGCAGTTACTTTTTCTGTCTTGTTCTTGTATATTTCGATTGCTCGTCTCTCTACGCGCGTGTGTGTGTGTGTGTGTTCTTGTTTGTGAAGTAACGCTGTATGTGGGTATCACTGGTGCTTTCGCACTCTTTCTCTCTACCTCATCTTTTTCTGTGACGTGTGGTTTGCACGCATGCAGTTGTCATTTTCGTTTAACTCCCCAGACAGCGAAGCGCTCGCCTTCCTTTCAAACACCACGCGCTACTCGGTGATGAGCGGCGGGAGCGAGGATGCATCCTACACAACGCATATCACACTTCCCCATGAGTTCGAGACAGCGCCGCAGATGACCTCCACGTCTGAGATGAGTCTGAATACCTCGGCGTCGAAATCGTCCGCGGCGTCGTCGGGGTCGACAGCCATTCCTGAGTGTGCGAATACGCGCTGCAACACCCCTGATGTGACCGCTGCTGCTTCTGAGTCGCCGCCTTTTCCGTTGGTACTGTCGCTGCAGCCGCACGGCGCCCACGTCCCTCCACTCTACCAGCTGTCCACGGAGGACGCTGCGCTGCGCGCTCACATTGCGATCAACGCTAAACTTCTTCTTCACACGCTGACCGGCCACGAGGCGGACGACATCATTGACTTGCTCTACGTTAAGGAAATGTGGTTCTCGACGGAGGTTCTGATCTACGCTCTGTGCTTGGTGAACCGCCTAACCTCCCGTTATCCCAACTGGAGTGGGAGGCATTCCGAGGCGAACCCTGCTGACGTCAGTGTGGCGGACTCAGTTGTTCGCTGCCGTAACGCCTCCAATATGCAGCACACGCTTCCCATACTCACACACGTGTGCAGCAGCACCTCCAGTGACATCAGCCACATAGACAGCTACGACGACATGGTAATGAGCAATCGTCTCTCCGAGTTTAAAGTGTGCCTGCACAGCACCAGCACTAACAACCTCAGCGATGTCTTTAACCGCCACAACACTCGTCGCCGCGTTGTGGCGCTTCTCCTGATTTCTAGCAAGTTTCATGGCGATGTCGTCTACAAGACATCTTCTCTGACGAATGCGCTAAACAGGTTCCGTGAGGAGAAGCGATCGTTGCAGGAGCAATGCGCAACTGGCAACCCGACCGATTCTACTGCGACCACCTCCGCCACGTTGGTGCCGAGCCGGCCTCCTCCCCGTATTGCGCCCGCCCATCTTGGGCAATGTGAGAAGCAACTTTTCCAGCAACTGGGCTGCACCGTTTTGGTGCACAGGAAGGAGTACCAAAACTGCGAAGACATTGTCTTTCGAGGGATCTGAACAGTCCAACAAGGTGCAGGGAGTACTCAGTCGTGGGCCATAGAAGAATGCATAGAGAGCAGACGAAAAAAGCCGCCATACATGTCCGCGTGTATGTGTGTGACACACCGAAAAAAAAATGCGTAAGAGCGGTGCACAGGGAACTGGCGTTTCTCTTACTTGGTTGAAGGTGATCGACACTGAAGAAGATAGGTGCATACATGTCTACCACTGTGCTGCGAAGCATCCTTCACACAGGCATTCTCAGTTGTCGCGCTCGTTAGCTTTTTTTTTTCGTTTCTCTTGCGCGTCCTCTCTCCCTTTCCACGATTCCACAGCCGCCAGTGTGCGTCGATGAAGCTCTTTCTCCACTTTGACGTCTTGCCTTCGTCATGTAAACATCAGCATTGAGCTGCTGTCTATGTTTTTTTTTTTTTTGCGGTGCTTTCGTTGTCTCGTTGCCTGCTCCTAGGACGGGGGGGGAAGACGTTCCTCCATGCGTGGTATCTCAGGGCTCAGTGCCCCCCTCACGCACTGTGTGCTGGAAAGCGAGGCAGGCCCCCTATCGCTGTCAACGCTGAGCCACCCCTGGTCATGACATTGTGAAGCGCCCACGGCGTCGGGGCGTGCGAGCGATGCATCGCTGCGGATGTCGGCGGCTACGTCGTGGATGGCGCTGTGCCGGAGCTACCCGTGACCGTGCGCAGATCTGCACCATTCACATGATTCGGCAAGTGTGCCAACGCTGCTCCAACGCCGTATCTCACCCGCGGCCCTTGCGGCCCACCGATGAAGGTAGCCTAACCCCCGCCCCTGAGGGAATGCGCCAGGTGACGACCTGCAAGGTGTGTGAGTGGATCGAGATTGGAGGCAGGAGCCGCACTCCGATGGGTGAGTTGGCGCATCACTGTAGCGTGCGATGTGTGCTGCTTTGCACCAGGCGATGACGCCTGTGGAAGGCCTCTCAGAGTTGACCTCGCGTTGTATGGTAGAGAAACGGATATGCTGATGGAAGTAGAACTCAACTGCCTTGTACAGCTGAGGATTTTTCTATTGAGGTGGAACTCGTGGTCCGCTTCGTCGGGCAGGTGCGTGCAGGTGCATGGAACACGAGAGGGAAGAAAAAAAAAAGATGTCAAGGAAGAGGTTGTGTGGGGCGTTCCCATTGTCCATCTTCACCTGTTTTTGTTACCCTCAACTGCACGCCCATCGCCATGCTACTCCCTCAGCAATCTTTCTGACTACCCGAGGATACTGAAGAGAGACGCCAATAAAAGAAGGGAAGATCCCATGAAAGCACGCAAAAGCGCACCCGCAGGGGAACTATCAGCGTTTGAGAGGTCGAAGGTGGAAAGGAAGTAGGAGGGCATAAACATGATGCTTGCTGACATGTGTGGTGGTGCCTGCTGTGTTGCTCGTTGAATGCTCGCCGCCTTCTCTTCGTTTTTTTTTTTTTTTGTAGGGGTCTTCGTGGGGTTTCCGGCGTCGCTGCCGACAGGACTTGTTAGCTGTTTTTTTTTTTTACCAAACACGAAAATGACAGTCGACTGCCGCTCTCTGCTCCTTCCTCCTGGAACAGCTTTGTCTGTGCGGCTTCATGCACTGTCTATTGTTCGTCCTCGCATGTTCTGCCCTTCCTCTCTGCCCCCACTTCCCGCACACTCGCAAGCACACAGCACAAGGACTTGTACACACACGTATGTGCGTGTATGCATGTTGTTTATCCTTCGTTTTCTTTTCTTTTTAATATGTCGTTCCCTCCCCTCTTTTTATGCTTTGCCCTGTGGCACGCGCCTCTTTCATTTTTGTGCGTGTAGGAGAGAGGTCCTATGCTGGTCCTTGTATGTATGCATGCATACCTCGTGGGCTGTCTATCTCCCTCCTTCCTTTCACGCTGTGCATTGCCCGTAGAAGAGGCCCATTGTACCAGCGTCCGAGCACATGTGTGCGTGTGCGTGTGTGTGTGTGTGCAAGTACGTGCTTCTTTTCTCTTTTTCTTTTGAGCTCGCCGCGGCGTTCGAGGACGAGTCCGCTGTTATGCAGTCACTTGTCATCCCCCATAGGAGGCACGCCGATGTGTGTGCTAGCGCAACGCACTGCAGCGGAAAGGCTGGAGGGAAACGGACCATGCGAAGGCAACCCCCTCTTGGCGTGCATAACCGAGAAGCAGAGAAAGGTGGCAACAAGATGAAACAACAACAGTCCGCGTCTTGTGCTGGCACGTTCTGATTCCCCTCTTCTCTTCGGCACCACGCAACACACACACAAACACACATATATGCAGGAAGATGTCGCTAGAAGAAGGCCTGGTACATCAGAGACAGCACAGGCACCGACTTTCCTACACGCTACAATGGCACACAGACACACACATATATATATATATTAAAAGAAGTGCAGTAGGAAGATGATTACTTCTCCAAATTTCATTGCACCTTGTCTTCGTCTACGTGTGTGTGTGTGTGCGTATGCCTGCCATTCCGTTCTCTCTACTTGCCGCCCCTCCGATCCTCTCCGAGGTATACACGGCCCTCGCTGAATCTACTCGTCTGCTTGCGTGTCCCCAGGCGCTTGCGTGTACTCAATTTCCCTCTTGGCCCATCTACTTACAGGGCACTGCCTCCTTGTCCTGCGTTTTATTTATTGACGGTTGACTCTTTACTGTAATTCTTTTTTGTTTTGGTTTGCGCTTCCTTCTCTCACAACTTCCTGTCCTCTGGGCCGTCTCGCAGGTTCTTATGATGTGCTCTTGTTGTGGTGTTCTTTTTTTTCCCGTTTGCACTACGCCTTCTCCAGGCGTTATCCTGTGCCATCGCATGACGGGATGAGACAGATGCACAAGCATGAGTGATGTACCTTTTTTTTTTTCTTCGGTATTGGTCGATGGGTGCTGGTGTGTGTGAGCCTCGCGCGCTCAATCTTCCTTGCGTTGTCTCTTTCTTTATATGGCACTCACCGATGAGGGAAACGGGGGGGGGGAAGGGGGCACAGCTTAGGACGCTTCTTCATGAACGTCTATTGTTGTGGAGCTTACTATCACGTCCTCCTTTTGCTGCAGACTCATCTACTTCACTGGGCAGTAGATCTCCCTCTCTCTCTCTCTTGCCCTCTCCCTGTCTGTGAGTCATCATGTCTTTTTTTTAATATTATCCGTTCCGGCGTGCTCATCGGTCTCTGTACATTACTCGCTCCGTTCTTTCAACAACAACAACCCCCCGCACCCCTTTCCCCGTACAAGGCTTTGAATGGAATGCGAATTTTTCTGTCTTGTATGTTCTCAGTAGGTGATGTGTTTCCCTTTCACCGTGTTACCCTCCTTTTTTTTTCCGCACTTGTGTGCACGCTGTGCACCTCAGCTATCTCACCTTCCGATGTCTTCCTTTTCCTCGCGTAATTGCGCACCTGTGCGATGTGTCTAGATGCGCGTGCGTCGATCCGAGTCCTCCGCCCTCGACGCTTGTTTCTGCGACCCCCTCTACCTCTTTGCGGCCTCCTTGCAGATATGCTAAGCGCAGGAAGCAAATATTGCCTCCTCTTCCAGAGGACAGGCCGGGGTGGAGCTTTCTGTGCTATGCGCCAAGGGAAGAAGCAAAACACATGCACACTTATAGGAGCACATATAAAGGAACGGCACACATATCTGAAAGAACAAAATTGAAACAAAAGCTGCCGCGACGGTACGCTTGACCTGATTTCTCTGTCTTGCATACTTCCTTCTCGCTATCTGTGTGGGTATGCGCTGCTGTCATGATTGTGAGCGTATCTCTTCTGTGCACGGCAAAGGTGATCTTCAAGGATACCGCGGATGCTTGGTGCTGCTGAGTGATTCGCCAAAGTCTCCTGTCCGATGGGGGTAGTGCAGCAGCAGGTGCCTTGTTTTGCTTTTTTTGTATGTCACTTCTTCGTCTTTTCGTTCTTCCGCTCCCTCTGCCTGACCCCGTTTTCGTTTATTGACGCGGGATACAGTGGTCATCGTTTCCCTTCTCCATTACCACACTGCCTTCTTCCACTTCATTGCGTGCGTTGTTCTCGCTCTGGGTTCTTTTCTTCGTAGTTCTCCGCGCCTATGAATGCTCGACACTCAACAGTACGTCTGTGCCATCAAATGCATCCTGCGTACTCTCGTTAAACAGGGGGTGTGTGCACCGCTAATTGGTGTTGGTTCACTTGCACGCACGTGTGGGTGTCGTTCTCCTATTTCCCAACACTCTTTTTCTTGTTTTCTATGTGTTTCTCTGTCGCTTCTAATTCATTGATGAGGCGCTTGCGCTCTCGGATGTGACTGTCTACATCATTGTGCGCGTGTGCCGTTCGGTTTTTTTTTGCCGTTGATACTATTGCTTCGTACCTCTCAACCTCATTCTTCGTTGCCCTGGCTTGTGCGTATGTGTGTCTGTGTGTGATGCTTATTCTTCTCGCTCCCTCTTCTCTGCATGGATGCTGTTTTGTCTACGTTAACGTCTGTTCTCCGCCGGCCTTCACCTCGATGCATCACACACATCCACCTTTCTTTCTTTCCCCCTCTGCGTTCAAGTCCTGCTGTTCTTCCTTTTCTGTTAGCTTGTGTCTGATGTGCATGTCTGCATGCCTCATCACACCGCCCACAGCAGCAAAGGAAAGGAATTCGTCCCGGCTACCACCGCTGTTAGGGCTGAGGACAATTGGACCGAGTGTGGATGCTCCTCTGTGATTATGTACGTGCGTTATCGTTTCCTTGCGTGTATCCCCCCTCTCTCTCTCTCTTTCTGGCACTCACGCACTGGAGTTGAGTTGTTGCGTGGGGGAGGCGACGCCTGGACCTCGACTTCGCACCAGGCGACCATGTTCCTGTTTTCTGGATGAGACGTGGGCGATGCGTGCTTGTGTATGTCTGTATATTTTTCTTTGTGCCTGTGTTGGTGTACATACCCCCAATATTTTCTCACCTTTCAATCATGGATATGTGCGCAAGTGCGTGTAGGTGTCCTCTCTCGCTCTCTGTGCGCATGTGTGTGCATGTGTGTTGGTTTCTTCTGCGACTTCCTCGCTTTCGCTCTCGTCCGTTGCTTTTCCCTCTTCTGTTATCCCTCTCTCTACAGTTTTTTTTTTTGTACCGCGATGGCCGTGGCGCCCCACCCTTCGCACTCGCGTTCTTTTCCCGTATCCACCACACATGCCTCTCGACGGCGACACACACGCACGCACCTGAAGCGACGCCATCAAGCAGTATGCATTGTATCAGACATTGCACGGGTAATGCTCACTTGAGGGCCGCCTTCCTGCGAAAACAAGTAAGGGGTGAGGAGATGGTGCGGTCAGCTGTGGCAGAGGGAAAGAGAACAGCCTGCCGAGGCGCTCCTACAAGTACTTGGCTACTTCACACATCTTTTTGCTACACCTTTGTCTTGGTGTGGCAGGCGTAAGGGAGAAAGAGAATCCAGGGCATGCATCTGCTCCGTATTGCGCGCGCTGGCTCGACGAAGCAGAAATGGAAAATAAAAAACAAATCATAAGGATGGTTGTGGCGGCGACACAAGAGAGAGTGGCGCCATGTGTACACGACCGCATGGCCGCAGTAGTGCCTACGACAAGTGGGACGATGCTGTCTAAAGGAACGCGTCTACAGACTGGTGCTCTCAGTTGCGAAGCAGGACGGCACCCAAAGTGATATTTTTATGCGTGTATCAACGAATATGTGTCTCATGCTGTTTTGAATTCGCTTTCGTTTTTTTTTTTTTTGCGGAGACGCCCTCGGAATTCTCGCCCTTTCTTCACCTCTGTCTCTCTCTCTCGTTATCTGGAATCCGCTGCTGTGCATATCTATTTTCTTTCCTCTACACACACACCACATTTCAACATTTGCAATAGCCCACAGTTTAATATGTGACCGTTCTGGAGACGCCTTCACTCGCTCCACTAAATTGGTCCCAAAGTTGGTGCACGCAATTCAGCGCGCTGTGTGTGTATGACTCTGCGTAAGTGTACGCCTGTGTGTGTGTGTGTGTGGAGACTTCTGCGCACCCCTGTCTTAGCGGCAGAGTTTTCGTCCCCTGCACGTGCGTGCAAGCTGCATCAGCGCAAGTGCACCACCGGCCCTTCCCTTGCGTGCCTGTGCCTCTCACATTCATCTCCTTGTGTATGATTAAATCCAGGAGCGAACGAATCGCACCCCCCCCCTCCTGCATCGTACGCGCGGTTCCTCTTCGCCTGTGACCGCGTGTGCTTGTGTATATTCCGACGCATTCTTTTCTGCTTTCTCGCCCTCGAGTTGTTGGTGCTCACACATCCACTGCCCGCATACAGTCTCTTCTCCCTTCTGCTGGACCCGTTCGAGTCGAAGAGTGGTGCTGATGGTGCACAGCTAAGGGCGTTTTGTCTACACTCCTCATATGCATACAATGCCTGCCCTCGCTCGCAGTCCCATCACTTATGGTCTCGCTTCTGTTGCTCTTCACAGGTTTCGCGGGCGCAGCAGTGGCGAATGGACATGCTTTCGAATAAGACGCATTGGACTGGAAGCGGCTCGTGGTGGAACGGCCCGTACCTACACCGCGATCTCTCTGTCTCACGCCGGGGCACGTTCACAGGGGCGAGTGAACGCACACAACGGCGCAGCTGGCGCTGGCGTAACTGAATGTCCGGTCGATACGGTGAGAGCCGTCGGCTCTGCTTTTCCCTCCCATGCGCCCTTTACCGCTACTGCTCCTTCTGACCCAACGGTTGCTTCCATAGTGGAACAGCTTCGGGTCCGCGAGGCCTCTCCTCCTGCTTATGTGCGAATACCACGCCTACTGGTGTTCGGTGGTGATGTAGTCTCAGTCACTGCACTTGAAGCCCTTCACGAACGTATGCGCTGTATCGTGGCGAATGCGCTACGCTGCTCGAAGGCAAGCAGACGCACAGACGACGGAAGTGATGTGCACTGGCCATCGTCGGCTGCAGCGTCATCATCGAATGGACAGCGAGCGGTAGAGCACCAAGATGTCATGATGGACGTGGACGCATTCGTGCGCGATCACATCACGGTGGTGTGCCCGGCGCTTCCCCGCGGCATGACGCCAGAAGAGGCGGCCAAGAAGTTCACGCGCCAGTACCCGGTCGCGCGGTACTGTGTCGAGCACGGATTGCCCATCATCCCAGTGGATGACCCGAAGTCGCTGTCTCAAAGTGCCTTGCTGAAGGAGATGCTGGCCAGCAAGAAAAACGTGGCAACCAGTACGTCAGGTTCACAGGCACATCACCTTTACAGGAGCCTGCCCATGCCGAGCCACCAGGCCTCAAGTGCGCTGTCAGCATCTGTGCCGCGCTGCACAATCAGCGGCCTTTCGCCATCGGAGAATGGTAAGCCCAATACCAACGATCTTTCGCCATGTTCTGCATCCTCTGCGACTCCGCACACATGGGTCGCGCAAGGACGTTCACTTGAGGACTACGACCTCACCGTTGTGGTTTCCTTCCGCTACTTCCTGCCGAAGCGCCTGCTGCGGGTGCTTCCACCCGTGATCAACATGCACCCCTCGCTTCTACCGCGCTACCGCGGCGCCAGCCCTATCTTTACGGCACTGCGTCACAACGACACATTGGGCGGCGTGAGCATCACTCAAATGAAACCGGAGCAAACAGCAATGGACTCGGGGAACGTGCTCTGGCAGTGCGAGGTGCCCATTCCCCTTGACATGGACATTCGGTTGTACTTCCCGCTGGTCACCCAGATCGGTGCGGCTGGTCTATGCGATCTTATATTTGGCGAAGCTCCACCAGCATGGCGGGCATCGGTGGTGGCCGGCGATGTTTCTGTGCTTGCGCCTCCCTTGCCGTCAGTTCGGCCGTCCGCGTCCAATACCCACGGCGGCGGCTTTATTCAACTGCAAACTCACCAAAACGGATCTGACTGCCGTTCGACGAACACTGTATCGACCAACGGCCCCACGGTTCCTTCGTGGTGCGCGCTGCGCCAGCGCAGTCTGACACCGCTGGTTCACCATCCCAGCAGCCGCGTTACTCAGCTCACTTCGTTTGTGTCGCATGGCACCCACTTGCCAACGAATACGCTTGCCAAGGCTATGGAGCAGCGGTTCTTGACGCCCTTGTCAGCACCACCAACGAACTCTTCAGTGGAGTGCGTGCGCCAAACGATGCGCGCATTAGATGAAGGGACTCCGAGTCGCTGCCGTGGTAGCTTTGAAGAATCTTCCCGAGCAGATGGCGCAGAGGAGCGCGATTCCCGCTGCTGCAAACCCTGGATGACGCTGTGTCGTGCCCCTACTCACATCACCCCTGAGGTGGTGCAGGCTGCCAGCAAGACGCTTCGTGCATTATTCTTCCAGAATTTGGAAAGTCCTTCCAATGCTGCTGCTACATCGGCAACACCATCTGGCAGTGTTGCAGCGCACCAACACAAGGAGAGCGACTCTGCTGCCGCTCCAGCAGAGTGCAAGAGCGCGAAGGTAAGCAAAAAGATGGTCTCTCTCAGTGCGGCGGCGGCGATGGGTGTCACAACCACCATGAAATGCGCGGAGGTTTTTCCAGCGTCGGTGCTGAGTCCGCACTGCGACTGGCCAGACAGCTTCGCGTACAGCTGGAAGTTTGCGCAGGTGCAGACGTATCCCACCTACGCCCACTTCTCTGAGGATCCCTACCACGCGCCACTGCTGCCGAAGGATGCGGCAGTGGTGCGCTTCAGTAGCATGGACGCAGCTGAAGCGTTCGGTGTCTGGCGCGCCTTCGTTGGCGGGGACTACTTTCAGCCATCGGTGAATGCCACGCTGGACAAGGGTAGCACCCCGGTGCGCAACCAGTTGGTACACCGTGCGTTGCGGCGAATTCTGCTCAAGCGTGCCAGACCTCACCCGAAGTCGCAGGAAACCTCGCGGCAGCACACGGAGTGTACGAGAGCAAAGCACGAAAAGACGCCTGCCACTGTGACCTCAACTATTGGGGACAACAATGTCCCCGTTGGTATCGTGGCAGGTAAGCATATTGACCTAGACATCTTCAACCCTGCAGGCCTTCAGCTGCTCACAGAGGCAGAGAACACACTACGCATCCCCTGCACTTTTACGCAGGTGGTAAACCCCGTACTGGCGCCGGCGAAGGTGTACAAAGAGTTGGCGGAGGTAGAGCGAAGCGGGCATCTGCTAACAGAACCTTCCATGTGCATTCATCAGCACCCGCCGCACCAACATCAGCGACGCGTTCGCTTTTACCGTGCACCTCCGGCAATTTTTCGTTCATTGCTGTGCAACCGTGCAAGCAACCATGTTGCACAGGAGACACAGTGCCGGGCGAAGCGCCGGTCGTCGCTTGAGGTGTCTGAGCGCTGCACGGCAGACAGAAATCTCGCACAGATGCCCTTGAAGCAGCCATTGTGCGAAGAAGCTGGTGAAGGCACAGCTCCTCCGTCGACCACAGCGTCACCTCACACCTCTTTTTTGACCGCAGCTGAGAAGGGACACTGGCAGCCGTGCCATGGTCACCTGCATACTGGCGGTACCGCTACGGCGGGGCACACGGAGGAGCCGGGGGAGGACGAGGAAGCACCGGAGGGCTACGTGCCGGAGATCATTCACGCCGCACCGCCGACGCGGCAGCACGTGTACATCCCTCCCGGCACCGGCTATTTTCCTCACTGTGATGAAAGCTACGGCGCCATCAAGTGCAAGGAAGGATGGTTCCTATGGAAGGAAGCGCATATGAAGTGGGCAAACAAGGCACAGCCCGCCGTCCTCATCCGGAAAGGTCTGGCCATGAAGGCGGGTGTGCTCTACGTCGGGCTGTTCTCTGAATACTCTTAGAGCAAAGTTCTTGGCAACTATGTATGTGTTGGCATTCCTAGCGAGTGATATTAAGCATCTCTGTGTCTGTGTGAGTGTGAGAGAGAGAGAGGGCTCGTCTCCTTGGCGGTTGCCGTACCACGGGCGGTACGACCGCAGTCAAGCACCCACGAGCTGTATCACTTCTTCCGATTTATTTTTTATTTTATTTTTTTTATAGCAGGTAATGGGTATATCTTTTCGGCCCTGCATGATATGCACGACCGTTTACCTTTGTCGCAGTCACGGGGGAAGGACGCACGGAATAGGGGTGCGTGTGCAACATGGTGGCGGTCGT
The DNA here is from genome assembly GCA_033953505.1 of Leishmania tarentolae. Lineage (NCBI taxonomy): Eukaryota > Euglenozoa > Kinetoplastea > Trypanosomatida > Trypanosomatidae > Leishmania > Leishmania tarentolae. The sequence goes on along the minus strand of CP119856.1, from coordinate 868,000 downwards.
GCCCTCACATGTGACAGGCTGAACTCTTTCTGACCTTTGCCCGTTTGGTACTCATGCACACATACACATACACACACGTAAAACGACCGCACATGTGAGACACAGTCGAGCAGACCGATGAAAGACGCGATCCAAAGGTGCTCACGGCGCCATCCGCGCAGACGAAGGCGACACTCTCTGACAAAATGCGCCAAGACGGTTACTCATACATAGGTGTATGCCATCAATTCTCTTGTTTCTTGCGACTGTAGGTGAGCGCCACAAGTGGTCAGCTCGTGGGATTTCTGCACATCAGCCATTCGTGCCACCAAGTGAAAAGAAAACGCTGGGCGGATTCTTGGATCTCTACAGGTGCGCGCTGCATGCAATTCCTTCTCGTTCACAGCTGCACTTTGATCCTTTCCCCTCTCTTTGTGTCGAAATGTGACACACACACACACACACACACACCTGCTCTTCTCTGCCCTCGCACCCTGCTTGATGAGCCTTGCACTATCATACACTACGTCCTTCTCGCCCGATTCGCCAAGTCCGACGACGGCTTTACACAGTAACTGAACACTTGTGCAGTACTGCCTGGTGCAGTTGAGAATAGCAGCAGTCATGGGCATTAAGGGACGCCGAAAAAAGCTGCGCCAACGCGAAGAGCTGGCACGACAGCAGCAAGCGCAGGGGTACAGCGGTGAGGACGACGGCGAGGTGGAAGGCGTCGTCGATGGTCTTTCTAGTGGGGTGGTTTTGATGGGTGACGGCCCCTTTCGCCCCCCTGTGGATGCCATGGGTCAGCTGAAGATGAAGAAAAGTGACCTTTTCCGAATGCAGGACATGGAGGTACTAGAGCAGATGCAGGAGGAGCACCAGTGCCGCCGGAAGCAATCACAGTTCGGGGCGCTGGTGGCAGGTGGCGGCAGCGCTGGTCGAAAGCGCCGCCGCGGCGCTGCGGAGGACTCTGTGGAGGATGTCGCGGAAGAAGTGGAGAAGAGCTATCTCGGGCACCAGTACGCACACGAAGATCTCTTCGGGGACCTCAAGGGCGCCACATCTGGCTATCAGTCAACTACACTTTCCTCGGCAACAACTGACGCACCAGTCCATAGCGGCTCCACCCAGGCACGCAAGAAAAGCGCATCTTCAAAGGCTGAAGATCCCGCCAATCAGGAGGGAGAGACTGTGGATCTTATCGAGCGGCGCCGCAATGCTGCCCACGGCGCCCTCTTCTGTCATCCACTGATCGGCCTCGACCCGGTTGTCGTCGATGCTCTGCAGAGCAATGGCTTCCGTCGTATGACCCGCATTCAGGAGCGCAGCATCCCGTACGCGTTGGAGGGCTACGACCTTCTCGGCCAGGCGCGTACTGGCTCCGGCAAAACGCTCGCCTTCTGTGTGCCGCTTCTTCACCTAGCCAAGAATGCGGTCATCAAGTACCCGCACGCTACCGTAGGGCTGCTGCTCGCCCCTACAAAAGAGCTGTGCGTCCAGACGCACTCCGTTCTCTCGACTTTGTGCAAGCACATTGCAGCTGTGCCGGTCGCCGCGGGTGGGGCTCAGTTTCACGTTCAGCTCATTACGGGTGGTACGAAGGTCAGCGAAGAGCGCCGGCGTCTCACGTCGGGGATGGCGTCGATCGTCGTTGGCACACCTGGGCGAATTCATGATCACGTCCTTCACTGCAAGGGGTGGGACTTGTCGCGGCTGCGCCTTCTTGTGCTGGATGAGGCCGACCGCATGCTTGCTGACGGCTTCCAGCGAGACCTCGACGCTGTTATCATCCGCATTCCAAAGGGCCGGCAGACGTTCTTGTTCTCGGCCACTAACTCCAAGTCGGTGCGTGAGCTTGCCCGCCTTTCCCTCTCTCGTCTTCCCCTCTTCATTAGCATAGCTGGTGATGCCCCTTCTGTAGTGAACATGGACGGCACTGAGACAGCAGAGGCGAGCGCGAGCATGGCACCGTACCGCGTGTATAACGACCCCAACGAGGATGGAGACGATGCAGAAGACGGGGTGCATAGGCGCAAGGACGAGGGAGGCGACGTTCTGTGCAGCGAAGACGCGGCCGGGGAAGCGGACTCCATCCCATCTACGCTGCGGCAATTTGGATACATTGTCCCTTCCAACGACCGACTGCGTGCGCTGTACACCTTTGTGAAGCAGGTCGCGCGCCGTGCCAAAGCAATGATCTTCTGCTCCACGGTTGCGAGCGCCATCTTTCACTGCCAGATGATGGGCTCTATTGGGTTCCACGATGACGTCATGATGCTTCATGGCCACATGAAGCACCGCCAGCGTGTGCAGACCTTTGAGCTGTTCACCGAATGGAAAACAGGGGTGCTCTTCTGCACTGATGTCGCAGCACGTGGTCTGGACATCCCGCATGTGTCGTGGATTCTGCAATACGACCCACCTCTGGATCCAACGGAGTATATCCACCGCATCGGCCGAACAGCGCGTGCAGGTACTGTGGGCAACTCGCTTCTCTTTCTCACGCCGGAAGAGGCACCGTTTGTGCGATACCTTGCCAACTATGGCATCCACATGGAGAAGTACCCTATGCCCGAGAAGCTGCCACGCATTCAGGAGAAGCTGGAGCACGTACTGCAGCTGGACGAGGTGGTAGCCAAAAGCGCCGTAACGGCGTTCCGCGCACACGTCGGCGCCTATCAGAGTCACATCCTGAAGGAAACCTTTGATGTGCACCGGCTGAACCTCGAGGCGCTGTCTAAGGCATTCGCGCTGACTGCGGTGCCGCATGTGACGTTGCCTCGCAACACAGAGGAGGAGAAGCGGAAAGAGTATATAAAAGGTCGGTTGAAGTCGCTGAACCGACGCCGCTTGGACGCTCTGCGCCACTACGAGACCAACAAGACACGACCACAATGGGAAAACGGCAGGTTCGTTGGCGTCTTACGTCCTTCGATGAACTGAGCAATTGAGGCGTGCTTGTGTGTGCGTGGGTGGATGCGAGCCAGGCGGTATACGACTGCATCCAGAATTGTATGTGCGTTTGTGTGTTGATGAAGCAGGTGCTTCCTTCTTTTTTTTTTTCTAACGTGGAGCGTTTCGCCTTCTGTGGCTGCTGTTTGTGGTGGACGCCCGTGCCTTCCATTCAGGCGGCTGGTATGCGTCACATACGCCTGGACGCGGGACTCATCGCCGTATTGCCGTCGCACGCACACACCCCTTCCTGCTCGATGAACAGCAACTGTGCAGGGTATGAAGTATGGTGTCATACCAGTGATGATAACGTCTAAACTCTGTGCCTCTCTCTCATCCTCCAACCCTCTCTCCGCTTTTCTCGCTCGTTGACGTGCCCCTTCACACGCGTTGCATGACACGCACAAGCTGCACAGCATCGCTGTGGAACACTCTTTCTTCATGCCTCTTGGCTCGTGGTAGACAGAAGGGAGGGGGGTGCCGTGCGCCCCACGGAGCACATCGCCGCAGTGCGAATACCTGTGCACACTGTTGCACGAAGGGTGTGAACATCTTTTATAGTGACAGCACAGAGGAATAAGTACAAGAGCAGCGCCGAGTCCGAGGTGCCAACACGTTTTACCATAGATGTGTGGATCTTCCGAGGGCACCTCCGCATGGGACCACACTCGCACGATGAGCAACGCACGTTCCTCCAAGTCATGTTATGTTACGCCCACTCCTCCATTTCTCTGACCATCTCTCTTCCACCCCCCACCCCCGCCTTCTCTCTGCCTCGTTGCTGCCCAACCAGGCGCAGACAGACGAGACCACAGGTTGCATCTCACGCGCGCATACACACACACACACACACATTCACACCACTTCACCTTCTTCCTTTTTTACATTCTCGTACACAACTTTACACACATGAGGTACTCATACACAGGCACGCATCCCCTTTGAAATAGGCCACGAATTTGCAAAGGCGATCGGGGCTATTCCTTCGTTGCTCCCCCGTGCTCTGCGCTGATCTTTCTGCCAAAACATCGCTGAGCGTGTCCTCTTCCTCCCTTTCTCTATCGAACACGGTGCGCTGATGATGTCCTCTTCACTAGCAGCTTCCGCCGCGGAAAATGCGCAGAAGTTGAAAGAGGCGCAGCTGAAAATTGGGATGGCGCTGAAAAATGCACAGTACGCGCTGACTACACATACCCACCGCAGCCTCACAACCGCCCTTCATGAGAACGTGAGCGCATTGACGGCTCTTAGCACATATCTTTCGCTCTCCGGCAGTCCGGTGAAGGCCGCTGCTATTGCAGGGCAGATGGCTAAGATTCTCAAGTCTATCAGCGCTCACGTCTCAACAAAGGAGCGGAATAGAGGTGGCTTGCAGCGTGGCGAAGAGTCGCACCCCAGCAGCTCGGCCAACACGTCTCCAAGCAGCAGTTTTGTATTCAATGAGCTAGGTTTGCCGCCAGACCCTCCACGCGAGACCACACAACTCGTCGCAGATCTGCAGCGAACAGTAGAGGAGCTCAAACAGCAGCGAGCCACAATGGCAGAGGAGAAGCGTGCGCTTGAGGTCGCCTTGGAAGAGTCTCAGCAGCAGTTGATCGCCACCGCGCCCCGCGCAGTGATGGAGGCGCGCTCTTCGGAGTTCACGGACAACGACGCTGACGCAGTTATTCGAGAGCTACGCGCGAAGGTAGATGACTTGAAGCACGAGGTGCGCGAGGAACATATGCGGGCTGCCGCCCTGCAGGATCAGTTGCACGAGGCAGAGGAGCAAATCGAAGATCAGGAAGACCAAGTGCAGGCACTCAGGCTTCAGCTGAGGCTGTCGCAGGAGGAAAAGCTCTCGCAAGATGCTGCTTGTGCAAAAAGAGAAGAGGAGATCAAGGCACTTCAAGCAGCTTTGTTACAGAATTCGAACAACGCAGGCAATCTGCCATCAGCGGTAGAGGCCACCAAAAACGCATCAGGAGCTTCCCTACCTCCTCGAGGCTATGTAGATAAAGATGACTTTGACGCCTTGAAGCTGCAGAATCAGCTCCTTCAGCAAGCGCTGCGTGAACAGGAGACACAGCTTCGACCTACAGACTCTCGTGCTGTACTCACCCAACAGACCCTAGAAGAGCTCGAAACAGACCATCAGCAGCAGCTAGAGGCGTTAAAGCTCACAATACAGAGCCAATACAACCGCGAAACAGAACTAATAGGCCAACAGCGCACGATGCAGGACACCATCGATGACCTGACTCGGCAACTACAGCTCAGCAGTAACCGGCAGTGGGTTCAGCAAGAACGAGCAAAGCACCTGAACGAGATGGAGGAAGCCCAAAAACAAATTGAGCAACTGCACGAAACAATAAACAACCAAGCACAACAGATTCAACAGCAGCAACTCCAGCTCGACCACTACGCCACCAGCCAGCATACCCACTCTGACACCATGAAAAACCGTCAACTCCACCAAGATGAGAACGTTGCCAAACTCAACCAGCAACTCGGCCACCTACAAGAAGACCTAAACGAAAGCCACTGTCGGCTGCAAGATCTTCAAGGAGAGCTTGACGTCCGGCGTACTCAAACATGTCTCACAACAGCCACCGCTCAGCAGCAGTCTCACGACCACCAGCAGGAGATCAGCCACCTCACACTGACCATGAAAGCTGAGCGCGAGCAGCACGACAGGCAGGTGGCGGAGCTGCAGCAGGCGCTCGAGGTGGAGCGCGACCGTGCTGCTGCGAGCCAGTCCACCGTGGAGCAGCGCGAGTCGGCGTTGCAGCAGCAGCTGGCCGAGCTGCGTGCCAGCATGACAGCCGAGCGCGAGCAGCACGACAGCCAGGTGGCGGAGCTGCAGCAGGCGCTCGAGGTGGAGCGCGACCGTGCTGCTGCGAGCCAATCCACCGTGGAGCAGCGCGAGTCGGCGTTGCAGCAGCAGCTGGCCGAGCTGCGTGCCAGCATGACAGCCGAGCGCGAGCAGCACGACAGCCAGGTGGCGGAGCTGCAGCAGGCGCTCGAGGTGGAGCGCGACCGTGCTGCTGCGAGCCAGTCCACCGTGGAGCAGCGCGAGTCGGCGTTGCAGCAGCAGCTGGCCGAGCTGCGTGCCAGCATGACAGCCGAGCGCGAGCAGCACGACAGCCAGGTGGCGGAGCTGCAGCAGGCGCTCGAGGTGGAGCGCGACCGTGCTGCTGCGAGCCAGTCCACCGTGGAGCAGCGCGAGTCGGCGTTGCAGCAGCAGCTGGCCGAGCTGCGTGCCAGCATGACAGCCGAGCGCGAGCAGCACGACAGCCAGGTGGCGGAGCTGCAGCAGGCGCTCGAGGTGGAGCGCGACCGTGCTGCTGCGAGCCAGTCCACCGTGGAGCAGCGCGAGTCGGCGTTGCAGCAGCAGCTGGCCGAGCTGCGTGCCAGCATGACAGCCGAGCGCGAGCAGCACGACAGCCAGGTGGCGGAGCTGCAGCAGGCGCTCGAGGTGGAGCGCGACCGTGCTGCTGCGAGCCAGTCCACCGTGGAGCAGCGCGAGTCGGCGTTGCAGCAGCAGCTGGCCGAGCTGCGTGCCAGCATGACAGCCGAGCGCGAGCAGCACGACAGGCAGGTGGCGGAGCTGCAGCAGGCGCTCGAGGTGGAGCGCGACCGTGCTGCTGCGAGCCAATCCACCGTGGAGCAGCGCGAGTCGGCGTTGCAGCAGCAGCTGGCCGAGCTGCGTGCCAGCATGACAGCCGAGCGCGAGCAGCACGACAGCCAGGTGGCGGAGCTGCAGCAGGCGCTCGAGGTGGAGCGCGACCGTGCTGCTGCGAGCCAGTCCACCGTGGAGCAGCGCGAGTCGGCGTTGCAGCAGCAGCTGGCCGAGCTGCGTGCCAGCATGACAGCCGAGCGCGAGCAGCACGACAGGCAGGTGGCGGAGCTGCAGCAGGCGCTCGAGGTGGAGCGCGACCGTGCTGCTGCGAGCCAATCCACCGTGGAGCAGCGCGAGTCGGCGTTGCAGCAGCAGCTGGCCGAGCTGCGTGCCAGCATGACAGCCGAGCGCGAGCAGCACGACAGCCAGGTGGCGGAGCTGCAGCAGGCGCTCGAGGTGGAGCGCGACCGTGCTGCTGCGAGCCAGTCCACCGTGGAGCAGCGCGAGTCGGCGTTGCAGCAGCAGCTGGCCGAGCTGCGTGCCAGCATGACAGCCGAGCGCGAGCAGCACGACAGCCAGGTGGCGGAGCTGCAGCAGGCGCTCGAGGTGGAGCGCGACCGTGCTGCTGCGAGCCAGTCCACCGTGGAGCAGCGCGAGTCGGCGTTGCAGCAGCAGCTGGCCGAGCTGCGTGCCAGCATGACAGCCGAGCGCGAGCAGCACGACAGCCAGGTGGCGGAGCTGCAGCAGGCGCTCGAGGTGGAGCGCGACCGTGCTGCTGCGAGCCAGTCCACCGTGGAGCAGCGCGAGTCGGCGTTGCAGCAGCAGCTGGCCGAGCTGCGTGCCAGCATGACAGCCGAGCGCGAGCAGCACGACAGGCAGGTGGCGGAGCTGCAGCAGGCGCTCGAGGTGGAGCGCGACCGTGCTGCTGCGAGCCAATCCACCGTGGAGCAGCGCGAGTCGGCGTTGCAGCAGCAGCTGGCCGAGCTGCGTGCCAGCATGACAGCCGAGCGCGAGCAGCACGACAGCCAGGTGGCGGAGCTGCAGCAGGCGCTCGAGGTGGAGCGCGACCGTGCTGCTGCGAGCCAGTCCACCGTGGAGCAGCGCGAGTCGGCGTTGCAGCAGCAGCTGGCCGAGCTGCGTGCCAGCATGACAGCCGAGCGCGAGCAGCACGACAGGCAGGTGGCGGAGCTGCAGCAGGCGCTCGAGGTGGAGCGCGACCGTGCTGCTGCGAGCCAATCCACCGTGGAGCAGCGCGAGTCGGCGTTGCAGCAGCAGCTGGCCGAGCTGCGTGCCAGCATGACAGCCGAGCGCGAGCAGCACGACAGCCAGGTGGCGGAGCTGCAGCAGGCGCTCGAGGTGGAGCGCGACCGTGCTGCTGCGAGCCAGTCCACCGTGGAGCAGCGCGAGTCGGCGTTGCAGCAGCAGCTGGCCGAGCTGCGTGCCAGCATGACAGCCGAGCGCGAGCAGCACGACAGCCAGGTGGCGGAGCTGCAGCAGGCGCTCGAGGTGGAGCGCGACCGTGCTGCTGCGAGCCAGTCCACCGTGGAGCAGCGCGAGTCGGCGTTGCAGCAGCAGCTGGCCGAGCTGCGTGCCAGCATGACAGCCGAGCGCGAGCAGCACGACAGGCAGGTGGCGGAGCTGCAGCAGGCGCTCGAGGTGGAGCGCGACCGTGCTGCTGCGAGCCAGTCCACCGTGGAGCAGCGCGAGTCGGCGTTGCAGCAGCAGCTGGCCGAGCTGCGTGCCAGCATGACAGCCGAGCGCGAGCAGCACGACAGGCAGGTGGCGGAGCTGCAGCAGGCGCTCGAGGTGGAGCGCGACCGTGCTGCTGCGAGCCAATCCACCGTGGAGCAGCGCGAGTCGGCGTTGCAGCAGCAGCTGGCCGAGCTGCGTGCCAGCATGACAGCCGAGCGCGAGCAGCACGACAGCCAGGTGGCGGAGCTGCAGCAGGCGCTCGAGGTGGAGCGCGACCGTGCTGCTGCGAGCCAGTCCACCGTGGAGCAGCGCGAGTCGGCGTTGCAGCAGCAGCTGGCCGAGCTGCGTGCCAGCATGACAGCCGAGCGCGAGCAGCACGACAGGCAGGTGGCGGAGCTGCAGCAGGCGCTCGAGGTGGAGCGCGACCGTGCTGCTGCGAGCCAATCCACCGTGGAGCAGCGCGAGTCGGCGTTGCAGCAGCAGCTGGCCGAGCTGCGTGCCAGCATGACAGCCGAGCGCGAGCAGCACGACAGCCAGGTGGCGGAGCTGCAGCAGGCGCTCGAGGTGGAGCGCGACCGTGCTGCTGCGAGCCAGTCCACCGTGGAGCAGCGCGAGTCGGCGTTGCAGCAGCAGCTGGCCGAGCTGCGTGCCAGCATGACAGCCGAGCGCGAGCAGCACGACAGGCAGGTGGCGGAGCTGCAGCAGGCGCTCGAGGTGGAGCGCGACCGTGCTGCTGCGAGCCAGTCCACCGTGGAGCAGCGCGAGTCGGCGTTGCAGCAGCAGCTGGCCGAGCTGCGTGCCAGCATGACAGCCGAGCGCGAGCAGCATGACAGGCAAGTTGCTGATCTGGAGGAAGCTGAGGGTCAGCTGGATGGCGGTAGAGCTGGTGAGGATGTGGCGGTTGGGGGGTCTCGAGGTGCTCAGAAGGTGCATCTGGATGTTGACCACAGCAAAGGAACGAAGATGGAGGGCGAAAGCGGTGAAGATGAGAGAAATGCCGAGAGCCTTATCAACGTGGCAGTGGGAGCCGATGCAGCAGAAGGTGGAAAGGTCATAGGTGAGCAGACTGCAGAACTGAAAGGAGGCCAGCAGAGGAAGGTGGCAGGCGTGAATCGAGTGTGCACGGATTCTGGCAGTACGTTTACGGTAGCGCTACAGCCGGTGGACTGGCTGAGGGAGGAGAACGAGGCTCTGAAGATGCAGGTGAAGGAGTGGGAGGAGAGGCACAAGGAGGAGGTGACAAAGAAGATGGCGGCGTTTGCGACGGTGCGTCAGACAGAGCAGACTCTGGCATGCAGCAATAGAGAACTGCAGCGTCTAAAGGACGAATGCGCCCCCATGCAGAAGCTGATCCAGAAATCCCTGGAGGAGCGGGATTCTGTTGTGAAGAAGCTGAAAGACGGCTCTAAGCTAGCAGAAGAGGCTCAGGCAAATCTACTGCGTCTTGAAACACTGCGGAAGGAACTGGATGAGGTACAGAGGCGCCTCGATGTAGCTGAAAGGGATAAAGCCCTCTTGGCGTCCCGCTACAAGCGCGTGAACACTGAGAAGGAAGAGTGTGCTGAAGCTGCCAGAAAGCTTCTGACTCAATATAAGGAGATGGTAGCAATGCATGAAAAGATGATGGCTCAACTAGCCGCCGCCGAGGCATTGGCAGCTGAAAAGAGCAGGGAAGTCGAGGAGCTCACACGGGCTGCCACCGTCGATGCAGATCTGGCTAGCAACAGAGTTCAGGATGATGCAGGCAGGATAGGGGCACAGAAGGCATTGGAAAATACGGTGAGAGAAAAGCAGGAGAAGATCGAGCACCTGGTGGCCGAGCTCGACGTAATGGCGCGTGAAAACAAGAGGTTGACGTCACAAGTGGGCAATGCACAGCTTCGCCAAGTGGTGCACTGTAGTCCGTGTCTGACTGCCGAGCCGACCTCGACGCCATCAGCCTTTTCTCGGGAAATGCTGATCTCACTGGCAGATATGCGTGTGATTTTGAGTGCGATGCACGCACAACTACTTCCTATTCTAGAAACGCTTGGTGTGCAGGCGCGTTCCCGCGCTTCTGCAGCAGCGAGCCACTCCTTCTCCGCAAGCGCAGTTGAGGCTCTAGAAGAGCTCTACACGGCAGTGAAGTCATCCTACACGGCGACACAAGGTACTCTGGAGGACTTCGATGCTATGGCACACCGGCTATGTGTGTCTACCGATCTGCAAGGGGTTGTCTATAACAAGCTACTCGCCATACTGCAGCAGCCGAAAGGTGTGAGTGCCACATCTGCACTCGCACCCCCGTTGGTGGATGTTGCACTCGTACGTGCCTGCTCTGCCCTTCTCGGTGAGGCATGCTTCTTTCCAGCGTCAGGATGGGACGAGGGCGTGTGCCATGGGATGAAGACACCGTCTAGTTATGGCAGCCAACGCCACTGTCCAGGCAAAATCTGCAGTGCAGCTCGAAGCGGCACAGCTGCTGGAAAAGAGGAGCGAATCGCTGCTTCCACTGCTGCGAATCAGAAGCCTTTATCGAGGCCGCATTGCCACGCCTTGTCGAGTGCACCAACTACACTTACTTCCCCTGCGTGCGCACGAAATTTCGATATCTCTTCCCACACAGTGAGCCCCGCACGTCGGCGCACAGACGACTACAGGTTTGCCATGCTGAGCGATTCTAGGAACGGGCGGCAGCCTGCCCAACATGGACTTCAGCGTCGGTCCTCATTTGGAAACTTTGAGCTGGCACGAGCGAGTATCTCGGTCGCGGAGGAACGTGCTGGGCTGCGCACTGCTCCTACGCCGCCGTGGAAATAGAGGAAAAACATGCCTCACGACAAAACCTTTTTCTCTGCTTTGGGGCTTTCTGTACTCTCCTGGTGTCTTTTCTAGTGCTGACGCCTCCGATGTTGCTTGACACTATCCGCCCCCTCCCTCCTCCAGTTCGACTGTGTGTGTGTGTGTGTGTGTGTGTACACGCGCGTGTGTAATGCGGCGTGCCATCTGAATAGGGTGCGGGCCTCACGTTTTTTTTTTTTGCTTCCCGTTTACCAGACAGCGGTGCGCAAAGTCATATGCATGCTTATTTGTATTTGCTACAGAAATGAAGTTAGGTGCTGGAGATGGTTACGCGTCGACTCCGCTTTACCATCGTGGGTTCTTTCCCCACTCCCCTGCCCCGCGCACAAGGAGCCAAAGCGTCGGGGCCCGCGTCAAGTACGGGAGGGGTCGAGCAGCGCGCGGCGAATAAAAAGCTTGTGCTCACTGTTTACGTCGAGCTTCCGGAGATGAGCGGAGGCCGTCTCTCAAGGGCGGTCATCTTTCCTTGGGAGTACTTAGCAGATTTTTCTCCCTCCTCTTTTCGTCTCTCATCTCCTACTGACTCGTTCTCTGCACCTGAACTGCGGGATCTGCGTGTTTGGCGTGTGGCCCCCTCCTCTCGTTCTACATCTGTGTGGTCCTCCCATATGCAAATTCATTGCCTGCAACACATACGCACACGCTTTGATCCTTCTCTGCACACAAGTATTTTGTAGGGAAAGTAGTAACGGAGCCAGAGGAGGAAGCGTACATTGTACTGGCCTCAAAGCGCAAAATATTCTTCAGGTCTGAGAGGTATAGCAATAGGCCTAGAGAACTGTGTAGTGTGCGCCAGCGAACATCTTCACGAAACAAGACGCAGGCTACGTGAGCAGCGTGCCAACACGTGTCGTGGAAGTTGGCCTCTACCCTGTGTGTTCGGCTTCCGACTCTGTGTATGCTGTAGGAAGTGGAGTACTCAAGCAGTCGCCCGAAATTTAGCGGTTATCACCAGCAGCCAAAAGCTTCACATTCCTGCCTTCCTACTTCTCAGTCGCCTCGGTCACATATGTAGTAAGACTAGCTCTGTATTCTGCGCACTCCCCTATCGGTGCCCACACTCGTTATCTAGCACGCAACTATTCCGTGTACAACGCGTGCAGCTCTCCTTCATGAGAAGAAGGTCCTGTTCGGATTACCACTGTGTCTTTCTCGGTGATGGGGATATTTAGCTCGCGTATGCGTGCTTGTGTATCGTGCGTTGTGAGCCTCTTATACGTTTTTTTTTGCTTTTGTTCGTCGTCGTTGTTCTCCCTCCTCACAGCCGAGTCGCCCTATCTCTTTCTATTGGGGTGTGCTTGAGTGAGTTTGGCGGTGTGGGCGAATCCATGGCTGTGCTGTGACCCCACCCTTCCTCTCTCACTTTTTTAGTTGGGAGCACCTCCTACTGATTTCCCAGTACTGCCCCTTCGTAAAGCGTTGCTCTCCTTTCCCATCACACATCCCCCGTTCCGCCGCACCCCCTTTTCATTTTGAAAGGTCATTACTGTTTTCCGCTCCCATCATGTCCGCCCTCGTTCCGAGTGATGCTGTGGCTCTCCTGTATCGCCGGTACCTAAAGGCGACGAACCGTATCCCCAATGTGACAATCCGGATGCTGTTGCTGCAACAAATCCGCTCCGCCTTCCGCAGAAACCGCAACATCAAAAGCGCCTCCGCACAGCGCGAACTTATTAATCAAGCACACAAGGACTTGGCTGTTCTGGAGGATGACCGGCTGTCGCGTACCCTGTACATCAATCGACTAGGGCTGGTCTCGTGCCTTGACTGGGAAGTACGGAGAACAGAGTACAACTTTCGATCAGAGACGCAGTCTTACCTGGCTGTGTTTCTCATCTTCGGCTTTTCGCTTCTCATCATCGCTTTCCTGCACACGGAGAGGCTGGAGACGAAACGCCCAGATATTGCGCAGATGGTGAACTACATGGCAATGCGTCTGGAGGCGGAGTCACCTGAGGAATTGAAGGAAGTGCGCGAGCGGCAGATTCGCAACTCTCTAGAGCAACGACAGCATCAAGTATCGCTGGAGCAGCGTGTGCTAGCAACGTTTTACAACGCTCCCAATATGCCCGCGCCATCGCTGCGGAACCCAGAGGGTTCACTTCGTTACGAGCGGCACAGCTGAGCGTGTTCGATTTCGGGGCCGCTGGTGGGAGTGCCCTCTGCTCACTGCGAAAGCCAGAGTGCGAGGACGAGGTCATCACCAGCGAGGAGGTGCCTCATCTTTGTGTGTGTGTGTGTGTGTTTGTTTTTTGGTGGTTGTCGGTCTACCTGGCTGGTGTAACGAAGCTGCAAGCACGGCTGAAGGAAGCGCTCGGCTTTTCGCAGTCGGGAAACAGTTACCATGACACAACTTGCAGCCGGACTCTCACATGCCTCACTGCCGCAGTGGCTCGCTTTTGTGTATCGGCATGTTGTGGCAACAGTGCTTCTGTTTGCTCACGATCACAAAGAATAGGAAAACCGTACGAGAAGGACGTGAATGCGCGACTCTGAGGTCACCTGGAAAACTCCTCAGCCGCTGGACTGTGGAGGGAAAGAGGTTAGTAGCTGACTCTTTGCGCATGTGTCGTCGTGCCCTCGCAGTTTCATGAGATAGTCAATGCTTCCTCACGGTCTTCGTCGGATCCGTTGGAGCGATTTCTCAAGCCACCCGACCCGTTCGGCGGTACGGGGCGCCGGCGCACGCATATTTGCCTTCCCGAAGGCTGCAGTTTGTTGATTTCTCTTGAGTGCGTCTGTCGTGTAGTGTCTGCCTCCCTCCATCACTCTGCTCTCTCTATCCCCATATTCTCTCCTTATCTCTGCCCCGCTCTTTTCTTCCCTCTTCGTTGCACACACTCGTGCCCGTAACACGCGTGCGTGCCTGCATTCCTTTCACATCGCATCTCCCTCCCCTCCTCCTGCACTTACAGCAGGTGAACAAAGAGAGAGACATAGAGACACGTCAATGGACTTTGGCTACGACGAGTATGGGAATCGGACCAGCGCCGGCAACGGCGACGGTAGAAGGGGTGAAGAAGGCCACGCCGAAGGGCGCTCTGCTCAGGGGTCGCGAGCCACCTCCCCGTCCAACTCACACGGTGCTGAGGAGGATCATCAACGTCGAGTTCTCGACAGTAGTGATTCGGAAAGCCGCTCTGATTTCAGTGACGATGTCGAACTTGTCATTGGCGAGGAAGGCACGCAGGCGCTGCACCAGCCACTGGTGGAACAGAGCGAGCTGCAGTCGCAGGGGCGCCGCGGCATGGGCTGGAGCAGAGAAGCTCAGTTCTTGCTGGAGAACCGCTATGCCGGGCGGGACGGTAAAGCATCTTCAGAGCTGCTGCTGCTGGCTGGCAATCGCCGTCACCAACGAGCACAGGACGCGTCGGCTTCGCGGAGCTACCTAGACATTCTCTCTACACTTCCTGACCGCATGCGTAACGTCGTGGTTGCTGGCTCCCTCCATCACGGCAAGACGTCGGTGGTTGAGCTTCTACTGAACGAACGTTCGTACCACAAGCGCCAAGATGAGGTGGATCGCGAGATGACATTGAAGAGCCACGTTCTGACCACCATAACTGGGGGCGCGGTGCTCCAACCGACCTCTCGGCAAGTCACCGTCATTGACACCCCTGGCCATCCGGATCTTATTGGTGAGACCGCGTCCGGCATGCGTCTTGCGGATGCCGTTCTTTTCTGCGTTGATGCAGCTGAGTCCTTGAGTGACCACAGCGAGCGGCTGCTGCGTCATGCCATTGTGAACGAGCAGCTACCAATTGTCCTGGTCATTACGAAAGTGGACCGTCTCATGATCGACATCAAGCTACCACCGCTTGACGCGTACCGCAAGTTGCGCATGGTTGTAGATGCCGTCAACAACGTCATCGCAGGCTGTGGCACCACGTATGATACCTTCCTGGTGTCCCCTGAGCGTGGCACCGTGTGCTTCTCTTCCGCCAAGCTGGGACTGTTCTTTTCACTAGAGACATTTGCAATGAAGTACGCGGTGGTGTATCCAAGCATCAGCGCCGGTGCGCTCGCGACAAAGCTGTGGGGTCAAGTCACCTATGAAAAGAAGGAATTCAAAAAGATCGTTAACTTTCGGCAACGACCCACATTTGTGCAGTTCGTGCTGGAACCACTCTACAAAATTGTCGCGCACTCTGTGACGGGAGAGGCAGAGCAGACCCTCTCACCCAACCTCGCCAAGCTGCCCCGCTCGCCGCTCGCTGCCCTGCAAGAGGCAATGCGCTACTTCTGTGGTGCCCCTGCGGGTGAAACCTTGGATGCAATTCTCAGCGTGCTACCGACACCTTTGTCTCGTTCGCAGTGGCTTTCCGAGAAGTACGGCGCAGGTGCGTTGTGCTCCATGACGAGAGACGCTGTGGCTGCTGCTGTTGAGAGGGGAGAGGCCGGCGCCGCTGCAGCGACGGCAGACGACCTCGTCATCGCCGTCGCATCTCTCCAGCGTGTCTTCGATGCCCAAGACACCCTTGCAGCTGTTGTGCGCGTCGTGCAGGGCACTCTTCGGGTGAATAGCAGCAGCACGAGTAAGAACACATCGGTGCCCAGTAGTCGCCATGGTGACCCCTCGAGACTCCGGTTAATCGCCTTCGACGAGTTCAGCAGTGACGCAGACCCTTACTACGAGGTGGAGGTGCAAGGCCTGTACCTGCGTACTGTGGAGGATGGCTTTGTCCCCGTTCAACGAGCCACCGCGGGTCAGACGGTGTACGCCACGGGCTTGCCGGCGCGATCTGGGTCGCACATTGTTCTGGTGGGCGGCGCCGCGGTGGCAGCCGTGCTGGCTGAAGACGAAGGCGCCCCTTCTCCACCCGAAGCTTTTGGCATGACTTCAGAGTGGGTTGTGTCAATCAAGGTGCGGTCGTTGGGGTTCCCGCACCCCCTTCTGCACGTTTCGATGGAGGTTCGCGACCCCGGTAAAGCCAACAGTGTCCAGGAAGGTCTCGGCGTGCTGCTCCGCACTTCTCCTGGTCTCGACGTTCACAAAGAGGAAACTGGCGAGTACACGATCAGTGGCTTTGGGGAGCTGCAGCTGGACACAGCGCTGCATGAGCTTCGCCATGGCCTGTGCCCTAACGTGCCCGTCGGCATTTCGCAGCCGTTTGTGACGTTCGCGGAGACCGTACACGACACAGAGGGCCTGCTGGCCATGACGGGTACGCGCAACAACTCCGTTGGCTTTGTAAGCGGGGCACTACCACGCGCCTTCACGCAAGCAATTGAATACGAGCAACTGCGCCTCTTCTCGACGACACTCGACGAAGACCGTCAGCCGCGTAAGCTCTGGACAGTGCTGCGGCGTGACTACGGCTTTGACGCGCTCGACGCGCAGCACGTGCTAGCTGCTGGACCGGACGGCACCAAGGGCCCCAGCATTCTCATTGACGATACCCTGGAGGAGGAGGCCCATTACCCTCTCAAAGCTGCCCATCAGCGTGCTATCGTCTCGGCATTCCGTTCCACCATGGCGGCTGGCCCGTTGGTGGGTGAGATGGTCCGCGGCGTGGCCGCGAAACTTATCTTTGCCAACATCGACGCGTCGACCCGTGATGCTGTCGTCTTGTCAAACGCACGCACAGCGCTTCGTCATTCTCTGTTCGGTGCCCGCCCTCGACTGATGGAGCCGGTGATGGCTGTTGAGATCTTGTGCGCACCCGAGTGCGTCTCACAGCTGGGCGATATCCTACAGCAGAGACGTGGCACGATGCTGGGTGAAGAGTTCATCAGCGCCACAACCCTTATCCGAGCACGTGGATTGGTACCTGCTATGGACAGCTTTGGCGTGGAAACACAGATACGAATGCTCACCCACGGGCAGGCGTTTCCACTCTTCCGGTTTCATCAATGGGACGTCGTTCCAGGAGACCCGTTCGATGCCAACATCCACATAGGCCCACTGGAACCGGCGCGGGGTCATCAACTGGCGCGTGACTTTGTGCTCAAGACACGCTTTCGCAAAGGTCTACCGCAGAACATGTTAACAGACCTCTAACCGGTGGAAATAAACTGGTCGATGTTGATGCGGCACACACAGGCGTACGTCCATGTGCAGACAGAGAACTGAAGGAAACGCATTCACGTAAATGGCCTGCACTTATCCATCACACCTCTCTCCTTTGGCTAAAGAAACCGCCAAGCAGCAGCAGCGCTGAAACATCTGTGGTGTATGCATGTGTGTATGGGCATGTGTGTGTGTGTGTGTGTGTGTGTGTATGTGCTCCCATCTATGTGGCAACTGCTCTGCCACTTCCTGTGTGGGGTGAGCTGATCACCGTAGACCTAACTGAAGAGGAAGCGGAAAAGCATGAAGACAGTAAATAGACATGAATTAGCAGCTTCTACTGCGCTTTCTTTTTGTTGTTTCGTACACGTGTATGCTCGCACACCGGAAAAGGGAGGGAGTATGGGAAGTAACGCTGTTGAGTTACCGCCCTCCGTTACTTTCCTCTCAACAGAGTGCACTGTACGGAACCAGTGTGAGAAGCGAAGCTGCCGTGCTGGCATGAGATATCTCTGGCGGCACTGCAGCGTGCAAGCTGAGCGCTATCTTGAGCATGCCGCCACTCAGCCTGATGCCTGTCAACGCCTCTTTGGAAGCGAATCCTCTCCTCTTTCTTTTGCTGTCACGCACGGATCGACCCGCGCCACACTACCTTCGCTCTCGGCCCTTCGCCTTCTCCTTTCCCCTTCCCTCCACACAAACACACACACACAAGGTGCATGAAGTAAAGAGTTCACTGAGCGTATAGGTGCGCAAGTAGAGCTGCCCCCCTTTGTCACGGTCCCAGTGGATCTGAACGGCGGCACATCGAGGCTCACTGGCATGAGTGCTCACACAGCAACGTCATCGCCTGTACGTACGCCGCCGCATGCTTCTGCATGCGTGCATCTGCGAGCCTCACTTGTATCAGTTACATATTTTTCTCTTGTAGATCGAATCTGAGTAGATAACCCAGCACCCCTTCGAGAGGAAAGCTTTTTCTTCTTAGCCTCGACTGTTAGCTTCGCTCTCCTCGAGTGCTCCGTTCTGCAGCAGCAGAGGCAGAGGAGGAGGAATCGGGGCACACACACACACATATTAGCTCTCCTTTCGTGCGACCGCCCTATCAGAGACTCCTCAACGAAGAAACGCAGCAGCGCTGCCAGGCGCAGCACGGACAATGGGCTGCGTGAACTGCAAAAAAGCGAAAAATAGGAAGGAGCGTGACACGCTTGTGGAGACGGCTGCGCGTGAGACTGAAAGGGAACGCTTGGCTGCAAGTGAGCAGGGGCGTGCGGTACAGCAGCTCTGCACGCCCGTCCCTGCTGTGAATGCTCTCCCCTCCACTGCGTTCGAGGATGCCGCTTCGTTATCATCGGCACCGAGCTCTTCAGCGAGCCGGCAACGGCAGTCCGCTGTTTCTGCTTTACCCAGAGAAACGGAGAAGGGTCAAGGATGGGACTCAAACGAGGAGGCCGACACCCAAGCCATTATCAAGGCTGATAACGGAAACACCACAGCAGCATTAACCGGGGTATTTGCGACGACATCCCCGCTTGTATCGTCCAGGGAAACGCCCAAAGAACGTGGGGACATGACTGAGTACTGCCGTTATCGCGGAGGCAGCTCGCGGAGTGACCGATCGCTATCTATTCCAGTAGATGCCGTGAGATCTGCGAAGTACCCGTACAGCAGCACGATGAGCAACAGTGGTCCAAGTGCACCAACGCATCACAGCAAGAAAGACAATGAAGAGAAGAGGCATGACAGCTCCGGAAGTACAGCCACCGAAGAAGTTCGGTCGCAAGAAAACAGCGGTGACTCAGTCGCGCATGGGCGCCTTCACAGCGCATCTCACTCACAGAAGGCAGAAGGGGAGTTGCCTAGTAACGGCCTGACAGGAGAAGGTACAGCAAGCTCTACGCACTCGCATCAGACGAAGCAACAGAAGATGCACAGCCGCGGCAGCAGTAACGTCTCATCGGATTTACACGGTAATTCAACGCCTTCCGGAATGGGGACAAATGTGTACCCGAGCATGGACGCCCTGGATAACGACGCTGGTGCCGGAGGCAGATCCTGTGGTGATGTCCCAGCTGCGATACCGGCGTCGAATACCGTCATGCAAAGCGGACATACCACGACGGAGGCCCCCTCTGTGTTTAACCGAGCGTCTTTCGAGCCGTATAGCGACGTAGACCTACGCGATCTGGCCAGCTATTTACCTCCATATGAGTGGGCGCCACGGACGCTTCCGGTGCCTTCTCCCCTGCGGGCCTGCGGTCCAGTGGACATGGCGCAGTGGGAGGCCCGGGAGAACCAGCTTTGTGGACTAGGTGCCACAGGTACGACCGCTCGTTTTCAAGATGCGATGGCAAGTATGTCTAGTGAGTGTGCCACGACGCCTGACTCTGGAGCAGCCGAGTGTCATTATGACCTTTCTCATCCCCTCACCTTGCATAAATTTTACCCTCGCCTGGCACCACTGCAGTTGGCTTTGCTCAACAGCGAAGGCAACGCTAGAAGGCCTGAAGTAGCCGCGTCGGCATTCAATCATCCGTCTTTAGCTGTAAACGCATTCCTACAGCAGGGGCATTCATGGCAGCACCAGCCAGCGTTCCAGTCAATGTACGAAGGTGATGCGAGTGCTCACTACTCTCCTGCTGACTACGCCTCGCACGCAGCGACACCACGACAGGCAGTATCACCTTCTCTGGTTGATGTGCATGTCTCCGAAGAGTCCGGATACGTACCGCCATCGCCCGTGTATGCTGCGTACTCCTACCCTTCTCCTGCCCTTTTGCCGACGCACCAAAGCCATCCAGTGTCTGATAGAGGCTCCGGCAAGCCTATGAGTAGCTCGCATGCCCTTCCCGCGATCTCAACAGGTGCCCCGGAAAACTGTCAAGACGGCAAGCGTAGCCGCAGCAGTAACATCAGCGTTACGGGCATGAGCGGAGGCGCCCATCCACATAAACCTGTCTCATACCTCTTCGACAGCTCGATGGATGACTGGCTGCAATCGCGGAGCTTACAGCCGCAGCAGCGCCAGCTGTACGGGGAGCCGGTCGACATGTGGTAAAAGAAAAAGGGACCAGTGTGCAAAGGTATGTGCGTGTTGGGAAGCGAAAACAGGAAAAGGCATACATGGCGAGGGGCGATGGGCCACCGAAGACGAGCTGAGGAGCCAGACTTTGCTAAGCCACTGCGAAAGCGGCACAAACGTTGTGGTCTGTGTGGACGATCGATCATCATTGTTGATCCTCCTGCTTTTATTCTCCTTGGCACTACACTCTACACCGCACATATGAGCCCCGTCCTTTTTTAGTATTGTTTTTATTTTTCTTTCCCTTGAGCATACCCTCCTCCTTTGCCCGCGCCTTGCGCTTTCGGTGACACCTGGGCGTCTACGACCACTCCACGCTCCCCGGTGCGCGTGCAGGGACGTCAGCTCCCTCCTCCTTTCTGCTTTTTTTTCATTTTGAGGACCCGCCTGCACTGATGACGATAGAGAGAGAGGCACACGCACGTGCACAAACTCATCCGTTACCATCAGGATTCACTTGTTTGGTTGGTTTTCTTCACTTGTGCATTTGGCGTCTGTTTCCATCTCTCTTCGCGGCGATGCTGCGAAAATGCGTCTATTCTTTTTACTAGATGCTTTCTTCCCCCCTTCACCCTTCTCTTGTTTGTCTGTCTGAAGCTCTCGGCTTCTCATCGCTCACACGCGTACCGGCGCATACTCATGTAAACTTGTGTGCGAGAATGCATATGGTGGCTGCCACACTCATGATTTCAAACCCGTTGCTTGCGTTTTTTTTTTGTTTCTGGATGCACGAAATATCCCCGAAGCCTTGTTTTCACTCGCTCTTCTCTAGCCCCTTTTCTGGCCCGAGTAGCTTCAGCTGCCGATGATGGTCACTGCTGTGCAGCGGGCCAGACGTGCTAGCGGGTCCTCTTTGGCAGCATGGCTAGACGGGAAAACGATGATTACGGAAGTGATCACACGAAAAGGCAAGGACACGAAAACCTCATCGCCCCACTCCCGATGGGACGCAGGAAGACTCGAACACTGCGGGACACGACCGCAGGGATCCATATGCCAAGGGACAAAAATGGAAAGAGTCGTCAACATGCAAGCAACCATCTATTGCTATGGGAACCACTGCTACTTCTTCCCTCCTTCTCCGCCAACCTCCCCTCTTGCTCACATCTGCCTCTCCCTGGCAGAGAAGTTTGTACACACGTACCATCTTCGTACTACCTCCCCTCCTCAGCGCACACGCACACATTCTCCATCCCGTTAAACAAGCAGGAAAACGAAAAAAGCCATGACACGCGACGACGGCACCCAGGTGGCGCAGCTGCTCAGCGAGGGCAAGTACAACCTGCCGATGTTTCTCCGCTACCTCAAAGCATCCTCAGTGGAAGGTGACCAGCCAGACAAGTCGCTCCTGCTCGGCATCCTGCTGCAGTCCTTGGCCCGCTTCCAGACAAGCGACTTTACGGCGTGCATGTGCCTCGTGCCCAGCCACGTCCAGGACTCTCCCAGCGTAGAGAAAGAGCTGAACTACATCTACGGGCTCGAGAATCTGCTCAGCTGCGGCCTCTTCGCCCGCTTCTGGACACAGTGGAACTCAGTCAAGGAGCATCTGCCTGAGTCCTTCCACTTCGAGGCCCGTGTGCGCACCAGCATCTTAGAGACCATCTGCATCACGATGGAGTCCATCCCGGTAGAGAAGCTGGCCACGTACCTTGCTGTCTCACCGGATCAGGTGCAGAAGGTTGTGCATAACGCGATGAAGGACTCTGAGGACCGTGATATGAAGGTGATGGCATACGACAGTGGTAATGTGGTTTTTCATCGCAATCGTTTTAACTACCCACAAGCGGGTGCGGTGCAGGACGCCATCCGCTTCACCGACGTCTCATCTGTTATCCACAACGATGTACCGCGTCGCGGCGCGGCCGTTGCGATGGACGAGGCACGGGACGTGCGCGCGCGCATGTGGGCTCGCATGGCCGATGAATAAGGAGCCGCCAACATGTCCCTCCTCCCCCTCTCCCAACCGGAACTCACTTTTCCTGGTTAGGCGTCATGCTGCGTGTTGTTCTTGTTGGTCCACCGGCCCGCATTGCCGCATGTGTGGACGCACAGCGGCTTGGCTGATGGATGATGGTTGCTTGGTAAAGAGAAGAGGTGGAAGAAGCGAGGTTGTGGGAGAAAAGCAAACAACCGTTAACGATAAAGCTGGCAACGAAAACGAAACAGAGTGCGCATCAAAGCAGAGCGATATGGCGTAGAGAAGCCGACCACCCCACCCTGCCCTTGCACCCCACTTCGTGTGCTGCACCTCCCCACCCCACTTATTTCACCCTCTTGTATCTCAAGACCTCGATTCGCTCAACCTCATCACCGCTGGATCAAAGGGATGAGCATCGCAGTCGTCCGGGGTCGCCAGGGAGGGGGAGAAAGGGAGGGGGGGGTCGGGAAGACTTACACACGCGCCTGCTGCACAAACTGGAGAACCCGGAGCGGACTAACCTTCTGGGATGAGCCGCCGACTCTTCCCACTGCTCTTGGTTCTTGTGTGGATTCGTGCATTCAATTGTGTTCTAACTGGGTAGCATAAGAAACTAAGATGAGGCGTGCAATGAAAGATGGGGAAAAAAAAAAAAGAAACGTGACAATAGAGGTACGAGAAGGCATGTGAGAGGGCAACTGCTCACCGGGAGATGAATAGACTTTTCTCTGCTCTTTCTCCTTGTCTCCAGAGGCTGGAGGCCTCTCGAGGATGGCTTGCTCACGGCCTAGCCTCTCTGCTCTAGTGCACAACCTACGTTGCAGGAGGATGGAGGAGAGGGAAAGCGGAAAGGCGTGTTTATCTTCACCTTGTGTTGTGGGAGTGCGCCCGACTAGATCATCTGCTTCACGAGAGCAGCTGCGACTTTGCACCTCATCGGCCCCTTTTCGGTGCTGACGTTGGTGTTCGCGGCGATGGACACTGATATGGTGGAAGGGGACGCTTAGGTGTAAGTCACCGCTCAAAAAAAAAGGATTCGCTTCACCGCGCCTGTTCACCCCATCCCCTTTGGTACTAGTGCATTTACATCTATTAACTACCCGTTGGCGTTCGATGATCTTACGTGTTGTACTGGGCAATACGGTCTTCTTGTTCCCACCACCACACGTTCACACACACACACATACATATATATATATATATATATACAATCGCACTCTTTCCAGGCACACGGTGCTGCGTCCTTGGATCCTTCTCCTGCATTACGCTCTTCACTTACGTGGATGACCGAGTGAGCCAGCCCATTTCTTTGCAAGGGACAGTCGTACAACCGCCCAAACCGGCCTCCAACATTGGTGGTTGCTCTGAGCCCTTCTCTTTTGGCTCGCACCCCCCTTACCGAGCAGCGTACTCATTCGCCCACGTCTTCCCTCCGGCTCAGCCAAGACGGATGCCCCATGCGTGGGTGGAGAACATCACTCAGCGGAACGACATTGCAACGCACAGAAAGGGCGCAAGAGCGATGAACCCTACCGTGCCGAGTGGTGCTGAGTGGGGCCCGGCGCACTGTGACTTCTACCATCACCCACGCGCAAACATATCACGACTATTCGTGTCTCACCGTACTACAGACACAGTCGGGCAGATGCTGATGTCGTTGATGAAGGACGATCTGCTAGTATCGGCACCATCTAAGAGGCCGCACACAAATAGAAGCACTGTCTATACAGATCCCTCTGTGAATATTGAGGAGGCATCACAGGGAACGGAGAGGCCTCACCAAGTTGCTCCAGTAGCAGACTACAGCTGTGTGGATATGGAAGGTACACGAAAAGACGGCCCCAGTGTTGTACGATCAGCACAAGCGTACGAGGTATGTGGGCCAGCACCTGCCTCACCACTAGAACCGGCGAGTCCGGCAGAGACCACTATTGCAGACACTGCAGAAGGCTCCCTCTCAGACAAGGCCCAGCCGCCCTCCTCGTCGACTCTATCCCTCGTTGACGAGCCCTCATCAGCTTCAGTGGCGCGCCCTTCTCCTCGAACACGAGTGCCGCGGGACGAGTCACCTGCACCGGTGCGTCCTCTACAGACAGCAGCCTCTTCGTCCAGGCACGGGCCATGGACACCTCCGCGGCACACTGTCGACAGCTCTTTTGTGCGCCGCCAGCTTGCCCTTTTGGCGCACCGACGGGTGCTAGCCCTCCTCAATCCCCATGCCCTCCCCTGTGGCAGCTACATCTCCATGTTTTCCTCCGGTGCCGAGTACAGTCGCCTTACTCAATGCTTCCGTGCAGTGGGCGTAGCGAAGAAAGACGTAGTGAGCTCGTGGGTGTCATTGGCGCACTGCGCAGCGCTGTGCATTCTCCTGCCGCGCACCATGGATGAGAAGGTACAACTAGCGATGACCCCCAAGGGCAACGGTGTGCCCTGTGATGTCGCTACTGAAACAAGCAGCTGGGGCCATATTGGACCCCGTTACCACCATCGAAAGGAGTCCGTTGGACCTACCCAACCGGAAGTGTTTGCTCGCGTGAGTGAGGCAATGCATGGGGTCTACGTGCACCGCGTCACTGACAACGTCTTTGAGCTTGGTGTGGTCATGCACGGTGGCCATCGGGACTCACGACTGCTCTGCCTCCTTCAGTGCTTGTCGCACTGGTGTCAAGTTGCGCTTGAGCACCACAGCATTGCCCTGCCCATCTGCGCATCCCTACGCTCTGTTTCGCTGCGTTTGTGGTGGATGCCGCAGCACACCCGGGTGACGCCAGGCTCCCTCCTTCCGCCGCTCAAGGTGTTCGTGGAGGACGGCTCCTGCAGTTTCCCTACAACCACGCGCAGCGGCACCTCTGGGCGTGACAACGTCCCTGAAGGTGTGTGTCAAGTGCAGTTGGACGCGAAGGTAGAGGAAAATGCCTTTCCACTGTTTCCCTCTTACGACGATATCGTTCTCTTCCTTGTGCGCCCCGTTACTTCTCAGCTATGCGGCACTGATGTGCTGCGGCTCCCGCACGCCTTTGGTGAGCACATAATGCGCCAGCAGTGGGGCTCCACCGGCGAGGCAGCGGGGGACCGTTCGGTGTGTCCAAACGACGCCTCGGAGGCACAGAGTGACAATGGGAGCGCGCACCAGCTCTTCCTTCACGCTTCAGAGGTACAAGAATTGGTGAGGCTTTCGAACGGTGCCGTGCGGGCCACATTGGTGTTTGCTGACGTCAGGGTGACCACGGTTGGGGAGCACCTCCTCGCAGTGGAGATGCAGCCGAAGGCTGAGTATCGCCCCTTTGTGCCGACTCTGTGTGCCAAGCTGGCTCCGTTCCTCGTCGTTGGCCCCGAAGAGGCGTAAGAAGGGCAGTGCAATAGCGCTGATGGCTTTTTTTTTACTGCCTCTCCGGTCTTCCCTCTCGCAGAAACAGAGAGGAGGGAAGGTGTGCATGTGCTCGTTGTGTGTGTGTGTGTGTGTGTGTGTGTCCCCGTACGAAGTAGATGTCCGCAGCGGTGGTGACTCCTCCACTCCCTTTGCGGAGTTTTCTCTTTCTCTGATTGTTGTGCAACCAGAGCCTTCTGTTGTCAGACACAATTCGTGTGTGGTCATTGTGTGTTAATTATTTTTTTTCTTGTGTGCTGCAACGCGAGATCTCAGCAGGGCTGCTACGCAGGTTGCCTTGCATCCTTTTTTTTTTTTTTGCTGTTGTTGTTTGGCCATCCATTGTTCTGCTGCTATGCTGTTCTTCCCTACTGCTATAGGAACGGGCATTTTTCGCTGCTTCCCCTCCCCCCTCTTTTTTTGTTTTCTCCTCTCTCCCTTGGCTATTTGAGGCCTTCTTCTGCTCTGGGGTACCGCACCTACTCAACATCTCAGTTTATCTTTCTCTTTCACCTCTCCTCTACTTCCGTGTTGCTGCGGCACGTAAGCCACTGAAGTGTAGATGTGGAATCAAGAGTTGCACCATGCAGCTATCGCCATGCATCTGCGCCCGCGGATTTTTCTTATGGCGTCGTACTATCGCTCCCCACCACAGATGCCATGTGCATCTTCGTTTTCTTTCAATGTATCGTGCCTCACCTCGGCTTTTCCTTCGATGTCGCTCTCTTTGCCATGGCGCTCTCGTTAGTGTGTCAGGCGCCTGTGTGTATTGCGCTGCCCTCACCGTCCTTTCCCTCCCACATCTCTACAACCTCTGTGTCCGTGACCAAGAAAGGAAGAGGAGGGAGAAGGGCTCTGTTTCTTGGTAGCAAGAGGTGGCCGTTTGCCTTTTTTGGGGGGGAGGGGGAGGGGGAGGGTGAGGGTGAGGTAGGATGGTGGGTGCGCTCTCCTTACCGGACACCCTTTGTTCGTGAAACGCGTGGAACGTTTTGATCGCGCTCTCTTCCCTATTGCACCTCGCCTACGCATCGACCGCTAGCTCTTATCATCTCTCTATGTGTAACTCCCGGCGTCCTCCACGCGTGCAGCGTCAATGTGCTTAGCTGACTGGAGCTGCTTCGAGTCCTCCTGTACCTTACCCTTTTCCGGTCTAACAGTTTATGCTCTCATCCTGCAGGTCACTTTTTTTTTGTGCATTCGACACCGATCCACGGCCCTCCTTGACGCAGAAGCTGTAACGCCACCCATTGTGGCAAGTACTTTAGCGGACGCGTTTTCTGGTGGGTCCGTCGATCTCTTTCATCGTTCATGTCTTCGCACAGCTCACACGCAAACGAAGGGCTGCGACAGTCCTCTCACCTACTCTCACCACCTCTGATCCGATTCCCATGCCGATCACTTCTGCGCTCGTCGAACTGTGGGTGAGCACCAGCAGCATGCCCAATAATGCCCCCACGTGCTGGAGGAGATGCCGCTTTTAGGCTCCGGCAGATCACCAGATGAAGCGGAAAGCGGCGAGCTGTGTTGCCGAGGAAACGGCGTTGTCCATTTTGGAAGTCATCACATCAGATTACGTTGAGACAACCGAGGAAGTCGGGGAGTTGGACAAGGACTCATTCAGCGGTGCAGCAGCGAAGCCAAGAGGGTCCTGTACAGCGGTTTTACGGGTCCAGGTGAGCCTCAACCTGTCCCACGCTTCGGCGGCGGTGCTGCCTGCGCCAATGCGGAAGGGTGCCGCTGTGTATAAGGAGGAGGTGGAAGAGAAAGCAGTGGAGCACAGTGTCTGCCGAGTCACATGGAGCAACACAAGGAGGGTGAGATACACCTAAAAGTGCCCCCCCCCCGCTGGAAAGCTCAACGTCAAGGAAGATTTCTGCAAAATAAAAGACGGCATGGAAAGTCAAACTGGGGGCCGTTCTTGCGGAGATGCAACAGGTGTCAGAGGAGCATTCCGGTCCAAGGGCGGCAGCAACAGAAGATGCTGGTCACAGATCGTGAAACCAGGATGGTTGCGTACGCCGTGCGCAATCCAGAGTGTCATCCACCTTAGGTGGAACTGGAGTACACCGCATTGAAGCTGCGGCGCAGAGACCACCGGTTGGCGTCACGCAAGGGTGACACGACGGATCTGGGGAAGGGCCATCTGAAGCTACTGGCAGTGCTACGGCAAAGGGGTACACTGCCATTGCCGTTCAGACGACGACTGGAATACGAACGAAACCACGTCTAGGGAGCAACAGCACAGAATTCAGCTTTTGTAGGACCGCATCGAGTCTTTGCAAAACTGGCTGAGCATGACATCGCCCTGCGCTCCTGGAAGGCATAGGCGAAAAGGTATCGGCATGGCCTGCGTGGCGTATGCGAAAACAAAGGAGGTAACCATACGAATGGAGTCGCACAGACATTGTATTCGGTGCCTCGAAAAGGAGGTGGCGGCTGCTGTGGCATCGGACGATCAGAACAGGTGGTGTCGCGGAGCGCTTCACCTTTTCTGCAAAGGAGCGGCCTACGCCTCTGATGGAGGTGAAGTGCGCTACCGAGTCGTACGGTAACAAACGCGTTGGGTACATGCGCCACATCTTTTTCTGTGAGCGAGTGCTCGTCTTTTCAACGACACACAACGCCAGCCTCTCCATGGCGCTGTGGAGCCAGGATTTGCAAGGTGAAAAGGGAGTGGGGAAGGGAAGGAGAGGGCTAGATAGAGGTATGACGGGGGTACGGTGCCCTTTCATTGTTTCTTTGTTGCCTCCCTTCGAAGGTAGACGGCGATTTCGGCCGAATACAGGCTCAACAGGAAGTTCGCGTGTGTGTGTGTGTGTCTTCCTGCCTGTGCCAGTCGATCTCTCGTACACATCATCTGGCGACTGGCTTGCTATGACGTTTCCTGTGCTTCTGCTCTTCTGCTTCATTGCCATATTGGCACTACATGGCTCCGTGGTCTTTTACGTTTCCATATTGTCCCCTCTTGTCCATCCCCTCTCACGCGGCGAAGAGGGGCCGGTGGCGGTGCCTACCCCTGAGACCCCTTCGAGGACGTCAGCGGCGAATGGAGGACTCCCTGGCTTCTCTTAACGAGGATCCTTGACAGAAACCTCCTCGACTCCTGTGACAAGTGGCAACTCTACAAAACGATGGGTCCGTTGGTGTAGCTGCGCATGCTGTGGTGCCCTCTTCAAGTCGTCCCTCGTACCCTTTCTCTTCCACCCTCACGCTCGCAAACATGTCACTCCTAAAGCCTCACCGCTTTCTCTCATTCTGCACCCGTCCGCATAACGGTGCGCAAGATTCTCTGCGCAGCGAAACATTACACACAGCGCCCCCCCCCTTTTCCCACTCCTTTGCTCAACGCGGTAGCTGAGGCTTCTCTTTCGACGACATCACAGTCGATATCGCATCCCACTGAGGAGTTCGCGTCGGAGTTGTCACTTTTTCTCTTCCCACCTCCTCCCTTCTTTTGCCGTTTGGTTTCGTTGTTTCTTGCGTTTTCCACCGCTTCACATCCCTGCCGACAGTCAACGCTTCGACGACAGTCTCCATCGATCCTCGCGCTCTTGGAAGGTCTTCGTTGTCCGTGCCTGTGCCTGTGCCTGTGTTTGTGTGGGCGTGGTTCATTCCTTCACTACCTGACCCTCTGCTACTCACGCTGTACTGCCCTTTTCTCTTTTACACACGGCGCATACACCGAAGCTACACATACACGCATCATAGCTGCTCCTCCTACGCATCACCTCCGAGAAAATGGCCGCGAGGATTCAGGTCACCGAAGGCGCCGACAGCGGCCTCATTCTTCCATTTCGGATGGGCGGCAAAAGCACAGTAGTTATGTCGGACTACCACATCTGCAAGTACGACGCCATCCTCGGTGTGCTCGTGTGCATCGGCGATGATGCAAACGTCCTCGTGCTTGGCAAGGAGATGTGCCGTGAGCTGCTGCCGCTGCCGGGCGGGGTGCACTGGCTAGACGCTTTTGTGTACTCCGGCACCACCAGTTTCCTGGTGCTTGCGTCAGAGATGCTCTTGTGTCTAGACTACAGCACTGGCGTGAATGGCAACGGGGACAGCACGCTGCGGAGCACAGGGCCCGGTGCGGAGTTCACCTGCCTGCATGTTGCACAAGGCTTGACATGCGGTGCCGTGGGGCGCAAGGACGGGCTCGTCTCCTACTTCCGTTTCGACCCAGTGTCAAACAACCCCGAAGAACGGCCGCAGCTGCGGTGGGCCATCACAGAGACAAATGTTCTGCAGCTATGCCAGCCCTTCTGCAAGGGCGTGGCCAGCCCCATCATTGACACGAGCGCCACCAGCCGCGGCAAGTTCTTCGGCACCGGCTCTGTGCTCTCGATAGATTCGTACCCAAACAACCCGAACGCACTGATCGGTGTGGTGGGCGGGATTCCCGGAGTGTGCAAGTGGTACATTGATGAAGGTCGTGTGAGCTGCTTCTTCGACGCCAGCAGTATTGCTGGACAGCCGGACGGCCTTTTAGCCACATGCCGCGTGACTCCTGGCGGCGTCTACGTCGCTGCCGTCACCATGCACTGTACGAAAGTTCTCCTGTGGAACGAGAGCAAGAAGCGGCGTGAAAAGGTGGCCGAGATCTACTGGATCGTTGATCTCTCTCAGAACATCTCCCAAAGAGTGCCAAGCACCCCGAGCACCGGACTTGTCGACGCCTTCGCGTACAATGAGTATCGTGTGGGTCTGAACATGGCCCGTACTGCCCTAGAAGGCAGTTTCCACTCTACCAACGACAAGCACAGTCAGATGTACATGTTGCTGCACGGCCAACGCGACATACTGGAGATAGTCATCCGGCTTGATGACAAGCAGGTGATACGCCAGGATGCCATTATCGCACATCTGAACGCGTACACGGCGCAGTGTGGCGTGGAGGCGGCGCGTACGAGGAAGACGGTGACCGAGCCAAGCAGCGACAACACAGACGTCGGCGCGAGCGTGGTGGAGAACTACTTCAACGTCTTCCACGTAGAGCCATGTGTACTGTCGAACTATTGGACAAGTGGGCTCACTGACGTCGACCTAGAGGCGCTGTTCGTCACAAGCGAGGATGGCTTGCGGCCGATCCTGGCAAAGCGCAACCGTCAGACTGGCGGCATCGAAAGCATTCGTGAGCTACGCGAACTTAACGCGCAAGCACCGTGGTACCCGCGCGCGCTGCTACTGCGGCTGCCCGAGAACCAGATACGGTCGCTCGCCGAGGAAATAAAACGAACGGCCGTAACTTCAACGTGGGAGAAGCTTCTGCGCGGTGGCGACGCACTGCTGCGTCACGCACTTCCCGACGCGGCGGTTAATGAAGTGGCCGACACAGACGTGGCATATTTGTGGCGGCAGAGCGTTATGGTAACCGTCACAGATGCGGCGCAGGCGGTATGTCTGTCACCGCAGTCCAACGAGGCCTTCAGCGTCAACCCGAAAGCATTGGCGAACTGCGTGCCGTGGTCAACTTTGGCGATCGGCCAGGACACCGAGGGGTTGGTATTGGAGACAGTGTTGCCCTCGCTGCACACAGTGTTCCTACCGACAGAGATAATCTTGCGCGTGTTCAGCACCGAGTCCATCGTCACGGTCATGAAACACGATATTCGTCGTAACACCGGTTCGCTGGTGCTGGACCTGGACCGGGCAGCGCTTCAGCTGGACGGGAACGGTGAGCCTGGTAAGCGGCTAGTGCAGCAGGCAGTACTTGTTGATGCACGTCTGGAGCCGTCCACGGTGACGAGCAACGTGTCTGTTTACAAGGATGGCAAGTGCGTGTTGTTGCTGCTCGAAAATTCCTCAGTCGCTCTCGTTGACCTTGCGGGCAAGGGTGACGACGGCCGCCCTTTCATGCTTCAAGTTCCCCCTGGGCTACTTCCAGTCGGGTCAACCATCGTTTCGCTCGACGCCTTCTGGATGGCCAGCCCTGCCGCAACAAGCAACAATAGGACAGGCCTGCTCTGCCTTGCGTGTCTCTTCAAGGACTGCCAAGGCTTCTTGCTTTGGAACTTGAGCGAGATGCGCCTGATCACCTACGCGCGCCCCGAGTACGCCACATCTGCAACGCGCCTCATGGTGACAGCGGCGGCGCAGCCGCCGCTGCCGAACCTGTCAGGCGACGTCAAAGCGTTCGAGGTCACACTTTCCGTTTCGTCACCCCTGCAGAACGCCGGGGAGTACGGTAGCATCACGTGCTGTGACGCACTTGGCGCTGCTCTGCTCTCGATATCGCTTGCGTTTGGTGTCGCCGACGGCGCCCCGCAGGCCTGGTGCTACCGCCAGAGCTCGGGAGCCCACTGGGTGGCGTTGCCCCAGACAACGATGTCTACGAAGCTGCTGCCTGTCCGCTTTGAAGTATTGGGCTCGTCTATACAGTGGACGATTACGGTGGGCGGCGCGGCTATGGCAGCGGGTAGCAGCCCGCTGCAGGGAAGCATCCTACACGTCAAGACAACGTGGGCATTAGGCAAGGCTCACCTCACGTACGACACGAATGAGGGCGAAATGCGCGACTACGAAATCAGCCATGACACCTCCGCCAACGATCGCGTCGACCCCGCCATCGCGTTCGTTGGGGCACACGAGATTACTGTGGTGGCAGTGTCTGCCTTCCTCCCCGCGACTGGATCGCTGGCCTCGATGACGGTGAGTTACACGGCGGCAGACGCGGTGCCCGCGGCCAGGTGCAGGCTCGACACCACGCGCAATCTCGAGCACCTCAGCATCTACCACGGCCGCGGAGCGCTCATCGTGGTAACACGCGATGCCAACGGCTGGCGATGGGTGAACATCCTGGATAGCAGAACAGCCAAGCCGATGATGCAGTCGTACGCCACTCTTGACTTTGTTGGCGAAGAAAGCGTGCAGGTGCTGCTACTGGAGATTGAGAACGTGCTGCATCTGTACTTCCTTGGCTCCAGCAATGGCGTTGTTGGCCACTTCTTTGTGGAAGCAAACTTGGGTGCTTCGAAAGAAAGTGGGGTGCGGAAACATCGCTGTTTCCGCGGACCCCACTACCACTTCACGCCATGCACCTTCCGCGGCTACGGACGCTATCTGCCGCCAGCGCCGACACTGAAACAGGAAACGGGCTTCTTCAAGCGACTCATGACGCTGCCGTGGGAGGACATTGCCGTGAAGCTAGAGTCGGAGACACTGCGCGCCACTAAAGCGTCTGGACTAACGAAGATGGCTGGTAGCAGTACCCCCATGACAGCGGCCCCTACATCATCACTGTGCGCAAGCCGCACCTCTCTGCCCTCAACTGCGCCGCCAGTCGCAAAGCTGGACCCTAAGAGGGAGCAACAAGAACTGCTCAGCTTCGTCAACCGCGGAAGCAGCGCAGCAGCGCCGGCACACACCCCGATACCTGCTCGGCAGCCCGGGGCTCTTGCGCACACCGCGGCCGTCAGCGCCGTCATCCCGAATGAGTTGCCCGGCGGTCGCTATGCACAACTCAAGGCGATTGCAGAGCGCGAGAACGTTAGCCTTACTGAGGCCCGGCGAATGATGAGCGAGAACGTGCGGAAGCTGCAGCAGCGCGGCGAGCGGTTGAGCGAGATACGGGACAAATCGGCGGAACTCGCGCAGACGGCGCTGACGTTTCAGGACCTAGCGCGCCAATTAAAGGAAAAGCAGCGCAACAGCTGGCTGTAAGCAGTCCCCTTCTGTTTCTTAACGTCTGAGGTGTGTTTTGCCAATGGTTTCTTGTGCTTTTTCACCCCTTCTCCTCGCGGCCACCCCCCTTGAAAAAACTTTCCCCCCGGCCGGCCGCCCCGGCCCCGGCCCGGGGGGGGGCCCCCCCCCCCCTTTCCGCCCGGGGCAGCCGCCCCACCCCCTGCCGCGCCCCGCAGGGAACCTCCCCCAACCCCCAGGCGAATGGAGATGGCGGCAAGCGCAAGCACCCGCCCGGCGCCACCAGCCTGACCCCCCAGGGACGAAGAACCGCCGCCGAAAAGAGGGACCCGAACGCCGCCCCCAGCCGCTACGGATGCAAAAAGCGCACACACCCTACTTTCCCCGCTCCTTTTCCCCCTTTTTCGAACGCAACCAACACACACACAGCTTCCCACGCGGACAAAGCCAAACACTAGACATCTTGCGAAGTACCATGTCATTTTCAACCCAGCTTGACGACGATAGCGCGCTTCTTGTGCGACTTATCGAAGAAGGCCTTTTCCTGGATCACATCGATAGATGCAGCGGAGAGAGAATGTCTGCAGATCGCCGCTACCTCATTGAGAATGTTTTTCCGACGCTTGTGCCAGCCCTTCAAGATTTGATAAAGCAGTACAGGGACCAAATAACGCCGGACCCTAAGGAAAGAGGCACTCCCAACAAAGCACAGGCAGACCCGGTGATGTGGCTAGCACAATACCTTCTCCGAAACAACGTCCACAGTGGTACGTCAAGCCTCACGCATCATCCATTTCAGATTATCAATAGGGCGGCGCTTAACCTGAGCCCACCAGAAGAGTAAATACCTCTCCCCAATCACGGCGCAACCCGAATTCCTTCTCTTCATTGGACTTACCAGCAGCTGCAAATGCAATGTACACTAGTCTTACATTTTGTTTGTTAGGCTCAATACCCTAAATTCAGCAACCGAGAAAACCCCCAAAAAAGTATAAGAAAGCATTCCTTTAGTACAATGACGGTTGTGATAGACGCTGTTTCATCTACCTTCTTGGTGTCTTCTGATATCTTTCTGAGTGAAAGCTCTTGTGCACCAATCGGTTCTCTTGTGGACTACCTGGGACTATGTAGCTCATGCCTCACTTGTGTCCTCCCAAGAATCTGAAGAATCCCCTTCGTTACTCGTTCTCTTCCTTTTTTTCGCTTAATGTGCTTCAGTACAGAAGTTCTTCTCGCTCTGTGAAAGCGGTACCGTCGGAACACCAGCGTAGTGTGCTGTTTTGCTTTCGGAGTATTCCTTTGTAGACGCATCGAGGAATCATGAAAGTGAACATAAAGGCAGTATCACACGCTTTGGACAGCATTCTTGCAGCAGAGAAGTTTCCACTAGAAAAAGCACACTCCCCATCTGTTCCCAGGCAAGCACTTCTGTCTTCGAAATCAATACCAGTGGAAGCACCAGAGATTTCTCTTTTGAATAGCGCGTCTGGGGCTTGGGGTGAGATAGTCCCCGTTATCGAGTCCTCTGCGAGCGGAATAAAGCCTGCTCAACGAGTACAGAGCTTTCCCAATGACGGTCAAGAAAAAAAATCCCTTACCACAAAAACGGAGAGAAAAGGCCGATCCCCCAAAATTACGACGCTGCACGCTCCGCAAAACTCAAAGCTGAATGGCTCAGTGAAAAAAGCTGGTACTGCACTTGCAGACCTTTTAGAGTATCTCAAAAATGCGGAGCTAGTTGCTTTTAAAGTGGTGGAGGCAACGGGTGTAGATGTGGCTTCAGCGCTACCAACACCAAAAAATATTGGACAGTGGATTTCGCAATCTCGCTTGCCATCGAAAAGCTGGGTCACAAGCACTTCCCTTTCCCATAAAGCTTGCGTTCTTTTTGAACTTGAAGACCGTCTGGACATGCAGAAACGTAGAGAGTTTCTATCCGCCGTACCCAGCAGTAGAGGTGGTCTGCTTGCGGAAGGCAATACTTGTACTTATGTGGTGCAGGACTTTGTTGCCGCGCTTGTAGTGGAGACTGCGGCTGAAAGACAATCGATCCATCTCAATTCTTCAGATATTGCCGATCAAGAGCGACAGATTTTCAACGTTTCCATTGAAACTTCCAGCTGCCGGAGTGGTGAGTTTGTTACTGCAGCCTCCACCTCAGCAACTCCAGGAACTCTGACAAGCCTCAAGATACCGGGCACTCTTCTCAACACTTTTGTGCGAATTACGATTAGTCTCCCTTGGAGTGGCCCCGGTACGGAACTAATCAAAGTGCGCGCGGTCTGTTTTTTTCGATCAGATAGCTGGACAGCAGAAAAGGTAGCACCTGTACAGAGAAGCCATTCGTCCCTAAAAGGGGAGGTACAAGGTATTTTGCAAGCGAACGGGAAAGGCTCGCCACAAGATCCGCAGTCGGTCAGCGAAGCAGTACAAGAAAAAGACGTTGAAAAAACTGAAAGGACTCAGCCTGTACAACTTTCTCTCAGGAAACGGGAGCATGAGATAAATGATGAGGGAGTTGCACCGTTTGCTTTATCAGAGCACAACATTGATGCCGATGTTGCCGACTTTGTCAAAGCCGTCGCACTTGCGCGTTCGAGACAAGATAGCGCAATACGGAAACTGTCAACGTTTCACGGTAGATGCACCGTTGAATACGATTGGCTTTTAGATACATTGGTGGATGCTTCAATAGAAAAGCACGATAGTTCTGGAAAAGCAAGTATACCTAAAGCAGATACCGAGGCGCCGGTACTGGAATATGTTCACACTATCCAGGCGTGGAACAAAGCGCCAGCTTTGAGTGTGGATGCAGCAGTAGCCTACTGTCTGTCCGAAACCACCTCCTTTTCAGTGAGTACAATATTTGCAACTGGGTTGTTTAGCCACGAAGCGCAAAACCATCTTTCACAGCCTTTCAAACTTCATTTCTTTGTAGTGTCCCCTTCTGATGGTATCGGTCAAAGTAGTGAGCAAGCGTATTCTCCGGGTGTTTGTTTGCCACCAGTCCACCTTTTGTCCGGAATCGCTAGTCAGGCGGCTTTGCTAGGGTGCACGACGGAGCTTCTTTTCACATGCCCGACAAATAACGGTTTTGGATGTGCGCTTCGGACACACAATTGTGCATCTGGTGCTAAAGACGCTCATTGCAAGCTTATCTTTGTTGTTCCCGCGCAGAGCAGCCGCGTCATGAATGAGGATGGTGTAACTGGTGTTACGAAGTGTCTACTATGCACCTCCTTGAGCATTTTTTGTGAGCCCTTCGATAAGCGAGGCATACGTCTGAGTCAAGGATGTCCTTTTTATTCGCAGAGTACGTTTCAGTGTGCAAAGCCTTGTGGTGCACTACGACTGCTGATAGATGGGACGCGCTCTTTCGATGCTTTACTTCCTGTTCTTGTAGAGTGGGCTAAAGTGTCTGGAATCCTACGATACTACGGGAGCGCATCGCAGCGTACTCTCCAGCTACTATTCTTCCCTTCTTGGTTGATGAAGAGTGATGAAGTCGAAGAATCCGGTGTTTTTTCGGAACCTCGTCACGAGGCACAGTGGGCTGGCCTAAATCTCCGCCTATCGGCTCTCTGGAAGAAGAACACAAATGAGGTTGACAGTGTAGCCGATGACATTGTAGGTTTGGAGGCGGAGTACCACTGCCCTGCGACATATGTGTGGCAGTCGAGGCGTGGCGCACTGCGACTTGTTCTCACTGATGCTCACTTTATGGAGTATCTTTCCTGCGTGGATGGGTTTGTGGCTCCTTCTCCACTTGTTAGCCTAGCTACGAGTTACTACGGAAAGGAGGTAGAGGGTGCATTGCCTACTCTACCACTCACTACTCTCTGCGAGGCACCGTGGATGACACTGCTGGAAGCGGCTGAGAGGTTGCGCAAAAAAAGTACGACCCCAGTTGCTGCGTTAGGCAAGGATGTTTACGCTGACTTCTATGCTCTCCGTCATCGAGTTACTGTGTCTTTTGCTTTTCACATCCTCAGCACTGCTTTTAAACGTGGATGGGCTCGTGTGAGCGCTGCAATCCCCCTGTGTGAGGGACGTATTCGAGATGCAACGCTGGAGTTTCAAAATGCTCATGGACCTCCTCTCGGAGAAGAAGTTAACGGTGGCAACGGCATGTGCGGCGCTTTGGGGGTTCTCGATGAGGATGCTTTTATGGACACACTTTTTCAGTGGCAGTACCCGTTTCCCAATGTGGTTGTTCTACATTGTACTAATGTCCTAAGCGCTGCACGCCCAATTCCAGCACCGACATCAACACCAACTGTTTGCGCGTCATCCTCAGGAGTGGGAGAGGGTGTTTTGTCTCTCTTTTCAGAAGAAGTACTACGTTTTTTTATTCCCGTCTCTAAAGTAGATGAAGCCCTGTCTTGACCCCGAGTGGCGGCGTAATTTTCGTCATAGAGAAGACTCTGATGCTTTGATTCCATGAGTAGGAGCGAGTCGACAGAAAGAAGGAGGTCCTGCTGCACTTTTCTTTTGCCCTCGCAGAAAAGTATTTCTTCACTTAACATACAACGTACACATTTCTAATTTCCGCATAGACACATGTGAGTGAGCTTTTAGGCATTTTCTGTCTTCATTATTTTCTCTTTACCTCCGCTTCGCTCAGCTCTGTTTTTGTGTGCAGAGTTGTTGTGTCCGTCATCTTGACGACGTTATTATTATTCTTTGCACTGTCAGAATAGTTGGTGTGATTGAGAGAAGTCCCAGGACTCAGTGCTAGAAAAGAAGATTACGACAGCGCGCGAACATAGTCCCATTCCACCCTTAACATCTGTAGCGACTTTTAAAATGTACTGTTCCTCTGACTGGTTCTCGTTTGAAGGTTATTCTCGGCTGGTGGTCCCTTTGTAAGGTTCCTTTGCGATTCTCCTTACCCACGTTCTTTCTGCTGTGCTCTTGTCCTCTCATGCCATCTGATTCGATAATTTTCCCGTCACTTGACACCCCTTCTCTTTGCTCTATGACCCCTTCCCTTGCCTTTTCCTCGGACCCGCATGTGGGGCTATCCCGGTGCTGCCTTCTCACATGATCACAACGACTCATACCGCCGCTTCTATATTCTCCCCACTACCACAAACAAACGTATCCGCATGTGCTGCGATGGTGGGTGCCCTTCTCAGAAAAGCACCAGGACCAACAACGACGGGGACGCTGCACCAAAACAACAACAACGAAAAAAAAAAGAAAAAGAGATCGCTTTCAGGTAAGCCTTAGTAGCGCTTAAGGAAGGGAAATATACCATCAGGAGCAGGCTAAGAGGGGCAGCGCAACTGCCAGCTAAGGGTTGATTAACTAAGTTGTTGTCCTCTTTTTTTCTTGCTTCGCGTAGGTTTATAAGCAGGAGCGTTAGGATCTTTTTTTTTGTTGTTGTCTCCACCTTTCCGCCTGGAAAACAAGCACGGCAGCACGTGAAAAATCCTCCGCTAACTACACAAAACATAGAGCTAGAGGAGAGACAGGAGAACGTGAGCAGATACTGACAGCGTTTTGTCTCATATCAACACTCCTCTGCGCAGCGCATATCTACGCCTTTATTCATATAACTCGAAACGACGCCTTTTTTTGCTGACCATGGACTCGAGTCATCTCATCGCACTGCTGAATGGGCTGCGCTCCGCAGACAACCAGGAGCGCAAGGCCGCTGAGGAGCACTACAACGGTATGGTTGCCTCCAGCCCCGCTTGGATGATGTGTGCTTTAGCGGAGACCAGTGCGACTTCGCAGGACACGGGTGTGAGGACCATGAGCTTGGTACTGCTGCGCAAGCTCTTCAACGCTACCCCGTCACCATACGCTGCGTCCGACGCTGCGGCGCGCGCTGCGGTGAAGACGCACATGCTTGCTGTGATCAATTCTGCTTCTCAGGGTGGCCTGCGCTCGCCTGCTGCTGCTTGCGTCAGTGCTCTCGCTGTGCAGGTTTTCCAGGAGAAGGAGGACTGGAATGAGCTGTGGACGAGCGTTATGAGCACCCTCGGAGATGCCAAGGGAGACACGGGGCTGAGGACGATGTGCTGCGAAATCATCCAGGCGACCTCGATGGCCATGGCGGCGTACTTTCAATCTCACGCTGACACGCTGGCGACGGGCTTGGAAACCTGCTTCACGCAAGGGACAGACGGTGCTGACCTCAAGAAGGCTGCCTTCGAGGCGACGATTCGTCTGGCGAACCTTGGCATGGCGGACCGTCTGCGCCCACTGGTGCCGAAGATGCTGAGTGTCATCGAGGCCTATCTGAATCAGGGCGAGTGGGAGTCAGTGGAGTCGATTCTGGAGGCCACTGTGGAAGGGATGTCATCGAGCATTAGCCTCTTTCAGCATGACGCCGAGCACCTTCTGGGGCTCATGATGCAGGTGGCTGCCGCGCCTCAGGTAGACGCTGGGGCGCGCCACATGGCAGTGGAGCTGATGCTGACGTATTGCGAGGAAGTTCCCAAGACCGTGCGCAAGGTGCCGCAATTTGCTTCGTCCTTCTTCGAGTTGCTCTTCCAGTACACTCTGAACCCCGACTACGGCGAGGACTGGGACGTCACAGGCCGCGACAGGGACGAGGACAACCTGGAGGAGAACTCGGATCTGGTGATCGGATCAAGCGGGCTGGACCGCATTTCGAACGCCCTCGGCGGCCGAAAGCTTCAAAAGACGGCACAGGCGCTGTTTGCACAGAACATCAACTCGCCACAGTGGCAGCATAGAAATGCTGCGGTACTGCTTATCTGCTACGCAGGCGAGGGCATGCGCACGGTCTTTTCATCGCAGCTGCCATCGCTGGTGGAGATGGTCGTGCCGCACGTGAAGGACGAGTCCAAGTACGTGCGCGCCAACACGCTCGATTGCCTCGCACAACTCTCCCAGGACTTCACGCCGGAGCTACAGATGAAGACGCACAGCGCCATCCTCCCTGCGGTTGTTGCTGCTCTGCGCGACGACGTGCCGCGCGTGGCGACGTGCGCGGCGAACTGCCTTGACAGCTTCATTGACAGCGTGACGGGCGATGAGGAGGAGGACGATGACGAGGACGGCCTCGACGAGTTCCGTGCCATACTGCATCCGTACATCGAGGTAATGTGTGGTGATTGTCTAGCGATGATTCGAGGGACACAGCACTTCTTCGTCCGAGAGGCGGCGCTGGGTGTGCTTTCATCTGTATCGTCAACATGTAAAGGCATGCTTCTGCCGTACGTGGAGGCGCTCGTGCCGGTCTACCAGGAGGTGTTGGGCTTTCCGGACACACCGGAGGCGATGAAGACAAAGTGCAAGGCCATTGAGTGTGTGACACTTCTCGCCTGCGGCGTTGGTCGTGATGCGTTTGCTAGGTATGCGCATGATGTGTGCAGCTACTTGAAGCAGCTGTGTGACGGCGGCCTCACGAATGATGACCCACGTACGCGTTTCGTGATGCGTGGCTGGACTTGCATGGTGGAGTGCCTCAAGGACCAGGCCCAGCCGTACCTCAGTACCGTCGTCCCTATCCTGCTGAACATGATGAGTATGGAGTGCGACATGGAGATCGCCAACGTCGGCGTCGGCGAGGACGACGATGACGAGGACCTTCCGGATGGTGTGGAAAAAATGCGGTTTGTTATTCCGGGTGTCGGTGAGCGAGTCGTGACGATTCACACAAGCCTCATCGAGGACAAGGAGCTCGCCTCCAATGTGGTCTTCGCGATGCTGAAGGACCTTGGCATCGGACTGTCGCCATACTTCTGCGACATTGCAAACGCGGCCATGGGCCAGTTGTCCTTCATTGCTGGTGAAGCTGTTCGTGAGAGCGGCGCGTCGATGCTGGAAGAGATACTGAAGTGCTACGAGGAGATGAAGGACCCGGCGGCGCATCAGCTGGCCGAGGCAGCTCTGCCGAAACTGATGGAGGCGCTGGGCGAGGAGTCGGAGAACAGCGTGATGGAGGTGATGCTGCGGTGCATTGGTCGCTGCGTTAGCGTGCACCCAGCAATCATGAGTCCTGCCAACACGGCTCTCGTGTGCGACAAGGTAATGGCGGCTTTGGAGGTTGTGGTCAAGCGCCGAAACGAGTGTCTGGAGAAAAAGGCGACGGAGAATGACGAGGACGAGCTCGACGCGCTCGAGGTGGAAGACGAGGAGGTGCAGCTGACCATCTCTTCTATCTGTGACTTGATTGGCACGCTTCTCGCCGCCTCAAAGGAGGTTTTCGCGGCACCGTTCCTTGAGAAGGCCTTCCCTGTGCTCGGTGAGTGGCTCCAGGCGTCGACGGACGACTTTTACATGACTCGTGCTGCCGGCATTCTGAGCGACTTTGTGACGCACTCCCCACAGTCGATTGTTCCGTCGCTTCCACAGATCTGTACGAGCTCTTTGACGATCGCGTCGTCGTCTTCTGATGACGGCCTGCTGCAGAGTGACTTTTACCTTATGAACGTCATTGTTCAGCTTCTCGGATCGCACGCAACTACGAACATGGGTGTCAACGGCAGCGAGTACGCGGTACACGTGCAGCAAGTGGCTGAAAAGTACTTCTCGTCGAAC
Organism: Leishmania tarentolae; assembly: GCA_033953505.1. Classification (NCBI taxonomy): domain Eukaryota; phylum Euglenozoa; class Kinetoplastea; order Trypanosomatida; family Trypanosomatidae; genus Leishmania; species Leishmania tarentolae. The sequence goes on along the minus strand of CP119856.1, from coordinate 826,400 downwards.
TTGGTGAATCAGGAGGAGTACACGCACTGCACCTGCAACGTGATCAGCCTGTACGTATCGCTGCTGAACTTCTACGGCACTACGGTCCTCCAGAACGTGGCAGCAGCGATGCTGACAGTAGTAGGCAAGGCTCTGCCGGCGAAGGATGACGAGATAGAGGCCCGCCGCATCCACGATGTGGTTCTCGGGTGGGTGACAAACAACCATCCCGTGCTGCAAGCCCTCCCCGGCTCCGCTGCCGGATTTTTGACTTGCGTGAAGGCAGCCAGCTCCAGTTGCCTTTCCGAGCAGGCGAAGCAGTACCTCGCCAGTATCTAAGTGGCACCGGTGGCAGTGGCGTATGCGTGCTAACTGCATAAGGGCTGAGAAGGTGAAGAAGAAAAGGGGTCAGAAAATCGAAGAAAATGGGAATGAGATTGTAGCTTGTTCGAGTGCAACACATTGGGAGAGGAATGGGGACGGTGGGGGGGGACGTCCATGGAAGGCGCTTCAGCAGCACATGGACATCCTATTTTTCCCCTTTTCAGTTCCTGTGACGCCCGCCACCCTCTCAGTCTATTCCACTTCTCACGGCTCTCTCTCTCGCAGCTGTCTCTCTCTCTCTCTCCCTATTTCTTGTTTTGTTGTTGTGATTTGCCCGGTTGCATCTTTGTGTTTATATATTTTTCATATTGTGTTATTAAGGCTCTAATGTAATGCCAAAGTGAGAAGAAATAGGAAAACATGATGCAAGGACTGTGCAGCAGGAAACAAGAGGTTGGGTGGAAGCGGCCCATATATATATGTATATATATATATATGTGTGTGTGTGTAGACGGACAGAAGCAAATTCGGATACAGAGACACACTTACACGCGGCAGGAGGAATCAGGTGTGCGCGTGTGTGTGTAGGGGGAGGGAAGGGGGGGGTTGTCTTCTTTTTTGTCTGCCTGTCTGTTTCTTTCGGTGCCTGGGTGTTTGGGGTGGTCGAGGGGTGGGGACGCTTGTAAGCGGCGCGGTGACCTGTTTGCTGTGTATGTTGGCCCCAACCTCCTCTTTCTTCTCTCCTCTCTCCTCTCTCCGCCCTCTCTCCCTCTCCCCTCATGTTCGTCTCGACATTTTTCTCGCTTGACCTCTTTCCTCCGTTCTTCGCTGTCCGTTCTGGTGTGCTCATACTCTTCCACGGCGCAGCGGCGTTTTGTATTGACTCTCTTGTAGCCTTTTCCATCGTGTATCTCTTTTGCTGGTTTTTAGGTGTGTCTCTGCAACCGTTGTAAATGTGTGTTTGTGTCCCTGCGTGTGTGCATCGCAGTTTGTGTGCGTTGGCTTCTCTCTTCCTCTTAATGTTTGTGTGCGTGTCTTTAGCCATGACGCTTTCTCAAATTAACGGCACCCAGGGCACCCGTGCACATCGATCTGACGTCAATCGGCCCGTAGGGGTAATGAGTGGTTGGGGAACGTAGCCCGTGGTAGTCGCAGTGCTGCAGCGCGGGATTCTTGCCACTTCGTGGCAGCCAGCGGAACGCGTGCAGATGCGTGGCAGACGGATGGAGAACCCCGACATGCACGCATATATGCGCGGACATCCCAAGTAACGCGCAATGGGGGGGGGTGATGGCAGGGGCGTGTGATAACACGGGGCACTTCTGGCAGATCGGATCTTGTACGTATCTGCGAAGGCTTTCTCAGCCGTCACTACCGTGATCCTTTGCTTAGTGAAGTGGCGACGTCTTCTCTTCGTGGGTGCCCTATCCACCTTTTTTCCAGCGGAGACTATTCCCGCTCTTTATTCATTCGCATGTTCGTCTCTGTACCTTCTCTTCTGCCCACAACAACACTATACTCATATTACCGCCGACACACACACACACACACACACACACACACACACACATGCACGCACAGGCTTCTACTGGAAGAAACCAAACTGCAGATATATCAGCGATCAACGCGACTTCGTAACAGGATGGGCAGCAGCTCTAGCCGGGAGTGGCTTGACCCTTATGCAATCAACACGCCGCTTGCCTGTGTGTGCGGGATCTCATGTCTCTTCAACAGCGTGCAAAATGGCGTTCTGCGAATATCGAATGTCTACACTAACGCTACACTGATTATACTCCTCGGCTGCTCTACCGGGCTCAACAACTCGCTGCACATGCCGCTGCTAGCCGCACAAACGGGGCTGACAGCGTCATTCCTCTTCACCTTGGGCGCACCAATGAAAATTCTCTTCACGAGTCGTCTCTTTCCACGCTCCGTGCATTACGGGATTGGCACGTTTTATACTACCTACCACGCGATGCAGCTGCAGAAGGAGAGGCACTACTTTGAAGACGCACAGGAAGATGGTGATGATGAGGTGTTTTAGTTTGCTTGCCCGCTTCCAGACCTATGCGAAGGTGCAGGTGGGCGTGCTACTATGTGAGAGTCCTGGTCGGCTGCTTGTTGTGGTTGTTGCACCACGTGTGTGTGTGTGTGTGTGTGTGTTCAAATATGTGACCGAGCTGTGATTTCCCTCTTCGTCACGAGTGTGTCTGAGCTGTCCCCCTTCCCTCCCCGCCGCTTCACGCAGCGCTGTGGCTTGTCACGTCTCTGCCCTGCGTCCTTGCCTCTTGCCTTTTCGCTCCATGCATTTTTTTCCTGTTTCTCAGTGACGCCGCGGCACATGCTTTTCTCTCTCTTCATCCCTGGCCCCCCTCCCTCTCATCTTCCCCATCGTTCCCCGTGCGTCATACACATGCACATGCACATCCTTACAGTGGCGCACACGGTTTTCTGTGCACATTTCAAACGCTGTACATCCAGTGGCATAGGGGTGTGGCGAGATAAAACCGAAAAGAAACGGTACACGGAGAGAAGGACAGAGGTGCTGTGTGGCACGCACAGAAGTACACAGTGACAGGTGCTCATGCCAACAGCTTCGACGTAGGTGCAGAAATATGGAAGACCGAAACTCCGTGGCATCCAGCGTCTTCTTCACTGGCGTGCCTTTCGTAATCGAAAAGGAGAAGCTGCGTCAGCACTTCGAGTCCGTTGGCCATGTTGTGAATTTCACTATCTTCGGCCCCGCACCAGGGAAGGACTTCCGCTATGGCATCATCGGATACATGGATGAGAAGACAGCGGAGGAGGCTATTCGCCGCCTTGATGGCACCTCCTTTGGCGAGCGTGCGATGAGGGTAACAGCGGCGCGCAGCACTACACTTCACGGACCGGTGCGTGCAGGCCCTGGTGGGGTCGGCAGTGGACCCGCTGACCATTCGACTTTCCGAAAGCGGCCGCGAGAGTCATATCCATTTCCGAATTCATCACGTCCGCCTTTTGCTTCTGGAATGGGCCGTGGCGGTGGCATGCGTGCGCCGATGGCGCGTGCCCCACTCTCTTCACAACAGCAACAGAAACAGGAGCAGTCACAGCAGCCAACTACAGACAAGGCGGGGAGAGAAAGGATGCAGTTCCCACGCTTTTACATGGATCCGATTCTCGGCCGCGACGGTTCCCTTGTACTTGACGCGCTGCGCAATATGGCAACGGAGGAGGCATACTCGGCTGTGGAGCAGCTGCGCGTTCTGGCGTTGGAGCGTCCAAACGAGGCAAAACGCCTGCTGCAGAACAACCCAGCGCTGAAGTCAGCGGTAGTGATGACACTGCAACACGCCGGGCGAATTCCATTTGGATCGCTGCCTCGTGATGCGTACCAGTCACGAAAAGCTGCAGAGGCAGAGGCGGAGCTAGCACACGCACTGCCACCTCAGCAATCAACGCCGCCGCAGCAACCCACCCTGCCAACACCTCAGCAGACGCCGCAGAAGACCCCGGCAGAGTCACCGAAGCCGGCTAAGAAGGAGGCGAAGTCAATGACCAAAAGTGGTGAGGCGCGCGCTCCCCGCAAGCGCGATACCGCCACCAGTAGCGCTTCTTCGGCAGCTGCCCCCTCTGTGTCGCAGACATCTCTTGTCCCACAATTAACTCCGATGACGGAGGCGGAGCGTGATGAAGTACTGGAGCTCATTCAAAACATGAGCGAGGAAGACGTGGAGAGGGTGCTCACTATGTCCGCGCGTGACTTCGCACAGGTGCCGGATCCAGCGCAGCGGAGGCAGCTGGAGGTGCTTCAGAAGCGCCTCTTGGAGATGTCTCAAGATTTATGATGTCAAGGTCCTGAGGGATGGTGACTGCAGGTGTGGAGGGGCTGTGGGAGTTAATGAGGGAGGGGAGAGCCCAAGAGAAGGCCTTTCCCTTTCCCTTTCCCTGACGTGTTCGTGAGGCTCTAGAGCGCCTTTCAACATCCATTTATTGTATCGGATGCGTATGGACGGTGTGAAGTCTCGCATGCTCGTGTACGTATGTGTGCGCATGTGCCTATGAAGTGGAAGACGAAGAAGAGGTGCTGGTGGGAAGGCGCTTGGTTGGAAATTTCTGTTGGCAGCCTCAACGCGCACCTCCTGCGCTCCCCTTCCCTCTTTATTTCATTTGAGCGCATGTTGTGTTGCTCCAGCACCAAAAAGGCATCCAAGGTAAAAGCTGCCAGCAGGTGACGGAGGGGGAAGGAGGGGGGGGGGATGCGTTAGGGAAGACGGCACTTGCTAGGTGCGTACACAGGGAGGGTGCTGCAGCTGTGAGAAGAGCACGTAGAGTGATCGGAGTCTCCTTTCCTCCCAACCCCCTGCAAAGGACTACACGCCAAAAAGCAACAATGGCTCATCTCTACATGGCCCGCACAGTACGTCCACCAGGCCACAGCGCTACCCGTCACAGAGCTACCGGTCACAGCTGTGGGATGGCTGGGGCTACCTGAATGCCGAGTGGGAGGACCTTTCGAACTCTTTCTGAGAGCGGACATCTCGGTGCTAGTGCGTACGTCTATGTCTCTCTACCTCTCCTGTCGGGCTCACTGATTTTCATACTTCACCCTCTTTGCTTTCATTGCTTCCTTGTCTTCCTTGGAAGTGGCTTCACACGACTCTCTGTCTCCGCTTCGTTCGCCAACAGACGACCTTTTCTTTTTATAAATTAAACACGCGTTACGCTGAGAGACGGTATGTTGTGAGAAGCGTCGAGCAGGTATGTCTCTCATAGATTTGTGCACTCAAACTTTTCGTTTTTCATTTTTTTTGTTTTCTATACATGTGAAACGTTGCTACAACGGCCGCGTCGCTATCAAACTGTGATCATCATCATCGTCTGCACGCCGCAGATACGATAGACGCATCTCTTGTATTTCTCCAACGAGTCTGGCTCGCGCCACCGCGCTCTTGTGGCTCCTCTCACTTTTTGCAGACCCTTTCATTACAAAGAAGCCACGCCTCCGTGGGTGTGCACGCACGAAAAAGCCGTCCTTGGCAAAACGTGTTGCTTCACCACAACCACAACCACCAGTACGGAGGCAGGCAGTGCCCACCCCTTTTCACGGCTGCTGCTGTTTCTGCTGCTTTCACGGCACCCGTGAAATTCATCGGGCGCTATACACGTTTAATTACATCAAAATGCGTGTCCAATTCTTGGACTCGTCTGACGACGGGGCCTCACATGAGGCGCTAATGAATGTCTGGCCATCACACGACAATGGAGAGGACTCCACTGATACCTCCACGCGCGGCGCTGTCTCAACAAGCACCTCTCGTCAGCTGTATACCAGTGGCGAAGAGGCTGAGAACAAAGACACGACTCGCCGTGGGGGTAGTAGAGGTGCTGGCGAGTGGTTCTCCTCAGTCTTGCTCAAGGGTGTCGGCGCTGCGTCTCGTCTTTTTTTAGAGCCTCGGAATGACTCATCGCACGAGCCTTGCGGGGACGCGTCTTCCAGCGCCCAGTTGACATTTACCGGCCCTAATATCGGTAGCAACGGAGCTGCTGGTAGCCACATGCCAGACAGAAACAGCAGCAGCAGCGGCGGCTGGGAGTTTGACAGGCTTCAGCACCGCAGCCCCATGGAATTGGGCCCGTCCACCGAATCGGCGAGCTCCCTGGAAGAAGGCAATGACTTGGAGGAGGATAGCGGCCCCGAGGAGGTGAACCTAGACCTGAAAGACACGCTACTTCTATTTATGCAGACTGGCTCTGATGTATTCATGAACATAATCCTCGCAACCTTGAAGGCAAGCAACGAGCTTGTGGACGGCGAGACCTTCGAAATCGTCAGTGGAAGCCCAGAACTACTGCAAGTTTTGCTTGACTCTGGCCGCGTCGACATTGACGACCCTCGCGTGCAGTCGGTTGTGCAGGCAAAGCTCGACGAAGTGCTGTCCGGTGACCCCTACGATGGGGACGTCGTGTCGGGCGATCTTCTCAACTATGTTCGGTACCTGTGCAACATCCGCACAAGTCGTATCACCTTTCAGCAGATGGTGCTCCTGCGTTACTCCGGTTTCGACTACGTGGAGCTGCTTGTTGACTACCCGCATCTGATGGAAGATTTGGAGAAGCCAAGCTTCTGCATATACCTTGTCTTTGACGTGCTGCACTACATTAGCATTGCGATTAGTTGGCTTGGTGTGCTGATAACGTTGACGTTCACCGCCATGATGCTGTGGTCTGTGGTGTTTTGGCTCCAGCAGCCCGAGCACCGCATCAACGGCCACTGGATTATCATCACATACGTTGGCGGGTACGTGGTGAGTCTTGTTGCAACTATGCGGGCAGAGGAAGGGAAGATCAAGAGGTATGAGAATCAGGTGTGGCACTACCCCAACAACCTCTTCCGGATTGTACCCATCATTCCCGTGTACGAGATCATGTTGAGCTACGCACTTCTGCGGTACGAGATTTCCGCCAATGCGAAGCGCTTCTTCGTTATCCGGTACGACCTCCGAAACGGCACACTTGTCCAACACATCATCAACGGTTGCTTTTACGCGCTGCCGCAAATGGTTTTACAGACATACCTTTTTATTAATTCTCGCCGAAACTATTACTACCTCCATAGCGCCTGTTACTGGTTACTCTTTGGCTGCCTGCTGACGTTAATCACCATGTCCATTTTCGCCTACCACCGTATTTCCTTCTTCACGCACTCGTGCAACGGCTTCGGGTTTGCGGTTCTCTCGAGCCAAAGCACCAGTACCAAAGACCACGCGTGCCTGCTCGCACGCCGCGTCCATCCATCTGACATCGCCACAAAGGTGCTGATCTTCCTCACCATATACTTTTTTGTAGCCCAGACAATGACGCTTATTGTACTCCTCGCCAGCCTGGGCCCCTGCCCGAGAACCGCGATTATCTTTCCCTCAATCTACATGTTTATTCTCAGCCTCTCTATCATTGTCATTGTGATTGTGTACGTCAACCTACCCTTCTCGAGAGGCATGGGCGCTATAGGTATTCCTGTAGGGATGATGCAAATCGCCTTTCTCGTGTACATTAACGTGGGAGTGGAAAGCAAAGAGTGCGCTGTCATCCATCCCACTGTCAGCAAGTGGATCCTACCAAGTATCACAATATTTGGATTGATGTGCCTGTCCATCGTCGCGTGGTTAGGGATGCTGCTGTTTGAGTTCTTCTACAGGGAACGCATCAAGCAGCGAGCTGTCGATTACTACATTCTGGCGTAGAACTGTATCACCAGCTCTCGGTGCCTCCACCGGATCACCGTCTCCTAGCTCTTTTATAGAGAATCTGACGGTACTGTGGTGCCTCGGTTCAGGGCCGCTTCTTGAGTGTTTTTCTTCGCTGTCTTTGCTGCTTTCTTATAATATTGACCGGTAAACGTGTACACATCTGCACATCGTGCTACGAAAATTCTCCTGAAATCACCACTTCTCAGCTGAAATGCCTGTCGTGCGTACCGCGCCACATACCCGCTCATTTTAGTGTTTTACTGAGTGCATGGGAAGTTGACACGGTGCTGCACCGGTGGGAGAGTCGAGGGAGTGCTTTTTTATTTCAAGGACGTTCAATACGGACACCTGGTGGTATCACACGAGCCACTCTCCAGTGTCTACTACTGACCCGTCATAGACACCATCGAGCGGTGCGAAGCAGCGTGGCACACACGTGCTACAGCAATGCGCCCACTCGCCCATCCGAGAACGGTGTCTGCCTCAAGCGCTGCCTGCCACTGTTTCCTCGCAGGTCGCCTCAAAGCTGCTCCCTCATCGTGCCGGTCCCCACAGCGTGCATCCACCAGGGTGGCACTCAGGCGCCCCGCACCACTAGGCAGTCAGGTCCCGGGGTGGGATGTGTGCGAGTCACGCTGTCAGTCTGCCTAATCATATGGATGACTGCAAGCGTGCTCGCTGTGGCAAGGTGATCCGATGCAGCGCCATCGAGGACCTCACCGCCGACATTCGTAGTGGTTCATCGCTCTGATCTCCCCTACGCCGTACATGCTTGACCCTGCCATGACCAGCGGTGGCTTGGCATTGGCAAGTATAGGGTGGAGCTGCCTAGCTTCCTCCCTTACAGGGAACGGACAGGATGCAGCGGACCCTGAGATACGAAGCACTCAGACGTTTGCTGGGTCCTCCAGCTCCACCAAAAAACAACAACAACAGCAATGCCAGGAAATCATCACCACCTTTGCCAGCCTTTGATGAGCGCGCTGCTTCTCCACACTGTTGCCCGCTGTACCATCTCTGAGACTCTCTCTCCTCTTACACACATAAATAAATAAATAATATATATATATATATATAAATCGGAAAAGGGGGCCCGCTGCTTGTCGACAGGAGCGTTCACAGACTCAGGTCGCGCTCTTTCAAGTGCTTTCATTTTCTCTGCTTTTCATGTCTTCTCCGGTGCGTGCATTCGGTGACTGTATATCACATTGACAGACGTATACGCTTTGAGAAGGAGTTCCACAGACACATGCATGCTTGCATCTGGACTGTAGTCTGCCACACTGTTGTATGCCTTTAGAATCCGTTATCCATTTGCTTCACTGCAGTCGCGCATCAACCTCAACGTGCGGTAGACGTTCTGGTGTGCACCTCTCGGTATATATATATTTCTGCATAACCTGTGTCTTGTTTCTCCCGGTGTTCCCTTGCACGGGGTGTCTTCTCACAGACGTGCGCATGTGTGCGAAATATTGAGCGCCTGTGAGGCGTACACATGCACACGCACACGCACACGCACATACATGCACGCAGGCACGTAAACGAAAGTGGCTGCATATAAAAAGTGACCTTTTTTTTCTCCGTATCTCATTGTGCTACATAGGAGGGGAGGATCCAAAATGAGTACAGTCCAGTTACACCCCCATTTCGTTGCCGCGGGTAACTATGCCGATATTCGCGCTGTCGTGGGACGACTGAGGGATCCGATTGACAGCGGTGGCTTTAAGACAAACGACGACGCGCCGTACCTCTCATCCGCATACACGAGCACCATTCACCTGGGCGAGGCGCTGAGTAAGCTCTCGTATTCGACTTCCACACCGTCGTCGAGATACAGGATTTCGAATGTCACGGCGAGCGCTAAAACGGTGCATCCCCCTTTCGCTAAAGATGCACCCGAAGCGCCAAAGCGATCACCTCCTTTGATTGAGGCGAATGCCGGTCCAGGGGACAAGAACACTACTCCCTTCTTGATCCCATCGCCACAAATGTCGCCGACACCGACCAACTCGGGGCTTCAGCTGTGTCATTGCCCTCCCTTGAGAGGCGCCGAGACACGCCAGCCAAAGGTGCTGTGCATATGGGACGTGGACGACACCCTTGTTGCATCTGGAGTCAGTGGGGTTCGCCAGAACACAGTGTTTCGGGATTCAGAGCTGGTCGAGCTCTTCCGCAGTGCCGGTAACACTGCGCGCCATTTACTTCTTTCTCAAGGGAGCATCGATGATGTCTTGGAGAAACCTGGCGGGCGACTGTGGTTCCTGCGGCCCTTTCTGGAGCGCACCACTGGCTTTGCCGGTGATGGCCGTGCGAGGACTGGCGACACAAGTGGTTTCTCCTCGGTGCCGGCCTTGTCTCACGGAGGTATGAAGAAAGGGAAGTCCTTCTTTGCAAACTTTCTCCGTTGCGGGGGTGGTATCCAGACGAAGGTACAGCCGGCGTCCGCGTCATCAGTGACACGTCACAGAGATGTGTTGAATGGCAACAGAGGCACTAACGATAGCCCGAGCAAACATGACCTGCGACACTTTGCACCGGGCACGGTTGTGGTGCGCCTCGCCAATGTGCGTGAGCGCAGTGAAACGGTAGAAGATTCCGCATTTCTGGAGGACCCAACGGCGTTACCAACATGCACCCGCACCTTCAATGGAGATCTGAACGACAAGGCAGAACAACATGGCCGATGGCTTATTCTTCGACCGGAGGTGTGGGGCATCACACTCGCATCAATCAACACGTTTTTCCCACCGTCACGAAATACAGCGTTCGTGAACGGAAAGGTGTACCGTAAGACGGATGTTGTCTGGTCACTTGCCATGACCGGCGAGTGGGACTCTGTTTTCTTTATCGACAACAACCTCTCGGAGGTGGGCGTGGTGCGGTACGGGCTGCAGATGTCGGACATGCTCGAATTGTGGTGTCAGCGCAAGGTGCATCGTTTCTTTCAGGCCGATTATCTGCTGCTAGCAACCTCGGCGAAACTTCGAGATCTGGGACTGCAGTACGGTCGTGACATCACAAGGCCACCCGACACCGCCGAGATGGCGCAGTCACTAGAGGACGAGCGAAATCGTAGTAGTCGCGGCCAGCAAGCTCAGAAAGCGGCGACCGTCAGTGCCACCAGCTCAAGTTCTTTCGCAACAGCATCAAAGAGCAACAACGCCGAAGAGGTGAGCGAGTCAACGAGGTGTAAGTCCGCTCCACTTTCAAGCTCTGGAAGCGCCGATAGCACAGGCTCCCGAACCAGGAGTATGACGAGCAGCGACACGGGCCGCTACGCATGCTGGAAGGGATGCTCATCGATGCGGGGCTCCGGCATCAACAGCGTTGCAGACGACGTGAAAATTGTGAACTCAAACGAAAAGGATAATACACCTCCGCATTCGGATGTAGCATCTCCGCTTATGGCGCGACGTCAACATGGATCGATCCACAGCTATCGCTCGGTGGACGCGGAGTGTCTGCCACCTACACTTCCTTCTTTCTCCTGTCATCGTCTTCATGGGACCGACAACGGTGATTCCGGAGCCTCGGTGACCACAGGAAGTTCAATGATGTACTTTCCGAAGGCTACTTACAAGGATGTGAACTTGGTTGTCGTGAACTTGCACATGCCCTCTGAAGCGTATCGTCGGGTGCTGACGACTGCGCGCACCAACAGCAGCGGACAGTGTAGCGTGCAGCGCGCAGACAGCCACCTCAACAGGTACGTCGGCCAGCCGGTGTTTGTCGGTGACCGTAGCTGCACTGACGAACAGTACACAAATATACTCAAGTACTTTCAGGAGACAGAGAGTACTCTATTCCAGCTCATCGAAGAAGAGATGCGAGTGAACGGCTTCGTAGATGTCAGCGAGGGGAGCCGCTGGGTACCCGACACGCGCATGGTGTGCGCCCCGATTCGCACGCGGCCGACGTTTGTGCCGCACATGCTGAACTTTTACAAGCCTTTTTTCGAGGAGTTGGGGGAGCGGCTCGTTGCGGTGCTGCAGCGCACGGGTGGTTCGAATGCGTCGTGCGTGCTGCACACAGAGGCACAGCGACAGTACTGCATTCTGCAGCGCGTGCTCCCTTTCATTGATCCGTATTTGATGGGGGACCTTGGCCGCGTTCTTTTTGACATGTACACTACGGAGGGCGACGTCTCTCGCTCTCTCGCCGAGCAGCTGAAAAAGACAATTGGCCGAACGAGGGACCGAATTCAGCCCAAACAGGAGAGGGGACGGCAACAATGAGGGCCACAGGACTGGAATCGTCCTCTGCATGCAGGGTGAGTGGAAGCCGGAACAAAGGAGGAGGACAACACATGATACTCAGAAGCATCGAACACTATCTTTTTTTGAATACATTCGTGAGCTCTTTACCGACGCAGGCTAACCGCGTCTTACATCTGAGTGAGTTCGTCGAGGACAAGGAAACAACGAGCGAGTGCCTGTTTTGATTCTCGTGGTTCTTGCCTAATCTCGCGTGTGCTCTTCGTTGTCTTTCGCCCGATCCATCTCCGAACGATTTTCCTTTTTCATCTTATATTGAGACCCCCTCTCCCTCCCCGCCTCCTTTGCTCTCCACCGCCGCAAGCACTTGCTGTAAGAAAGATTATGAGCAACCTGCAGGCTTTGGTGGAGAGAGAAGTGGGAGTACTAGTGGCGTATGTGCTTTTGTGACGGCATTGCCAACCAGCTGTGCGGCAGCCTCGAAGTTGGCGGCAAATGAAGAACGAACGAGAAAGCGCACATGTTAGTGTAGTGCATTTTGTTTCTGTATGGGTGGTAACTACTGCACGAGCCTCTTTACCGCAGCTGCACACGTGGCGCGTCTTGTGTGTCTGCTTGGTTCCAAATGAGTGCACACACGCCAAAGCACCTGCCGATATGTGTGCATGTGGACATGTGCCATTGTTCCCCCGTCTATTTCTCTTTCAGCTCTCTCTCTCTCTTTCTATACCTATCCATCGATCTCTGTCTCCATATATCTATATATGTAGGTATAGATGGAGAGATCCTGTTTTGGTTGCGTTTTCGTGTTTTTTTTCCCCGCATTATGGAAGGCAGCTGTATTTGACGTGTGCCTCGTATGCATGATGGGGTATGCTCGCCCTGCTCATCCTTTCTTGTCTCCCTCTTTTTTGTCTCTCTTTTTCTCTCTTGTACGCCTCGGCTCCATTCTTCGTCAGTGCCGTGTTCTGTTCTCGTTCGTGAGTGCGTGGATGCGCTTCCTCCGCCCATTAAACTTGTGCGTCCCTGGTCGTTAGGGCGCTTTTTCTTTTGCCCGTGCTCGTGCGCGTACACGTGTGCACGCGCCGCAGGACAGCGCATTCGACCGTTTTCTATTCCCCATTACTGCCTTCTTTGTTGTCCCCCCCTCCTAGTTTCCGCTTCCGTTGCGCTTTCCTACTGTTAATGCTTTACATGCGGTGTGCGACTGTGCATGTTGGCACCCATTCTTGCATGTGTACAGGATTTGGTGTGTGCGTGTGTGTGCGTGCGTCCTGCAAGCGTGATGCTTATCCTGTGCCCTTTCATTGACGTCTTCTTTTGGCATCTGCAATCTTCTTTCCTTTTCTGTATATTCCGTGAACATGCCTGCTCCTCTTTTCATGCGTATTTCTGCTCTATCGCACCGTTCCATTACTGCAGCAGTTCTCACTTCTGCTTTGGACGGGCCGCACTCTGTGGCTGTTTCTCTCCACGTACCCCCACCCGCACCGCTTTCTGCAGTGGAGCTCTCGCACTCTCGTCTTCCACGTAGGCCCACGTTTCACTTCAAGGGAGGGAGCGGACGGGCTCTCCCGACGAAGAGAGAGGCAGCCCCAGGCAGGCAGTGACTCTCCCGCGTTGTGGAGCTCTCTTAGCGGCTGTGGACAGGCTGTACAGCACAGAGAGACACCAAGCCGTGTGCGGCCGCGATGTGCGGTGGCACGATAATGCAGTCACAGTGGCGCGGAGAAGGGGCTGCGCCCCCCCCCCTCCCCCTTGGTGGCCGCGACCGCGCGGAGTGCGGTGCAGTGGACTCGAACCCTGACCTGCTGTGCTGATAGTTTGAGCATCTACGGCACAGAGAAGCGCGTGCAGCTGCCGTTGTTGCGGACTCGCTCTCCCTTGTCATGGCACCCGTCACGCGCCCTGCAACTGTGGAGGATGGCTTGGTGTGACGGGTCTGTGCGCATTCTGTGGCGTTGCTGTGATCCTTTGTGTGCGCCTCGGAGCTCAGATGGCCTTTTGCCATTATGGATTGGAACACAAGGACAAGCTGAGCAGGATTGCAGCAGAGGCAGTGCCCGAGGCGCCGACGCCAACTGCATAAATTCCTGTCCTGGCTACCACTCTCAGACCACGGGTCGACGCCCACTGAAAAAGCTCTACGGGGTGCGGCACGCAACGACAAGAGCCGCTATTAGGCGTCACCTGTCCCACACTACAGGAGCACGGACGCTGAGCTGACGCGACGACAGGGGGGACTACCCTCACCCAGGTCCGCACGGGCACCTGCCCGCACTTTGGACTCCTGCGGCTTCGGGCGGCTGACAGCGACACCATGAGGCGCCGTTGACGTGCTGCCTACTAGGGCGCTGGCGTTGTGGTGCCCCCCTCCCCCCTTTGTGCAGCTTTGGAGGGACAAGCGATGAGCTCTGTGTGTGGCAAGCACATGCTTTATACACGGGCCCTCCCCGCCTGACATGCCCGCTCCCGTCGGCGGCGTGAGGCCCCAGAAGAGGGTGGAGGAGCGCTGCCGCCACCGACTCATAGCGGTGCGCCACCTGTCGCGGCACGTGCCGGCGTGCCGTCCCTACCCCCCCCCCCCCCCCCATGACAGCGAGGAATGTGGGGGACAAGGACAGCGACGAGCCCGCGCAGCGACGCCGCCCCGAAACGGTCCCCGAGGTGCTGTGGCGCGCGCACTGCATGGAGGCTCTGTGAGGCACTGACAGCATGGCGCATCACATCGAAGCACGGCGTGCAGATGTGAGCGCAGAACGAGTGGTGGACAGAGAGTGCGCGAGGGAGTCCGCATCGATGAGCGCCAAAGAGCATGGGCGCGAAAACATGCGGCATGTCTTGCGTCCTGCGCGGAGGGCTGATGCGGGACGGGTGCTGGAAACAGGGGGAGAAGGTTCCGTGTTGCACTGTCGAGTCCGCCATGTCTCAACGTGGAGAGGTCCCACACCACCCCATGGAGTACAGCTGCTTGAAGAGACACAGAGGGGCAAGCATGGCACACAGGGCAGGGTGCGTGGGATCTGAGAGAGCCCCGGCTTGAGGCTGAGCAGCGTCCTCGCTGAGCTCGTTCAGCATTCAAATAAAACACCTTTCTACTACTTGCACGACAGACACGACGGCTTCCGCCCTCGAGCACGACAACACTGGCCACGGCCCTCCTGGATTAGGGTGTGTGGTGCACCTGTGGCCGTCAGGCTGTGATCGCGCAGTGAGTGTACTCGAGGAACAGTGAAGGACCAGAAAAGGCTGCTGGACGCACGTCCCAGCGTGACGGTTGAATGGCTGATCTCAGAGTACCAGGATTGAGTCGCCGTGCCACAGTCGCAGGTACGCCGCGATCGATTGTGTGTGTATATATCTTTGCAGACTGGCTGCTGGTAAACGGATATGTCCGATGCAGGAGCTTTATTTTCAGTAGTGTTAGTGACGTGACGGTCTTTGGGTGCGTGCTGATGGGGAAGGCACATCCTTGTCTCCCCGCTCCTCTTACTGGCCTTTATCTGCCGCGGGTGTTTCCCCTTTCGTGTATTAGTTGCTCTTTGGGAGACAAAAACAACAACACGTACTGCATAAGTGTGAATCTCAACGTCGTGGATGCTGCCCTGCATCCTTTTTTATTGTTGTGTTTTCGTGGTGGAGAGCGTGAAGCAGGAGTAACAAAATTTCGCATCATTTGCTCGCTTGCCTGGTCCTGTCCATCATACTCTTACGGTCCGTGTCATCAACTGCATACGGCTGTCTGCGGTCGCTTGCTCGTGCAGCGAGTAGATGTGTGTTTTCTACCCTGCGCGTTTGTGGTTTTGACATTTTAGCTTCTTGAAGCACTGAGACTTCAACTACTGTCTGTCAGCTTGCGTTTGTCTCGCTGCAGCTGTGTCTCGATACCCCGCAAATGTGCTGCGATCGCTGGGTTTCTACCAATCACATGGGTCGTCACTACCACCGTTTGCTGGGTGTACTCTATAACACGTGCCTTGGACTCTCTTTTTACTGTGCCGAAGAATGAATGTACGTGTGTTCACCTTAGTGACGCTGTGTCTATGTGCCCAAACCATATCTTTTTTTTTTTTTTGTTTGAACTTCCATCTTCCCATATCTCCCCGCATCCTCCTCGCGTCATTGTAGCTGTGCGCTTTGTCGACTTTATGCTTTTCAATTTTTTTTTGCTTCCCTGTCGGTTTGCCATTCTACTCTGCCGCCGTATCGATCTGTCTCTCTTTCAGTACCCATGCAAATGTGTGCGTGCGTGTTTGTGGGCGCGAGGGGCGCTGCATCCGATGCCTTCAAAGATTTTCTTTCTGCACCTGTCCTACTTGCACGCGCACATGTGGACACGCACTCACGCTTCCCCGACAAACAACGAATGCAACAACAAGAAGGCGTTGATGCAATGCAGGCGCCAATATACGTGCAATGAGATGTGCCTATACTGTATGCTGATGTACGTTTGCCTCTGCGTCGTCACACTGCCAAACGATGGAGCGCCACCTCCATGGGATTTCCTTTTCTGTGGTGTTCTTTGGACTTCCTTTTTCCATGGATGCACCTGGCAGTGCAGAGGGGACCTTGGTGGCTCAGCGGTTGGTGGTGGTGGTGGTGGTGGACTGCACAAGATGGGGTCTCCGCCGAACACTTAGGCGAACTCGTCTCTGGCGTACTCTTTGTAGGATAGGCCAACGTGCTTCGGGTCGTAATACCTCGACGATCTTGTACATGCGCATATGGTCCTGGAAAGCCTTTGTTTCTCTTTCGCCATGTCTGCCACATCTCTTGCCAGGTTCCGTATGTACTTCTGCCTCCACCTCCTTTTTCCCTGGCTGCCTCCCATCTCTCTACACCCACCTATATACATATATATATATATATATATATATATGTATACTTACGTATACAGAGACATCTACACAAGACGGAGGGAGGGCAGAATGTCCACGCGGACGTACTGCGTTATTCCACATGAGGCGCGCCAAGACACCGCCTTCTTCCAAGGCGTCTTCGAGGATGGGGTTCGGGTGCTCTACCGTGGCCGCCTACAGTCATTCGTCTTTTTTCACGTACTAAGCCCTGCTCATGATTACATAAAGCACATCAATGGTCCGCTTCTAGCTACGCTGCGCGAAGGCGGCAATGCCACTCTCGTCCTTGCGACACCGAACTCCGAAGATGTGGCACTGCCCCCAACGTCGATGACGTCGGGGGTGAACAGCACTGCATCGAAGGCCCAGGCCGATGCACAAATGCCTTCCTCACGCGCATCGCCATCGCCGGCGTTGTCTCAGAGGCCAAATGCGGGGCTAGCGGAGGCCACAGCAATAGCGGTGGAGCTATACGCGCATCTCTTTCCCCTGCTCTTTCGGAATCTGGAGGCCTGCTCAACAGCTCGGCTCTCGGTGGTGACCGTTTCGGCGTCGGAGCGGGTGCTGCTGGACAACCTCCGCGAAGACCGTCGCATCCGCACCCTCAAGGAAGCACACAAGGCGACCTTGACGCGCAGCACCTCGGCAACGGAATGGGGCACTGTTTTGCAAGTGCTCGAGAACCGTCACATTGCGCTCGAGGAGTCTCCCACATCACTCGAGGGACAGACTGCTTGTGTGGTGACGGTGGAGCTGCAGGGGTATGGCCGACTGGTTGTTGTTGACGCGGCCAGCGCGCAGGAGCTGCTGCAGCAACTCACGCTGGTTCTCAACATGCAGGCGGATGGTGACGCTCGCACGTATCCTCCCCACACGCCCCTCAGGGACCTTTTAGAAAAGAATGTGGCACCACAGGCAACGGTGCAGGTAGTCTGTGTGCCAGCAACACCGTACACGGTGCGCCAAACAATGCGCGTTCTTCATTTCTCATCCACAGTGGAGGCGATGCAGAACAGCGGGGTTGCCGCTGCTTCTGCTCCTGCAACGGACTCGTCAGCCTCAACAGCATCCTATTCTAGGCGATTGCGCAGGCCAGCGGCGTCATTGCCGTCCACACCATCGAAGCTCTTTTCGACACCGGCAGCGCCACCGATCCCCATGACGGTACAGGTGAACCCCACCCACAGTAGCGATGCGGACTTCAGTCCCCGCCGTGTTGCAGCACGATGCGCTGTGCGCCCAGGTGTAGAAGCAACATACCGAAGCGGCAGCAATAGTACCAGTGATAGCTTTCAAGAGCAAACGCCGGCTCGGTTACCGGTGCCTAGCGTGCAGCTCGATCGAGAACGCCAGCGAGCGCGAGAGCAGCACCTACTCAAGCGCCTTGCTGTTCTGGAAGAACAGCTTCGAAGCTCCGAGGAGCAATGCGACCGCGCACAGGCTTCCCGCGATCGAGCACTTCAGGAGCGTAACGATTTTGAGCGCGAGCTTCGCGGCAAGACAAGCCTGTGGACAGACCTGCAGCGTACCCATCAGGCGGTAAAGAAGGAGAATGCCGAGTACGCGCAACTGGTCGAGCGACTTGGACGGCGGGTCCGTACGTTGGAGCAGGAAGCCTCACGGCAGAAGCGGCAGGACGCCGCGGTGGTGAAACAGTTGCGGAAGGCGGAGACTGAGAAGGAAGAGTTGACGACGCAGCTGACGCAGCTTCGCAGAGAAGTGATGCTCTTCCGAAAGGATGCCACCCGGCGCGCACGGAAGGCCACGCTCTCACACATCTTACCGAGTGAGACATCGGCGCCGGCGACTGGAAGTGCAGCACAGCAACAGCTTTCGCAGGCCCTACGCCCAGGCCGAGCAGCACATCCATCAGTTTCTTTCACATCTACGAGTGATGTGGGACGCCACGCACCTCGTGCGCGTCGCATCAATGCCAGCGTCACAAATATGGAGTGCTCGATAGATAACGAGAAAGGTGATGACCCCTATCTTGCAGAGGAGCAGGAAGACCGCGTGGCGGCGATCACAGTGGACGAGCTTCGCTGGAGGAACCGTCAACTGCTGCAGGAGGTGGATCGGCTGCAGGAGCGCCTGCTCTCGGTTCTTACAGCAACAGCGAAGCGAGAAACGGCGGAGCGTCCTGCAACTGAATTGAGGGCTGATTGTAGCCACAGTGGAGTTTGCCCGATGTGCGATGCCATGCAGGAGCGTTTAGGACACTTGCAAGCAGAGCTGGCTCACGCCTGCGAAGAAAAAGATGCATTGCTGCACCGCATGACTAAGCCCCCTGCTGCCGCCCTCCAACCTCGTTCTACAGAACCCAACGCTGCTGTAAGTGAGGAGCGGAACTGTAGTAGTACGCCGCACTCACATGTACGGTCTTCTGAAATGCGGTGTGGCGGTAGGGAAGGTGATGTTGATGCCGTGGGTATCCGAAGCGACTTTCAGCTGGCGAAGGTGAGTCCCATGGGGTGCACTCAACACGTTGCTGCTTCTCTACTCACTGGCTGTGCGTCTCTGGATGCCCAGCTTACGTGTGCTCAGATGACATTGTCGCGTAGACTGCGCGGCGGCACCTCGGCAAGTGCAGCGGCTAATAATGAGCTGTTTGATCCTATTTCACAGCTGTCACCTCTCATTCTTCAAGAACACAAAGAGGCTGTCACTGCCCTTGCAGAGGCGCTGCGACACATTGCCGAGAAGCCGGCGTCTCGCCCGACAGCCACAGACTCCACCGCCCTTTCCGTGTCCTCGCGAGACATTTCGGCAGTAACGCGGTCGTTGTTGCCACCTGTCCCCCGCTGCGCAACTGCAGCGGACGCTGACATGTTGGCGAATCACCTCTCCTTTGAAGTGGAGCGTTGCCAGCACTTGCGCGCCTTTATGCCGACCTTTGCGCAGCTGGCTGTTGCGACAGAACACCTGACCATGCGCCTTGAGTCGACCCATTCCAAATCGAACTGAGAGAGCGGCGGAGGTTAGGGCCCAGACCAGGAAGAAAGCGGGAAGATCGCTGACATTAAGGAAGGCACTGTGAGACTCCAGTCGTTTTACCCGAGATGTTCATGCCTGGAACGTTTCATGTGGATCGTTCACGTGGGCTTATCGCCTCTTTAGGCGCTCTCCCTTGCTTTGCGGATGTGCTGTGGCATTTTACTTTTCCTTGTTGTGCTGTCTTTGATGGATGCGCTGCCACGAGCTGGTGCGCACACCCACTCACTCACTGAAGGTGTTTATCCTTGACCACTGCAC
The DNA here is from genome assembly GCA_033953505.1 of Leishmania tarentolae. NCBI lineage: Eukaryota > Euglenozoa > Kinetoplastea > Trypanosomatida > Trypanosomatidae > Leishmania > Leishmania tarentolae. Next base: position 806,543 of record CP119856.1, on the reverse strand, counting down.
CAATTTATATGGCATAGACTGCTAGATATGGATTTTTGCGCCAACATCTCTCTCTATAGATCTATGTGGATGTTGGCGCACGCTCAGGTTCTGAGGTGCCTTCCGCTTCGGGGTTGGCTCAGGGGTGTGGGCAAAACGAAGGCTTTCTCTGAGAGGGATAAGGGAGATCGCTGAGAGGGATCATCTCCGTGTCGCTGTCTTTCCCTGTCATACTGACATGCAACCATGGAACCCCCCTCCCCACGTCTGATCGCTGCCAGACAGACACAAACCACTCTCCGGAGACACGGCACGAAGACACACACGTATGACATACACGTCCACCATCACCAGCACCACCTCAGGATCATCATCAAGCAGGTCTACATACCCAACTACCCATATACAGTGGCCCACTTTGCGAATTACCTACTATGCCAGTCTATGCCGGCCGCTGCAAGTGGAGGCTTCGGCGTCCCGAAGGTGGGCGTGCAGCAACCTGTTGAGCACAAACGAGCTAAGGGGGGGGGGCAGACCATTTTCTAATGGGCGAGAGGTATTAGGGGGATGCAATGCTTCCCTTTTACGAATGCACCATGAGCGTGTGTGCCACCCTCCTCTCTACTTCAATGTGGATCGAAAGCAAAGAAAAATGAGATGCAGAAACGACTGCATACAACTGTGAGGGCACATTCCTGCATGCGTCTGTGCCGATGGTTCAAAGATGACCCCTTTCTCTCTTCTGTACGCTCTTCTGGTTATTGCCCACCGACGTCCGCATCTTCTCTGTTTATTTCGTATTATTATGATGCTTTTTTCTGCCATCTTCCGTGCTCGGGGGCACCTCCTGGGGCGCTTCTCGGGTACACGGATTCAAGATGGCGCGCTCAGCTCGAGCAGGAGAGACGGAACACACATGATACGTTGCGGCAGATGAGTAGTCGCTAAATCCCCTTGCACGTCTGCGTCTTTTTGAAGGTCTCACTATACATATATATATACTTTCTCTGGCATGAGCTTTATCAGCGAGGCTGCCTACTCGTCCCCCGAGTACACACACTGCATTTGCGATTCCCGCTTTCGCCACAACGTCTACGAGCCTGAGGCCGACACATTTCTTTTTCTCGAGGCTCTCGACAAAGATGCCGAACTTCTCCGGTCGCTGAAACCGGACCGCTGCGTGGAGATCGGGTGCGGCTCCGGCACCGTCATCACACATCTCAGGTGCCTTCTACTGTTGACTGTCGCATCAGCCGTAGTCACCGAAGAGGGTGATTCCGTTTTGCCGGAGCCACGCGATGGTGGGAGTGGCACCCACAGCGCTGTTGGCGGACCAATGTTCTGTGCCGTTGATGTGAACCCGCTGGCGCTCGAGGCCACCGCGATCACCTGGACGGAAACCCTTCTCAGATATTTTAGAGCGACCGTTCTGACTAACTTCTACGATCGCATGTTTCACAGCGCCGTTCCAAACTCGCTTGCTGCCCCAGTGGTGCTTTCATCGGAAGGAGCCGCGCCGCCATCGCCACGTGTGAACGCCAATGACACAGCGTCTTCTGCGCTGTTAGCTTCGACCTTCTGCCTTCATCGCTTCCACGGCGACCTCTTTCGAGCGCTCTCTCACGCGAACTCAGCGACCGTACTGTTTGACGTTGTTCTCTTCAATCCGCCGTACGTCCCCACCTCGCTCGAGGAGTTGCAGGATGCGATAACCCAAAGGGATGTCATCACCACAGCGTGGTGTGGCGGGCCACGAGGACGTGTGGTGCTCGACCGGTTCCTTCTCCAGCTGCCCTCTTTTCTTTCGCGGCGAGGTGTATGCTATGTGGTCCTTCTCAAGGAAAACGACGTGGCAGATGTGGTGGCGTTTGCGCAGGCTTCCTTTCGCGCACATCTGCGTTGCGGCGGAACGGAGGCTATCCAGGACGATGAAGACGTGCTGGAGACCTCGGAGGTCGCGGCACGCTACACAGGCGAACATTTAAGTGTGCACCGGCTGCGCTACCTCCCCAGATTTCAAACCCCATGAAGGGCACGCACGGGCACGTGCGCCACGGCGCATCCTCCTGCTCTGGTATGTGTCCCCTTTCCAACCGCCTTTCAGTGACGCAAGCAGAAAGGCTGAGAAACGCGAAGCCGTTTTGAACGTTTTCGTGTGCGTATGTGGGGCTTCCCTTTTTTCGTTTCCGCGTTAATTTCCGCCTATCCGCGTGCACACGATACAGAAGGATGTGCAACGCCAGCGGACACATTCGAAAACTAATAAGGCAGGATCGATCTACGCCGTGACACATCCATGGCTTAACCACAGTGGCGCCTCTCTTAGCACGCTTCTACACACACTGTTGCATCACCAGGCGTTCTGCTCACAGGAACTCGCGCACGCGCTGCGTGTTCGATGGGGAATTCTTTTTCCCACTGCATCATCTACCTACTGGACATGACTTCTTTATGTGAGAAGTACACATGTGTTCTGTACGCGCGCATCGAAATGCATGAAAGTATCACCCGTGGTGCGTGTCTGTCTATCTGCAGTATATTGTTCTGGAGGTCAACAGGCATCGCTACTGGTGTTCATGGAGACGCAAAGGTAGCGCACAAAATCGTACTAGAAAACATGGAGCCGATGAGAGATTCTTACGAAAGAGAAATGGGGCACACCGCACATGTCCCTGCTGACCCCGCAACTATCCCCCTTCACTCCCCGTCGTGTGCCCGCATACGCATTCACGAACGTACACGGTAGGTGACGCACGTTTGTCCCCTTAACCCACAAAAATACTCTAACAAAGCTTCTGCTGGAGCTCTCTTCGCAGATCTACGTATCCATGCGAGAGATTGTCGCCACGGACCCGCCGTTCACCTGCACGCCGGCGCTTGTTCTAATTGTGTCAGAGCCGAAGCACGCGCAGAGGCTGCTGCGGGCCGCAAATGTGCACCTTCCTATCAGCGACACCGCGGGTGGGCATTTGAAGCGACTGCGGCCGCGCCGTTGCGTAACACTGTCGCCACTCGCAGCGACTCAATGTGTACCAACTGGCGCTCCATCCTCTAGCTTGGAGCTTCTTCTTGCACTCCAGCCACGAGAAAGATGCGGTGCGGCGCGCACGGTATCGGTGTTGGCTAGCAATACTTCTTCATTTGACACGATCAGCAGGACAGGCGCCGATTGTAGTGCCGCGGACAGTAGCAGTGCTGCCTCGAAGCACCGGTTTTGGTGGCCTTTGACTCATGAAGCGGAGTCACTGAATGCTGAAGAGGTGCTGAGGCTTCTCTCCAGCGATCCCGAGACAACCTCGAAAGTGGCACCGTTTTGTGCGTTCCTAGAGACAGCCGCTGCCGTGACCACAGGCAACGCCGAATCATGCGCCATGTGCGAGAAAACGATCGGCATGCGTGGTCGTAATGACGCCACAGAAAGCTGTACTCCAACGTCAAGTCCGTCTCGCGTACGGGATGACACTGCGCTTTTCTCTCAGGCTTCTGCTACTCCTTGTAGGCCGCTTGGCTTTCAAATTGTCTCCGTTCCAGCGACGGCGCCGAGGTTCGATCCCGCGGAATGGGCGAGCGCCAATCACGTGTGGCCGCTCGCTGTGCCCCGGCCTCATGCTCCGACTCTGCCATCCGCTGTGTGGACAGCAGAAGTCTGCGAGAAAATGGTGAAGCATGTTTTTCCTCTGTGCCGTGGTCTGCGCCGTGCCTGCGATGCTCGAGATCAATATGTGCATGCAAGCAGGCTTTCTTTGGAGAAAGGGGTGGAGCAGTCCTTCAAAGCTACGTCTTCGCCGAAAATGAGTGAGGCTGAAGAGACGGTCATCGGGGGAACGGAGCCACATGGGCTGCTCGATATTGTGGCAGTTGTGATCGATCCTTCCACAGGGCGTGTTGTGGCGACGAGTTGTGGCTGCACATCTATGCGAGTGGACAATCCTATTGCCATAGCGCCGTACTGCGGTATTTTCACAGAAGCTCCCTGCGGCGAGCACACTGGTTCATGGAAGCAGCAGCGTAGAACAGCACCGCAGCAGCCATGCCTGATCCTTGAACACCCCGTGATGTACGCGTTGAAGCAGCTTGCCGCAGTGCAGCAGCAGCAAGAACACCAGCGGCAGACGATGCAGCCTTCCAGCACCATGGTCGAGGTCTCCACCACTCCTGGGAGCTTGGCGACCGGGCCATCCGGTGCGGTCACTGTTGAAGGTGCGCGCCACGTGAACAGCTCCCTTCCATATCTGGCGAATGGGCTGGATCTCTACGTGACACATGAGCCCTGTGTCATGTGTGCCATGGCGCTGGTGCACAGCCGCATCCAGCGCGTTTTTTTTCTCTTCCGCAACGAGGTGCACGGTGGTCTTGGTGGCCGCTATCACGTGCATTCGATGGCCTCGCTCAATCACCACTTCAGTGCGTACGAGTGTACGGAGGCGGCGAAGCTGTACCCAAAGTTATAGCACCGCAGCTTGAAAAGCGAGGGAGAATATGCGCATGCGCTTGTATGGGTATCTGTGCGTCCTGCTGCGGTGATGTAAGTGTTGATCCGATGCGCGGCTCTGCCGTTGTGATCGGGAGCGTTCACGGCAATCTCTTCACACATATTCGACTGAAACCGATGCGCACTGGCATACCTTGCTAGAAGGACGGAGCGGCTCTCTTGCACGACATGCGTGTGTGTGTGCGTGTGTGTGTGTTTTCATGTCACAGGATGAAGCTCACGCCTCGGCGGTGGTACCGCGTCCACTGCGGAAGTTTTTGACATTGTGCTCTGGACAGTGGCTGTTGCAGCGTGTGTGACGTTGTAAGGAGGTGAGAGCTGGATGTGTGTGTGTGTGTGTGGCGTATGCGCACAGCTCCTGCCTTTCGCGTTTCCTTGCCACTCGCCCGAGGACAGCTGTCTATATCTTGACCTCCCTCTATACCTTCCCCCTTATTATTACTTGTTCTCGGATCACTCACATCACCACCGAGGCACTTTATTCGCAACGCACACCCGCTCCAGCGTTTCTTCAGCTTTGCACGTGACGCAAAAAAAAAAAAAATCACACACACACACACACACACACACACACATACACACACACACGTGCGTGAGCTGCAGCGATAAAGTTTCGTGTGGGCCTATCGCTTCTTAGCGCAACACGGAGGGAACACGCACAGATATAGGTAGCCGTTTATCAATGTCGTTGCATGTGCGTCTGCGTCGCCCCGTGTTTTTCGACTGAGTGTTGTCCTCCTTTCATGTGCAGCTGCTTTCATTAGGGCCTGACACTTAACCTTCCCTTCCCCTCTGCGCGTGGCTGATTTTTTTTCTTTTTTTGGCGTGTGTGCTGGGCCCTCTCATCATCGCTTCGTTGTACTGTTGCGCCTCCCTTTTGCATGCATCGAATATTCTCCTTGTCCTCGATTCGACTCGCCCCATCACCCGCTCTGACGCACGCACGCATTACCGTTGCTGAACACACAAGCCCAGGGCGGCAGAAGCAAACAAAATCACAGAGAAAGGGGCAGCACAGCAGACGTCAAGTCTGCCACCGTGCCGGCGGAGGAGCTGAGGGAGCTATGTGGAGCGATTGTGCCTATGCGCTGTGTACTTGTTTTTATCGAAAGGCCAAAAAAGGTCAATGGCCGACCATCTTCGACTACCACGTTTGATCAATGTGTGTGGTGGCGTAAGCGCCCGATGGGCGCATCGGTGTTGGGCGTGTGATGCTCACAGCATGTGATAGGAAGCCTGCTCTCTTGATCGCCGTGACCCTCGGGTGCCGTGTTCCAGGCGCCGGCGCGGCATTGGCGAAGCACGCCACGTAGGCCACTCGTGCGTGCGTCGAGGGGTTCCATGCGCTAAGCAATGAACCTGTTTCAGATCAGGCGGAGTGGTGTTCGACTCGAATGCAATGGCAGAGAGTGGACGCGCTGAAGAGAAAAGCAAGGGCACAGGAAAGATCTCGGTGCGTCCCGAATGCAGCTTATCACTTTGCATAGCGAACTTACGATGGCACACGCGCGTTCGCGCAGTGCCGAGCCTAATAAAGGCAAATTGACAGGGTAAAGCGTGTACACATGACGAGGACGACCTTCCTGGCATTTGTCAGCCGTTGCCAATACTGCACCGCGTTTTACAAATGCTTTACCGCTGCCAGGGGTGCCATGGGGCTCTATTGTGAAGCACCACCTCGCTTTTTTTTCTGTTCTTGCAAGGTGCGCATTTTTTGCTTTCTCCTCTATTTCCTTTTCTCTCGGCGGCTACTGTTCGCTTTTGCCGCCTGCAGTGTCTCTGTTGAACACAACCTCCTTCTCCTAACAGAATACGCGTCGATGCACAAGAGCGTACGCAAACACACATGCACACACCGTCACGAAAGACTTGTGGAGCTTGTATACTCAATGATAACCGATTAAGGGGACGATAACCAGCGAGTGAAGCCAACCAACTTCGAAAGGCTGACGCCTGTGTATGAAAAGTGCCTACTTTACTGTGCATAGCGCATCCTCCAGACTGTCTCATACACGCACACCATTAGTGCGGCTGAGGCACAACACGGCTTAACCACTTGCGTATCTGCGCTTGCTGCCTCACTGAGTGAGAAGGCTGGCGTTGAAGTGCCCGAAGTATCACGTCAGACTTACTGGCACGCTTTTCGCCCCACCCCTCTTTTTTATTTATTTACGTGCGGCACTTTGAAACGGATTATGGTGGGAGACGGCTTGTACTACCTTTGCTACTGCCTTTTTCTCAGCGAACTACGACCCTTCGCCCACTCGTCTGCCATAGCCTGTGAATAATGATGCCTTTGGTTCTTCTTTCCACCTCTCGTGGTAGAGATGCAAATGCCAAGTCACTAGTTTCGTACCTGATTCGATCCGTGTTGGCGCCGATCGCAAACAAAACTGCTGCCGCGGAGGGTAGCTCGTCGGCGGCGTCAGAGCCGATTAAATACCGCTGCTCAAGCACAGAGCTGCAGTGTGGCTACGGCGGCGGTGTAGACGTGTATCTTGCTATTCACAATCAGCACCGCAGCACCTTCCTCGAGCATAGTGTACACCTGTACAGTGCAGCCCTCGAAGTATGTCCGCAGCTCTCCATTAACATCATTCCTGTCATAGGCACAGCAGGGATGGGGACGCGTGACATAGCAAACCAGGAAGAAACTTGCGGTTCTGCAGCCGCCTCTTCACCCTCTGCGCTATCAAAGCAGCAGCAGCAGCTCAATGGAACGGAGTGCGGTGGTAGCGATGTCATCCACGTGTACGACGACGTTGCAGAAGTACTGCGGAAGTGGAGGTTGGTGGACCAAAACTGCATGGGCGATGAGGAAGGATTCCAGCCACACTATCAGTACGTCGCTGTCGGCGGTACATTTGACCACCTTCATTCCGGTCACAAAGTTCTCCTTTCGACTGCCGCTCTGCACACAATGCAGAAGTTGCGAGTTGGTGTGACGGATACGTCACTCTTGACACAGAAGAAGTTTGCAGAATCACTGCAATCAATTGAGCTGCGCATGGAGAACGTGGCAAAGTTCCTACACAAGATGCGGCCGGACATTGAGCTGGAGCTTGAGCCGATCTCGGAGATCAGTGGTGGAACAGCGAGCATCCCCGACGTCGAGGCGCTGGTGGTATCACCAGAGACGGCGAAGTCGCTTGTGATCATCAACGAGATGCGTGCCGCAAACGGCGGCTTCGCGCCGATGGTGGGAATTTCGATTCCACTGGTGGAATCGCCCAGCGGCGAGTCAATCAGCTCCACCTCACTGCGGAGGCGCCAGACGCAGGCTGATTAAGATTGCGGTCGAAGATAGCCAAGGGGGAGGAGAGCAGGGCAACGCGCATGTGAGAGCTTCTGTTCCTGGAAGCAACATCGTTCGATGTCAACGCCGACTCCAGAAGTGGGAGAGTGTGAAAACAGATGGTGCCTGCTCGAGCGACGACAACTAAAGGGGGAAATCCCATGAGCAGTGCAGAGGGTCGTCTGTTTCGCTCCATCAAGCAGAAGGACATAGGGCTCTCAAGGAGGCAGAGTAGGAGGGGTCGGTGGGGGGGGTAGGTGAGGCGACATGAATCGCACAAAGAAAAAAAATACACAGGATATGCGTGTGTGTGTAAGTGTGACGGGCCTGCGGTCAATGCTCACTTTGCTTCCGCCCCTTTCTTATGCCTCCATCGTGGCTATCTTGCCTGAGCGGACTCCTCAGACATTCCTTTGCTAGCTCGTCTTTTAGCGTTCAAATCCTTCATGACGAGGGGCACGTCTGAGTGCTTCGTATCTCAGGGTCCGCTGCATCCTGTCCGTTCCCTGTAAGGGAGGAAGCTAGGCAGCTCCACCCTATACTTGCCAATGCCAAGCCACCGCTGGTCATGGCAGGGTCAAGCATGTACGGCGTAGGGGAGATCAGAGCGATGAACCACTACGAATGTCGGCGGTGAGGTCCTCGATGGCGCTGCATCGGATCACCTTGCCACAGCGAGCACGCTTGCAGTCATCCATATGATTAGGCAGACTGACAGCGTGACTCGCACACATCCCACCCCGGGACCTGACTGCCTAGTGGTGCGGGGCGCCTGAGTGCCACCCTGGTGGATGCACGCTGTGGGGACCGGCACGATGAGGGAGCAGCTTTGAGGCGACCTGCGAGGAAACAGTGGCAGGCAGCGCTTGAGGCAGACACCGTTCTCGGATGGGCGAGTGGGCGCATTGCTGTAGCACGTGTGTGCCACGCTGCTTCGCACCGCGCGATGGTGCCTGTGAGGGGGTGGAGTTAGGCCAGGGCGGCGCTTACCTCATGCTTTTACGGTATAGGCATGAGAACACGTTGGAGTCGGGGACTCTTTTTTTTGTTTTGGTGTCCAGTCAAGCTGAGCATGTAATGAGCTGTGATGGCTCTCCTCGTCTAGTCGGCGCTTTGTGCCGAAGTACAGCGTATACACACCGAAGCCCTGTGCTTCGGCCAGTAAACCGACACACACACACACACACACACACACAGGAGACGGATACAGATATGCCTGCATAGAGAGGCCCCCGTACATTTGGACGCGCACGGGCTCGCTCTCTGCGTTGCCTGTATGGGAATTTCCGCACGCCTCTATGCATATGAGCTGCACCTTTCTGCGGTGGTGTTAATTTTGGTCAGTGCTGTGGTATCTATCTCGTGCTTCGGTGTGTACATCGTATTTGTTTGCTTGTGCGTCGTTCGGTGCTGGTATTCTGCACGTGCGCTACACCGGATGCAGGCTCCTCATATCGTATATTGTAGGTGTTCCCGGGTTAGGGTATGTGGGGAGGGGGCGTGTGCTGCCTCTCCCTTTATCATTACCACTGTTTTCGTGAACCAGTTATTGACGGTGCCGGTGTTGGGTGGTGGTGGTGGTGTTAAGGGACCAAGGTGAGTAGAGACGCTCATATGTTGGCTCTGTTGCGTTTAACCTCGCACACGCGGTTCTTCGGACATGACGGCACGGCGCGACATGGAGCAGGAAAGAAACGGTCGCGTTTTGTTGCCCCAGTCCATTCTATGACTTTATTCCACCTTGACAATGCTGCTTCTTCCCGTTTTCGCTTTCGGTGCGCGTGGGCCCTCGCTGAACTTGTGGCACCTTCTTGCTTACTTTTACTACAACACATGCTTTTCTACTACGTCCCCCACCGCCCACCCCCACTTTCCCGTTCACGTTTCCACCGGATGTGACCGGAACATCGAAGGGCAGGCGGCATCGAACCCTTGCCAGTGCAAGCGAACTCGTTGTTCACTCGCATCTGTATTATTGTCGGAGGACAGGATGCACTTTAGTCTCGTCAAGAGGGTCTCGACGTCAGCGGCGCAGCTGCACACAGTCTAGCAGTCCCATCGACTGGGACGAACACATGCCCTCGCCAAGGAACTCGATGTAAGCTCCTCTCGCTCGCTTCTCTCTTTTCTCTCACACACACGCGTGCGAAGGAAAGATCGGTGGTCATCTGTTTGGATCCTGAGTACGTGCTGTGGGTGGGGCTGCCTGCTTCGGTCGTGTACTCATGTGCGCTTTTGGGTTTGTCGCCCCTGCGAACTTTTCGCCTCTCGCGATTTTTGCCAATGCCTCATTTCTTCGCTGCAAGACGGGAGGGGGAGCAGATGCTGGGACAGGATGGTGACTCGGCTGGAGCGGCTCAGTTTTCTGAGGCCCCTCTTCGCTTTGCTTTATCATCTAATGGTTGAGGGCTACAATCGCCTAGGAGCCGGCTTGCATCAGGGTTGAAGGTTGGGGCTTGTGATGGTCGTGCCGGATGGATGGCGCACTCTGTTGCACGTGCTTGCTTTGTCTATGTGGGCAGTTTGCAGCTGTGAAGGAATGCAACTGAATGTTTGGCTTCTCTTGCGTAAGGTACACCGACACACACAAACACACAAACACACACACACACACACAAACACACACGACGGACAGGGCATGATGCGTTGACATTGACATAGCAATTTGCGATTGACTCACTTCGTGATCATGATACCATGATTTACCTTCTGATGCCCCGGCTTGATGTTTGTGCATGTGTGTGTATGTGTGCGTGTGAGTAGATGTGTGACAACGCTGCCGCTCCCCACTCAGGAGGTGTAAGGCTGTGTCTCTTCCTTTGCTGCGGGGACTTCAGGGCTATACGTTTCTTTTCCAAGCGAAGAGGGCTTCGCGTGTGAAGCAGCCTCGGAATCCCATTGCCAGCGAGAAGAGGGCTCCCAGCGCTGTGTTGGCGTGTGCCGCATCGGCTGACTCTGTGATAACGAAGTGTTTCAAGCACAAATTGGGACAACGACGGACGACCAATAAGAAGAGGAACGTACATCATGAGATGACCTTCCGGTGTGTACGTTTTTCAGGTGCGTGCATACTACTACTCCGGGTAACCGAGCATCGATGACGCTCACACGCATCGGGGATCAAACAAGCATTTCCTGCTGTATTGTGCGTGAGCGGACCATCTCTTCCCTTTCGCTTGCGCCGTCGCCCCGGCGCTGGGGTGACGAAGGAAATGCCGCGGAGGGCCTAGGATAATACGCGCTTTCCTCACCCTCTACCTGCTTATTCTCTCGTCGCCTTTTTTGGTCCTTTACTGGATTACTGACTCGCTGCCATTTGGCCTCCACTGATGGACTCTCACCCACACCCGGATTATCTGTGCAGGACTCTTTAACATGTCCTCCGTGAAACACCCTCAGCCAAGGCTACCATCGGCACGGGTGGCATCGCCTCCGATGGATGAGGCGGTCGGTACGCTGCATCTTCTGCGGTTTGCCTACACCTATATGACAGGCCAGCAACGCGTCATACTTGCTTCCGGCCTCCTCATGGCTTGTGCGATTCTTCTGAGCATTTCGATTCCTGCCCTCGCCGAAGAGATAGTGTCGTACGGCATGAGGACGATGACAAAGACATCAGACGGTATCTTGCACACTGTGGCGAACTCTAGCGCCACATCACTGGAGACAGCAACAGAGACGTTTGGAGCTGGGATGTCTGAAGACGGTGCAGGTGCTGGGACGGATCAGCTATCTTTCCTAGGTCTTGGTTCGCTCAGTGAGCGCATCTTCAAGCCACTGCTTCCAATTTTTTTTGCCGTGCTGCGTGGTGCCTTTGCGGTCAACGACGATGCTGAACCTGCGGCGTCGCCATCCCCGTACGTCGAGGGGATCCTCTGCCGCAGTCTCCTCATGTCCACGGCGATCATTTGCTACCATCTCACTTCCCTGCTCGCCCACCTTGCCGCGTACTACGCCGGATCGGGGGCGCAAAATGCCTTGACGAGGGATAGCGTGGAGCGTATACTGCATACACCACACCCCGAGCGAGTCGCAATCGTGAATGCGGTGAAACTGGCGCAGCTCATCACAGCCAGTGGACGGGCCTTGAGCGACACCACGGGCGAGCTTCTTACAAACGTGTTTTCGCACGTGTTGTATATTGTGGGCTTCTTTGCCGTCATGCTCTTCCTCTCCTATCAACTCACCCTGACCATTCTAGTCGGTGTAGTGATAATTCAGTGCCTGTTCTTTTTTCAAGGGATCTCGTTGCACCGCCAGGGCAGCCACGTAACGGAAGAGGAGGCGAGCGTGCAGGCCTACATAGCGAACATCCTGCAGCGTAGTCAGACGGTGCTCGTCTTCGGTTGCAGCGATTTCGTTCTGGACCGCATGGCGGACCGATCGTCTCAGCTGTGGCGGCTGACAAACCGCCTCAACCGCAGCATCCATGGCTACGCCGCCGTCAGCTCCGGCCTTACCCGTCTGATCCTGGTCGTGGCGCTCGGGCTGTCGAACTATTACCAGCAGAAGGGTCAGCTTAACATGCGACACACAATCTTGTATTTTGCGTGTTTCCAATCGTTCGTAAACACACTTGCCTCACTTTCGTCGGCAGTGAGCCAGCTGCGCGCCACGCTCGGGCGTCTGAAGACGTTGGATGCTATTCTGCGCTGGTACTCAGAGCCGCTCGCGGTCACCGCGGGAGAGGGCTGCACGGGGGCCTCGGAGGTGGCCGTGGTGGAGGTCCAGGAGTCCGCTAGTGCAGAGGTAGCTCTGGACCATGCCAGCTTTTCATATCCGACGGTGCCGGCATTCTTCAGTGAGATCGGTGGTGTCTCTGGTGCGAGCGACGCCGTTGCCTCGTTGGAGAAGCAGCTGGGCACCACAATGAGCAGTCTGCATAATAACGGCGTGTCACAGGTGAGCTTGTCGGCTCTTGTTGGGGGCATCACAGTTCTTTACGGCCCTAGCGGCTCTGGGAAGAGCACTTGTCTGCGGCTGCTGTGTGGTCTGGTGCGGCCTCACTCAGGCACGGTGCGCACACAGCGTCGAGCGGTGCTGTTGGAGCAGCAGCACGCCATTTTTATCGGCACGGTAGCGGAGAACATCTTACTCACCAATCTATCGAGCTTTGCCGGTAGTGCGACTGAAGCGAGTGTGCTAAAACCCGCACTACCATCTAGCAGCGATTCCCAGTTGCCCACGGTTGCAGCGACTTTCGCGGAGCTGCATCGGCGCGTCACGGAGGCGACGGCTAAGAGCGGCTGCGCAAATTTCCTGAGCAACCCGTTCAGCACCTTCATCGAGAGTGTCGACCACCCGCAGTTTAGCGGTGGTCAACTGCAGCGCATTGTCCTGGCTCGAATGTTGGCGCGGTCGGACGACTACTCGCTTGTTCTCTTAGATGAACCTACCACTGGACTTGACCAGAGCGCCGTGGAAGTTCTTCTGGAGGCCATCAGGGCGCTGCGGGACACTCATCACAAGACGGTTCTCATATCGACTCATGATCACCGTGTGGCGGAGGTGGCGGACAAAGTCATTGATCTATCGGTGAGCGCAGCAGAGGCAGGCGGAGGACACCCTGGCAAGTACCCCTCTCGACAGTGCTGAGACCTGTGCAAATGAATCAGATGCGACACACCAGCACACGCGCACAGGGGAAAGTACAGAGATGTTGAAAGCTCCGCGTCGTTTTTGTCACGCTGCAGCTGTCGAACAGGAGCGTCGTGGAACAGCAAAGAGATGATCGGACCCCCGCTTTCCTGCGCTCCACAGGGGCATTTTCCTCTTTGGATTCTCTCTAAAAGATAGTACGCGGCTCTTGCCGGTGTGAGTACACCCTTATGGTCGTTGCTGGTGCTCGTGGACGGCGGTGGCTTTCCATGGATACCTCGCTCAGCTCAACCAGGATGACGTCTGCACGTTGAACACCAATGCCTTACCTTGCGTCTTGCTCATGAATTTCTCCGTGTGCTCTTATCGTGTTTCCCACGCTTCCTCCTCTCCCTCTCTCCTTCTCTGCTCCTCTCTCTCGTTCCTGCTACGGATTCCTGACGCTGTTCACGTGAGCGCGGCATGTGTAGCATCTCCCTTAGCGCCATCGTTCATGTACACGCTGTCATAGCGTGTGCCGCCAATCGAGGTGTCACAGCGAGTTCAATTTTTCTAAGGAGTCATTGAAACCAAGCTTGTCCGCGCCATATCCATTTCCGTGGTGGCCTCGAGGTTGAAATAGGCGCACGTAAAGCACGCTATCGCGAACCATGCGTCTCACTGCGGGCAAGATTTACTTTTGGGGCTCGGCGGGCATCATCTTCCTCACTGTGTGGAATCGCTACTCCACTGCCCAGCTGCGCACCGTCGTGGATAGCTTGAAGGAGGAGCGGATGCGAGAGGCAGAGCGGTTGCGTCAGCATCAACCGGGCGGCCAGGGTGAGATCAGCGGTGCCTCCATGATGACGTCGGCCTCGCCGATGCCGAAACATTTCAATCCGTACTACAAGCAACAAGAAATGGAGAGCGCCTCCACAGATAAATAAGCTGCAAAAGTCAACTGGTACGTCTGTAGGTATTGTTGTCGGTTGAGTGGGTGGCACCGTGGTCTGTGCAGAGGGGTGGGGGTGGGGTGATCCTGCCAGTGTGCGTAGTAGCAAGGCAGGCTCATCCAGCTCTTTTCAGTTCCTTTTTTTTTCTTCTGTGAGTTCCCATTGATGATGTCTCACCTTTTCACGACAGTGTGTGTTTTTCATGACGAGGGGCACGTCTGAGTGCTTCGTATCTCAGGGTCCGCTGCATCCTGTCCGTTCCCTGTAAGGGAGGAATCTAGGCAGCTCCACCCTATACTTGCCAATGCCAAGCCACCGCTGGTCATGGCAGGGTCAAGCATGTACGGCGTAGGGGAGATCAGAGCGATGAACCACTACGAATGTCGGCGGTGAGGTCCTCGATGGCGCTGCATCGGATCACCTTGCCACAGCGAGCACGCTTGCAGTCATCCATATGATTAGGCAGACTGACAGCGTGACTCGCACACATCCCACCCCGGGACCTGACTGCCTAGTGGTGCGGGGCGCCTGAGTGCCACCCTGGTGGATGCACGCTGTGGGGACCGGCACGATGAGGGAGCAGCTTTGAGGCGACCTGCGAGGAAACAGTGGCAGGCAGCGCTTGAGGCAGACACCGTTCTCGGATGGGCGAGTGGGCGCATTGCTGTAGCACGTGTGTGCCACGCTGCTTCGCACCGCGCGATGGTGCCTGTGAGGGGGTGGAGTTAGGCCAGGGCGGCGCTTACCTCATGCTTTTACGGCAGAAGCATGAGAACACGTTGAATGCGGGAAAGTGACATCTGGGCTGTGTGCGTGTGGACGCGTGTGAGTGACCTTGGTGCAGCGGTACCCAAGGTAGGGGGTCGATAAGGTGATTATGATGATGCTCACTTTTTTTTCTGTGTCTCGTGTTGATTGCTATTATGCTTTTTTTTTTTGGCGGCAGAGACCTTTTCTCGTCGAGCTGTAATGCGCACGTGCTCAGCAGACTGTAGGCTGTTCATAAGGAAAAGGGAAAGGCTGTAAGGGGAAAACAAGAAGCAGTTGAAAATGGCTGGCGAATGCCGCTCCTTATTTCCAGCATCTTGCTTGGCGGTGTAACGCTGCTTTGTTGTGTACTTCTCCGCATCACTGCGGCCGAACGATGCTCTTTCATCGTTGTTCTTTTCCGTGTGTGCACGTGCGTGGCGCACAGGTCACTGCACAGCGTGATGTTTGTTGCTGCCTTCCCCACTGTCTCTGCGCTTTTCCATCTCCTGGTCTCTGCTCACCAACCACACCGCATGTAAGCCGAGCGTCTGCCTGTGTGAGTGATCGTTGTTCGTTTGGGTGCTCGTGGGCAAGAACGTATTCTTAGGAGCGCTCACGCGCTTTTAAAGGTGTTGGCGCAACGCGCAGCGTGAGAAACTTTCACGTCTACTCCCTGGCGATCGCTGAATACACGGCAAGGAGACAATGCGAGAGGCTCCGTTCGCCGCCGGGCACGCACCCCGTCAGCGGTCCACGCAGCCCTGCTACGGTGGTGGCTTGATTCAAACGCTACATGAACGTCCCCTGCGTCCTGGCTTTGGTGTATCTACACATGTACAGAGAAGGCCACCGAAGCCCGTGAGGGCACGCGGGGGCACTGCAACCAAGAAGACGGCCTTGCCACCTGCAGTGGCATCCGGCGGTACTACGGTCAGTGTTGCCAACTCCACCGCAGCGCCTGACAAGTTGTTGACACTGGAGACGTCGACTGCTTCTCCGGCGCCTTCCGCATACACGAGTGCTGCGCTGCTGGCTAGATACACGGGCAAACGAAATATTGTGCAGAAGGCGGCCGAACTCTCCAAGCGCATGCACTTTCAGGTGCAGGATGTGGCACAGATGGAGGAGGAGCAGCGGCTGCTGTCGCAGGCATACCGTGGCCGGCAAAAAATTTTGGAGCAGCCACAGCAACTGCTTCAGCAGGCACAGGTGAACCAAAGAGGTACATGTGGCTTTAATGACGATGAAACGGGGGGCGAGAAGGTGACTTCCAAGACAAGGGGAGACATTTCTGGTGACTCGTCATCTAAAACCGACGATCCCTCTCATCCAGCGTCACCAGGCAATACTACTGAGGCATCACCCAATGATATGAACAAACCTGCACTGCCCTCAGATGCCCATACCGGGCTCGTGTTCGCGGGCACGTTGAACATTAAGAACTACTTACAGCAAGAAGCCGAGGAGAAGAGAGACACCCTGATGAAGATGCGCGGGATACAGCAACTGATCCTGGAGCTCAGCGAGGGGGGCACCACCGATGAGGGGCGGCGCCTGGCCCAACAGAGCGACTCGACCTCCCTCAAGGAGGCAGAAGGGGTCTCTCAGACGCCCGCGGATGATGATGTTAGTGACTCAGCGAAGGATGACAATGCCAACGGGCATCCTCCCTCTTCAGCGGAGAAAAAGAATGTAGATATGATCCAAGAGCTGCGGTCAACCTTGAAAGAGATGCTGAATGTGAACCATGCTTCTCTTGCGCCCCAGTACTCGACGATTGGCGGACGCGTCGTGTGCTCCATTTCAGCGACGAAACTGCTAGGGTCGACGTGGATTGAGCAGGATGCGACCTACCGTCCCCTTGAACCCTTGCAAATGTTCAGCACGAACGCCTTTGCTCTTACACTGGAGTACCTCAGCAACAGCATCGCCTGCATCGCACATATTGCGGATGAAGTGTGTGTCGCGACAACCTTGCGCTCACGCACGGATCCAGTGCTGCTGCTCCCTTACCTTGAATCACTGCAGAAGTGGGTGGCACAGGCCGACCGCTGTCTTGAGACGACACAGCGGCATCTCCGTCACTTTCAGTCGGGAGAAGCAGCTTTAATTGAGGGTGGTGCGTACGAAGTGAATAGCCTGCGGGAGCAGACTCTCCTTTTGAGAGAATCGCTAACTGCGCACGAGCAAAAGGTGAAGGCAGCAGAGGAGGCAAAGATATCAGTGCTGAATCGTTTTTGTGAGGTTATCCGGCGCTGCTACCTCTGGGAGGTGTACCTACTTCACCGCAGCGACACTGCCCACAGTGATGGTGTTTCTTGGCTGTCGAGCTCTCTGGAGAGAATAGGCAGTGAGGCGGCGCTAACACACCTCTCATATCCTAGCGTGAAAATGTTGGGGTCGACGCTCGTGCGCTCGGGATCGAATGTGGATGCAGCTGGGATGATGACACCTAATGACAGTTTCAGTATGTCATTTCCATACACAACAGTTTCTCCAGCGTGCGCTGACGCTGGCCTCACCGCTTCTACGATGGAGGAGGCCTTTGCGCCGACCAAAGCTATCGCGTCACGCCCTTCGTCTAGATTTCGGAACCCTCGCAGTGGAAGCGCGCACAATTCCAGATTTAGAAGTAATGCTGCGTCAAAGCTGCTTGCTACTTCGTCGAAACAAACGCCATTTCAGCAGACCATTTCCATTCACGCGTGTGGTCTTCAGCCCCTGACGTCCTCATCGCTGCAGCTTCTTGAGCAGCGCGTTGCACGCTCATGGTGCAACCCGTACGCCCGCAAGAAGTACCTATGCCAGTGTGCGCAGCAGCAGACTGAGCAACAGCAGCTAGGAGAACGTTCCGCAGAAAAAAATCAGTCTATGTTTCGTATGGGCGCCGCGGTATCGGAAGACCTGGTGAACAGTGCTCACAATCCGGCTTCTGAGGCAGCGCCGGCGCCGACCTCACGCAGAACCAGCCCCGTCTCTTTCAACTTGGCTCACAGCGATCCATCCGCTTGCGCAGTCACGGATGCCACCGCCACAGCGGGTGATGCGACTGGCGGAGACTCGCTTACGCGGCTGGGGCTGAACACTGACATTAGTCACAACAGCTTCGTTTCAGAGGCAAAGTGCAGGGCCAGGCGTGCCATTGATTTAATCTCGGGGTCGGTGGCCGGCTCGACAGCTATCTTTTCGGAGCCGGTGACGGATATGGCAGATGTGCGTACCCTTCAGCTGCTGCAGAGCTTGCAGCGTACAATACCTTCCAAAGCTGATGCTCTCCCTCGAAATAGCGCAAAAAACACAGAGAGGCGCGAAACCAACGTCGGCAGCGACGATGTAATGCCCAACCCATCGCTGCCGCAGCCGCACTATACTGATGTAACACAGGATGAGGAGCAGTGCGCTGCAACGTGGGATAGCATCCAGCAACTCAGCAGGTATCTGACGACGTGCACCACACGTCTCACGTCGCACCAGCCGTCCACAGTGCACAAGTAACTCGAGGGCGGGGAGTGCCAAAAGCCTTTTGTGGAGAGGAACACGTGGGTGAGTGTGTCGGCGCGAGACAAGGGTAGACGAATAGGGGGTGCATGGGTGGAGGAGAGAGGAGGGTACATGCGAGGGACCTTCTCGCTCCTTTCTGACTCTATGGTTTGCTCTCTCTCGCACCCGCTGCGTGGCTACCGTCTCGCTCTCTCTCGCGCTGGATAGCGGCTGCGGCGGCTGCGCTTACCTCTCGGGTACTTTATGTTGCCGTCGCTGTTTTGCGCGCTGTTTGCGTGAATCTCTTTCGTCGCCGCGGGTGTGGTGGTGGTACTGTGCGAGTAAGTGGTTCCCCCATCTCATGTAAGGCAGGAAGCGAGAGTTTCTACTGACGATGTGCAGGTCACTTGTGTGAGAGTTTCACACTTTATGCATATATATATATATATATATATATATATATATATTTGTGTGTGAGACATCCGCGTCTGGTCACTCACCCACTTGCTTTGAAACCCGGTCTCCCCACCATTGGACTGCTTTTGGAACTATGGAAACCAAAGTGCGGACGTGTATGAATACCTACAACGCAACCGAAAAAAAACTGAACGTTACCGCGAAGCGAGGAGATCTGCCGTAGCAGTGCACAAGTACACGGATCGGTGTGGGCTACTATACAAGGAGCCACCGATCGAAAGCGAATCCGTTATGCGTCTCGCTCTTGTTACAGAATATTCTCTATGGGCTGTACACTTCAGCACGCCGCCAATGGCACTGCACTGTAGATTGCCCTTTTCCCTCCCAGGCTCTTTCTAGAGGATGTTTCATGAATTTCTTCTACTTACACTTTCACTTTTGATCACCCCCCTCCACGCGCGTCCACACACCTCTCTCTCTCCATGCACACCCGTACACACGTACACGCGCCTACGTAAATGAACACCATGCCCCTGCATGGGTTTGGTATTTCCCTTTTTTCTCCCTACTTGCTCGTCGTTGAGCAAGAAAAACAGCTAACCAACAAACGGCTCAGCTCTACGAACTCTTTTTTTTTTTTTCGCGGTGCCAATATACGTGAATTCGCTACCCAGAAAAGAATTTGCCCGATTTCGTGGTTCAACTTGCCCCATCGATTTATTGCAACCGTGTGTCCCCGGCTCCCCCTCCTGTGTCCTTCTGCCCGTCGGTTCCTTTTGCGATTGCCGCCCACATATTCTTCTACTCTGCTGTGTGCGCTCTCCCATCGCACCACTCTAGTGCCGTGGCGCTTTCGGAGTATAGGCAGCGATAGGCTGTGTGTGCGCCATTGCTCTCGTTCTGTTTCCACTATACCTTTTTTTCTCCACGTTCCATTCTCAGCTCCGCCGCGTGTACGCCACAGGAATACACACACACATATATATATATATATAGTGTTGTGACTTCCCTCCCACCACTGCCTCCGTCGCTTTTCACGCTTGTTTCGGTGGGCGCGTGCTTGCGAGCTCATCCACGCATTTTCGTTCGATTCCCCGAATTTGCAATCTGCTGCAGAAAAAAAATGTCGCAGAGCAGCTACGTGTTCAAATACATCATTATTGGCGACAGCGGTGTTGGCAAGAGCTGTCTGCTGCTTCAGTTTACCGACAAGCGTTTTGAGCCGCTACACGACTTGACCATCGGCGTAGAATTTGGGGCGCGACTTATTTCCATTCAAGGCAAAAGTATCAAGCTGCAGATTTGGGATACGGCTGGACAGGAGAGTTTTCGTAGCATCACCCGTAGCTACTACCGTGGTGCTAGCGGGGCTCTGCTTGTTTACGACGTCACTCGACGCGATACTTTCACGCACCTGCAGAGTTGGCTGGAAGATGCCAGGGCAAACGCAAACACCGCACTCGTCATTATGCTGATTGGTAACAAGTGCGATCTTGATAGCAAGCGTCAGGTGAGCCGCGAGGAGGGAGAGGCGTTTGCGCGCTGCAATGGGCTGATGTTTATGGAAACGAGCGCCAAGACAGCGCAGAACGTCGACGATGCTTTTCTGCAGACGGCAGGCCTCATCTACGACAACGTGCTGCTCGGTACGATCGATGCATCCGTCGTCTCTGGACGTCCGGGGACGCAGGCGAACAATTCGAATGTCCAGAGTGCGAATGGGAACAACAACAGCAAAAACAATGAGTGTGCCTGCTAGATGATGAGAACGCAAGGAAGGATATGGATGTAAACATGCGGCGATTCAGGGGTGGTGATAGCACCTGTCCGGTGGCATGGTGAGATGTGGGAAGCGAACGCCTTATTTCATTGGCCCTCGCAAACATCTGAGGCTAGCGCCTGAGAGGGCGTGTCAGAGGCGCGTTTTTCGGACTTCAGCCTCACTCTGTTTTCACCAATATCTCTCCCCTCATCTGCGTGTTCTCCTTCGAGATGATAGTGCTTGCTCATTTCCGTGTGCGCATGTGAGTGATGAGCGTTGCTGTTGTGGTTGTCGTGGCTCGCTGTGTGAGGAACTGCTTGCCGTACTTGGTTTTCTCGTTTCTGGGTTGCTTGTTCTGCTGCTTTCTCTTCATGTTTTCATTTTTTATTGTTGTTGGTATTTGGCTTCCGACGAACTCACAACTACCCTCCTCCTCATGAGCCTCGTGCGCTCGCTGGTGAGGTAGTATGGCGCGCTTACTTTGTATGAGCGCGTGCGAGATATTGCGTTTGTGTGCCTTGGTATGCCATCTGCATGCTCATTGTTTTCTGGGGGAGGGGCCGCAGTGAAGGAGGATGGGTGTGATGCTGCTCTACATCTTGTTTCTTTCCTTTTTTGCTCTTCACTGTGTTGCTTTCGGAGGCGTTTCTGGCAAACAGGTGTGACTGTGGAGCGCAACGCACGTGTCCTTGCACGATCTTCATTTTCCCGTACCGTGTGCTTACATCTCTATCCCACCAAGGGAGTCTTTGGGTCGGCGCTTTCGTGACGGCAGCCAGTGACTATGGTCAGCGACGTCAGCAGACTTCTGGGCGGCTCTCTTATCAGTGTATCGGTGCCGCTTCATAGCTTTATCTTTTGCAATGTCTTCTGCCGTGGGTGTGACCCTTGGATTCTCTGCTGCCGGGGGGCTTTACAGTGAAGGGGCAACTTGGAGAGGCTGAGGCAGGCGCGTGTGAGGCGATGATGAGGATGTCTCTTGTTCTGTGCCTTTGTGCGTTCGTGTGCCTTTCTCTGTCTTACGTTTGTGCCTGCGTGGGTGATTCCGTGCGTTTTGCCGACGGTCTCTTTTTCTGCCGATGTTCTGTTTGTTTTTGTTTCTGTTGATGCACGAGAGCGTATGCCGGTCTCTCTGCTATCTCGCTCTCTCCCTGTGTGACTTGGATGTTTGTAGCCTTTCCGTTTCCTTTAAATACTTCTACGTTGCTGCTGCTGCAGGCATCCGTTATGCTTCCAAGAGACACACCCACCCACACATATATATGTGTGTGTGGGTGGGTCCCTTGCGTATGCCTGTTGTGTGGGGATTCCGAATCGATGGTCAATCACTGAGAACGATTGATGATCTCTCTCTACTTTCTCCGTACGTGTGCATGTCTCGGGGATATGCCCATCACTGCCCAAACTAAAGGGAGCACGGAGCCAGGCTTCTCACGGAGGGGAGGCTGTGGGAAGGTCATCATCTTTAAGTGCATGGTGTGTCAGGGCCCAGCACACTCCCATTCTGTGAGGAAAGGAAGCAACCCCCCCTTATACTTGCCAATGCCGAGCCACCGCTGGTCATGACAAGGCCGAGTGCCTATGAGGAAGAGGAAGACCAGTGCGACGCACTGCGACTGACATCGGTGGTCAGGTCCTGGATGGCGCTGCGTCGGAGCGGCCTGCAATAGTGCACGTGGTTCTAGTATTTATGTAAGAGGCCAAATCCATGCGTGACTCGCATACATCCCACCCCGGGACCTGACTGCCTAGTGGTGCGGGGCGCCTGAGTGCCACCCTGGTGGATGCACGCTGTGGGGACCGGCACGATGAGGGAGCAGCTTTGAGGCGACCTGCGAGGAAACAGTGGCAGGCAGCGCTTGAGGCAGACACCGTTCTCGGATGGGCGAGTGGGCGCATTGCTGTAGCACGTGTGTGCCACGCTGCTTCGCACCGCGCGATGGTGCCTGTGAGGGGGTGGAGTTAGACACTGGAGAGTGGCTCGTGTGATACCGCTAGGTACCCGTATTGAACGTCGTTGAAATAAAGTCGCTGCCTCTTCCCCCATCCTTTCCTATTCTCTCCATGACACACAAAATGCGTATGCCCTTTCGCCGGGGGGTGAGTGGGCCCTCCCACAGCTATCCGTTCTACGGGCACACCCGTATCTGTGTCTGCGCTCGCCCTCGTGGAACCGTACACGACAGAGTATACCCCCCAAACAACAACAACAAAAGAAAAGCTCTGCATCGTGGCTGTGCGTTTCCTTCCCCCCCTCCCCCCCTACACACCGCAACATCACGTATACAGACACATACAGGTACACCGGTGCGGGTTCTCTCGGGAAGTGTCGGTACACACCGAAGATAAGCCTCGACCTCTGAGTCCACTTACTGTTGTAGTGTGTTCGTCTTTTCTTTATTCCCTATTTGCGTACGCTGTGTCGAGATCCTTTCAATGTCACTGCGACTTTCGAAAAGGCCACGCGCTGCTCTCGGCGCGCTCCTCACTCTTCTGGTTTTGTGGGGCAGCTGTGCTGCAGTGCATTCAGCGCGTGCTGATGATGGTAGCCTTTCTGTGCAGATTCCCGCTGGCCAGAAGGTTTGCTTCCACGAGGAAGCTCCTGGTGTTGGGGTGAAGATGTTCTTGCACTATATGGTGACCATGGGTGGCTCCATGGATATCGATTGCTCGATTTTGGCGCCAGACGGTACGGTCATTTGGGATGCTGAGCGCGAAACAGAGCACCGCATCCTCTTTAAGTCCCGCGTGCCCGGTTCGTACGCCTTTTGCTTTAGCAACCGTATGAGCACAGTGACCACGAAGGTGGTGTCTTTCTCAGTGATGGTGGGTGATGGAAACGCTGCTGACGTGATGCGGCCGAAAGGGACGGAGTCGGACACACTTTACCGCTCCATCATGCGCTTGCAGCAGGGGCTGCGCGAGATCGAGGAGTTGCAGCAAGCCCTGCGCATCCGCGAGCAGTACCACCGCGCCACAACCGAGGTTGCCAACACGCGTGTTGTTGTCTTCTGCATCCTGGAGAGCGTATTCATTATCGCTATGGGTGTTGGAAGCATCATCTATCTGCGCCAGATGTTTGTCACGAAGCGCATGGTGTGAGTTCACCATGCGTTCCATGACGAACATCCTACGTGCACGTTGGAGGTGAGCACGGCGATGTCTCTTCATTTTGCTAGTTCGACCCTCTGGCACGTATTCGATGGGCTGCAGTGGGGATTTCGTAGGGAAGTTGTTGGGTGGAGTTTAACTGAAGAAACAAATTATAGGAAGGGAAAGGGTGGCCGCAGGGTACTCGAAAAGAAAAATGAGAGAGAGAGAGGGAGAGCGAGAGAGGAAGATGGTGCCTTCGTCTGTGGAAGGCCGAAGAGGCTCGTGCCTCCTTTTAAGCGTTCTTGAACTGCGAGTGCAAAGCATACTGAGGCACGTCTTCGTGTTTCTCGTCCAACTTATTCCGCAAAGGAAGCCGGAAAAAGAAAGCGCAGCGGGGGTGAACCACCATAGTACGGGTCTGAAGATTGGGTTCCCCACGCATTGCGTGCGCTCTCGCGCTCCCTGTGCCCTCGGCGCATATTTGTTTCCCGGATGCGTTCGTTTTGGCACTCACGTGGGCTTCCTCGATACGGTACGTAAGGCACTTCTGAACATGAAAACGCATCTCTCATTTTCTTCACGTTGTTTTAGTGTGCGCATCGCAGCTTCTTGCAGCTTGGTATACATGTGCTTGTGTGTGTGTGTGTGTGTGTGTGTGTGTGTGTACTTATTTGCTGCGAGAGGGGGGGGGTGAGGTTGCGGTGGAGGAGTTTAGTGCTGTGTATGGGCATATGCTTTGTGCCTGCCGTTATGGATCCATGAAGTAATCGCCCCCTTCTCTCCCAAGAAAAACGGTAAAAGAGAAGCAGAGAGTGCCCGAATCACGTTGACAAGGAACGACATCCATGCATATACTTCTTTCCGTCTCCATGATTACTCTGCGTTTCTGCCTTGGGGTGCTTGTGTGATGATACACTTTGAGTGTATGGACTTGTCGCTCACCTGATGTTTCGTGCGGGGACCTTTGAATGATGCACAAAAAAAATGGCAGGGGAACAAGCCTGTCCATATGTCTACGTGACCGTGCAGACTGTGTACTGTGGGCATTTGTTGAGCAGGAGAAGCCCGCGACGCATAACGCCTCGTGGTAGCACCTTTTTCCCTTTGCCTTCTTATTGTTGCCACGTACCACCAGCTGTCATTCGCCACTGGTGAGCGCGCTGCGACGATGTCACTCTCTCTTGCTCCCTTTTTCTCTATCTGCGTCTTTTTTCTATCGACGCGACCGCATCTGGCTGCTCGTGGTCTGCTCGCACTCCTTCAATGTGCGTTTGTCTAAATCTATAAACCCACTGTGCCTTTCTTTTTTTTTTTCCCCTCCCCACCCTGTCTGCGCTTGTCACTGGCGCATGCTGTTGTCGCCTTCAACGTGGGGATTAGAATCGAAAGCGAAAACGCGCGCCGAGATCCCAGGAAAGTGGAGCGATTGACAGAGTCTGAGGAATAGACAAGCACAGGCACGCACACACGCACACACGCGCCCTCTCAGTCTTTTGCCCTTCCCTTTTCTGGCTTGGTTTCTCTGCTTTGCATCACATCCATCTCCTTTTTTGCTTGCACGCGCAACCACATACGCAGAGGTACCCGCACCATGCCTCGCAAAGCTCTCCTCGGAAACTGGTTTGAGGAGGAGGCGTATGAGCGAGACCGCCAGCGGCTTATGCAAGGTCGCAATGGTGGCATCGTCGAGGCCTCAGCTGAAGTGGCACACATGATGGCCAAGATTCGGCACCACAATGCTCCTCACAGTATTGCGCCGATTGCAGAGGACGGGTACTTGCGCTTCTACGTTCCACTCATGCTTCAAAACGCTCACACGTGCGGCTTTCTTAGTGTGGATCTTGACGACCGCAAGGCCACACCAACGGGGTGGCAGGTAGAATGTTCCACTGCCCCAGCAGAGGAGGCGACGTCACGGTGCACCGTGGTGCTCACGCCTGCTGCTATGCCACAGACGGATAGCTTTCCTATTCCTGAAGACGAGGCGGACATCGTACATTACGGCCAGCCATTTTATCTGATGACGGTGCGCGAGCTCTGCGAGGACCCGCTGTTCTTGATGTCAGAGTTCATCACGCCGGGCTGCGCGTCGCCGGTGACACAGAAGCTGCAGCACACGTACTTTTCTCCAGACGGTGGAAGCGCGGAGGCCATGTGGTGCATCGAGGACGCGAACCCCGCCTTCCAGGAGGACATGCGTGATCATCCTGTCAAGGCGGATGATGTGATCCGAATTCGCCACAACATGACAGCCGCACCACTGGCGAGTCTGCGGGAGGTATTCTACAACGATTTTGGCGCGCAGTTCGAGTTGGGCTGTGGACGTCTCACAACGCTAGCAACCAAGAGGCGCGGTGGCCCGCCGGCGCTGGAAAATCTGTGGATGTTCATTCACGATGGCCAAGGACGGCAGCAAGAGCCTGACGAGGGTGCCGTGCACGAGGGAGCGGCTACTCAGGAGGCCTCAGCGGCACCATGAGAACACAAACAAGAGAGGGACATGCCCAAACTGCGGATTCTTTTTCCAACGGTGTGTGTCTCTGTGTACTTGTGGCTTGCCCTTCGTGTACTTGTGTCTCTTCCTTTCTTCATGGACGGCCCTCTTCCACCGGCTCGTGACATAGTCCGCACCCCTTTCTTTCGCCACCTCTGCAATGTAAAAGGAGTACCCTCCCCCCGCCCCCCTTCACTCTCAATGTCTCTCTACGCGCCTTATGTGCGTGTGGGTGTGAAGTATGTTGCATCGTCACGCATGATTGTGCGAGTCAAGGGCACGCATTTGCTCGTGTGGGCAGCCACCACACACGCTCCATCTGCACACCACATGTAATCGTGCAGCAGCAACAACGCCTTCAACACGAGTACGTACTTCTCACCTTCGCTTTCAGAGATGCGGTGACGACGTACATTTGACCATGGAGTGCACAGGGCATGACCAGGCTTGCCATCATTAATGGAGGAGGGCTGAAACATCAGCCAGGCATCCACTGCTCTCTGTCATGCATGGCTTTCTTCACGTCAGCTAATCGGCTCCTTCGTGCAGAGCGCACTCGTCGTGCATAGTGGCGAAGCTTGTGTCCTTGGCGTCAGATCTGCGTCGTTGACGTGCGCCCTTTCCTTTGTGTTTGTGTTCTCAAAGCCTCTCCATTTTGAACGATCCTAGGTCTACGCCCTTCACTGCCATCATCGAATTCCTTCACGGCGTCACACCCCCGTTGATCTTTCCTCCCCCGCCTCTCTCTCTCTCTGTGCTGCTCTTCACGCCATTCACATCTGCCGTTCTACCGTTGCCCTAAAAAAAAAAAATACAAACGTACGAAAAAGAGATACGCAAACACAAGCACACACATTCACGCAGATACACGCAGACACGAGAGGCGCTGGCGCGCAGCAGCAGGAACAACTCGCAAAACTGCACAATACAGATTCGGTTCTTTTTCTCTACTTCTGCACCCCTAACTATACTAGAACGTGTAGGTACGGTTGCACATCACGGCATCTGAACGCTGGCACTCTGGTTAAGCCTCGATGCGAACACGCTCGACTTTCCTGCTGGCGCCGCTTAAACGGCGCCAGCGACACTGGCTTCTCGCTGTAGCTGCGCTTCTGGTGAGCCTTCTTCTTGCCTCCCCGGATGTACTCGCGGCGACACCCTCTCAAGGGAAATCCATTCGCCCGCTGCACGGAGACGGCTACGAGCACTTGGACTGCTCCGCCTGCATCGCCGTCGCGCGCACGTTGTTTGAACGCCTTAACAAGACGCTGGCAGAGAACCCCTCAACATACCTTATCTCACACCGACTCAGCAAGCAGAATCAGCTGCGCCGGCGCCAATACCGCAACAGCGAGCTTCTTGTGACCGAGGTAATGGAGAACATGTGTACCTCTTACAAGAGCGATATTCGCTCGCTGCGATTGCATCCCAAATCCAAGGTGCGCCTGTATCACCAGCAGACTTTCGGGGACATGAATCTCGGTGTGCGACACGCGCTTCGAGAGGATGAGGTGTACCCAGCCGATACTGATCCCGCGAAGTTTGCTGATAAGCGTGATGGTCACCTGTACCCCATTGCGAAACTGTACAGCCCGAAAGATGCAAGTAAGTTACAGGGATTGGAGAGCTTGTCTGCAACGCCTACGATGTGCGCGCTTCTGGTGGAAGAGTTCGAGGAAGAGATCGAAGGTATTATCAAGGTTGTGCACAGTTTGGAAGAGGCGGAGTACAGCCTGTGTGGTATGCCGCTTCCAGTAAATGGGACGCGCACCACGCTGGTCGGGGAGGCTGATGAGGCTGAGGTGGGTTCGCTTCCTACCATCACCAACGTGTGCGCCGATGTGGAGGTTCTGCGCGCAGCCGCCCGCCGGGATCAGCAACGATGGGATCAATATCAGCTCCGCGAAGAAAAAAGGAAGGCGAAGATGAAAACGGATACTGCCGATTCCGGGAGTGAGCCTGATGAGGAGGAGGAAGGTGATCTACACGAGCCCATGGAATCCTTTGAAGAAGAGCCGCGTGACCGTCTTGACGATGAGGTTACAGAAAGCGCACCCAAGGACCCCATCGATGTCGACCTTTGAATGATTTCCCGGTGTCTCTTTGATGAAGCATGCGCATGCGTTCGTCGATTTTATTCGTGGTGCAACGGTCATGGGACGAAGGACATATCAAGTGGCCAGTGCTTTCGCTCTCCGCTGCACGCGCATGTTGAAGGGATGCGCGCATGGCGTTGAACACTTCACTTTCCGTTGCAGAGCCTGCAGCCTGGCGATAAGGTTTTCTCTCGTGCCCTGCACCGCGCATACACGCAAAAGTGCCGAGAGCCTGTTCGTGACTCTGTACCACAAGGTCCGAGGGCAAGGTTTTGCCCCCTCCCCCCAAACTCTTCTTCTTTACGTTTCGCCTGTACCAGAATGCATTCATCGCTGATGTTTATTTATTTATTATTGATTTTTTTTTTTTTGCGGTGGATGCTTCTCCCTCTGGCGCGTTTTCTTTGCAAGAGCTGTGCACCTGCACTTATTCGTTTTCTTCTGGGCTGTATAACGTCGCGGGTATCACCTCCTGCCACAATACAGGCAACACTGACAGGACGCGCTACCACCAAATGCACGAATGGTACCAACGGACGAAAGCCGCAGAGCTCAACGCTGGGAGAGGTGGAAAGTGCGGTGGCAGCGAGAACGCGGTCCACTCCACTTCCCGCCACATCGAATCCACTGCACACTTTCTCTATTTGTGCTTCTTGGTAGAGTCTGTTCTGCAATGCTGGTTGGCCGAGGAAGGTGAACGCAAAGGAAACACAATGTCTGCGGATGCCTGTCAACGCACACACGCACATGCACATATGTATGTATCTCGCTCTGTGTATGCGTGCTGTACATGTGCGATGCACGTGAGCTTTGCTTTGGTTGCTTGCCGCAAGGGCTGGCTGTACAGTTTTTCTGTTGTACCTGCATCTCTCTCGCACTACCCTGTTCCGTGATCCTTCTCCGCCTGTCGCTCTTCTCAGCCTCTCTCCTCGGGTCTTCTTCCGTATTGTCACCGTTGTGCTGCATCTACGGCTGTGCTGCGCACACGTTGATTTAGGTATAACTCTCAGACGCACACGCACACAGAGGACATCATTCGAAAATTCGAATTCAATCAGAATCTCTCACTGTTGCCCGCAACACCGCTGCCGCCTTCTGCTTTCTTTGCCTTCTTGTGTCTCGCTGGACTTGTCTCGGTAGAGTCATTAGGGTCGTACGTGTGCGTGTAGGTGCATGTGCATGTATGTGACTGTGTGTGCTTCAAGTTTTCCTCTTCTCCAGATCGAAGTGATTACGCACTAATCACCTTCGCCGTGCTACCATCTCTCTGTTGTCTTTATCTTTTTTTTTTCCTTCGGTTCTCTCATTCTGTAGCTGTGAGCAAGACGAGAAAAATGGCTGACCAGGCGCCTCCAGGGGTGAACATGCCCAAGAAGCGTGACCCACGTTTGCGGCAGATGCAAGCACCTCAGCAGCAAAAGTTTTTTGACTCTGCCGACTACGAGGTGCGCAAGCAGCAGCAGCAGCAGCAGCGTGATTCTCAGCAGCAAAGTCAGCATCTCTCACACTCTCAAATGCCGCCAAATGGCATCGCACGTCGCGGACCGGCGGACGGACCGCTCCCTGGCGTCGCAGACGGCAGCGCATCTCGTGGCAAGATCCCGCCACCGCCTCCGCTGTCAGATGAATACGCACTGTCAAGTGCCCGGCCAACGCCTTGGTGAGAGAACCCTGCCCGCCAATGGAAATCGCTCGCGTTTCCTGAGCACAACGGCAACGAAGGTGACGTGTCGTTTCTTTGCCTCGTGGGCAATTTTTCTGTCTTTGTTCTTCCGGTTTCTCTCGCCCCCCCTTTGATCGATAACTTCTCTGTGTACGCGTGTCTGCGTGTGTGGATGGCGACTGCTGTGCGTGAGCATGCCTCCGATTCGATCTCCCTTGGTCCTATATGCTGGTATCCGTCTGTGATCCTTTGAGCGTCATCCTTTACTTGCATGCATCAGCCGTGCCCCATCCTTCCTTTCCCCCAGGACACACACGCACACACACACACACACACACGTACACATATATACCCAAACACAAGAACATGCACAGGAAGACACACGCACTCACTCACGCCGCTTCTGTGAAGCGCCCGCATGTCACGGTTTTCCTCTCGTTGTGTGGACTCCTTTCTGTTTTGTGTTGTTGGGGACTGTTTGCTGGTTTTCTAGCACCGATTCGACCTTTCTTTCCTCCTTTACACGTCGAGAGCTCTGTGTATTGCTTGTTCTGTTGCCCTCTCCGTGCCTCTGCCAGGACTGTCTCTCGTTCAGTCTCCATGTCAGCACCGTGACAGCCGTTGTGGTGAAAGCGCGTAGGCGGAGAAGGGGAGAGAGGGAGTACGGGGGCAGCTGAAGGAACCCTATCGAAGGAGGAGGAGGCAAGAGTAAGCAGCGGTGAGGCAGTTCTGCTGGGGTTGGTGATGTGCTGTTTTTATTGAGGTGATCGCCACCATCATCCTGGTTTGTTTTCTCTCTACTCTTCGTCTGACGCGCGTTGGTGAGCCGCTGACAGCACGCAAAAAAAAAAAAAAGAAAATTGAACATATACGGCAAACGGGGAAACACCGAGTCTCTTTGTGGTTGTATCGAATAAACTTCCTGGCAGTGTCGAGGGAGGCATGGGACATACGGCGATGGTTGCCGAGATGATGGAGACGACAGATCCACGCTGCAGAGAGATTGGAGTTACTGTGTGGCCGTGCTTGGTGCAGCCTTGGTGTCGCTGACTTTCAGGTACATCGCGCCCGCACGGATCACTCCACATCCAGGTACACTTTCTCCTTTCCCCCTTCGCCGCTTGGCGCGCACTACTGTGAAGGCCTACGAGGTTTGCTCTGGAAGGTGGGGTGAAGTAACCGCTCTCTTTTTCGGGGAGGCGGACCGGAGTAAAGGGACCGTGTTAGCGTTTGACTGAACTGAAACGACAGGAAGATCTGTAGTAGTAGTAGTAGACCTTGCTTCTCGTGCTTGAGGAGGTTATGCTGTGACCGTTGCCGTGCCGCTGCGGCTACTGATGCGAGTCCTTGAGTGAACTCTTCCGCACGGCTCCTAGCACCTTATTGTACTTTGCTCTATCGCTTTCTCCATGTGCACCCGCTGCCCACCCTTGTACAATTCATGCGATACACACGCGCTGGATTCAGCAGCAGCACCAAGAACACTTTCCGCGCAGGGACGATTGTTGTTCTCAGTCACCGCGCAACAGCTTTGCTCGAAATAGAGAGGAGAAAGTATCACACAATTGCGTCGACAACGAGCTGCGTGCTTATCTGCACAGCGAAACGGGAGCGGACCAACTCTGTGGCCACAAACACACAGAGACAGTCATATTCTGCGCTGTATTGTCGCCCTTCCGCTCACTCTTTGCTAACAGGAGCCTCTATTTCTTTGTGTAGATAGTCGTGCAGGACGCTTTCCACGGCCGCACAACGATGGATCTGCACACTCATGCAAACCCTTTCAACAAGCCGCCCTGCGGCGGCGCCCATGCGGAGAGCTTCCGCATCTCTAAGGAGTTGCTGCAAGAGGTACGCAGAGAGGATGCGGCCATGGCTGAAGACCTTGCTGCGCTTGCTCCACGTCGCGGTCATGTGCTTCGCCCAGGAGTGTCGACCACGAACGTTTCTGACGGCGTGATGGTGAATGGCGCGCTCGCGAGGGTTGGGACGTCCCCCGCAGCGTGCGGCGGCAGTGCTAGCTACGCTGTAGACGTGCATGACACGCTCACAACTAGCGAATTTGTTCAGCAGAAACGCGAAGTGGGTCTTGTGCGGATGTCTCTCAGTACGAAAAAGGCTGAAATTCGCAAACTAGACGAGAAAATCCACCGAGCTGAGAAGCGACTGCGCCAGCAGCAAGAGCAGCTGACAAACACGCGTGAGAAGTTCAACAGCTTTTTGAAGTTCAGCAACCTCGAGCAAGATGCTGCGGTGCGGCGAGCAGATGACGAAACGCGTAACAAGCATGCAAAGACGATCGAGGTCAAGAAGCTGTCGGCTCTCATTAGTCATGCCGAGGCAGAGATGCGCAAGACACGAGTTCAAATTGAGAACTGCGCTGCATACAAGGACTTTCTCGAGAGTCTGGCGGCGCCACAGTGGTTTTACGACACACTGATCAATCTGCGTATCGAGGACGCGACAGAGAAGATTCTGCTGGACTCCGAGGAGGCCTATCAAGCTCGGTCAGCTGCCCTGGTGGCGCAGGAGGCGGCGCGAGTAGAGGCGCTGCAACAGGAAGAGGAGGCGAAGAAACTGGATGCAGCATCCGGTGGTAAAAGGAACCGAATACCCATCTCGGAACATTCAAAACGAAAGGGGAAGCTCCAGGATGATGCCACTTCACTTGCCGAGGTGGAGGAGCCGACGGTGGTGCCGCTCGAGGAGCAGCTAGAGCATCTCTACAGCTCCGTCGAGGAAGAGGCCCGTGCTGCCATCGCGGCCGCTACCGCAACTATCCGCGCTGAGGTCGGCGCCATGACGGTGGCGGATGTGAAAGAGGCGCTACATGCCAAGTACGACGAAAAACGGTTGCCACTGTGCTTCGCTTCTGTTGATGATCTTCTGGAGGTGTTCATCAACGTTGAGGAAGGCAACTTGTTTTTGATTCA
Source organism: Leishmania tarentolae (assembly GCA_033953505.1). Lineage (NCBI taxonomy): Eukaryota > Euglenozoa > Kinetoplastea > Trypanosomatida > Trypanosomatidae > Leishmania > Leishmania tarentolae. The sequence goes on along the minus strand of CP119856.1, from coordinate 773,559 downwards.
AAACTGCCATGAGCTGGAAGAGGAGCTAGAGGGTGTGGAGATAGGTTACATGCAGGAGCGAGAAGAGATGAACACGATGGTGGATCAGAGAACTGCCCAGCTGAAGGCGTTGACCAGCAGCGTAGCGGAGGCGCAGAAGAAGTTACAGGCGCTGGATGAACGAATGGAAGCTCTCGAGCCGCATGGCACGTCGCAGGCGAATGCTCCTGCTGGGTCGACGGCGACGACGTCTAAACGGTCCAGAGCAGGCGCATCATCCATTGCCGGCACATGGGACACCGCTAACGTTGCCTCAACCACCAAGATGCCCCCGGAGGAGCTGAAAAAGAGGGTCGAGGAGTCGATCGAGCACATATTTCACTTGCTCCGCACTGGTGATCAACAGCTTAAAATGTCAGCGCAGAACTCTAATCTCCGCAAAAATACTGACGGTGCCAAAAATTCTGGAAACCCGAGTCATCACCGATTGCGTACCGCCTCCGCTGTGCAGTGTGATTCCAAGTCTGCTCGGTTCTCACCGACACAGACAGGGAACAAGAACGCAGCCAACGGCGACCCATCTTCAGATTTGAAGCAACCTTCAAGTGCGGCTCGCAGGCCAAGGAAGAGTTCCTGTCGCGGTGGAACTGCGGTTGCCGTGGCTGATGCGGCGTCTCAGCAGCACCACGACGCCTCCATGGGGCCGGTAGAGATGCTGACCATTATTGAGAACAAATTGGAGGAGTATCACCGATACCTGAGCGACCCCGCAAACCACGTCGAGCTGGCCCTGATGAAGGCCGTGATGAAGCAGAGTGACAAGCAGCGTCGTCGTCAGGCGAGGATCATTCACTTGGCCAGCCAGGAGAATGAACAGGAGGAACGTATCCGACGCGCGCTGGAGCGGTCGCAGGCACCCATCATTCACAAGACCGGAAAGCCGGTGCGTCCGCGCTCCTTTGTGTCGAAATCTGTGGATGAGAAGTCACGACGCAAGTCAGAGCGGAGTGCTGCGCTGAATGGTTCGCTCGATAACATTGACTCGGATGAGGACGGCGCTGAGTTCTTTATGTAGTGGCTGTTATGCGAAAGGCCGGGTGTGATGATGCGCGACGGAACGTCCATCTGTGCGTGTGGACGGCTGCGCATGGATACCCCCTTTTTTTTTCAGGTTGCTATTCGATGAGTCTGTGTATTATGTGTGGACGGCGGACAGCCATCCCCCTGTCCGTGTCGTGTGCGTGTGCGCGTGTGTCTGTGTGCACCGCCCTCACCGTGTTTTCTCTTCTCGTGTTGGTCTCCCTTCTGTTTTATGTGGTGGTGCTCCCTCATCTGTTTCTGCGATACCGGAGTGGTGCGGAGACGTATGGTGAATGTCACACTTCTCTGCGCTTTCTCTCTCCCTCGCTCTGAAGAAATCGGATGCGGGTGTGATGGCAGGCCTTAGCTGCCACACTGTGTGGCTGCGTGCGTCTCTATCTAGATGTGTGGCCTTGCAAGTGAGGGAGAAGGTGAGGCATTGAGATACGCTCGATGTACAGGACAATAAGCGGTAGCCTAATTTCTACCACGGCAACCCGCTCTGCGCATTTTAGTTTGTATGGGATGTTATGTACAGTTTTGTTGCTCCGGCAGGCGGCTTGCGTGCCCTTTGACCTTCCTTGCTTTATGTTTGCGCATTTGTGTACTTCAAGGTGTGTGTGTGTGTGTGCGTCCGTATCGCCATCGCCATCACCTCAGTGGAAAGCACACAGCGACAGAAACGATAGAGGGACACGCCAATGAAACTCTGCTCCTCGGCAACTGTTTAGAGATGTCTGCTGCCTGTTGCGAAAGGGAAGCAATGGTAATCAAGATAAGAGTCATCCCTGGATTCCCTCTGCAGTGGCTGCACAGCGCTCAAGAGACCTTGCTTGTGATAGAAAGGATGAGAGGTGCTGATTTTTTTTTCCCCTTCTCTGCTCCATCTGGGACTGAGCACGGAGAATGCCCAAGCGGCGCTTCGGTTCGCTGAACCAACGCTACACTGTCGCGGGTGGATGTGCTGCTCATAGCTTTTTCTTTCTCCACCTTTTTCTACCTTGCGTCTTCTCCGCATCTTTCCACGTAACACTGTGCCGCTCTTTCTCTTCAATACGCCAAGAAAGCGACACAAGCTCGACACGTATTGCAACCAGAGGCCGTTGTGCCGCAGCGCCAGGGTCCCGTACCTGCTCGAGAATTATTATCTCCTTCCGCCGCTGTTTTTTTTATCCCCTACCCAGCACCCCAGAATTTGTGCACGTGCCCTTCGCGTTTGTGTTGTGTCCTAGAATGCCCAAGAAACACCGTGTGAAGCGTGAAAACTATGTCGCCCACCTGCGCAAGCTAGAGAAGGAGCGGGACACCTACTTGCAGAAGCGCCGCGCGCACAAGCGCAGCCGCGATACGGACAATGAAGAAGTAATAGCTGACGCACACGACAAGGTAGAGGCTTGCGCACCGAAGAAGCGTCGCACAGAGGCCGTCGCCTCAACAACGGCGAGCGCCAGAAACGAAACAGAAGCAGTGCCGCACACGCACTTCTCTGTGACAAAGGCTGCACATAGCGCTGCCACCGCTAAGACAGTCTCAGAAACGAAGGACACTTGCTCGGCAAAACCGTTCGCAGAGCTTGTGAAGGCGTCCGCGGCAGCCGCGCCAACGACCGTTGCAGCTCCGTACAACACGTCGACAGGTGCAACAGCCGCGAAGAAGACGGTCAGACGCCGCAACTACTGACGAAACATTTCATAGGGGTATGTGGGCCTGCTGTTCGGCGTGGCACGAACATGTGGGCGTGCGTCGCGTCTCTTCACCATCTGTGTACGCGTGTGTAAGAGTATCGAGCTCTATGAGTAAGCGACTAATCAAGTATACTGACATACGACCCCGCATTCGCAGGGACACCCATAAAGAATCTTTTTGTTTCAGTGGGCCCTTCGATTTGGTGTTCTTCGCCCTCTGTGTTTCTGCAGGGAGGTGAGGTGGGACCAGTCTACCTGGAGCTTCTTGACAGGAATGCAAACCCGCGCGGGGGGCGTACCGTCTTCTACTCGTGATTCTAGTAAGAATTCTGGCATGAAGAGCCGTTTTCATAATGTGCTGTGTCGCTACTGCCGTTGCTCCCCTCTCGCGGCTTGTCGGGTGTTCCGTGTGCAGTAGCAGCATTGCCGTCTGATGTGCTTGATTGTCTCAAAACGATATCCCTATCCCTTCTCTTTTCCTCGCATCGATTTCAGTGTGCCATCCTTCATTTATCCTCAGCAGCTGAAGATAAAAGGGTTTTCTTTGGCGCCGAGGGTTGACCTGCACGCATAGCAGAGGAGTTCGAGGCGGACAGCAGGTACGCTCAGTCGGGTACGTGTGCTCCATCGACTGCGGAAAGGTGGTGGGGGACGGTCTTCCCTGATACGCTGCAGCGTCGCTACTCTTCCTTCGAACTCGTTCGAAAAAAGAAAGCAAAGAAAACAAAGAAAACGACCTGTTCCGCGGTAATAATGGGCAAGGGTGATGCGCGCACACGCAGTGGACGTGGCCGTGGTCGAGCACGAGGAGGTAGCTCGGGTGGTGGCTCGGGTGGTGTATGCTCGACGAGCGGGTTCCACAGCAATGCTCCACCAGCGCATCCGTGCAGCGTTCCACTTGCCATGTGGGACTTTGAGCAGTGCGACCCCAATGCATGCTCCGGCAAGAAGCTGTATCGCCTTAATGCGCTGCGCCTTCTGCGCCTCAGCGAGCCATTCCACGGCGTGGTGCTGACGCCAAGCGCGACGGAGATCGTCAGCCCCGCGGATCGAGACATTGTGTTGCAGAACGGTGTCGCCGTTGTAGACTGCTCATGGAAGGAGCTGGATGCAGTACCATGGCGGAAAATGCGCATGTCTTCTCCACGACTTTTGCCACTGCTGTTGGCAGCTAACCCTGTGAATTACGGCCGACCATCAAAACTGAACTGCGCAGAGGCTCTGGCCGCTACGCTGGCTATTGTGGGCCTGATGGACGACGCCCGAAGCGTCATGGCGTACTTCTCCTGGGGAGCGAGCTTCTTTGACGTGAATCGGGAGTTACTGGCCGGCTATCAGACGTGCACCAACTCGGCGGAAGTATCTGCTTTTCAGGACAATTACGTAGAGACGGAGCTGCAGGAGAGTGAGGCACGACGCGGCTTCGACTTTGACGCCATAGACTTGTCGGATGCTCGCCCATTAAATGAGCGCCGAGGTCGCCTGAAGAACCACCGCGAATGGCAGCAACCTTCCTTCTCTGAAGATGACGAGAACGATGAGGCTGTGGAGGAAGAAGACTTCGATGGTAGTGCGGACGCTCGTGTTAGCGAAGAGGACGAAGACGTGCGGAAACCTGACTGTACCGCAGCCGATAGCACGGAGGAGACAGCGTGAGCGTGCGAGGGTTTTTTTTTTGTGGGGGGTGGGGGTGGGGGCAGATACGCACCTGATAATGCGGTTTCGTATGTGTGTATGTGTGGGACGGCTCCCGGTCAATGGGAGAGCCTATTAACACGCCTTTCCCTCATTTGTCTCAGCAGTCGGTCATCCTTCATTTAAGCTTTCCGTCTCAGAGTGCCCACCTCACTCAGGCCTCTTGTTCTCCGTCCACGCACACATAAAAGCCGTTCAACGGGGAAGGTGATGACTTGTTATCGAGTAAATATACAAGGAGGTGCACAGACGCGTAGGTTTTGCATAATAAATGTGGAGGGAGGCGTTGAAGTCCGGGGCATCACCTCAGGGACACATGCTCCTGTGCTTTGAGAAGGAACTTTCTATAGGATCTCGTCATAGAGGGTGCTGGTGTGGCTTGGTGTGCATGCTTGCGTGCGCACGTGTGTCGGGGGAAGTAAGACAGAGGGAGAGGCACCAGTGGACCATCGGCCCGGTGAGCCTGCTGCACCTACTAATGCATAGATGCAGGCACACACTCACGCACTTCACGGCCGTGCTCTGCACATGGTGATCTCAAAGCATTTCAGGTGCGTCTCTCTCACGTGTTCGATCATGATCCAATTTCAATTTTTTTTCTTTCTCACTGTACATCGTTGCGACTGCTTGCGTATAGCTTCCGGCGGATCACCGACATCCCCTCTTCCCTGTAGCACACTTCGTTCTCCATGCGCCCACTTATGCCCACAACCATGCTGAGATGTACCGCTTCGCTCTCTCTCTGTCTCTGGTTTAGAATGAAGGGGACAGCGACAAAATGAAGGAAGAGAGTCGGAGCATGTTCGATATCGTAGCGCCGTGCGAGAAGTGCAGAAAGCAGACGGGCCATTGGGGTTGAGGACGTCAGGCGAGGAGGGTGTCTCTAAGCCAACGTAATTTTCAGGCTTCCTTTTTTTTTCGCTCGTATGCGAACGACGCGAGTCGGCAGCGTGATGGATAGGAGCAAGTGCTTTGTGCAGGTTTCGCACTAGATGATACACGTCTGCTAACGCCCCGAGAAGTAGCCGCTGGCTGCAGGTCTGTGTGACGCTGAGACTCCGGTGCAGCGGTGTACATTGCGGTATCTGCTGTGCGAGGCGAGCGTGCAAGGTTGGGCTCACTTCATTGGATTCCCTGGGCTCTGTTGTCCGCTTCCACCACACATCCACACTCACGAATCTTGCTCGGGGTGTACAGGTGATAAGGATGCTCCTGTACCGTGGTTTTATGCGAGTATGTGCTGTATTCTTACGCTTTGCCCATGCCATGGTCGTGCTCGCGTTTCAGCATTAGGGCCACGGGAACCACCGTCCGCTTGCTCGGGGAACATGCGCTGCAGAGGATGAACCTATTCGAAAACTGTGTCTGTGTAAGGAGGCAGTGGAAGACTCTTAGGGCTAGCGTGGCGTCGCAGCTCTCTCGTGACCTAATGCTCGACTCTTCGAATGCGACGTTATCAATTACGGAGAGCATGATGACAACGGCGTGTATTGTGTACGCTCCGGAGGCGAACACGCTGATTCTGCCAATCTGGAAACAGTGATTGCTCAGCAGAGGCCCATGTTCGCATTCGCTTCCTCTCCCGGCAGCGGGCGTGGCCTGGTTCTCCCGACGAAGAGAGAGGCAGCCCCAGGCAGGCAGTGACTCTCCCGCGTTGTGGAGCTCTCTTAGCGGCTGTGGACAGGCTGTACAGCACAGAGAGACACCAAGCCGTGTGCGGCCGCGATGTGCGGTGGCACGATAATGCAGTCACAGTGGCGCGGAGAAGGGGCTGCGCCCCCCCCCCTCCCCCTTGGTGGCCGCGACCGCGCGGAGTGCGGTGCAGTGGACTCGAACCCTGACCTGCTGTGCTGATAGTTTGAGCATCTACGGCACAGAGAAGCGCGTGCAGCTGCCGTTGTTGCGGACTCGCTCTCCCTTGTCATGGCACCCGTCACGCGCCCTGCAACTGTGGAGGATGGCTTGGTGTGACGGGTCTGTGCGCATTCTGTGGCGTTGCTGTGATCCTTTGTGTGCGCCTCGGAGCTCAGATGGCCTTTCGCCATTATGGATTGGAACACAAGGACAAGCTGAGCAGGATTGCAGCAGAGGCAGTGCCCGAGGCGCCGACGCCAACTGCATAAATTCCTGTCCTGGCTACCACTCTCAGACCGCGGGCCGACGCCCACTGAAAAAGCTCTACGGGGTGCGGCACGCAACGACAAGAGCCGCTATTAGGCGTCACCTGTCCCACACTACAGGAGCACGGACGCTGAGCTGACGCGACGACAGGGGGGACTACCCTCACCCAGGTCCGCACGGGCACCTGCCCGCACTTTGGACTCCTGCGGCTTCGGGCGGCTGACAGCGACACCATGAGGCGCCGTTGACGTGCTGCCTACTAGGGCGCTGGCGTTGTGGTGCCCCCCTCCCCCCTTTGTGCAGCTTTGGAGGGACAAGCGATGAGCTCTGTGTGTGGCAAGCACATGCTTTATACACGGGCCCTCCCCGCCTGACATGCCCGCTCCCGTCGGCGGCGTGAGGCCCCAGAAGAGGGTGGAGGAGCGCTGCCGCCACCGACTCATAGCGGTGCGCCACCTGTCGCGGCACGTGCCGGCGTGCCGTCCCTACCCCCCCCCCCCCCATGACAGCGAGGAATGTGGGGGACAAGGACAGCGACGAGCCCGCGCAGCGACGCCGCCCCGAAACGGTCCCCGAGGTGCTGTGGCGCGCGCACTGCATGGAGGCTCTGTGAGGCACTGACAGCATGGCGCATCACATCGAAGCACGGCGTGCAGATGTGAGCGCAGAACGAGTGGTGGACAGAGAGTGCGCGAGGGAGTCCGCATCGATGAGCGCCAAAGAGCATGGGCGCGAAAACATGCGGCATGTCTTGCGTCCTGCGCGGAGGGCTGATGCGGGACGGGTGCTGGAAACAGGGGGACAAGGTTCCGTGTTGCACTGTCGAGTCCGCCATGTCTCAACGTGGAGAGGTCCCACACCACCCCATGGAGTACAGCTGCTTGAAGAGACACAGAGGGGCAAGCATGGCACACAGGGCAGGGTGCGCGGGATCTGAGAGAGCCCCGGCTTGAGGCTGAGCAGCGTCCTCGCTGAGCTCGTTCAGCATTCAAATAAAACACCTTTCTACTACTTGCACGACAGACACGACGGCTTCCGCCCTCGAGCACGACAACACTGGCCACGGCCCTCCTGGATTAGGGTGTGTGGTGCACCTGTGGCCGTCAGGCTGTGATCGCGCAGTGAGTGTACTCGAGGAACAGTGAAGGACCAGAAAAGGCTGCTGGACGCACGTCCCAGCATGACGGTTGAATGGCTGATCTCAGAGTACCAGGATTGAGTCGCCGTGCCACAGTCGCAGGTACGCCGCGATCGATTGTGTGTGTGTATATCTTTGCGGACTTTGGATAGAAAGGAAAGGGGGCGGGGGCTGAAAGAAAGAGATATGATGCATGGCTAGGATGGAGAGATGCACCTTTGTAGGTGCCATGGGCAACCGCAGTTCCGTGGTGGTTTTCCTGTAAGTGAACGCAGATCGGTGACGGACCTGTTTCCCGTAGAAGAGTCGAACCCTCCGTAGGGTTCATAGGAGGAAGAAAATTGTACGTATGAGAGGCTGGTGCCGTGCATCATCAAGGATTTGGTCCGTGAGGTCGTACAGGAAGTGGCGTATGATGGACGGGGGACAGAGAGCACCTTTTAAAATTTTGTCATATACATATACATACAGATGTATATGATGGACGGATTACGTGACTGGCTAGAGCGTATCTCTCCCTCTGTCCCTCCCACTGCACACTTTCCTTCCACCGCAGACCCTCCACTTCTCCCCCCCCCTCCCATACACTCACGTTGTCAGAGGGACCCGCCGACGCGCATTTGGCCTTGTCTTTTACTGCCACATTGCCCTTGCTGTTTCGTGGGGAGATTCCCTAGCATCGGTGGCACGTAGTGCCACGACCGCCACTTCCCTCTGGTGATTTGTTTGCCGGCGTGCGACTCAAAGGTTGACCATCAGACACCCAAGCGCATTGTTGGCTTGTGCGTGCGCCGGAAGTGTAGGAGAGAGTGTGAAACAAACAAACAAACAAAAGGCAGCTGCCACCCTTGTCTTGGAGCTTGTCTTCTAAACGTATTTACCCCCCCCCCCTCCACCCGCTAGACCACATCTGGCGCGAGGACTCGCGCCTCACACACAAGCGCAAACGAAGCGTGCTGCTCTTGTGCGACTACGACTACGACAGCTATTGCTACCTCACTGGCGCGCTCTCTTCTCCTGGCTGCAATATGCAGTTCTCACCTTCGGATACCTCAGCACAGCAGTCCTGAAAGGACATATCACCCTTACACATAATGGAACGCCGTCGTCATCCCGACACAGTAAGTGTCACGAAAAGAACGGCAGTCTGCTGTGAGTCCTCGACGTCGCTACACGACCAGGTTAACTCGGACGCAGGCCCGACCAACAACTTAGCTTCTTGCCTTAGACGAGAGTCAAGCATGGCTGAAGCGCGGCCAGGCACAGAAGGGGAAGAAGTAGCCGTGATCGCCAACCCATGTGGCTTTGCCAAGGACTCGACCTCCTTGCTACCCACCTTGCCTTCACGGACCGAAGGCGCTGTCACCGGGGCGGCAAACAACGACTGCGATGCAATGCAGATGTGGTCTGACCTTGAGGACCCACTCCCTCCCAATGCATCCCGCATTGGTGCACTGGGTGTGTTGCGAATACGCCCATCAGAGGAGGAGCATAAAAATGAAGTGATGCAGGCGACTGTTGTGGCGCAGCCAGTCTCTACGCCAATACCGGTTCCTTCCACTGGAACAGCTTCATCAACTTTGCAGAAGGGCTGTATGGCGTCATCATCTTCCGACACGTGGCAGGGTGTAGTGGCCAAAACAGACATCCTTTCTCTTTCCTTCCCATCGTTCACGTCAGCCGCCCCATCGCAGCTCAATCAGTTGCCCAGGGCTGGATTGATCCGGTGTCACTCCACTCCAGCTCTGCGTAAGGTAGAAAACAGGCACAGGGTACAGGTGCTGACCTCGTCGCCTGAGGAGGAAGTGAACTTGCATCGACCTACAGCTGCGAGAGCGGCTACGTTAACTCTCGCAAGCCCCGCGTCACGTCATCGTGACGAGTGTTTGCCCATGCATGTTCCGCATGAGGGGAACGTTTCATCAAGCTCTGGGTCACGTGCGTCGCGTTTGAGAGCGCTAAGCAACATTTCAGGTCCGATACGGGAGGAGGTGGCAGCGGTGGCCATGGCCGGGGTTGGCTCGCGCGAACTCTCATACTGCTCCCCCAACAGTTCGATAGTGACCTTTATTGACCATGAACTGGACATCAGTACAACGGACTCAGGCGTCTTTCATGCGGGTGACGGTCTCCATGACGCATCGGGAGCTGAAAGCCTCCTCGACAGCGAAAGTGGGCGGCGGCGCAGCAGCAGAAAGCACTATCTGCTTACCAACGCGCGCTCGCCTCTCTTGTCTGGCGCTCACGTGAGATCACTGATGCCAAAATCAGCTGCACGTCACAGGCGCCTACCGACAGTTGTGACGGCAGCGTCGCAGCCTGCACATCGCACATCTGAGTACGTTGCCGCTGTTCAAGCAGCAGCCAAGCATGGGCGCAGCCTGCGTCAAATACTGTCAAGGTGCTGCGATGCCGATGATGCGTTACAGGACTCTGGAGAGTCACTGAGTGATCTGCAAGAAGGAGAGCAAGGAAGAAACACTGCTTGATTTGCTTTTAAATGGTCCTTACCAGGACAGCGCTTGGATATGTTTTCTTTTGATGCACGAGTGCGTGTGGAAGTCGGGTCTTTCCTTTTGTTGTGCTGCTGCAGGAGATTATATATATATATATATATATAATAACTGTTTTTACACAGCCTCGTGGCGTGTGCACCTGATCACAGGAGTACATCTGAGTCCGACATCCTTGATCCTAACACCCTGATCCTGTGTCAGGAGAAGTTGGGAGATCCTCCTATCCCTGCAAATACCGAGCCATTTCTTTTGGTGGCACATCAAGAAACCCAGCGCTGATGCGAAAACGGGAGTGATGTGTCGCTGCCGATGTGACTCGCCAGGCTCTCAAGGCCTTTTTTTGAGAGGGATCTGCAAAGGGCTGGCGGGCCGACTTTGAGGCAGGATGCGTTCACAGATAAGGGGCTCCGCGCATTACTGTAACGCTTGATTGTAGCGATGCTTGAGAAAACGCGATAGGGGCTGTGACAGTGCTGGACTAGTGTAGCGTGTGGCGCATGCTTGCTGGCCGCTAGTTTTCACAGTCACCCTTCTCTTGGTAACGAGTAGATAAGGCAGCAGAGAATCCAGGTGTATGCATGAGCACAATTGCCGTGCCGCTCCTGATCCGGCGGGTGAGTACCCTCCATTGGTGCTGCAGAGAAGACCCCAAGTTTCCTCGATATTTCGTGCCCTTGGGTGTCTTATCTGGTGTTTCCTCGCCTCCTCGTGGGTGCGTGTTTCGTCCTGCGCGAGTGGGTGCTTCGGCTGTATGCAGCTCATACCCATCCCGCCATTCATTTTTTGTTTTTCCTGTAACATCTTTATGTGTATATGCCTCTTTTTTTTCTCGTTGATTAACGTCTGTGTAGCGGGTGCGCTGCTCTGAGCTGGCGTACTTGTATGCGCGCTTACTAGAATAATCGAAAAAAAAGGAAAAAAACTTCACCTTGCTAGGTTATCGCTACAGGCACCTATGCAGAGCTGTTTTTGCCTTTGACCTCTCTATTAGGGACATCCATACATGGACATCTGCGTCTATGCACAGTGGCACGCAGTGCCTGATCCCTAGTTTGTGTGCATGAGTGTGCATCTATCACCATCTGCGCACCACCACCACAGCCATCACGACTTCTGCCTCCATTCTGAAACTTCTCGATCCCGCGCCTATAGGAGGAGAGAGCACTTGAATACCTGCCGAATCACAAGAAGAAAGTCAGCCAAGGAGTATCGTGAGAAGTGACGACGTGGCATAGCCAGCGTATCGCCTCCGCCCTTCTCCCGTAGTCTGAGCATTCGCCTGCGTATTTTCCTCCCTCCGGCTGGCGTGCCGTCATCGACAACATTTTACCTTTGGCTTGCTGTTCAGCTTGCCTCTTTTCAATTGACCTGGCGCACAGATTTCGCCTCTCCGACCGATCAGAGCTGCACGGCACCATGGCGGAACAACGACGCCCTAGCAAGTACCTCCGATTCTTATGCACGGCGTACCTCCTCCTGTCCCTGATTGTGCAGTGGGTTTTCGTATGGGTCACACAAGTAATCTTTATCGTGGTCTCCTTTCCCTTCACGACGTCTGAGTTCCGCCAGGACATATGCGGCCACATTTTCCGCAAGGTGAGCTTTGTAGGCATGGATCTCCTGAACCCGTTCTGGCACATTCATGTCCTCAACAAGTTTCCGAAGGTGAAAAGCAAGAAGGTGATACTCATGCTGAACCACCTTAGCGGCGCCGACCCGTTTGTTTCCATCCGCTCCTTTCTACCCCGCGATGGCACGTGGATCGCGAAGGCTGGCTTGTTCCGTGTGCCGTTTGGTGGGTGGGCGTTGTACAACTCCGGCGATCTCCCTGTGCACTTCCGTGACAAGAAGACAGGCTTTGCTACTGTGAAAGGAACTGTCGGTCCGATGATGGAAAGCGCGCGAATGCGTCTGCGTCGTGGCCGCATGCTGTGTGTCTTCCCGGAAGGCGTTCGAAACATGAACCCTGACGGCCCCCTAAACCCGTTCCGCCTGGGATTCTTCTCTCTTGCTGTTGATGAGGGGGCGACAATCGTGCCGCTGGCAGTGAGTGGGACGGAGAAACTATGGCCGCGCGGGTCGGCGCTAATGGACGCCGCAGACGCGTACTTTTCTTTTGGAGATCCAGTCGACGCCAGAGATTTCAAATCGGCCGAGGAGCTTTCGCAGCACGTGTGGAATGTCATTACGGAGTTGCGTGAGAAGCATCCGGACCGTGCTGAGCTGCATTCACGGCAAGCGAAGGCTACCGCAGGGTCTCCCTCTGCGCCCGCCTCGCTGGACAGAAACGGCTTGGGACTGCACACCAATGCGCCTACGAATGGACAGTAATCGAGAAAATCGATTAACGGCATTTTAAATCCTTCTGCCGCGCGTCGGCAGGGGAACAAGAGTATTACATGAGGACGCACACACACACACACACAGAGAGAAATTGGGCAGGTAATGATATGGGTCAACTCGCGCGCTTGTGGATGTGTGCTTTCCAGTCGTCTTTGTTTCTGCTGATGAGAGCGGACTTTTCATGGCGCAGCGTTACGTGGCTACTGCTACTTGGTAATAGCCTCCCGCTTTCCTTCCGATATATGAATCTACACATCTCGTTATCGCTCTTTTTCACACCAGACCTCTAGAGGATGATCATGCGCGTGGGTCTCTGCACATGCTGGACTTTCTTGGTCGGGTCGCTCTTGGACCGACCTCACGTGTACCGGGGGACGTGTCGCTGGACGGAAGGTGCAAGCCGGAAAAAAAATAATAATCGGAAGGGCTTCAGAGAGAGGTCATCTGTTTCTTATGAGTGTCGTAATGATGGTGCCGTGAATATGTGCGCGTCCATGGCTGTTAACACACTCCTTGTTCATTTTTCATCCCTTCTCGATGTGTTTTTGTAGGTATCCATGTACGTCTGGTTGGTGTTGCGGTTGACTTCCCCCTTCTCACTCGTCTCCACGCCTTCCTGATGGCTGCGGTTGTGAGCCGGATGTGTGTAAGTGAGTGTGCATTGTCTACAGTTACTCATTTCAGCTGCTGCGGGGCAGCGGGAAAAACAACAAATAAAAGGTAACACAACAACAAAAATGTGTTTGTGTGTGCGTGTGGGAGGAGTGGGGGCTGGTCAGTGTAGCTCGTCGGTAAGGAATGCTCGCTCGCACCGTTGGTATTTGTGTTGCCTGGTCTGGGGTGTGTTGGGAGTAGGGAAAGGGAGGGGCCACACGTTCCTCTGTCCCTTCATGTTGTCAAGGAGGCTTGGCTGCGGGTGACATCTCCGAGTGGTGTCCAGGATACAGTACACCCATGCCGTGGGAGCGCCAGGCGACCTCCCTCCTTCTCCCCCTCCCATCCCTGCACACTGTCAAACCGTCTCTAACCATGGGAAGGGCAGGGACCCTACGGCTTGGGAAGTCCAGCGCGATGCATCGCCGTTGATGTCAATCCTGAGGTTGTGGACGGCGTTGCGTTGGGGAGCCCTGCCACGCGAAATAGGCTGGTGCCCTCTACACGAGAGCCAGAATGTCCGCGTGACTTGCGTGTGTGCGACTTCCAGCCCTCTGACTGCCGAGTGATGTGTGGGGAGGCTGATCGTGTGTAGCCCCGGTGGACTCATTAGAGGTGGCGAGTAGGCATCATTCGAGCTGATCTGAGGCGATTTGCAAAGGCGATTGGTACAGTTTGGGGACAGAGACCATTCTCGGATGGGTGGGTGGGCTCACTGCTGTAGCACATGTGCTTCACGCTGCTTCGCACCACACGATGTTGCCTGAAGCATGCGGAGGCTAATGTGGCGCCTGATTCGTTCACGATTGCAGAGAGTGAATATACTGCGTTAAAATTTTTATTATTATCAAAGATCTGCGCTAGAGGTGGAAGGCGCCGTAAAGTGTCGACTTCAAGCGTGTAGACGGCGCCGTGCTGCTCATCTCCTTCATTTTTCTCTCAACTTCGGTCGCGTGACATACAGAGTTGGATCTTTTCGACGTGATCGAAGAGCTTGGTTCGCTGTGTCCTGTCACGGTGGCTCCAGAGAAAAGAGAGATGGAGCGAACCCCGGCACATCTGGCTCACATGCCGCGGCGGGAGGGGGATGCTGGCCCGAGCGTACACCTGGCGGCGGTGAGGGGCAGTGAGGTGCTCACTCTTGGTGTACTTCAACGACAGAACAGATGTCGTTTAACGTTTGCGCCGGCATGGGTCTCAGTTTGTCTCGCAGCTGTTTTTTTTTTTTTTTCTTGTCCTGTTCCCACCGAATTTTCATACGCACGCGAAAATGTCTACCGACCTCGCTCACCCATTCTTTCTGTACTCGGCGCAGACTGTGCCATGGGGCGGGGGGCGGCACACCTACTCAGCTTGATCCCAATTTTTTCAATGCCCCTCGATCACTCGCCATTCCTTCACTTTTATGCACCTCTGTTTTTATCTTCTGCACGCCATACATATGTAAATATATATATATATATATATCAAACATATTTGCCTCCCTTCTCTCTTGCTTCGCTTGCTTGCCTTTCTTTGGCATCTCTCGTTTTTCAAGCCATTTTCTCGCAACACGTCCAAGTTTCTATGAAGACAGACGCATACCACCAGAACACGAGTCCGCACGATTACCCACGACGACACCCATTATTGTGTGCCGTCGTTTTCTTTCTCCTTTTCCTGAAGGTGGCAGTATACTAGGAGCAGCATTCCTACAAAGTATAACAGGGCGTGTGCCGGAGTGCCTTCGTGTCCAACATCCTCGACGGCTGGCTCATCTCTCTTTGCCTGTCCTCTGCCCGCCCACCCATTCGCTGGCAGCTCGTGTGCTTGGGTAGGGGCACTGAGGCGGTCTCTTCATGTGTGCGCGTGCCTGTTTGCCGAGGCGTGGATTTTTTTCTCTCGTGTTGTTTCGTCATCACCCATCGCTGTAAGTGTGGTACTATTATCCAGTAACACACACACACACACACACACACACACACAGACACAGAGGCACAGAAGAAGCTGTGCCGGTAGCGCCCCATCCATCGTAAACGTAAAAGTCATCGTGGGAGCCTCCAGAATGCAGCAGCACAACCCCAAGGAATGCATTGTGCCGACAGAAAACTGGGCAGATGCCACGGAGTGTGCGCGTCCGAGCAAGGGTGATATTCACCTCGAGCTCGGCCACGATACACAGCATCAGGTAACACAGTCGAAGGACGGCGAGAAGGATGTGCAGTTGTCAGAGTGCAATGGTGCAGATACTGCAGGCCCGCTGACGCCCCCGCACAAGGTCTGTGAAGGCGATGGAGAAGAGGATGGAGAGTCTTACCATGTGCAAAAGAAAGTGGACGATACTTCGTACTCTGGCTCAGATGGTCTGTCGATGCTTTGGACCATGGATGAGGAGACTGTGTTGCTGCACTCCAGCCAGGTCTCTCTCGAGCGGATTCGCAGGCGACTAGAGGTGCTGCTTCTCGGCGTCTCTGACGCAATCCGCATGCGCAAGACGCGCGACACCATGCAGCGTTATGCCGGTGACAGTCCCGAAAGGAACTTCCAGGAAACGATGCTCGCAGCGGATCATGCTTTCCGGCGCATTATTGGCGAGTCCTTCGTCAGCTTTTCCGAGGAGGACGCGGCGCAGATGATGCAACTTTGCACACTGGCAGACAAGGGAGTCACCGACTGTGACGAGCTGGTGCGTAATGCTGTGGTGGTTCTCCAAGCTTTGATGCACGACGGTGAGGGTCTCCATAACTTGGAGCAGTTCTGTGAGTTTGTCTCGACCCACCGCGATGAGATTACCAGCCGGCAGTGGCAGCAAGACTTTGTCACCGCGCTGCGGTCTCTGGCGCTCGGCTTCCTACGCCGTCCCAGAGCTGTCATCAAGTCCTACGGCCACTCGGTTAATCAGATTGTGCAGCGTGAGACCCTATACGTAGCGTTGCTTCGTTTTTGCGGCGGACGGTCTCTTGGCAGCACACCGGCGCCGGCCAGAGCTGGTGAAAAAGCTAAGCAGGTGGTGGCCAAGACACTTTCGTCACACGAGCTAGCCACCATCAAACTTCGCACTTCACGACTGCAAACACCTCTTCAGTGGAAGCCCAAGATGATCTCTGTCCATACTCCCAAGGGCGAACGAAGTGCAGTTCCTATGCAGCGGCCCTCCATCTGACACCAGGGGTCCCATGTTGCCACTCGACTTCCAGCGGTGTGCGTTATCGGGTGTGTCCTCCAGCTTGTGGAGGCGCAGACTCTTCACCTCGAAATTCTGACTCAACATTGCCACTCTCAGCCACTTGTCCGTCGACTTTGGGCCGAGGATGGGCACTCCGGCACTGAGAAAAAAAATGACCGATAACTGAGCGCGTCGATACCCGCCAAGAAGCTGCGACTGCTTCCTGAAAATTGGCGCCAGGTGAGGCATCTAATCCTCAATGCGTCTCTCGGTGGCGCGCTACTGAACGATGCTGAGCAAGAGCAACCCACAGCGCACTTTTG
Organism: Leishmania tarentolae; assembly: GCA_033953505.1. Classification (NCBI taxonomy): domain Eukaryota; phylum Euglenozoa; class Kinetoplastea; order Trypanosomatida; family Trypanosomatidae; genus Leishmania; species Leishmania tarentolae. Next base: position 756,880 of record CP119856.1, on the reverse strand, counting down.
GGCGTTATTCACACTGGTCGCAGCGATGGACGACACGCACGGACTATTCGTGGTGTGCTTGCGCGAAGAGATACTTCAACTGGATCTCAAGTTATTGGTATCCTCTCTCTCTCCGTGCTGTTCCGTGTGTCTGTTGGTTACTGTACGTGTGCTGTTTTCTGCACCTTACCTGTCACTCATGCTTAATCTTTCATTGATCGTTTCTTTTTTTTTTTCTGCGCGTGCAGTATATTTCTGTCTGTACGGTTGAAAACGCTGTGATGCGTTCGCCAAGCTCACAGTCGCAGCGGTGAGGGAGGAGAAGATACGAAAGGAGAAAAGCAGGGCTGCTGTGTCGCGTGTGGGAGGCCATACCGCAAAGAGACGCTCCCCTTGTTCGCTTTTCTAGCTTCCTCTCCATCTGCTATACTCTCCTTTGTTATCGTTGTTACAGCTAACGGTACCGGATGCGCTGTGGTAACGATGCGTCTTGCTGCGCATCGAAATCGTCTTGCGCTTTCGGATATGTGTGGCCGCGAGAACATTTTTGTACATTTATACATATATGTGTCTGTGTGTGCGTGTAACCTTCACTCTATTTTTTTTTTGTTGTTGTTCATTGACGGTTGTATGGGAGTCTAAGCATGATACATGATGTGCGTGCTGGTGCGTCCTTCTCCCTTTTCGGCTCTGTCATTTTAATGAAAGTACTCTCCTACGGAGCACATGCTTTATCTATTACGTGCTCTCATTGTGCACTTTCCTGTATCCTCATGTGCTTGGCTTTGTATTGTCTCGTTGGTTTCCGTGTGCATTTATTTTCCTTCTACCTGCGTGTGTGTGCGTGTGCTGCTGTTGATGTCATCGTCGCTGAGGCGTTTCTACTTCGACGGTTTCTCTCCCCATTCCTCTTTCTTGGTCTGTAAAGGACTGCTCAAACAGGACCGAGAAAGCGAGGAGACGTCCGACAAACGATGTAGGGACAGTCACATGCTCGTAGACGCACTCAGATGGAGGTAAACTGTGTGCCTAATGTGTCTGGGGTGACCTCTGAGAGCTCTTCAGTGCCCCCGTGCCTCTCTCTGGTTTCTTCGTCAGGTAGTCTTTGTTTCCCTCTTCGCACTTTGAGAGCGTTCACCTGCCGTATAGACACCCGCACGTGTGTATGCGAGCCAACGCACAGTCCAGACGGGCGGTGGCAGTCCTGAGCACCGTTGTCCAGTACGTCATCCAAAATGACCGATGTTTGGTCATCATCGCTCAGGGCGTGTGCGCTAGCGTGTGCGTACAGTATGAATTCTCTCCGTCTTCCGCGGCACTCTTAACAGTCACTTGTAAAGCTCCCCCATTCTCTTCACAGCAGGCATCGTGGTGGGCTGTCTTTCCGATAACGCCACCACCACCACCAACTACTGAATGGGCGCTCCCGCGTTGCACTCGTTTTGGTGTCCCTACGTTGGAAGGAGTAGAGGACATCTCACGTCCATCTTATTATGCACGTGGTCCCCTGTTACTCACTGCTTTTCTTCTCTCTTACTCGTTAACTCCCCTATTGGATACCTTCTTTATTCATCTATATAGCTTGCGACTACGAGATGCTGGACTCGTAGACCAGCCTCGACTGTGCATGCCTTCTTACGCGTGCGTGTGTGTGCATGGGCAGATCGCATGTGCTCTATGGATGGCTTCTTCGGAATCTTTCTACGTCTGTGCTTGCCTTTGCTTTTTTTTTTTGGATTCGCTCCTCTTTCATTTTGCTCCCTTTTTCTCTGAAATAGTGTTGGACGATGGAGGCAACTGCACGTACGCGCCAACGAGGGCAGAGGAGATGCAACAGAACTACTCTGCCCACACTCACTCGTGCCAACGACTCCTCGCCGAAGATCTCTCCCCTTCTCTGCCACCCACCGGCATACCTTTGCTGCTTTTTTTTTCCTTGATAGCCCCTGTGCGTTTCACATGTGCGGTTGTTCACGGATGGGTGTGCGAGTGTCATTTTCTCGAACGCACAGACTTCTTTTCCTCGCGTGTGGTTTCGTTCTCCCACGCGGTGTGTGCGGCCTTTTCCGTGTACACGTCGCCCAATGAGGCTCGTCTGCGGCGACGTATCACACGCGTTCTCTCTTTTTCTTCGCACACTGTTGAAAACCGCAGTAACCAATTAAAAAAAAAAAACATTCGCGTTTCTCTGTGCCTCTCACTTTCGGACTCCGTATCGTCTCTACAGTACAGCAGAGAGGAAGATAAACAACAGGAAGCCGCGTGTCTTTTTTTTTTTGTGCGTGTGTACATGTGCCCCTCGATGATGCGCCTCTCTCCGCGTTTGTGGACGCCGGTTTCCTTGTTCCTTCTTTTTGGTGTTGTGGGATGACAACTCTCCGTAAAAATATCACGTCTCCTCTTCTTTTTTGTACTACACCGTGGGGTTTGTGTGCGTGCTCGCTGTTCTGTACACGAGATATCTAGGACACACACGCTCATACATACGTGACTGCGTAGGTGTGGGGTGCGTGCACTCGGTGACGCAATGTGTGCGTCTTCTCTATGGGTGAGCTTATGGAGCGAGGCACACAGTGACCAACGAGGACGAAAGGAAATTCAGCCACAGGCGCGGCGCTCGATGGTCCCTCACGTTTCTTGTCCTCTTGTCTTGTGCCGCTCTTTGCCTGTTCCACGATCCCCCCAAAAAAAGAGAGAGCGAGAGCAGAGCACCGCAAATGAAGAGAACGTCATTACGCACATCGCCACACATGCAGTGATGCATATATAGGTTTCGACTCTTTGCTCGTGTCGACGTGCCAGATATCGGTTGCGCGCCTCACCTCACAAGCACGGACGATTCTGTGAAAGAAAGAAGTCACACAGAAAAAAAACAAAGTGACAGAGACGTAAACGTTGACGGGGCACACACACGCACACTTGTTTCCTCCCATAATGTACTTCGGCGATGCCCAGGGAAGAAACGTGGGGCGTTTTGATTTCTGTAATGCGGCCTTCCGTATCCGTAGGACTGCCATGTGTGACGAGGCTGCGTGGGAAAGTTCTCTCTCTCCGTTGTATGCGGCGATTACTTTTGAACGCCTTGAGTCATGCTGCACCTCGAGTTCCTGTGCTTTGATCAGAATTTCATTGTGTCTCCCTGTCAACGTGCTGCTTGTACGTGCCTGTTGTCGTTGTGCTTGCTACCATCTATATATGGCTCTTCTACCTCACCTTGTTCTCCCATATGCGCTCCATTAGTGCTATATTCTCGACACTGCGTCGTTCCCGCGACCCACATCAGTCAGCACTCATAACAGCTGACCATTGAAGGCTGCACAGCTATACCACACGTAGCACTGCAGCAAAGCGCGCAAAAGAACAAACAAAACTAACCGCTGCGCATAGCGCTCAGTCGCTCTCTCTCTGGTCTACTTTGAGATGATCGACTACTACCAGTTTCTGGGCCTCGACCGGCAATCAGGTGATGACGATGTGGCGAAGGCCTATCGCCGGTACGCGCTCGCCTACAACCCACAGTGCCACCCCGAGAGCACTGACCAAGAGACGCTGCAGCGCAATTTCATGTTAGCAGCGCAGGCGTACACTGTGCTCTCTGATCCCAAGAAGCGCGCTATCTATGACATCTACGGTGAGGAGGGCATCCGCCACGGGGGCACCGGCCAGCAGGGGGTACCGGGCGGTATCGACCTCGACTTCATCGATCCAAACGCTGTCTTTACCCACTTCTTTGGCGTGGACAATCCTTTCCAGGTAATCGGCAGTGTGGATATGGTGAAGAACAATCAGCACAACTTCTTTAGCGTCGTCGCCGGCATGCCGCCGAACCCGCCTAAGTGCCCAGCAATCGAGGTAAAGCTGCCGGTGACGCTCGAGGACGTATTCTATGGTGCCATCCGCCGAGCCACATGGAAGGCGACTCATGCCTCTCTGTCAAAGCATGATTCTGCGGTGACGATAACGGAGGAGTCTTACGAGGTGCGTGTAGAAAAAGGTGCGAAGACGGGTGATCATTTTACTGTTGAAGGCCGCGGCAACACCTACCCCGGGTACGCGCGTGGCGATGTTATCGTCGTGGTGGATGTCATGCCGCACGCGCGGTTTCGTCGGGAGGGCGACGACTTGGTCACTACGGAAGCGATTTCTCTTCGTGACGCGCTCTGCGGTACGACGGTAACGGTGAGCACGATGGAGGGCCGTCAGCTGTCTATCTTAATTGACGAAATCGTGGACCGCGCCTACCGCACGCGTATCACAGGGGAGGGCCTGCCGAGCCGCGGCAGCGGGGATACCTCACGCGGAGACCTCATCATCGAATTTACCACCAAGTTTCCAAGCTTCTTGACAGCGGAACAGAAGGCGGAGATTGGTCGTATCTTGGATGCCAACTAGCCCTGTTCGTGTCGCTGCTGGTGCTCTGTCTTGTGTCAATGTAGCTGATTTGCGAACGCCGTCGTTGCAGTCTCTCTCTTCTCCGCCGTAGCTCTCTACGCCAAGATGTGTGAGTTTTGCCTATGAAATATATCAACTGGCTCAGCAGCAGTGGTGGCTGTGTGCTCATATCTACCAGTTCCGAGAGAGCCTCCAGTATCTTGGCCGATGAAGACTCTACCCAGACAAGCTTCGCTGAGGAGTAGCTCATATAATGGTCATGTAGAATTATCTTGGGGGCAGTGTTGATGCGCTTCTATACGCGGACGCAGTTGCATCGCATAGACTCTGCCTCACCTTAGTCTTTCTTCCTTTTAAGCTGCGCTCCTTTGGTTTGTGTATTGCGTGCCTCTCTTCACTTTTGGCACGCATCTGTGGCCATATCTTTCAGGCGCTGCTTCCTCGCGCTGTCTACGCGCTCGCTTCTCTCGCATTTTTCGCAGTGCTGCATGTATCGTAGCCCATTTGTGTATGCTTAGCTCTCCTCCCTTTTCCAATGGGGACACATGACAAAACTATTGCCACAGAAAGAGAGTCAGCTTCACTCATCTTTGTGCGCGTGTGCACACCTTTGGGATTCGCTGTCGTTGCTCTCGCACGTGAGTGCCTCTCCGTACGCGGGCTATAGGAGGCGAGGCGTTGCTCTGATATATTGCAGGATTCGCCGTTTGGGGTAGGGAGCGACCTTTTATTTTCTTTCAATCTACTACCCTTGAGCCTACTCTTCTGTTAATGTACACAATGTGCCGCTGTGATTCGGTTGTAATTCGCGCTCCTCTCTCTCTCTCTCGGATGTGTATGCAGCGCTGTTGACTGTTTCGTTCCTCTCTTCACCCTTTTGTCTTTTCTTCCCCTTCACATGCGCTTACATGGCTGTTTCTCATATATCACGCGCACCACCTTCACCTCGGCGAATACCACTGCCACATGTCATAACCATCTCTCCTCCTTTCCACGGCTTCCACAGCAGTATTGTCACGATACAACTCTCTGTATTTGTGTTTGTGTGTGTGCTGCTGTTGCTCTTTGCCGTACGGCTTCCGCGCAACCTACTCGTATATCGACCTTGCACGCATTTACATCTCTCTCTCTCTCTGTGTATGTATATAAGTGTAGTTACGTACCTGCAAAAGTGCTTTATTAAATTTGCCTTGTTCATTTTATAGTTTACCTTTTCTTTCTACCGCGGGTTCATTGCTGACAAACTCGTGTTAACGACGTTGGGCATCTCTGTGTCTGTCTCTCGCGATCTGTACATATTCTTCATCTATGTATGCACATACACGCACACACGGCCAGGGAAAACAGCAGTAAAACGACGTCGAACCACAGATCTGCTTGCTCGATCCTCTCCTTTTCCCTCTTTCCGCACAATGACCACCTATGCCGAGGCAATGAATGTCGACGACGACGAGCGCTATTCGGATGACTCCTTTCACGACGACTTCGAGAGTGGCAGTGCGAGCAGTTCGTACCGCTCATCGCACATGAAAGAGACTGCCAATCGTGATGAGAGTACGGCGTCAGCTGACCCTATAGTCGCCGGTGAGAGCAGGTCGATGGACGCGCCGAGCAGCGCAACCGAGTCCACCTTCAGCTCCAGCACCCCACCGAGCTCAAGCATTTCTCGTAACTCGTCTGTGGCTCAGAGCGCGGAGAAGCTACCTGCGTACCTGGAGGGTGCCGCTGAAGGCTCTCTGCGCCCTGCCTCGTCGTCTTCATCGTCATCATCGACGTTCTCGCGCAGCTCTGACCACAGTGCATCTGCTCACTCGACAAATGACGCTGCAACCTCTGAGGAGGACATGCTTCCCGAGAACACCAGCGCGCATGAAAATGACAGCTCTGCCGTACCCGCTGACCGGGTGCAGGAAGGCCATGAACGGCTTGCCGATGGCTGCGTGAGTGAATCCCGATCGTGCAGCGGCCGCTTTTCCGTCGACCAGGGGGGCTCGGTAGGCGTATGTGATCGCGAGGTCGGTTATCCAGGCTACTCTCCGCGCGAGTATGCTTCCACCAATGTGTCGATCACCGGGCCAAGTCAACCTCACCAGCCCGACGTTCCGGAAACCGCTGAGGAGCTTTTCCGGATGCAGGAGGAGAACGCCAGCATGCGCGAGGAGCTCTTCCAGCGGAGTCGCGAGCATTACCACGCCAGTTTCTCACAGAACAGCAAAAGCTGTCGCAACGCCACTAGAAACCGCACCATTGGTGGTCCCTCTGGGTCGTACAAAAGCACCGGGACGTCCATGGTCGGCAGTACATTCAGGCGTCAGCGCGAGGCCGCCGCGCGTTCGGTTCAGGCGTCTATCATGGCGCACCGCACGCTGCAGGTCCTGCGGCTGGAGCAGCGAGAGCTTCTTAAACGCCGTGATGAGTTGAAGGAGCTTGTTAGTCGCTACAAGAAGGCCACCAGATACAAGGATTATATCGAGACTGCCAAGCGGGACATTGCGGTCCTGACCGAGGACCACCGTGATGCACACCTGGAGGTGCGCTGCAATGAGAAGCTGCTTTTGATGAACGACGCAATGCTCGAAAGTGGCCTTGGCGATCGACGCCTGGTAGAGGATGTTCGCGCTCAGAACGCGCTCACGCAGCGTCGACGAAAGCATGCTCTGCGTGACGCCGACAATGCGCAACGTGTCCGTGATGCCGCAGCGCAGCGCGTGGATGAGTTGAAATCGGAGCTGCAAAAGCGTCAACAGTGGATGACAGGAAGAAACCAAGGGGAGGTATCTCAGCTACGTATGATCAATCAGGTAAAGAAGGATCGCATCGACGACCTTCGCAGGCAACTGCGGGAGCTTCGGCAAGAGGACAGGGAAACCAGCGACCGATCTCGCTCTCACTCAAGGAGGACCCATGGGCCCCAGCAAAGTTCTCACAGTTATCATTTGCACGCGAAGGCCGACGACGCGGAGCGCGAGTATCTGGAAAAGCGCATTTCAGAGATTCGTCGAGAGCTGGACATCATTGCACGGAGACCTGTCCAAGTCGAAGCCTCGCAGAGGACACCGATCGGCGGTGCAGCTAGTCCGACTGGGAACACGCGGTCTGCGTCTGCGTCGTTGAACCCCGAGGCATCTCAAAATGCACTCACTTCGACTACGCAGCCAGGGGGCACGTCGGCAGCGGCTGCTGTACAGGAGCCGTCTCGCACGTACTCGGCTGATGGGGATCCAAGCGTGGCAGGGGCAGGCAACGCATACGGTGAAATCGATGTGACTGCGTGGCTAAGCGCTCATTCTGCGACTGAGGGCGCTCATGACGCAGCCGCATACTCGCAGAGCAGTTGCCATGACGCTTATACAGGAGGAAACAACTGCACCGGTGAAAGCGCAGCGCCTGCGGTGCAACAAGCCGAAGTATTACATGACGAGCATACTCGCGCAGAAGTAGCGGCAGCTGAGCCACATGATGAACAGCCACCATGGCTGGATGCCCAGAGGGACGGCGGGGATGTGGATGCTGTGCCCACGCAAGTGAGTCCAGTGCTGCTGTCGTCGTACGAGGATGAGGCAGAAGACAACGTCGAGGAAGGGATAGAGGAGGAAGAACTGAGTAGCGATGATGGGGAGGTAGAACCGGCAGCCGCTGCATCGGCTCATGGGGGCATGGAGCTGGATGATGTACTCTTTGGCTCTGATGGTCATGCCCCGGCGTGTGCTGCCGTGTTGCCTCAAACACCTGCGGCGGACAATGACGACGGCCCAGACTGGTTGAACTTTTGATGTTCGGTGAGGTCCGCACCAGGCGTTGATCACCCGCACACGTAAAGATGTACACTAATGAGAGTTGACTGTTGCGGTGTCGCTGAACATGTAGGTCTTTGCCCCTTCCCATCAGTACGCCCGCTTCCTTGCAGCAGGCATGCACGAAGGAGGAGGTGTTCCGCTCCTAACACCGATTCGGTTCTCTCTAGCTCAGCGACCGGTGGCCGCCTCGCCCTCGTCGACATTTTTGTAGTCTATTTTGCCGCTCCCTGATGAGGGCACGGCCCCTTAAGACGGAAATGCCTCACCTCATCCCCTTTGTGCTCACTTTGCTACCCAAACTATGGGGTGTGTCTGGCTGTGCGCCGACTGCTCGATTTGCGCTTCCTCCTTTTTTTATTATTTTGCAGGCGAGGACCTTCCCGTGCACGTGCCGCGCTGCCTATGCGGAAGGGATGATGTTGTTCGTGGTGCGCGTTCCTAGGCTCAGTAGAGTGTTTGTGTGTGTGTGTGTGTGTGTGTGTGGAGTGGCTCTTTTTTCTTGAAAAAGAGGGAGCACAGGAACTGCCGTAACTGTGCAAGGGCGTGAGACACTTGACTGCTTTTTCGTGTTTCCACCTTTTTAGCGCTTGGGCCTTCAAAGTTTTTTGTTTTATCGTCGTTGATTCGCGTGTGTGTGTATGTGTGTGTCGGTCAGTCAGTGAGTCAGTCAATCAGTCAGTGGGAGACAATACGGGGATGAGAAGAGGAGGAGGAGCCTCAGCGTAAGAGAAGTCGATGAGGAGGGATGGCATTAGTGGTGAGGAACAGGGACAAATCTCAGACCCAAAGGAGGCAGCGTTTGCGCCGGATGCCCCGCAACGAGCGGCGTTTATCGTGTCTCTGCAAATCCAGTGCCCGTCGAGTGTGTTTCTAGAGATCGCAACTTGCCATGAGCTCCCTCACATTTTTTTTTCTGTGTCTGCTCTCTGATTCTCATGGTTCACGAAGTGGCAGTGCTGTACTTCTTGTAAACTTCTGTGATGTCCTCTAAGTGAAAGTACCCCCACCCTTCCTGAGCTTTTAACTTCTCACTATCAGCGAATGTATCTGTAGACATTTTTCAGGATGCCTATATATATATATGTAGATGTATGCATATGTACATAACCCTCTTTTCACACCCCTTGAGACCTGACTTGATGTCCATAGTACCTGCAGAGCAGAGGTGGGGTGTCGCATGGTGGATGATGGCATGTTTTGTACCTTGTATGTTTATGTCCACTCCTCCCCTTTTCCCTTTTCCAGTTTTCTTCTCCTTTTGGATCATTGTGTTTAGTATGGAAGGGCCTCTATGCTTCTCCTTCGTGTGTGGTGCTGTCTTACGGGCTCGGATTCCGCTTGTGTGCAGTGAAAGCAGTACGAAACTGAACACATCCATACCCCAGTGGCGGGTTGCCTGGGGGTGGGGTAGCAGGCAAAGGAGAGGGAACAAATAAGAAGTGCGTGCATCTTTGTGTGTGTGCGTCTGCACGTTCTTACGCATGTGAACTGAATCGGACATAAGAAAACAGGGAAAAAAACGACAAGGAGGCATGTGGGATATCCTGCAGGCGAAGGTTTGGGGTCGTGCTCAGGGATGCGCGTGTGCGACTAGCTTTGACTAGGTTACCTGCGCCACGCCCTATCACCTTTCACGAGTGATCGCTTCCCCCTCCTCCTTGGCAAATAGTAAAGCGTCTGGGGCGTGACGTTGACCGTTTTCGGGGTCACCGAGTAGTAGATTGCTTCTTTATCAGTCTTTTTCGTATCTATGTGCGTCGTGGCCAGTCCCGTTGCTGATCATGGAGGATGAGTGACAGTGGACGAACACAGGAACTGGGAGAAGAAGTCCTCTATTGTCTTCTCTTCTCGAGCGCTGCACGCACGCACGCACACACACACGCGCACACACACACACATACGCATACAGATTCCGACATGCATGAACCTCTCTCTACTACCCCTCCCACTGAAACCACTTTCCTTCTCTGAATCGCTCGTTTTGATGACCGTCTTCAGTAGCTTGTAGCGTGCACATGGAGGGTACAGTAAAATGAAATATCACACAGCGGCCACAGACGAAGGCGACGCCCATGAAGGAAGTATCGCCCCCATGACAAAAGGATTCCTGGTGTACCGTAAAGCGCTTACAACGAACGAAAAAAAAAATCAGCACCATTGTTCTCCCTTCTCACACGCCTTAAGCCACAGACCTAGGCGCGCGCGGGGACTCCTGCACCGACTCCAATCAGAAAGAAAGACACATAGAGGGCCTGTGTACTTCTCACGGAGCAGAAGTAGAGAGATCCCTACTACGCGAAACACAGCCAAGCCGAAAGGCCAGGAGGTGTCGAGGCCGTTGCACAAGTATCGTTTAAGCGTTTTCGTGTGCCTCATTGGTGAGGCGTCCGAGTACTGCACCGAGTGCACTGCAGCGATTTGTTGCGTGTGCGCGCAAGCTCTACCCGGCCAATGCTCCGATTATGTTCAAGTACTGCTCCAAAATGTTTTTTCTTCTGCTATTGATGTTGTTGCACAAACCCGCCCTAATTCATTCGCCTCGTATCTGCTGTTTCTGTCTTGCGTCTTCTATCCGGCTGCATTCTTTGGTCTAGTGTTAGACTTGGGCTGGTGCTCTGTAGCTACAGCTGTGCTGATTGGTGTATGTGCCTTCCACAACCTGGTTGGGCTTTTTCGAATGAACGTACACTTACAGCAACACACCGATGTGCTTTGGGCGTCTGCATGTGCTTTGGTATTTGAAACGTACCTTCATCACCTTCTCAGTGTACGGTTCTCCGTGTTTCTTTCATTGTTGGTTCTACCTGGCCCTACTTGTGGGTGATGATAGGGTGAAACTTTCATGTGCGCCGTATGTGAGGGTGTAGCAGACTCACCATTGACTTCAAGGAGAGGGAAGTCGGGCAGCCCACCTCACCCTGACCCAGCCGAACCACCTTTGGTCATGACAGGCCGGGCGCCTGCGACAGGAATGTTAGAGCAGAGGTCAAAGCTTCTGTACTACTGCAGAGGCTGTGCTGATTGACGAAAAAAAAAAGAAAAACGCTGTTCTTGTAGTCGTTGCAGGTGTGCTCAGCTCCAGTGAAAGGGTAGCGCGCAGTTGAAAGACATCCCCAATCGTATCACACACATAGTAGTTGTCTAATGCTGATGCTACAAGCGTTCATGACTACGTGACACATAGCTTGATGCAGGTGACTGAAGGTTTTGACTTTCTTTGTGGTTTGGTTGGCTTCGGCTGTGGTGCGCAGCTTTTGTGCTTCTGAACGCTTCGAATAAGTCTTATGAATTTGTACACATGCTCCCCTGCCTCTGCCCACCACCACCACTATTATCTCTTCTTTGATTGGTCTGCCGTTCTCTCACGCCTCGCGGAATGTGTCCGTGTATCTGTACTCATCTTACCACCGCCGCTTGCTATATTCGGGTCACCCCCCAGCGACGTCGTTTCTGCCCTTCGTTTCCTGTCTCTGCCCGTCGTGCCCGTGTACATCCCTTTCTCCCTGACGCCTTTCAAAATATTTCTTGCGTTCCCCCCTCTCTCCTTTTTTTGTTTCGTTTCGTGTGTGTGCTCAACTTTCTCCCTTGCCGGGCCTCGCGTCTGTTTGCTCAAGAAGTATCAGAACGGGGGCGAGGCATCCAGAGAGACAAGTTGGCAAAGCAAAGCCCCTCTCCAAAACAAATCATTAACGACAGCAACAGAAAACGAAAAACTATTCACGCGGCCACAGACTCGGTAGAAACACGGGTGATCATGGAACGACTTAGCGCCGTGTGCACCCGCGCAGCGGCTCCTCGCCGCCAACTTGCTGGCACAATCCTACCGCACAGGAGAGCGGAGATAGTACTCAACGTAGGCGCAACTTTCTCATTGCGGAGGCTATGGTCGGTGTCCTCTTGTCAGAGAAAGTTAGCGGTGTGCGCGACGTGTTCACCGACGCGCATGACGGCTACTCTACCAAAAACGCAATGCGCCGACAATATGGCAACAAACATCAGCACCGAGAGCAGTGTCCGCGTGGCGGAGTCGAAGGTGACCTCGTCCGTGTCAACAACTTTACCACTGCCACCGTCTTTCGCGAGTCGCACTGGCGCCGCGACCGGCGGGAACGCGCTGAGTGTCAAGGGGAGCGGAGAGGCGGCGATGGAGAATTTCTCGCAGGGCATGACAGACTACCGATGGTGCGTCATCCCTGGCACGGACACGGTGTGCACCCCGTCGGTGCAGCACCGGGAAACGGTTTCAAATCGAATGCGCCTTTTTGGCATGCCAAAAGGCTTTCCAGATACGACTGCCGAAGGGTTCCAGCGATTTTTCTACCTATCTCTGACGAGCTCCTTCGTGTCCAACTTTGCTTCTTCGATTGGGTATCAGTCGCTGCTGAGCGGTTTCTTCCTTGGCTCCTCGCCGCAGCTATGGATGCTTAAGGATCTTGTCCCTGCCCTGTTCGCGGCCTACATGGCGAACAAGGTCGTCTCCTACGAGAGCCGGCCGAAGTTCTGGTTTGTGGTGAGCGTTTTCATGAACAACTTGACGGTCATCTCCGACATGCTCATTCCCTCGGTGCTGCCGAACCACCTCCTCGCTGCCGCCATCATCACGTCCACCGTAAAACAGTCCTCGGCTCTGATGTACTTTGTCACCCGCGCTTCGGCACTGCAGCACTACGCCATCAACAACAACCTTGCCGAGCTGACGAAGAAGTTTAACTCTTTCGGCATGGTATGCTACACGGTGGCGACAGCGCTCGGTATCCTGTACTGCACGTACATAGCGAGTTTCACGGTTCAGCTCATCACTGTTGCCGCCTGCTGTGTGACGAACATGTTCCTTTCCTCAATGTCGATGATGCCGCTCACGTTTCGCTTGCTGAACTTCGACACAATGAAGCTTTTGCTCCGTGCCTTTATCCTGGAAAAGCGTCGCATTATGACACCACAGGAGATATCGAGTTTGCTCGGTGTGCGCATGTTGCCAATGGAGGCACTTAAGAAGGCTGGTATCGAGATGAATGTGGCCACACGCCTCATATACGTTGGGCCGCCGGTGAACAAGCTGCTGATTCGGTCTGACACGCTGGAGGAGGATGTGCTGTACGTGAATAATGACCACATGTTCATGCTTGCTATGTGGAAGCCATCCCCGCTCCCGATGACGCTTCGGGAGTGCTGGCAGCGCTACGAGTTCCCACCGTTGCCCCGCCTGTTCCGGAAAGCTAGCTGGCGTCGCCGCTCACAAGAGGATCTTGACTTGGAGGAGAAGTTCCACGGCCGGCGTCTAGTGCTGTTAGTGCATCAGAAGTGCACTGCAGAACAGCTTATCACGGCGTATCTCATCATGTATACGGCTGTGTTGCAGCATGGAGACACGGAGGAGGAACTGCACCGCTTTCTACGAACGTGCCACGGTGAGCAAGAACTGTGGCATCTGCGTGGGGAGGAGTTCCGCAAGATGCTGCTGGCTGCTGACTGGGACGTGCACCTACCGCTCCTGGATCATCACAACTTCCGCGTGTCACACCTCATTTTACCTCCCTCCATGCGCCGCGGTGCGAAGATTTGCACAGCATAGGTCTGGACGCATGACCATGCCGGAGCACCTAGGCGGATGAGCGGCATGTATCCGTAGGCGGCCATAACGCCTTCGAAAGCTCAAACCGCTATGTTTTTGTTGCTGCGCTGTCTTTGGTGACAGGGGGATAGCGCGGTGCGAGGTGCTGCACTGCACACTCCTCAGTCGGCATGTGGGGGGCGGGGAGGCCGAGAAGCCTCCCTAACGCTGACACAGCCGAACCGCCTCTGGTCATGACTGGACAGGCGCCTGCGACGTAGAGGGAGGTCTGAGTGACGCATCAGCACTGATATCGGCGTCCATATCCTGCGCGGTGCTGCGTCGGGATGACCAACGACAACGCACACGCTTGTGCTATCCATATGATGGGCAGAGCGTCGGCGTGACTCGAGCGCATCCCACCACCGACCCTGACACTGCCTGCTAGTGCGAGGAGGCTGAGTGTGGCCCTGGTGAATGCACGGAGGTGGCTTTCGGCATGATTGTGGAGTGGATGTGAGGCAACCTGCGAAGCGGGCGGCGGGGACGGCCTTGAAGGCGGCGTGCGCTCAGAGACGACGGAGTCGGCGCATGGCAGGAGGACATGACTATAGCGGTGCTGGAGAGACCTTGGTGAGGGCTCTTGGGGGCAGGCGGGGCTCACCGGCGTTCGAATTGTGCACAATGGCAGAGAAGAGTGCAGAGCTTGAAATGACAAACAAAAGCGTTTTCCCACTGCTACCTGTGTTGTATTGGTGCCCTCGTACAGTTTGTGTTCTAATTACGTCATCCTTAGCTTCCCTGGGGCCTGCTATAGCACCAAGCTCGGCAGTGCTGCACACAAAGAGGGGGCAGAGGCGGTGAAGGCACACAAACAAGAGGCTTAACGGCCGCCATGTTATGGCATGAGAGACAATCCAGCGAGTGGAAAGGCCAGGCAAACGAGGAAACAAACAAGAACGCAGAGGAGATCGTGGTGCCTGTGCTTGTATGTGACGGGGTGGCCCGGAGACGTGGCACACTTGCTATTCCGGTGTTTGGTCTGCCGGACTTGGGTGAACATGGCCTTCTGGTATCGAGTCACGCTTTTCTTATGATGGTCGCTTTTGGTGTTCTGTTCTTTCGTGTGGTTTCGACGACGGTTTGACGTTTCTGCCATACCTTTATCGTTGCAGACAACATCCAGGTTGTTCGCGTGTGTGTGTGTGCGTGTGTGTGCTGCCTCCGCGTGCCGTGCCATGTGAGGTGGTGATGTCGTTGTGATCTTTCTCGGAATGCGCATAGACGGGGACACGGGCTCAAGGAACGAAGACATGTCGACCAATCTTTTACTTTTTGTATCCGCTCTCCTTTTCTCCTGCACCGGATAAGCGACATCAGCTGCGTCGCAGACGAAACCACAACGGCGGGTGACAGGGCGAAGGGGGAAAAAAAAACGCACCATATACAGTGGCGCTTGGACAGGGTGGTGACCGGAGGGTCCGGATGTGGCGAGTTCTCGCGGTTCAGGGAAGGCATTACATATACGTCCGCTCTGTGTTCTTTTCCGATTGTTTCATATATATATATATATATATACATGTGTGTGTGTGTGTATGTTTAATGTTTTTTTTTTTTTTTTTTGAGCGCTTTCTCGCATGCTTTCGACCTGATGTTTGATGGTGCTCCTTCTCTTCTGCCCTTCTTTCTCCTTGCACACGTATTTGACCTTCTTCTACGGGGTAGGGAGAGGGTCCCTGCTATTTCGTTTCTTTTTTTTTTTCTTTTCGCTTTGGAGGGGGAGGTGGAGGTGGAGGTGGAGGGGGCCGCCTCCCTGCCGCGACGGGCGCACAATATATATGCATGTGGGGTGTAGTAGCCATCTTTCATTCCGCTAATGTTAGGGGAGGCGCACTATCGTTTTATTTTTTTTTTTCACTACCTTCTCTGCAAGATCGAGTTAGCCCTACTTCGACAAACTCTCTGGCATGCCCGCCACTGCGCGAGGGACAGGATGGGTGAGGCATGGCGGGCCTCGGGCTTTTGTAGAAGGTATCGAAACGATACGCAGCGTCTCTGCAAGAGTGGAATACAAAAGCGGTTTTCTTCGACCTGGCGATGCTCAACACGTTTGTGACATCGTGCATAACGGTCTGCAAAATGAGGCTAGATCTGCCACACAGGCCCATATATTGACTTCTTCTTCTATGGCCTTTCTCTCTCTGCTCGCACATCAACGAGAGAAGAGATATTCGCCTACACACACATATATATATAAGAATGTTGATATACATATACGTGAGTTGGGACGAGGGAGGGGGTAAGGTAGAGCGTACCCTCCATACGAAGGCGAAAAGAAAAGCGGAGAACACCGACCGTCTTTGGTTTGCACCCAAGAAGAATGCGCCTGCTTCGCGTATTTATTTTGGTTTTCAATGTTTGGAGTACTTGAGGGCTAGCAGCAGACGTGTTAGGATTTTCATGTCTCAGATCGATTGCTCGCTGCAAGGATAGGCCAGCCTTTCCGCCTGTCGAATCTCCGCTGTACGCAGTCCCTTGACCCTTTCGAAATAACCTTTACTTCCACTTTCTCTCATCTCCTCGCATATCTTCTCACCGTTTCCCTTTTGTAGCCACTTCATTAGTCTGTGCGCGGTGAAAGCTAGCCTGCTGCACACTTACTCACTCTCGCGCACGACCTCGCTGTCGCATTTCTGGAGTTGATACCCGCCCCCTCTTTACTTCCACGCTCATACGTGTTGCTTTTGTCTGCCGCTCTTCTATATATAATCTTCCCCGGTACTGATCCTCACGCGTGGCTCACACATTTTTTTCTTTCAGCCGCAGCAACGCCCTTTGCGCAGATTCGTAGTGTGGAAGGCGACTCAGCGTTCCACGTGTGCACGTGCGTACCTCATCTAGCTTTTTTTTTGTGTGTGTGGGTACATTACCTAGACATTAAGAAGCCGCATACACACACCGTCAGTGATGGCGCTTATTACTCAGAGCTTTGCCGATCACTACGCGGCGCTTGTCGAGCGCGTGCCCACCTACACGGAGCTACTGCTTGACTTGCAGCGGCGTGAGGTTGGCGAGCGCAAGGCCCTGGAGGAGAAGTGCCAGTGGGCATTCCAGGATGTGCTTCACATCGCTGCAGTGATGATCGCCGACAAAAAGGCGTTGGGGAGGGGTGCACTGGCTCACAAAAACCGTTTCGAGGTGGAACTCTATAATAAACAGACGGCTGTGTGGTTCCAGGCGGCACCGCCGCGGAAAGTTGACCTCCCCACCACACGCACGCATCGCGGTTTTCCACACGCTGCCTTTGCCCAGCTGTGCCAAGAGGAGCGGGAGCTACGGCAGTGGCTGTACGGCGTCGAGCGCCACCTCCGAGAGCACATCGAGGAAGCGTGCGGCCGTGCGTGGTTCTTCCTGAACTTCATAAACGACACGACTAGGAGTGAAGGCTTGTCTCGTCAGCGCCTGGAATACGAGGAGTATGAGGCCTTCGCTGCTCTTAAGCAGAGATTTTTCCTTGGTGTGCCGGCCGACTATTACCGCAATGTAGCCATCTCGCGCTACGGGCAAACAGGCCCCGCGATCGAAGAGACGAAAGACTTGACGTTGGAGGAGATGGAAGAAAAGGCCCGCGCAGCGCTAATGGAGGAGGAGGAGGACTCCTTGAAGTCTGCGTATCAGTTCCTACAGGACATGTACGATCTACAGCTGTTTTCGCTGAATCACCGTGAGATCATTCACCGCTGCGAGTTGGAAGAGCAGGAGCAGAACATGCTCTTCCCGCTTGTCTTGCAGTGCTGCCGCGAAGACTTTGACATTCTCTTTTACCACGTTCCTGCACTGGCTCTACATTTGGGCTCCTCGCACCCATGCTTGCGTACCCTCTGTCTTGCCCAGTCGGAGGAGGGAGTGAGGCGGACGGCAGCAACAAGGTCGCGCTTCTCCTGGATACCTGCCTTCGATGTTGCGGCCATGTCCAACGAACTGGGCTTCGGAGGGAAGTGGGGCGATATTGAGGGCGGTGTGGAAGGAAAGACACAGGAAGCAGAAGACTGCACGGACGGCTGCAACGACTCGTGCGATTCACAGTCACCTCCTGTAGAAGACACGCCACCCGTTGACACGCCACCGTCGGTGGGGGATGCTTTTGCCGTGCGCACTGACGAAGAGTCCGCGCCGGCCGATGAGATTGAAGCGACACCGGAGTCAGATGATGTCAAATTGCATGTGCTCTATGCGTATGAGGAGATGGAGGAGCACTTACCTGTCAGCTGCGCGGCCGAGAAGGCTCCGTCAGAGCCGGAGGCTGCTACCGCTGATGCCTCCCCCAGCAAAACCCCTGAGCTCGAGCTGACGTCGCCTTCGAAGCGTCGTGCTGTGTACACCAATACAGAGATCTTTATCGGTGACCCTTTCAAATAGTCTTCTCAGAATGGAAACGAAGTCGTAGAACCTCCCTCCCCCTCCCCCTTCCCCTTCCCCTTCCCCCCAAAGCCAAAGTAAGCGCGGACGTGTTTGGAGGAGAGAAGAAATGAAAAGCGGCGGCGACATGGCGGAGACAGGAAGTGGTGGTCTGCCAGGGCATTTTTCTTGGCTCTCCTTGCTTTCTTTATTATTATTTGCCCACCTCATCTCATGAAGTGAGCGGCTCGAATGCGTGTGTGACGTGGCTTCAGCGCTTGCCCCTCTCTTTCCCCCCTTTGCGCTTGTGTGGAAGTCTATTATCGCCAGCGCGCGTCGTTTCGGTTGTATGTGTGCCCTTGGCTGTCGTATTACTAACATACCAACCCTCCCCCTCCTCCCCCACACACACACCTCCTCCACTACCCACCCACGCTGTCTGCGTGTCGGTGTGGCATGTATGTATACCGTACTGCTTGCGTTTTTCCGTACACTCACTCCGTACGTACGGGTGAGTGTGTATATGTGTGTGTGTGTGTGTGTGTGCTCTTTCTTTTTTTTTTTATTTACTGGATGTCTTTACACTTCATGTACATTTTATGGCCTCTTACTTGGACGCGATCCGATTTTCACGTCTTTGTTCGCTTGATTGTTCTCGTCGATGTTGTCTCTCATCCCCTCACTGTTGTTCACCCTTCTGCCTGTCTCTCTCTCTCTGTCTCAGTCGTGTGTGGGAGGCAGAAAAGGGGTGGAAGAGGGGAGGGGAGTTGGTTGCTTGCTTCCCCCATGTACGCTTCTTCTCTTGCTCACCCCTCGCACCTCCTCACTTCTCCACCTCACCTCTCCAGCGGTTTCGGTCGTGGGGCGTCCTCCACCTTCATCTCTCTGTTTCGCTTGGATCCACTTTACCTCTGCGACCGCTTCTTCGAAGACACGAGAAGCAAACACAACGAGAACACAAAAGAAAAAAAGAGGAAAACACGCGTATCTCATTGAGTTGAGGCGCATGCGCCTGTGTGCGTGTCTGTGCACGTGGGAGATGCCGTACTGTGATGCGTGGTGGGCGGGGAGGGGGGGGGGTGACACCGCGGCGCTTACCAGCGCAGCTATACTCTTTGCATTAGCACTTTTAGAGTCATATGGGTGGGGAAGCAGGCAGAACGTTGCCTAAACACGCCGCTTTGAGCAGTATGCAGGTGCCTGTTTTCTCGACTTGCTTTTGGTTCTCCTCTTCTTGGCGGGGCGGCAACCCAGTGGGGCCTTGAGGGCGCTCTTTTCTGCTCTATGGACCCCTCTCAGGTGCATGTGTGGCCTCGCGGTTGGCCAAAACAAAAATGCATCCTTCTTATCCTTCATGCCTTCCTCCTCTCTGGAAAACGACATTTCCTGCGGTGCAGTGGTGTTGCCTCTACAGCACCCAGGCACCTGCGAAACTCTCACCTGCATCTATAGATACTCTCGCATCACTGTCACTGGCATCATCACCGTCCATTGCCCACTTTACAGATTTCGGCTGTGTGCTTTCCGCACGTGGTCTAGCGTGGAGGCACATACACACCCGTGGAAGCAGAGCACGCTGGAGGGGAACACACGCACAAAAAGGTGAAGAACGTGCCCAAATCGAACCACGAACGACAAGCCTGCTTCCATCTTGATTCTTCTCGCCACTCTGTGCTATTTTTCACGGGCTTGCCACCATGCACGACTATCAGTACAACCTGGAGGTGGTGAGCATCATCCCGACCAACGCTCTTGCTGATACCGGGGATGGGCGGCAACGCAAACTCGTGCTTCACTGCACCCGACGCGACGCGATAATTGATTGCACTGTTGCACCGTCTTCGTTCGAAGTGCGCAATGCACCGAACTTCGAGTTAGTTTCGATTTCGCTAGTGTCAGCAGATGGAGCAGGCGGTGCTGAGCATGTGGAGGCGAGCTCGTCGAACCCTCTCCTCGTTGGGGGCCCACATCGCACGGTTGGGGCAGTATGGGTGCCTTTAGGCCCCGCAGCTGCTGCCGACCCCGCCCCCGAGGGATCGCCCCTTGTCAGTCGCGTGTTTGTGGCGTGGTCGGTGACCCGGATGGATGGCGATCCAGCAAAAAATGGCCACCTGCCAGCGTCTCCAGCAAAGACGACGCTTTCGATGCCAGATGCGACGGCGTCGTCCCTCATTTCATCGCCTTTCGTGCCCTCTGCTAGGGAGGACTGCCCGTCACCAAATGACTTTAGCTCAACGCACCGGGGTGTGACTTGGGAGCTTGAGTGCGGAGAGTCCGATGCACTGAAGCCTTCTACCGCAACCACGGCCGCGGGACTAAACACCAGCAATGCGGTCGCTTGCACCAGTAGTGCGGGAGTCGGCTCATCGCTTTCTTGCGACGTTGTAGGAATGAGAGTACCACCGCGGCACGGCGTCATCGGCAGCGACGACGTTTTTCGGCCTCGTACTACCAGCGAGGCGGGCTCAGCAGGAGGGAGGAGATTGACTGAAAGCGCCACCACACTATTCTCCGACGACGCCGGCCCTGCCTCTCTCCTCATCTCTCGGCTGCCGTTGGGCAGCAGCGTCACGAATCCCGCGATCAGCGCAGGAGGTCAAACAGCACGCGTCTCTATCGTGGTTGACGAGCAGCAGAAAACAAGCGAACAACTCATCGAGAACGAAGGCGACTGTGCCAGCCGTACCCCAAGCAAGCATGTAGGGGAACACACAGCGGCGGTGCAAGATGCACTGCATAGGGCTTCAGCTGTCGATACGGCGAGTCACGCTGGTGCCTCTTCCATGAGAGTACTCGGCGGACCTACGGAGCAGCAGGCTAGTGGTTTCGAAGATGTGGTGCTGGAGCAGTTTCCACTGTGCAGTGTGTCACTCAGAAGGAAGAGCGCGATTTGCACCTCATCGCCACATTCCCCTGTATGCACGTTGGCAGCGGAATCACGCTCAGACACCGCGCATGTGGAAGAAGGAGCTGAAGACACCGGCGCCTTCGCGAACCAGGTTGTTTCTCTGCCGCTTGACTCAGCACTCGCCGCAACCGACGCGCGAACCCCCACCTGGGTTGACTACTACGCATCCAGTACACAGGCGATCGGTGTAGTTCCTCTCCAGACTCGATTCCAGAACTTGTACACGGTGCCGTCACCACCGCTACTGGGTTACTTGAAGAATCAGTTGGCACCTCCCTCTTCGTCTGCGGCGTCACCGACGGCAGAGCCGGCACCTGTCACCTATCACGAACTGTGGTATGCGCGGAGGCGACAGAGTCACTCCGGACGTGCTGGGGGCAGCGGCTCGGCGCAGGAGGAAATTCGGCGTGAGCAGGAGGCGAAGCGGAGCGGCGGCACTCCCCCTGCCGGCATGCAGATCGGTGACAACAACAGCAGCGCGAGCTTGTTGGGCTCGCCGATGGCTCCGCTAAGGGAACCCCACGTGGAGGTGCGCACAGAATCTGCTCTGACGCTTCTGCGGCGGCAGGCACTTGACGGACTGCAGCGGCAGCGTGTCATGTACTGATACTGCGTCATCCATGCTTCCTTGCGGGCTGCACACACGGGGTTGTCTAACAAGTAGTGGCAACATGTCAGGCCGCAGGTGTATGGAGATGATAGGCGTCCCTCGTTTTCTCTGGTGTCCTCACCCGAGTCGTAGCAGATCAACTCTGCACCTCTTCTCTTCATGCTCATCCAATCTTGGTGTCATCGTTGTCGCTAGGGAATGAGTTTCCCTGCACCTGCCCGTTTTTCGTGGGTTAGTGTGTGTGTGTGTGCGTGTGTGTGTGTGTGTGTGTGCGTGTGTGTGTGTGCGTGTGTGTGTGTGTGTGTGTGCGTGTGTGTGCGTGTGTGTGTGTGTGTGCGTGTGTGTGTGTGCGTGTGTGTGTGTGTGTGTGTGTGCGTGTGTGCGTGTGTGTGTGTGTGTGTGTCGGCGTGTGGTGCTCCTTCCCGCATAGGGGTTGCCGTATTCCCTTTGTTCCCACGCAGGCCCAGCTCTGCTCTCTGTGGAGCGACTCCCGTGTGCTTGAGGTTCGCGCCACATATACGCGAGAGAGAGAGAAATAGAGACCAGTTATAGATGCACTTTGTGGCTTGATTTTTGTGAAGACCCTTCGTCTTCTTTCTGTGGTGGACAACTGCGCCCCACCCCTCCACTCTGGCTCGCTTACACGCCCCTTTGTTTACCAGCGGGACCTTCGATGTACGTGACCCGTATGGCTCTGCCGCGCTCCTTCCTTCTGTGTGCTTGTTTCTTTTCATCACTTTTGTGCCGCTGCCGCCCTATGCGCTTGGACGTTGATGAAGGCTACAACTTCTCACCTTGACAGGGCTACCCCCGAGCAAACTCTTCCAATTCTAGTCGAGGCGCACGTGCGATGGTCTCATTGTAGCCGCGTGGAAGTATAGCCAGCATACGAACGGCAGCGACAAGACAATGGTGACTGCTGGGAAGGAGGAGGCGCATATCTTACCCCTGCTTCTGTTTGTTGTTCCTCCGCTCCCTTATTCCGTGCCTCGCAGGCTCTCCTTGTGAATGCGCGCAGGATGGGTGTGCAGGACCCCGAAACCGTGACGATGTTTTTGTCGAATACGCATGCAAGCAGGCGCACATGCTTTTCAAGGTGTGCGTATGTGCTTCCGCCTCTACGCATGGCATACCTTCGTGGCTCCCCTCTCGTCCTGCCTTTCATTGGCGTGGTGCTTTCTTCGCAGTCTACGCTTGGGCCCTCGTGGGTCACTGCCGAACCTCAGCCCTTTTTTGTTGCTCTCGAAAAAAGAGAAATGCAGGTGCTTGCACGCGGCTGCACAGCCCGTGGTGGTGCACTGCGCACTGCACTGCACAGTGCGGTGCGCCGCACCACGACTGTAGCCATCTCAGCTAAAGGAGGTATGAAGAAGAAGTCAAGCACATGTGGCCACCAAGGTGACGTGAAGTGTGCCACACCCGCAGTGGAAAAAACGCACACAACCCTGATTCCACAAAAGAGCGCAACGCAGGCGCACGACTCCCACACAACGACCTCCTCTCGATCAGTATCGTCGTCAGCGCCGTGGGTGGAGAGTACTTTGCAGTATGATGTTGCCAAGGTGCAACACTTGGCTGACGTGTTTGCTGGTGCGGCCACCACTGAAGGGAGCCTACGCACGACTACGTCAGTGGAGCAGCTCCTTCGCTGCCCCCAGCGACGCCAAGGTCTTGTCGCATCCCCTCATGAACGCGGCCAGGGCGACCGACGTGCCTTACCCTCTCGTCAGCGAAAGGGAAGCACTGTCTTGACATCCGCCGCAAAGACTGCGGAGGAAAGCGGTAACGAACAGCTCAAAGGTCCTGATATGGCCAAGTTGGCCTTCGACGTGTTCCAATTCGCGCCGTCACGCGTGACCGACCTCGCGCACGAGCTTGTGCGCGCTCATGTCTCTGTGAAGTCCTCGTCGACGAGGGCGCGTGTGCAGACATCTGCTTCGCCTGAAGCTGCGGAGGTGCTAGCAGCGTTACTTGCGGATTCACGACTCAGCCATTACATGAAGGGCCCGTGTGCTGTGCCGGTTTCGTTATCGGTGGAGGAGACGTTGTCAGACACTACGGCGGGCACCCTTCATGCGCTGTCAATTATGGCCTCGGCGCTCGAGGCGAGTTTAGTCGCTCTTCGAAGAACTGCTACTGCAGTGAAACATTCATCCACGACTTCTCCACCTAGGCAGACTACAGACAACGTACACGGCTACAACGAAGGTCACCAGGGCATGTTGCCGGCGGCAGCGGCGTGGCGCTGCGAGAGGGCTGGTGCGTACAGCCGCCTTCTCACGCAACTCCTACAGACGCTCACTGAGGAGCTGGCCCCTTTGGTCCAGTCATCATTGCCTGTGTCGCAGACGCGCCATGCTCGACTCGACCTTCTTCTGCTCGCTGTGCTCTCGCTGATGAAGTGTGCGGAAGAGTGTGCGTGCAACGTCGAGAAACCGTCACCACAAAAAGGAGCTACGTCAGTGAGTGTAGACGGCTTCAGCGCCGAGGGCCTGTCGGATCAGCTGCAGCACTTGTGTCTCCAGGTGAGTATTGCGGGCTGCCGACTATCTTCGACGGCAGTGAGCACACGGCCCACTCCGAGCTGCCCACGGGAGCGCTTCTACGGCACTGCCTCCCTTTCGCTTCTCATCGGACAAGCAAAGAGGCTCCAGATGCGAATGCCTGTGCTGAGCACCAATCCGCCCTTTTCAGGGTGTCTGCCAGCACTGCAGAGCATGTTACTCGTTTATGTCGTCTGCATTCTGAAGTGTATGATTGCAATGGACAATGCAGGAATGAGGTCCGCTTGCAGAAACGCGGTCCCGCACGCGAAGTCGAAAGGGATGGGTACACCGCTGGATGGTGATTTAACGGCATCCTTGTGTCTGTCAGGGGACGACAAGGTGCAGTTGGCAAAGCAGGTGGAGTTGTTATGGGGGCAGATCAAACCGAAGCGAGTCTTTTCACCCGCGGAGATAAGTCATCTTCAACATCGAACCGTGCACACAGCGCTGAATGTTAGTTTGGCAACATGGTGGAAGTCTGGTGCTTGTACTGCTGCATCGGTGTCTGCTCACTGGAAGCAGAGGCCACAGCATATCGCCGCTATCCTGTGCAGCTATAACTCCCTTTTGACCGAGTGCAGGGCTGCTATTCCCATCCTGGCTGCTCGCTGCGCGTCTCAAACGATTGGACTGCCTTCGGCGAACACATCAGCGCCCTCTGCGTCGCCAGATCTCTCGTGGTTTGTGCCCTTTTACAGTCGTCTTATTCGCGTTGGCCTGGATCTGCAACTTGAGGCGACCCTCTTAGCTGCACTTCATCTCGATATCGAGCCACGCGCGCCTCCTACCCCGGCCACCCCAATTGCGAATTGGATCAAGTCCCGTAAGATGCAGCGTCTTCGACGCCGCGGTGCAGCTGGTAGTGCTACAGTAAAAGTCAAGGCAACCGAGAGTGCCGCGGCTGACGCATCTTGGGCTCGTGTGTACCGTTCGTGCGGCGGTGTGCGTGTCGCCGCAACAGAGCTCCTCTACTGCGCGATCACAGAGGTGTGCTCCGGAGTCGCACAGAAGCCTCTGCCATCGGCGGGCAAGGGATCATTGAGGCGGCAGCGAGGCTCCTTGTCTCCTCCGACCAGCACCAACATCAGCGACAGTAGCAGCGCCTCACCACTGGCCGTGACACTCGTGAACGCTGTATCCCGCACCTTTTTTGCGGTTCCCCGTATGCAATATCTTTTCGGGTACTACACGGACGATACGTACACGGACCGGGCTACCGAGGAGGAGTGTCGCCGAGTGTATGCTGCGTGCCTCGGTGTACTGGTATGGCTTCGTGAACTTGCAGCCCCCTTTGGCGTCCGTTTCGGAGGGTTTCCGACGGCGCCATCAGTGCTGCAGTCCTCGAACGCGCCTCACGAGGCTCTGGTGCTGCGAAAGCCCTGTGGAGAAGAATGGCAGGTCTGCGGCACCACGTCGGCAATCGCCATGGATGGCGCCTTTTTTTTTGCCTACTATCTCTATCACTGGACGGCAGAAACGGGCTATCACTCCACAGAGCCCTGCAACCGTGGCACCGAGGCCGAGCAGACCGTGCTCGATGCCGCGCTTGCCTGCGATGATGTGGTGAGTGGTATGCCATGCCCCTCCGTCGCTCATATTCTCACTCGTACGAAAGCTGTGGAATACACGAAGGAGATGCTGTTTCAGCTGCAGCATGACACCGCACGCCAGCTGCAGCACCTGCGCACGACATGCCGTCTCCACCACTTCACTGGCGAGTTGCAGGACAAGAAGCGGCTCCTCGAAGACGCAAATCTTCGCCAGCGCCACGTCACGTCAACGCTGTCTGTGGTTCAGGCGCATCGAACGCAGCCAACCTTTCTGTGGATGCCATTGGCTCAGGTCCAAGAGATGGTCTTTCTGTTTGACCAATACCCGCAGCTGTTTCGGTACATCGATTCCGAACGCAGCCTCAGCACTCGCGACGATGCCCAGGAGAAACATGGCGGTGAAGATGGGCCTCGTGGGGGGACACACGAATACCCCAAAGTGCATGTAGGCGACATCACGTGCACTTTTGCTCGTGCGCACGGCTACCTCGTGAAACGCCTGCACGTCTTGAGCGGCATTCTGCGTGAGTACCGGAGCATCCTGCTGGAGTCAACCTCGAACGATGCAAACGATTCTCACACAATCATCAATGACTCTTCTGCGTCGCTTCCGACGCCGAGGAGGTCTTCTTTCCGAGGCCGGCTTCTTGACAACGCCAGGTACTCCCCACACCTGGAGGTTCACCGCCGTAGTAATTACGGATGGGCACGCGTGTGGGCAACGCAGCTGCATGAGGAGTTCCCCCGATTAGCTGCACAGATGGAGGGCGCGCCGCTGTGGGCCAGCGGTGTTGTGCGCGCGCTGGACAGGATGGAGCGAACCATGAGTGACACGCACCAGAAGGGTCTCTTCATCAATGTAGTCAAGTCACAGCAGCAATATCGAGAGCTGCAGCGCGCACAGTCGGCGGCATCTGCGCCGACGTTTGCCGAGCAGGCCACCCCGGTGGATACAACGGAAAACAAGCCCACTGAGGAGCCGCAGCTGCGTGACCTGGTAGTGCAGCGAGACTCAGCGAACGTTCCGCTTGGTTTGGTTCTCGACGGCACCGCGCGAATTCTGCGTGTGCAGATGAAGGTGGCTAGACCGGCAGCAGTGGCTGATAGCAGCTATGAAGCCGAAGGGGATGTGCTCGAGTCTCCCTTTGCTCGTGCGCTAGCCCACTCGCAGCCGGAGGGGCAACAACCGCTTGCCATGCCGAGCGGTGCAAGTATTTATACCGATGTTGTTGGCTGGCGTGTTTTGCGGGTCAATGGAAACTCTGTTCGCACAGGCCTTGACGTCGCAGCGCAGGTGCAAGGAAAAATTGAGTTCACTGTGACTCTCGAGCCCTGCTGACGATGTGTGTGAGCGCACAGACGGGCAGTGCCCGCAGAAGGCGGCTGGCCAAGGTGGTGATCCTGTTTTTTTTTTGTGGATGCTCACTGCTCGTTGGTGTGAGGTAGAAGAAGAAAGGGAACGCTATGACTCGGTGCTCATGTATGAGGTCCACCGATATCCGGAAATAAAAGTCGCACGGATGCTACTGAAAGACTTCTGTGGTTCTAAATAACACGGGCATGTTCCCGGTGAGGGCTAGTATGGGGAAAAACATGTCAGCAGCTTCTGCTCCTTCCTCAGTGGAGATATTCTGCTATCGGCGCATTCTCTTTGGTAATAAAAGCCCTGATAATGGTGCTGGCGAGGGGCAGAGGAGCGGACGGGGACATCTACCTGTGGTTCCGGGTCCGCTTGAGGAGCTTCTGCTTCTCCTTCATCTCGACACACGCCTCAGACCGCATGGTGCCGTTAATTTGATGAAGATGCAAGTGCTGCTACCCATGTGGCGGCGAGTAAGGAAATACGAGAGCTTCCGTGTCGGCTTACGCCGTGTGTGTGCCCTTCTTCTCAATGGTTCCCTCCGAGTCACTGCTCATCATGGCCATCTCCCTCTTTTTTCCCTTCTCCTTCCGTCTTCCTCTTTGCTCTGGCATGGGTTTGCCACCTCTGCCTTTCGTCTGCACACTGGATGTATATTGTTTTGGTCTATGCCTTGGGGGTCTCCTATTCTATGATGGGCAGCGTTTTTGTAGGGGAGTGCTGACTCTCTCTCTCTTTTTGGCATCGAGATTTCTTTCGTCGACCCTTAACACACTCCGGCTCCGTGTGTGTGCACTCGGACCTTAAGGGGGACGAAGAAAGGCAGCGGGCACAGCGCTACTGGCAAACTAACCACACATACACACACACACACACACACACACCCACACACGCACGCACCGATTGTCATCTCTGCTTCCCTTGCACAGAACAGCGCACTCGCAGACACGTCGCTTCTTTTGGGTTCAGCACAGCTTCGCTTACATTTATATTGCCCCCTGCTGAAACGCTGCCTCTCTGTCTCGTGTTCAATTCTTCTTACTCCCCCGTCCTCGCATACGTACCGCGCGCGCTTGTACCAGCAGCTCATGTCTGTGTCCGTATTTCGACACAGTTCGAAAGAAATTGGCATCTTAGCCACACCTCCGCTTCACACTCCTCTTCTCTCTCTCTGCTGACACCACCTCAACAGACGCGCCTACAGACGGGAAACACACACGTACGCGTGCACAGAGGATCATTCCTTCACTCTCTTTGAGGAAAACAGCTTTTTCCTTTTTGCTCCGCCACGCCCTCCCTCCCCCCTCTCCCCTGCCTCTCATCTCTCACGTGGTCCTTGACTGTCGTGCTTGTGATCGTTTTCCCCCTTTTTCGGTCTTTACCACGTTTGAACGCAAGAGCGTCTCATCGTGTCGCCCCTTTGGCGCTTTCCTCGTCTACCTGACTACCCTCTTTGCATTCTAATTTTCTTCTATGTTTGTTGTCTCTTCCCCTCCCTTTGCTGGCTTCATTTTCCATCGCTGTCCTCTCGTATTCGCTTCACCTCCCCTATTGTATTGCGCTTCTTCTCTCCACAGCTTTGCGTTCCCCTTGTTTTCCCACGACGGTACGTGTGTTGTATCTCTGCGGACGTCAAGCAAGAGGGGGGCACGTCGCCTCCTCTTTTTCTTCTTTGTGCAATGCTTGTGCTGCTCTCTTGATACCTCTCACCTTTTTCCTCCAGTGTCTTACCTCCCAACCTACTCTCTTTCTCTTTCTCTCTCTCTCTCTTTGCTCAGTCTTGATTTTTCTACGTTTCTGCAGACTTGGTCGGGTAGGTAATAGCGTATTTGTTTTATTTTGCGCCTCCCCCTTTTTTTTCCCATTTCTCTGACTTTGTCGCTTCTTTGTCGCCCCCCGGGCTGTGTTTCCGGACCCTGTACGCGGCGGACGCGCTTTTTTATTTTTCCCTCTCATCAATATCATTCATCTTTACGCTCTGCCGGCTCCCATCATCCCACCGACTCCTACAAAAGAAAAAGGGAGGCAAGAAAACGTGCATAAAGAGCTGCAGATCGATCTGCTATGCTTTGTTCCCTTTTCTGTCTTCTTTTCGAACTTCACCTCACTTCCTTTTCACTGTTCTTTGGTGTGTGCGTGCGTATGAGTGCGTGGTGTTGCCCTCCCCTTCTTTTTTTTTTTTACGTGTGCTCGCTCCATTTGCCGTTCTGGTGTTCTGTACTGAGCGTGTCTCGCATCCCTGCCACGTTCGTAACGTGCCCTTTTTTTTCACTGGCTTTCACGAGGCTCTCGTTCTTGTTTGCCTTTTTTTTTCCACATTTCTGCTCCTTCATTGTGATTTGTTTCTCTCCGTTTTTCTTGGGCTGCTCACCCGCCCTCTCCCCTGACGTTTTCGCTTAACTATCTCAGTAGTTGCAAAGCCGCCCGCTTTCGTCGGCCTAGGCGACTTGCTTGCAGCACAGGAGAAGTGGTGCGCACACCTGTTCGCATGTGTGTTTTGCTGCTCCATCCCATTCTTCAAGCTGCACAGAACGGCGGAAGACGAGCAAGAACTGCTTGCGCCACCCACGTAGAGCTCCGCAGACCATTAGGCCACACAGCCGCTTCCACTCCACGTTTCTCATTGCATTGGTTGATTGACATTTACACAGAGAAAAAAGACACTTCTCGCTAAAGGCTGGGAAGGAGGCAAAAGTTTTTTTTTTTTTTTTCAGCTCGTCAAGCAGAGTGGTGTCTGTGAGCACGAGCGAAGACCCCGTCAGATTTGTTTATTTATTTTTCTTGTAGGATTGCTCGACCACATCCACCTAAGGTGTCGTCACAATATCACTTCCGGAAGCGAAGCAGAAATGATGCCACCTGCTGTCGAGGTGGGCAAGCCTGCCTTTTCGATTGAAGAGGGTGACGCGAAAGACTTGGACGAGGTCAACACCCACGCATCCATGAGTCTATGCAGTACCAGTAGCAGCACCGATGCGTGCGGCCACACAATGACTGCTACGACAGTGGCGACGCCGATAGCTGGAGCGCCCAGCTCCATAGTGAAGCGTGGCAGTTCCAGTATTAGCAACGGTAGCAATGAATGCGTCTCGTGCGATTTACAAATGCCAACGCCTCCGACGCCGTGTGAATTTCTCGAGGACCTCTCCCTCGCTACGACTGGCACAGGGGGCGCCCTCTGCGCGAAGGTCAAGGTAGTCAATGATCCAGCAACCCTGGCACTAACACCGACTTCTCCACTCAGCACAATGGCGGCAAAGCGGACAGTGGCGCCACCACACCCCATAGACTTTCTTGAAACAACATTGCCAGTAGTAGGGGCAGCGGGTGGGGTGGTAGGCGTGCATTCGTCCTCCTCGAAGTATGCCCCATCGGTTCCTCTTTCATCCTCGAGGCCCGAGGACGCATCGGGGCTGTCTGCCGTGGCGGCCGCAGCCCCGCCTTTCTCCGCTGCTTCCTACTCTGGGAAGGGCTTGAGGCCGCCACTGCCACATGGGGGGTTGCACTCACTGGCCGGCATTTGTCACGTAGAGAAGTCGACAGCCATTGACAGCACCGCCATGAGCTCGCTCTTTTCCACCCCGGAGCAGGTGTATGCGACTCCGTGCGACTATCTGCCGTTGGAGCGTCGTTTGCCAGAGACTATGTCGTCCTTGCGCTACTGCGAACAGCGTACCGCTGTGAAAAGCGGGCTTCCTCCGAAGCCGTATCTAGGCAACCGTCCTGTGTCACTGAGAGATGCTCAATACCCACCCAGCATCGATTCCCCACACGATACTGAAGTCGGCTCCCAGGCTTGTGGCACCGGCGTTGCCACACATGGGCAAGCTGCGGGCAGCTCTCCGCTCCGCCATGGACACGTTACTAGCTCAGCATGCTCTCCTGCTGGTTTGCGGGTCTTGAGCGCCTGGAGGGATTGGGGGCTCGCAGACGACGGATCCCGCTACGATTCTTGCATAGACGATGGCTCGGTAGATGGGGTGATGGGTGCGCGCGGAATATCGGTAGCGCCGTCCAGCGGCGCAGACCACAACAGCTTATCAACAGGCATGTTGGACAGCTGTGGTAGAAGACCCCAATTGGTGGCGTGCCGCGGCTGTAGTCCACCCACTCCGCCGCGTGGCTTGTATCCATCGGCGCCGATTTTCTCGCCGGCACACGCATCAGCCCCTCAGCAAATTGCTGCAATGCAGCCTCACCACGACCTGATGGACATGGGGGGTGCCCAGTACGAGTACAGCGCCAGTAATTTGCCGGGCTACAATTGTGGGCGAGAGTACGGTTACGGCGGCAGCGTCCACTTTCGTGACTGTGTCCCGCAGGAAGTAGAGTGTATTGAGCGGGTGGACCACCTCGATCACGTTTGCTGCGAGATTTTGCGTGAGTCGGAGATGCTTCTCATGCAACGTGAGCAGCGACGGCGGGAATGCTTGTATACCGTCGACGATAACAACGTGGTGAAGGATCACTGGGGTGACACTCTTACTATTGCCCTTGATCTTGAGGGACGTTCACTGGGCCGGATGGGATCTATCTGTATCATTACTCTTGCCACCTACTCCACGGTGTACATCATTGACATGGTTATGCTCGGCGCCGAGGCACTGCAGGCTGGATCGCCTCTGAAGCGTGTGCTGGAGTCGCGTTACATTATGAAGCTGATGTTTGATTGCCGTGCCGACTGCGACGCACTCTTTTTTCTGTACGGTGTGCGACTGCAGAGCGTGTGCGACTTGCAGATCTCCTCCTGCTTTGCTCTCTTCCCGACGTCGCCGAGCCTGCCAGGAATGAAGAGCGTTTTCCTCTCTCTGGGACTGTTCACAGATGAGGACACGGGCATCAAAAACGCTGGTCGCTACCTCTTTAACCCCAGCTGTGGCGGCAGCTTTGACAGGTGGGAGGAGCGCCCTCTTACGGACGTTCTTCTGCACTACTGCACTGTCGACGTCAAGTACTTCTTTGCCGCACAACTGATGCTGTGGGACCACGTCGATCAAGGCTGTCGGCTAGGCGAGGCGCGGCTGGCTTCCGTCTGCAGCGGCAACTTCCGTGGCTGGTCTCAAAGCAACTCCCTTCGCGACTTTGACGCGAGAAAAGAACTGTGATGCAGAGATGCGTCAGCGGATCCTGCCCTGCACAATTGTAGCAGACACACATTTTCATGCTCACTTCCTCCTAGTCTTGCGCTGTCTTTGGTGACAGGGGGATAGCGCGGTGCGAGGTGCTGCACTGCACACTCCTCAGTCGGCATGTGGGGGGCGGGGAGGCCGAGAAGCCTCCCTAACGCTGACACAGCCGAACCGCCTCTGGTCATGACTGGACAGGCGCCTGCGACGTAGAGGGAGGTCTGAGTGACGCATCAGCACTGATATCGGCGTCCATATCCTGCGCGGTGCTGCGTCGGGATGACCAACGACAACGCACACGCTTGTGCTATCCATATGATGGGCAGAGCGTCGGCGTGACTCGAGCGCATCCCACCACCGACCCTGACACTGCCTGCTAGTGCGAGGAGGCTGAGTGTGGCCCTGGT
This sequence comes from Leishmania tarentolae, assembly GCA_033953505.1. NCBI lineage: Eukaryota > Euglenozoa > Kinetoplastea > Trypanosomatida > Trypanosomatidae > Leishmania > Leishmania tarentolae. Next base: position 724,256 of record CP119856.1, on the reverse strand, counting down.
GAATGCACGGAGGTGGCTTTCGGCATGATTGTGGAGTGGATGTGAGGCAACCTGCGAAGCGGGCGGCGGGGACGGCCTTGAAGGCGGCGTGCGCTCAGAGACGACGGAGTCGGCGCATGGCAGGAGGACATGACTATAGCGGTGCTGGAGAGACCTTGGTGAGGGCTCTTGGGGGCAGGCGGGGCTCACCGGCGTTCAAACTGGTGTTGTGTGAAATAGAGTGGCGATGTCAGGGATAGACTAGAACGCACATCAAGCGACTTCGACTAAGATCAGTGATAAAAAGACGCGTGTTGTACTGTGATACTGTCGTGTCTTTCTCTCTTTGTGTGAGTGTGTGCTAGGCTATGCGGGGCGTGACGCACTTATTTGTGTGTGTGTGTTGTGTGTCAAGGTTCGGCACTCCCTTGTATTTTTCTTGTCTTTCTTCTCGGTTCCATTTTTTTTTTATGACTCTACTCCGCTCACACAGGCGAGGCAAAGCAGACAGGAATAGGGCAGAGGAGGCTTGAATTACACAACTACAAGAAATGTGTTGGATGTGTGCGTGTGTGCGTGTGTGTGTTGGCTCTGTGGTGCCTAAGCTTAGACAGGGATAGTGAGAGAGAAGTACAACCTCTCCACCCAGAGATGCACCCATAAGTCTGTACAGATAGACGCAACTGTTTTTATTCGTTTCGTGGTGTCCACTCTCTGTGCCGTGAATTGTAGTCCAACCTATCCTCCTTTGTTGTTCGTTTGGTGCGTGTGGATGCTAGTGTCCCGTCACCCTGTTGCTGCTCCTGTCTCTCTCTCAGTTGGGCTTATTTACTCGGACTCTGCAGAGTTCTCTCGTTTGTATCCACGTATGCCGATGTTTTTCTATATTATTTTAGCATGCTGTACTTTTTTTTCTTTCTTTACACTTGACTTTGCCGTCTCTCTCTCTCATTTTGTTCATTACTGCCGCTGCTCTGCTCTCTAATTTTTCTGGTATCAGTACTCCTCCTCCTCCGTGTAGAGGCATATACACGTGTGTGTGTGTGTCGCCATGTGAACGTGTGCGTGTTTTTGAGCCGCTTCCTCACTCCGAGCAACGATGAAGAAAAAAAAAGAAAAACAAGAACACCAAGGTGGTGTCCGTTTTCTTCATCGATAGGGAAGTGCGCATGTGGGGATACGGTTTACTTTGACTTGGTGAACGTTATCCTTTTTTTTTTTGTACTGTCCCTGTGTACTGCGCGTGGTCTCTCCCAAACGGACTTTCTTCGTCTTCCTCCGCTTCTCGTCATTCGCTGCTCGAAAAACGACTTTGGAGGTTTTTTTTTGCACGTGGAAACTGGAAGATTTACAACAGTGCATGCATGCGAAAGAGACGGGCACATATCCACACACACACACACACAGAGACGCATGCACGCATATCCATTCAGAGGTGTGTGCGTTTCTATGCTCTTTTTTCCCTCATTTATTCCGTTCCCATGCTACTCTGCTAGAATGTTCCGCAGTTGTTTCTTTTCGGTTCCTTTTCCGTGGGGTCTCATTATAAAAACAAACAAAAAAAGGTGTGTCGGTCTTGTGTGATTTGTGGCGCTGGTGAACGCTTCCGTTCATTTTTGTGGTCTGCGAGCTGCTGCCGTGCGAAAAGGCCGTTCCATGCTTACGAGTTTCATGGGGTTCCATCATATAGGATCTCGTGTGCTCCTTTTTTGTTCTTGTTCCCGCGTCTCCACCCCTGCCCCTCCCTTCCTGCCCTCCTTCTCACAAGTGGTGCAATGTTTCTTGACCCGTCCCCCCGCTTTTTCGGCTGTGCAGAGATCGTTGCTCTTTTCACGTCTCTGTGGTAGTCTTGCGCACTCTCGCATGTTCTCTTTCCATGTGTGCACAGTTCACGGTGACACTTCGCTGACGCACTGGGGCGACTGGTCCTGTGCCGATGCCTGTAGGGAACCGTTGCGCCTGCACAGGTTACGGATGCATCCGCGAGCGTGCGTGTGTGTGTGTGTAAGGAGGAGGGGGGGGGGTGGAGGAGTGGGGCGGAGAAGAAAAACAGGATGGTCTCTAAACTGCTCACATACAGGAAGAGCCGCAGTGCCTCCGGCAGGAGACGGAGCGAGCGCAACGTTATGGAAGATAAAGTGAACTACAACTGCTTCCATGACGATGCCCTGTGCTTGCATGTCTGCAAAACTGCACATCCTTAGTTCTTTTTACTGTTCTGTTTTGTGCGGTTTTGTTTCACTGGTAGCTCTTTTCCTGCCGACTGTGTACGCCTATATATCACTGCGTGTGTGCTTCTAGACACCACGTCTCCGAGGGCATGACGCGTCTTCGGAAAGGTGCACGAGAAGACCACAGCGAGATTTACACCCATATCCGAACAGTGGAAACGCCAGTGGAGTCACTTCAGAAGAAACAGCGATGAGGATAGCCAACTGCATCTCTCGTGAATGGTCATTTGCGGTGGTGTGAATCGGTTGGCCTGATCAGAGAATGGGTAGGGTGCGAGAGGCAAGCGCATTTTCAGCACTCCTCGCGTGTGCGTGATGCATGCTTCTCACGCGTGCACCACTGCGGATATTGCGTCCCGTTCGTGGTAGCACACAGGTGGGTGACTGCTGCTTTTCGTAGCGGTCACTATTCTCTCCACGGTGCTGCTAAACACTTTTCATGGCGGTATCACCGAAGGACACATGCTCATGTGTAAGGGAGTTGTGTTGTCGCGTGTGTGTCACGGCGCCTTTTCCAGCCTACGCTTTCTCTTCTTGCCTCCTCCCTCCTTTGCTTTTGTCTTGTGATTTTGGGCTGCTCCGTAGGGGTCCCTGCCGCACCACTTGCGTTACTGAAGACAGGGTGAACGAGATATACACGAGAGCTGCGCTGGCGCACGATGGATCATTCTCTCAGTCGTCGGCACTTTTAGTCCAGACAAGCAATCAGAACGATGATCGCTGAGAAGCTTCAGACAAGCCATTGTCTCCCGGATGGGAACGGCGAGGTATCTTGTTTGACGGACGCCGAGGAGAGTGCCGTGGAGAAGGCGTCTTTAGATACCGCGGCTATAGCGGATGTCGTGCAGAGGAATGACAGCGAACATCCTCGCATGTTGAACTCAAAATCTAGCGGCATTGGCGCGTCAGTGAAGGCCCGCAGCCTAGCAGCTGGTCAGGTGAACCGAGTTGTGCAGGAGGCACTGCCAGAGGGAATTTCCGTGTCTCGCGATGCCCGGATAGCACTGCAGAAGTGTGCCACTATCTCGGTTCTCTACCTTGCCTGCCTGGGTGACGCCAGCCGCAAGTCCACGGGGTCCACACGCACTACGCTGAACGTGCAGGACATCCGCGGAGCCATAGAAGCGGCGGGGATGGCCTATCTCCTGCCCCTCATGTCAACGGCCACTAAACGCGGGCGGGACTGACTGAGGCTTTGCAAAGTTGCGTGGCGCTTGCTATCATAGAGGTACCACAGGATGTGAAATAGAAGGCTGCTGGCGTCCTTGCTGAAGAGAGGCGAGGCGGAGAGCTGCAGAGCGTCTCCAACGTGTTTGACGCTCGCGAACAACGGGCTAGCCCTCCCACCCGAGATGGAAAAGGCTCTGCCAAAAAGCGGAAGACCATTCAGGAAAAAGAAATGTAAGCGTCTGCTTCACATGCGTGGGCATGTCTTCATTGTTTTCTGTGCGGTTGCCGGTGCATCGACTGCAGCTGCGGAGGAAAATTGAGGCGGGCTTCTTCGGAGATCGGGGAAAAAATCATCAGCAAAGACGAACGTGTTTTCGTGCACCTGACATTCTACAGGGGATTGTGCGCAACGCGGTGCATCGGTTGGGACCGCTGATCGAGCTACCCTCTGCGAGAAACGTTGCAGGAAGGCGCATGGTCGGCAGCGCACTCTAAACGGACTCACTGATGTGCAAGACTGGCCCTCTGTGAGGCTGCAGCAGTAGCTGCGTTATGGATCCTTATGATTGAGGACGTGACCACGCAGGGTGACGTTACCAATACCCTTCCCAGAACGAGAGGCTCCACGGGCAAGTGCTTTGGAGCCAGCGGACCACGCAGCTAGTGTGGTGTGGCTGCGCCTTAATCGCAAAAATGGAAGGAGGGCTTCATGAGTGCTGCTACCAGTAGAGGAAGCCCTAACGGTGTTCCCAAAGCTGACGTGGCTGTGCGATAAAACAGGGAGTTGTGAGGATAGAAACGCGACATGCTGATACCAGCAGACGTTGTTCATGCGCTTGGCGTCCTACGCGACAAAACGCCTTGGTCGCGTTGCCAGCATCACGCACCATCAGAAGAGTCGCGAAGGGCAAGCGAAGATTTCACCAGACCCATGAAAAAAAAAAAAAATGTGCGCGCTGACCCTTGACATACGTATGCGGTCGCTCACTCTGTACCCCTCAAAAGTGGCGCACACGACATGAATATGTTCTCGGTGCACTTCGAAAAAAGTGGAGACAAGTGCATTAGGGAATGGAAGTTGAATGCTGCTTCCCCGTAGAATGCCGCCGCCTCCCTCGACAGCCTGGCCTGCACGACATGGAGGGAAAGAGGGCATATTTTGCGTAGGCGCCCGAGAGGTTTGCGCGCTGGATTTCGATGTGCGCTCTGCGGCTGTTGTTCTACCTGTGAATATGAAAGCCGAATGTGTTTTCCAGAGGAACGGTGAGTACTTTTGATTGAGGGCAACTGCACTAAAGAAGAAAATACGGGGTGTGTGAGGGTGGGGGGGGGGCGCCGAGCAGTCGATGAAACAGATGTGGACGTGTAGTGATGCTTTTGCTCAGCATCGTACCATGTAGTGGCAGCATCACGATCGGAATCCTCCAAGGTCAACAGGCAGAGCTTTTCCACACGATGAAAAAGATGCTACTACGTATTCATATGACTGGTCTGCTCACCACCGCCAATCAAAAAAAAAAAAATTTGCTTCTGGAGGTAGATGCTGGCGAGCTTTTGCGCATGGAGGATAAAAGGTGGAACCCTCCACGGAGAGAAGGGCCGCCTGTATGGGCATGTAGAGGATTCCTTGTATGCTTGTGTATCCCCACAGCGAATATGCAGCGCACAATGTAAAATATATCGCTTCGACCTCTGTGGGTCACAAAGGCAGATGGAAAGTGCTCCGAAGAGAGATTGTTGCGTCTCCCATAGATGTTGCACGAAATCTGACATACAGTCAGCTGTTACGGGATGCATCAGAACCACTGCGTTGCCTCCGCAGATGACCCTGAAGAGAATTTCATGTCGCCTTTTCCTCTCCTCTTTTTTTTTTTCGAGGGCCATTTATTTAGTTCACAAGATCGTAGAAAACAGCGTCTTAGCTTCTACCTCGTGTACGCACGTACAAAACACACACGTATAAACACACTGAAGCGCGTTCTTCCCCTTCAGTCTCTGCGTTTTGGACACAGTCTGGGTAACTTTAACTTTTTCTAAACATCAATCCTCTTCTCTCCCTCTCTGTTCCATTCATGGACACTCCTCTGTCCCCTCTCACCATACAACGCTCACTGTGATTGCTTTGAAGAGAACATTGTGCAGCTGCTCCTTCTCCACATTGCTTTCGTTTGCCCTTTCCCCCTGAATAGTTTCGTGTTCTTCTCCCTCTTTTTGTCCGCTGCTGGCAGTTTTTTTTTTTTTTGTGTGTGTCTCCGCACTTTGACCTCATCGTTTCGTTCTCGTCCTCGCTCGAGCAATGCTGCCGGAGGTTTGCATGCTACTATTCACTCCCTCGAAAAACCGCAGGGTCCGTCGATGGCAGCAGGCCGCCATCACATTTTCCGGGTTATGGGTCATAAGCGTAGTCTTCATTATCTCCACTTCCTTCCTTGTCGTCTCCGTGCAGGCCCTCGTGCTACTGAACACCGCTGCCTCGCTTGCGGCTGCTATAGTGACCCACTCGCTCTGTAGCCATGCCGGCACTCAGCGTAATTACCCTTTCGGCTTTGGACTGCATCGTCTTAGTGTTGTAGTGCGCCTCGGCAGCACTATCTTTCTAGTATTTGGCTGCGTGACAACCGTGGTGGAGTCGCTGCACCACGGAATTCACGGGCACCACTCGAGCCCCTTTGTCCCTCTTGCCCTAGGTGGGCTGCAGCTTCTCGCACAGCTTGTGTTTGTCCGTGATGTGTGCCTCACCGATCGCGTGACGGGATACAGCGGCAGGGCAGGTGCGCACAGCGAGGATATTCTTCATACACTTTGCGCGTCTGCGTGCAGTGATGGGCGTGGGATGGGAGGTGGAAGTTTTTTCGAGGATTCGAACCACTTGTCGAAGCCGTCGACGCAGTTCCAGGTGTCTGCGGGGTCGAAGGGGATCTACCCTATCTCTTCTAGCACTGCACACACTATGCGCCACAGTTGTGCACAAACTGCCGTTTACCTGCTGTGCCCGATCACGTGCGCCGTCTCTAGCGTGTTGATGGTCGTGACACACAGTGGCCTCCCTGACGTGGCCGGGGCGCTGCTGTTGGCTATCTATTACGCCTACGCGGGGTTTCGGAATGGACGTGACATGCTTGACTTGCTCATGAACAAGTGTGTGACTGATCCGCAGCGGTTGCGCAACCTTGAGCGATACCTCCGCAGTATCAAGATGCTTGACGGTGTGTTGCAGGTGCAATCGACCGTGTGGTGGAAACTGAACGCATCGGATAGCATGCTGCTAATCCGTTTAAGGCTCATGTCTGGCGCTGATGGATGCAGTATCTCTCAGGCAGTACGCAAGCAGCTGGCTGAACTTGCGACCTACGTTTACGTGGAATGCTTTCCCGCGAAGGACATGAACGATATCGAGCAAAGTACTCAGTTGTCGTGGAGCGCACCGTTGATGGGTCCACATGGACACAGTCACGGCGTGCATGGCGACTGCCACACGCATCACGGTCACAGCCATAGAGGAGGTGTCGGAGGTCAGGAACATGGGCATAGTCACGGCAGTGGGCAGGACGACGACAAGGGACACCATGACCACGACCACAATCATTCGCATGGTCACTTGCCTGACGGCAAAGGCGAATTGAACATGGCACCTGGGAGATACTCTAACGGGTTTGGTAATATCGACGGCAACCCACCAACTGGTCCTATGAGCGGTGCTTTGCCCTACGAAGCGCAGGTATATCCTGAAGCGGTGCCCGGTACCGCCGGCGTGGGCAGCGCATCAGGTGCACTGGCATTTCCTTCACCGCCGGTGGGCAAGAGAGGGGAATGTGACTCGTCGACCAAGCGACACGGCTTCAGAAACAGCTCACCACCCATCTTCTCTTCCTCTTCGGGACAGCCGTTATCCATGACGTATTGTGCGACGAATAAATGCACGACTCCGGCGCCATCGTCACCATCTACAGACTTTCAGCATGACAAATATAGCTTATACAGTGGAGACCTTACGAATAGTGACAGTCACTTCTTCCAGCAGGCACCTGGCGGGACAGCAGCCTCAGCTGCTGACTCCACTAGCTTCCCTGCGGTGCCGTCCTTTCATCTGCCGGCTTCTCTGCCATCGGTCTTCACCCCCTTCCACGATGGTAGAGCACATATTGGTACTCAAGTGAGGAGAGGCGCACCTCAGTTTACATCCTATAACGATGTGTGAGCCGCCGTGAGGTGAGAGCCGTGTGTCCTCAGATCTCCAGCAATCGTCATTGCGTGCGTGTGAGACGTATCCAGCAAAGGTGCGGAAATCGCTTCTGACAGCATGTGGAACGGCTTTCTCATCTGCATTGTTGAAGAACCGCAAAGGGGACGGCCCCTGTTGCTCCTCTCATGTGATCGGGTCACCGTGAAACCCTCATGCGGCTTACGGATGTACTGCAATGTGGAAGGGTAAACCACCCACCAGGCACCTCGGGGGACGTCCGATACGTCAGCAGGCCGCAGGACATGGGCTGCTATAGGAAGAGTGGTAATGACCGCGTATCAAGGTGTGAGATGAGAAGCATCATGTTCTCTTTCTTCCTCTCGTCCATCCAAGGCTTGTATACATGCATAGATGGGGGGCCCCTGGTTACATGGGCACATGTCCCTTAGTGGATGACATCATCGGTGGTGTGTATCTACTCTGGGAGGAAACCAAGGCAGGGTCCTCGAACTCTTCTCATGCCGAACCACATCTAGGGATAGCAGACTTAGGTGCCTACGCCGTAGGGCAGCACCCCAGTTTATGTAGCATTGTTGGTATCGGTGGTCAGGTTGTGGATGACGTTGCCTTGGACCTACCTCAGACGGTACACGTGTTTGTGGCATTCCAATAATTACGGAGTGTGAGGGTGACTCCAGCGTGTATCTCATTCTTGGCACTTGGATCTCCTACTGGTGTGGGGAGGAGGCGGAGGCGCTTCGAGGGTGATGGAGGACATGATATCTGGCGTGATGGGGGAGCCTCTGCGAGGCGTGTAGGTGGGTAGAATATGGGTACAGAAGCGATGCTCAAAGCGCTGAGTCGGCGGACTTCTGCTAGGTGTGAGTATAGAGATGGTGGGGAGCACATGGTGAGAATCGGTGAGGGCCCCTGTCAATGTGATGTTCAGCTCATGTTGTAGGGCAGAAAATAGAGATGTGGAGGGAGAACACGCATCTCTTGTGATGTGGTTGGCACACCGAAGCACGTAGAGACCGTGCACGATGCGAAAAAGCAGTGTAGTGGAGTGCGCAACACACATGTGTGATGTTTTTCGAGGGCCGATGTAGTGTCGCAAACATCCACGGCAGGGGTGGAGGGAGGGAAGGGGTGGTGGTGGCTTTTCTTCACGCTGGACCGCCGATGTGGTTTCATGTGTGCGGTTCGTGTGCTGTATTGTTTTCATCTGGGCTGTGGTGTGCGTCGTTCCTGTGTTTCGCCGTACTCACCTCCCATCGCATAGCCCAGGACGGACCGCCTTACAAAAGCCCATACTGAAGAGGTGAAGAACAAGAATGGCGCAGGAGGCGGTGGGCACGTGCTGTGTGCAGGGTCCACGTAGCACGTGATTGGTTCCCCCCCATTATCCTCGCTCGCACCACTGCACGCAACTCAGCCGTGCGCGACTTCAGTTTACTGCTTCGGGGGGGGGGGGAGGGGAGGTGCTCGGCATGGGGCAAAATGGGTGTCGTGCTCTTCATCTGTGGTACACGTCTGGTGAAGGAATTTCACAGTGGCGTGCTGTATGGGCATTGGTGTTGTAGGCCCGTTTCTCGTTGTGCACTGTTTCAAGCACATTTCCCTTTTCGCTCCCACGGTACCGCATCGACCCTCTCTGCATACATGTTCTTCTGAGTGACCGTGCATGTGTGCACCCCCGATGCCGAACAGACCCCTGTTGCGTTGGGAACCTCTCAACCTCTACAGCGCGCAGCTGCTCTGGGAAAAGAGGCGACGTCAACAAGTACACACACACATATATATATATATACATGTATATGTCTGTGCTCTTTTTTTGTCCCCCATATACCAAAAAAAAAAGTGCAGCACTCACTCGTAGCGTGACAGTCGAAATAGTGTGACCCAACAACATCATCACGTGTTTGTCGATCTACTGCACGCACGGTGGGCTTCCTTGCCACCTTGCACTTCTCAATAAGTTTCACCAACCGCAGGGATGTCGGATGGCTATAGTAGCGAGCACTATCACTTGGTGACGCAGCGGAGCCAGGCAGCTGAAATTATCGTGCCGATTCCGACCTTCTGCAAGCCTCTTGCCGCTACGGTGCGGCCTTCTGGCGAGAGGAAGGCAGGTCTCCTCGCCTCTTTCTTCGATCCCGAGCAGCACGCTTGGGTGGTGCGGCGATTGCCAGTGCACGAGTCATGCCCGCATCAGTCACCACTGTGTCTCATTGTGAGGGTTATTACGCTGGTGGACCCGGCGAACCTCTACGAACTTCGTGTGTCCCTCTCCAGCGTCCTCGACGATCTTGACAACGATGAGTTTTTCTCTCTGCAGCGCCGCTCCCAGATCTATAGGCTTCTCCTCGAGGAGCACCTTGAAGACAAGTCCGGCGCCACTTTGCGGTGTGCTGCTGCAGAGGGACGACTGCCGAAACTTACGGAGGCTGTGACGCTTGCTGCCCCATTGGATGTGATGGATGGCTTTGTGCTGACCGGCGGGGGATTTCTTTCGGACTTCCCGGTGCTGCGGGATGGCCCTGCGCTTCCGCGCTCAATGGGCACCGTGTACGATGACATCCTCGCCGGCAGCGATTTCTGTGGCCCGCCAATGCCGGTGGGTGCCTCCCGTTTTACGGGGAAGGACTCCGCTGCCAAAACTTACGTTAGTACGGGCAGAGACTCGCCAGGGAGCTCACAGGATCCGCTGGAGTACACGGCGTGGTCTGTGACGGCGGCTGCGAACGGTGGGTTGGTGTGCCTGTCTATAGGCTTGCGCCGCCGCAGTCCGATAGAATGGTCCCAGCTGGAGAAACGGTCACCGCAGCTCCACGCCGCCTTTCCGCACAAGAGCACGGGTTCGGGGGCATCGCTGGCCATTAGCTCAGGACCTGTGTGGGCCAAGGTGCCCTCGAGCGTTGTCGTCGATAGAGGTGCCCTCGCCGTCGTCCACGGCTTCGACGCCCCCGTCTCAGGTTTGGGGCTCAACAGAGACAGCGACGGCGGAAGTGGTGCTCAGGGCTTTGTGAATACCTATTCCTCCCCGGCGGTGCCAACCAGGGGGTCGCGTCCGCTTCTGGAGACACTCACGCTGCGCGGGGAGGTGAACGTGACGCTCCCTCGCCGTGATGGCGAAGAGTGGTGCATCTCCCTCCCACCGCCGCACGGGAGCCTGAAATTTCCCATGGGCCCCAACCGCGAGCTCATGATGACCGCTCGGACGTTTTTTTACTTGGAATAAAGCAGGGAGGGGCACATGGATGGCGGAAACACCCCCCTGATAACGGGTGGGAAGGCGGCACAGCACGCGCAGACATTCCTCCAGATGCAAGGCGTGTGCGCCTGCACTTAGAGTAGATGGCCGTGGCGCAACGGATTCTGAAAGAAGAAAACAAGAAAGGCACATGCTGAGGTGTGCTGAGCTCGTCCGTGTATGCGTGTGCGAAGTACTCGCTCCGTGGACACTGCAGCGTTGTGGCCTTCGGCAGGAGTGTCTTCCAGCATCGATACACATGGCGGTGCGCGTCATTTGTTTTCGGCACGTTGTTTTTCTGCGCTTGCCTTTTTCGCCAAGCTCTTCAATGATGCCCAGACGCGGCTTTCCAGGATCTTAGTGTGCTGGCGAACGGTGGTTTCTGCTGCGGCTGCCTTTTTCTCACTTACCGCACTTCATCTTTTCTTCGATCTCGTATTCTGCGTTGTCCACTTGTCGCACAAGACGACCCCGAAGGGACCACTCGCAGAGAGGAACTCGTGCACGCGGTCGGGTTACACTGTATACCGTCCATTCTCCCAGTTGCTTTATCGGTTACTAGCTTTGAATTGTGTCGTTGTGGGGAAGTCTCTCCGTTTTCCCTTGTTACGCGTGACACAGGACACGTGTACCTTCGAACTCGCGTTGGGCGGATTGGAGAAGAGCAGTTCTTTGCTGCCTATTATATCGCAGCAATCAAGCATAGAAAGGTCAAGCCGGCACACCCCTGTTGGCACCTCGCACTCGTTGGCAAGATGCTCTCCCGTACGGCGTCTCGCTGGGTGAAGTATGGCTCAACCCCAAAGGATATTCGCTATGGGATGGAGGCCCGAAGCGCCCTCCTTGCCGGCGTTGAGAACCTTGTCAAGGCTGTCGGCGTCACCCTTGGCCCGAAGGGCCGCAACGTGATTCTCGAGATGCCATACGCAAGCCCGAAGATCACCAAAGACGGCGTCACGGTCGCCAAGAGCATCGAGTTCGAGGACAGCTTCGAGAACCTTGGGGCGAACTTGGTGCGTCAGGTGGCGGGGCTGACGAACGACAACGCCGGTGACGGAACCACGACCGCGACCGTCCTCTCCGGGGCCATCTTCAAAGAGGGCTTCCGCAGCGTTGCAAGTGGCACGAACCCGATGGACCTGAAGCGGGGCATCGACCTTGCATGCCGGGAGGTGCTTATATCGCTGGCCGAGCAGTCTCGCCCAGTCACCTCCAAGTCCGAGATTACCCAGGTAGCGATGATCTCGGCGAACATGGACCAAGAAATCGGTAGCCTGATCGGTGATGCGATGCAGCAGGTCGGCAAGGATGGTGTCATAACAACTCAGGAGGGTCGCTCGCTTAATACGGAGCTCGAGCTCGTGGAGGGGATGTCCTTCGAGCGCGGGTACACATCGCCATACTTTGTGACCAACACAAAGGCGCAAAGGTGCGAGCTTGAGAACGCCCTTGTCTACGTGGCAAACCGAAAGCTCACAAGCGTGGCGCACATCTTACCTGCGCTGAACTACGCAATCCAGCAGAAGCGTCCGCTTCTGGTTATTGCCGAGGATGTGGAGGGGGAGGCCATGCACACCTTTTTGTACAACAAGATTCAGGGCCGCATCAGCGGTTGTGCTGTAAAGGCACCTGGATTTGGTGATATGCGTATCAACCAGCTACAAGATATCGCTGTATTCACGGGGTCGCAGATGATCTCAGAAGACTTAGGTCTTTCACTGGATCAGAACGATTTCTCCGAACGGTTCCTTGGAACATGCCGAAAGGTGACTGTTTCGCGTGACGAGTGCATCTTGATGGAAGGTGGCGGCAGCGCCATTGCTGTGGAGGAGCGAGTGCAGATGATCAAGGACATGATCTCCGCAGAGGACCACGAGTACAATCGCGAGCGCCTGGTCGAGCGTCTCGCGAAGCTTTCGGGTGGCGTTGCAGTGATCAAGGTTGGCGGTGCCTCGGAGGTGGAGATCAATGAGAAGAAGGATCGCATCATTGACGCGCTCAACGCCACGCGCGCGGCTGTATCAGAGGGCATTCTTGCAGGCGGAGGTACAGGGTTGCTCATGGCCTCCCTGCGTCTTGAGAGCATCTCCAAGGACCGACGACTTCCACCGGACATCCGCACTGGCGTGAATATTGTAAAGAAAGCAATAGGCCTGCCAGCGCGGTACATCGCAAACAATGCAGGCGTAGAGGGCAGCGTGGTGGCTGGGAAGGTTCTAGCGCGCAAGGACCCAAGCTTCGGCTACAACGCGCAGACCGGCGAGTATGTGAATATGTTCGAGGCTGGCATTGTCGACCCCATGAAGGTCGTGAAGTCTGCAGTCGTCAACGCATGTTCCGTGGCAGGGATGATGATCACGACGGAGGCGGCAGTGGTGGAGAAGGATTTGCTAGGACGAGAGAAACGCATCGAGGATGAGGGGATGGAGGACAAGGAGAAGAAGCGCAGTGTCGACACGCTGCGCAAGCAGGTCAATGAACGGAATGCGCCGATGCCCAAAATGGCACCGCCGATGAAGTTTGATATGAAAGGACTGTAGTCGTGGAGGGCGGTAACGACTGTGCGTAACAGCGAGGGGTTGTCTTTGCCGAGCGTGGTGCCTGAGCTTCAACTCTCCCCTGCTGATTCGCACATTGCCGGCGGACTTCGTACCGGAGGGTTCGCGCACCTCGTGTCCATATCTCTAGACTCACTTTTATTTTCGGCCACTCCTGCCTCAACGTTTTACCAGTGGTGTGCCCATGGTGGTTGTTGGTGCCGCGTGTGGCCCATATGCATACGCCACAACAAGGGTGCTTATCGACTTACTCGCTTTCTCTGTGCGTGCAGTTAGTGCTGTGTGGCGGCTGCCTTGCGCCCTGTTGTTGCCGTTTCGTTTCGTTTTGTGTCTGTATCTCTGTGTGTGTGTGTGTGCGTGTGCGTGTGTGCGTGTCTTTCACACCACCTCCTTTCCTACCCAATCACATACGGGAGCGAAATACCTGATAAGAAGACCAAAGGGATTCAAGCGTGTGTGATGTCCGAGACCGCTAAGAGGATCCCTTTCGCGGATGCCGTAAGGATTGGAGACAACTGCTGCTGTCTCTGCCCTTTGGTGCTTCATGTTTGACATGCCCACAGGAGCAAGGATAAGGAAGCGCTTGGCCGTTGTGCAAACTGAGGAGATCAGTGAGGTAGCTGATAGGCCAAGGTGTTTTCATGTCTCTGCACCAATTGCCCATAACATGAACCTATGTAAATGTATGTCGGTTTCACACACCTCCCGGGTGCGTCCTTTCTGTTCTCCCACGCCTCTGTGTCTTGACCTGTGCTCACCTTCCGTGATAACGTGTTTCTGCCTGTCTTCACTGCGGTGTCTTATGTAGAGAAGGTTTTGGTGTACCACTACGAAAGAAACTCCACTCCTGCGCATTCGCTCACGTACGCATAATTTACCCTATCTCGCGTGCACACGTCCTGTGGACTTTAGGAAAGAGACAGTAGCGGCCAGGAGGGGTGAAGACCGCACCTTTATTTTCACGGTTGGCTCTTGTTGTTGCTTGTAAATCGAAACACGACACACACACACACACGCACACACATACAAACAGATCATGGCGGCACCAGTGAAGATATTAAAGCCGAAGAACATCTTCGATAACCGGCCTGATGAAGCTCGCAAGCCCATCAAGCTCATTCTGCTCGGTGATAGCGCGGTGGGCAAGTCTAAGCTGGTAGAGCGCTTCCTGATGCAGCGGTACATCCCCGTGCAGATGTCCACCTACGCCCTCACTTTGTACCGCTACGACTTCGAGACAGAGGATGGCGAGGAGGTCGATGTGGACATCTGGGATACCGCTGGACAGGAGCGCTTTGCCACTGTTCACCCAAGCTATTATCACGACGCACACGCGTGTATCCTCGTCTTTGACAGCACACGAAAGGCGACCTACAAAAACTTAGAAAAGTGGCTCTCCGAGATGCGCCTTTATCGTGAGCACATACCCTGTCTCGTGGCGTGCAACAAGGTCGACACCGACCCGTCTGTCACCACGAAAAGTTTCGCGTTTGCGGAAAAGCACAACTTTCCGCTGTACTACGTCTCCGCCGCGGATGGATCGAACGTGGTGCAGCTTTTTGAGAGCGCCATCTCCACGGCGGCCGCATACAAGAAGAATCCCGCAAAGGATGACTTCATGACACAGGTGATCGGTATGCTGAAGGAAGATAAAGCAGGCGCTGGCGCAGCAGCCGTTTCATTGTAGAAGGGAAGGTGAAGGGGAAAAAAATGAGTGCTGGAAGCATTTGTTTTCACAGAGTTTGTTTTTATTACACTCACGCAGACGGCCGACCAAGGGAGTACGGTGTACTCTGTGAGGTACTTGTGTTGTCAGGGGGGGGTGGGTGCACAGGCGTCGCCGTTCATGTACACGTGTATGTGTATGTGTATGTGTGTGTGTGGGGGGGGGGGATGCGCATTGCCAACGAAACGCTGCTCTTCGTTTGCGCGGGTCATGCTCGTAAATGCGCGGAGACTCTATGTATACGTATGGGTATGTGTGCTTGTAGGGGGTGTACACGGTAATGGACTCTTCGCAGTGTGTATTGCAGATGGTGACGGTTGGGTGCAGTGCGCACGGTGACCATCCCCCTGTGAAGTAGCGCTTGCGTGGCTTGACAGGGGCTCACAAGTCGCTCCGTGAGCCCTCTTCTTCCACATCGTTTGCACGGCAACGCATCCCCGTCTCGACGTGTTGGTCTATGCCGTTCTCCCAAGATGCTGTGCGATTAACATCATCACTACCCCAGCTCTCTTCACCAGGACATCGTCTTACTTATGGATGGGAGGGAGAAAGATGATAGTTGCCCTGTGAAAAGCGCTGCTTTCTGTATCTTACTTTGTATTTGATTGGACAACCGACGCATGTGCGTCTAATGCTGTGCACTGTTCCCCGTTGACCTTCAAGCTATTTTCTCTCGTTTTGCCATCTCTCTTTTCTTTGGAACGACGGATGGGCCATGTGTATATGTCTGCATGTATGTATACAGGTTTGTTTCTGGTGTTACGGCTGTAATCGTCTTCCCTTTTGAGAGGGTGTAATGGTACACGCGTTTGTTTATGGGAGTGTGTAGGATTTGTGGTGATCTAGACTGCTGTTGCTTCTCTTGTTGCGATCTGTGTGTGTGTGTGTGTGCTGGAGGTGCTGAGCCGCACTGGCGTTCTTTTCTGTTTTGGTGGGTGTACCCTGTGGAGACCTTCACGTTTACCTTTTTTTTTGGTTTTGCTGGGTTGGCCTATTTGCGAAGCGCTGGGCGACTCCTCGCATGTGTTCCGTGATTAGATGGATGCCGGTAGAGGGACACCGATCACAGGCAGACACCTATGTACAGAGCATGATGTCTACGCACGCGCCGAACCCTACAGAGTAGCTGAAAAGGTGAATCACGGCTTGTAATTATCATTTTAATCGAACAACTTCGGCGCACTGAGGGACGTCTGTCGATGAATGCAGAGTGGGAAGGATAAGAAGAATTGTTGCCGGCTGGTGGATGGGTCAGCACAGGGGTACCTGAGATGGCACTGCATCCATCAAGCCAGTCTTTCACTTTCTTTTTTGTACCGCTCCCTTCTTTCTCGTGCGGTTTCTCGACTTTTGCGGGATGCCCTGGTTTGCGATCGTAGCCTGCTTCAAGGTAGGGCCTTGCGCGGTCTTCTCACGTTCTCGTTTGCCCCCCATCTGACGATCGAGTTGTTCAGGATCATTTTGTTTCGTTTTCGGTGCTTCTCCGTGTCCATCCTTTCTTCTGTAAGCCTTTTTTTTTGTTTGATGTGCCACCCTTCTCTTTTCTGTTTTCTTTTGTTGTTCTTTGCCCCCCTCTCCAGCTCCCTCCTTCATCTCCCTTTTCCAGAAGAAAACGGAAGAAGGAGGTACTGAGCAGAACGCAGACTGATCGTTCAGTTCGGCTCAGTGTTCCGGGGAAGCGTCGGGGTACGTCCAAAAGACACACGTGCGTAGTAGTGTGCCCAGCAAATGATTTCCACGGATGCGTATGGGGGGAGTCGCAGGTGTCTCGATGCGTACGCCGCGCCGCGCGAAGTAACAGCACTGCTGTGAAACAGAATGCAGCGGCGCGTGGTTGAGTTTGTACCACTGTAGTTCGCCTCTTTCTGAGAAGTAAATGCATGCCCTATGGATTGCATTCATGCCTGGCGGCGGACGTGGATCCTTCTGTGACCGCCCGAGGAGGCGGCTGCGCCCCTCCCCACCCCCCACCTGCCCCCCAAAGAGGGGTTGTCGTTTCTTCACTGTCGAATTCGCACGATTTGCGATCTTTTGCTCTCTCCCTGTACATCTGTGCCGAGCCCACATCAGCATCATCCCTGCCCCCACTGGAAACGGATTTTGCCATCGCAGCTTTCTGTCTCTGTCATATACGGGATACACACACTCACCTCACCAAGGCACCCTATCGCCTACACGTTTACTTGTTTTTCTGTGCTTCTCAGTGGCCTCTTTTCTTTTCTTTCAGTGTGCCTTTACTTTCTGTTCAGGTATCATGCCGTTTTCTGTGCAGCCGCTCCCGTTCCTCTACGATGCCCTCGCATCGAAGGGCATGTCGAAGGAGCAAATCACTTACCACTACAACAAGCACCACAAGGGGTACGCCGTGAAGCTGAACGCGGCCGTGGAGTCGAACCCGGATCTTGCGTCGAAGTCGCTAGTGGAAGTCATCAAATCTTCGAAGGGCCCCGTCTTCAATTGTGCGGCGCAGATCTTCAACCACGACTTCTTCTGGCGCTGCCTGTCGCCAAACGGTGGGTCAATGCCACAGGGAGATATTGCGGGCGCGATCGTCGATAGTTTTGGCAGCTTCGCGAGGTTCAAGGGGGAATTCACAGCTGTGGCCAACGGCCACTTTGGCTCGGGCTGGGCGTGGCTTGTGAAGGACACGTCGAGTGGCAAGCTGAAGGTGTACCAAACGCACGATGCGGGCTGCCCGCTCACAGTGGCGAACCTTGTCCCGATCTTGGCGTGCGATATATGGGAGCACGCGTACTACATCGACTACAAGAACGACCGTGCAGCCTACGTGAATGCGTGGTGGAACATGGTGAACTGGTCTCACGCCAACCGCTGCTATAGGGAGGCCGGTGCTTTCCACTACGTTAACAGTGAGCTGTAAATGGAGGGTATGCGGGGCCTAACACTCCCGCGTATATTCGACTGCTCATAGTAGAACTGCGGGTGGTGGCGCCTCCGTAGCTCGTTTGTGTGATTACTATCATCATGTGAGATACTTCAAACACTCGTTTGGTAGCTGGGCGGACGACTGCACATGCGTTTGGTCTTTGAAGACGCATATGCACGCTACCCCTTTAGTCGTTGATCATGAGGGAAGAGCAGTCTCATAAAAAGGAGAACTCACGCTCTTGGCGCTCAAACTTGCATGCACTGTTGGTGGGTTTCTCATATCTCAACCAACCGGCTGCGGCTCTCTACTCATATAGGTGTGTAGTCCATTTGCTTACTTTTAGAAGACGGCTGCGCTGCAGCACAGTGCGAACGTGGCGATAGTGTGCTCGTCTGCGCGTTACTGGAAGGCGACAAAGGGACGCATGGCCTTGTGGAGCACAGGGTGCACTTCATTTCACTCTCTGTGTATGGTGACGCTTCTGGAACTTACATGATCGGCCCCGTC
This sequence comes from Leishmania tarentolae, assembly GCA_033953505.1. Taxonomy (NCBI): domain Eukaryota; phylum Euglenozoa; class Kinetoplastea; order Trypanosomatida; family Trypanosomatidae; genus Leishmania; species Leishmania tarentolae. Next base: position 705,759 of record CP119856.1, on the reverse strand, counting down.
TGCTCACTTGCCAGGCTCATCTGTATTCGGCATCTCCGTTGGGGTGATGACTGCCTGTCCCTCCACACAGGGCTCCATAAAGAACAAGGAAAACTTATTCCCTTGCTGTCCCTTCACCTCGTCTGCGTTTGCCTCTCGATCAACTGTCTTCTCATATCCTATCCGTCGCGTGTGTTTAAATGTTGTTTGGTGCGCCGTCCATTTGCCCCTCCCTCGTCTCGTGTGGCATCTCTCGATATGCCGATCGCTGTTCATGTGAAGAAGTGTACTATGCGTTCCTCACTTGAATTGGAAAGCGGCTCTCAATACGACCCGGTTCGCTTTTTGGGGGGAAGAAGGGGAAGCAGAGAGGTGTGGTTGTGGCATAACGTGAACTGATCCATGCTTGTTGCCGACGCTTCCCCTTTTTCGTTTTCTTCCCCTACCATTGCGCGCATCTGTATATTCAATTTTTTTTTTTTTTCGATGATGTGCTCTGTGCGTTAGGCGACAAGCACCTATCTGTGTTTTCACCGTGGCACCTGTGTGCTTGCGTTTACCTTTCGCTTTGCTGGAGCGGGGATGATGCCGCATGACAGGGTTCTTGCTCATGACGCGACAGTCAGGCGCGTTCCTTCTAGGAAAGCGTTGAGGCAGAAGCACCGTCAACGGAAAAAAAAAAAGAACGCAAACAATAAAAAAAATGAGCCTAAAGGAAGCAGCGCTAATACAGAATGGGGAAGGTGGAGGAGGAGTCACAGCACCCCAGATGCACGTGGGTGAAAAGGGCGGAGGTGCTGACTGTGGCGTTGCCACGCATCGTAGGCAAAGCTTCTCCTCGCTGAGAGCAAGCGGACAAACGATTCCCGACATCTAGTCTTTCCCCTTGGAATTATTTGTGCTCACCTCACCGATGGTGCGGATGCCTGTTTCAGTACGTTTTGCGACCCTGCGTCGGTCGCTACTCTTTTTTTTCCAAAGTGGCACCGCTGTCTCATCAGCCTCGTACTACCTTGGTATCGCTGTGCCCGTTTTTGTCGTACGGGCGTCCATCGCTTGTCATCTTCTTTGCTTCCCCAATCACCGTTGTGTACTTGGCGGTGTTTCTCCTGTCGCCTTCTTTTCTCTCTCCTCTGCTCGCCTTTCCCATCTCATACCCACGTGGGTCACCATGCCCCATGGGACGCTTCCTCTACCTGTTTTTGCACATACGACGTGTTGGGGCATGAGAGATTATACCACCTTCTGTGTCTCACCTCATCTCTTATTATTATTATTTTTTCCCCCCTCCAGTGCCGTGTGTACCCTCACCATCTTCGCTTTTGATTCTGCAGGAAGAACAAACAAACAAAAAAAGGAAGCACATCTGGAACTCAGTCAGTCTAGGATTCAGGTCGCGTACCCAACACGCCTGTCATCTTCACGTGTTTTCCATCCTTTTACTTTCTGTTCAGGTATCATGCCGTTTTCTGTGCAGCCGCTCCCGTTCCTCTACGATGCCCTCGCATCGAAGGGCATGTCGAAGGAGCAAATCACTTACCACTACGACAAGCACCACAAGGGGTACGCCGTGAAGCTGAACGCGGCCGTGGAGTCGAACCCGGATCTTGCGTCGAAGTCGCTAGTGGAAGTCATCAAATCTTCGAAGGGCCCCGTCTTCAATTGTGCGGCGCAGATCTTCAACCACGACTTCTTCTGGCGCTGCCTGTCGCCAAACGGTGGTGGCGAGCCCTCTGGCAATTTGGCTACGTTGATTGGGGACAGCTTTGGCAGCTTCGCTAAGTTCAAGGAGGAATTCACAGCCGCGGCCAACGGCCACTTTGGCTCGGGCTGGGCGTGGCTTGTGAAGGACACGTCGAGTGGCAAGCTGAAGGTGTACCAAACGCACGATGCGGGCTGCCCGCTCACAGAGGCGAACCTTGTCCCGATCTTGGCGTGCGATATATGGGAGCACGCGTACTACATCGACTACAAGAACGACCGTGCAGCCTACGTGAATGCGTGGTGGAACATGGTGAACTGGGAGTTTGCTTCTAGCCAACTTTAGGCTCTCCTGTCTGCACAGTGTCAAGTGTACGCTGAGAGGGAGATCCGGCGACCGATGGGTGGCGCCAAAGGAGGAGGAGGAGGAGGCTGGACGTTTCGAGCGCGGTTGTGGGAACAGCGGAGAGGTAAAGGAAAGAGCAATACGCCCATTAGAGAGTATGGGGGTGGGTGGGTGGGTGGGTATGCAGTATGTCTCTGTGTGTGGTTTCGTTGTGTGAGAAGCACATCGCCTCTAGTTGTTTGTTGCGGGCTTTCATTGCTCTTTACCCTCTGGCAGCATTGTGTTTTTCACTTAGCGGACAACACGGTGACAGTGCTATCGCCAGAAGAAGTGAAAAATCTCATTCCGGGGGTGATGCCGCGGTCCTAGCTCAGGTGTTTCTTCCATCTTCTCCCGTGATTGCGTCTTGATACACCCAATCTTTACCTGCATGCTGTCTATTGAGGCTTGTCGTTTCAGTGGTGGGTAAAGTTGAGTGACTCGTGGGAACAAGAAGTTCTGTGCTCTCTCAGCCCTGCACCACCCTTTCCCTCACTCCTCCCTGTTTCCCGCTCACATGAACTAGCACTGCTTCTTCCGTTTCGTGTGTATGAGGCCTTAACGGAGGGGAGAAGAGGCGAACGGTCACAGTCACGGCAGCGCATGCCAAATCTTTTTCGTTCACTGCTTCTCCATCTACATCCCTTTCTCGTCCTCGGCTCCTCTCAAAAGTGACTGTTTGGAGGCATCGACGTTCATTAGCCAGGGGTTTCGCCAGAGCACTGTTTTCCTTCTGTTGTCTTCGGAAAGTTTGGCGCTTTTCCTCTCCGTCTCCTTGTCTGATGTGCTAGGTTGTATTCTGTTTTTTATTTTCTCTCTCTCTCTTTTAGTCTCGCACCTCTTCTTTCTTCTCTCTCTCTCTCTCTCTCGACCCCCTTGCTTCTTCCCTCCCCTTGTCCTCCGGGCTCTCTCTGCCGCGCTCCCCCGTATGTGTGCCTGTGTGGTTTCTGCGAAGGTGCGTCATCTCGTTTGTCCACACGAAAAGGCGGATGGGAGTTGCCTCGTCGTTGATCTGCCTCTCCACCTCTCCGATGTGTTGTGTGCAGACGTCCGTGCGTCTTTTTGCTGGCGCTTCCTCCTCCTCCCCCCTATCGTGTCGCCTCCGTGTGCTACTCGTCCTTACCTGGGCTGCTGTTTTCGTTATCGATGTCCGCGTTTGTGGTGGTAGTGGTGGTGATGGTGTGTTGGTTTGAGAGAACACGTGCAAGAGACCGAAAGAAGAGGCTGAACAATGCCAACAATGGTTGATGGAGGGTATGATGGACGTAGAAGGATGGAGGAAGGCGTAGGTGCGCAGTTCAGCAACTTACACAGCAAGGGTTCTCTTCCATACACCTGGTCTCAAGTGAGGATTAGCTCCGCCTGTTGTCTTTCATGATGAGCACCACTATTATGATTTGTTTGCCGTTTCCTCGAATACGCTTTGCCTCTGCCTTCCTTCGTTTTGTTTTCCCTTATTTATGTACTGTGTGTGAGCGGGGGTGGTGGTGCGGGGGAGAGGGGTAGTGGGTTGGAGTGCGGCGCGGGGTAAATGGGGCTTTGATTCCACCAACTGGTGACCCATGACGACAAGGTGCTCACACGACTATCGAAAACCAAAAAAAAAACAAAAAGAAAAACCGATGAGAAGGAGCACGCACGCGAACTGCGAAGAATCTAAGAACGTAAAGGAACTGCGAAACCCCGGAAAGTGACAAGGGGACAAATATATAGGAGCGTTGAAGAAAGGGAGCATTGCTCCCTGTGCACACGTGAGCAACGCGTCAGGATCTAGAAAGACGAACTAGAGAAAAAAAGCGTCTGTGCAGGCACTAACCTTGTAGCAGGTTTCCGAAAGGTATTCATACACTGATCAGCGTCTGTGAGTTTGAGTTCCCCCTCCTATTTTCTTTTGCCCCCCCCCCCCCGCTAGCTTGTGTCTGACTCCTGTTGACTTCCCTCACACCTCGTTTGCCGTTCCCACGGCAGGTGCTGTCTGCATCTCTTACCTCGCTTCACGTCATGGGAAGCTGAGTGCAGGCGTATCCCAGCCTCATAGTTAATGTGAAGGGAAGAAGGCGAGTCCTACGTAAAACGGCAGGGTCGCAGGAAAGGGTGGGCGGTACACTGTTGCTCAATTCTGTGTGTCCTGTAGCGACAGAGGAGCAGCAGCTGCCTGTATTTATTTTATTGTGTATTTTCTGTGTTTCTTCCTATCTTCATCTCCTTTTCAATTGACGAGCATAGGAGCGTGGTAGGGTTCCCGCATGCTTTTTCTCCCCCTGGTGTTCCTCTTGGAATCACGAAGCGGAAATATATACAAAGCAGAACAGAAGCAGCAAACACCGGAACCAGAACGCGAAGGCGGCAGACAGTGTATTGATTCAGGTACACGTACAGGCATACATATCCACACATATATATATATATATATATACATGGATATATATATATATATATGTGTGTGTGTGTGTGCTGCAGAACGGAGATGACAAACGGGCGGATATGCGGATGAGACTGCGAAACACAGAGAAAAAAGACGTAACCGTGCGCGACGCACACAGAGGGCTGCTTGAAAGCAAGGTTGTATGAGGAGAAGGGTGCCAGCGGGATTAGTTTTTGTTTTGCATTTGCTTTTGTACTTCAGTGGACCTACTCTGCCTCTTTTTTCTCCTTTTCCCCACCTTGTTCCACTTGTGTGCCGAGCTCATGTCAACCGTCGTGCACGCGTCTGTATCGCCCCGCTGCACTGTGCAGGCAGCTAGTCTCTCCTTGTGCAAATCGGCCTCTTCGCAACTCCCTGTGGCTGCTCAGCGGTCTTTATCCCTCCCCCTCTCCTCTTCGCGTGTGGGGCTATGCCCTGTGCGTTCAGAAGGCAATGCCCCTCCTCGTCTGCCTAGTGCCGAGCTGCTTTGTTCTGTGATTTGTATGTGTGAGTGTTATTGCTGCTCACCTTCGGGGGCGTGATCGCCACCCCTTTGCCCCTCTTTCCTGTTCTTCTTTGGTTGCTGGGTTCTGCGTGCGTGCTTTATGCCTTAGGCGATGAGGACTAACGCAGTCCCACTAGAAGAGGCGGCCCTTCAGTGACACTCCAATGAGAACGAAAAAAAAAAAAGTGAGATGCGAAGTTGCCCGAAAAGAAATTCAAGGTATGCAGGCATCCAGCCGCACACATGGAATCTCTCTTTCCACCCGAGGATGCCGTCAGAGCATCTACAGGAAGGCATGCGGCGACATATTAATGCCGTCAGACATGCTTGTGTGCGATGAAAGAAACAACACTAGAGCTGGCTAAGGTGATGTGAGTGGCACGGGCGTGACCGCGAGACGCACTTTTGTGCTTGTCGAGAGGACTCTTTCACTTGTGTGCACCTCGCGCGTCTCACCTTCCAGAAGTCAAGCGCTGTGGTGAAGGGGTAGGTACTACTGTTGTGGGTGTGGGCGGCACTTTACAAAGTCCCCACCATGTACGTGCTCTTATGGAAGTACTTAGTACATGTTGCGCCTCTTTATCATCTTATTCGCGCGCTCTCTCTCTCTTTCTGCTTTCTCGGACGTACTATGCGCGTCTTCAACACGGGCATGTATGTTTCTCACTCGCCAGCATATCCGTACCATCGCTATACAGCTGATTCTGTTGCTGGGAAACGCTGGAATCTTCACTGCCTCGAACCCGGCTCGGCCCTCCTCTTGCCACTACTTTTGCACCACGACCTGTGAGGAAAGCTGCAATCTAACCATCAAAAAAGGAGTAAAGGGTAGAGAAAGCGCCTCGAGAAGATCGCAACAAGGACAAGGACACCGACATAGAGCGATATCGCCCTGCTGCGCCTTCTCTTACTGTACAGTATATCAGTATCACGTGTGTTGTGCATCTCTCTCTGTAAGCCACCTCTCTGCACGTTTTCTCTCTCACTGCTTTCTCCCACGCTCTCTTTTTTTTTTTAGTTCTCTCTTGGTTCAACCTTTTTCTCGTGTTCTTTCCTGTGTGTGTGCGCGTGTGTGTGTGTGTCTCCTACTTCGTTCCAATCTCTATATTTGTCTGTGTATGTGTGTCTGTGTTGCCGAGCTGCTGCGTAGGTTTATGCTTCTATCGTGGTCAGGAGAAAAGGAAACGCTAAAGTAAGAAAGCACGTAGACGAGGTAACTACAAGCAAGCACGTCCGTGAGCAGGAATACCTCCCCTCTGCCAACATCAACAACACAAATAAAAACAAAATAATATTTTATATTTGTGGAAGTTTTTTTTTTTTACGTACGCTGCAAAAAAGGGAGAACAAGACATCGTTTTGCGTCATCCATTGCTTTGGCGTTTCTACCCGTCTTCCTCTCTCTCTCTCCGTGTGTGTGTGTGTGAAGCTGGCTTGATTTCTCATTGCTCTCTGTCTTTGTTTCAATTGCTTTTTTTTATTGTGTGTAGGCACGCTTCAGATATCCCTCCACCACCCCTCTCCGCCGTTTCTATCTGATCACACCGCACTACGCCAGCTGTATCATACAGCCGTATACACCTCCCCAGTAGTGGAACGTCGGCACTGCGACACATCTTCGCTCTCGTTTTCTTGCTTGCTAGTGTGCTCGTGTGCGGGGGGATTCGACGCTCTGTGTGCATCGACGGCTGCCACTGCTACTGCTGCTCCTCTTATTCCCCCCCCCGCCTTTATCCCTCTCTTTTTTTTCCTCTGCCTTTCCCACGAGACTCGTTGTGCTTCTTTGATGATTACCTCTGTGCTTGTCCTGGCATCGTAGTCTGTGATTGTTTCTGGTAGCAGGCCGCGTTGCCTCTGCTCTTCTCGCTTTATATTGATGCGTTTTTGTTCTCTTTGTATCTTCTGTTTACCCTTTTTCCCTTTTAGAGCGCTAAGTCGGTGTCACTGCGTAACCCTCCCCCCTCCCTCCCCCTCTACACACACACACACACATCTCCCTACTTCCTCATCTGATTAAACGCGTCTGCGGTGGTGGTTGCGTGTAGCTTCTTGTAGTTGTTATTGTGTTCTCAGCAGCTCCTCTCCCCTTTCTTTTTTCTTTTAGTCCACTACTTCTCGGTGGCACAAGGGGTCCATCACGAAATTTCTTCCTTTTTCCTTCCCGGCAACTGAGCGGTGCACCCACCTTATACGTGCCCCATCTCTCGCTCGTTTTAGGTTTGTCTACGAAAGTCTGCTTGCCTTCTATTAGTTTGCGTGCGCGGGTACTGCTGCTGGGGGCCGCGAGAAGGTTCTGGCGCGAACGTGTAAGCATCTTCAGACGCCTTTAGCATCACTGACTTTCGTTGTCGCGCCTACCTCTGAACGTTCTCAGACGCTTGGATTGCCGAGGTTCAGGCACACTACATACATCGGTGCAGACACACTCTCAAGGGTGTAGGCGTCCTTTTTCTTCACAAGAGAGTCTGTCTTCTCCCTCTCCTTCTGTGCTGTCGCGTTCATATTTCCTTTCTTTCTCTTGGATTCGGTGTTTCTGTGCCATTCTTCCTGTTCTCCTCAACACCACACGCCCTATCGTGTGTGCAATAGGTCTTGGATACACGCAATACCAAGAGCGAAAGGAGTGGGCTGCCACTGTCGTGTGTCGTGTGCTGTCTCTGTGCGCATCACCTTATTATCATTACGTTGTGTTTTTTTTTCTCGGACGTGCAACTGTAGCAACAGACTATTAAGACGGGCTGCTGCTACTTGAACTCGTAGCTATCTCTCGCCTTCTTTCTTTCGCATTTCTAACCTCTACGGGCAACCGTTTTAGTACTCTTTTCTCTTTTTAGTAAGAGACCGGCACCTGTAAAAGTGCAGTAGCAGCACTGCAGAGACTTGTGCGCCTCTAGCGAGCGCTTCTCATCTCATTTTTTTTTTCTTTCTTCCTCGAACTGTGTCGCTACCCGGTATCTTCCTTTTTTTTTTCCTGCAAGTTGTTTCGCTGCTTCCACGAGCGACAACGCGCTTCTCCTTTGTGTTTCCCTCGACATATTTTCTGTGCAGCTCCCGCCACTTCCCCCTGGCCGCCTTCGCATTCGAGAAGTTGCCTTGCTTACTTGGTGTGCTTACGTTTCCTTGTTTTTATTTACGTGTGTGTCTGTATTACGTTTTGCCGGCAACCATCTGTATGGATTCTGTCCCGCTCTCCAGCTCAGTCGTCGTAGAAACGCCAATAGTCTGCGCCTGCATTTGTTTCGTAGGGGTGTGCAGGCGTGTGTGTTGAGTTCTGCAGGGTCGTTGTCCGGTTGCGGTTAGGGTTCCTCCAGTCCTGTTGCTGTTGCGCTCCTGCGTTCGCAGGCTGTTGTGGGCTGCGTTCCCGTGAAACACATCCCTTCTACATCATCATAGGCGTAGTCATGGGCGGAGGGTTGTCGAAGAGCCAAATCAATGTCCACAACCACGGCGGGACAGAGGTGGAGAGTACCTACATTGGCGCGAAAGCGAACCCCAGCAGCAACGGTGGAATATCCACCTCTGCGACGAAGCCGTTGTCTTCGGTGAACGCACAGTGGACAGGAAACACTTCTGCACGTGGTAGAAATGGCAGTGGCGCAGCGGCAGCACGACCCAAAGATGAGGCGAGAGGGCTCAGCACCGACCCCCAGCGAGCTGGAACTGCCTCCGACGGCACCGGGTGCAACGGCGCCCACAACTCCGCCATCTCGGCGGGAAACGACAATGGCTCGCCCATTCCCATTCGCAGTGCCGGGGGCCATGTCGGATATCTCTGTCTGAGCGACATTATCGGGGATAAGGAAAGTAACAGCAAGTACATCAAGATGAACTCTATTGGGAGAGGCGCCTACGGCGAGGCATATGTGGTGAAGCGCAACCCGGAGTACGACCCGGCTGCACGGCCTATGGTGGAGGCACAGATTCAAAGCAATGCGCTGGCGAACCCGACGCAGTCAAATGGACTATATGTGGCAAAAATTATGGACCTGCGCGCAATGCTCTCGCAAGACCGACAGTACGCTCAGACCGAAATTATGTGTCTGGCGCATACGCATCACTTTGCTATTATTCGTTATTATGAACACTATGTTCTCGACAGCGATGACGAGACAGTCGTAATTGTGACTGAGCTTGCGGATCACGGTGACCTGCGCCGCAACTTGTTTAACCCGTCCGTCGTGCGTCCATTTCTTGATGCAGGCAGTAACGTTACAACAAGCGGCGATGCTGGGGTTACCAATTCTCAGATTCTGATGACGGAGCGAGAAGCAGGTACGTACTTTGTGCAGTTGCTGCTGGCCCTGCATCACATCTCTGCGCGTCGAATGATCCACCGCGATATCAAGACTGCAAATGTGCTGCTTACCTCCCGCGGTTTCCTCAAGCTGGGCGACTTCGGTTTCTCACAGAAGTACGAGAGTACTGTCAGTAGTGAGACGATTGCCGGGACATTTCTTGGCACACCTTACTACCTCTCACCAGAGATGTGGAAAGGTAAGCGCTACGGAAAAAAAGCGGACGTCTGGGCGGCCGGCGTCGTGCTTTACGAGATGCTCATGTGTGGGCGCCGTCCATTCGAGGCCGCCAGCTTGCCTGAGCTGCGTATAAGTGTGCTAGAACAGGAGTTTGTTGCACCCACAGGGCCACCGACACGTGGGACTGCCGACGCTGATAGCCAGGGGGAAGGCCAGACAAAGTTTTCCAACGACATGCGCGAGCTGCTTGTAGCCATTTTTGAGAAGGAGCCCGAGAAGCGCCCGAGTGCTGAGGAGTTGCTGCATAAGCCTGTGATGCAGCATTACCTACACGTCTTCGAGAAGTACGTCCAGTCTCTTATCAACTACGATACAACGGCACTTGCCGCGAACCCAGCGATGGACAGGCAGGGACTCTACTTTGCTGACCCGTCGGATCAGGCCATGGTCCTGCAGGGTATTGCGGAAGGGAAGGAAGCCATTCAACGAGTGGCGAAGCGCACGATCTCCGAAGGGACCTCGGCTCGGTATGAGGGCGTGGTGTACAAGGACAGCCACAACGGTGTATGGAAGGAGAGGTATCTGCTGCTCGACGGAACCACGCTGACCATTTCCCTGTCCAGCGGCAAGGAAGCTGTGGGCGGCGGTGAGCGCAGCAAACGAGTGCTCCTGTCCTCCATCAAGTCCGTCAGCCCATGTGAGGTGGAGGACGCGCATGTGCGTGTCGTGAACGCCGCGTCGCCTACCGAGGGGTTCAAACCACCATACGCCTTTGCCATTGCGATGGACAGCTCCAACTCTATCATCTTTGGCGTTGCAAATGCTGAGGAACTCGACCGTTGGATGCAAGCGCTCATGCGTGCGCTGCAGATCGATTAAAGAGGGATCAGTGATGGCGAGCCACCACACGTGGGAGGCCAGGGCTGAAAAAGGGCAGAGGGAGGGGTGATTCGGGACGAAAGGAGGATACTGTCCGCTCTCCACTGAGACAGCAACCATATTGAAGGAGATCTAGGTTTCCACATAGACTGTGGGGGAGGTGTGTATACAACATTCACCCTTTTGTCGTCTTGTATACTCGTATCCCTTTCGCCGCTACTTTTTCGTTCCCTACTCCGATTGTTGTGTAGAGGTATCATCACAGATCACTCTCGCTCTCTTTCTCTGTCTTTCTCTGACGTCAGCTCATCCCGTGCGTACCTGCCTTTTCCATACTTCACTGAATGGTCCTCGGTGCTGTACAGAGTACATCTGTTCGCTTCCACGTCGCCCTGCTCTTTTCCTGTTTTTTTGTTTGTTTCCTATATTCCGCTTTTCTCCTGCAACCATAGGGCTCTCTTTATGTATATGTGTGTGCATGTACTCCCCTCTTACATCCCCTGTTCCTTTTCCTATCACTTCGACTGATCTCTCTCGACAACATTTTATTTATTTTGTGATATGTACATCTCCATTTTTTTTTTTTAGCCCCGTCCTTTCGGAGAGAGAAAGTGCAGACAACGAGCCCTCGCGCTCGTTTTGCCTTCTTGCCTGCATCTCCCTTTTCATGCGCTCGCCAGCGAGCGCACCGCTCCCTTCGGAAAAAAGAAGAAGAAAGAGCTGAAGGCGTTCTTCCTTTGGCTGCTCTACTTCGCTGTTCTCGTGCGCTTTTCTGGGGCGACAGCAGGGCGCCACGATCGGGGGTGTGGGACCATTGATGGCTCTCTTGTTGGTGCCTCTTCTGTGTTCAGTGAAGGCGATCGCTGTGACTCAGCTACACCCGTGGACTCCCGCTTGCTCGAGAAGGATTTGAAATGGGACATATGATTGTTTGTTGTCTCGCGTGGTCTTCGCTGCCTGTGCCTTTAGAGGACGCGTTCCTGTCGTCATACACCTCCGTGCATACTTCCACCAAGTCTGCCAGGGAAGCTGCAAGGGGGCACACGGCTCCGCACTATTCTCTGGACACAGGCAGAGCATCGACACATGGGTATGCTGCGAAATAAACCAGGTGCTTTATGTGTTGAGGATACGGTTCTACGTGTAGCACGCGCTATTCTCAATGCCCTCTCTGCCACCTCTCTTCCCCCCTCCCCTCTGCCGCCTGTCTACCCCCCCCCCCCATACACACGCCCACGTTTGCGAAGGGAAAGAAAACTAGTTCAGTCACGTGCGTAAGGATGTGGCTGTCAGGTGAGCTGGACGTTTTTTTTTTATCTGGTGACGTATTGGGGCCCTCGTTTTCTCTTGTGTATTTTCGTTATTGCGCGGAGCCGGTGGTGGTTCCGTTTTTAACTAGACGCTCTTTTTTGTCTCTGCCTCGGTCTCCTCTCGCGATTTTTTTTTTATTGTTTCTTTGTGTATCCCTTTCGCGTCTTATAGGTCACGATGTCATGGTTTTTGCGGTCGGTGTGTTACCTCCCCGAGCCCCTCTTGATCGCTTTCGTGGGGGTTGTATTGTTGTTGTATGCTTCTAAGCGTGACCGATCGTGCCTCTGTTGTGTGCGTTGTACAGGTAAGTGTTGTTAGCAAGAATATCACAATGCCGATTGCTCTCGGCAGCGTTGATTCTTTTTCCTGCCTCGATCGCATAAACCAGCAGCTTCCTTTTGTGTGGCCATGTCTTATTTAGGGCAGCGCGACATCTCTGATATCGCGTCGTCTCGTGTTCCTGATGGAAAGTGCTGGAAACGCGGAAGGAGTGTCGTGTACCTCTGCACTTATCTCTCGCTCTTTCGCCCAGGCGACTTTTTTTTTCATACGTGGTTTGCGCTGGGAGGAGGTTGGGCTGTTGACGTCTCGACTATCTCATGTTAACGAAGAGGCCGGCAGAGGGGGTGGTGTGCGTTGGTGAGAGTGAAGCTTGTGCATGTTCGGGTGTCCGTTAACTTTTGTTCTCCCATCTGTGTCGATACCATTGCTCATGTTAGCACGGACGAGTGGGCTACGTAGACACTTGGATGTCTCTCTCTCTCTTTCTCTGTCTCTCTCTCTGTGCATTTCCGTGTGTATGTGTGTGTGTCTCACCTCGGTCTCACTCCCTCAGCATTGCAACACGCTTTTGTGCACATGTCTGTCCCAAGAAGTAGACTTGCAGGTGCCTGCCTTCCTCATCTTTTGGGCTATCGACGGCTGTCTTTTCGCTTTCGTTTGCGTATCACCTCCACAATGGCACGAGAGATATCATACCAATTATTTCTCTAGGCTGTTGTTCTTTAAACTATTGCTATATCCAAGAGAAGTGTATCTTGATCTGGAGGGAGCTGCGATGCACCCGCAGTTTCGAATGTATTCTATACCCGTTTTGTTTTCACGACGAATCCTCTTTGAACGCGCGAGACACAGGCGCCGCCACACAGACAAAAAAAAAGAGAAAATGTATGTGGATCTTTACTTCATGGCGGCCTTTCTGTTAGCCACCTCGTCTCCTTTTCGATCCCAAACCCCTCCTCCTCCTCCTCCTCAACGCGCTGGATGCACCTCGAAACAGCAACACAGGACGTTACTCTGTATGTATCCTGTTTTGGGCCCTTTCCTTGTTTCTCGCTGAGCAACAGAGGTAGAGGCTGCTTTTATTTCCCTTCTGGCGCTCTCCTTTTGCTTGTGTATCTTTCTCTCTACGTGTGTGCGTGTGTGTGTGTGTGTGTGTCTGCGTAGGGATTCAATTTGGGAGAGGGCAGGGAGGGGAAGGTCCCTGTCTCCCCCGGTGGTATTGTCTCCCTTCCACTCCCTTCTCCCCCTCCTCTTCCTCTTTGCTTGTCGCTCTGTTTCCACTTTGCTTCTGGTTATTCAGGGTCATTTTTCATTGGGCGTCGCTTCAGCCTCCCGGCGGAGGCTCCTTTTTTTTTCTTTTTTCTCCGCTTTTTGTCCTCTTCCTCACACAACCTCGGCCGCGTTGTTTAGTCAAGGTGGTAGTATTGTTTGATTCCTTCTTTTACACTGTGGTGAGGGGTGGATACCCTCTTCCTCTACTACTGTCGTGCTCCGGATTCTGCTGTTTTTGTTTGTTTGTTTCACACAGAGTCACGGCTGCCAAAGTGGCGCGGATGAAGGAGAGGGTGGACTGCTTCATGGCGGCACGGACTCACAGAAACGCCTCTCCCGGCGCGGCGCATGTGGACAACTGTCCAGGAGCACACCCTTCCCTGTGATGTCCACGAAAATGGACGATACACAGGGAAGCTGGTGGTCCTAGGAGCAATACCATGGCGAAGCAAGCGTCAACATCTTCCCGTATTGCGAGCATTTTTCTCGCATTCGTTGTCAAATGCAGACGGTATGGCTTATCGCATCTGAACAAGCCATGCAGAGTTGAGAGGAGCAAGAGGGGTCGACGAGGAAGACAGTGGGGGATCCATATCAATTAAGCCCCAGTGTGTGTGTGTGTGTGCGAAGCATACGGTTTTTCCTACATCGAAGGGGATGTGCCGAAGGTGACAACTATATAGTGAACATAACAGGAATACCACTAAGCAACACCATTGCGTTCGTCAGGCTCAAAACGGGAGTGAGGGGGGGGGGAGGGAGGGAGGGGCAGTGTCTACACAACCTGATGCAATCACGCTGGTTGCAGAGACTTAGAGGGGTGAGCATGACATGAAGGCCCCGGGTTCGGGATATGAGTGGGTTCTGGCCTGAAGCTGGACAACTTCTTCCCTCAGCTGATCCTGCGGGTGTCTACACTCCCGCCTCTTCCCTCCCGCTTCCCGCACGCCAGACGCCCCCGCCCCCGCCTTTGACCACACGGCTTGACCCGGCCGGATGAAAGCGACGTATGCAGTGCATCTCAACCGTGTGTGGCACTGATTGCGGTGCGCTTAGAAGGGAGGGGGAAAGACAAGAAGAACCCGCTAGGGCCAAGGCCCGCGTCTTCCGCGGGATGCCGTGGTGCCGACGACCAGGACGGAGGGGTATTTCCTACAAGGATAGGTGGACTGCTGTGGTTGTATATGCGTGTATTGGCTGACGTATTCGTGTTAGATTAACAGTGCTAAAAAACTAAGAAACAAAATAGGGAAGGGATACGCAAGGGCGCTTAATGTCAGCATCAGTGCACTTTTTCTGTTGTACCATTGTGCATGTGCGTCTTTCTTGCAGAGGAAAGAGGGAGGAGGAGTGACTACGCAGGGCGATGTCTTGGTTTCCGCAGTTTCATTTCTGTTCCCAGTGAAGCTGTGACGTAAACGACTGCTGAGACACCCTGTAATGGTTGGCACCCGCGTTCTTCCTCAAGCTGCTGCTGGTGGCTCTGCTCAGCTGCGATGCGTAGGGCATAGAACTCAGAGCAAAGGGCGTGCTCGCCTTGTAAACTGCTTCTTTCTCGGCTTCCTTTCTTCTCGTTTCCGATTTCACCGGGTACGAAAACATGCACGGTGCTACCCATCTTTGTGTGCTGCTCGTCTGAAGAGTGCGCTTCTCGCTGCCACTCGAAGACTTTTTTTTTCTGCCTGTGCTGTTACGTGTTTCTCTCTCTCTCTGTGGGAGAAAACGTGTGTGCGAAGAGTCGGCGTCTCCTTCCGATACGGTGCTCTCTTGTGGCGCGTGTCGTTTTCCTTTTCTTTTCGATTTCCTCGAACCGGCTTCTCGTTCATGTCTAGTGCACGGCGCTCGCGCAATCGCAATGGCAAATGCGCCACGGGGGAAACGTACTCGCGGGCGGACGAGGCCCTCTGGGACGATGCGTATTTACTGAAGTTATTTAATGAGCAGCTCGACAATGCCGAGGGCGTGAAAGATGCTCGTGAGGAGACACAGGATGACGTCGATAGCGTCCCATCCACGGAAACCGATGGATCGGACACCGCCAATACGGACGTGGGAGATTCGGCGACGTCTTCGAGCAGATCCGTAGCGGAGAGAGAGAGGTGTGGGCCACTGGAATCCATGCCGGCAAAGTCCGAGATGACTGCGCGCGGTTTCCCAACTTTGAATAGTCTTCCTGAGGATATTCAGGCACTTGTGCAGTCTTTCTACAGTGCTGGATTTGAGGCCGGTCGTTTTGTTGGCCGATCCGAGGAATCCAAGAAGTGTTGCCGTAAACGCTATCGCTGACACAGAACGCATGCCCTTTTGGAAAGGGTCGTCTAGAGGTTCGAATAGTGGGTGGGAGGTTTGTGGCGTATATTTCCAGAGGACCTCGGGGCTTCAGCGGCTCGTTTATAGCGCTTGCTGAAAGAACCCGATGGAATCACACCCTTCTCACTCACAGTGTGTACCTGAGAAGGCATCTCTGCAAGGGAGGGTAGGGTTTTCAAAATGATTTCTTCTGGCGTGTATGACACTGTAGGCGACTGTACGTCGGGGAGTAGTTGATTGGGGATGTGTGGCTGTCTGAGCAGCGCTGTTATCCTGTGCTAATCTTTTCCCGACACCGGCGGGAAAAAAAACTTGCCTCGGCAAAAACCAAGAGGATGAGAGCACTCAGCACGATAGGCGATCATCCCTGCTTTTTCTAGCAGTCTGACATGCAGCCTGGTATACGACAAACATACCTTTCTCTGTCATGTGCGGATCCTGTCGCCTGCATGTGCAATTAACGGCACGTCGCGTACAGTGGTGTTGGCGTGTGTGCCTGGAGTCCAAATCCAAGTGGACAGGCTTTTGCTTGTCTCTGTCTTGATTCTGGAGCACCCATGTATTTTTTTCTCCTCTGTGCGTGCCCACGGACCCGGCAGGGCAGGCCGCGCTACCCTGCCGTCTCGCAAGTGCTCTCTTTTTCTTTGGGTGCTAAGTGACGCTTGCGGCATGGGAAAGCAAGGATTTACTCACGCTCTCTCTATCTACCTACCACCTCGTCATTCCTTGAAATTTCGGTAATCTCGTGCTGGTGCACTTGTGTATGTAGTGGAAGTCGTTAGGAGTAGTATCATGCGCGGTAACTTGTACAGCCGGGGCTTCGACCCCATGAAGTCGCGGTCGGAGCGGCGCAAAGAGAAGCAAGCGAAGCTAGCCAAGACAAAGCGTGTTATTCGGCTGAAGAGGCGACTGGGCCGCATTACGGCACGCAAGTTCGCTGGCCAAGAGGATAGCCACATGACAGCGCTGATGGAGTCCTACATACTCCGCCGCAAGGCTGAACGGGCGGCGGAGAAGGCGAACGGGGCGCTAAACGATTGCCCGGGGGCTCCCGGTGGGTCCCCCACAGCGGGACCGGATGGCGACGCAAATGTGAGCGACATGTATGAAGATGAGGGTAGCGACTCCCTCTCGCTCGGCAGCGGGACGGACAGCGCGTTTGAAATGCATGATGCTGATGATGAGGAGCAAGACGATGTCTCCAACTCCAGGTGTCGTTCTGAGAAACGCACGCAAGCAGCCTTGGTGCGTGGTGGCAGTGGTGCAGGTTGTGGTACTATTCCACGCAGAAGAGTTGAATCTTTGACAGTGAAAACGCATACCACGGCACCCTTGGGTAAGCAGGGACGTGGTGCTGGTACTGGTGAGGGGGCACAGGGTATGCGCGGTCGTTATTCAGCGCAGCGCGGCGGTCGCGGCAGGGGCCGTGGCGGTCCGAGTGCGCAGAAGCGTCAGAACACCAGTAGAAAAGAAAGCGTTCACGAGCGGTCTCGAAAGGTAGCCACTCGTTCCCTCTACTGAGCGCGGCATGATGGAAGGTGTGAGGCCAACCTGCGGGCGATCACCGCGTATGAGGGGAGGCACATATTGACTGTGTTCCGTGTGGTGCATCAGAAGCAGGAGCCTACTTCGAAGCGTCCACAACGGCGAATACAGTACTTGCAGGAAGACAGGTGTTCCCCTCACTCGTGAAACTCTCTCTTCGCACACCGACGTGGTTCCTCTTCAAAGATGCACACGCGGGTGTGCCCAGCTCCGTGCAGCACGATGCTGCCTCATTTTTTTTTTTTGGACTCTTGTGATCTAAAGCACCGTTTAAGCAAAGCACTACGTACCCCTGCTTCCATCAAGGGACGCAAGGAAAGGTGAACAGGGAACACAAAGCTCCAGCGCGCTGTTTCCTTCGTGTCTGTGCCGAATTCGTTTCATCGCGTTCTTCCAACTGTCGCCAGGCGTGCACATGCCGAGCCGCATGCATCGCCATGACTCTGGTAACGGCGTGCTCGCAGGAAACGGTTGCAGCGTTGCGTGTTTGCTTGGACACCTCAAAGTTTCTCCGAGTGAGGAAGAAGGCAAGCGCACTGTTATGATTGCCTCTCTCCATCGTTGCACGTGTGGATGGCGCAGCTCACACCTCACGTCAGCGTTAATTCCATGTGGTAGTGATTACTGGAGGAAGAAAGGGTCGACTTGTTCATGTCAACAGAATGCCTGTGTCGCACTTCTCGCCCTCTCTCTCCTCTCCCCTCAAACACATACAGTCACTCTACCCCGTGTTCTTACGCGAGGCAACGGCGTGCACCCGTTCATCTGCCCTCGAGCTTCCACCCGAGATGGTAGGGGAGTAGAAGTTCCATCGAGCATTCAACACACGGAAGCTAATCAGTGTGCTGTACACCAGAAGACCCGTGGTCTTACTTGCTTCGGATGCGAGTGTTAGCATCAGAGAGGCTGTCGTCGTGTGCACGCGTGTGCTTACTCGCTTCCGCGGATCCCCTACGGAAACTATCGAGCGGCAAAACAATAACTTCACTGTCAAAATTCTGCTGTGCTTCTCCTGCTCGCGTTTTCTCGTGAGGCGTACCTCCACTCTTGTCGAAATGGCGCAGCGTTCAACACCGACACCACCGACGGAGACCTACTGTGGCCTCGCCGTCTTCTCCCTTCGAGATGTCTTGAGCCAACTGCAGCTTCCAGCACCTTTTGATCCTTCGGCGGTCTCAGCCAAGTGGCGATGCGTCCTCTCACCGACAGTGGAGGTTGGAGCTGGCGCGTACACAGAAGACCTGCTCCTCTCTGAAGAAGAGCTGATGCCCTACCTCGAGGCAGGGGTCCCCGTTCGTGCGAGCAAGATGCGTGCAACGGCGGTCCACACCGCCTGTGGTCCAGATGGTTTGCGCTGGCTGACTGACAAGCGTTGGAACGCGTTCCCCAAGCCGCAGATTGCTCTACGTCGTGGCTGGGGTGCACCTGGAATGGACATGCAGGTGTCTTCCTTTCACAAGATGATATCGTCCTTCGAGGAAGTGTTTCACCACACCCGAGGCGTCGAGGTGCCGCTCAGCCGACAAGAGCTGGAAGCGGTGGATTCTGGGACTTCAATGACTTGTGACTTCTCAGAAGAGGAGGAAGTACTGGACTTGCAGCTCTTTCACCGCAGTGATGGCTGTCCCCCAATACCTATCCTTAGCGAGCACCTTTTATGGCCATCGTATGTCGCAGATGGGGCTGTTTGTGACCAGGCAACATGGGTTTCACAGCGAGGCATGATGCGGCACTGGCACTTGAACGACTGCGGTGAGTTTGCGATGCAAGCTGCGCTGCCTTTGAGATTGGACAAGTCTAACAGTGGAGGTGCAACGGCAGGGCTGTCAGACCGGAAAATACAACCCTCTGCATCAGCATCGACTTCGTCAGGGAGCAGCAACACCACTGCGATGTGCATTCGATCTCACTTGTATCCGGAGAGCTCAACAGCTGCACCACCAGGGTCGGTCCGGAGCGACCACGTGCCAGCGATGTTGATGATCTTCGCACCGAAAGGAGGATATGATTGGGTTGTGCATGATGACGAGGCGAACATGTGCGGTAAGGTGGTGGCGCTGGACCTTTTTCAAACTCCAGACGAGGCGCTCCCGTGTGATGCTGCCCTCCTGCCGGTTCTTACAGTCGCGATTCTTGAAAGCGGTGGGGCGCCGCTGATAATTCCCCCGAACGTCGCACAAACGTCGATCGCGTTGCAAGACTGCGTTGTCGTCGAGCAGCGCCGCATATCAAATCTGTGGCTAGACGACGTGTCATACTTTCTCTACCGCTGTGCTCGTTGGCACATGAGCCCTATCATCTACTCCTACCTTCAGCAAGATCTGCAGGACGATAACTTCATTGGCGGCCAGGTAGTACCTTACCTGATCCGAGTCTTCGAGGAGCACAAGGAGGCGTCGTCCTTCCATGCAGCGATACGCCGCCGCGCCGTAATTTCCTTGTATACACTGGCCGTCAACAAGGAGCACTACGGTCTCTCTGAAAGCTCCCGTGCCTCACTTAACCGGCTTCTGTACGGCGGCAGCCCAGATATGCACACCGTTCTACAGAGTGCTCCGTACTGTGCCACGTCCAGTGGAGAAGCTCCATCCACCATGGAGGCATGGCTGGCAGTGTACTGGGGGATGAGCTGGTGCTGGCCAAAGGCAGGGTGCGTCTTCCGGGTCCCCAACATTGTGAACACGCTCGGCGCACCGTTAACGCATCTCCAGCATAAGGCACGGTATATTCCAGTCGTCTACCCGCCAACGACCTGCAGCCCCGTGTACGGCAGTGAGAAGGACTCGATAGAGGCCGTAGTGCGGCAGTACTTTGAGATGAAGGACCTGGAGTCGAAGCCGAAGGAGCTCATGTCGTACCTAAGAACGCGCAAGGTGGCAAAAGATGAAATACTGGAAGACCTCTTTTGAGGTCCGCGTCGGCACAAGGGGATTGACTGCAGCTCGGCTGCAAGAAAGGTGAAGGAAGGTTGTCGTCGTCCTTTTGTGCATCCTTCAGGCGTGGGTACGGCCACTGATATCAGCCTTTGGCGGCGACTGGGTAACCGGCGAGGGATAGGGGCAGTGCTTAATGTCTTGCTACGCTTTCTTCTCTCCCACCAGTTCGGTGGTGGCGTGTGTGACCTGAACTGATGTGTAACGTGCAGTCACACATTTCGATGAAAGTAAAAGAACCGCAGAAGAATGCGTATCCCTGATGAAAAACTGCACCGCCATGTTGGTGTAGGTAGTCGTTCTTGCGGGGGTCTGGACTTGTGCCTGCTCCCTCCTTCCTCTCCGTGCCTCCTCCTTTGTGCCCAGGATCGTGATGTACGGGCCCTCCCAGATGTGCTCATTCTGCCGATGGGCGAATGCTGGAAAATGCGCAGCCATGGGAGTGCGGCTGCGTCGTGGTCTACGAGACTTCTTTCGAAGACATTGGCGTGGGCAGCGGCTGACCTTTTGTCTGCTTGCGTTGTGTTTGATGTGCCTCAATCGCTGTCTGCTCTTGCACTCTTTCTTCTGCCTCAACTCATTTTTTTTTCCCCTCCTGTGGTGATGTGGGCTAAAGAAGAGCGGCGCTCTGTGCTGCACAGGTATTAGCACTCTTACCAACGCCGATCTGAATCTCATTAGTTGGACCTGCCAATGGGGTTCACGGAGTTTAATAGCGGCGCGACGATGCGCAACCTTGTGGAAGAAGCAGAGTTCGAGTATGAACAACTTGACCAGGGGCGTCTCGGCCCAGCTGTACGTAGGCTTCCCCCCAGCGACTTTGATTTCCTCACCTCGAAGGAGATCCCAGGGATTCCCATTCACGTTATTGAGGCAAGACGAGAGGAGCAGCGCCGCAAGGGCACGGTGAACCACAACGGCTCGCACTGCGACTTCATAAAGGCCATCGGCCTTCAGGAGGCGGACACTGAGGACCCTGTGAACGGGTTCAGTGTTCTGCACATCAAAGAGTCAACACGCGTCTACGTTGGAGAGGAGGAGGAAGAGGTGTATCGCACCTTCCGCAATAACATCATGCGCTGCACCGAAGACGCAGACTGGCTTAAACACATGACGTTCCTCGGACACCAGACGGCCGATGAATGCGAGGGGCAGCGCTACGCTGCCCGCAACGCCCACGCGTCGTCTAACGGGGAGGTAATGGTGCCCGTTACTAGCTACAAGCAGGCATTTCTTGCCAAGAAACTCAACAAGGCGGCCGTGTGAGCACACAAAAAAGAAGGAAAGAGGTCTACACACATCAGCTTGTGTGTGTGTGTGCTACACACTGGTCTCCCTTT
Source organism: Leishmania tarentolae (assembly GCA_033953505.1). NCBI lineage: Eukaryota > Euglenozoa > Kinetoplastea > Trypanosomatida > Trypanosomatidae > Leishmania > Leishmania tarentolae. The sequence goes on along the minus strand of CP119856.1, from coordinate 684,438 downwards.
TAGTGATGTACGATAACTCTCCTCTGCCGGCATGGCATCAGGCTCGCTGCTCAGTTGATTTGGTCAGGCACTGCGATGCTGCCCGCACTGCTTCTAGCAGCGCCCCCTTTTCTTTCTGTAGCTGCTGTCCCATTATTCTCCTGCTCTGAAACTCCCCAACTCGCTTCCCTCCCTCGAATGTGGGTATCTGTGCAACAGTGGGATCGGTGGGGAGGTGTTCGTGTGTGTGTGTGTGTGCGGCTGTGGAGACTACCCATAGGACGCTCTGAAGTACACAAAAGCGAGGATCACAAAGGAAGTTTCTTGTATATTTTCCTAACAGGCTCTCGTTCTCTTTCCTCGCCCGGTGAGACGAGCGAAAGTGACCTGGCTGACAACTCCACCACGTACGCTGGTGGAGAACGCACTTGAGGTGCAAAAGGTAGGCGCTGTCCGCTGCCATATCCATCGAAGACCGCTGCTTCTGTGTCCGGTGCGCCTTTATATCGCTTTGGGCAGAAGTTTCGGTTACCAGGGCTGATAACTTCCTTTTATCGTCATGGAATCGGTGGATCCTCAAGGTTGTCTATGCTCTACTCATCTCCCGTCTTCCTTATTCCGTGGGACTGTTACAGTTACAATTCTTACATTGCTGGCGGATTCGTCTCGCCAGGCCTCGTTCACAGCGGAAGAGGCCGCTTCAGAAGCGAAGGACATGAGACAGTTTCTGTGGAGCCCTGCGGCCGCGTCTCTCTCGCGGCGCGCCCTACAATGCACTGCTGAATCGTACCATATGCCGGGATGGAAAACACAGTCCAGCACGAAAGACGCCCGGTCGCGTGAACAGCGCGAGAAGGACCGTAGGGCACGTCAAATCGAGAAGCTGCCCCGCCCCGAGGCACTGCACGACTTCCAATACCCGTATGAGAAAACAATTCTCTCAGACAGCATGTTCCAGTACCCTGTGTATGAGACGGAGCTGGACACACCGCATCTCTTCCACTTAACTCCACCACCGGATTTTTTCATTTACTGGAACGCTACGGATTTCGAGCGGACCGCCTACCCGCCAGTTCCTGAAGAGGACCACCGCATGCTCCTGCCATCGTCGCAGTCGCCACGCTGGATTGAGCATCGTGCCCGCCTGCTGCGGTACCTGCGCAAGCACGAGATCATGCCGCACTACGTCCCACATATCCATGCAAACGTGAATCTCTCTGTTGTCTTCCCGGGCCAGTACAACACACGTGCGCGACTAACGGATGAGAACGGGGACAAGATTCTGCCTCCGCCGCCATCAACAAAGATGACGCCGCGAAACTTTTGGTTCACGGCGCACTGTGGCAACTATATAGAGCTGACAGATCTTCAGCAGCCGCCGAGTGTTTTCTTCTTTGAGGAGGCCCCTGGCTCCGAGACCTCATCTAGCACTGCTGGAGAAACAGAGGGTGCAGCCGATAGGCAGATGTCACCTGTGGCTGTGAACTACTACACGTTTGTCATGCTTTCTCCTGACTATCCGTATCGCGTGCCACTCTCGCAAGATCGGCTGAGAGCGGATCGTGGCTTTTTTCTCAACTACATGGTCGCTAATCTCCCAGCTCCGCAAGCGGTTTCCACAGTGAATGACGCGGTCGTGGACACTGAGGGCCTGCAAAGCAAGGGGGACGTTGTAGTCCCCTACGTGGCCCCACTGCCCACTGAGGATGCGGGAACGACGCGGCATCTTTGCCTTCTCTTCAAGCAAACGAGTCACGTACCGCATGTGAGGCCAATGACAGCGGCGGAGGAGCAGCGATACTTCTGTTTAGCTCAGCGCAGCAACTACCAACTGCACAGTGCCCTGAAAAAGCAGACGAGCCCGAGAGTTCTACCAAGCGCCTCCGCGGCGTGCTTGGCCAGCCTGCATGCCGTTGAGGGGGTGATCCCGGCAGATCCGTGCGCTGTTACCTTCTTCACAACCAAGTGGGACATCCAGGTACAAGAGTACTATGAGAAAATCGGCCTACCTGAACCGGCGGCGCCGGTCGACGAGGAAATCGAGGCTCTCCTAGAGTTCCACGCGATGCGACCAGAAAGGTTGCGCGTGCGTGCGCGCCACCGCCCCGATGGGTCAGTGAACATGGGCGACGACCCGCACTTCTGGGCCCAGGCGTTACCAACACGCACAATGGACGGGAGCATGCAGCGTGGTACGGGGTGGTCACGGCGTACAATGATGGGGGCGAACGGTGTACCTGTGGTGTATCCACACTGAGAGGCGTCGTGGGAAGGAGGCACATCTGTGGGTGGCAGTGGCAGCCTATAAGTGTTCTTTGTAGTATAGGGCATCCGTTTTCTTACTGTGTTTGGTGAAGTGTAGGAAACGAGGGATCTCGCCCAGCGACAGCTGCTGCCCTGTTGTGGCCAGTACCGGGATTCTAATTTTGCACCCTCCGCTGCATGCGCGCATTTGTGTGTGTGTGTGTATGTATGTGTGTGCGGCTTGCAACCCATGGTTGGATCTTGCTGTTTCTTGAAGCTCCAGCTTATTCTTGTTTTCCTTCCGCATGTGGTGGTCAGTAGTGATGTGTTTCACAAGACTAAGAGGTGCGCACTCTTTTTCTCAAACAAAACAAGGGCGCCCCCCCTTCCCATGACAACACTCAAAGGACGTTGTTGTGTGCGTGGTAGGGACCCTGAGCTCGAGAGGCTTGTGCTCACTCCTGCCTCTCTGACAGGTTGCTCTCGGCCTCTCTGAGCTAAAAACCCAAACAGGTGCGTACGCCCAGCATCGAACGCTCAGTGTACACGAGATCCTTTTTGCGTGTGCTTTGTCCGCCCTTTCGCTATATGGAGAGAGAGTGGTGGAGGGAGGGAGGGAGGGAGGGAGGAGGTAGCGATGTTGCCTTGACGGGGAGCTCTGCGCATGTTGCTTACTACGGTGAAAGGTGCCAACTGATCTTAGCGTCAGTCGTGCGGCAAGGCAGCTCTCGCGCTTTCTCTCTCACAGACATACTGGAAGGAAAAGGGGAGGAGGCGCCGCATGACTGCTTTTCACCTGCTGCAGTCTCTCTCTCTCCCTCTCCGAGTCCACTACTCTCATGCTCTTGGTGCTCGATGTTTCACTTGGTCGCTCACGCTTCTCGGTATCTTTACTTTTGTATGGCTCTCGGGTGCGCGTTCACACACCAAAGCAAAACAAATGGACTGGCCGCTAGAAATCGAACTTTCTTTCTCTCGAATTCTCCTACGCCCAGACGTGCTCTAGCAAACTTCTCTCGTTCTTTGTGCAAACGTACTGCGTCTGCCCTCGAGCGACGAGTCAGGAAGATTCGGGTTCCTGAGCGTTCTTACCCTGGACAAACTTGCAGATATGCAGCGTCGCACATCAGCGAGTTATGATGACAGGGGAGAGTCGGCTACTGTAAGCCAGAGGCTCGGTAAGAAGCCGCACAGCCTTATGGACGAGCTGCCTCCTCGTCCACCTAGCCCGTACAAGTGGAAGCAGCATCGGCAACGCGACGGCGACCACACCTCCGTCACCAGAGCCTTCATGCGCGGGCGGCGGCACATGCGGGTGAGGGCTGCGGCCATGTCTTCTGTAGCGGCATCTCTTCCACCGTTAGAGAATGCGCTGATACCGGCTATCCCCAGCTGTGCCTTTCCAATGCACGCATTGGTCGACTTTGGCACGCCAAACTGCGGTGCGGCGAAGCGCAGTTACGATGACGAGACTGTCTTCGAACGCTTCCTTTGCGAGGTACAGAGCCACTATTACGTCTCTGCAGAGGAGAACATGCGTAACCAAATTCTTGCCGGCGAGGAATTTGCCTTCACCAACTTAACCATCGAGGCGTTACGTGAGCGTGCTGAGCTTCTAGCTGGAGACAGCACAGCAGCGCTGGTGATTAGGGACGCACAGAGGCGGGCAGAGCAGCGACAAGCCATGATGAAAGAGATTGAGGAAAATGTGTCCCTTAGGTTGCACGAACAGCGCATGGAACAGCTGTTGGCTATTGAGCTGGAGGCGCTGATGCCAGCGCATGCTGCTGGCTACGAGCGCATCGTTCATGAGGAGGCAGCTTCGCTCGGCGAGGTCTTTCGTTGGCACAAGGAGAATCGTCCTCTTGGAGCCGGGTGCTTCATCAAAGCCCCTGAGGAGGATTCTCGCCTAAAGTACGCCCTCCGAAGCACCACTGCAGAAAACGTGTCAGGGAATCAATTAGTACTGGCAAAAGGCTGTAATGGTGCCTCGTCTGTGCGCAGCTCCCGAATGTACTTGGCGCAGTTGCTACAGAAGGGTAAGTCGAGTCACTGCTCAGCCAACGCACTCGGTCCTCTGGCAATCACGGCGGGTGGAGAAGCAGCGGCCCCGGCGTCGGTGTTGGATGGGACGCTGCCGGTGACGGATGAAGCACTCTTTGCAGAGGAAGGGAGGGCGCGCCTGCAGGCTGCGAAGGATCGGCGCTACAGGGAGCTCCGAGGGCTACGCGCTGTGATGGATCTTCAGGAGGCAGCCATGGCTGAGCAGCAGGAAGTGCTGGGGGAGGAAGCGGCCGCCTGGATGCAAATCACGGGTCTAGAGGTAGAGGGTTTCTATGCTGCCAAGGAGGCGACTCGGCAGCGGAAGAAGCAGGAGGCTATCGAGTCCGCTGCCACATCGGACCGTGTAACACAGAAGAACGAAGCCAAGGTGCGCCTGCTACGTCAGCGCGGGCTCCCAGTGGATGAGGCAGGCGATGGTGATGGTAGCACCAACGAGGGGGCGCAACCCCCGATGGAGCAGCCAGCAGCTGCGGAGCCAGCGGCGCGAGAGTCGCGGACTCGGAGGAGCTCCTCCTCCACTGTAACGGAGAACTCTCCGAGGAGCGGGGTTGCGGGGGAGGCTGAAAACACACCGGCAACAGCGAACGCCGATGCAGATGACGAACTAATGCACCTGCGTCTCGTCACAGACGGGATTACCGATCCGGACGGGTGCAAGCAGCTCAGCGCGCTAGCGAGACGTGAAGTTAAAGAAGCAGTCGAGAAGACTGTGTAGAAAGAAGGTGTGTCGTCGTGCGTGTCACGGAGGCTTGACCGTCGAATAGGGTATATATACTTCCCGATGGGCGTTTCTGCCTGTGTGTGCCTGTCGCGATCCCTGACGTACGCTTTACATGACAGCGGTAGAATCGCGTGCTCATTTTCTGAACCTCCTTCAAAATTTTGCGTCTTACTGCTTTCACCTGATCACTTTTCGTTTTCTTAGTATTATTCAATGTATTTGAGAGGCAGGTGAAGATGATGTGTTGGTGTATACGAGTAGCACACGAATCGTATAATGTGAAAATTCATGTCCTCTTGTACCCACCTTTGCGTCTCGTCCCCTTGCTTCCTTACTCAGCCACAGCCCCTTACCTCACAGTTGTCGAAGCTCTTGTTGTTGGTTTCCTCCTGCATCTTGAACGACGTGCTATGAACTGTGTACATCAACGGTCATTCTTCCTTCGCTTCTTGTTCCCGCTTGCCATCAATTGCACATGTAGATTAGTACACCAGCGCACCTAATCCGTGAGGCAACCGCTGCTTCGCGCTTGTTTCGTTGTGCGCCGCGTTGTTTCTTGGCTGGGACTGTGTGATGCTTGTGCTTCGCTTGCCCTTCTCGCTCTGTTCATTGCTTCTGTGCGGTATTACGCTGTAGTTGGTATCTGAGTGCTGACACTATAGTCCTCCACACTCCCACTCTGTGCGTGTCTGTTATTGTTTCTTTACCTCGCGTTCTTTGCCCCCCCCCCCCCAGGCCCCAACTCGAGTCTCTCTCTTGCCCAGGACACACCCCGCGCACATAGTATAAACATGTGCATCTATATATATATATATATGCATATGTGTGTGTGTGTCTATGTTTCCTGTAGAGGCTTCTCAGTTGCCCTTCTCACTTGCTCATGTACATTTCAGACTCTAATGACAGACGAGAGAGACATGCGTATCTATGTAGTTCTATAACCCTCTCTAATCTGTACGTGCATGTATCTCTATTCCTGCGGCTTCTTGTGTGCACCTCTCCGCCTCATCTTTTGTGTCTGTGTGTGGGAGAGAGAAGAGGGAAGGGGAGGGCACCTTTAAAACTGCCTTGTACGCACTGTATATCACGTAAAGACGAAGAGGACGCAAGAGCGTCGTGCAGCTGAATGGAAGTCCCAACACCCATATGCAGACACAAGAACGGCTTCTGGAGGAGCAACTAATGCAATGGCTGCACAAAAAAAAAAAAAAAAACAGTGCCCTCTACACCACGTCTGGTGACGGACGTACATGAGTGTCCTCGTGCAGCAGAAGAGTATCATGCTGTGGCTACGCGTGTGCTATTGCTCCATCAGGACTTACCAGAGGGGAAACCTTCGCCGTAGAAGGCATGTAAAGTGTGAGTGGAAAACTACACAGGTGCGGTTCTGCTTTCACTCCAAAGATATCTGTGCATCTATGACAACAACTCTGCATGTATGAGTCCTTTGTTCTCGTGGCCAGAGGTTCGGGGGCAGGCACCTAGGTCCTTGCTTCATGTTTTCCCAACCCCCTCCTCTTCCTCTGGCAGAAAGCCCTTTCTTTTTCTCTGCATCGTTGATCGCTTTTATTCCCACAGAGGTCCCTCGTCCCTCCTTCCCACTAAGTGAGAGGCGTACAGAGACCACCACGTCGCTGCTGCTCGATTCCGGGCGGGGCTTTATTCCCTTCTTCTTCGCATACAACGAAACACTCAACCCCCGTAAGCCATGCCTGGAATGAAGCTCGATTTTTTAAAGAACACCTCGCAGCGCGTGGCGATGGGGAAGTCGCTCCCGCTGAAGCAGGTGGAGGCGATTGTACTGTACGGCAAGCCGGCGCAGCGGGCGAAGGTGGTGCAGAAGCTCCTTCCAGCCGTCTATGGACTCTCTCTTAACAAGACGACGCACCACATTCTGCTGACGCTTCTGGACCAGTGTGACAACATGGATCGCGTAAAAATGCTTTACCACGTTCGTAGGAAACTGCTGGACCTGGCCCAGTCGCCGGTTGGGAACTCCGTGCTGCAACGAATGCTGGAAAAGGTGCCGGCGCGCCAGAAGAAGGAGATGGCCGAGGCGTTCGTGCTGAACGTCAACGATGACGAGTTCAGACGGCTCTGCGAGCACCCATTTGGCAACCATGTTGCGCAGAAGTTGATGGAGGTGCCAGTGTGCGTCGAGGTAGTGCTTCCCCATTTTCTACCGCACCTCACAAGTCTCAGCCTCCATCCATATGGCATGCGTGTAGTGGCCAAGTACGTCGAGTCGGTCGCTGACGGGTGCAGCAAAACAATTGAGGCGCTCTTTCCGTCGTACGCGGAGGCGGACCCAGAAGGCGATGAGGACGCGGTTGCCGCCTCCAAGGCGCTTGACAAGTCCGTTTTAGCACTGTTTCGCTCTGCCGAGGAGTCTCTTGTGCTTACAGCGTTGCTGCGTCATATTCGCACGCCGGTGGAGGTAAAGGACGCAATTGCCGCACACTTGAGCGAGTTTGCTGCGGATTACCTGCTGCCTGCCACAGCACCGCAGGAAGACATTGAGAAGAAACGTAGCGGGAGTGAAGAAGAATATGGGCTGCCTGACTTTGGCACTGGCTTAAGCTCTGCCAAGCGTGTAGCCACCACGAATACACCCACCAACGTCCATGTCTACTGTGCGATTCTCGAGCACGGTGACGATGTGCAACGTGGAGACGTGTGGTCTGCGCTATCTGCAAACACCGAGATACTGTACGCCATCACACACACGAAAGGGGCTGTGCTCGTTGGCCTGGCGGCCATGCGTTATGTGGAAGTTGCCCGTAAGAAGCTATTTGATGCTATGTTGTTGTCCGCTCCTGCAGGTGCTCAGTCCAACGGTAATGACGCGGGGTCGAGCGCGGTGTGTGGTGTGGACACGGCAGCGTCTTCGAGACCTGAGAAAAAGGCCCCGAAGAAAAAAAAGGCCACAACGAGTGACGGTAGGGAGTCATCCATCAACAAGGATGCTTCCAGAAGCAGTATCTTAGAGGTTGCCATGGACCCGGTGCGGTCAGTGCTGCTGCGCGTCTTTGTGGAGGTCGCACGTGACACCATCGCGGAGAAAGATATGCAGATGCTGCTGCAGAACGCTGTTACGCTCGCGCAAAACCCCGTCAGCTCTCCGGTGCTACAGAGGCTGGTGGAGACGGACCTCACTGGTACGTTCTCCAGCGCCATCCTCGCCGTGCTGCTGAAGTCTGCGGAATTCACATCACTGGTCACCCACCCCGCGGCATCCTTTCTCTTGCAATCGATCCTTCAGTTTTCCCCGGAGGAGGTGCGGGCACCTTTGGTGGAGGCGCTGTCGAGCTACTACGCGGAGCACCTGCACGAAGCTCTCTCCTACGCACAGGGCTCGCGTGTGATGCAGAAGCTGCTCGCCTACGCCCCAGACGCGACAGTTGTGCAAACGGTGAATCAGCTCATCTCAGAGGCAACCAAAGAGGCGGAAATGCTTGAGGTACAGTGCACCGACAGAAGCTGCACAGACGCGGTGGATGAGGACAGTGCGGCTGATGCGGAGAAGGCGGAGGTAAAGAAGGTGAGCCGTAAGGAGCAGCGGGAGCAGAACCGGGCCAAACACTACGAGGTCCTCTCGCATGCACTTGTCTCCTACGCTTTGCACACGCACGCGTGCTATGTCGTACAGGCACTGCTGCGAGAGGTGCGCACACGTCAGCTCGACCGTGAGCGCAAGCTACTCATGAACGAGCTGAAGCCGCATGTATTCGAGCTCGCGGTCTCGCCGTGGGCTGGTCGTGTGGTGCTAGACACAATGATGTCCGTGGGTAGCGCACAGCTTGCGGACGCCATGAAGAACGTCGCCTTCATGCGGGCTGAGGAGTGGCTGTCGGATGTTTCCGAGGAGAAGAAGCGCCGCGGCAACGGCGTGGACCCGACACTGCGTAGCATTCTGAAACGTCAGCGCGAGGAGATTGACAAGGGGATAGAGTCCAAAAAGGATGCAGAGGGATCTAGAAACGCCGAAGGTAAGAGCGCACCTGCTCACAAGAAGAAGAAACTCTTCCGCTCTGTAAAGAAGTAGTTGCCAAGACCACGGCGTAGCAGAGGTGTTTCGGGTATGCTTATCGCGTGTTAGCTCCCTCACAGTTTCTGTACATACTCAGTACTGTAACTCGCTTTCACTCGTGGTGTGCAATTTTCTGGTGCAGGAGTACAGCTGCCACGCTGACTGAGAGGGTGAACGAGTCCAGACAAAAGAAAAGGCGTGAGAGTTGGCGCAGGAAATTGTGGCCCCCTCCTTCCTCCATCCCTTCCGGTCGATCCTTGATCACCACTTCTATTTTCTGTCTGCGCGCGATGTTGTGACGCACTGCGCGTTTGGTGTCTCTGACGGGGGAGCGAAGGCTTGACGAGGGCGCCTGCTTGCTTGTTTGCTTTTCGGCGCAGGCGCTTTAGCGTCTTTCTTTTTTTTTTTTCTCCATCTCGGTGTTTACGAACATCGACGCATCTCCTAATGCCTGTGTCTGTGTGTGTGTGTGTGTCTGTGTGTGGAGGGGCTGGGGAGGGTGTGGCGCTTTAAGCTCGAGTTAACGCAGTCACCGCTAAAAACAAAATGGAGGAAAACAAAAGGTGCGCGGATCTAAAATGTGCGACGTCTAAGCTGTCAGGTATCACACGTAAACGACAACAGGGCAAACAGACTAGAAAATGAGCGACTGTGGTGCTGCAGGCTTGCAGGCGTTATCCTCTTCGCTCTTCCGCTGTATGATGGTGAAGCGGTGACCACATCCCGTCGAGAAACCATCAAGGGAAGGACAAGCCTGTCTTTGGCTCCAGCAGCGAGTGAGGAGGTGCTCCTCGGCGCTGTTGGTGTTGCGTAAGAGCCACTATTCACGTGTGTTCGTCTCCCTTGCATGCTTGTAAAAGAGGGTATTCATGAATAAGGAGAAGAGAGTGGATAGGGGAACAGAGAGGGAAGCTAAGCAGACAGCACCAGGTGACTCACCCGCGCGTCGCACCCCTGCCTCCACGCTCGCCTCCTCGTGAGGGTCTCTTATCAAAAGCAATTTTTCGGCTGATTTGACATGTTCCGTACGTGCACAGCACCACTCACTCTCTTTGTCCATTTTCTTTCTTTTTTTTTTGTGTGTGTGCGTCTTGCTTTGGCCCTCTCTTACCGGGCTTGCCACACGCGCTTTTCCTCCACGGCGGTCGTCATACCAACCTCAATCGCAAAACCTTCCCGGCGCATTCACGCTTGCCCCCACCTCCCTCCCCGCGCCACTCACTGATTCGCTTTGTTCTCTGGAACAACAATCTTCAACCACGGTTAACGCGCACGCAGAGATTTTCTTGTCATCTTCCGCACCTCTCCTCCCCTTCTCGGTTTGCTGTTGTTGAACGTTGTATTTTTGTTGCTGTTTTTGCCGTCCGTCCCTCCTCCTCCTCCTTTTAGTTGGGCTTACTGGGCGCCTACCCACTCTTCTAAGTATCGCTGATCACGGGCTACTCTAATAGGCAAAGCGACTTCCGTTCGTCCTAACGGACCTTTTCTCTGGATCTCGATCTTTGTGTCGCTGTCCGCCGTTCTGACGCACATACCAGGGCTCGGAGACCGGATCTACAGACCGCTGGACGAACAAGAGAGAGAGGGCATATAACAGAGTCACCGTTGGCCGTGGCTTCATCACGACTCCCCCCCTCCCCTCCCCTCCCTCCCTCCCTCCCCCCTACACACACAGTGACGCCGCACCTATCCTTTTGCTCTCTCTTCCCACTCTTTGCCCCTCCCTCACCTCCCTCTTTTGTCATCGTATTTTTTTATTTTTCCGTTGCTGTGTGGGCGCCTTCTGCCTGCCTTTTCAGAGCTCCACCTTGCCTCACTTTTGATTCCCGATTTTTTGTTTTTGATTTATTTCCGAAGGATCATAAAAGTGCGCTGCGTCCGTGCGTGTGCGCATTCGAGTAAGAAACCTCCGTGCTCTGCACGTCTGCCATCTGTCTCTTGACATCTCTTCTCCCTTCACTGTAAACATGGAGATGAACTCCTATGCTGGCGGCTACAACCCCCACAGCCGGGGCTACGCCGCAATGGTTCCACCCCCTATGCCGATGCCTCCTGGCTGGGAGATGGCGTACACTCCCAACGGCGAGATCTATTATATCGATCACAATACTCGTACTACCCATTGGCAGTTGCCGGTGGAGTACACTATGCACCCACCTTTTTGCGGCTACCGTGGCCCACAGCGCCAGCGCCGCGGTATCGACCGTAGCAAGGCAAAGACAAAAATGTGCATGAACATCGAGAATGGCGGCACATGCTCTTACGGGTCCAACTGCGCGTTCGCCCACTCTTCGGAGGAGCTGTCGACGCACCCTCACTTCAACCCGGCCCCGGACGCGGGCCACAGTCCCAAGTAGAGGAGAAAGTAATGGGCAGCCCTCTCACCTTTCGCGATGCCACGCTGTGTTTTTATTTTTTTTTATATTTGGTGTCGTTAAGCCGCACTCTAAGCGAGTGTCTCGCACGTGTGCTCGTGGGTACAACAGGGACAGAGAGATGCACAGCACGGCAGGAACAGCGCCAGAAAAGTATTGCTCGTACGCCTTCCAACCCGTGTGAGCACACCATAGTGAAGACAGCAGGGCCAAAAAAATAAAATTGAAAAATAGAAAGAATTTGGACTAACATCGACGACGAAGAGCGGGTTGTGGTGGAACGCTTAAAAAAGGAAAGCTTTACGATTATGGCATCACGGAGGAAGGCTAAGGGAGGAGCAGGAAGCGCACTGAGAGTATAACGCAGGAAAGAAAGAGAAGTGTGACGGCAACGCAAGATAACGAGAAAACGAAACGTGCGTAGTCTGCGCTCACCTTTTTGGAATCTGCCTTTCGTCTCGTGCACTTCCTCAGCGGTGTGCATCCGATCATTATCCACTCGTCGACTGCACCCTTTCCTCCCCTTCCTTTTCCTTTCTTTAACCTACGTCACCCTTGCTGCTCCTCATTGGCTCTGCTCGCATGCAGTGCTCGACTAGGTCCCTCCTCCGGCGTTTGATCGCCTTCTACACTGCTAGCTGAATTTTTTTCTATTTGTTTTATGTACGTCCTCTCTTGTGGTTCCTCACTCTCTTTTTTTTTCACGGCGCTGTAATTCCTTTGGCACGTATGAAGCAAACGCACGGGGACGTCGACAGTCCCCGACGCTGCGCGGGTGTGAAGGACAACTTTGCGGTGTCGTGCTCACTCGTTGCTGGTTCGGTTTCTGGGTTTTCTCCTCTGCTCTTGCTCACTAAGAGAGAATCTGTGTTGTCAGGGTTTCCCAAGTAGAGGAAGGGCGATGAAGGAGCAAACAGGATGTAGGCGCTCCGCGCAGTGCGTGGTGGTGCGTCCTCTACCTGTCGCCCGCTCACTCCCGATGCTCCGTTCTTCTTTTTTTTTTTATGTATTCTTGGTTGCATTTCTTGTAAAGGAACCGGCTGGGCTCCATCGATACAAGATGACTGAAGAATTCGGGCATTCCTGCTTCTGCATAGGCACGTGCTTGGTGACGGGCCCTGTCGGTGGCCATGGGCTTTAGTGCGGCGTTAACTTTTTCCTGTGTTTTTTTTTTTCATTCTCCAGTGGTCTACGTAGCGTGTGCTAGTCTAGTGCTGTTGTCATTGTTGTTTCACACTTGTGTGATGTATCAGCTACGATGGTGATTCTCTTGCTTGGATGTGTACGCTTTCCTTGAAGAGACGCCTTTTGGGGCTGCGTGTACGCGCCCGCACAGCTCTCTCTCTCTCTACCGAAGCTGGCACAACAGGGGTGTTGCGCCGCGTGTGCGCGTGCGTCTGTATGAGACTTCCTTTGAAGTGCTCTTGACTGTAGAGAGACCTCTTGATCTCATTTGTTGCTCTTGTCCTCCTCGGACGCCTCTTTGTACCGGCCGATGTACCGCACGGGGGGCGGGGGAGGGGGCCGTGTAACGGGTAAGGTGTGTATTTGTGTGTGTGTGTGTGGAGAGAGAGATGGAAGGCGTGTCTAGTCATAACACATAACGAGTAAAAGGTGCCAGAAAAAAAGAAAACCGTCTTTACGTAATGCGCCTCTTCTTTTATCCCAGTGATGTATGTGTGCTGTGTCGGCTCCGTTCTTCAAATGATTTTCCTTTTCCTGACGTTTCGTTTTTTTTTTTTTTGGTTTGCTTTCCAGTCGGTTTCTGCTCCACTGGCGTACCATCTCTTCCTGCATGTCGGTGCACCTGCTCATGTCATCCTCTCTCGGGAGTTCTGCGGCGACCCTTGATAGTCTCTGCCTGTGGTGTGTGAGCCTCATCATCTATATATATATATATATATATATAGTCACTTGTCTCCTCAATTTGTTTGTGCCTCTGTTGCTATGTTTTGTCCTCACGCGGGAGAGCGCTTGCGATTTCTTGTTATATGGCTGTGGTGGCATTTATATATATATATATATATATGGTTCTCTGCCCAGTCGGTGCTGTTCACTATTCTCTTTTTGGCGTCTGTTATGTGTTGTTGTTACTGTGGTGTTTTTCTAGCTATAATGGGAGAATAGGTGAGGAACATGGACTTCTCACCAGAAGAAAGTGAGTTTTCCTATCGCGCACACAACGTACATCTCTTCTTCGACGGGCGCGCTACATTGGACACTCTGGGTCTCTTTTTCTCTGTACATCTACGTTTGTGTCCGGGAGTATGAGTGGCTTGCAAGGACTTTTCTATGGCAGAATCAGTCCCTTTTTCTGCCCGCACTCACTCACCTCCCGCGCGTGACTCCTGTGGGTCCGTTTTTTGTCTGTGCCGTGGTATTCCCTTTTTGTCTTTGATTCTCCCTCATTCCTCTTGCCCTCGCACCTTGCACTCTTCACCGAGGGGACGCATGCCGACGTCCCGTGCGCGTGCAGGAGGGCCTCACTCCGTCTCATTTCGTTTTCTCCTTGTATTCCGTTTCTTTCTTGCGTGCTGGTGCTCTGGAAGGTTTCTCGCAGCGCCGCAGCTCTCACGTCGCACGCAGGGTGCGTTTTAGGAGAAGAAATGACACACGCGTGTTCTACCGTGAGACAGCGTCATTGAGAAGAGGTCCAATGCAAAAAGGAAAAAAGGAGATGTGTGCAGGAGGGCCTTGATGTACTTGTATCAATATATATGTTGGCATGCTGGTTTTCTACGGCGGACTTCCTCTCACCTACGCACGGATACACCCACGCATACGCACACACTCTTCATACGGCTGCACATTATTTCTCTTTTTTACCTTTGTACTTTTTAAGCTGTTTAATTTACTAAGTCTAGAGCACAAATGAAACACCAACACGAGCATCAACCAACAAGTTTATCGATCCACTCACGGGCGCAAGTGTTTCGTTCGTATTCGTCGCCTCGCTATACAGGAAAACATGAGCCGACGGCAAGGCCTGAACGATCTCTGCCATGCACTTTAGATCCACCGTCCGACCCGAGATCCTGCGGTGTTCTTCCTTCTCCAGCTGAGCACGGCGAGGGCTCTCGGATTTCGCCTGGGTGACCAGAGAAGCCCGGCAGCCTTTATGACACTGTGTCCTCTCGTGACCCTTCAAGGCTCCCGTTATCCCTCTCCCCTTCTGTGCTAAACGGCCCTCTCTCGAGTGGACCCCTCCTCGTTGTCGACCATGAATGCTTTGGCTTATACATTACCATGGCAGTGGTGAAACTCTCCTGCAACGCTCCAACGCACTGCCCCCCCCCCCCACACACACACTTCTGTGTGTCGTCTTGGTAAATACATCCACTTGCACTTGAGGACTCTCTCTCTTGCACGCATATGCCACGACGTGCTGTCGCACGTGATCACCGAGGAACCCCTGAATGAAACCACCGGACGTTGCTCTCTGTACCGTACCAAAAAAGATAACTTACCTTTCCTTCGAAAACGACAACAACACACACACACATCGCCGTAGTCGCCGCTGCAACTCCCTCCTCTGGTGCTTTTCAACTAGTGCCTCCCTTTCGCACTCGTTGTGTGCAACGTTTTTGTCTGGCACTGTCGCTACCCGACCGGCAGATCGCAAAGGTCGCACATCGCACACGTGTTGCCTTCTCCCCCCTCCTCCCCCGCACACGCACATCAAAAAAAAAAATCAGCAGAAACGCTAAGATCCACAGTCCACCTCGGGGGGGCTAGTGAGCCGGTGAGAACAAAGTGGGCTACGAGCATCTCATCTTCGTAGTCAGCAAGGACAAGGCTCCGCCAGATGGCAGACGTTCTGTTTGATGTGCGCAACGCCCTCGTGGTAGGCAACTACCACCAGGCGATCGCTGATGGTAGCACTGCGCGCGCCTTGTCGAGCAGGCCAGCTGATGTGACTGCGTTCAACGCGGAGAAGAACGCTGTGATCGCACTGGGTCAGATAGGTCTTGGCCAAATCGATGCTGTTATCAGCCAGCTTCGCGTCGAGAACAACCCTCTCCTCATGACGATTCGCACTTGGGCAGAGCTTCTTTGCGCTATGCGTGACCACGGTGCCCTCTCAGATCAGGCCACCAACATCTCGCAGCGTCTACAGAGCGATGCGGAGAACGTGATGGCGGACGCTGTCTACAAGGCTGTATTCGCTGCCACAGCTCTTCTCTACCAACAGGACGTCATTGGGGCGCTTACACTGGCAAAAAAGTGGCTCGGCCAGTTGCCCCATCCGGAGGGGGCACTGGCGATGCGCTATATGGTGGAACTCCACGGTGTGGTGACAGAGGCACTGCTGCGGCTGAACCGCCCAGATGAGGCGGCCAAAGAGGTGAAACGAATGGAGCAGGTGGACAGTGAGGCGATTATGACCATACTGTACAGCGGCATTGTTGCTCTGCATCAGGCCGCGTCTGACGTACATATAGCCAACTACAACGCGGCTGTAGCCGCCTTCAAGGAGGTGCATATGCGGTGCGGCCAGAGTATCATGGTGTTGAACTTGATGGCCTTGGCGCACATGGGTCTCAAGGACTACGACGCGGCGGAGCGCTCGCTACTGGACGCGCTAGCCGTCCGCTCGAATGATGAGGCCACACTTGCGAACCTCGCCGCTGTTAGTGCCCACAAGGCCAAGTCCCTCGACGATGTCGAGCGGTACATCCAGCAAGCGGCTTCGATGCATGGTACGTGGGGTGACGCCTACCATGCGAAGGAGCGTAGTCTTGACGAAGCCATTAGCACTTTCATGATGGAGGCGTAGCTGTACACGGGCATGGGTTTGAAGGCATCACTGTGACCAAGGACGCCGTTGCGGTAGAGAATCCCCTGCGCCCGCTACAGTTACAACCGTCGTGCACGCGTGACTCTCATTGTCAATCGAGTGTGCCGCGCACTCTACCGACTCGGTCGACAGCGGGGAGAAGAAGGATGTACGTACCCCTGGGCAACCATGCGTGCAAACACTTTCTGTGTCCTTGAACCGTGATTTTAACAGTGCAGGCGAGTAGCATCGGTGCCTTCCTAGCGGCGGGGTGTAAAAAGAAAAAGAAAACAAAACCATTAAAGCAACGAGGCCTGCGATTGTAGTTCGTGGTATGCTGCCGTCTCCGTCGTGGATTCCGGGCAGCGGATGACTCGCAGTGCTTGCCTTCTTGTCGTAGCCCTTTCTCATCAGCACTTTTTTCCTTTTCACCACACGCTTTCGTTGTGTGTATATGGATGTGTGTGTGTGTGTTTGTGGGAGTGTGTGGTGTTGCTGTGTGGTGTAGGTTCTCCGTGTGCACGTCTGTAATTGCGTCTGTGAATGACTGGAAGCCCTGCGGAGCTACAAGGATGCCGTGATGCGCAAGGAAACAGCAGTTTTACTGGTGGTCGGCATATGCTTGTGCTGGTCCCTGTTAAGAGGCTTTATACACGTGCCTTCTACGCTTTACCCCACCTCATAGAAGCGTTCTCATATTACCTGTGCGAGCTCAACCTTGGAGTGGATTTTACGGGGGTGCTCTCAGCCCGGTACTGTGCTTCGGAAAGCATGCAAGGTGTAGAGATGAGGAGAACAGGGTCAGATTAGGCCCACGGAGGGCTGCTGTGTACAGCGCGAACTACCTAGCCTCCCGAGACTGGGCATGACGATGATGACGAGCGAGCGCATCGTTCCACCCCCGCCCCCCTCGACTTCCCGGATGCCATAGACAAGGGCCAAGCGTCGTGAGCGCCGGGATGGGCTAGGGTCTGTGTTGCGCACCACCAGGATAGCCATCCGTGCGTGGCGGTGAGTGCGTGAAGAAGCTCTCCTCTCACATTTTTTTTTGTTTCTCGAGCGTATGGGCGCCTCATAGTAAACCGCTCGTCTTCCTTCGTCATTCAAAGATGAGAAGCTTGTCTACCACCTTCAAAAACCTTCAATTTTTCCCTCTCTCGCCCTCATTCATAATCCACATCGTGTGTCCGGCACACCGCCCCAGTAACATATTCGCTGCCCCAACAGACGGCTGGGCGTTGTGTGCCTCCTACTGCTTTGTGCATCGACTTCGGAGGGTGCACCCCTTCCCCCACTTTTCGCTTCGCGTATCCTGCTATCTTATTCCTCTCGAACAAAGGTGCTCTCTGATCAACCATGCAAGTGGAGGGGAACTGGAAGGCTGCGGCCAACCTGACTCTTCTTCTCGGGCTCCAGCACCCACCAGCGCGTCTGGAGAAGCCATTTCTCACGTCAACGAAGCGCAACGCTGGAGACGCGTCCCTTGTTACAGTGGAGGCGCGCAACACCGCCAACTTCAGGAACTCCTCTTACTGCGGCCTTCAAGACAGCTGTGCGCCAATGATTCGAAGGAACTTGATCGACTACTACAAGGAAATGCTACACCGCGTGCCCCTTTGGCGAGGACTCGTGAAGACACAGCAGGAAGGTATCTGCAGGGACACCGTGGTGAAGGCAGAGCTGCCAGATGATGATGACACGGACGCGATGTCCCCCCTGGCAGGTGGTGCGCCGGCCGCCACCAGTGGACCCCTGTTCCGTGCCGTTGGCATTCTGACGCAGGTGCAGGATCCGTCGGCAGTGAGTGTTGCAACCCAGCAGGCCCCGTGGGAGTTCTACGTGGTGCGGGACATGGAGGATGACGAGTGTTACCTTCATGCGCTGCAGGCAATGATGCAGACAGATCGCACAGCAGACATGTCGTGTGGACAACTTGAAGAGGCATCGTACGCTGGTGTCTCGGCGCGAACCTCTGGTAGACTGGAGAGCAATATTCCCCGCCCCTATGCAGGGGTCTCGGCAACACTGGCGATCGGTGACGCGGCGGAGGAAACTCGAAGGACGGCCGCCGAGGCGGACGAGGAGGCTGCAGCCCGTGATGGCACTCGCCTTTCACTCTACACACGGCAGGCGTCCTCGTTCACAGGCCTTTATTCCGGTATGGCAGTCGGCATCATTGGTGAGCCTTTTCAGCGCAGTACCCGTGGCGTGCTCACTGGTGTTCTTGTGCGCGAATTCGTCCCCCCATCGCGTCCAACGCTGCCATGGAGAGTGGACAGACCATTGCTGCCTGCGGTTGTGACATCGACCTCGACTGATGGTGCTGTCGTCAATGACAACAGTACCGGCGTGCGCATTCATTTCTGCAGTGGGCCGTTCCCACGGCGCGACGTGTCCGGTCTGCTGCGCACGGTCACCTCCCAAGCTCTGCAACGTGGTGCCGATTTACTGATTATTGGTGGCCCTTTTATCCCCCCGTTCGCCAGCGAGTTTGAGCGCGAGCTGTTGCCGTCGCTAGGCGCCACCTTCAACGAGGTGCTGGAGAGCTTCGTGGACACTGTGGAGGAGGTATTGAAGAGTTACTATTCAACACGGCCTCTTTCGCCACACATGAAGGTGCTTCTCGTGTCACACAGGGGTGACGTCACCCAAATCCCTGTCCTACCCACTACCATGTACGCGATCGCGGACACAGACGATATTCTCGTTCGCTCAAACCCATGCCGGTTATCGGTGAATGGGGTGCATATCAGCGTCTGCAACGAGGACGTCGTGGGCGACATGCGTGAACGCATGGTCGAACGGTGGCCCACCGCCGAGGGTAGTCTACGACGTGTAGTGGAGGCGTTGGTGAACGGGCGCCTCTATGTGCCCCTTTACAGCTTACCTGCGACGACGGCGGATCTGAAGCATCTCCCTCACCTGCGAATGGATTACGTGCCGTCGCAGAATGAGTTGCTAGATCTGAAGCCCGAGGCGACTGCGTTGACGCGAAGCACTGCCGCCAAAGGCGGTCGCAGTGGTGATGCCGACATGGATGATACCACACCGAGCACGTTGAACGCCAGTTCTTCACGTGGTTGGGAAGCACTCTTTCGTGTTGCGGAACCGCCTTCCTCCGACGTGGCCGGGTGGACGAGGGAGAAGGTGAAACGGGTGAAGGTGGAGTATGCGACCGGTGAGCGTGAGGAGGGGGATGCAGCGACTACGTCTGGTGTCCCGGCGACGGCGTCAACGTCGGTGGCCTCAACCAAGACCGAGTATCTGCCTCACATTATCTTCCTCCCCTCCACCCGCCCGCAGTTTGCGACCGTCACGCACCAAAGCGAGGAGGTAGACGGCGTCGACATCGACAGCGTGGACAGCGCTTCTGGTGTTCTGGTTGTGAACCAGGAGGTGTGGTCTACGCGCTCGTCTCCCAAGTTTGAACTCCGTGTAGCGGAGGTGACGATTCCGAATACGGACCTCGTATTACGGCGCGGTGCCACTTCAAGAAACGGTGTCGCGTGCGGTATTCTGCACATCTACAGCGCATAGGTTCCTGGGCATACGAAAGGGGACGGGGGAAGATATCGGTAGAGCCTGCGGAAGCGCACGGTTGTCCTCCGCGTTGTGCACCTCTTCCCGCGCCTCAGCCCTCCCCGGGGTCTTGAAGACTACCGTTCTCCCCTCTTTTTTTTTATATGCTCTCATTTGTTTCGTAATGTAGATGCCATAGAAGGACACCATAGAGAAGACGTATGTATGCGTGTGTTACCGAAGAATCTATAGCGAGTATGACTGTCTGCGGGACCGGATGGGTCGGTTTGCATGTTGAGAGAAGTCTGAAATCAAGCAGTGCATGACGGGCACATCTCTCCCAGGCTGTAAAAGGTGTTGGCCTTTGTCTAATTTGAACAGACGCACACACACACACACACATGTACACACGGAAGTTGAATGGGAGGGAAATCTGGATTAACAATGGCATCATTGCCTGAAGGACCTCTGCGCAGGGCTGCTCCACCAAATGATGTTGGCCTTCCCGTCGCTCCACGTTTTGGATAACGGCGTAAAGGTATGAGTGCTTTGATGCAGTGGGTGCACTTTGGAGGACGCTCGAGTCGAGGCTGGGAAGTGGCCGCTTCCTGTATAGAAACGACACACCACCGAGTACGCAGAACCACTTTGCAGCGGCATGCACTCACGCGCACTTTCCTCTTTGTGTGTGGTCTTCCATCTCACAAAATACTCATTTAGCGAAGGTCGTGTGGTACCAACTTGCAGGAATTGCGCCGATCTCCGTGTTTTGGGTGGAGGAGGGGGGAAAAGCTGGTGTGAGATTCTTGAGTTGATTTCAAACGCGTGACCGCACACCCAATCACGCCACCCCATCCGATCTGTGTTTTGCTGCCGTTACAGCGGAAGTGTCGTGGCTGCTCGTGGTGTGAACAGGAGACAAAGAAGTGGGAGCAGCTCACGAAAAAAATTTTTTTTTGGAGAAGAGGACGAGTAGGGCCATTTTACAGACAGTGAAGGATTCCGCTTGCGTGTGCGTGCGCCGTGGCGGATGATGGTGTGCTTTGGGCAGCGGATAGTGCCGATGGGCATGTGCAGTGCTTGCCCTGTGGTGAGGCGACTTGCCTCTGACAACAAACAGCAAAGCGCACGAACAGGGGGGAAGGACGTGTAGGCGCCATACAGCCCCGGAGGCGCTCGCACATGGCGGTACGAAGTGAGCAAGAAAGGAAAAAGATCTGTCCCCGAGACACAACGAGCAGTCGATTGATGTGGCGCAGGCGGCAACTCGGTCTCAAGAGCTCGCGTTCGGGGACGTTACTTCGGCACGCACACTCTTTTCCCTTTGATCTTGCATAACATGGTGTTGAACTTGTCTGCTGCTCATTCATCCCGATTCACTTTTCCTGTTTGCTGCACTGCAACGCACCATTACAGACTTCAAAATACGTCTCTACAGCACAGTGAGCACCACCAGAGTTCTGTCTGACGGTATGCAGCGGTGTGTGCGACTGCAGAAGCAGACCCTACGCCCGCCCAGAAACCCAATCCCGCTCGCCACTAACCCGCTCACGAGATGGTCGCGCCGTCTACCGAAATGGGCAGACCTCGATGGTGCACTTACGCACGTCCAAGTGGGTGTGGAAGGATGTCATAGCGCTTTCAATGCCACTAACAGCATACGCACATGTCTGTACTTTCAAACAGCGTTTCCACCAACGTTTTTGAGGGCGGCCTCGTGGAAGGCGATCGAGCATGTGCAACTGCGGAAGGTCCCCTGCAGGGATTGGTCGGCGGACGAGAAGCCAGAGCCTCTCTTCTTGAACGCGGGAGAAGTCACTCACTCCGCAACGCAGGCGAGTCTGGCTGGTCCTGACATGCCCGCTGCAGCGTCTGAGTCTCCATTTGACGGCATTGCCCTCTTCGGCGAGGGGGACTACTTTTCGGAGCTTTCACACCCGACTTGTGTTGAAGGCGAACCCGCGTCTGCAGTGCCTCATGCGTCCTCTATAGTGGCGCTGGAGAACTTTTCTGATCGTGCACAAAGCATCATGCGCACGCGCCTCCCCACTGCCGCGATTCAGAAGGGTGGATGCATTCGTCTCGTTGTGGGACACGAAAATTGGGGTGTCCGACGGAGCCTCCTGCGGGCGAAGAATGACACCACACTGATGCCTCTCTGCGATGGCAGACGTAGCGCTACACTTGCCCACGTCCCCCACTCAACGCCGCCACCTGTCGCGGATATGGTAGTCTACGTTCCTCAGTATGGCACCACCAGCTCCCTCAATGTGGTCACATCTTTGGGCATTGCGCTATTCTACTGCTACATGGACGCCGCGTGCCCAAAGTCGCGCGAGATCTACTCAGCAGGCTCTTTGTCGTGCTCGACTGCTGATCACGCACCCAGTAATGGCGCCTCCTCCGCCGACGACCTTGATGATCTCCGGCGCCGTCTAAATGGGTATCAGGCCTTTTTTTCTAAGGCTCTCCCGGCCCCGGAGACCTGGAGGAGTGAAAGCGAGTTAATAGCGTCAGATGCGCCATCTCCTGAGCCACGGAAATCTGTCGGTGACGCCCATGTGAACACAACTCCTCGTGTGGACCAGCGCCCCCTCCATCCAGTTTTCTACCTGCGCAATTCAGAAGAAATACAGCGCCAACTGCGCGCGTACCGACAGTCCTTGTTGCGGTACAGCGGCGGGCCCCACGCCGCTGACCGCTTCCGACACCCACGCGCAGAAGGGAGCACGCCGTCGCCGTTGCCCCTCTCTTACTTTGGTCTCTCTGTTTTATACGAGAACGACTACGACCAGCGTAACTTTGGCGGGCTGATTCGAAGCGCCAACGCCTTTCTCGTTGACTACATCTTCTACGTCGGTCGACGCAAAGTGAACGTCGTCGGCGCCGTTGGCTCCTACCATTACACTCCACCGGTGCACCTCGGTCCTCTACCTGATACGCAGTCCGTTGCATTCACGAGCGACACAACATCGGGCAACACACCACGTGATTGGGGGGCTGAGATACATGCCAGAGTAGAGGAGGCGTACGGATTCAATGCACCTCGAAACTGGTGGCTGCTGGATTGTGGGCACGACTTCCTGTATGAAGCGACGTCGGAGGGGCAGCGGGCATGTAGTGGCTGTGGCGTTGACGCTGCTGTGTCTTCACCTGCGTCGTTGCAGACCTATCGACAATTAAAGGTTAAAGGACTGATCCGTTCCCTCTGCGACACTGAGGCGAGCCTGCGAGAGTCGACTGAGGGCGGCTTGGTGCTCCTTGTTCCTCAGGAGGGAAGACTGCCACATCCTGCGCTGATGAGGTTATGCACGGGCGTTCTCACCGTACTTCCAGAAGGAGCTCACTTCGGCGAGCACAGAGGAAATGCCGCCGACATCTGTGGCCGTGGCGGGAGCGGTCATCGCGGCCTTCCCTCGCAGGTAGCAAGCGGCGTCGCGTTGCAGCGATTGTCTGCGGTGATGCACCCACGTCTAGCTGCTCTCTGAGCGGAAACCAGAGAAGTGGAGATGCTGTAAGGTGCGCTGCTGTGTAGACTTCACTGTTTTTTTTTTTTTCGTTTTGAATGTGCACCTACATGCGTGTCGATGTAGATGTGCCCACTTCACAGATTGTTCTAATACGCAGGTATCGAAAACCAGAACGTTCGAACCCATCGAAAGGTGTACCCGAGCTGTTTCACCTTGCCTCTCGGTCAACTGAGGCGTGGCCCTGCTTCTTATCTAGTACACGTGCAGTTGCTGATGCGAGCTCGTACCGTCACTGCTAAAGAATAGCATATCGTGACTTGTGTACGCTGCGCCCTCCTCCCGGCTTCTGCACCTCTACAACCATCATTGTCGATGAGAATGTGTTTGCCTGGTGCCCCTCAGCACCAGGCACCGTTTGGAGCTGTTCAAGCACACGAGCACACAGTGGTTCTCTCGTGCGCGAGAGCCATCTGTGTCATCTCTGTCGTTAGCAACTTCTCTACCTTCAGTGCTACGGCAACCCCCTTGAACCTCTTCAATCGCCCTCCCTCTCTCTCTCTCTCGCTGTCTCCACCGCTTGGCGCGGCTTCTTCTCTGGCGCGACTACGCAATTGGCAGAGGAACAGAGGAGTGTAACACAAGAACGGGTATCTGCGCAAGATTGAGCGATAACACTAATCTTTTGTGCACCCTCTGAACATCTTTCTGGCTTACCCATCCAGCGAAGATCGGGGTGGGAGACTTGTTGTTGTCCTTCTCTTTCTACCTTCTGTTTCACTTACGCAAGGGGTAATAGAGGGCGCGAAAGCATTGCCACCCGCAACGCCTCCTCCTCTTCCTCTCTTTGTGTATCGCCACAACGGTCATCAGCAACGGAAGTCTTCTTGATATATCCCAGAAGGGAAGGATGCGTCTGAGAGCCTTCGGGGCTTGAAACACTCTTTGTGCATCTATTTCCTCTGACGCACCTATTCCAGCTTGTCTCCGTGTTCCAAAGCAGGGGGTGCTTCAACAACGCCACGAGACTCGGTGTTCCAGAAATTCGGCGTTAGCTGTTTTTCTTTTCGTGTGCCAGCGCATAGAAGTTGTCACGAGGACAAGGTGTGACTCTCGGACAAGGGAAGCGGCGGACACGCTGAGGTGCACTCGGTACCGTACAGGGGACACATCGCAGAGGTGCGCCGCTCGTGAATCAACCCAGACGTTGAGAACAGACATCAGAGATCAATCAGAGCGCGTAAAGTGTTTTTTGCTCTCTCTCTCTCTCGTATCCTCGCTATAGACACATAGACATTGCTGTTTCAAACATCCTCTGTGTATGCGTGCCGCTACTGCTGCGATTCTTCTTAAACCCAGCTCGTCACGCCAAGCAATGCAGTCACTGTCAACGTACAGGGAGACGATTGTCTTCCTCTCCGGCGCAACACTGCTCCTCGGAACGGTTTTGGTGCTCCAGAAGGCAACGACGCCCTCGCGTCATCGCCGCCGCGCTAACTTGTCTGCGTCGCGTGCAGGGACGGTGACCCGCTCAGCGAGCCACGGCGCCGCTGGCGCTCGCAGTCGCAGCTCGAGTCGGCCTCGCTTGGGACATACAAGCCATGGCCATAGCAGTGCTGCACCAACTTCGGCCACAGCAATCGATCGCAGCCACGCTGCAAAGAGTCGTGAAGTGTCCCAGGCACACTCGCATCGACACCACACTCACCCTCGAAACGGCGGCGTAGCGGTGGTGACTGCAGATTCTCGTATCGAGAGTGCCGGCGCGACTGCAGCGCCAAAGCTCACCCTGGAGGCAATAACGCAACACAAAAAGACTCTGGGCACGGCGAACGCGCTGCAGGATCCCCGGGGCAGCGACCTCGCCGGCACTCACGCTTCCCGCCGCGGGGTGTCGAGCTCTGGGTATCGTGCCAACGGCGGCAGCGGCGCCGGGGAGGATGCTGCGTACTACCGAAGCGCCTCGAACGCGGCCACTGTAGGGAGCCAAGCCCCATGTCCGACACCGGTGACGGCGGTAGGCACGGAGGTGGTACCCCCTGTGACAACGAACGTGGTTGAGGTGATGACCCCTCGGCTTGCGTCAGCACCTCAACAGGATGCTGAGTGTCCGCGTGCATGCGTTGAGGGTTCCGGCATCTGCCCGAAGGTGGTAGCTGACCGCCACGCTGCACCGCAGTCAACTACAATTACCTCGAGGATGGTGAGCGTGACACCCGAAGCTGCTGCACCGGCGCCAGTGAAGGCGCAGCTGAGCTCGCCCCAAATACATGCTTCCACAACTCAGACGAACCCGAGATGGTTTCACGAAGACCGCGGGACGCAGAGGGAGACGAGCACAACACAAGCTCCAATGCAACCAACGGCAAGCGCGACCCCTGAGCGGTGGATTTCGCCGGCCATGATCAGCCCTATCATGCCTGCAGGTGAGAATGTGAGCGACTCCATGCTGATCAATTGCGCTGACTTGGGCTGGACACCGTCTCGCGATGGCGCACCATCAATCAGAGTAGCACACACGGATAGGCTTTCGTGCGAACAGACTCAGCCTCCTATGAGGAATAGGGCAGAGTCTGTTGTGATTCCGCGGTACTTTCTGCAGCAACTGGAGCGGCAGGTGCGATTGCTCGTCCAGGACGTGGCACAAGAAGAGTTGAATGAGCAAGCATGGATGTGCTTGTACACGTACCTCTCGGAGTTGCCTTTGGCTGTACGTACATCTCTGACGTTGCGTGACCGTTGCGGCGCTGCTACTATTGCGCAGCTTTTGGACAAGATAACTCGGAACTCGCTCACCGAAGGCAACCTTGTTGAAGAGACGGTGGCAATGCCGAACAAGGCCGCGAAGCAGGATCCTATCTCCAGTCTTCGTCGGGAAGTACTGCATCTTCTTCAGCATAGCACGACGATGGAACCGGAGTTTCACTTTGAGTGGAAGGGCTCTACTGTGACGTACGCCAAAGGTCCATTACGCGCGGCCTCGAAAGAAGCCCGCAAGTCTGCGGTAGCAGGCAAGGGTGAGGTTGACAATTTTGCGCATGTACGGATCCCTTCATCGTCCCTTTCGTCGACATCAGTTGCTCTCACAGACGATGAGGAAGAGGAGTCGTTGATGGACGACGGAGAGACGATGTGTACCTCCCGCCTTCTGTGCTTCATTGCAGCACACATAGAAAAGTACAGTGATCTTCGCCTGCGCGCCGTGGCCTCTCAGTGTCCCGAGCCGGGAATGGAGGAGCGTCGAACACCATCAGACGCCACAGGACCCGCTCAACGAGAAGCGTACGCTCTTGCGACACCACGGACCAGTAGGTGGAGCGACGCAGACGCCGTGCTGCAGCAGCAGTTCCGTGACCAGCAGGAACAACTCTCATTGCTCCTCGCCTCCTTTGTGCGGTTGCGGCACACTCCACTCTTTCAGGCCCTTCGACACACCTCTCAGCATGCTCTGTTTGCGTGCGACTTCATCGAGCTAACGTCCGAAGCGGAGCGCTTGCTGGAGCGTGCTTCCCCGTCCTCCGTCGCTACACTACTGCAAGAAATTCCTATGACCGAGAAGCGCGTGGTGAATGAGGTGATGGATGCTCGCGGCACAAGCGACGGCACGAATACATCTGTAGAGCTGGGGTCGACCCCGGGGACAGGTCCCACTGCCCGCACCAGTGTAAAAGTACGCACACCCATGAAGCCGAGCATCCGGTATCCGATCCAGCGGATTCTATCGAACATGCCGTCACCGAGTGGATTATCGTCGCGCCGAAGCACACAAAATCCAGACATGTATAAGCAGCTTTACTCCCCGGCGGAGCGTATCCGCGAGGAGGAGCATGAACGGGTTGTGAGCTCTGCAACTGTCTGAGGCGATCGACTTCTCCCAAGCGACATGGGCGGCGGTGACCAGGCGACGAAAAAGAGGCCATTGGAAAGGACGATATAGAGAGAGTGTTTGCGTCTCGGAACCGCCAGGAGGGGTCTTCGACGTTGGCTTTTCTTGTAGGAGGTGCGCGATGGTGTGTTCCCTGTGCTAGTGAGCCCTCCTGGCATAGGCCTCCGAGCATCATAGAACAGCAAATCCTCCCCTCCCCTCGCCCCCCCCCCCACACACACACACAGAGCTGCGTGCTTGACAGCGTGGTGGCTGTCCACTTTCTTACACAAGAAGGAAGGCTTCAAAGACAGTCAAGGGTGCGGGAGGTGATGAGGTGACTGCAAGGCCCTCTTGCATACGGCTGGATTTTTTTTCTCGTGTGTCAGGGCCGCCCCCATCCCGTGTAATGTTGAAGTGGACACGAGGTATGAGGAACAGGGCTACGGCGCTCTCGTGGAGGATTCGGCGCACGTCTGCTTCTGATGGAAAATGTCTCTGTCTCAGCAGCCTTTGTTTTGGGAGGACACAGATCTTCCCCTGCGAACGTTGGATTCGCGTACTCCGGCTTTTGTGTGCGTACTATTTCGTCACCGTTTCGATTTGAAGGCACCGCCCCATCTCAGTCCTTACCCTCCAAACTTGAGTATGATGGAGGGAGAAGGATGGGGAAGGTGAGCAACGTGGCAAGCACACCAGTCCTAGTGGGTGCATGCGAATCCTTTGTTTGAAGTTGTTTTGCATGATTGCTCGTGCGTGTGCCATGGTCATATACTCGACGTGGGAAGGGAAGCACTCAGACCATCGAAAAAGAAAAAGGGACCTGGATGGTGGTGGTGGTGGGCTTCTTTCGTGGGTGCGAGAGGTGGAGAACCAGGCAACTCGGGTGTCTACCCCCGCATGCCCCCTGCCCCCCCCCCCATACACACACCGACACAGACATATAGCGTCCAGTGATCATTGAAAAGGACACAGAGGTGTATTCCTGCAGTCTTGCTAGACGTTGTGTCGTCGTCCTGTCAACCGCTACGTCGTGGCCCGATTTGACGAACATGACACGTGCAAAAGTCGGTGCACATCTCCACCCATCTCCTTTGCTCTTCTTCCACCACGCCCTTCTCTCCCCCCTCCATTTTTATCCATTCTCTCTTCGTGCGTATGTGTTGGACGCTTTTCCGGTGCGTGGCTTCCGACGCTTACGCTTGCTTTCTCACGCACACCCCTCCCCCACGCACGCATTCGCTTCCGCTCATCTCCATCCTCTTTTTCTCCCTTCCCGACGTTCATGACTGCACATCAGCTCTTTATGGGTATGCACTGCTGCTGCTGCTGCTTCTACCCACAGCGATTCGGTTGGTCGGTTTGCCTCTGCTCTTCAGGCGCCTTCCACGGTCATCACCTCGTATAGTCCACTGGTGGCAACGCTCGTATGTATGCGTTTCTTGTGTGTGCGCGTGTGTGTCTTGTTTGTATCTTTCCCAGTTGCCGGTGTACCGTGTCGGTGCACAACTCCCCGTCCCACGTGGTGCTCTGAGTGAGTGTCTTCGTGTCTCAGTAACTTCGTTGGTGGGCGGGGGAGAGGCAACAAACAGTTAGCGTATTAGAAATTGCCTTTGCCGTTCGGACGCGTTGACGTGATCGCGGCACTTTTCAAAAAAAAAAAAGAGAGGCGCACGCAATAGGGAAGAGGCCCAAGAGGGGGATCATTTGGGTGAAGCACACACTGTTTCTACTGGAAACACATTGCAATACACATAAACAGGCAGGTCATCTCGAACCTGCTTCATGCGTCTCACACAAAGAGTCGTCTTGAGTTTGCCGAAATTTTTTCTTTCTCTTAGTCACTTCAGTCTGCGAGGCTAGTGCACGCTGCGTTGCTTCGTTAGTGTCGAATACAGAGCTCTTGCGCTGCCACAGCGCCATATCTTCGGCGGTGTTCGTGTTTTTCCTACACGCTCCTTGATCACCCCCAGCTTGATTGTCATTGTCTCTCACACTTGCCTCTCTCCGCACTCTCTCTCACCGTTCTCCTGTGCTGGCCACATACAAGGGAAGCAGAAAAAGGGTGGCGGGGGCTGCTGCATTTGTTCTCTCGTGCTTTCACAGCGCAAAGCCCTAATAGAAGACACCGAGCCACCTTCAGAGATACGCGCAGAAATAAGTCAGCGAAGCGAAGGGACCGTTAAAAGGAAAGGCTTTCGCTCCCGTGCGCTCTGGTTTCTTCTTGTTTCTTCTTGTTTGTTCTGTTTTTCTTTTTTTTTTGCACACGTGTTTGCATCCTTTTTTATATATTGTTCTCATGATTGATTCCCGCGGACGTCTGCCATCTGTCTTGTCGTCTCTCTCTACTGTGCGGTTCGCGTCTTGAAGGGCACATCTCGGGGATATACACGTAAAGTATGTGCCATTTTTTATGATTTCATTGTCGATCTCCCCTGTGTACGCTGTGTGTTTTTCTCTCCACTCCTTTTTTTTTCCGAAAAGACTTCGCCAACGTGGCTTTGACGGACACTTCTGTGTAGCAGAGGAATAAAACACACAATAGCGCCGTTTTCTGTGTGTGTGTGTGGGGGGGGGGTTCTCTGCGGTCGAGCTAGGAGGGTGATTGGTCACCACAGGTATCACCGATCGACGCTCTGCGTTATCATCCTTTCGAGCATTGCCTCCGTGCTGCTGAACAGTTTCTCAGTCGGCATCGTGTGTGCTCCCCGCCCCGATTGGTCCCTTTGAAGATAGAACAATAAAAGCCGACCGCTGTTCGACTGCGTCATTTTACGACATCTCGTCTGCGTGCATTTGCGAGGCGACGCCTTTTTTGATACCCCCAGGACTGGTGGCAAAGACATTGAAGAACGGGCGGTGTCCTTTGCGGGAGCCGTGGAGAAGCCACTGTTGGTGTTCCCTTTATTGTTATTATTATTACTTCTGCGTTTTGCTTTCCCTCCCCACAAAAGCCAAGTATAGAGAAGTGTTTCTTTGGTGTCTCGGGATGATTCCACAGAAGCGTGCTCCGCCGCGACGACCTCCCCCCAAACAGCCAATGTCCTCCGCGCAGCAGATGCAGTACTTGGGTGAGCAGCAGGTGAAGATGGCGCGTATGCTCAAGCAGCAGGCGCGTGATCGGCGGACCTACATTATGCGCGCCATCTTTCTGTTTGCTACCCTCACATTAATTACAGGTTACGGGTACTATGCTTACGGCATTATTGTGGCCCTCACTGTCCTTGTTGGTGGATGGTTGATGGGATGGCTAGAAGTGCTGCAGATTGGGCTTGCATGGGTACTTCGCAACGCTGGGCAACCCAACTTTGATGAGCTTCTCCGGCGTGCTGACATCATGAGCGAGCCGGTGAAGGAGAAGGAGAGCGTCAGCGGGGAGAACGAGTTTCTGGAGTACGGCTCAAGTAGTATGCAAGGCTGGCGTCGCTCCATGGAGGACGCGCACACGCTGCTGCTCCTCGAAAAGGGCGGGTTCTTTGGTGTGTACGATGGCCACAGCGGGGCTGCCACAGCCAAGTACTGCGGGGAGTACATGTTCCAGTTTGTGCACCAGACGAAGGCGTTTATGAAAGGCGAGATCTCGAAGGCCTTGTATGACGGGTTTATTGCGATTGACAAGTATCTTCACTCCCTCCCGAATTTCGAGCGTGGCGGGTGTGCAGCTGTCGTGCTCTACTTGGACGGCGATGACGTGTACTGCGCTAACGCTGGAGATAGCCGCTGTGTCATGTGCCGCAATGGTAGCGTCGATGCGCTCAGCACAGATCACAAACCATTTTTACCAGCGGAACAGATGCGCATAGAACGTGCTGGCTGCTACGTGCTGAACCGTCGTGTAAATGGGATGCTGGCGCTGAGTCGCGCCATCGGTGACTTTATGTTCAAAACCAACCTCCAGGTATCGTGGGAGATGCAGGCGGTGACCAGCGCACCGGAAGTGCGAGTAACGAAATTGAATCGCGACAAGGACGAGTTTGCCGTGCTGGCGTGCGACGGCATCTGGGATACAATGTCGAGCAAGCAGGTAGTGGACTTTGTGCGTCCGCGCATCCAGGAGCGTGTACCGCTTGAAAAAATCTGTGAGGAGCTGATGGATGCCTGTCTCTCCCCTCAGCCGTTTCGGCTCGGTTGTGACAACATGTCTGTTGTCATCGTGAAGTTCAAGCGCGGACCTCAAGGAAGTCCTCACACTAACCAGGCAGCTACCACGTGCTCATCACCTAGAGTGCCGTTCCGTTTGCCAGCAGCATCCTCATCCGTGGCCGACAATGACAGCACTATCTCCAAAGAGGATGAGAATCAGTCGCACAATGCTGTCTCTGAGGTGTTGAACGGCGTACCATCAACGCCTCCCACTGTAGAGAAGGCAGTCTCTGCAGCAGAGGGCAGTAGAAAAAAGGAAGTAGGGTGCTCGGAGACAAACAACTCACCTTCGGTGTCGCCAAAGCTTTCTTCATCGAAGGAAAGCTTAACATCATGCACGCCTCCGTTGGCCAAGGCTTTGTGCAGCCCTAATAGTAATCAATGTGCCGATGGCGCACGTAGCAACGATCACCGTGAGGACACCTTGAGCGAGTCTTGTGCGGCGATCACCTTCCACCCCAAGGTGTTCTCTCCCAGTACTTCCCCGCCAGAGTTCCGCTTGAGGGGAAAGGGTTCGTAGGCACAGTGTCGCCGCACTCGTGAGGTTTTCTGTCCGCGTTTGAATAGCTTGGAGGGTGACATGTATGTTTCAGGGCCCTCGTCACGCATGTGCGATTTTCTGAGACGATGATCGTGATACAGGTAGGTGTGCCGAAAGCGAGAGGACTGGAACCGTCGACTTGCGCAGCTGGGCCCGTCTTTCTGTGCTGAGAGACCTGTGCTGGTGTTGTGGTTTGGTTTTGTGCGCTGCCGCCTTTCATGGGTCGAAGGGACAGGAGCGACTGAATTTGTTCGTAGATGTGGTGTGCACGTATGTGTGTCTGTGTGCGTTTTTTTCTTTTTTTTTTTGTACATCGTTGGAGTTGCTGTATGCCCGCTGCTGAGCGATGTTTTGCTTCACTGCCTGTTTTGCCTTTTTCGTTATTCACCTACTTGTCTTTGCCTGCTTGTCTATCTTTGTTTTCTTGCAAAGCACCCGTCCACCCGCCCACTCTCGAACACACGATTCCTTTTTCATTTTTTTCCCTTTCTCAATTATTTGCTTTTTTTTTTTGTATGCCGCATCGTAACCGAATGTCATTGCCTGCCTCACGAGTGAGCGCTCCAATACGCAGGAGGTGTGCGCGTGAGTGGTGTGTGTGTGGAGACGCTGCGGCGGACTTCTGCACTTTTGGGTGTATCTCGGTGCACACTCGCACAAACGCGGTTTGGCGACGCGGGAACATTCTGGCGTCGCGCGTCTCTCCGGCGAGACAAAAAAAAACGATAAGATGCTATAACGTGAAGAACTGCGAGATGCTCGAGGCGCTTCCTGCCGGCGTGTCGCAGTATACTTCTGCAACTGTTCCATGGTAGGTGCACACGGGAAGACGCAAGTGAGACATTAACGAAAATTATTTACTCTGTGTATGTGAGTTTCCTTCATGTATTTGGTTGTTGTTGCCGTCTTCTGAAAGCAACTCGGGCAGACTGAGTGGTTCATTTGCAATACAGGTGAACGCACACGCACACAGAACTACCTTCAAGCTTCCCCTTGCCTCTTTGTGGGGAAGGTTCACGCGACATATATCGCCTCTCCTCGTTTGAGTTGAAATAGACCAGCATGTGACGTGCTAATCAGTTTTACATCCTCTAACGTCAGCCTTTTCTTTCGCCTGCTATGTTGATGTGGAAAAGGCTTCTATCTCATTCTTTTCCCTTTCCTGTCTCCTGCATGTGTATGCGTGGGCGCGTGTCTGTACTTGAGCTGCATTGTTCTTGGCTGCATGTTTTGTTTACCTTTCGACGGTGGTGTGACCCCCCTCCCTCATGATTCCTGATGGCAAACGTGTGCTTGGGAGGGGGGCACTTTAGTTGCGTCTCATGCTACGGTCCAGTGCGTTCGCTCCGTGGGACTGAACCAAGCAGTACAGTCTTACCCCCTATCCCTGCCCAATACGAAGCTATTTATGACAGTGGTAGCATGATCTACTCACTGGACAAGCGAGGGGCAGGGAGTAGCGGAAGAACTCATCACTGCTGATGTCGGCGGTCATGTCTTGCGCGGCAGTAGAGACGTTTACAATTTATGGGCTGGGCAACGTGTCTGCCTCACTCGAGCGTAACCCATCCCCAGCCCTCTCACTGCTCACTGTTATGGGGAGTCTGAATACCACATCGACGGGAGATACACCAGGGGTGGCGACTGGAGTGACGGGTGAGCGACTTTGAGGTGATGGGCGAGGTGGGAGTTGGTGGGTAGAGCTCGAGGCAGGCGCCCTCCCCAGGGGATTGAGTGGGGCCGTGCTGTCACCGGTGACGACAACGCTTCTGCGCACCACGTGGACGAGGTGTGTGAAAAGGTTGGAGTGGAATTAAATTGGGCTCATGCACAATGGCAGAGGGTGGGCATGCCAAAGTGAAACAAAAAGATATGTTTAACCGTTTGTTGTTTTGGCGATCCGTGGTTCAGTTTCTTCGAAGTTTTTGCCCTTCGCTTTGTGTGTGCTGGTGCGCTTGTGCAGTGTTTCATATTTTGCCCACATCATTCTGTACCCTGCGCCTGCTTCGTGAGCACGCATCTGCATGCGGCCGTGTAATGTCGTTGTTGTTTTGTGGTTGCGCTGATGCTGTGAGCGTGGACTCTACTATGCCTCGTGACTGTAAAGATGTGAGCTGCTCTCTCTCTCTCTCTCTCTCACACACACACACACACAAACACGTGACGTTCGTGCGTGTTGGTTCGTGTTTGACGGTGGTAGTCGCCGGCTGTTACGTGTTTCTCTGTGCCTATCACTTTGCCTGTTTGATGGTCACGTCGGCTGAGAGGGGCAGGAAGAGGGTGCCGTGCCCCGCGTGTGTCTGCTCTCGTGGTTGGTATGTGCATGTATGTGTGCCTACGTCGCTTTCTGCCGTGTGCGGGCGCCTATGCTTGTTTTATTCTTTTGTCTTGCATTACGTCATCCCCTTATACTGTGTGTGCACTGAAAAACAACACGAGCACGAGGAGAAGCGCACGTATACGGAGTACTTGCATACATGCATGTAGGAAAGAAGAGGGAAACATGATGTACCGGCGCCTACCAGCTCTCGGAGGGAGATCAAGAGGTGAACGGGTGCAGGCAGGAGAGCCGCCACTGTGTCCTCTGCTTGGTGAACACACAGGCTACACAAGTAAAAGAGACGGGTAAAGCGGAGACCTGTTGTGACATCGGGTGAGGGAGGCAACGGTAGAGTATATCATGGGAGGCGGCGCACACGATCTATTGCCCTGCGTCACGCACTCAGTCTCACCGACCATTTTGCGGAATGCCAATCGACTCACACTGGTCCTGCGTGGTCATGATCGCTCTTGAGGACGGCACCTTCTCCGTTTTCTGTACACGACGACGTCCCGCACGCTGCTTACGACTGTGGAGTTCAATGCCCTCTTTCATGTGACTTTCCGACGCGCCTTCGGAATAGGTGACAAACACATCCTTGTGCTCGTTTTCCTTACTGCTGCTCTGCCTGGACTCCCACGCATTTTGCTCACCTGTTTACTTCGCTGACTCTCGCGTTCCCCTGACCTGCTCGACTTAGGTATATATTCACCTTCTCGCCTCTGTATCATCTCCTTTCCACTCTCGCAAAATTCAGGAAGTTTTCCTTAGTCTGGTGTACGTCAGCTTCTTGCTTCTGTTCTCTCCCCTTCTCTTTCTCGTGTTTCACCTTTGCCCACTGTACGGATTATGGAGGCGCCGATCGACAACGACGTGACAGAGGTGGGGACCCTCACCGTTGGCAAAGAAGATGGTGTGCTGGCAATGCCATCGGAGGAGTTCGCCCACTTTCACATGCAGCCCATTCAAGATGACACGTGGATCCGCACTGCTGAGATTGTGCACATGGAAAATTTTGTGGACACGGAAGATGGGAAGCGCATTAAGAAAGAGATTCTGAAGGAGTACGTGGATGAGAAGGCACGCCAGGGTACCCTTCGCTCTGATCCCATTCTGGAGGGCATGATGTACCAGGAACAATTTATGGAAGAATACCGAAAGGAGGCCCGTACCGACGACGCTGGCAAGGCTCAGTCCTACCGCCTAAAGCTAATGGAGCAACATCGTCGCGCCCGCGCCATTCAGAACCCTGATATGTAAGTAAAAAATGAAAGTCACTGGTAATCTCAACAGAGGTTTGATAAAGACACTGTCGATCCAGTGACGATTACTGCTTTCCATGCGTTCTTTTGATTTTTTTTTCGGGGCGCTCGCACTGGATTGGATGAGCATTAGTCTGTCTATTCGGCGTTGTCTGGGCGAGTGCTTCGCTACCGTCCACTCTCGTTCTTTCGTTGCTTCATGCCAAGCGTGGAGCTACCCCCTATATGTTTAGTATTTGCCTTCACGCGTAAGGTCGGAAAAGAAAGCCAAGACAATGGCCACGCTTCTTCACGGCTCTATCTCGTGAGGAATTTGCATTCTGCGTTTTGCGTTTTTGTCGTGTGCGCGTGTGTGTGTGTGTGTGTTTCACCGTTTGCCTGGTGATGTGCATGTGAGATAGCATCGATGACGTCCCTACGCGTGCAAGGGATGATGCATGCCATGCGCAGCAGATAAAAAAAAATGCAGGCAAGGGTATGTGACACGCAAGACACCACAGCATGATCGCGCTCACCGGCGAGCTCTCTGTGCATTGGTTTTCGGGGCTCCCTCCTTCCAGATTTATCTATGAGCCTTTGCTCTTTGGCTGACTTCTTTCTACGCCTTGTACATTCCAATTATTTTGTATTACTCATTTTATTACTGTTTCTTTTCCATTTACTGGTGCATGCAAACCTCCTTTGATGTGTCTTTTCTCTGCATATGTGTGATCGCTGCAAGGCGTGTTGTGTAAGTGTGCTTCAGCGTGCAGGCTGCATTCCTGTCTTGTTTTATTTTCTTCATGTAAGGATGTTCCCCAATCAAGACGCACTATGACACAGTGTGCAAAAACAAGAAGAAAAATCGTGTTTTTGGTGTTCTTCGACGCAGCGATCTCTCTAGTGCATGGGAAGAGAGAGAGAGATACCGAGACACCGTAAGTGGAACCTGGACTGTGCATTCAACCACAAAAAAAGCAAAGGGCAAACAGAAAAGCAAGTGGCACAGATTTTGATCCTGGGATGCGGAACGCTACGTGGTTGAGGATGCAGACGGAAGCGATGACCTTTGTTGGTCTCCGATCCCTATCCCGGAGGTGCCGCAGCTGTGCGTGTGAAGACTGAGAAGAGGTACAACTATGGAGAAAGAGCTTTCAGAGGCAGCAATGTTGTACTCCGCGACACATTTGCGCTGTGGCACTTTGAGAGGGTGACGACTTCCTTGTGGGTACACTGCTTAACACTCGTCCGGTGCGAGACCTACTTGCGCCCACTATCAGCACTAGACGAACACCGAGGATGCTCTCCTTCGCTTCTCTCACCTCCCCCTTTGTTGTGCAACGGTTCACCGAGTACGTGGTGTCACATACACACACACACACACACACACAGTCGTGGTGCTTCTCGTCACTGCCTTTCCTGACAGAGCTCGCTCTTGTCGGATTCTGGAACGTGCACCCTCCACACACTGGGTCAAAAACGAACAGCCACTAACAGTCTCGGTTGCACATCGCTTACGAGCAAGGTGCATTCGTCAGCACTGATAACAGCTCTCATCGTGGGGCTTCACCCCCCCCCCTCCCTCAAGGCGTCTTTGCTTTCCTGATACGCGCGTTTTGTCTCGCCTGTCTTGCAGTCAACTCTATCGCATCTCTCCTCTGTGCGCACCTCCGCAACGGCAACAATGCCGGTAGCGCCGCTCCATCCCGAGCTCCAGCGCGCGCTCACAGAGAGTCGCAGGGCCCGCGCCTTCGACCCGGTTGCCTGGATTGAGATGAAGTGCACGAAGCTGAACGACTATATGCATCGCTGTGGCCTGAAGGCCTGCGTGACGAGTGTGTCTGGGGGGATCGACTCGGCTGTCGTGCTCGCCATGTGTGCGCGCGCCATGCGGGCACATAATAGCCCCATTCAGAAGAACGTGGGACTGTGCCAACCCATCCACAGTAGTGACTGGGCACTGAAGAGGGGAAGCGAGAACATCACCGCTTGCGGCGCAACGGAGGTGGTTGTCGACCAAAGCGCCCTCCACGGCGAGCTCTCCACGCTTGTAGAGAAGGCTGTTGGCATCAAAGGGGGCGACTTTGCGCGTGGGCAGCTGCGGAGCTACATGCGTACCCCAACGGGCTATTACGTGGCGCAGCTGCTTACCCAAGAAGGAGCCCCAGCGATCGTTATGGGCACCGGCAATAAGGACGAAGACTTTTACCTGGGCTACTTCTGCAAGGCCGGCGACGGGGTGGTGGATGTGCAGATCATATCCGACCTACACAAGAGCGAGGTGCTTCTGGTCGCCGAGGTGCTTGGGGTCCCGGAGAGCACACTCAAGGCTGCCGCGTCCGCCGACCTGTGGGAGGCACAGACGGATGAGGAGGAGCTCGGCTTTCCCTACGACTTTGTGGAGCTTTTCACAGGGTGGTACTTGACGCAGCGGGAGGCGACCAAGTTCGAATTTTTGAAGAGCCTATCTGATGAGGCCCGGGAGCAGTTTGAGCGGTACACTGCCGCCTGCGAGCTTGTACACCGCCGAAACGCGCACAAGCTTCAGGGACAAGTGAATCTCTAACGAAGGGCTCTGTGGAGATCTTGCTACTCACCTCTTGTTGCCTCTACAAGGCAGAGTATGCTGATCTGCCGACCATCCTGCCGAGCTGTTTTTGTTGCGCCTCCAATAACTGCCTGTATCGTGCGTACCGCATCTCCTCCTCCTCTTCTCCGCCTTGAGTAGCTTTGCACACATTTTTTCGTGCTTTGTCAGCAGGGAACCGTACTGCGGTCCTGAGCCCTTGATGTGAGAAGATGCTGTTGACTCATCACTGAGTCTACTCGGTCTCCCCCGGCCGCGTCGCGCCTCTTCTCCTATACAGCGCAAATACTACGCCGATGTTTTTTCTTTTCGATCTCCATTCTTGCCTGTGTGCTGGGGGTGGTGAGCCTGGCGATCGTGGCGGTATGGCAGCCTCCCTTTTCCCAAGACGAGAAAGGGACGCGGAGGGCACGCTTTACCTAAAGGTTTCGAGCGTCGTATGGTTGCGCACGATGCCACAGATTCGCTGCTGAGAAAGAAGGATGAGCCTCCTCAATGATCGCCTCTCATTTTATTTTCCGCCGTTGCGCGAGTATTTCCTCGTGTTGTGTGCAATGTTTGGGAGGCGGGTGTCACAAGGAATCCCGGAGGAGCGCCTGGTTGCATCACTCTGTTTCGATTGTTCTGCACCTCTCTCGCTCTCTTTCTTCTGCGTATGTTTCCCTGCTCGCATCGATTCGCTCAACACCGCCCTACTCCTCTCGGAATACAGAAGGTGCGTCTCGTCCGTGAGTACACGAAGTGAGGCAACATACAGCGACGGCGTTATTCAGGGAAGCTGTGTATGTCTTCGTCGACGAGGTAGAGGTGCTGTGGCAGCGAAGAACTTGTGTGCACCGAAAGTCAAAACCAGCAGCCGCGAAGAGCTTCTGGACAGGATCGACATCACATGACCCCCACACACGCACACACACACACACACACACACCGTTACGCCATTTACCAACCCTTCCCTTGATTTCAGGGAGCATAGATTGAGCACCGTGCACAAAGACACAACTGCAGCTATGTCGAATAGAGAGTCGGGCCCTATCGTGGGTACATCACCCGCTACGTTACACCGCCGCACATCGAGTTGCCCCTTCGCAACTCCAAATGGGTCACCGATTTTAGAACAAGAGGACATATCGCAGTTGAATGTAACAGAGGAAAAGGCTGCCGTGCTCTATAGAATATCGCCTGAAGACCTCCGTGTACTTTGCCACCACAGTCGAGAAAGCAGCGGTCCTGAATCACGTGACTATGTCGATGAGCTCGCTAGCAGCGCCTTTCAAGACTGCCACAGCGCCGCGCCCGCCCACGGAGCATACTCGGCGCAGCACTTGGCTACCTACACGGACGCCATATCATCCACGGCGCGCGACACAAGCGTAGGATCGCTGAGCATGGTGCGAATTCGAACCTTTCATCGCGTCGATAGCGACGAAAGTGAGGATGAAGGTGTTGCGCATCTCTCTGGTAGCCAAACCGTGCGCACAGATAACCTGAGTGATGCGGTGAATGAACCTGTTGCTGATCAAGACGTTACAATTGAAGCAATTGTCACCGTGGCCGACGATGGCCCGGCAGGGGTGCCACACGACGCACGTGATAACGCTCCGGAGGTGGTCAGCCTTCACCACGGCACTGGTGCACTCACGGAGGGCACCTCCCCTGTCATCCCGGGGGGTGTGTGGAGAGCTCTGTACAGTGGTGAGCGGCCGTCAGAGAGAGAACCGTCAACTTCGAGTAAAGACCTCAGCATCGAGGATGCCATGTCAGCAGTTGTACCAGGTACGTCTTATTCCTCGGCACTCCCACGTCATGGTGACTTCACAGCGTTGTCTGCAACACGCAAGACGGCGCTGGAGCACCTTCGCGCGAGCCTTGGTTGCGAATCCACCGCTATAGCCTCTCCTGAACTTGAGCGTCGATCGCCGAGCTTGTTCGTGCAGCGTGAACCAGAGAAAGTGCAGGTCCTACACTCCCCGTCAAATGCGGGAATCAGTGGTGAGCACGCCTTGCGGCCGTCAGACTCTTTCGAGGATCTTGCAAAGTCTTCCCTTACCGACGAGGGAGCAATGCCATCAGAGAATCAAGATAGTCCCCGTACGGAGGGAAAGACGGCGGCGAGCATCCTTGGGGAACTTCTGGGTAATTCCTGGATCAGCGAGACTGCCGCCGTTTGCCCGCTATCGGAATCACAAAAAGCGCCAGCAACAGATGGAAGCTTCACCGAGGGTGGGAGCCGTGTTTTCATGAGCGAAAAGGTTGGCACACCGGTGAAGCCAGCAGAGGACTCCGCAGTAACGGCAGTGGCAGCACAGAGTGTAAGTGGCAGTCGTTTTCTCGTTCGCCCGGCGCTGAGTGCTGATGTGAGTGGTATCAGCCCCATCAAGAATGACGTGCCATCGATTCTTGCAGATCTGTACGGTACACCGGATATGGGGTCCCCACTAGTGGCCACGCTGAAAACCTCACATGGCAGCTGGATCTCAACGACAAGCCCTCCGCACACACGCAGGAGGTGGAGTATGCAAGGCGCCCTGAAGGCGATGCAGTCAACATCTGTCGATGTGGCTACGGCGGACTTTCACACCGCACAAACAGCGCCGTCCACTGCCTCTGCATCGATGGAGGAGAGCAACGTTTGTGATCGTGTGGCTGTCAACGCCACCATTGCAAGCGAGGCATCTGCAAGTGAATGCAGCCACTTGTCTCAGAAGCTTCGCCCGAATCGGCTCGATGTGGCAGCGCCGTCGGGTCACCGCCGCGCGCGTTCGGGTGTCGTTGTCGAGCCCGACAACGGCAGTGGCTCGGGCTTACGACTCCAATCGAATACGAAAGCGCCCCTACCCATACAGAAAGTGGAGAGATCCGATGACATGTTGCGGGTGAACGGTCAGCGCTACTCTCGGCATGTTGGTTTAATGCACGCGGAGAGCGCGGTGGCGGAGGCGCCCGCGTCCATATCCGCGCACGACTGCACGACACTGATTCGACCTGAGGAATGGCGGCAGCAGCGCGTCAAGGAGGAGATGCTGGCCAAGGAGATGGCGGAGTGCACTTTCCAGCCGCTTCTCTCTCCAGGTACGCGGGCCATGGTACGGCTTGCACGGGAGCGGGAGCTGGAGAGAACATGGCAGGAAGAGGAGAAGGGAGCGGGGGCGCAAAGTGCCGCAACGCAGCCCATGACGGCAGGAACCCACTCTCCAGATCGTTATCTAGACCCTTCCACACTGAAATCGACACTACAGTCTGTGTACAAGCGTCTTTATCCTGCGGAGCTGTCGGCCGCGGCATCACGTTGGCAAATCCTTGACCAGGAAATCGAGTACCGCCGGCTCGCCCGAGAGGAGCTGATTCTACTGCGACATCGCTGCTGTGCTGCTGGACGCGTGCTTGGCACCGCCCGAGGTGGCGGTGCACCCCGTTCACGCGACTCATTCAGTTTTTTCATGAGCACCATCTTGCAGATAGACTGGGAGGAAGCCGCTGCAAGAACAACTGTACCACGGCCGGGTGAGGCATCGTCATTGCCCACTCAATCTTACACGGTATGCAACGCAGCAACGCCGGTGGCTGTACTGCACACGCCGTTCATATCGCCAATGGCCGTAGCGCTCTTGGAGGAGAAAAAGGCAAAGCGGAGGTACAACTCGCGACGGCAAGCAGAAATGCAAGGTCAGCATGCTCACACATCCGATGCAGAGGTGGGGAACCGGACTCATCGCCGCGGTACTGCGCACTTACCGGCAGACGGCTCCGCGGCCACACACGAAGAGGAAAGTTTCCGCGTTGCTCTATTTGATGAGTTCCTTCTACGACAGAACGCGTATTATTTCAACCGTTCTCGAACGGTGCGTGCACTGGAGAAGCAGATGACCCCAGTCTTCACTCCAGTGACCACAAGTGAAAGCGCGCGACTCGTGAAGAACATGGTTTCAAAGTCGCTTCTGGACGAGACGATGGGCCCAGAAACGTGCTCCATCGTCGAGCAGCGAGAGCGTCAACACGTTCCATTTACATCGTTGCTTGTGAAACACCACACCTCACCGTACGTCGACCCGTGCACCTTCAAGCCACATATATCACCAGCGGCACGTGCAATGAGGGAGGAGGAGCGCCGGCGCCAGCGCGCCAATAAGCAAACCCCGGCAGTGCAGCAGCAGAGCTTCTTTGAGCGGCTTTACGCCGATCAACGACGCAGGGAACAGCGCCGCGAGGACGCCAAGAGGCGCGCTGAGGAGGAGGAGGTGGAAGGACTGACCTTCCGGCCGACGCTCAACGTGAAGTGCAACACGCATGTCCAATCCATGCTGAACCCTCGCAATTACCAGCCATATCAGATCTACCTGCTTGAAAAGCGTCAGTTGCTCGAGGCGAAGCGTAAGGAACAGGCGGCGGAGGCCCAGCATGCGGAGGAAGCTGTCTGCACCTTCCGTCCCAAGACCACAAAGAAGCCGGCATACATTGCCAAGATGGCGAAGTGCTTCGGCGTTCTGCGGCAGCAGGATGTGGAGTTTTAATTTCAGTGAAGACCTCACGGGGAGGACAGTGAAACGGGTGAAAGAAGAAGCGGGCAAGGCGAGGTGGTCCACAACCGACGGTGCCCAGCGCTTTGCCGTCCGACACGTTCTGTGTGCGGCGACCGCCGGCGCTTCCATGATTTCACGCGTCATCCTTGTTAGCCATAGAAGTTTATAGTGCGATTAGGAGTCTAGATGAACTCTCATAGACGTCGCAGATGGCAGAGGAAGAATCGAGTAGAGAACGAAGCAGAGGGTGATTGCTCTGTCTGCGTGCCTACACGGCGCCCTACAGAGCGGCACTTCGTCGTTCCCTCGTTCTTTCTTCGTCGCCCTGCTGTTGTTGTGTCTGTGTGTCTGTGCGTGGGGGTGTTCAGTGCGTTGACAGCCAGCACACACTTTTCTTTATGTGCGCTCTCCCGTTCTTGATCAGACTTATTCATCAGGGGAGGTGGCGAAGAAAACCAGAGCGGCACCGAAAGCAGCGGCTCCTGGGGCTCTCTCGAACGCGTTGCAGACAAGGCGAGCGCTCGCTGGACAACGTGGAGGTTTCGTTTCGGGCCCTTTTTTTTTGTCACGGCCACGGGCGCTCTCGGCGAGGGAGCGGTCGCTGTCCCAGTGAAGCGACAAGCAGAAAAAGGAAGGGCACCTCAGCACTATAGAAAAAGGCCACAGTACGCAATGCGGGGCATTTTATGATTATATATGTGTGTCGAGTAGCGCCCGGCGTCTGCTGGCTACGGCGGCCTCGGCTCCTCCTCTGCCTTCTGACGCTCCGCTTGCACAGA
This sequence comes from Leishmania tarentolae, assembly GCA_033953505.1. Lineage (NCBI taxonomy): Eukaryota > Euglenozoa > Kinetoplastea > Trypanosomatida > Trypanosomatidae > Leishmania > Leishmania tarentolae. Next base: position 641,269 of record CP119856.1, on the reverse strand, counting down.
CGCGGCCGCCTCTGCCGTTTTGTAGTGCAGCGTCGCTCCCCGCGGGGTCTTTGCAATGCGCTTCTCCATAGCATCAACGTGCAAGGATTAGTGGTGCGGATGCAGATGTTCCTTCGATTGGCAGCGGGATCCCCTGTTCAACAGCATCAAGCACGTTGTGCTTTCAAAGACCTGAGCGCTCGATGCGGATCGGCGGCGAACACGTGATGCATACCACGAGGGAGGATACCCCTGCGTGTTGGGTGCGACCTTCCCGTATCTCTGTTTCTGTCGCATTGGACTCTATGGATTGCGTCTTCTTCGTCCTCAAATCTACCATGTTTGTCCGGTGGCACGACCCTTCGCTGTCATGCTCTGTGGGGTCGTTTCACTTTCCTTTCTTGTGGTTCGTGTGGGTGTGTATGGGGACCACATGGCTCCCTATGTTTCCTACCGCCTGCAGTTCTGGAACAGAAAAAAAAGAGGTTAAGTGGAAGGAATCACACATCCCCTTCCCTCATCATCATTGCCACTTATCACTTTTGGTACACGCATTCATCAAGGCACACACGCTCAGGGACACTGACACGTCTACCAACAGACGAGAATCCCATACCACCAGCCCCGCAGCGACAACATAGGCGTGCATCGCCTTTCCTCTTCTCTTGCCTCACCTCACCCCCACTTCCTCCACTTCTCAGCTTTTCGCTGTTTCGCTTTTCTGCATGAAACACACACACACACACACACACACACGCACGCACGCAGTTCTCTTCCTCCCCTTACACACCACCCCTGTCCGTCTTTCCGCTTGTTTGTGGGCTGGATTTCACTGTGGGCACTCCCGTGAGTAACCTGTCCTGCATGCCTGTTGTGTGTCCATCCGTCTTTTGCACTTGTTTCTCCTCACAATCTCGTCAGCCTTGTCTTTAGCGCCTCCTGTACTTCGCTTCCGTCGCTCTCCCCTCCCTCCCTCCCTCCCCCCACTGCCACCAAAACTTCCAGAGCTGTCGTGCGGTTTACTGCCAAGAGTCGTTTACAGCCACCCACGCTGTATCCTCTCGACGTCGAGTTGAAGTCGCCCACCAGTTTCGTTCGTTTCCCTTCATATTGCCAAAATGGAGCCACGAAAGGTGGTTGAAAAGGTGCATCCGAAGCTCTCCCCATCACCGGAGATGCCCACCGGAGAGCAAGCGCAGCTCCGATCACTGCGTAGTTCCCGAGCCTCGAGCGAGGCGCGTTCAGAGAGAGGGCTAGCGTGCCAGTACAGCAGTGCTCTCCAGGACGCGCCAATGATGGTGTGCCGGAGTTCTCGTGCCGGCAGCGAGGTCCCGCAGCGGGAGTCGGTGACAGCTAGTCCCAGTAGTGCTACTCGTCGAGATCCCTACGCTTCGTATCGTAGCTCACGCGCTGGTAGTGAAGTTCCTGATCGCAGCCCAGCGTACGACCCGAACGAGGACCGCTCAGCTCGTAGCTCGCGTGCGGAGAGCGAGGTGCCGGAGCGCGGCGGCCACAGCGAGCCAGCAATACCGTCACCGAGGCGCCTCCCTGGAAAGACAAAGCAGAGCCTCATGATGATAGCCGGGTCGGCTGGAACCCGCTCTGGGCTTCGCGTGCTACGCACTGGAGGAGGTGTCAGTGGTGTAGGGAGGTCGGGTCACCGCGCCGGCGTCCACCGCGCAGGGAGGGTTGCACAAAGTGTGCGCGACCACATTCACAACGTGGAGAAGCGGCTGTACGGCACAGTACACCGTGCGACGACGACATTTTGGTTTTATCAGAAGCTGCACTACCCACTGGAGGATGCGTGCGCAGGAGATGAAGCTGAGATCGCCGAGAACGCCACCGTCGCGGATGGGAAGACGTGCAGCGAATCGATGAATTTCCCGCTAGATCCAAAGGAGCCTTCTCCACAGCCACGCGTTGGCATCCACCACGCCGCCAAAAGTGTGGAGGTCATCACAGGGACATCTTGGCCAGATGCAGGTGAAGAAGCAGGGGATATCGGGGCTGCCACGGCCGCTGGAGCCTCCGGAATGTCCGCGTCGGATCCTCGCTCATCTACGAGTCACTCCTCCGCTCTTGGCGGTGGATCTGCGGCCGCACTGATGGGTAATGTATCGAGCGGGTACGGAGGCAGCAGCAACAGCCCGAGCCCTTGCTTCGACGAAGCCGCCTTTAACGCCTCCTTCGAGAATTCTGGTTTTCTAGACGCGTCGGGGGACATGTTGTCTGAGTCCTTCAGGGCACCGCCAAGAACCGATGGAGAGGACAGCGCGCTACAGTCAGTGAGTGTGGTGGCCATGGCGACTCTGTTGGACCCTATGAGCGGCGCCCCAGTTCTGGGCCTGTGTTTAGGCGATTACAGCGGCCACATTGAATATTTTGAGGTGAGCACGGCTGACACCTACAACTCTTCTATTCGCCGCAGCAAGTCGCTCATGCAACAAAATCAGCAACAAGAAGTCCGCGCCTCGCCTTCTGTGCAAATGTACGGCTACGGCAAGACGCGGGGATCGCTGCGATACAGTAGTGATGAGGGCACCTGTACCAGCGCAACGCCAAACAACGTTGGCAGCTTAGACTCGGCAGCGACGGAGAACATAACCCACGACATGCGTGGCCGGGAGGTGCTGCGGCGACATTCGCACAAAGCGTTCGTGAAGTCGATCAACGCCCTCACGTCCGTCGCGGTGGAGCCGTACGTCAAATGTTTGAGCTTTGTGCGGCAGCGGTGCTCACCGAGCATGATCAGCTACCTCACCGCGAGTGAGCGGGTAATTAAGCTATTTCACGTGCGCCGTGAGGGGTTTAGTCCATTTAACGCCTTCCCAGGTATGGAGGAGGTAATCGGCAAGACGTTTGCTGGGTCACGCTACTTTGCACGCTTGCCACCGCAGCCAGCCATCCTACCCATCAAAGAGTTTGGCCCGGTGGCTAATAGTATTCAAGGATTGAGTGTGTCCGCTGACGGCGAGACGTTCATGAGCGTAGAGGACCTGCAAGTTTTCTGGTGGAGTTTCGAGGCGACCGACACGACGAAGGCAACATGCATTGCAGACCTCCGGCCACCGTCAGGGGCCCTGGACGAGGTAGAGGAACTGGTCACGGCCTCGTCGTTTCACCCGACGCACAGTTCACTGTTCCTGCTGACCCGCAGCTCCGGCATTCTCAACATCGGCGACCTGCGCGACCCGCCATCGCGTGACAGTCGTAAGTACGCCATCTCATCTCAGCTTACAACGCAGCAAAATCCATTTAGTTGTCAGGCATACGACGAGATCCTCTGCAGTATCTCAGGTGCCTCCTTTTTGGGCCCCGACCATGTCGTCACGCGCGACTACCTGAGCCTGAAGCTCTGGGACTTGCGCAAGCCGGATCAGCCATGCGCCATGATGCCCGTGATGAATTACGTCTCCAAGTACCTGGACTCACTGTACGAAAACGACTCCATCTTTGATCGTTTCCCTGTCGTCGTGGACGACATCTCGGGCACAGTTGTGACAGGACTCTACGACAGCGCTGTCGCCGTATGGCAGCCGCTGCACCCATCGCTCACTCTGGCAAATTCTCTCGTTCACTACCGCGCTGACCCGTTCATTGAGCCCGATGAGGCTGCCGCCGGCGGCGTTGTGGGAGTGCCAGACCTGGAGAAGTCGCTCGCCGACGCCTGGTCACAGTCACTAGCAGCACCGCACCGTTCCCGGCCGGCGTCGCAACTCATAGAGGAGGACGAATGCAGTATGGGCATACCAGAAGAGGCGATACCCGAGCCGTTCACGAACAAGGTCCTCACCGTGGCCATCGCCCCAGGTGGCGAGCGATTCTGCTACACATACAAGAACGGCCGCCTTGTATACGTGTTTGAGCGCAAGAGCGACATCCAGTGACGTGAGCAGGGGTCGTAGCCGATCAAGGAGGAAGGTGAGGTGAGGAGAACTGGGAGCGGGATAAGAGGAGGCATATCGCTACTGTGTGCAGCAAGCGTGTCCTGTACCGCTGTGACTGCTCTCTTCTTGACACGTTCGTACACCAGCTCCATGTATCACGCTAAGGGCACATGCACCGCTCGCCCGTAGACGCGTCAGCCAAGCGCCAGGCGGTGTGTGTATTGCAGAGGCACTTCTTTGTGCATGTGCTCGTTTTGCTGTACCACCTTTCCTTCGTCAAAGTATAGCCTTTCCCACGTCTCTTCGACCGTCGACACACACACACACACACACACAGACACACACACACACACCATCGCACAGACACACATCAGAAGTTAGTTTTTTTTTTTCTGTATGTTCCTTGTCCGCTTCGCCCATGTACAAGCTTTCCCTTTTACCTTGTGCTGTTCATCCTCACGCACCTGTACCCCAGTTGCCGTTTGTTCGTTTCTTTCCCGGTGTTCTTGCTGTTGTTCTCTAGCTCCTGCACCTTTTGTACTCGCCCCAGACCTCCGAATTACGTAATACACTGTGCGCTTGCGTATGCCTGCATGTGTGTATGTGCATCTACGCGCTCATGTGTCTGTGTCTTCGTCTTCATCATGCAGCGCTGCCCTCCGCGCTCTGGTGCTACCTCTACTTGGGCACCTTTTATTATCTTTCCCTTTCGTGTTGCTCATCTTTTTTTTATTATTATTTTGCGGAAAAGGACAGGCTCTGGGTAATGCGCCTTAATGAATCTCATGAGGACGAGTGAGATTCCTGATCGCCAATGTAGTTAGCAGTCTTGCCAAGACTTGTGACTTACCCGACAGCTCAGCGGAAAGAAAGCCTTCTGACGTCGGCGAGTTCGTCAACGGCCACGGCGTGGGTTGCAAATGCCAACACCGGCAGTGTCAAGGTTGCTGCACGTACAAACCTACCAACTCAAACGCATACCGAGACGGACCCATGCATACGCACACATTCACCCACCCCTCTACAGACACACACACACACACAACACAGGAACACGGCTGGAAGCTGTGAATTGCCTGTGTCCAGCTACCGCCGTTTCAATGTACGTCACTCTCACTATCTCATTTTCTATGAGTTTGCTTCTTGCAGGCTGTCGTGCTCATTCCTTTCGCCTCTGTTTGCCGTCGTTGAAGGGGGAGAGAGGTGGGGCGGGTGGGGGTTACACGGCCCGTGCGCTTCACTGGGAAGGGAAGCAAAATCGTCCGTTTTCTTCCTTTTCCCCTGTATATGTGTGCGTGTCTCTGTGTGTGTGTGTGTGTGTCGATGGGTGAGGGAGGGTGGGCGGGGCTAAGCGTACATGCTCATCGCTGATGACGACTGAGGCGCGGCCCAGTGGTGGCTTAGCTTGAACCCTCTTTTTGAGACGGCCTCTTGTATTTTTTTGTTGTTGACGCTGTGCGCACACTAGGACGAGCACGGAACATATGGGAGCGCTTTTCGATGCGCGCGAGACCTCATGCCGGTTCTTCCGATGTTTCGAGAAGAAGCGACCGACGCGTCTATCAAGAGCAAGCAAAGACACATGTACGGACACACATCAGTATGTCTATGCATGCTGCGTGTGAACCCTATGTGTGTCTCGACTCAGCAGCATCACCTGCGGAGGAGGAGCCTCTGTAGGTGCACAGAGGACCAGTCGTTACATTTGCTCATATGTGACAATGTGTGGATAGCTCTCTGTCTCTGAGACGTCAGGTTGCTTGTGTATCTTGGTCCGATGTTTGGCTGTTGTCATGTGTTTCCATTCAGATGTGGTGCTTCGTGACACGGGCCCCAGCTAAACCTCTTCTTTCATATCTCTTCCACCGTACTTCTCGTCTTCCCTTTCCCACCCCCACCAAATGCTTCCGTCCTATTCATGTTAGTGGAACAGAGGACTCCCTAACATAGCGTTGAACTCACTTGGATTTTTCCTGGACTTTCATATCTCTTCGGTATTTCTAGTTGTGAACCAACAGCAAGCACTCCTGGTCTCACTAACTTGTGTAACGCTCACCAGGCGCACAAGAGACGACCATGCCAGGTTATCGAAGCGACATCGATCCTTTCAAGGAAATTCGCGTCCTTCCGCGCGAGGCGGCTCAACTGCGCCACCATCTCAGTCGCATCAACCACACATTGCAAACCAAGTACTTTGTCGCGGCGGAACTTTCGGAGCTGGCATTGCAGCCGGACCGGTCGGATGAGTTCCTTGACCTCTACAAGGCAGAGATCAACCGCGTCGTAGCAAGGCTCAACACCAACGGGAGTAAACAGTACACCGTTACAGTGGACCCGCTGCGGCTCACGACTGGATTCGAGTTGAAGCGAGGCGTGGACCGCAAAGGTAATCTCAGGGCAGCGACAACGGAAGCGAATGTCGATGAATTTATCCCCTCCAACATGGATGCAAGGTGGGCTGCATCTCTCGTGGAGACAAGTAGGCAGCTTGCCCAACAGCAAGCAATCGACTCCAACCGTCAGGCCCTCTCGAGCGCACTACAGTCCACGCCGTCGTCACAGCAAACACAAGGACTGAAAGGTGCCGGCGTGTCGACTGTGGGCGCTGATACCATGGGCGATGCCTCCACCTGTGCGATTGACTCGGATGTACGTAAAGCCAACAAAGAGAGCTTCTTGTTTAGCACCCCACCAGAGTTCACCGGATTCGCCCCGTCAAGCACCTCCCCTGGTGTGCCCTAGCGACCATGGTAATTACATTCCTTTGTCGTTCTTTCCTTCGCTCTGCTCTAGCTTACAGATGAAGGGATGGGTAATAGGGAAACGAAAACTGTTATATAAGGTTATGGCGTTCGGAGGTGGCGAGGTCCTGTGATGCCCCCCCCCCCTCGGTTCCGCTAGACGCACGCGGGGGCCTACCTATATATATATATACACATCGTTGTAGATTTCTATGCCCGCTTAGACTTGCTTGCATGACGTGGGCTGTGCGGCTCTTTTTCTCTCGCTTCTTGCGGTCTCTGTTTCCTACCTAGATCTTGTTCACGTACTGAAACACGCCAACGATAACGGATCGACTGGTAACGGCGTATGGCATGGCGTTTCTATTTTCCATTTGGAATAGATGTGCACGTGTGTGTGTGCGGAACAGGAGTGCGTGCCGGCCTTTGCTGTTGTGGGGGAGGGAGAGGGTGGGGGGGGGCATGACCCTCTGTCGTTGTCTTCTTGTTTTTTAGACAAGTGTTTCAGTCTCTCTGTCTCTCTCTTTCATGGCCTCCTCTTGTTCTGTATCGGTTTTCGGGGTTCCTCCGAGTATCAGAAAACACGCAGGTGGACTCACAGACGCATGACGGTGCTCCTCGGAGGTGCTGCCGACGAGCGACTCTACAGAAGGCTACGTCGGCCCGTGAAAGGATTCTTGCCAAGAGACCTGTGCTATGCGAAAAGGAAATTTTTGAGTCCTGTCTCAAATGTCTGTTCGGCTCGTAGGCGAAACTTATGTGTCTCGATGAGCCGTTTTCGTCGTATCAACGCTTCCATCTGCACCTTCGACTCTTCCTGGCCTCTTGCTACCCGACTGATCTCATCGTTTTCGCCCACTCATCGCTGATTATCCCCTGCGCATGTGCTCGATTACTGGGAATGGTACCCTTTTTCAAATGCTCTGCATGCCTCACCATCACCTCTTGTACCGAGAGGAGCTCCAAACTCCTTTCTTCTAAAACGACGACGTGTGCATCACAGATTGCGGTGTCGTCTTTGTCGCTGCACACATTGTGAGTACTTCGCTCTGCCCATCTGATATCGCTCCGGTGATGGCGCTGTTGCTGGACGAAGATGAGGTCTGTGCAGTGAGAGCAACTGACTCTCCGAAGTCAGCGCCACCGGATGGGCGTATCCTGGACAGCGGAGCTGAGATGCACGAGTCCACGTCTGCTTGTAAAGCAGCATCACCGAGCAGAATCGCAACGACCACGCCGGTGACAGCAGCAGCAACACAACACCGTGGTCGCTCACCTCCTTGTGCCGGTGCAGCAGTCACCCTGCCCCTGAAAGGCGGTAATGGCATGGAAAAGATGGAAGCGCTGCTTTTCGGCAAAATGAAAGTCACTCTTGTTGACGAGGGCAGCGTCGCCGGCCGCAAGCGTTCATCAACTGAGGTGCTTGGAACGTCTGTTTCCAAAACACCAGCGACACAGAAGACATCGTCAGCACATGTCTGCGATGGCCGTGTCGGCGGAAGCAGCACACAGCCGAAGATCGTCTCTGCAGCGCGCTCACTTTCTTCCCTATCGCCAGAGCAGGAGCACCTTTCCACAAGCACGTTGGAAACTGTACTGATGACGCCTCACGAAAAATCGTCACAGGATGTTGTCTTGACCTCGCCGGAGCATCGATGTGGCTCCCTGTTTGCTTCGCCGCCAGCGCGTCCGTCCCAGCCGTCGTCTGCATTGGCTCGAGAGGAGGGGGCTGTAGAGGCCTCACCCCTCTCTGTGTCTGCGCCGCCTACGAAGGTACAGTTGAGGTTGTCTGACTTCTTCTCGAAAATGGCATGCAAGCGGTGAGAGGAGCACGTTTCAGTGACGAGAATGAGCGAGACGCATGCTCACTTCATAGAATCTAGCGACGCGTGAAGCCTGGCGGTCCTCGCGAAGAACTTCCTGCCCACGCTGCGTGCTTGTATCTCCTCAAGTGCCTCTGAAGCGGAAAACTTTGCGTTGCATCGGGGTTTTTTGCATGTGCAGCACCCCGCAGCTTTCGGCTTTGCCCTGTTGTACATGAACCTTCAAGCGTCTACGTATGAGCCCTGCCATAGACACGTGTTTGCCAGGTATCCAGGCTTAAACGCCCTGGATCCCTTTTTTCTTTTTTTTTTCTGTAGGCAGCACCCTTTTCGGGTACCGGCACCCGTGCACACTGGGCGTCAGTCAAAATGGTACGTCACACACGAGATCGAGCATCGAACTCTTTATATTATACAAGTTTGACTCTTTCGAGCGCTGCGTCCCACAGCCAACAGTAGATACACACTACAGTAGGGTGCGAATTCGGTTATCTGAGCACGGTTTCTGTTGCACACCCTGCACTCACCCCAGCTCCGCACCGCACGCCGCCTCAGCGCCGCGCCCACGATGTCGGTCGCCACCGTTGGTCCTCCCGCCCTCCCCTCCCCTCCCTCTGGGGTAGCACTCCCGCTCCTCGCAACAGGAGAGCGTGTGGGGGCCGCCGAGTAGGCTACGCCCGCGTCACGCTGCCACATGGAATCACCGCATGAAGGGCACAGACCTGCCGGCACGGTTGCGTGTCGCTCCGACACAGCGCTGCCCAGGACCTGACCGCCCACCTCCGCAGCGGTGCCTCACTGTGACCTCTCCCTCTGTGATAGGCACTTGAGGATGTCATGGAGGCGAAATCGCTGGGCATTTGGCAGGAAAAAGGGAACTCTCCGGTGATTGGCGCAAGGAGTGGCGGGACACGGGACCCTGAGGCATCACAAACTGTGCTGCGTCTCCTTATTAGGCTCGGTGGATGTATGGAGCGGGGAAGTCTTGTGGCTTCATGATACCGTCATCTGGGCAGTGAGTATCGGTAGAGATGGCGAGCGACCGTCTATGTCGGCTCTCCCTGTCTGTCGTTCTCTTAGACGGATGCACGAGCCCTGTCGCATGTGCGCGCGCCTGCCACTTCCTTCTATGTCTTTCCTCTTCTCTCTTTCTTCTGTCCCTTGCTCACATGTGCTCGTTGACGCGGTGCGGGCGATCTATTGAAAAAAGAGGTGTTGCTCAGCCTCGTCTCTACTCTTGCTCTGGTGCTCATTATTTCTGCGTTTTTTTGTTGTTTTGGTGGGGTGCATGCGTGTGTTGGCGAACTTGTCGAAGCACCTGTGTGCGCAGCAGTCAACTGGCGTTGATGTCTTTGCTGCACGTGTTTACGGAGGGTGACAGGATACATAGGCGCACACTTTTACCGAAACACAAACTAGGGAAGATGTCCTCTGTTGTACACAGGGCAGGTTTGGATGTTACCACTTCCGTGGGCTCTCGCGAGTGGGCAGTCCTCCCCTGTGTGGACGACACGGGTGTCTGGGCACAGAAGCGCTCCAAAAAACTTCTTTTTTTTTTTTGCACGCGTCTATAGATGCGTTACCGGAGAACAAAAAGAGATGAGGGGATGGTAGAGAATATCGGCAATGGATGGCTCCGTTTCCCGGCGGGTTGCCGTCACGTGGCCTTGCAGATCTTGAGTACTCGATTACCCGTGTGTGGTCTGCTTCTCTGTGTGCATTAGCTTTCTGCCTGTTCTTGTTTCCGGGCTTCCTCTCTGCTGGACGCATCATTTTATTATTATTTCGTTTCCAGACTCTTCGCCTGCTGCGCGCTCCATTCCTCCTTCTGAGGACTCTGCCTCCTTCACAGAAGGCAGTTGGGCCATTCAACATGGCATTCGGCTGTGGCCTCTTCACCGCCCGATTTTGGTCTGTGTCTCCAGTGTTGCCTGTAAATTTCCTAGTTGTTTCTGGGTGTTGCGCTGACGTCGCCGCGCACCCCTCTTTCATACTTCTCCATTGTTGCTCTTCTCCCTTTGTCCCACACACGCAGGCTGCATGGTGTAATCTCAACATCACAACAATTTTTGTTGTTTCGCGACGGTCGAGCGTACATGTGCACGTAGCCACACAACACACGCCACACACTGGGTTCCTCGTAGTATTTGTCGCGCTCTGTGGCTGTGGCGGTGGCGGTGGCGAGGCGCTGTCGGTTTTTGTGTGCAGGGTCTTTTCCTCCATTGCTGTAGCTCGCCTTTGTAACGGGTGCTTAGCTGTTTCCATGAGAACGCACGGCTGTGCGCCCCACGACGCTCTTACTCGAGCACTGACGTTGATTCGACAAAGTCCGCGTTGATCAACGGTGGGGCGCAGGATACCTCATTCCCACACGTTGCATGAGCGTCCAACTCACGACTCGATCTAGGTTTCCTTCCTTACCCACTTATTTTCTCCTCATGGGCGCTCTGGGTGCCGAGCTCAGCGCCCCTTGCCCCTCTGTGTCCTTTCCTATGGACACGCTCATGGTCTGATAGACAGCACGCCCCTCCTCTTGTTCTACGACCTCTGACGTGTCTCAGTGGCTCCACCGGCCAGTGTGCCGTTTCTAAAATAAAGTGAGCGCCTCATGATATGATGTTTGCTCTTATCGAGGCTCACTGCTGCGCTTTCTCCTCTCCCTCTGTGAGTTTATTTCATCGTTGGTGTCGAACGCGTGCCTGTCCTACGGCGGCATACAGCATAGAGGCATGCGCGAGTTCATCTCCTCATCACCAGACGCTGGAACGTGCAGCGAATCTGTTTTGGTGGGGATGGTTGTGCCCATCGGCCTTTGAAATCGCCTGAGCCACTCACACGCCTGCGCATTCACGGCAAGACACAGCTCTGTTCACAGTTGCGCTTTTTGTGTTTCCTCTTAATTTATTTTATGACTCTGCATCCGTATGTGCTTTTCGTTGGCATTCCATTGTCTACGCCAATACGTTGTGGGTCTCGCCGATGTTGTGTGGCTGAGTGAGTTTCTGTGCTGACGTGGTGGTGATGGTGGTGGGGAACACTTGTCTGGACCACGGGTACACGTCTGTCTGTGTCCCAGGGAGTCATGTGCTTGTGTTGGTGTCACTTCACAGGGACTGCTGGCGTGTTTCATGTGCAGGTGTCCTCGTCTTCGTCTCGAAACGCAAACAAAACGGAGATGCTGAACGGGAGGATCCTCAAATTGCGAACACAAGAGGAAACCCAATCGTCGGGAGACGTGTCTATGTAAGACTACCAGCTGCCTCGCTATTTGAGCGTAAGTGTGAATACAGGGTAAGTCGTGTCGCTAGATCATGCCTGCTAGTTTCGAAGACAAACTAAACGTACAGGAACAGGTGTGCGTCCTCGAGCAAAACTTTCTCAATCAGTTCAAGGATGTGTTTTTCTCTGAGTCTGTCGAACCAAGCAGAGTGCTGTGACCGATGCCGCGTAGCGATGTCTGACACCGGGCTTCCTCACTCTCCAGGTTCTTACTGCCCCTCCCCTTGCGACGTCGTCATCGGCTACCCGCACACTTTTTCTTTGGACCCCCACGACTCTCGCGGTTGTTTCCTACATACGACGCCGCTTTGTGCCCCGCAGTAGCCACAGCCCTCACAGGGGCGTCCACCCTCCGTGTTATCACTGAAGGGGCACCAGCGCAGCTTCTGATGCGTGCAAACACTCAAATCCATGCATGTACGCCACGCACGCAAGAATGACTGCCTTGCAGCACGTGAACACCACTACAGAGATCACGCCGCTCCTTGCGTGCGGTGAAGACTACGTCAAACATGGGACACAGACGTTATCCATCGCGTCGGTGTGCGCAACCCTGGATGCGCTAGAGCAGCACTGGAGGGCACAGAGGGATAAGCAACATCTTTCTCAATCTGGGCGTGCACAGTGCTTGCAGCATTACCACGCCGTGTACGAGGCCAGTGCGCGATGCGTGCCCCTGCCACTCACTCGCTGGGAGCAGTGGCTTGCTGGATTGACTGCTCAGTGTGTAGAATCGACGGTGGGGTACGGGTCAGATGAACGCTCGAACTCTAGCTCTCTGCAGTTGCAAAGTGTGCAGAAGGACCTTGTTGACTCGTACTGGCGCCTCTATCGGCGGCTCTGCTGGGGCAGCTCGGGCGCTGCCAAGGCTGGGCTTGCAGCTGTGCTGGAAAGCACTGACAGCTCGGCGTCGGCGCTATCATCTGTGCTGGCCACTGGCACTGCTTCCCGTTTGGTGGAGCAGGAGGCAGCACTGGCGAAGCCCCTGCAAGCCTTTGCACGACTGGCCGCTGAATCGGCACACTTGTTTGCTGATTACCCACTGATCGGGAAAGTGGAGCGGCTGTGGCTCAGCGACACCGTCTTGGCTGCTCTCGGCGAGGCTGCCGAGCCTCTTGTAGAGATGCTCATGAGGCGGGCTTTTAAAAGGGACCTTCAAGTGCCTTCTGCTGCGCTGCCTGAGCTCCTGCATGAGTATGAGGAGAGCGAGATTAATGAGCAGAAAGTCAAGGATATTGTCGCCCTCGGGCGGGCGACTCTAGGCTCATCCTGGATGCAGGCAGCATCTGCTGTACACGCGCACAAGACACAGCTCGCCAACATCGCTGAATGCACAGTCACTGACGGAAGGCTCGAAGCCGTGTCTCAGTCTCGAGACGCACGGCTGAAGGAATTGGAGGAGAAGCTGCTTGGTGTTCTGATGAAGGTTCCGAGAGGACAGGGGTTCCTTCCCGCGCTGGGACTTGTTATGCAGCGGTTGATTGAGGAGAATGGTGAGGTGTCCGCATCGACTGGCGTCTGGCGAGGCCTGAATAGTTCACAGACACATTTTTACCTTCATTTGCTACATCAATGGTTTCATACGTACATCAGCTCTCGTCACCGATGGACTGTGACCGATATGTTTGCGGATGCGGACGACGCGGACTTGTGGATGTTTTTACTTGACCGCCATTCTGTTTGTCTCACATGGGCGCTGGTGGCGGAGCAGCCGTCTGTGATGGACTCCGCGGAGTGCACACATACTGAAACGCAGTTGGGCTACTTGAATGGGCTTGCCATCAGCGTGGAGAAACTGCGCGCCATCTTCTACTCCGTTGTGCACTGTGCACAACTGTATCACTTGTCTACGACTGCGTTCACCAAGATGGAAAAGCGCGAGTCTCGACAAAAGACAGCGGTAGCGGCCACACACGTGTGGATGAAGGAAATCGCTGTAGAGACGTTTTGTCGCGCGCTACTGAATGAGTTGCTTGACGCGACAGCTCAATGGGAGGAGTCCGAAAGTGACTACGATGCTCGAGTGCAGCAACGTGCGGTCCTCATAGAGACGGAGCTGAAGCTGATTCTGTATGACACGATGATGATGCTGCAGTGCCCGGAGCGTTCCACGGAGCGACTGGAGAGACTCGTGGAAGCAGCCCTGGCCATGTGCGATGCCTGGACCACATTTGAAGATGATCCCATCGGCCGTACGCGCCAGGAGCACAAAGATTTGGTGCTCCCTATTATCGGAATAGTTGGACGTTGCCTTCAGCGTATCATTGCTAGCTTGCGAGGTGGAGTTGCCGAAGCCTCCACTGCGTCAGAGGCGCAGGCTAGCCTCTATCGGAAGGCTGTGCAGTGGGTGAAGAAGGCCATCGCTGCTACCACTGCCGTCGGTGGTGACTGCAGCACCCTGTGGGATGAGTGGACGACCTTGGTTTCTATTCCGGTTTTTTCGGCGGATCAGCACTCCAGCGAAGAATCATCCTCTCAGTTTTACTCGACTGCATTTTTGGGGTACGCTGTACCGGCCACTACGCGAGGAGGGGCGGGTCGTCAAGCAACGGTGAGTGGTGGTCTCGACGATGTGTGCTGGGAGCGTCGCACTGTTGCGAAAGCTGTTCGTAAGCAGGAAGACAGAGGGAGAAAGGGAGGCAGCAGCGGCGACGACCACGTAGCATCCTGCATCGCCACAGTGGTCTCCGGAGAGGAAGACGTGAAGTCACCACCGCTTAAAAAGACACGTGCCAACTGATGAGGCTTCCTATATTGTGCACAGACCGCAAATATGTGCTTGTCTGTTGCGTCGGTTGAAGTGAGGTTGTGTGTGTTTGTAGACCACGTGCTTCTCTGCGTGCGTAAGAGAGAGAGAAACTGCAACGGCGTGGCTCTCGCATAGCGTCGCTCACGCGGAACATGGAGAGACCGACAGTGAAAATGAAATAAAACGCAGTACAGAAACATTGGCGGGCGACGGGGAGGTCTCGAAAGACACGATGACGTGTTTGCGTGGCCGTATGACATCTCCCTTTCTCGGCAGCACAGATTCCCTTTGTGGAGGATATGGCAGTGTATATCCTATTAGGGGTGCAACTTGATGCTGCACGTGGAGGGTCACCATTTGGTTTCTCTCTTCAGTTGAGTTGTACTGCAGGTCGAGGGGACTCAACTTTCGCCGTCTCCTGTGCACCCCCTCCTCTCTTTACTTTGAGCGATCAACCTTCCGTGTTACTTCTTGTGTGAACCTCCTTCGTGTTTTTTTTTCTTCGGTGGCGGTAATTGACGATACACGCACACGCACACACGGAAACACTCGACGGCGTCTCCGCCTATCGAGGCCGTTCTTTTTCTCTGACTTTTATCACGACACGTCCTCACCGTTTTTCTGGCTCTCATCTTTTTCTTGGTGACCCGCACCAGTTTAGAAATCTGCGAAATCATAGGCGACGGTTCTCTTTCGTTTCTTTTTCTGTGTCTGGTAACTCCACTGGAGGCGTTCTCCTCCTTTTCCTTTTACGCCACTGAGATACGCGTTTTCTGCGTTGCGACGGCCGTGTACGGTTCTCCGGGGGTTAGGCGATCCTTCTCGCTTTCTATACATTCACTCACGCACACGTACACCGCGCATCAACGAAAGGGCGCGTGGCTGAGCTAGTTTTTTTTTTTTTTATTGTACCTTTTAACGAACACACAAGTGCACATACGCGCAACGTTTGCTGACCTTTTCGGAATTGAGGCGGCAATCAGATTACGTGGAAAAGTGTACCGGGGAGAAGTAAAGGCGCAGAAGAAGAATTGGGACGGCCCACCTTATCATCGCTGTTGACAGCAGCAGTAAGTGTCGTTTCCTTCCTCCTCCCTCCCCAACTTGCGTTATCAAGCAAGTAGCATCTCGCCTCCCGTGCAGAGGGTCTCTACACTGCTGACCTCTTGTGTGGTTCTTTAGGTTGCTATTTTTTGCCTTCCGCGCACAGCAGCCATGTTCCAGGAGGTTGCATTTGATGACATGGAGGTATCCGGTGCATCGCGTGATGATACCCATCTCTCGGCAGGGAACGCAGCTAATGCGACAGAAGCTGGGAAGGCATTTGTGCGGTTTCATCGCCCAGGTGAAGAGGGCTTTAGCGTTGTGGCCGGCGCGTGCGACGACAAGGATGCACGCCATGACGCGCATTTCGTGAGTGGAGACGCGTGGATGTCGAAGGACTGCCACTGCATTCAGTGTGAGACGCTTCGGGTGCTCACGCGGTACTCCGAGATGCGCACGAGACCGAACATATTCCCTGTCATTGTCCTTGTCGACCTTGACAACTTCGGATTCAATCAGTTCAAATCAATTCCGCCGTACACCGATGTGGAGCTGCTTGATCGCATGCTGGTGTGGAGCTTTTTCGGCTCTTGCTTCAAACGCTACCATCGCGCGTGGCCGAGTGAGCAGACGGTGTGTCAACCACTACCGAATCGCGACACGACTGTGCACTCTGGTGGTGCAACCAAACGCTCCATTTGGGAGATTTTGGTGGAGAAGCAGCAGGTGTTCTTTACGCCTTGCGGTGGGCAAATGCAAGCAGCTGATAATGTGATGCATCGTGTGTTGCGGGCTCTTCAGGGAATGGACGCAATACTCCTTACCGGGGACGTGAAGCTCATTGACGAAATCTACCGCAGCCGTCGGCTGCTTGGCATGAAGTCGCAGCGGCACAACGAGGCGGAGATGTCTGATAAGTTGACAGTGATTAACGTGAACGACAAGGACAAGCGCTTCGTTCCGGTGTGGAGGTCGCTGTGCGATCGACTTCGCGGTACTTTACATGACGTCGGGACAGCGGACAGCTGCACTGATAGTGATGCGTGACGGCTGTCAGGTGAAAGGGCCCGCATCTTGGCGGCCCTTCTCTGCCTCTCGTGGTTGTGTTTGTATTTTTTTTTTTTGTAAGTTGGTGCGTGCATGTTTTCGGTCCTTCCTCGCCTTACCTCCTTGGGCCCTTGCACGCAAGACCTCTCACGACGACTCTCATGACACACGCACGCACACAAAAGCGTAGATATATCTCGCTACTTTCTGACAGCGCACACACTGGACAGATGCACAAAAGCTCCTCTGATTTCCCTCTCTCGCAC
Organism: Leishmania tarentolae; assembly: GCA_033953505.1. NCBI lineage: Eukaryota > Euglenozoa > Kinetoplastea > Trypanosomatida > Trypanosomatidae > Leishmania > Leishmania tarentolae. The sequence continues at coordinate 624,451 of CP119856.1, read as the reverse complement.
TGGTCCTCTTTCTCTCTCTGCCGTCTTCTTGTTGCGTGCGTCTAGCTCTGCGCATCTCGTCTCCGACTTCTTGCTGTGTTCCTGTATATGCCCCCATCGTTTTTTTGTTGTTGTGGTTGTTTGGGGAGCTTCCTGTCTCGGCTTTCCGTTTCCCCCCCGCGCTTCCTCCCCTTCTCTCCCTTCGTTTTGACGCCCCTGCTACTTCGCCGCACTTCTCTTTCCCCCCCCTCCCCTCCCCTCCCCTCTCTCTCTCTCTCGCAGTGCTTAATTTTTTTTTTTTTTTATTGCTCCCTTGAGTCGTTGCGACTCCAATTTCTTACTGTCTTCGGTTGCCTCCCTCTTCCTTCCTTCCTTCCTCTCTCTCCCCCTCCTCTCTCTCTCGTTGGTCGGTTGGGATTTTTTGTGCGGTGTTGTCGCACATGAGAAATGGTGTACGAGTTTCTCTCCGGGGAATGGAGAATGTCTGTGTGAGGGGGTGGTGTGGCATTGCCCCTGGCCACCCCGGACACCCCTCACACTAAAAGAGGGAACGCAGATGCCTCCTCTGCGCTTCTCTTTTTTTTTTCTTTCTGTGCTCGTCCCATCCACTCGTGTTTGCCCACTGCAGCTCATTTTCCCCGCCAACTGGCCCATTATCTCCACACTTCTCTTCGTGACACCTCGAGTCCTTGCACCGCCCTCTGCCTACTCCTTTGTCAGTCTCAGCTGTCTGACCAGTGCCATCTCCGGATCATCACAATCCACGCTGACGACGTCCTTTCGGAGAGAGAAAGTGCAGACAACGAGCCCTCGCGCTCGTTTTGCCTTCTTGCCTGCATCTCCCTTTTCATGCGCTCGCCAGCGAGCGCACCGCTGCCTTCGGAAAAAAGAAGAAGAAAGAGCTGAAGGCGTTCTTCCTTTGGCTGCTCTACTTCGCTGTTCTCGTGCGCTTTTCTGGGGCGACAGCAGGGCGCCACGATCGGGGGTGTGGGACCATTGATGGCTCTCTTGTTGGTGCCTCTTCTGTGTTCAGTGAAGGCGATCGCTGTGACTCAGCTACACCCGTGGACTCCCGCTTGCTCGAGAAGGATTTGAAATGGGACATATGATTGTTTGTTGTCTCGCGTGGTCTTAGCTGTCTGTGCCTTTAGAGGACGCGTTCCTGTCGTCATACACCTCCGTGAATACTTCCACCAAGTCTGCCAGGGAAGCTGCAAGGGGGCACACGGCTCCGCACTATTCTCTGGACACAGGCAGAGCATCGACACATGGGTATGCTGCGAAATAAACCAGGTGCTTTATGTGTTGAGGATACGGTTCTACGTGTAGCACGCGCTATTCTCAATGCCCTCTCTGCCACCTCTCTTCCCCCCTCCCCTCTGCCGCCTGTCTACCCCCCCCCCCATACACACGCCCACGTTTGCGAAGGGAAGCGTTCCTACTTCATACAGGAGGCGCGAGGGATGCCCGAAAGCCCGAGGATGGGGGGTGGTGGACTAAAAGCAGAGGAAAACGCGTGCTGCTAAGAGACACAGTCAAGATGGAAAGTTGGAGACGCCGCCCCTCTCTTTGTATAGTGGCTGTGCGCGTGTACCCTCCCCCATTTTTTTGTTTGAGTAGGAATAGACCTCATCTTGCACACGCTGAAAGGAGAGGTAGAAGAAAGGAATTGGAATTGGTTACCGCCTCAGCGTCCTCCAGAGCCGCCGTGTTCGCTTCGGCTGGCCATCATCCACCATCCCAGCTTACCCTGGCTCCCTCTAGAGACATACAGATACGCAGAGCAACACATATGCATACGTATAATAAGTGGAGGTGAGGCAGGGTGGTGTGCTCCCTGTGCGAGGGGTGTGGGATCGGTGAGTCCACCATTGGAGAAGCCTCCACCTGAAACGTGCTTGGTGGCGTTCGAGTAACAAGATGAACGCGGGAACGCCAAGGAAAAGAAAAAAAAAAGAGATGAATGAAGGGCTGTACCGAGGCTACACACCTCTAATGCGTTTGCCCGGTTACTCTGGGTGATGAGGTTATGTGAGGGGGTTTTATTTACTGTGGCTTTTCGCCGTGGCGGCGACTGATGGATCGGTAAGGCGGGGCTGTGTTGGTCAATCCCTCACTTCTCGAGGAGCCTGTGTGTGTGTGTGTGTTGTTGTTGTCGTTGTTGTTGTTGTTTTCCCTTTGTGTCGCCCCCCCCCCCAACTGATCCGCTCAGCGTATATAACGCAACTGATGAGGAAATACAGACGTCGTCAGGCTTCCTTTTTTTTTTGAACTTCACCTCAGTGGTTCGAGCCTTCTTGCATTGGCATACGGGCAGGCGCATGCACACAACCACGGATACTAGGGTATGCATCGGTGCATACATCCTGTTGACTGTTTGTTGTGTCCTTCTGTGTTGTTTGTCCGAGCTAGGATGCTGTGCTGTATGGAGGAAGCCCTTCTCGTACTGCAGTGGTACCTCATACGTAGCCTAGTCGCTCTTTTATACCTCGGCATTCTGCGGGCTCGTGATCCTGTGCTCCCCGCGGATGTATATGGCTCACCTGCGCTGGGCCTGGTTCGTGCGGAGAAGCGTTTTACTTCTGTTGCACGGCCGACGGCGATATCGAAGGCCAGCAGGTCGTGAGAAGAGACGTAACATGGGTAGTTGTGCGTGTGTGCCCCATCTCCGTGGAGGATCTTTCCTCCATCCCAAGTGGGGGCCATACACGCGTGATTTGGAGGCAGAGACCCATGGTGTCCTCGTGTGTTTGGGAGGCTGCCCGTTGCGCAAATGTGTCGACGTCTATGGTCTCTTCCCCCTTTTTTGTGTATGTTTTTGTCTGCTTAAACGAAGATGGAGAGAGAGACAGGATGAGGAGGAGGGACGCGTGTGCCCGAGTGGGACACATTTGAAGACGCACATGCCAATTTGTTTTTTTTTGTCTCTCGACGGGCGACTCGTTGTTCAGCCTTCTCCGTTTTTCTCTCCTTTTTTGCTTTGAACCCCCAAAGAGCGACACAGCAATGCAGTGAAAAGAAAAGACTCTTCATGATGAGCTGCTGCTTAAGAGACACACACAAACGCGCTTGTACTACTCGGGGACAAAGGGGGGAGAACAGCGAAGTCAGTTGAGACTCGGGGCAGAAGAACGAATGTGTTCGATGCACGTTCCCATTGCGCCAGGTTTTTCTGACGTGCCAAGCCTGTGCTGACGGTGAGCATGTAGGATCTGTCGCCTTTATTTTACGTGCTTGCAACGTCGCACAGCCGCCCCGCCCCCCGTAGGGCTTTGGTGGATTCCTTTCTCTCGTGAGGGGTCCATTGAGTTTTTGAACGTCAAAAGTAGAAATGACGAAGTGGCATGTATGCATAGTGTGTGTGTGTGTGCTGTACGGGAGGTGCAGGAGGGATGGGGTGAGGTACTCCCTTCCACCATTCTCATGCTTGGTTCCGCGACAAGCTTGACACTCGCGGTCGGCCAGACTTCCGGTAGCGTTCAGTACATCTGATGTTGGACTAGTAGATGAGATTGGTGATTTTCCTACCCATCTAGTCCTTTTTTTTTCTCCTATATCCTTCCTCGTACCTCTCTGCGTGTTCTTCGGCGATTTCTTTGCTGTTGTTTTCCGCACTGCCTGCTTCTGAACTATCTCCTCCTACGCCTCTTGCAATACCGCGCCTGTTACAGGCAACTCAGATGTAGAAAGCAAAACCATAGTGCTGAGGGGAACACATTCGTTTTAGATACGCCTGCTTGTCGAATACAGTTCTCTCGCTTCCGCGGACGACGCGCTTGTCCGTGCACCTCATTTTTTCTGTACCTTACCATGAACAATACTTTCGAGACTCGCATGAGCGCGATGCGAGCTCGGCTGTCCAAGCTATACGACAGAGTTGAACAAGAAGAGGAACAGCAGAAGGAGCGTCGCGCTTGCGAGCATCGCTATTTCGTGGAGACGAGAGCAGGAAACTCTGCAGCGACATTAACAGCAGCAAAATCAATAGATACAAGGTTGGCACCACCATCTTCGGCACCTCTCTCACGACCTAGCACGACCAAGAGTCCGTGGTCGCGCATAGAGGCTATGAGAGAACGGGACGTGAATCAAATGCCCAGTGCACCAAAGAACGATTCTCCTTTTGACCAACAAGTTGGCGCTGGCAGCCCGTCAGCCTCCGTCGCCAAAACCCGGGAGGGGAAACTGGGGTCTGGAGTGAATGCGATGCTGCAGCTGGCACGGCACCATGCTTCTGGTTCCTTGCGTGAATCTGCCGCAAGAAAAGAGACTGTAGTCTCCACAGCTGGTCGGGCAAACCCGTCGGCAGATGACCCTACCATGATCTCCCCTAGATTTGTCGCTCTGAATCCCCCAGAAGGCACCATCGATTCTTCACACGTCCCACTCGTACCGGGTGGTGTTACCGGCTTGCATTTGTATGGGTTTCCTGAGCGGTTTTCAAACCCTCGCCAACTCACGGCGTCTCATACCGCAAATGCGGTGGATGTCGACCGCTGTAATGGAGGAGACAAGCCACAGAGCCTCTCCTCCCAGGAGTCGCAGGTGACAGACGCCCACAGCTCTATCGCTGACACAACGTTTCCCAACGAGCAGACCTCGTTTGATGCGTTTCGCGTCGTGCAGGAGCGGTTACGCCAAAAGATGAAGCAACTCACGGCAGCCTCTCGAAACACCGTCGTGCCATCATCAAGGGGATGCGCTCCTGCCCAGCGTCCCGTTAGTGAAGCAACAACGCCACGAACAGAGCCTCCTAGCACAGGGTTCACTGCGTCCCTTGCAGTGAGTGATGCGGAAGATTCAAGCCCTTCACCCCGGCCACCGCCGGGCACGCGCGCTGAAACGGCTACCCCAACGCGCTCAGCAGAGGAGCATGAGACTTCATCACGCGACAGTATGGCACTCCCACACACACTGTCGAGCCGTCAGCATGGTGTCGACGATGCGTCGATGAATGTGGAAGTGCTTCCGGCGACGGCGGAGCCCGACAACCACAATGTCACTAAGACTCGCTTCGTCAATCATGGGTCTCTCCATGATTCTCTTGTGAGCGACAGCGACGACATGCGGGAAGTGCCGCGCGAATGGCACTGGATGCAGGGCGGCATGCCAGCAAGCGACACAAGCACGGTGAATTCGCCGACTGATCGCTTCTTCGACCCCAGCTCTCGTCATGTACAGCTGCCGCGGACGCCGTTGAGCGGCACGCGCTCCGATTCAACAGCCACCGCGCAGGTGATGAGCTCACGTCAGTGCCGACGGCCGCCAGAGAGAGTGTCTCTGGAGCGTGCACAAAATGGTCGAGGGTGGACTGGGCGAACGACAGCGGGTATTCAGCAGGGTGTTCCCCCAGCCTCGCGACGCTCGGGCTCTCGTCGTGCGCCATCGTCAGCATCAGCGCCCCGCTGGTCTGGAACGCGCGAGGGGAGCGCGTCCACGGCTGCCGGGTCACACAAGTCAGCAGTGAGGACAACTACACGACGAAAGCCGATTTCTCTGAACGTGGAGGCCACCATTCTGTGCCCCGTCACTGGTGCGGAGTTGTTTGCTCTCCTGCGAATGCGCGGACTGATCGACTCAGAAGGTGACACGGAGGAATACCGGCTTCCACCTGTGCGCTGCCACCGCTTGTATGTGACAGCTGAGGAGCACCGCCAGCTGAAGCTGCTTCGACACTCCTTACGCTCTCTCGCTGCGGAGGAGCACCGCAAGGAAATTCCATCCCATCAGCGTGTCACGGTCTCTGCGCGGTCACGAAACGACGAGTTTTCTCCTCCACCGCCGGTGCTACGCTACATGGATGTATGAGCGAGTAGGAAGCTGCGCCTTGCACCTCTTGACCCCCTGGGTGCCCTAGAGAGTGGATTTCATAGACATATTCTTTTAAGCTGTTGTGTCAGAGGGATTCCGATGGTCTCCCTTCTCTGACGCGGCTCGTGGCGTACCGGCAGTGCCGTCGTCTGACATGCGCCGTTTCCCAGTTGTCTCTGGGGATTCATGTTACGCCTACATTTCTGTTTCTGTTGTTTTAGCTGAATAGACCGCATCTGTTTTTCTGGTGCCCAACGTTCCCTCTTCTTTTCAGGAGGGGAGGGACGATTCCAACGACAAAGACATGTGCTCCACCTGCCCGCTGGTGGCTGCAGCGGAAAATCCTGTGATTTTTTTTTGCACTAGGATTCATGTGCGCGTATGCGTAATGAGAGATGGTGCTCTGCGCTTTTGCCGTGGTGTGGGTGGATACAGTAGGGAGAAGCACTGACTTGTGGAGAAGGCGATCCGCGGTGGAAATGGAAGCCCAGCGAGCGCGACGCTGTGCCAACGAAAGGCTGAGCTCAAACGAAGCGAAAAGCTGCGTTCTCCATGCCTTTGTGTGTATGCAGAGTTTTCTTTGCTTTTCATTGCAAGGGCTACCGTCCCCCGACCACTCCTCGATCTCCTTTACGAGTTTGGTTGTGGTTGTCTACAGACACCCACCCACGGCGAAAAATGCTCAGCCTTCGTACTCGCCTGCGCTATCTTCACTTTCACTCATCATCCGTTGGAAAAATTTGAATTATGGCTGGCGCTCTCTGCTCCACTGTTGACTACGGCTCGTCACTGGCACTCTCAGACGCACAGACAAAGCAACTACAGGAGCTGAGGGGTGCTGCCGTTGTGAAGTGCTCTTCAGGCAGAGCAGACATTCTGCTTGATTCTACGCCCTATTGTTTTCTTTCATCTTTTTCAGAACGTTTGCGTGGCCAATCCTCTTCGATGCACGGATGCCGGATCAGGTGCGGAGTAGCTCAGAAAAGCCTCATATCAAAAGTTGAGAAGTTTGTAAAGGGCACGGTCGCTTCGACCTCAACTTCCTCGATTGTTCGCTGGGAGAATGCACTGCCATTGTTACCCCAGTGCGGGACAGCGCAAGGCACAACGGATGCCTCGGCCTTGGACGCGTTCGAGTCTCCAGCTATGCAGGGTACCGGGTGTTGCCAGCATTCGACGAAGTGCCTTTCACGGCGCAGTGGAGGATCGCTGACAGCGAATGATGGGGAGAGAGAACGCCGCAGTCGATCTGACGTCACCGGCGCCGCTGATTGCGAAGAAGTGAGCGGTGTCTCCAATGTTGCCTTGCTGCGAAGTGAAGACGCAGCAGGACCGGAATCCCCGTTGACTCGGGAGCAAGCCATTGTGTGCGACTTGGCGTGCCAAGGAGCATCGCTGTTCATTGGGGGCGACGCGGGGACCGGCAAGTCGCACCTATTACGTGCAATCGCAGAGCGGCTGAGGAGACGGGGATGCCGGATCGCAGTCACAGCCTCCACCGGCATTGCCGCGTTGAACATTGGTGGTAATACATTTCACAGCACCTTTGGTGTACCTCTATCTACGCTAGAAAATGTGATGAGCCTATCGACGGAGACGGTATCGACGGAGGCCACCTTCGACGCCGAGGACGTGTTGGACCACGGGAACGGCGAGGATGGAGTCATGGAGGAGGAAGTGAGTGGGGAGGACTTTGCCGCAGGCGGCTCTGTCAACAAATTCGGACAACCGCGCCGCATGCGATTCACAAATACTGGGGTTCTGGCCAATGTGGACGTTGTGATAATCGACGAAATTTCCATGCTGCACGCAGGCGTGCTCGAGTCCTTCGAGCGGGCAGCCCGTCGCATGAGAGGGCGGGATGCAAGACGGCCGTTCGGGGGCCTGCAGATGATCCTCTCCGGGGACTTTCTGCAACTGACGCCGTTTTCTTCTCTTGATGCCCCTTGTTGCAGACAGCGTCGCTACCGACCATTTAATGACGACAAGTTCCTCATAGACGACGACCGCATCATCTGCGAATACGTCAGTCCCGAGAACGACGCTGGAAAGCCGCAGGAACAGGAGACCAGGACCCCCGCTGAGACGGCAGAGAAGTCCTGTCCTATGGCCGTTGACTCTATGGCGTCTGAGGTGGAGATTGCGCCGGCTGCCAAAAACGGCAAGAGGAGACGACTCCTTGGTGCTGCTGATTGTACCGCCAGGAGGTGTCGTCGCCGAGACCTGTGGTACTATGACAAACCCATGTTCGAGAGTTGGTGCTTCATTCACCATCTTCTCCATGTCCAGCTTCGAGAACCACAGCGCCAGCAGGATGAAACATTTGTGTCTGACTTGAATCGTCTGCGGCAGGGAAGGCTTCCTTATCGATTGTCACGGTCCAGCTTAATAAACGCGCCGGTCGAGGATGCTGTGCGTCTGTTACCGACGAAGGGCGCCGTCAGAAACTACAACGACCGCAAGATGTTGGAGCTGGAGGGAGAGGAGCAGGTTTTTCAAACACAACTCGTGATGGAAAATGCCGTGTGCGCTCCTGCCGTAGATGCCGTTACTGAAGAGAAAACGGAGGAGGCCGACGAGGGCAGCTCATGCGGAGCCACACTGCTTGTGCACTATCGCTTCTGTGGCTCTACTGGAAGCTCAAAAGCCGTTGTCAGACGCCAAGGGCGACTACGGGACGTGGAGACGATTGCCGTCGCACGTAAATTGGAGGAGGTTTGCCGCTTTCCTCCTGGATCTATTCAGGTTTACTGCCTGCCCTCGCCGCTCTCGTACTCCACGTCGTTGTCCGCGGTGTGTGTCCGTTGCAGTGGTGAAACTCACGGCATTGCAGAATATCGAAGACGCACTCTGAAGAACCTACTGGAGATGTGGTCTGGACTCCCTGGCGCTTCAGACGGGAAGGCTACCTCGGGGAACGTCAGGGGAGCTCAGGAGCACGCACAAGCAATCACTCGCCTGCAGTCTTTTGGCACATTGTTTCCCCGAGAGCTGGTGCGTGTGGAGGCTGTAGAGGCACGGCAGCTATTGCGTCGTTTGCAACCGTTCATGCAGGCGGACTTGCGTCATGCTGTCCGAACGGACACTGTGCTCCAGGATAAGCGGCTGAAGGTCGGGTGTCGTGTGATGCTTCTACGGAACTTGACGCTTCGGTATGTGAACGGCTCCCTCGGCGAGGTGGTTGCGTTTCGCTCGTTCTCGGCGTGCAAAGATCTGTTGCCAGGAGAGATGAAGGCGCGTGGAACTCCACCCCACTTTCTTGCTCGTGTTGCCGTACATTCCACAGGGCACGGACAAGGCGGCCCCGCAAGCGCTGCGCAGATTCCTGTAGTGCGGATGGACATAGACGGCAAAGATGTCGCAATTCCTTGGATTACGCTGCCGGTCTCGGTGACGAAGCAAGACTGGTGCTTCACCGTGCATGCTGCCTGCATCCCATTGACCCCGGCGTACGCGTTCACAGTACACAAAGTCCAAGGCATTACCCTGGATCATGCCGTCCTCTTTGACGCCGCGGATATGTTTCCGTGTGATCACCTCGTGTACACAGCGGCGAGTCGCGTGCGCAAGTTCGAACACCTGCGCATATTGAATCTCTGCCCTCGAATGATATCCGTGCACAAGCCTTCGCTACTTTTCACCCAAAACATCTCAAGCGTTGAGGCTGCGGCCAAAATTTGGGCGGATTGGAAGTCGATGCCGCGTTCGAGACCGTTGTTCTATTTCCCTTCTCACATGGATCGAGGATCACCGCGGTAACAGGTGGCGTCTGTCCCCCTGCAGCCGATTCGAACAATGTACGGTGCCCGCTCCTCAGACTGAAACTGTCTGACGATATACGTACATATATATATATATATGTATACAGATATTTGTATACACAGATGATATATCTGCTGCTTTGGGACCCTGCCAATGTTTGTTTATTGGCTGTGTGCTGTCTGGGTCAAGTCCCCTCCACACATAGAGGACACCGGTCCTGTCCCTCCGAGTTGTCTGTGTGGAAAGGGAGGGACGGACACAGGGCGTGCAATCCTACATCACTGTGGCTGTGTCGAACACGGCCTTCATGCCTCTACGACCACTGCTCTACACTCACACTGCTATGAAAACCCGAAAAAAAAAGGAAGATGAAAAGTCGAGGACTTACCTGCTTGCTGCGACACACCGCATCGCATATGTGCGCTACTCTTACGTCTGCACGCGATCTCGATGTTTCATAGGGACGAGGAGCAGCCCTAGGCGTTTCTCGCGTGCGTCACCGCAGACGGCCACCGCTCCGCCTTCTACTGCAGCATGTCATGCCTCCATCTTCTCCCTCCTCGCTCTTTTTTTTTTAAACCATAATTCCTAAACACATTAACGTACACGACTCTCACTTACGTTCCCGAGAGAAACACCTGCTACGTGGCCCACAAGCATCACAACAGAGCAATTCTCTCAGTGTCACTTGACTGTTTCACTCGCGCCGGTCTTCTGTTCCCTTGCTGGAAGGTGCCTCAGTAGAGCCTAGTGCAGTTTAGGAGTCTCTTCTTTTTCAGCCCCCTTCGGTCAAGCTTCCCCGATTCTCTTCTACACGCAAAGCAAAGAAGAAAAAAATCATTGGCAGGAAAGCAGCAGCGGCCTTGCACTCATACACACACGCACAAACAGACACACACACACACACACACACACAGACGCCCGGCGTTTCTCCTTGGTGTCAAGCGTTAAAGAGCAGAGCCAACACCTTGTCTTCTGAGTTTCGGTGGTAGCGTCGCCTGCTTCTCTTTTTCGTTGTATGAGGGATTATCAACCCCGTTACTCTTCCCGTGCCTCTTCTTCCTACTTCTGCCTTACCACCATCCTCCCCCCCTCCAGCAGCCCCGCTTCATCCCGATGTGTGATCTTATCAAGCTTGACGTGGGCTACCAGAACTATGCTTGGGGCAAGGATGCCGCGTCCAGCTTCGTGGCAAAGATGAAGGGCTTGACGAATGACAAGTCAGGCAAGATGTTTGCGGAGCTGTGGGTAGGCACGCACCCCAGCTGCCCGTCGAAGATCGCCGATGGTAACGCGCAGCTGCTCGAAGACTTCTTGAAGGAGCCCGAAAATAAGAAGAAGTACTTCTCCGAAGCACACCAGGCAACGGACTTCCGTGATACAGTACCCTATCTCCTCAAGGTCCTGTCGATCCGCACGGCGCTCTCCATCCAGGCGCACCCGTGCAAGAAGCTGGCTGAGGAGCTGCACGCGGCCAAGCCTGATAAGTACAAGGACCCGAATCACAAGCCGGAGCTCATATGTGCCTTGACCACCTTTGAGGCACTGTGTTGCTTCCGACCCCTGGGTGCCATCATGGCGTACTTGAAGTGCATTCCAGAGCTGGCAGAGCTTGTGGGCGCCGATGCAGTGCTGGGCAAGTACATGGTGGCGCCGGAGACTGAGCTGCCAGCATCCGACAGCGACGCGGAGAAGGCGTTGTTGAAAGCAATGATGACGAACCTGTACGCAGTATCCGAGGACATCGTCACCAAAGCGTTGCGTCTGCACTTGCAGCGTATCGAGGAGAAGGGTGCGCAGTGCGCCGAAGACGAGCTATTCGCTCGTGTTTACAGCCAGTACCCGGATGATGTCGGATGCTGGATGGTGTACTTCCTTAATTATGTTCAGATGTTGCCCGGGGAGGCTCTGTTCCTATCAGACAGCGAGCCGCACGCGTATATCAGCGGCGATGGCGTCGAGATTATGGCATGTAGCGACAACGTTGTGCGTGCTGGACTCACGCCCAAGTGGAAGGATGTATCAACGCTCATAAGCATGCTGAAGTACGACACGACCGGGCTTGCGTCTGCACGCCACGAGAAGAAGAGCAGCGAGGACGCGGCACACTGGCAGGTGCAATACTACCAGCCACCTGCGCAGTTCCCAGACTTTTCTTTGTATCGTCTGCAGTACGAGGAGGCGTCTGGAAACGGGACGACCTCCGTGACGCTGCCCACGATAGGACTGGGCTTCTGCCTGGAGGGGTCTGTCAAGGTGAACGGTACGACGCTGATCGCCGGGGACTGCTTTGCAGTGCCGTATGGCAAGATGACCTGTGAAGCCGACGGATCAAAGGCGCTAGTGTTTGTTGCGTCGACAAACGACTTGAGCGACCGAAAGTCGAGCTCCCGCGAGAATTGACGTCGTGCGCGGTGCGGTGCGTTCCGACCGACCCCTGCGGTAGACAAATGAACAACATTTTTCATGGCCGTGCCCTTTCCGTGGAAGCAGTGGAAGACGGTGAATTGAGAAGTGCCTCGTCGGTGCGCTTTGTGGTGTCCCCTCGTGGTGGACCGTGCAGCATGCGATTGTGTGTGTGTATGTGTGTGGGAGTGCGTGTCTTCTTGGCATTGTATTGGACAGGCAGAGGACCTCCCACTTCCACACACGCGCATGCACCCACAACTAGTGATGGGGTGGCTCATGATGAAGGCAGGCATACCTTCTGTGGCCACGCTTCTCCACTTTCCCCTCCCCCCATCCGTACATGGGATGGATGCAAAGATTGGTAGCCCCTCCCCAACAACAACAGCAAAATGACAAGGACGTTGTATCCATCTTGTTTTTTTTCTGTTTCTTGCGTCTTCCGATCGCCTCTCTTGATGGCCGCCGCCCCCTCCAACCCTTTTTTTTCTTGGAGCGGGGGGAGGGGAGGGTCGTTTTGTTCATTCCTGTTGTGGTTTTCACTGGATACTGTGTGTTTTTTTTGTTGTTGTTGATGTTTCATACAATCATTTTCGCCCTCTTTCCTTCTCGGTGTGCAACGTGACCGCGGGGTGTGAGAGGCGCGTGGGTGTCGTGTCGTGGCTGGATTTCAGTAGAGGCGTTTGTCGCTTCCGTGGGCAAGGGAAGGAGACTCGTGCGTCTGCATCAAGAGAGAACTTGCGGCAAGGGGGAAAGAGATGGAGGTGTTGGTCTCGTTACCGACTGTGAGTGGGTACATGTTCTGTGTCAGGACCACAGGTGTTCACACCGAGGAAAATAGGGATGCGAGTGGCGTATATATACCGCAACGAGTTATGTGCAGGCAGCCTTTCTTATTGGTATACTTGTAATGTGATCCCTGCTCAGCTTCATCTGTGCTTGCTCAACCTCTCTAGTTTTCCTATGTGCTTTCTGCCTTCTCTCCTCTTCGCCATTTCAGGTCATTTGTAACCAGCTCCACCCGTATCAAGTTTTAGCTCGTACATGGGTGGTCGTGTACTCCGGAAAGATGAGCACAGGTGGACGCACGGATACACTATTACGCTGGAAACCAAAACGCAAGAACTACTATTACTTTTTCTTTTCGTACGTTTGTTGTTGCATGTTGCACGCCCCCTGCTCTGCTCTCTCGTTGCAATGGATTTATGCCCTGCACACATTGGCACGTTCTCACCCCCTCGAGCTCTTTTTCTGCGTATATGTCCTGGCATACGCTGTCACGGGCGCTTCCTCTTCTTTTTGTGCGTGTGTGTGTTATCTTTGCCTTTTTCTGCGTTTATTATTCACCCCGCTAGTACGGCACCTTATTCTCACTGAATCAGCGAGCATCTGGTACCCCTTCTGCCCCCCACTACCACCACGGTGCCATCTCCCTTTCCGTCGTTCTGACGCAGAGGTCCGCACAGGGCAGTTTCACGCCTGCTCACAAGATGGGTGCCATCGTCTTTGGGAATATGCGGCGGTGAGAACAAGGTGGGAAAAGAGGAGAAGCAACGCGCCCTCTGCAACCTCGGAGACAGCATACCCCGCACCATGCAGGACGGCAAAAATAAACGAGGAAGAAAAATGCAGCGGACAACAAAAGGTTCAGTGCGGCGTGTCTGCTCACCATCCGCGTGAATGGCATCGGTCTTCTTTCTACCCTCGTTCCCTTGTGGCTCGGACTGGGTTACACTACTTGTTCTCTCCATCACTCAACCTCATCTACCTTCTGCGAAAAAAAAAAAAATAACAACGTGCTACCCACGTACTTCTTCGTGTGTGCTGCATTGGTGTCACATCTCTCTCGCTTGATGGCTTCCTGTGGACCTCTCCTCTACGGCACACCTGCTGGAAGACTACAGGCACATGGAACGTACGTACTTTCGACACTAGTCGGGCAAAATAAATAGTCAGCTTTGCAGCCCCTTTTGCACACGTACACACACGGACTTCTTTCTTTCTTCACCCTCACTGCGGTTTTCTAACACCCTGAAATCGCAGAATCTTCATAGTGGCAGACACCTTAGGTAAAGCAGGAGAGAGACCAACTGAGGTAGTGACTGCGCGTGTTGTTGTCCCGCCCCTATCAGCTACAGGTGTGCGTCCTGCGACGTATGTTTAGCCTTCTTTTCGGTGCTTGTACATTCTTTCTTGTTTCAGGACATTGGCAGGGTCGTATGTATGGCAGCGGTTTTTCGACATCCCTGTGTCACAGAAGCCGAATTCCTTTCTCATCCTTTTCCTTCAGCACCCACCAACTTCTCGAGGGGCCACTTGGCGTGTCACCCCGCAGGCGCTTCCCTTCTGCAGGCGCTTCTTTTACATGGCATCCATCAAACGACAGACCAAAGAAGTGCAGGATCGTCATCAAAGACAGCTACTAGCGCTTCTGAAGCAGCCCGCCAATGACGAATGTATGGACTGCCGCGCGCGTAACCCGACGTGGGCGAGCGTAAATCTTGGCATCTTCATTTGCATCCGCTGCAGTGGCCTCCATCGCCAGCTGGGTGTCCATGTGAGCAAGGTAAAAAGTTGCACGATGGATCTGTGGGAACCGGAGCAGATTGCGTTCATGACAAAGATGGGCAATCAGCGTGCCAAGCGCGTCTTTGAAGCCACTATTCCCGCCGGCTATGTCAAGCCTGGGGAACGGGATACGTCAGCGAACGTAATGAAGTGGATTCGTAGAAAATACGTGGACAGGCAGTACTATCGACCACGTTCTCCGTCAGCGACTGACTCCGACTGCGAAGCAGCTGGTTTTGAGAAAAAGGACGGGAGGTGCGCTGAAGAATCTATAGCTAACGAAAACTTCGAATTTTCACAAGGTGCTGCACCAACAAAGCGTGTCGAGGATGTGGGGCCGCTAGCTTCGAAGTCGCTGGAAAGGACTCCGGCAGCAGCTCATGTTGCCCATCCTGTGCTCAGCATCAACACGTCTTCTCAAGTTGCGCTTAGTGTTTCAAATGTGTCGAAGCAAAAGGAAGCGGTGATTCGTGAGTGGCTACGCACTGCCACACCCTGTGAGGTCATAGAGGAATCCCCGAACACGTCCGCACCCTCGGTGCAGCCGAAATCGGGCAGGAGGACCCCTGTCTCGAGTAGTGTGGTTTCGACTCTGCTCATCGAGTCTTTCCAGATGCCGTCGAGGGCTTCCCCCGTTGCGATCATGGTCGACAAGGGAGCAGAAGGAGAAGGTACACCCGTCCCGGCGCCCACGAACACGCTGGGTTTCGTCGAAACAAGCGGCGTGAAGGAGAGGCGCCTCCATACAGCGAAGAAGACGGTGTCTATTCCTTCATTGGAGGAGATGCGTAAAGATCTCGCAAGCCCAGTAGAGACGCCGGTGGTGGTCCCGGGGGATCTCGACGGAGTTCGAACCGCGACAACGCTTCCGCGTCGAGATTCCGCAGATGACGCTAAGCAGACGGCTCAAGTGGCACCGGTGACGGAAAAAGGACCCGCCAAAGACTTAGCGGCATCACCACCACGACATAGACATCGGCGCAAGCGAGCCTCTACAACGCAGGTGCCGGAGAGCACTCCGGCACCACCGGATCTGTGCTTCCCAGTGTTCTCAACTTTTCCGGACCCTCCTCCGCCAGCCCCCCCTTTAGCGTCCTCACCGACGTTGAGGGCGGAGTTAGTGGAGGTACCCTGCACGTCACCGTGTTCAGTGGACAATGTAGCAAACATTTCTCATCGGCACCCTCAGCAGCGAGGACAAGTCCTAAACGTGCTGCCAGATCCGCCTGGAGAAGCAGCGACGCCACAGATGGGCCCTCTTCCTGTGCACAAGCCCACTCGCGCGCCGTCACGAGGAGCACTCCCGGAGAAGTCGCCGCTACTGACGGAGGCGCCGATGCGGCTCACCACCTCCAGTCTCACCGCATCTTTGGGATCTAATTTGGTGGAGAAGGGCACTAGTTTCGCAAACCCTGCCGTAGATGCGCCCGCCAGGCACTCGACTGAGATGGAGAACTCATGGTGTGCTTTTTGTCGGCCATCACTGGCGGGTGCGGCTGCTCCGCCTTCCGTGTGCGCGTCCTCCATGCCGCCCAAAACAACAACAGAGGTGCACTTGCAGTACGGCGAATGCCAGACACCTGGGCCGAAGCAACCCTTGCTCACGACATATTCTTTTTGCGGCCCCGCACGGACACTCTTGTCGCCGCCAGCGCCGGATAAGTTTGTGCAGCAGCAAGGCCTTCGATCCTATGATCCTTGCCTCTCATCTGAGTTGTATGCACATAAGCCAACTTTTTGGAGGGAGAGAGCAGCAATGTCACACTCATCCCTTACCCCCCTCCGAGGTTCACTGTGGTCGCCCAAAGATGAAGAGGGTAACGCTGAGCACTGTACGGCAGCAACCGAGCTTCATCAGTCCTCCACACACAAAGATGTGAGCTTGAGCAATGTCCTGCACATGCAGCGACAGCTGGAAGAGCAGTTGCGTGTCCTGAAAGAGCGGTTCCGGCAGAAGTCCCAGCCCAACCAGGCTCCATCGATGGAAAGAAAATGAACCGAAACTGCGCCGATATTTTTTACGTGTTTGAGAGAAAATCGGGGAGAGTTGCGGTTGCAATGGGGTGGTGTGAGCGCAGCCGTTTTCTGATCTAGGGCCCTTCTTGTGCCCACGCACGTTTGAGAGGGTGACCTCGATTATTCTTGTGTGATGCACCTCTGTATTCTTGTGGAACCGACCATGTAGAAGGGATACGTGTGTGTGTGTGTGTGTTTGTGTGCTACAGGTGCATCGAAACGGTGACTCTCTCCCGGTTTCTTTTTGCGTGATCTTCTGGCGGCGAAGGTTAGCGTCGTGTTATCCTTTTCGGGCATGTTTATCTTTTTACCTGAGGGGATTCTCCTCTGTCATTGTCCTCTCCGGTGCACAGGCGTTGCGTCCGTGACAATGTGCAACAGGTCTCTGCTGAACAACACACTAATATATATATATATATATACCCACCCACCCACATATATATATATATATATATACATGTATGTATGCGTATACGTATAGAGACGGGGTACACAGCAACGAAAGCCGTGTATGACAAGCGACACCCTCTGAGAGGATGGCTGAGACGTTGCGTTGCGGAGGTGGCCAAATGCCTCCCTCTCGTGTTTCTATGGCGATGCTTTGCTCACCAAACGGAAACCACCCATTAGGGAGGTGCTGTCGGCGGTGTCACACAACGGAAATGAAACCCAGACGCAACACACAAGGCAGAGCACACTGCAGTACCACGCAGCGTCTCGGTGAAGCCTCCCATCGCCGCAGCGCTGCCGAGTTACCCTTTACTTCTCCCCTATTTTTTATGTTTCCATCTGGACTATTCTATTGGCTGATTATTGGGCGTACCTGGCGACATGTACGTTTTGCTTTCCCGCCGTCTCCGCGGCAACCACGGCAGCGCATAGTTCTGTGAAGACAAGTTGCCGTACCTGCTCACCTTCATCCGTTCCGCACCCACATCTCTAGGCCAAGCCATGAAAGGTGGACACAATGGCGAAAAAGAAGTCGCCGATGGCAGCGCCGCGTCGACAGTGAAGCCGCCTCAGCCGCCTCGGCGGGCAGACAACATCGCCCTTCTGTCATCTCCGCTACTCCGACGGCGACGAACGCTCCAATCTGCTCGAGCGTGTCCATCCAACGACAAGCTTTCTGTGACTTCCACACCCTTACTTCAGTCTTCTCCCCCGCGGAATGGCGCATCGCGCCGCAGCCGCTCCCCTGTTTTTTGGGGTGCCGTCAAAGAGGCACTCCTCTTCGCAGGGCCCCTGGGTGAGCCCATTGGCACCGTTCCTGTAGGGACCGTCTTACTTGAAGCGTCTCGATATCGCGATGTGTTTGGCGGCTGGTGGATCAGCACTCGCTGTGACGATGGCACGCTAGGGTGGATCCTCTACTCAGAGCAGACCGAAACGTCAACAGCTGAGGATGACGATGCTGCACATTTTTGGCACCGCGTGTACGACACACGTGCCACACCCGCTGAACCCTCTGACAGCGTCGATGGGTCGTCTGCGTGGGACGCACTTCCGAGTACGGAGATCTGCTGGGAGAAGGTTATGCCGTCTGTTTCCTGTGCGAACTTCTCTCACACTGCAGCCACTCATTTTCTGTTTAGAGACGCGGATCTGTATGCCTATTACTGGGACACCGCTCATTCCAGGAAGAAGACAGCACGTGACTGGAACTTTGAATATCAGCGGGCAGTGGAACTGTGCTATCTAGCGACGGATTTTTTCAGCCACGCTGCATCCACCTCCTTTATTCTTGCTTCAGTACCTCCACAGGCACCACCGCACGCACAGCTGGACAAGCTCATTGAGGAGTTTCAGTGTGAGGTGGAACGCATCATAGTGCAGATCTGGAAGGAGGGGACGATGCCGTCGCCGAGTCGCCAGGTTGAGACGCACCCGAGATTTCCAGATCAAGTGTACTTTGAAAACGGTATTCTGCTGCGGCGCTGCGTAGATACGGCGGATGGCGTCCTCGGTGGAGATGGTATGGCGATGAAGTGTGGGCACGCGATCTATCGAAACCAGGAGATGCTCGCTGTTGCAGCATCGCAGCACATTCTTTATCTGCCGCTCCACGCCTACTGCACCTTCGGTGGCTTTTCCTTTCTGTGCTCTACGATCCCCCCCTATGGAAAGGCAGACCTTGTGGCGGGTGATGACAATATGTTTGCTGCCGACAGAGGCGATGACACATGTTCTCCTTGTACAGCAACACCTTCATTGCCGCGATCGGCGCTTGTCTCTGAGCTTCTAAAGGGTCTAGGTGACACCCTCGGCTTCGAGGGTGGTGACGTGCCTCACGAATGGCGCGTGTACGCAGGGCGTGACCGTCGCCTCTACTTGTCGCAGACCCACCGTCTTCTTCCACCTGTGTTGCCACTGCACCGCACAGACGACGTTGTCCCTGTTTCTTCACCGTCATCGAAGATGTCCGACGAGCTAGTAGACGCCTCCCGCGTCTCGTCCTTGTACGCGAGTGTGCTGCGCTATCGTGTGCGGCCGGAGGTTTTCCTGAGATGGCAGACGCGATGGCCCCCGAACGAGTGTGTGTGCACGACGCAGAAATCGACAACTATGGCCAGTAGTGCAAAAAACTGGAAACCTGTAGCACTTTCGTCCCAGTCTTATGCGGCAGGCATGTGGATCAAGTCAGAGGGCATCACACGTGTGGCTGGCATACTCGGGTTCCAACTTCCCGTGTCCGCACCCTCTCTCCCCGTCGAATTCTGCAACTCGTGCAACAGTGAAATTGATGTCAACGAACTCCGTTTTGTGGTGTGCGCAAATCCGTTGAAGTGTTGCCGTATTTGCATGCACTGCTATACTCGACTGGTGCTGGGGATCGAGAGTCGTGCGTGCGCTCTTGTCGACGCACTGGGGCAGGCGTGCCCCGACGCTGTGCGATGCGAAGGAGGTACCCGAAAAGCGGGCAGTTTTCTGATGATTCCGACGTTGAGTGAGCTCATGCACGCAAACGGACTGAACATGCGATATCTGCCGTACGTTCTGCATCGTCTACCGCAAACAACTCGAGCTGCAGTCGAGCACTGGTGCCACGTGGAGCTGGTCGCGCGAACAGCGAAACATCTTCTGCAGCACGATCTCCGCAGCGCCACTACCTCATTCGAAGCACGGGCAGCTTGTGAGGCTTTGTTAACCGCACTTCTGCAGCCAAGAGGTGCTTCCTCAGAACGATTCTGGCGCACTCGGTTGGGGCCCGCGCTCCAGTCGCGCTTCCTGGGAGTGTGCGATCCCTTTCACCTCTGCGTGCACACACTGCGACTTGTCGCGGAGCGAGTTGCGGCCTTGACCGGGGTGACCTTGTCGGAGATGTGTCTCTCTTCCTTGACATTACTTTCTGCACCACTGAGGCCAAAGACGGAACGGAGGCAAAGTGAGGTCAAGGCAGCCACGCAGAGTGATCAGGCGAGCTGTCGAAGTACCGCCGTCGCAGCCGACTCCTGTGGGGCTTTCATTGAAATCAAAAACATTGCACCGCAAAGTCTCGTGTTTCCGGCACTGTACACGGAGCTACCCCTGCAACATCCGCGTGCCTCAGAGGGTGCAGCTGTCGACGAAGATCCGCGAAGCGTTTCTCTAGTAAAGTACTGTGTGGAGCGCCTTTTGCTGTTTTGGATTGGCTACACCCCGGAAGGTGCAAGTGACGAGCAGCAGCCGTTTTACCTAGACGAGACTGTGCTGCGCATGGCCCTCCACTAAATGGAAGAGAGGGAAGGGAGCAGACAGGGACGAAAAGCTCACAGAGAAGATCGTACACACAGTAGAGCAGCTATGGATGTCGCCGAGCTGTTCTTGTGTATCGGAAGTCGGGAGCAGGCGCAAGCGTGTTCCGCGGCAGTCCCGCACCACTTCTACGGAGGAATACCCCCCCCCCAAAAAAAAAAAAAGCGATGCATACAGACGACTATCACCTCGAATCCACTCTCCCCCCTCAATCTCGGAGTGGGTATACACCGTGCGCCTCCATCGCCCACGTGTGTGTGTGACCTCTTTGGATGCAGGGGGGAGAGGGGAAAACATGCTGGCAGTACTCAGTCCTGTTGGAGTCCCAACTACTGCCTCTTTGTTGCATAACGGAGGAAAAGGCACGGCAGACACTCGCCCGTCTCCCCGCTCCCATCCGATGCGCCAAAAAGGACAATCAAGGTGAATTTTATTTCTCTCTCCCATACAAAACAAAAATGAAGAACACACTGCCACTCTCAACTGAGGCTTGCACACGTTTGCTCGGATGAATGAGGGTAGGTGCTATGGGGCCCCATCCGCACTGAACGTTCGGCTACGTTTTTGGTTGTGTGGCGTTCCCGCCTGCGGATGGCTACATATTCCGCTTTCCTGCACTACTGCTCCCTCCATCTCCATTCGCACCACAAACTCTCAGCTGCTATCGTGATCTACCTACGCGGTATTCTGAAGATAGCAGACAATACTTGTCCCTGTCCCCAAACACGAGAGCTTTCGGGATGGCTTTTACAGATACGGGTACATTGGCAGGTACACAGGGCATCTTCTGCACGCCTATTGGGCAGCCGCAGAGATCGATCGACACGGCATCAGTTGCCCCAGTCAACAGGTTACCAGGCGGGAGGGGTTGCATGAGCCCCGTGGAGGTTCTTTCGGAGGTGAGGGCACTGAACAGCTATCTTCAGCAACTCGCGGGCCAGCTGCACGTGTGGACGAAAACTGCCTCTTCTGCAGCCACATGCACAGTGGGAACCCAAATGTCTACTAGAGAGTGTGGATTAGTCGTGCACGACTCTTCTGCAAAGTCTGCTGAAACGAACGCCGAGCTTTCCAGGGGCAGGACTTCGGAGCGTGACGCTCTTTACCTTCTCGAGACGGTCATGGAGAACACACGGCGCCTTGTCATTCAGTTTCGGAATGAGGTGTCGGGTTTTCTGCGTCGAGAAACCGCTGCCAGCGGCGCCACCTCCGGTGAAGCCTCGTGCGGGAGAAGCTACTCAGAGTTTTCCTCTGATATCGCGAAGCGAAGCGTCGATAGCTGTGCATACCCGCGTGAAGCCGCAAAGCTTGACCTGTCCCTAAGGCGTGTTATGCAAGGCTCTCCTTCACCTCTTGCATCGACGCCATCCCTTGCGCAGGCGGAGGTGAGGGACACGAACAGAACTCCTGCGCAAGCTTCCGCCACGCAACTCTGGGTCTCCGATGGCGTTGCAGAGCATCCAAGGCGACGTGTGTGGCCGGCAGCACAGTTTTGCTACATGACACATGTGCAGTTCAAGCGGGGACGCTTGCGTCGCTTTCTGAGCCCTGTAACCGTGAAGCCAGGCATGTACGTCATCGTGCCTGGGGACCGTGGGTACGACTGTGGACTCGTTGTGCAATGTGCCCTGTGGAATCCTCACAAGCAGGCGTACGACTTGGATACCATTCAGTCACTGGACTGTGACGTACGGCCACCGGGAAGCGGTAACTCTATCATGGAGATCATTCGGGTGGCTACCGACAAGGAGGTGCACCGCTTGCAGCACGAGCACGTCAGAATGGAGCGGCTGGCGCTCGCCACGTGTCGCGAAATTTCAGACCGCCTGCACCTTTCCATGGAGATCCTGGACTGTGAGTATCAGTACGATGGCACGAAGATCAGTTTTTTCTTCGAGTCTTCGGAGATGATTGACTTCCGAGAACTCAACAAGGAGCTGTTTCGTGTCTTCAACGCGCGTATCTGGATGCAGAACACGAGCAGGGCAGTGCGGAATGAAGCACGGCGTACTCTGGAGCCGTCACGGCGCCCAGACTGCTTGTGCGTGGGGGTTCCAAGTAAATTGTCGGTGCACTAAACAGGTGCTCTACTGTGTAGGCATGTGTTCCTTCACCCATGGAGTTCACGCTGTCTCCTTCTCTTTGAACGCGAGAAATTGTACACGTTGGCACCCCTCTGCTCCACTGCCGCCTCGGTACACGGAACACTTATTCAGAGCGCTTTACACCTTTTGTGTGCGTGTGAAGGGGAATGGATGACAACTGAATCTCCAACTCTCCCTACATTTGTTTTTTTTTTTCATGATGTGAGGCATGGTGTCGTGCAGAGTGGGGTTCTGTCTCCCTCTTGTATGGAAGCGAGGGTTGGTGGTGGTGCACGCTGGGTGAAGGGAAGGAGGATCGTTGACGCGACGCTCCGCTCCACATGCGTACACCAGCGCGAACGCGGCGCGTCCTAGGGCACACATCGCGCAACAATGTCACCCACGCATGCCCTTTTGTTTGTTTGTTTGTTTGCTTCTTTACTGCTATGGAGTTCCGTCCTGTGCGCGTTTGCTGTTCATTTGCAGCTGTCGCGTTTCTTATGTTTTTTTTTTTGGGGGCGGGGGAGGCGGGCAGGGAGAGAAGGAAACTGCTGCATTTGCAGAGGACCACACATGTCCGCATGGCTGTGGAAAACCGACGAAGAGAGGCAGCCCATCCCGTTTGAACAAAAGGGGAAGAGATGGACCCCTTTTTTTCGGCGTTTGTTATCCTCACCGGTATTTGTATGTGTCACCGGAACGCAACGTGTGCGGCGACCCTTTTCTCTGCCTTGCCTCCCCCCACTCCCCGAGTAAGCGGTGGTTGCATCCACCAACGCCTGCCATTCTCCGTTCTTATGTGGCCAAATACGTCTTTGTGTGTGTGTGTGTGTGAGGGTTTCTTTCAATTTATGGTTTCACCACTGCTACAGTTTTCCAGACGAAGCACAGAAGACGATGAACAAGTGCGCTCAGCCGCCGTGAGGAAGTAAGCCAAAGGAGACAGATGAGCGCTCATGCAAATGTATGCGGCGTCCTCTGTAGGACTTCTCAGGGGAGCGCCGGTAAGTCTGGTAAGGGACGCTCTCCGTGAGGGTACGCGGCAATATGTTTTCAGTCGCCCCATTATGCTCAGAAATCTCTGTGGGTGTGTTTCCTTCGCTCCGCCAGTCCCAAACCCTTTACCATCGCTTGCGAGTAGCGCTAGCGTCCCACACTACTGTCCTCATACTGGACCCTCAAATGCCACTTTCTTTAGGTCACAACACACCTCCTCCACGCTCGTGAATATGTGGATCTGTGTCTTCACAAGCCTGTGATGTGGACAAAGGGGCAATGCCTCAGCGAGGAGGCGGTGCACTGAGAAGCGACGGCAACCCCCTCAACGCAAGCATCCTTATTTGTACATGAAAGCCGCAACAGTGAGATCCGGCCTATAGAGCACTTGCTGACGTGTCTGTGTGTGTGTGTGTGTGTGTCTAGTGGGAAGGGAAGGGGAGGGAACACACAAGGTAGGAAAAGCACGCTTTTTCATTATTCTGCGGAATTGGTGGAGGCACCAATAGCATTGCACAGGACGGCCTATCATGCTTGCCTGCGCGCATGGACACCCTTCGCCTCGTAGAAGTTAACGAATGTGAGCGTCGACTAGTACTAGCTCACTGACACGACCATCATTACGGAATAGGGTCTGATGGCACATCATTGAAAACAAGGCACTTAGATGCACTCGCTCGTACGAACAGGCGTTGCGTGGGACTATCTATTGCCGGGAAAGGGTCTTGCGCGTGAGCGCCGTAACCCTCTTCATCACCCTTGAGGGCACCACCGCTACCTATGCTCTCGGTCATCATAAATTGGATGTGCACTCGAGGATATATACTGCTGGCTATCAGAGCTTTCGCTCTTTTTACGGATATCCCCTATCCCGATTCACTACCCGGAGATGATCATAGTGTTTACTTTCTGCTACTCAACAATAAGGCTGCGCTCGTTGTGGACTGGAGGCACGATCACAGAATCACGCGTAACACAACCTTCTTGTTTTTTTTTTTTGTGTGTGTGTGTGGGGGGGGTGCCGCATGGTAGTGACGCGGATGGATCATGGGGGATTTCACATTTTTCATCCTGCGCACCTTTCCGTGTACGAGTGCGTCGCATCTGCCGATTCCGCGCCCGGAAAACAGTAATAAAACAACAACTTGGTGAATTTTCCGACCTTCTCAATCAATGAGTGGGGGGGGAGAGAGGGGGGAGAATTGTTTTGAGGGATTTCCCCACATGCGTGTCTCCATTTGTAAGCAACGGATCACATCACAGTTTCGTGTTGGTGTCAAGTGCAGCGAAACATTCCTCTGCTGGCGGCAGCACCAGGGGTGATGTTTTCCTGGTACGTGACGAAGAGGCTGCATGCACCGATGCTCACGACCTGCACAGTCTTGACCGTCGTTGTGAGGTTTTCGTTAATGATCCACTTTACTGCTGTTGCGTCCTGGGCAAGGTGTGAGGCGTTGTTTGCACGAGTTGATCTACCAGTAAGCTGGTGTCTGCCCTGTACTTGTCGCTGCATCCTTTTATTGCACGCGGCGAATTCGAACAGGCAGCTCTACCTTTTCCGTGGATGTGGTGCGAATCACCCGCATACCCGACACGTGAGTACCCGTCTCGACTTTTTTCGGGGGCTCCACGATGTTCCAAAGCAGTCTTGACATTCTTATCCGTTACTGCCGCTCTGATGTCTTCGTGCGAACTCGCGAAACTCCCCTCCGTGAACCCTTACCTTGTGGAGCGTTTTCAAATGCACTGCACACCGCGAAAAGGTGACGAGGAGGGAGTAAACTTGCAGGTGCCAACGAGGATGAGTATGACTTGCGTCTTCGCCGGCGACCTTTATTGTACAGAGGGGGGGAGGGGCAGGTGGACGGAGGCCTCTCTCTCTCTCTCTCCTCACCACGGTGCTGTCGTCTTTCCTGTGGAGATCCGCACCTGCACCGATCGGGCGCCTCTGTTTCTGTTCTCGCTTTGTTCAGCAAGCGGATGGCAATTCAGCGATGGTGGCGAGAGGGCTGAGCGTGTCGGAGAGCTGCGACCACGTTTCAATGATATCCGAAGGACTATTTTGTGGATTGTACGAGGCATCGTCGTCAGCGGTCATTGCTGGAGTGTTTCTCGGCCTTGGCGAGATGTGAAAAGTCCCTCGGCGTTCTTGGGCTGGTTTCTTTTTTCTTGTAGGGCTGTCCTTCGCCGCTTACATAATGATAACGGGGGCTTCTTCTTTTCCTTTTTTTGTTGTTTTCGCACTAGTTGCTCAGGAGCTAGACGGTCGTCAAGTTGTGCGAGTCGACAACGCCAATGAATTTGTGAAGTCGTTCGCCTCGGTGTTCGCCTTGAGTCGTCGGTGAGACCGTACAGCTCCTTGATGCCTATATCGCCTGCCGTTCATTCGCAGTACTCCCTAGATCAATGGACTAGTGTGTGGGAGGTGGTGAGGCAGGTGCATCTAACTGCTTCTTTCCTGTGTTTCTGAAGTGTCCGCACGTCCTCGAAATTCATGTCTTTGTCTCAGTGTCATGATGGGCGAAACAGGCTGTTGCACTGGTGATGAACGTCGGTTTTTCGTTGCCACTGTCGCGTCTCTATCTTTCTCCATATGGGACCCTCTTTTACGTGGCAGCTCTTCACCTCGATCGTTCTCTTGCGGCTGCTGGTGCGGTTGCTAAAGGGCAAGGCCTATACATGAGCATTGCTCTCTCTCTCACCCTACAGCGTCTCTTGTCAGAGTCGATTGAAGCAAAGGAGAAAGGGGAGGTGGAGGAAGAAGGAAAAGGGAGCAGCACCTTTCCCTTTGCCTCTTAAAGTGTTGGCGCGGGTGCGAGATTGCCTGAAAGAGTCGTTCACGATCTGGACTTCTTCGTTTCTGCGATGGACGCCCCCTGACCACACTGGTGCCTGCCTGCCTTCGCTCTCTCCTGTGTGTATATGTGTATATATATGTGTGTGTGTGTGTGTGTTGAGTGCTTCTCACACCTCCTCTGTTGTTATTATCCACTCCTTTTTTTTATATTGAAAACGGTCTCTTCTCTGCCCCTTGCGTACGGGACGGCGTTGTAGATTGCTGCACCAGTTTAACCCCATCGCCAGCTTTCAGCACTCGTATGTGCGCTGCTATGACCCCGCCGTTGCCTTTCCACGGCAGTGAGGCAAGGTGGGCTCGAGGCAATGCGAACGAGTCTTCTGAGAAGAACGTCATCATTCGTGCGGCGGACTCCCTTGCATACCGCCGCAGCGTGCAGCTCTTCTTTGTTAACGAGGATGGTCAGTTTCTGATTGGCTGCCCCGTCGGTGAGTCGAACAAACAATACCGACAAACCGTGCAGGGCGGCAGTGTGGAAGGGGAGACGCCGATGCAGACCGCTGCCAACGAGGCGTGGGAGGAAATCGGACTGGACCTGACCAACGACGCAAGCTTCTTATTAGAGGTGCTTCCACCACCTACCTCTCTCTCATGCAGCGGGGACTCGGCAGGAATACTTGCCTCTCCGGAGGACAATAACGGCGTGCTGAACAAAAATGGTGAGATTGTCTCCGAGTACCGGGCACCGTTTCGATACCGCACAAAGCAGTGGCGCAGCAAGGGTATCCATGGCCAGGAGATGTACCCGTTTCTGTTCTTTCTGCCACGGGATCATATTCACCAACTCGACGTGCAGGCGAGTAAGCGTGGCGTGCGTCAAGAGTTCAAGCAGCTCTACTGGGGACCTCTCTGTGTCCTGGAGGACCAGGCGCCGCCCGTGAAGAAGCAGGTGATGTCTGTCATTTGCCGCGCTGTGGCGGCCGCTGCGCTGCCGACTCTCCAATGTTGGAGATATCCGCTGGACGGCATTGCCGCGTACATGCCCTAGACGTTGGGCATGAATGGCGCTACAAAAGGCATCAAGAAGACGAACATGGAAGACTGACATGGGGGAAACCGTCTTTGTTTTTTTTGGAGGGTTTCCGTGAGGATATGGCGACTGCTTGTTGGTAGCGGCACTGCTCAAGTAAGAGCGTGCTCTCTCTACTAGTACGTGAGTGCGTTGGTTCTACCCTCTCAAAGAATGTCCGGCAGTCTTCCGAAGGGCAGGAATGAAGATAGAAGCCACTCGGCGTTCGGCCAGTGGGCCAAGCTGCACTGCTCCGACCTGGAGCTACGCATCGTACACACACAATACTTCGCTTTTCATCTTCTTTCAGTTTATTCCTGTAATTTAAAGTCTCTACAATCAGCAGTGGCACACACACACACACACGATACAGCAACAGTGCACCATACAGGTCACGCAGTATTCATAGTGGAGGGGCTCCAGCACCTCACCCTGCCCACCCCGGTATACGACTGCTGCGACTCTTTCTTGGATGGGGTAGGTCTGCGACTAAGGTGGCTTCCCGCCCTTTCGCATCTCCCTTACATTGCCTGTGCTCTGCATCTCCGATTTAACGACAGAGATAATCACGCGTGCACGCTTCCATCGCTCTACTTGTGGCAACGCTTCTGTTTTTTTTTTTTTTTGTAGGTTACATTGCAGCTGTAAAGGCTGAAGTACACCTGGTGGTTTCGCGCAGGTCTGTCAGTCGAATACGAACTGCATCCACAACTCTGGCGCGCAGCACGACCTGCTGTTCTGCTCCTCTCAATTTTGCATGTTTTGTTTTCTTTTATTTCTACGTGCCCGCCGCTCTCTGGCATCACTGCTGTCGACGTGAGTCGGTTTTGAATACACAGAGAGACAGATTAATTTCACTCGTGGTAGGTAGCGTAGCAGCACGCTTGCTACGTCTCTCTTTGGTTTCTCTGCAGCTAAGTTTGCTGACTATTACTCTATTCGTCGGATGTGTGTGCGTGTGGCTCCTGTGCGCATTGCGTTCTCTGCTTCCCTTGCTCGTCCTCGTGAAAGCACCTTCGGCTCACTTGCTGCTCTTCTGCTCTCCTGCTCTACCTTTTCTGATCACATAACGTTTTCAGGGCACCACGCGAGTTGAACATGAAGGCACCTTCGTCGTATGCGCCTTCCGAGGTTCCCTCGACGAATGGGGCATCACCTGCGGTGTGCCAAGTCGAACCGTCTACTGCTTACGGGAAGATTTCCTCCCACTCACAGCCCAATAACGGTCATCAGAGCAGAAAATGGAGGACTGCGAAGCCGGTAGCTTCGACAGCGCATCCTACAGCTTCTGCAAACGTTGACGGTGTCTCGCAACGGGAAGAAAGGAATGGCAACAGCAACGTGGCAGCGAAAAATATTGAGGCCGCAAAGGGCGCAAACGAAGAGGCTCAGCTCTCCGAGAGGGAGAACAAAATTGTCATTGTTCGCGGTAAGGACGGCTACGCGTATCGTCGAAGTGTTCAGGTATTTTTCGTGAATGAGTGGGGTCAGTTTCTGCTCTGCCAGCCTGTGGGGAAGAGCAACGCGAACTTCCGCCAAACTGTACAAGGCGGAAGTGAGGGGGACGAGTTGCCGCAGGAGACGGCGAGGCGAGAGGCGTGGGAAGAGATTGGACTTGACCTTGAGAAGGACGCCACATTTTTGTGCGAAGTACACCCTTCCGCGGCTGGTTCGGGGGGACATGACCAAGAGGAAGAGTCCGTAAACGAAAAGAACGAACTCGTTTCCGAGCGGCGCAAGCAGTTTCGTTACATCAGCAAGACGTGGAGGAAACTGGGCGTCAGAGGCCAAGAGCTCTACCCCCTTCTCTACCTGCTGCGGAGCGAAAAACTTCGACACGCGGACACTCGTGGGTGGAAGCGCGGCGTTCGGGCAGAGTTTTGCTCCGTCGAATGGGGGTCGCTGGTAAACTTGGTCGACCGGGCGCCTCCCAGTAAGAAGGCGGTGATGGCCTCCGTGTGCCATGCTGTGGTTGCTGCCGCCAAGCCGTTTCTCGAGTCGCGTGGCGACCCCACCACTGGGCGTACAAACCTGAGCGGCGACTCACAAGTAGCAGCTTAGCGGGTGTCGTTTTTTTTTTTTTATGGGGGAGAGGTACCGAAAAGATGGCATACCATGTGGTGCTTCTCGTTTAGCTGCAGTGTGGCAGGCCCACACCGGGGGATCCTCACCACTTATGGCCCTCTCTGCTGTTTGTACAAAAACTTCCAATGCACAGCGGTGCGATGTCTCTCTCTCTCTCTCTTGTTTTTCCAGTGAAACCTTTGGTTTCAGCATTGCTCTCAGTGCTTGATGGGATGCGTACGTGCTGCCCTAGGTCCTTCTTCTACCTCGATTCTCCTGCGTTGCGCTCTACGTGCACGGTCGCTCCCGTCTGGAACCCCTTCTTACTGCCGCTAGGGGTCCCACTCTCTCCCGGCTCAGGCTTTCCTCTCTGGGGCCGTTTCTGTTGCCCTTTCGAATGGCGAACACGAAAGCTGTGGTGGGTTTTATATATGGGGAGTCGTATACTGAACGCTGTCCAGTGTACTTTCCTTGCCTAGCCGACTGACTTGCGGCGTACTCCCCATGTCCACCCTCTCCTCCGCACTCGTCCATCATCTCCTCCACCCCCTCGTTCTCCAAGGCAGCCGCTCTTACACTTTATCACCATTCGCTCATCGTATATTCGCTATATTTTGCTGTTCGGGCATACACGCGACACCTTTGGCTACATAAATAAAGAAGGACGTATCGAAGCCACGCCAAGGTTTCCGTCGTTGGTGCCGTGGGAGAGGCAGACAGCCGGATCTCACGCAGAGAACGCGGACATCGCCCACACACCAGCAATCGTCACGTGCGCGACTGGACACCGCCTTAGACCGATTCACCTTGGATATACGTTGTTAACAGAGCCACGCCTGCCGTCAAGATGGATGTGCTGCACATGTTCCGGTCTCGGAAGCCACCGAAGAAGGAGGTGTTCGCGAAACTTGCTCTCCTGATTGTGTTTGGCGTCTTTTGCTTCGTTGTGCGGTGCAACGTCGCACATCTTCCGCTTCCCAAAATGAAGCGTGGTGCTTAGGAAGCAAACACGCCGGCCGTGCACAGTGATGCATCCTGGGTCTCGACTATCTCATCAGAAGGGTGCATCAGGTTGGCAAACCTCACTACCCATATAGCTGTACCATATCGGATTCTATGGGGCGGGGGCGAGGGCCCCGGACTGTTTTTCGCGTGGCACCTCTCTACGGCAGCCTGAAGGCGGATCTGGGACTGATTGAGACAGGTCTGCTCAACATCCCACCTATTGTAAAACTACCTTGTCGTGAATTGGCAGCGTACCCAAGCACGACGAGGTGAAGGTTGTCACTGATGTTGCCGAAAGCGACAGTGGATATATTACAGCATCGCTGGCACAGCTTTTACCCACAGCAGCAGTATGGATGGCGTTCTCTAGGACTGGGCAACCGGCACGGCACCGAGGAGATACATTCACCCTGGGGCCGGAAGACGTTTCGGGAGAAGCTGTCAGGCATACGCGGAGGCCGTGGCATCGAAGGATGCGGGCGTGCTTGCGAACCCCTCCCGTGGGGGAGGCTATTGATGTTTGCACGAAGTCCGGCATGAAAGGGGTGCACCCAAACTTACAGACGGATATTGGAGCCGTGAATGCGCGAAAGCCCAGCCTGTGGGGGTGACAACTCCGAGGAAACTACCCCCGAGGCGAAAGCCGACCCAGCCCCAAAGATACAGTCTCCTTCTCATCTGTATGTGTGCCTTCTGCGGCATAGCGTCAACTTCCCTTACTATGCTAGCATTGCAGCACAAGGGCTGCGCGTAACCTACCAGATCCACCCCTTCCCCCACGTTGCCCTTCGAGGTGCTCGCATCCCATGGGAGTTCGAGGTGGGTTTGCGTAGTCTCCTGACACAGGCCAGCGTCACCTCTTCCGTTGCGTTGCCGTGTCTGTCGCAGAGCAACAACTTGAGTATGGGCAAGGCAACCAACAATGAGCAGGTGGAGCATCGCAAATTGGTGCTCGAGCTGGAATTCATCAACTACGAAACTTGGTATGATAGCCACTATCTCACCCCGTCGCAGGTGCTGCAGCGCGCACTGAGTTCACCGGACATGAAGGCACTTACCACTCGTCTGAGTTTTTCCCTTGGGTGGAAGCGGTGGTTTGGTGCCCTACGGCAACTGTTTCGTGTGGCATTACAGAAACAGCGGCGACCAGACTGCTGCCGACGTGGCGTCCCCCTCTCCTACCATTACCGTCGAAGGTAGAAGCACCACGGGTGGTAGTGTACTCGGCTCTATCGACGCAGCAGAGACTACCACAGCAGCGGCCCCGCAACCACACTAAGTCGCTGCGAACATGCTCGGCTGTGCTGCGAAGCAGCTTCTTCTTGGCAGCGTGGCGCCTGAAGAACATCACAGGTGTGAGTGATTCTGAGGGGTTCAGTTGCTTTTAACCGTGATTCCTTACAGAATATTATACTTATAGTTTTGTCTGCTTTACTGCTTCAGTGTCTCTGAATGGAGAGGGTGAGAAGAGAGACAGTTGGGGGAGTTGTTTCGGAGGCGCTTCTCGCGTCGTGAATACGACGCGCAGACACCTGTGTTCCTCTGATACCAAGCTCGGATGGCTTCAGGTGGCTCGACCAGAGGAGATTTTCTTCTTTCCAACTCTTTCTCTCTCTCTCTCTGCCATGCGTTATTTGTAGCGATCCTCTTTCGAGCGCTACTTTCGATTCTCATTTGCTGTTCTTTTATCTGGTTATGAGGTGATCATGCTATTGCTGTACCCTCAGTGCGGGATCATCCGCAAGTGTGCTTGGCTGCATGAGCGTGGCCCGTTCATATGCAGTGGAGTGCTCATGCTTACCTTGGCAAGCGGTCGTCGCCGGAAAAGGAAAAATTCGGTGATGACACAGTGGAAATATAAGGCCAGTCATTCAGAGGAGGGGGAGTGTGCTGTTTTTGTACACTGCTCGCTTCTTCTTGCTGCTCGCTCTTCGAGGCCGAGACACTTGGCGCACGCGATTGAAAGCGCGGGCACCGTTCTCATCGACGTTTGCAAGACGTACTGTGAATGCATATCTCTATGTTGCGGTATCGTTCTCGTTCAGTGCCGCTGACGATAGGCACAGATATGCACCATCCATGTCCTCAGTCCTTCAGTGTCTCTGTATTCCTGTGCTGCGTTTCTCTTCCATTCCATCAACCGCTTTTCTTTGCTCTCAATACCCATGAGTTTTGCACGTTGACTTGTCCCCGGAGGACGTGTAGCAGCGGCATCGGCGGCAAGCGTGAGACAGCGTCTCTCCTTCCTCGTGTCACCGATGGGGAGTGCCCCGGAAAGCATGTCCCTAACTCACGCACATATCGATAGATAGTATCCGCCACGGACACACGCATGTCCGTCTAAAGGAATGCATAGATTACTTTGTTGTTGCTCATTCGTTTCTACATACGCTACGGCTAGATACGTGAGTGGAACATCAACGCCATCACTCACATTGCTCCATACCCCTGTTGAGCACTCCTCCAGCAGGCGATCGTGACGAATCGCTTCCCCCAACCCCACCCTCCTTCGTTGAACTACGTTTTTCTGTTTTTTTTTTTTTTTCGTTGTTGTTGAGGGGTAGCTTACTGGATCCGTCTGCGTCGTGTATTGAAGACACAGGACGTTCGTCCACGAGCATCTCACGCGCGTACGCGCATATACATCTCCGCGTTGCGTAGTGACAGACGCTGCATGTTTCGGGACTCTTTCCCCGTATCGATCCCATACGAATCCTACGTTGCAACGCTGAGGTAGCTCATGGCACAGCATCCAGAGAAGCTCAAGTGGAAGGCCGCACATCCTCACGGACTGTCCGCTTCCCAGTTCGGCATGGCGCTGGGGTTTTGCGGTCGTGTCTCAGACTATGTGCACTACCTTCGCAATATCGTCGGAACGGACCAAGAGTTTAAGGGAAACGCCTGTACGGCGCACGGCATCCACATGGAGCCCAAGGCCCGTGCATTGTATGAGCTTCTGACCGGCTGCCGCGTCCACGATGGGGGCTTTTTTGTGACCAGCGACCGCATCTTGGGTTGCTCACCTGACGGCCAAATATACCACTGCGTTGAGGAGCAGCCAATCGAGCAACAAGGGAGACTCTCTACATGGAGCCCGGAAAGACGCCGCCACAGTTGTAGCGACGGCTTCAGTGTCAACGACGGTGGCACGATAAAAGAGGTGCAGCTCCCGAGCAGCGCATGCTCTGTGTCCGTGCCGTTCAAGACCAAGTGGCGACCTCGTTCGCCACTGTCTTTAATTTACGGACCAATCTCGCACAGCACCAGTGATGGGAGAAGTTCTCTAACAGAGAGTGGTGCGAGCACTCGGAAGACACTCTCGGCGCAGTGGGAGCATCCCTCCCATCACAGGGTGCGGCTGCTGGAGATCAAGTCTCCATTTAGATCGCTCTATAAGTCTACGAAACCAGGCTGCGATGCCTTCGGAATCCCGGCTCACTATATGTGCCAAATACAAGGGCAGCTTGCCATCGCCGACTGTGAGGAGTGCGACTTCTTCGTCTACCTCGATCACCCGCTCTGTCAGGTGGAGGCGTGGCGCGTGCGCCGCTCGCGTGCCTTCTGGGCATGGGCAGAGCCGAACCTGCGCTCTGTGTCGAGTTGGGTGAAAGACGGGCCGCCGGACTGGCTCAATCGATCGTTTGCCTTCACAGACTTCGATTTCCGCACAATTGAGGTATTACCGCTTGTTTTTCCATTTGACATCACGGCGAGGGCGGCGCTTAAAGATCTCCGTTGTTTCGCCTTTTTCACGCGGTTCACAAACCCTTTTGAGTCCCTTGAGCGGCGTCGTGAAGCCCGCGGCAATGACGGCACACAAGTGCAGTCTCAGGACTGGTGCGTTGCTTACTCAGGGTCAAACTGGGCGGACATCACTGAGTACGAGCGCATTGCTGTTGTGGCACAGACGCCTGCGGTGCGCATACTGTTTGCCTCGACCGAAACCGACGGAGATGAAACAGAATCCCTTGAAACCGAGGTGGAGCTACGGTGCCGTTTTTCATCGTGGCGGCGAGCACTGCAGGAGGAAGGCGTGTTTGAGGGAAGCGCGACGGCAGTGTTTTGGAACGAGTGGAGGCGCACTCCCACCGTCGTCCGAGATCCTTTTGTAAAAGTAACGCTCCGTGTTCCACGTGACTGGGATACCGGGCACGTCGGGGCGCGTTGCCGGTTGCCGTCAGTGCGTCTCAGTAAGGCAGATGCCCTGGATGCACGGTACGATACCGCGTTCATCCAGCTCCACCAGCGTCTCTTTTTTGCGTCCTTGTTGGATGACGATGGGGCTGATTTGTGCGTCCGCGAAATGGCCGCGACATCACCGACAACGGTGAAGCCCCTGTTGTATGGCACACCGCCGAGCGTGGGCGTCATCTCCGACTCGCGGCTTCGTTGGCAAGGTGAGTAGTGTCGGGACGCCTCCCAAGTGACTCGGCAGCGATGTGCATTGAGGTACCTATTACGGACTCTTCTACTGCCTACACTGCCTCACAGTCTCACCGAGGAGCATTCTGTTACGGAACAGCTCCTCTTCTGTGGTGTGCCTATCTCTGGGAGATGGTCCCCATCGCAGCAGCACGTTATCGCGGCGGCTCCAGAGTATCTGTGTTACTGCCTGTCACCTCCCCAGTGGCGAGTTCACAGGTATACACAGAAGCGCCAACAACCGCCGGCGCGAAATCTTGAAGGGCTTTCGGCGCTTGCGTAGGATGCTGCTACCGCGACGCAGGATGCCGCACTGCTGCAGCGGGAAACTTCCTGGATGTGTGAGCTAACCAACGACCCAGCCTTTCTGCTGTGGAAACGGCCGTGGCTGCTCAGCGAGATATCGGTGCAGGAACGACTGAATACTATTCAATTCGCATATGACTGCGAAGGGGCCATTCTCGTCCGCAGCTCCCAGACGTCTCTCCTCTACTATGAAACGTTAGGCGACTATAGGCCTGGGTGAAGGAGAGTGGTGCTGCGGACGACGCATGGACACCGACTGGGGTCTACGCGTTTCGTTGGGAAAAGGCAGTGATGCAAGAGCTGCTATATAGAAACGCGAAGGCATTGTCTGAGCCAGCATTCATAGTGTATGCGCTTCAGCTTGTATGGGAGGAAATAGGAGGACTTGCGCGCTTTTCTGCCTTTCTCGAGGTTTGATTTGTGGAGTCCACTGTGGGCTCATCCTCCAAATTCGGCAAAACGATGGAATACCTTAGAACCGCCTCGTGCACTCTTGTGCATGCGCACGAGGATGCCACTAGTGTACGGAGACAAACCAAAGACCTTGTCCGAGAGTGCGGTTGGGAAGCACGTCGTCGCCGTCCAGTGGATGATGAAACAAGGAGGGCACTGGAGCAAGAGCTGAAAAGGGCGGGGGGGGGGTAGTATTGCCGGAGGCAACCGCAGACTTCTCAGGGGGTGGCGGTGTGCCTAACTATGGGAAAGAAATCCTCGGATGTTTAGTTTTCGTTACTGATCACCTTGATTGTACGTGTAGCCAACTCTAAAGATCAGTCGATGGGGCACGCGATTGTCGTGGTAGCTCAACCCTACTGGGAACGGACGGCTGTCAGGTCCGATTTGACGCCGGTACGCGGCGCTTCCTTCCCTGCTTTCTGTGCGCAGAGGTGTCAAGAGAGATCACGGTGCGCTCCTCCGATGTTCAGACTACTCAGTCGCTTCGATGTCTCCTGTTGATGGTCTAGTGGTTATACTGTGCATTCGCATTTTCTCCCCTCTCCTCAGTGTTTCTATTACACACAAGCGCCACCCACCTGTTTCGCTCTCCATGACGGTATCGCCATGCTATGCCTGAGGCAGCTGTGAAGAAAGGTCAACTTGATTGCCCCGAGTGCCTCCGCCGTGTATTTCCTCATTAAACTACTGCATCCAGAAGTTTACCTACTTCATCTTTTTTTGTTTACGCGCCACAGTGTCAGGATTGGTGTGGGTTCACTGCCCTGCACACACCAAGTCACTGGCACTCTCTGTGCCATCTTTGTACCATCTCGTTCACGGAAAAAAAAAGGTCTATCGCATACCAGCTTACGTACGTCTGTAGCTTTCCTTCGTGGTGGCACCGACCTCCGAAACCGCGTTCACTGTGCAGTTTGAGCAAGCATGTACTACTTCTAATCAACGCGCCAAAAAAAAAAAAAAAGGTATGAGCTGCAGCGCAGCCCCGTCGGTGATCACCTGCTTTGGTGTTCTCCATGATGAGCAGGAGAGGGAGTCGGCGATCCAAGCAGACCGTATTCCGCATTTGATTCCTGTCCTGGAAGGCGTTCATCCAGGGCAGGCGTCAGAGGCGGCGGCGAATAGTGGCGTCATGTCCGTCGTAGAACGTCTACGAGAAGAGGGCGGGCCCGACTCTGTCCAGATCCAGACAGTGCGCTGGCGCGAGGAGACAGAGGAATCTATCCGGGCGCAGATGCAGCCGGTGCTCATGCACTACCGACTCCACATTCTCTTTGTGCAGGAGAGGACGCGACGGCGGGTGCTAGAGTGTGAGGAATTAAATGCGCGTGTGCCGCTCGTCACGGACTATTACCAATCTACGCCGCTGAAATGGCGGCTGAAGGGATACATGAGTGACTGGGTGGGCTTTGAGAAGGCTGACGTGGAGAGCTTGCTGGGCACTGCAGCCAGTGCCGTCACAACCGTGTCAGAGGTTCTTCGTGACCAGCAGTTTCGCGAGGCTTTCCAGCGGTTCGAGGGCGTCCTGCAATGCCAGGACAGCGGCACCGGCGTGTCTTCTGCAGTGCACGAAAGTATAGTCAGTGTCCCTGCGCTTAGCTCCTTGGCAGCATACAAGGAGGTAGAGTTTTCCCCGCCACCGCGTTTGCCCACAGCGTAGTCTGGAGAGACTCCAATGAGAGAAAGCACGGCAGACAACCCACTGGTCCCCTCTGTGCCGTAGACTAATCCAGCGTGGCAAACGGAGTCTGGGAGGGGTCCGACGTTTTCTCAACCGAGTCACCGGTAAACCCTACACCGTTTTCCCAAATAGCAGTCAACACGACTCTTGGATCACTGAAGCGTAGACACTCTGGAGGCGGCTGTGCATGACGCATGCACTGCGCATTCAATTTTAGCATACGTCATAGGTGTGCCTCTGCCATAGGTGGGCCTGTAGGTTATGGTTCTCCCTTCATACAGCATGCACTCCTCCCCTAGAGGCACCGGAAACTCGCCAGGGCCACTGAGCAGGTCTCTCTGTCTCCCTGCACGCAGAAGTGCTGATAATCGCTCGTGCTCCCTCCAAAACATCATCACTCATGTAAGCCTTGCCGACGCAAACAACGGACTTTTTTCCCTCCGTACGATGAACCCCCGATAACGGGGGGACACCTCCTTGCGTGGCGTCTCAGGGTCCAGTGCGCCCCCCCCCCCCTCTTTCTCTCGCCCTCCCCCACTCACGCACTGGGGGAGGGGGAAGCCAAGCAGCCCCACGCCACCTCCTGTCTGCCATCCTCCGCCAAATGACGCACCACTTCCGGTTGCGGCACGGCCACGTACCTACGAGTTAGGGGGGGGGACGTCACAGTGAGGCACCGCTGCGGAGGTGGGCGGTCAGATCCTGGGCAGCGCTGTGTCGGAGCGACACGCAACCGTGCCGGAAGGTCTGTGCCCTCCATGCGGTTATTCCGTGTGGCAGCGTGACGTGGGTGTGGCCCACCCGGCGGCGACCGGCATCGTGGGCGCGGCGCTGAGGCGGCCTGCGGTGTGGGGCTGGTGAGTGCAGGGTGTGTGAGACAGAGCCGGTGCGTTGGATGGACGGGCCGCTGCGTTGCTGCAGTGCGCGTGCTTCCTGGTGCCTCACACCGCTTAGCGTGTCTCTATGGTGGGCAGGGAAGAGTGGTGTTGAAGCCGTGCTTTAGGGTAGAGGAAAATATGCATGGAGAACGAATATGGTTACTCCCCTGAGCGCGTCACTTGGAAAGACTGCGTGCAACGGGAGTGTGTTCTGTTTTTTCGTTTTCTTGTTTTTTTCCTGTTCTCCCCGCACCTCGTCCCCACTTGTGAGTGCTTGGGCGTGCGATTGAAGTTCCTGGTCCCTGTCGTGTGTGTGTGTGAGGGGGGGGGGGTATGTAGGTGGGGCAAAGGAAAAACGGGATAGGTGTCTTGCTGTGCTGAGTCTGCCGTGAATTTCAGTGCGCACTGTTCTACGGCCATGGAGGTGCTGTTGTCCACGAAGAAGACGGCATTGTAGGAACGCCACGTTTTTTTTTTTGTGAGTGTTACTTTAGGGGGAGGGGGGCTAATAGAGGGCTGTGCATTTTCTTGCCTTCGATGCCGCGGAAAAGCGGTGTGTCTTTCAGCTCTCATTCGTATCGAGGTTCGACATACCTCCTGTCAAGAGGGGTCCTCACTGACCTTAGGGTTCCTTCTCTTAGTCTTTTTGTGGCTGATGCCCCTGCATATGAGTGGAGAGCGGTTGCGGCGCACCTTAACCCCCCCCCCCCCTTTACGGCCTCGACTCAGTGAGAGTATTTTGGAAGAACAGATGGCTCCGGATTCACGTAGGTATACAACGGCCGCTTAAGCGTGTACCTATACCTCTGTAACGTCGCTATCCACGCCTGCTGGCGCGGCTCCTGTCGAAACAGCACAGTTTCGTACACTGCTTAGCAGTCGGCTTGACTGAGGCAAGTGAGCTGACTTGTTCAAGGGCCGCGGGTATGATGCTCTCTTCTAGGCCCCGTTCCCTTCAACTAGGGATGAGGTGTGGAAAGATGTGTGATGCCTGGTTGTGCGCGTGCACGGTATATATATTTGACATTCACAGGATTGCATGCGGATATGGTGGTGACGGAGGAGGGTCAAGTATACACATACAGAGTGGATGCATTGTGTCTCGACACTCTTCCAAGGCGGAGGCCATCTCCCTTCGCTTTCCCGGTGCCGCTCGGCTTGTTGAATTTTATTGACAAACCCCTTGAGTAGTCGCATCACTTGTAAGCCGGTGCGGAGCTGCATGTTCCACTAGCAGTTGCACCTGTATCTTCCACTGCGCAGGGCGATGGGCCGATAGTGTGATCGGTCCATCATACTTACCCTGTCCCTCCCGTCTTCTGCCTTGAGCGCTCCGTGTGCCGTACTCCGTCTCTCTGCCCCATAAAAGCCCGCGCTGGGGACGCAGTCCCTACCCGAAGCACAGAGCTCCTATGCTTCTCTGTGCTCTTTATTTCTTTCCCCGTTTCCTGCTCTTCGTTGGCGGGGAAGTTGAGGTGTTTCTGTTGTCCCACGTCGGTGGCAGCACTCTCGCATTGTTCTTCCCGGGTGCCCTCTCGTACAGGCTCCCTGTGCATGTTAGTTGCCTGTGCCCCTCTTGATCATTCTTCTGTCTCCCCTTGCTATTCTCTCCCGCACGTGCGCGCGTGCAGTTTCCTGTTATCGTTGGCGTGCTTCTGCAGTATATCTCCCCACATCTACTCCAGTACACGCTCGCTCGCACACACGTAGATACTCAAACGACTACAGGGGAGAAGCAGGGCTTTACATCTGCAACCGTACATATATATATATATATATATATATATACGTACTCCCAAGCACACCGAGAAGACTTTCGACCCGCTACGGGTGAAGTGATTTCTACGGCCTCCGCTCCTTTTCTTTCATTTGCTCCTTCTGACCTCGTTCTCCCTCTTTCACCGGTGTGTTGTGTGGCCGGTGCTGTGGCATTGGTGTTTTCGGTTATTATTATTATTTTTTTCTTTGAGGAGGTATCGGCGTGTTTCGTACTCGCGCGTGTCTAGCGCCTTCTCAACTCTTGTCTCACCTCATTTTTCTCGTATACCCCCCCCCTCCCCTCTTCTCCCTCAGCACCTGTTCGAATTGCGGCTGACGCCCTGCTCTACGTGGTGGAGTAATCCCTATTATTCTGGAAAGGGGCACAAACAGAGCAGCCACCATGAACCAGAACAACACCCCGGCGGGCGGATCGTTGTTCCAGCAAATGTATAGCGCCCAACAGCAACAACAACAACAGCAGCAGATGCCGCCGCAGCAGGCGTACGGAGTCCAGCATTCACTACAACCACCCCCTCCTACTCAGCAGCAGCAGAACAACCCGGCGGACGGCTACGCACAAAATCACTACACGGCCCCCCGAGAAAACGTAAATGCGCCCACGTCAACCTATGCGGGTTATAACTACAATTCCCACCAAATGGCGCCGCCGCAGTACAGCAACGCGGGGCAGCAGCCGCAGCTGGCGCGCATGCCACCGGTTTACCAACCGCCAATGTACCAACCGCCGGTCCTGGACGACGACTACTACAAGGGATTCCACGATGGCGTTGTGCGTCCCTCTGGACCGGTTTGGGGCAGCGCCATCAGCTGGATTGTACCCCTTGCCGTTAACGTGGTCTTCTTTGTTGGCCCTATCTGGTACTTCCGGCGCAAGTACATGCAAGCCATGTCAAGTAAGGCCGGCTCCGCTGCGGCGTCGGGGGGCAAGGGTGGCGCTGGAGGCTCGTCGAACATGATGAGCGGCCTCATGGACATGATGAACCCAATGAAGCCGAAGAACTTTCGCACCGATGTGAAGGGGACTACGTTCAAGGATGTTATTGGCATCCCCGAGGCGAAGGAGGAGCTGAAGCAGTATGTGGACTTCTTGAAGGAGCCCACCAAGTTCACTCGCCTTGGGGCGCGGCTGCCGAAAGGATGCCTGCTGACCGGACAGCCAGGTACCGGCAAAACGCTCCTAGCCCGCGCCGTGGCCGGTGAAGCAAGCACGCCATTTTTCAGCTGCTCTGGCGCGGACTTCATTGAAATCTTTGGCGGCAGTGGCCCAAAGCGTGTGCGTGAGCTCTTTGAGGAGGCGAAGAAGGCGGCTCCATGCGTAGTGTTCATCGACGAGATCGACGCAATCGGCTCGCGCAATCAGGGCGGCCGCTCAATGGGCGGCGGCGGGAGCAGCGAGGAGAACCGCACTATCAACCAGCTTCTTGCTGAGCTGGATGGCTTGACGAGCAAGGAGGCAATCGTGGTAATTGCCGCCACCAACTACCCCGAAGCGATCGACAAAGCTCTTCTGCGCGAGGGTCGCTTTGACCGAAAAGTGACCATTCCCATGCCGGATCACAAAGCGCGCTGTGAGCTCTTTGAGTTTTACCTCAACCGCATCATAACTGGTGATCCGAACTGCAAGCCCAAGGTTCAGGTGTTCAAGACGCGCAACGAGGCCGAGGCGGGAGGCAGCGGAGCCGCACAGCTGTCACCGTCGGCTGCCTCCTCCAGCAGTGGGAAGGCCGATGCACAGACGAAGGTGCTGGTCACAGAGGACCCCAATCCCGAGTCGATCAAGGTGATTCCCGGCGTGAGCAACAAGGAGTACGCTGTGGTGCTGTCCGACCGTACACCTGGCGTGTCACCGGCGCAGATTTCTACGATCGTGAACGAGGGTGCGCTCAATGCGGCCATG
The DNA here is from genome assembly GCA_033953505.1 of Leishmania tarentolae. NCBI lineage: Eukaryota > Euglenozoa > Kinetoplastea > Trypanosomatida > Trypanosomatidae > Leishmania > Leishmania tarentolae. The sequence continues at coordinate 582,740 of CP119856.1, read as the reverse complement.
AATGGCAAGGAAGTTGTGCCGCTGGAGGTGCTTCAGGACAGCATTGACGACGTCCTCATCGGCAAGAAGCACCGTCAGCGCATGAGTGACGCGTCGCTGCACCGCACCGCCTACCACGAGGTTGGCCACTGCATCATGGCGTGGACGAACCCGCTTCAGAAGGATGTGATCAAGCTGTCCATCATTCCCCGTGGCCGTGCCGGCGGCTACACGCAGCAGGTGCAGGACGAGGCAATGGAGCCGCAGACGGACGAGTTTCTCTTTTCACAGCTGTGCGTGCTGATGGGCGGCCGCGCCGCGGAGCGAATCTTTGAGAAGGACATATCTATTGGTGCTATGGACGACTTGCAGCGTGCTACGCGCTTGGCAATGGAGAAGCTGCTCAAGTACGGCATGTCGAAGACCATTGGCCAACTGGCTTTCAAACCAAACGACAAGAATGACGGCCGTGCGTGGATGACGTGGTCGGAGAATCTGCACGCCAAGGTTGAAGCCGAGGCCCGCGCACTTGTCGAATCTGCCTATGTGCATACCGAGAAGACCCTGCTAGCCCACAAGGATCAACACCAGAAGCTGGCGGAGCTTCTACTTGGAAAAAAGGAACTGGACAAGACAGACATTGCTAGCATCCTTGGCGCTCGTCCAGTGCTGAAGGGCTAAAGTCGACTCTACCCAATCTAGGCGTGTACGGTTGTGCCGATATCAAAGGGCGAAGAATGCGCACACGCTTCTTTCTCACAGATAGCCAAAAGCTACTGTTCATGAGTACCACGTTGCGTTGTCTCTCCAGAACCCACTGCCCTGGCGATGACGGGGTTAGTACAGACGTACGAGCGGGCTGGTTCTCTGTCCCGTGCACTGCATGCTGTTCACTGCTTCTATGCATGTTTTGGAGCTCTTCTGGCCTACTTGTCTCTGATGAAGGCGTTGCTGTGTTCTTTGTCGCGATAACCACGTTGGACTTTGACCTCCTTCGCCGTTCTTCCCATGGTGCTCGCGTGTGTGAGGCGAGGTCTGTCCTTCAGGGTTTCTCACGTCTGCTCGGTTGTGTTTGAGAACCTCCTAGTGAATGTAAGACCGCCCTTCTCTATTAGGTGGCAGCGACTGTGCGCACTGCTCGGATGACTCCTTCTGTGCTTTTTTTTTGAGCTTTGCCACTCACAGTAGGAAGAATGATGCTGTTTTGTGTACATGGAGAGGGAGCGTACAGCGCCTGATAGTGTCTCTACTCGGTGTAGGTGTATGTGGGCGTGGGTATTGTGCCGGTGCCTCGGGTTACGTTTCTTGCTTGGACGAGGTGGTGTCGTGTTGCACATTATGCTTTTCTTTTTCTCTTGTTTCGATCTAAGTGGTTGTCCTTCGATGGCAAAGAGGAGGAGTGGGGCCGCTGATTTTCACCGGTGCGCTTCATTTGTTTTTTTTTGTTTGTTTGTTTTTAATCATTACTTGACATGATACGTGTCACAGAAGCGAACAGGAGCAAGAAACAGCATATGGTAAGCCCCCCTCTTACAGGTCTTGCGCGAGGGCCGTGGGGGTTGGCCAAAGACGATACGCTCAGTATGGGACTTCAAGATGCCCGCGTCAGTATCTCTTTCGGGCTTCTGACAAGGTACCGCAAAAAGGCAGTGTGGCTTGAGCACGTACCTGTGCTGGTACGTAGGCGTACGAGGGCGTGGGTGTGTGTGTCTGTGTGTGTGTGTGTGTGATGAGTAGCCATGAGCCTCGATTGACTCGTCTCGTTACGGGAGTCTTGGTGTGTTGCGCGACTGTAGAAGGTGTGACCATGCACTTGAGAAGAATGTGAAGTCGAATCACCCGCTCTACGCATTCCTTTCACATCTGGCGCTTGCTTTCTGTTCTCCGGCGCTACGCCACATCGCATAGCACCCAAGTGTGTGCGCTGCAAAGCAGCATACACGCACACATGTAAAACGTGTGCGGCTCTCATCCTTCATGACCACTTTGTATCACTACTGGTATCTCAGGACTAGGCAGGCGTCACTGCCACAGACGAGCACGCCTTAGGGGCTTCTTTGCCGGGTGGCTATACCGGTGATACCCTTCACCTATCTTCAGGCGCACAGAAAAAAGAGAGAAGAAAAACTTCCACATCGAAGGACTCTCCCTTGACCTTGCGGTTTTCCCACCTGTCGAGCAAGACTATCCGGCATTTTAGGGGGTGGGAAAGGAACAGGCGGGGGGGGTCAGGAAGCTGCAGCGGATCTCCCGCTCATTCTTCGACTGACTCGAAAAGAGGACAGGGAGACACGATAGGATATCTCCCTATGACGATGGACGCCTCCACATCCCCTTTTGTGGATGGTGTGGTGACACTACCAGCCGCTGAGCTACGTGAATCACTGGAGAACATAATCAACGCAATTGACGCTTCTGCGTACTCGTGCTCAGAGGAGTGCAAAGCACTCGAGGTGCAACGCCAGCGTGTTCTGACGCTTCTATCGAAGATGGATGCAAGGGAAACTCCCTGCGATTCACCCGATACCACAGAGCAACGACGGTGTCCTCTTCTATCCCCATCTTTGTTGGAGGCAGACAAGAGAGCTGCGGGGCCTCTGCAACTCTTCTCTAGCAACAGCGAGGCTGGTGACGCTCGCACGCGAGATGAGGCAGCAGAAGACAACGTGCAGGCGACGCTGGAAGAGACAGGCGATGAGCGCACCACATATGTGACGCACTCTGCACATCGTTGCCTCCTGGCCAACCTCTTTTGTAAGCCGAGACGACGGGAGACAACAACACCTCTGAACTCACCCGTGCCTTGCCTCCTATACTTGCCCTCCAAGCGAAGTCTGGGCGAGCATGGCTGGAACGGCGAAGATGAGGATGACTCTATTCAGCACATCGAAGCCACCGTGCAACCGCAGGTGGAACAGCTGTGCTGCTCGCCTGAGGCGCGTCTTGCCTTTCCGGAGGAGAGGAGGAGGAGGAGGATCCAGGATCGGCATGACTTACCTTTAAGCTTTCCGCGGAGGTCCTGCTCACTGTTAAAGCAGGTGAGTGCTGAATGCAGTTTCCACCGGCATATCGAGTCGACGGCGCCGCGCAGCTTCTGGATCAACGTGTGGCCCTGCTATGGCAGCTCTGCGGCATCGCGCACTCATCATCCGGCGCGCGTCCTTGTTCGAGGGCGATACCGTTACTTCGAAGACGTGCTGGAGAAGGCAGCGAAGCGAACGAACTGCAAGCCCGCCCCCCACGGCTTCTACACCCCTGACGGATGCCCGATTCGTCACCTTCACGACTTGGTTGCGGAGCACCACTACCTCCTCTTTCCCTTCGGCGGCTTCTACCGTAAGCAATCTGTGCCGACTGCACTTCTGTGGGTCTTGTACACCGATGCACGCCACATTGTGCAGTGCTCGCAGCGCGACGGATAAAAGGGAGAGACAGAGGCAACCGTAGGGAAAAAGCGACGAATTCTGAAAGAGTGACGATGATCCACGACTTTTGGGTATGTATCGGTGTGGTGGTGTGGGTAAGCTGCACTTGTAAAAGCATCTCTTCTCATCACGACTTGTACAATTGTTTCACCTTACTTGTTTATGTGGTTCATTCGTCATACGACCTCTCCTTTTTTTTTTTCCACCGGCTGATCATCATCTTCGATGCGCTTTGCCATCCTTTTCTGTGTCATGGTGCATGTGCTAGAAAACGCACTTAGGCCAACCGGAGCGCGCGCTAACAGTGGAGCGCAGTAAGACCAACCAATAGGATGGCTCTGCAGGTAAGGTGAGACCAGTTCTGTTTCCCCGATGAGGCACTAGTCCGCCCTTATTTTCTTCCCTCTGAACAGCCACGTCATACGACGGGATGGACTGCAGGGGATATCGCATGTCATGCTGCACACGTGTTTACCACACCTCCGTGGTGGGGCTTGGTGCCACCTCTGTTCAACCTGTCCTTTTCTGGAGAATTACCTGTACTTTCGGAGACCATGTTTTCCCTCTGCCCACTCTGTGGCTCTCGTGTATGTTCCCCACACAAGTCTTCACCCCTGCCCAGGCACACACACACATACATACAGACAGACAGACAGACAGACAGACAGACGTTCACCTGCTTATGCTTTTCCTTCGGAAGGGGAGAGCTGCATCACCGTGCCGATTTGACTTCCATCACACTTTCTGCAAAGCAGCATGAGTGAGGGCGGAAAGCGCCGCAAGGTGTACGGCTTTAAGGCCGAGCGACAGGCCTTTTTTTCCAAAAATGTCCGCCAGGCCTTCCTCGAGGAGGGGCGGAAAAGAAAGGATGAGGAGAGTGCGCGCATGGAGGCTTACCGAAAACTATGCAAGGAGGAGGGGATAGTCTCGAAGCGACTCGAGGACTACGATCGCACTCGAAAGGCGGCCAAAGAAAACCTGAGCAACACGCTTGAGCAGATCGACTATGATCAGAGCCTCACCAACACTGAAAAGAAGAAACGCAAGTATAACATGAAGCGCAAGTTCGCGGCGACAACCGTCAACGACCTCATTGACAAGCAGCAGAAGCACTACAGCGCCGTCTCGGGGATGGAGGAAGTGCAGCGCAGACATCAACAGGAGCGGGAGGAGAAGCAGAAGGCTTACCAGGAGCGTGAGCGAGAGAAGAAGTCGCGCGTGCAAGCACGGAAATCACGCAACGCCCTCTTTGCCAAGCGCACCAAGAAAGGGCAGCCAGTTATGGCGAGTCGAATGGAGTCCCTTCTCCAGAAGATTAGCAGGCAGTGACGGCCAACCGTTCATCATCGTGGCGGCTACGAGCGTTGCAAGAGGAAGCACGTGAGGTGTCTGCACACACACACGCACATGGCTGTCACAAGCGTCACCGTGGAGTTTGAGCCTTCAGAGCCCCCCAGACAGCGTTTTCCCCTCCTCCTCCTCCTCCTCCTCCTCGATGTCATGACGCTCTCCTGTTCTATTCTGTTCAACGTTTAATGCGCGTTATCTTTTTTGTGCGTGTATTTCTGATTCGGATAATCACATCTTGGTTGTGCACAACACCAAGGTCGTCGTTGTTCGCCCCGCTCTTCTCCTTTCTCCACACCTCTTTCTCGTGGCCGTGTTTAGCATGTACAAGGCCCCCTCCTTTGGCGGGGTCCGGTACCCGTCCTGAGGCTCCTCCAACAACGCGATTTCAATCGTCGCAACAGCACCCTAAAAAGGAGAGCAACCGCATGAGAAGGTCTTCCGTGTGCGACAGCAACACTATCTCGGATGAGAAACAATAATTTTTTTTTTTTTGTTAGTGCTCACTTGCATGAGCCTTCTGCCTCGGTTCCTGTATGCCGCTGGACCTCTGTGTCCCTAATAGCCAAATGCGGCCAGTTGACTGTGGTGCATCGCACACACCACTACAGTCGCTGCTTGTGGCAAAGCCAAGCACTCCACGCCACCTCCTGTCTGTCATCCTCCGCCAAATGACGCACCACTTCCGGTTGCGGCACGGCCACGTACCTACGAGTTAGGGAGGGGGACGTCACAGTGAGGCACCGCTGCGGAGGTGGGCGGTCAGATCCTGGGCAGCGCTGTGTCGGAGCGACACGCAACCGTGCCGGCAGGTCTGTGCCCTCCATGCGGTTATTCCGTGTGGCAGCGTGACGCGGGTGTGGCCCACCCGGCGGCGACCGGCATCGTGGGCGCGGCGCTGAGGCGGCCTGCGGTGTGGGGCTGGTGAGTGCAGGGTGTGTGAGACAGAGCCAGTGCGTTGGATGGACGGGCCGCTGCGTTGCTGCAGTGCGCGTGCTTCCCGGTGCCTCGCACGAGGGGACTAGGATGAGTGAAAAGCTGTGACATTGTTCATGCCCTGTAGGTTTTTGGGGCTAGAAAATTGGCCCTGTTGCAAACCAGAAAAAGCAAGTGCACGTCTAGGTGAACGAGCAACTCGGGAGTGTTTTGTCTCATTTTTTCGTGATGGACCGCATGTCCTCCCTGGATACCCCGATAAGCGAGGGGTCATAGGCCCCCACTGCGTAATTGGAAGCCAGTAACACTTGGCTCGTAAGCAGTAAGGGGTGTGGCTGGAGGTACGGGTCTGGTCTCGTCAGTCTCACTGCCGATGCCTGGATTGGTAACCGGCACATTTTGTGGTAACATGTTTGCCAATTCTCTCTCTTTGCCCCTCTCTCACGGGCACGGAAGCAAACAATGGGTGTGCGTGCACGATTCGCTCTCTCTTTCTGCCTCTTCCTTAGTGCTGTTCGGCTATTACAGTGCCGCATAGAAATGGTCTACCAGCGTTACTTGTATCTCCAGTAAGGTCAGCCGACACACTTGGGTCATCAGACTGAACGCAAGGAAGGGCACAGCTGCTAGCCTGTTTGGCTGTAGTTTCTTCTGGGTTTCTGTTACGACGTTGAATTATTATTATTTTTTTCAGAGGGGGGAGGAAGGAGATGGGATTTGGATATGATAGCGGTGTCGCGGAAACGCGCTCATTTGAGTCGTGCGCGGACTACTTCAACACGTATACGTCCTTGATGGGGTACCTGTGGGGATCGCTCCTTCTCCTCGTGGCCATCATTTTTCCCTTGGGTGTAATGGGGTGTCGCTCTCGCTCCCTGTTTCATCGCCGCAGACTGCGATCGCCTGCCCCGTTTAGTTGACATCGCCGTTTCCCTCTGGTGGACCGTTATGGTTTTGTGGAAGGGACTACAAACGTGCAACTGTGCCATCTTCTGGTGCTTTATGTGCGTCAGAGGACGACACTCTTGTGAGAGCTTCACCAGCGTGCGTTAAGAGGAGCCAAACTCCCCAGCTCGGCCTATGCTCGGTCCTGTTTTTGCTAGTTGAATTCCTTTTCTGTGCACTGATGATGACGTCCGTGTGCGTGCTCTTCACCTCTCCGATACACGGCGACTTGAGACTTTCCAACTCAGCCATTTGGCTTTTCAACGCGCCGCCTTCCCCCTTCCTCCCCGAGGCGAAGCCTTTTACGTACGGTCCATTAAGTTAGGCTTCCGGTTGTGAGGCCTCACTTGCAACTCCACTCTTTCTTTATCTCCAATTTTTTTTTTTGGAGGGGAGGAGGAGGAGGGGGGGACGTGGGCGCACACGGAACGCCTTGAAAGCTAGTGCTTTGCATCAGCATTGCTTCTCCTTCTCTTCGATGGAGTGCAAAATGTGTCTGCACGAGGATTAGTTTGCATATGCGCATATGTAGGCGGGAACATGGAATTATAGATTCACCGCGAGGCGCACGAACACCAGGAACAGGAGCGGGCACCCGCATGCGCTTGGTCAAACATGTATATCATGGAGAGGCTTGGGTGTGACTTGATTTCTAGTGATGATGCGCGTATCTCCAGCCTTGTGTGGCGACCCAAGATGGGAAAGCGGTAGTGAGTGAAGGAGTGGGACAGAGGATGCAGATGTAATGCATTGAGTCGATTGATGAGAACTTCCTACTTCCCTATCTGCTGACGGGTGCTCGGTGCGCGTTGGCGTACTGTGCTCTGGCATCGTGCCACTTCACGACCATGAAGAAAAAAAAAAGAGAGAGAAGGGGCAAACAGACTGTACAGGCCCATCATCGTCACCTCTTCCTTGTCAATAAAAAAGTTGAGACAGCTGCACAGTTTGACCCAGACAAGGGTTCCAGTCCCATGCTATGGTACCGGCTTGAAGGAATCCCGCTGATATCACCTGCTCCTTCCTGTAAATGTTTTTGTGCGTGTCTCTTCACAGTGCTCGAGCCGTTGCACAGTATCCCTCGGGGTAGGTACACACACCCGCTCTCTCACTGTGGATGCTATGCATCTCCTTGATCTTACTATCTGCCTCTTCGCGTTTTCGAACTTTCTTCCTCTTTGAACTCTTCCCCTCTACTCTGCGGTGGAATTTCTACCTTCTCTCTTTTGTTCTTCTCGTGTGTGTGTGTGTGCGTGCGCGCGTGTGTGTGTTGTTGTTGTTGTTGTTGCTCCCTCGTACCCAGCAAGTGCAGGGCGACCACCACCGAGGTGCGATGCTGTAAGGATCGCCCCAACTTGGTTTGGCATCGAGAACAATTCATTTTTGTTTGAGGTTGGAGGGAAAGGGCGGAGCACACCCTTGGGAAGACTACGCTGGTCCCTCTCTGAGCGCATTCTTTGCTCGCGTGACAGCTCTTTCCGTTTATTTTTTGTCGTAATTGCATTAGATCGGTAGTGCCCCTAAGAGAGCATCACGCGAGGCATCCCCGCTTTTACTTCTGGGAGCCTGTGACCCTATTGATCACACGCGGAAGAGGTCTTCTCGGGGACGAGCGCTTCCTAGTCGTCCATTCTCGTGCATACATCAGAAGTGTGTCCGCCATCAACCTCTCGTTTCCCTTCGTTATTCTAACCCGACACCTGCATAAGTTTTCTCTGTGTTTTCTGGTGTAAACGGTGGTGACGTGTCCCATGCGTACGTCGGCAGTGGTGCCGTGCCTGCTTGGTGGGCAGCTCTGTCCTTCCCGCCATACGTCCGCCGTGCTCACTCCACGCCGGTTTTTTCGAAACACGGGAGCTTCCCTCAAAAAAGAATGGATAACGTCATCATCCACACCACCCCAACCCGGGTCAAACACTGCGGCGCCGCCGTCGTCATCGAAGTCTCCCGCCGACCTCAGTACCTGTGAACGGACTCGGAACTCTGCCCCAGAGGCGAAGGCCAGCGGCAAACGCGGCTCCTCTTTTGCATCCTTCGAGACACAACATGGAGGTGGTGTGACGGCAATCGGAATGGATCGTACCACGGGGGTGTATACACACACGATCCTGACCGAGGCGGACAAACTACCAACTGGCGTGGCAACCTCCGCCTCCACGTCCTCCGTAAGCGCTGGAGCCACCTTAAATGTTGAGCGGAAAAAATACGCCACCGTACCACTACGTAGTAACGGTGCCCGTGCCGAGCCAGGCAGTGGGAACGGCGATGCGTCGTCGCCATTTTTCCCATCAAGTACAAAACAGGAGATAACACCACAGCCGGAAGTACCAAAAAGTATGAAAACCGCTGCACGACCGCAAGACGGCCCGATGGTGCCCGATTATGGTCCACTGCGTGCGACCGGTCTGTGGTCCGTAGAGGAAGTTCTGGACGAGTCGAAGAAGACGGTGGACTTTCGCCGCATCGACGATGTGGAGAGCGAGATCATGGAAGACCTCAAGAATGTGGAGGAGGCCCTCGTCCCATATGAGGAAGAGGAGGCGTGGAAGCACAAGCTGATGTTTGAGTACAAGTTCAAGAAAACGCCAAAGCACCTCACATGGAAGGAGATGGGCGAAGAGATAGAGTGCATGGACTGCGTGATCGAGCTGGACGAGCACCGACCCGAGGAGCTGTTCACCATTTTCTTCTACTTCACAGATAAGAAGACTGGCACGCGCGATTTGGTGTGGTCAGCGCGGAATGACGTCTCGTATTCGGAGGGTTTCACGGATCTCCTGGCCGCCGTTGGGGCTTGTCTCGGTCGGTCGGATGTGCATCGCACCATCCGCTTCGATGACGGCGTCAGTTGCACGCGCGACCTCACTTTCCGCAAGCGATCTCGCTATACATCTGACGTGTATGTGGCATTTCGGCCACCAGAGAAGTACGACAAGTTTCAGCGGAAGGAGGAAAAGGACGAGTATGAGGCGTCCATGGAGAGGGAGGGCATGAGTACGTGGGGGTACCATCCATCCCTCATGGATCCGGAGTTTAGTGAGCTCGACTTTCAGGACCCGGAGGGGACGTACGAGGTTGCCATATCCGCGCACGGTTTCTCGTTCATTGTGCTTCGAGCCATTCGTCGCTTGCTTGCACGGCCTATGAGGGAGTTTTACCGACCTTCGCAACTGATGCGGACGGCGAAAGTGAAGACCGAGGACGAGATTGGTTTCACACACGCCCTGAAGGGTTGGTTGGGCGTTGATGAGCAACTCTACCCGCATTACACCCCAATCGAGGCACTGCAGGACCACTGGCTGGGCAAGGATGCACCGTTTAGTCTCTGCGCCATTCTCAATAAACTGCGCGAGATGAACTACCTCAAGAAGGAAAACCCTGAGTTTCAGTCGTGGCTCTCGGTGAGGAGCCATGACACGCACCTTGCCATTCGAAACATGGGTGTGAAACTGCTCGGTGTCGGGGCCAGCACTCTTTTTGTCCCGGTATCGCACAACGCTACCGTGAACCGCCTTCTTCCCAAACCACAGCAGCGCCGGCTAGAAAGTCAATTTTCTCTTAACGCGGTTCTGGGGCTTCCAGACGAAACGCGCAAGTTGAAGGAGTTCAAGCAAATTACTGGTCACGACCGCATCACCGACGCGCCGACGTCGAGCACGCAGGAGACAGTAACGGTGGCGTGCTCAGCCCAAGAAGAGGCAAACACGAAAAATACGCCCACGTAGAAGGCGAAATGTATTCTCCAACACATTTCCCATTCCAAGCTCCAGTGCTGTCACGCACACACACGCGTCACATGAATGCGTGTGCTGCGGAGAGAAACGAATATGCCAGTGATCTTTCGGGGTTTCTCCTCCGCGTGGAGTGCGTCTCATACCTGTGCCGTCGGCTCTGCATGCGGCTTTGTCGGGGCTGCAGCTCTATGTGTCTCAAAGAAGGCTCATGCATGGGGCGCGTGCTCATGTGTGTGTATAAATATGCGGAGGGAAAGGGAGGAGAGCGCGGAAACGGATCGAAACCTACGGTGCACTGATCTTGTCTTTGCTTCTGTGCCGCCTTCTCATCTCGGGACTTCCCGACATGTTTGGTGAGCGTGTGTCGTGCCTCTTCTGTGCTGTTGCTTTATTGTGTGTGTGTGTGTGTGTGTGGTAGGCGCTGTGTGTTGCCTTCTGATTCCCGCGTAAGACGATTTCGGATTTAACTTCCCACCCTTCACAGAAGAAAACAAGCAAAGAAAATGGAAGCGTTTTCGCGGCGATGTTGGGATCGAGAGAAGACTGTCGAGAGCGCACGCGCTACCTGGACATGGCGACTGCATCGTGGGCCTCCTTTACCGGGTTTACGAGGGCCTGAATCAAGGTCGATAAACTGTAAAGGGTAGTAGAGCACTTAGGGCGGATATCCCCTCGCCGGCTCTAATCAGGCCTATAGTGGAATCGCACCTCGCTCACCCACACCCCCTCGAGGTCTTGGCAGACGGGAAAGAACTTTTGAAGGGCTCAGAGAAATGGGAAACAGAATTGGTGCACGGACGCTTCCGTGCGTACCTGCGCGACTCGATATGTGATGAGTCTCGGTGACTTCAAGTGCTGCTATTGATCATTAAAATTTCGTTCGATTCCCTGACGAGTCTCTCTCACCCACTGCCCCTTCACTCTATCGCATTCCCCTTGTGTGTGTGTGTGTGTGTGTGTGTGTGTGTGTGTGTGTGGTGCGCGTCGTATTCACAGGGACCACGGCTTTGCTTTTTCCTGCTCCTCACGCTGCAGAGAATAGGGTCTCCTCACTGTACCATAGGCTTTCATAATTATTTGGGATTCGCGCATTCTCTTTTCCTTTGTTTGGCTCTTTCTATTTTGTGTTCTTGTAAAAGACAGCATGAGTGACGAGGTCGACTTCTGGTCCGCCACGATTGCGGCGTATCAGCCGCTGCAGCTCACCTCGCCCGAGCTGACCCCGAAACTGCTGAAGAGACCACCATTTCGTTTTATCCACGACATTGTCTGCGGCATTGATGCACGGTTTGAGGCCTACAGTCACATTATTCCACCCGAGCTGCGCGACTCCGCTCAGGTGAACACAAAAGAGAAGAAAATCGAATACCTCACTATCCTCATCCAGTACATCAGAAAGCTCATGAAGGTGGAGCTAGACGTCAATCCAAAGAAAATTGTCTCGGGCAGCGAGCCGGAGAAAACGAACATCTTTCTTCAGTACGTGGCCGCTGGGGTCGGCTACGCGCAGCAGGACAGGGTCGCCCAAGCTGCCTCTGAACCACCGAAGAGCGCCGCTTCGCCCTCGAGCTCCCCCCCTCAAGCCGCAGTACCATTCTCAGCCAACCCTACTCAGGGAAGCATGTCTCTTCCTCCACCCAGTAGCCTCCGTCGTAAGAAGTCGAGCTTGATGACCCCGGACGAGGTTCGGAAATCCCACGTGGCTGCACTGGACGAGGCAGCGATGTTTAATAAAAAAGTGAGTGGATATTCGCTGAATCTAAACCTCAACGAGCAGCGCGATGTGCGAACCGAGGGTGCGAGCATCGTCCGGATGTGGAACGAACTGGCCAACCCACCGACGGAGACGAATCCTTCGCAAATACCTCAAGAGGCTCTGGAGACAGCCATCGAGAGACAGATTAAGACGGTCAAGATGGTGCAAGAGCTTCTGAGCGAGAACGACCGTGTGCTCCAGAAGTTAGAATCGCTTGTTGTGTGAACTGTGTTTGAGGGCATTCCCTGTGCGTGTGCACCTCAACGTGAGGAAAGAATGGGAGCCGGCTGCGCTACGGCAGGGGTGTCCACAACCCCTTCATCCGTCCATGCTGGCGGCGCCGTGGATAGAGCCGCGGTACATTCTCGCTGTCTTCCCGGCTCCCTGTGGTGTGTTGATGTAACAAACATAGCAGAGCGGCGCGCGTTATTCTTAGTAACACGCTCGCGTAAGGCACGAAATATTCACCTTCGCCTTTCTTTATTGTGGTTGGATGTCTGTTGTTGCTCCCGTGTTGCTGTAGGCCGCTCCCCCACCCCCCCTTCCCCTCCACAAGCACACGCAGACACACACACAGCCGCCGCCACGAGCGCTGCCTCCATTGAACTCTCTGTATTGTCTGTCCAGTGCCGCGGTTGTTTTTAGGCGAGCGTGAAGGCATACGCAGAGGTGTCGTTGTGGACGAACAACCGCAGTTGTGGATGAACGAGCCGTTTATTGCAGTGGAACTGTTCTGCTCTCGCCGAAGAAAACGGAGCAGGAGAACGGATTGTTTCGTGCTTTTACCACTTCATCTGCTGCAAGTCTCTTATCATTTTTTCGTATTTTCTCTGTTTCTCTGATCCATGACTTGTGCGATAGGGTCTGTGTGTCTGCGTGTGCGTGTGTGTGTCTGCCAGAAAGGTCGTTGATCCTTACCGCGTGTGCCATCAGCTTCCCTTCTGTGCTTTGCGTGTATTTCGCGTGTGCGCCGCGTACTTGCCGGCCGACCTCATTCTTATCAAATTGTTCTTATTACTTCTGTGTCACGATGCCTCAGCGGAGGATGGGGTAAGTGGGATCTGCGGCTTCTCTGTCTGCGAGGTAGACGCGTTTGTGTCCGTGTGCGCCCATTACTGAATCCCCACCCCCTCCACACACGCACACGCACAGGCACCATTGTTTGCCTTTTTGCATTGTGAGGCGATGGCGAAGTGCGGAGAGTAGACGACACCCTGTCACGGTAAGAAGCAGCATGCCAAAGGGAGCCGCACTTATAGAAACGCGTTTCAACCGCCAGGGGAGGCTGGCAGATGAGTAAAATGGATGACTATTACAAATGTGATCCAAGTACCCCCTACGCTTCATCGCGGCGTACAGGACGAGAAATGGTACCTACTCGGAGACCGCCTCTTCCTTGCCCCTCTTGTGCTCCTCCCTTGCTTCTGACCCCCTTGGAACTCCACGGTTCGACACTCCCTCGTCTTTCAGTAGAGAAGCGCGCAACGTAGCGGAGGAGTGCTCCTCCTCTTTCCGAATTTTTACATGGAAACAGTGCCACACAGTGGTACTTCGCTCGCCAACTGTAAGGTTTTCGTTTGACGTGTGCACATATGACACGTGTGTCCAGGGGAGGAACTGTGCTATCTCAGGGATGTAAAGCGGCGTTTTCCCCCTCCCCCTCCTACACCCACTTCCGCTGCTCCATATCGTCATCCTGTTTGTCTTCATTCATTTAAAATACATATGCATATATATAAACGCACACACACACACATATATATATAGGTGCATGTGCGTGTGTGCATCACACGTTGCTCTGAAGTGTTTGCCCTTTCGCCCAAGAGGGAGGACAGTTAACACTTGAGCTGCCGCCGTGATAGCAGCAAAGTATTCCTCTTCACCTCTGTTAGGGGTGAGTGTTGACGTGAGCACAACGAGAGGCTGTGGTTCCCTGTCTACTTGACCTTGGCGGAAACGGTGAAGGCTCTTGACGACTCCACTTCTTTGCCTGCAGCTACTGCTTGCGCCCGCTGCTTTCGAGTTCCTTCGGACGGCACCCTTTCGGCCTTTTCCTGTGAACACGTATCACTGTCTCTTTCCTTTTTTACTCTGCTAGAGCACCTAGCCGGCCACGACTGAAGCTCCCAGTGTTCTATGGAAGCTCACACTGACGCAGACCTCCTTGAGCCCGCGGCGGTGCGACTGCGGACGGAGAGGGGTGCCTTGCCCGGCAGCAGCCACAACAGTCACGACAGCGCTGGGATCCGAGATGAGTTGGCGAGCATTGGCGAACAGATCAAGGCGCTTCAGCTCCAGCTTAGCAGCAACCTCTCTCCCGAAACGAAAGTATCAGGAGTCATCACGCAGACTTTGTGGGACTTGCTGTGGCGGCTCCGTACGTTTCTCTTTCTCGCCTCCCCGTCGGCGGCGCGCCAGTGGAGGATTGGTGGGGCGCTTTTCGATGTCTACTCTCGCGGCAACTACGGGAAAGATGCAGCCCACGTCGCTATCGGGCTCCGTCTATACTTGGTCCTCTTGCGCTTCACTGTTGTCTGCCCAGCTGCTGCGCTGCATGGCTGCCTAACACTGCTTGGTGTACTGGCAGTTCTGAATGACCCTCGGCTGAGGTCATGGAAGGATACGTCTGAGAGGCTTGTGGAGGGCTTTCTGTTTGTGTCACGAGCACTGCACCGCACGGAGAAGGACGTCTTCGCGCAGATCATTAATGTGGCATTTCAGCTTCTCGAGGAGGTGACAGCGCATTTCAACGGCTCTGCAGCGGATCCGGAAAGTGCGCTATTCCTCCAACTCTCTATTGAGCCCTCAGCGGCGCTGCTGTCGCAGACAGAAAGTTCACTGCTGTCGTTAACATCGCCAAACTCGGCATCAGGCGCGGGGAGCAAGGCACGGCTACTTCACGAGATATTCTCCACCTGCACTTGTGTGGAGACTCTGTACGAGGCGCGCTGCATTCAGGCCTGCTTATTGCGTCTGGTCGTGAGGCTCAGCGAAGAGCGTCTACTGTTTTCGCTTTCCCCTCACCGTGTGGGTGTTCTCTGTGATACTGCCTGCCACCTCGTCTCCAGCGCCGTCTCCGGCGATGAGGGTGGCGTGGTAAACCGCGTGCAGCACGATGCAGCGTGGCACGCTCTTCGCTACTTCGCGGTCGTGGATCGTCGCTTGCTTCCGCACTTACAAGGGCCTCTCATTTTATCCGTTTTGGCCTCTCAGTGGAGCGGTCGAGGGGCAGACATGTGCACCTCCGTCCTCAATATCACAGCGTCGGAAAAGGCGTTGTTTGACTGGTGCAGGGGCCTTAGCAGGGAGGAGGTTGACTCGCTCGTGGTGGCGGCGTTTCACCGTGGCGGAACAGGGCCTGGTGGGCAAGGCGCACTAACGGAGTGTCTTGCGCAGATGTGGGAGGTGGCGGTGCAGTGGTGCGGAGCGTTGTACACCAATCCTAGTACGGCCGTGAACAGTATCGGGAGAAATCCATCATCCACCACGCCGAGTACTGTTTCCGCCATGGTTATGCTGCAACAGTGGGTGTTGCTATGTGAGAGGGTGTTTCAGAGCACAGTGGTGCAGACGAGTGCGCTCGCAGGGATAACGCAAATGGGCGAGCCGAAGATGCTCGAGGCATACAATCACCAGCTGCAGATTCTCGTCAGCGAGCTTCCTCTCGCGTCGTTTACGGCCTCGCTACTCTGCACCCAGTTACCGTTGTTTGCCGTAGAGTCGGAGTTGGCTTTTCTGCCGAACCGGATCCTATGCTTCTTCAACGTGGAAGCCCTGCCTACCTGTGTCGCCAAGGTAGTGGAGCGCGCGAAGAGCTGTGTTGACGTCTGCGCCTTCCGTTTGCTGGAGGCTAATGCACTCGCAGTTCAGGCACGTCTCAAGGTGTCCTCATCGAGGCTTCCATGTGACGCAGCAGCCTTCAAAAGCGCACTGGCGGAGACGCTGCAGGTGCTGCAGCACCACGAGGCACCCTCGTACAGCCTTCTCGTACAAGCCATCATTATTCTGGTGCACACCTTCCCAGTAGACGCGGAGAATGGAGCGGTGCGAAAGTCGGACACTGTGGCCCATGTCATGCAAGAGCTCGATAATACTGTGGCAGCTCGACACGACGGGAGCTATGCTGGCCTGGAAGTCACTCCAGCGCTGTGGCACATGTTGGAACGGGAAGCCGCCACAGCTTTTTTTCGTGCAGGCTCAGGGCTTGGATGGACTCGGCGACTTCTGACGCTCCCACTGCACACCGCGACTTCAGCGAAGACCTCCGAGTTGTTTCTCTGCCGAGCTGCTGGCCTCGCCGAAGCTCTTCAACACACACTCGCGCAGACAATCCGGAGAGATGACACATCGGCACGTCGGCCTCATTTCAACGCACCCGTTGTAAACGCTCTGTCTGTTGCCGCCGTGGAGAGCGAGCAGGTGTCGACGTGTCGACTGCGCACGTACGCGTCTACTGCAAGTCATTTTCCGGTAGTTTTGCAACTCCTCCAGACTCTGAGTTCTCTTCTCTCAAGGATTCAGTCCGACGCGCAGTGGTTGCGCTGCATGATTAAAGGCGATGCTGGCATGGACGCTGACGTTCACGGCACGGCGGTCGCTTTAGAAAATCTTGTTCGCCATGCTACCAGCATCCTTGTGCTCCTGATAGAGGCCAAGTACGTATTCGCTGCCATCGCTGGTCCTGAGGTTGCCAAGGATGGGACCGGCTCCTTTTTTGGTGCATATCCTACCTGTGAGGGGGTTCACATCACGAAACAGCCTGCGGATCAGGCGGCGACGGTCGTCGACGTGGACGTGGATGACGACGATTCCACGGGAAGTGTTTCAAAGAACAAGGAAGCAAAGAGGCCGTATCGGCATCGAAAGTCAACAACGAGCGGCGCTACCCATAGAGTGAAAACTGCAAAGGCTTCAACTGAAACCGCTGTGGACGGAGAGAAGGGTGCCCCTAGCTTATCGCAACCGCAGAGCTCGAAGACAAGGCAGCTGGAAAAAATTGTGCAGGTGAACAGGTCGAAACTTTTGCCCACTCTTCTCACTTTCATACATCATTTTGACTATGAAGCAAATGGGAAACGTGAGTCACGTGAGGCAGGCAGAACGCCAGAGGACGATGACCGCTCTATTCACGCAGCGGCGAGTAGGGTGCACAATCCAGCAAGCACGCTGGAGAGCGCCATGGTTTCTTTCGCACACGCTTCTCTTGCTCTGTCTCCTCCGTTCTCGCTAAACGGCGTGAAGGAATTGTTCAGCCCCCCTTCAAGGAGCGTGTACAAGGGCGGGGACCGTATCTGCTACTGCGCACTACGCGAGTATCTGCTGTGGAGTTCAAAACTTGCGTCCCTGGAGAGCGAAGCGGGCGATTCTGCGATACCGACGCTGCGTTTAGTGCTGCTCTCTGGGACTGACAGACTTTTGTCAACCTTATTCTCAGCGAAGCGAGAGAGTAACACTAGATGCATCACCGAATGCGGCACACAGATCCTGCAGCTACTGCGATTTGGACGATGTTTTTTCCAGCGGTCAGGCGGGACAGGAGCCATAGCAGACGATAAGCCGGACAGCGGGCAGCGGTTATCCCTCACAGACGTGTCTGCAGCTCTGCAGGAGGACTGCATGGCTGCCTCTGAACGGCTTACGCAGGAAGGCCATGCATGGCTGTGTCTCTGCTTTGACCTCTACGCTGTGTATCATAGCATCTCCCCCACACACAATGACACTGCATTGGCTGTCATGGGCCTGTGTATTGAGACTGCTCGGTGTGTGATGGCACTGTTTTCGTGGTCGGCCACAGATCTCCTGCGCTTCCGAGAACGGCCATTTGTGTTCTCGTCCTTTTTCAAGGCTATTGTCGACAAGGAAGACCGTGATCTGAAGGTCATCCTAACGTCATCTCTTGATGTCCTGGGACGGTATGCCCTCTCAGGAGGTGTAGACCAAGTGGGTGGTGGAATCGTAGCTGCGGTGCCCACGATATCTACCGTTGTGCCTGGCGAAAGCACCACACGAGCGAAGCTCAAGCATCTCATGGAGCAAGAAAAGGTCCCTGACTGTAGAGCTGCAGCCGGTGCACTCGCGTACGTTCTCTACGAGTGCGGCAGCAAGCCTGTCTCAAAGCAAATGGTGTATCTTGCAGAAGCGGTGAGCTACGCCAATAAGAGCGTAAAGGATGTTCCGGCGATGGTACGCTCGACGATCCACTTCATTGCGTTTCATATTGTATCCCTTGAGGCCGATGCGCAGATGTTGGCACACGACCGTAGGTGCCGCAGTGGGCGAGATCATCGACGGCGCCTGAGCAGGGCAGCAGCTCTGCGCGCTCCTCTGGGTGTTGTGGGATTGTCCGCGCATTCACTCTTCGTCTGTGACAGGGCTGAGGGAAGCGACGGTGCAGAAGAAGCGGACGCCGAGGACAGCGCATCACCACCACAGCACACAACCACCATCGAAGTGCGGGCCGCTGGGGAAGATGCGGGTGACATGGTGGCCAGCCAGGAGGTACTCGATGGTATAGCGTTTTCAGTTTTTGAGCGGGCCCTCGGGCAGCTGGTGACCCTCAGCGAGGCAGCTGAGACACCTTCCGGGGTGGAGAACGCACTTCGAAAACCGGTGGTGCGAGCAGTTGCGGCTGAGGAGCTACGCAAGAACATGTTTGCCGTGCTAGACGCCGTCTGCAAGGCCATCCACATCAAACCTGGACTTGCCTACTGCAACGAGGGTGCCAGCACCGCTGACGGAGAAGCAAGTCTGGCCTCGTCTGGATCGCTTCAGACGCGACGCAGATGGCTCCTTGGTTTGGCATCCTTTATCCGCTTTATGGGCCCCCAGACGACGCCGATCGCGCTGATGCTGCCGACGCTCCTGGGTCACTGCGCCCGTTTTCCCAGCTTGCTCCCATCGGTGTGCATTGTGTGGAGAGAGCTGATTTTCGCTTGCACAGACGAGTACCTCACTGAGTCAGCTGCCGCCATCGTGTTGAGCCTCTTGAGCCTCGAGCAGCAGGCTGCTCTCGAGAGTGAGTCCAAGGGTCTCTTGCTGTGTGCTCTCCGCCACCTGCACAGCCGCACAGAGGGTGCGGAGTTTTGGGACTCATACAAAGTGGTTCTCGGAAACTTCAGCGAACTCGTGCGTGCCACCCTTCACTCTCGACACGCCGACGGCGCGAAGACCGTAGAAGGATCACAAGAAATCTGCAGAGACAACGCCCACGTTCTCCTTCTGGGGTTTGCGTCTGTCATGCGTTCCGGCTCGCTGCAATCGAGCACCGTGTTTGTGCGTGCCCTCTACCAGTATCTCTCCGCTGCAGATGAAGTAACGCGTCGACAACTGTCCCACGCAGCCGCCGATCACCCAGAAGTGCTGCAGACACTGTTGCGGTGCCCGGAGGCCGACTCTGACAGCGCTCTCTACGCCATGCGGTGCATTAGCATTCTGGGGGCTGTCGCTGCGCCAAGTGCGGCAATGCCGACCAGTGCGCAGCGCCCAACGAGCACTGTGGATGACGAGGGGCGGGGCTTATTGGCCCCCTCATCGGCGTCTTCTCTCGACACCGGTAGCCGGATGGCATGGACGCAGTCTTTCTACCTGGATGCGGAAACGGTTCTGAACTGGCGCAAATTTTCCTTCACACTACTGAGAGACTACTTTCCGCGTGTTTTCGCAAGCACAGCGGACCCGGTGCTGCACAACTGCATCGCTTTTGCCGTACAGGAACTCATTCGAGCCTCGACTCGGCAGGAACGCTTTCAGCACAAGGGCGTCGAGCTGCGCCGAGAGGATGTTGTGCATGCCGACGAGCTAGACCGGTACGTCTGGTGGAGGCGCCTGACGCCGCATGTGAAGCAGCTTCTGGGTGGGTTTACTACAACGCGGTATTCACTGACGGTGAACTGGAAGACCCGCCTACGCACGCCGGAGTACACACCGTCGCTGGGGTATCGGCGCTGGTTGTTCGCTTTTTTCAATCATCTGGTGACGTCCTGCGAGGGTTGGTTCGCCGAGATGGTGCAACCGCTGCGGAACGTCGCCAAGAAGAATGCCTCTCTGGTGCTCTACTTACTGCCGTACCTGGTGGTGCACATCTTAGAATCTGGAAAGTCGGAAGATGTCCAGTACATTGAGTACGAGGTAAAGGCAGTACTGCAGGCTGCCGCTGGAGGGCCGAACGTTCCCGTCTTGTCGCTTCGATCGCAGAGTATCTACGAGACGAGTCCCGAGATTGTGTCGCAGGAGGATCCGCGGGAGCATGCGCACACTGTGCTGAGTCTTCTGGAGGATGTAGAGCAGCTTCGATGGACGCTGCTGCGAAACCGTGGACGCCTCCCCTGTGTCTTTGAGCCTCAAGAGCAGGCAGAAAGTCTGTGCATTCGCCTTGCCGATGTATATGATGACTTCCTGCGCAGCATCCCGTGGCCGCTACGCTGCGGTGCGGCCCTCCGCATCGGCAGCCACATTCGGGCGCTCCGCAGTGTCGAGAGCCAACGCCGTATTCCTGGGCTGGCGTCGGTTATAGCAGCCGTACCGCTGCAGCGAATTTTTGCTGCTCTCAATGATCGGGAATCCTCCCGCTCCATCCACCGCGCCACGCCCGGTCTCTCACTGGAGGAGACAGCCTTTTCCTTCGAGAACAACGGCGACTGGCTATCCGCGCTGGGGAGCTGCGAGCTGGTTTTGCAGCATCGCCCGGAAAGTGGACAGCACCAGCTGACGGCTCTGCATTGCATGAATGAACTGGGGGAGCTTTACATGACCTCGCGCTACGCAGCTTCCCTGCTAGCTACTCCGCCGGTTCCTCATGGCGACGTGCAAGAATTCAAGGCAACGGAGTACTTGTTCGCTGCCGCGCTCAAAGGCAGTTCGACGTTTTCAGAGATGGTGAGTGAGACACCAGTTGGAGCAGCGGCAGCTGGCGACTTTGCGCAGCTGCGCCAGCACGTTCAGGCGTATGCAAATGAGGCAGCGTGGCGACTCGGCCAGTGGGACGCGCTTCTGCCGTCAAATATGTCTCTTGGCGTGTCTGGTGCGCTGGGAAGCTCGGAAATGCCCACGATGGGGTCTGACAGCGGTCGGTCGGTGAGTCTTGCCATGCCCGCCACCTTTCTCCATCGGGCCCTATCAGGCAGTGGCTCTCTTGCCCTTGTCCGGAGCGTAACAGACAGAGAGCGGGCGAAGGTTGTGCCTCTGGTTCGTACCCCTTTTCAGGAGGACCTGACGGCGCAGGGCTACACCGTAACGCTGCTCCTGCACGCACTGGGCGATGTGGACGCTGTGTCGGAGCTGTGTGCAAGAGCCTTCATCACAAACGGTGGAAAACCCCACTGCGACAAGGACAGCTCCGGCGCGTCCCAGTCGAACGGGCCAATGATGAAACTACCTGCCCCGCTTCTGCCTTCATCGGTGAAGGAGGAAATCGCGAGCTTTTTGACGCAACGCGAGTCCTACGTAGAGGACACCATTGCAGCCCGAGAACCGCTCCTCGCGCTTCATCGCCTCATCTACCGCGAACTAAACATGTCGCAAAAGGTCGCGGAGACATGGCTGAAACAGTCGGAGCTTCTGCGCAACAGCGGTCTCGGTGAGGCAGCCCTGACAGCGGCCCGCCAAGCGGCTTTCGAGTGCCGGGAGCACCTCGCGGAGACTAGCTACTACGTCTTGGTGGCAAGCTTGCTGCACGATACACAGTCTCCAACACCAGCGATGGAGTTTGCGCGCGAGTGCGTCGCTGATGTGCGTATCCCTGCCACCACGCGCGCGCAGCTTCAGATATTGCTCACGAACTGGATGATTGAAACGGGGTCGGAGCGGCCGGAGCATATCTTTGCGGAGTACGAAAAGGCGCGGGAGCTGGACCGCAAATCAGAGCTCGTCCATCACCAAATGGCACTCTTCTATGACCATCTGCATACCCTAGCCAGCAATGCAAGCGAGGGGGCGGCTGCCCAGCTAAAGGCCGCCGCGTCACCTACATCGAGCAATACTGCGAATATGTCGACGGCAGCCATGTATAATGCGGCACTACAGCACCAGAAAGAGATGGTGGACTCTATCCAAAGGTCTGCGACACACGCCATTGTCCACTTCGGCGAGTCTCTGCTGCGGGGGGTGGAGAAGGCGTCTGTATCGCTGCCGCGCATGCTCACCTTGTGGCTGGACAGCGCAGTATTTCTTGGCAGTCTGCTAAGCACGACGGCTGGCAAGCTGGATGGCACCACCTCGACAATCTTGGGGGAGATGAACAATCGCATCCGCGAGTTTGTGCTGAGTACGGTGCGACCCGTCATCCCTCCCGCAGTTGTGATGACTGCACTGCCGCAGCTTCTCTCGCGCCTCGGGCATCCCGTGGCGGCGGTGCGGAACGTCTTGACGGACATTGTGCTGCACCTCATGCATCACTTTCCGCAGCAATGCCTCTGGCTAGTACTCCCCATGGCGCTGAGTAAGGAGGGGCCGAAGGAGGTGGTGGAGACGCAGATCATCAAGCCATTTGCTGACAACTCTGGTAATGAGCGAGTGCTTCGGCATGCAAAGATTCTCTGCGACACACTATTGACCATCTGCAACTGCTCGGCTAGCCTCTTTCCAAAAGAGAAAGGGCTTACTGCGCTTAGCCCCGTACAGAAGATAACCCCAATGCTGGCCGCAGCCAAGTTTGTTGTACCTGTGCTATCGAACCTGACCCCAAATATTCGCGCGAACTCCATCGAAGACGTATTTCCTACGGCGCCGTATTTTGACCGCTTCGACGATCGCGTGGTCGTCATGCGCTCGCTGCAGAAGCCGAAACGCATTTGGGTGCACACGAACGACGGTCGACAGATGTCGTTCCTTTGCAAGGCCAAGGATGAGCCTCGCAAGGACATCCGTATGATGGAGGTGGCAGCACTGATGAACTCCTTCTTCCTTTCTGACCCGGAGGCAAAGCGAAAACGCTTCTGCCTACGACGCTACTCAATCACCGCTCTCAGCGATGACTGTGCAGTGATTGAGTGGCTCAACGATACCACACCGCTGGCCAAGGTGGCGATGGAGTGCTACGCATTGGACCGCTCTGGTGTACACATCTCCTCCGTCAAGAAGTGGATGGCTCTCGTGGATGAGAAGAAAATGAGCAAAATGGAGCTTTTCACCAAATACATCCTGCCCGAGGCGCCGCCTGTAATGCACCAGTGGCTGGCCCGAACATTTGCCAGTAACCAGAGCTGGTATGAGGCACGCACACTTTTCACTCAATCTACAGCACTCTGGAGCATAGCCGGCCACATTGTGGGACTAGGTGACCGGCACGCAGAGAACTTGATGATTAATATGGGGCGTGGCGAGCTGATGCACGTTGACTTTGCCTGCATGTTCGACAAGGGAGAGAAGCTAGAGGTGCCTGAGGTGGTGCGCTTCCGACTCACGCAGAACTTAACGGATGTCATGGGTGTGCTTGGTGCGTACGGTCCTTTCCAGGCCACGTGCGAGACGGCCCTCAGGTGTGAGATGAAGAACAAAAGTGCCGTCATGTCCATTATCGAGACGCTTCTTCACGAGCCACTGCTCGAGTGGCGGCGGCAGAGCAGTCGCTCGCACACGTCGAACGGCCCGAAGCAGCTCATGGAACGTGTAGCGCGCCGTCTAGATGGCTTTCTCGACTTGTACTCGGTCTCCGCTCAGCGTGACACGCTCTCGCTGAATGTGGAGAGTCAAGTGGCGAAGCTTATCCACCACTCCTCCGACCTGAACAATCTTTCGCAAATGTATATTTGGTGGATGGCGTGGATTTGAGGGCCGCACAGAGACGTGCTGTCGTGGAGGCCCTCGATGCCGAACAAGATGGCGATTTCCTAGGGGCAGTAGACACAGAGAGAGTAGCGGTAAGCACACCTGCGCAACGGTATCATTCGTATAAACAAAGAAGAACAAGCCAACAAGGGGCTGAGTAGGAGACACGCTCTGCGCGCCACCACGTGGAAGATGCGAAGACGCTTGGCGGAAATGTGAACCACAGTAAAAAAAAAAAGGAGACAATACAGCACAGCAGTGCGCGCAACAGAACGCACACATATAGACAGGTATATACATCTATATATACATGTAGATGTAGAGGAGACAAGGTAAAATCGATATCCATCCCTGAAGGATCCCATCACGATTGACGTTGTAGCCCTTCGCTATGGGGGATTTCCTTGTCGTAGCAGATGCCGCTCGCTGTCATATTTTTGTTTACTTTTCCTTGATGCACAGGCCCCTTATGCGCACATCTGAATTGGGGTAAGCATCCCAGGACCAGATGTTTGCTACTGACTCATTAACTGGTGTGCAGTCCGATCACAGCTACACGAAGTCCTGTCTTTTTATGTCTGCCAACTCCCTCTTTTTCTCGTATGATTACTTGTTTCTAAACACTACCTGACTCGCTGCACTCTCCACTGAGGAAGTCGTTGAATTCTATGGAAGGTCAATATATTTGTGGCGAGCAGGTCACGCACAGGTTCATGCGGTGGCGCTTAGAACTTAATCGTACTAGGACGTGGATCCAGTGGCCTTTCCCTGGCGACATACTTTTGCGTTAATGCGAGAATACCGTTCAGCTTGTCTGTGATTGCTGTACCTTGCAGTCGTCGAAGGTTTTTTGTTGAGAGTCTCTCTGCCTGCTGCCTGACGCATCTTTCTTTACACTGATGAAGTGGCTGAACCGCCTGATGCGGCGTAAAAAAGGAACACCGCTGCCGCCAAAGCCGTATGTGGACACCGCTTCAACGGGGCGGCACATGGTGGACGCACGGTTGTATGACAGCAATGACCTTACCCACATTGACCCCGAAAAGCCGCACTGGCAGGAAATGTGCTTCGAGTCGCGTGAAAGGGTTCCGTTTTTCGATATCTTCGGGTACAACCGGGACTGGAGCTGGTCGCTCTTCAAGGTCTCGTGTTTCTTCTTTCTCATGATTTTCTACTGGGAGATGCGTTCGCTGGCCTACATGAAGAATGATCCGTTGAAACTTACCTCGACGACCACCGTTTCGCCTGTACCAGACTACGCCAGGGATGAAAAGGCGACGGAGGAAGAGCTGCGTGAGGCTGGCTTTGCGTATGTGGGCTTGGAAAAACTCGACAATCTAGGCGTATCTGGTACACCGTCGTCGAAGATTGCCCAGAAGGCGTGACACCAACGTTATTTTATCGACCTGAAGCCGCTGACGTGTTCTGGAGAGCTCGGTACTGAAGCGACCTCTTCCGTGGGGGTGTTGATGTGGACAGGATTTCTCTGTTGCGTGGACGCACGTGTGACGCGATGTGTGGTTCGAGGATCTTGTCAATGTCAGTCGCTTGATCTCCCTCTTCCGAAGCGCCAGGCCTTCGAACGTTTATGAAATGTTTTGTGGCTGCCGCTGCTCACATAGTAAGCGTGCCCTTTGCGCAGCGCATCTCCAGCACACAAAAAATTTAGAGGGACGGCGTGCGGAGCAGACTAGTGCGGGGGAGTTCTGAAGTGAGTCGAGCAACATTACACACACACACACATACAGAAAGACGTGTGGTGCTTGAGGATGCTTCGCGGGGATGTCTTCCTGGGACCGTTGTATGTGTTGAATACGTACCTGATGGTTCACGGCGCAGGTTTCCTTTTACCGAGCACACACTCTAAAACTGTACTGGTGTCTCTCCATCGTTGTTGCCGCCCCCCCCCCCTCCTCTTCAACCTCTTGGGCCCTCTTCCTGTGCGTTTGTTTGCTTGTTTCGTTGGCCGTGAGGAAGCCATCGTCCAGTCAGAGGTTACTGATTGGAGAGTTGCAGGCGGGTTGTCATCGTCGAGTGAGAAGGGACTCTCTTGGCGTGCCTCTGCTACGTCATCTTCGTGGATGAGCTGCACGTTTCTTTGCACCAATCGCTTTTCCCTCCTCCTTTTCTCCTCCTTCCGCGGTATCAGGTGGGCATATCCACACAAGGTGAGCCGACCTCTTATACCGTCACACGCACGCGACAGCAATCATGAACGATATCTACGCCAAGCGCTTTGCGCAGACCTCGATGTTTCACCAACTGATGCGCAGCCACGGCACCCTCTGGGCAGCGACACAGGTGACAAAGGAAAAACTCAACCTGGCATTTGTGAAGGAAGAAATGATGCGCGTTAATGGTCGCCGTGCGATGCCGCTGCTCGTCGGTGCAGCTGCGAATGAAAATTTGAACGATACCCATCTGGCGCACCTTACCGAGCACTGCGCGTGGACAGAGTCCGCTCGCTCCTTCGCCGTGCAGCGGCAGACCCCGCTGACGCAGCACATCGCATCCATGGGGCGTATGGCAGAGACAATCACGCAGGCCAAGACAGCGTCGTCGAGTCAACTGCTGCTCAATGAACATCTGGCACGCATTGAGGGGATTAGCGAGTTTGAGGAGGAGCCCATCCTGGAGGACGAAGATGAAAGTTGAGCGCACGTGTGCGTGCGAGTACAGGCACATACACAGACAGACACACAGATATATATATATATATATATGTCTATGCATTCATTTGTACATGCGCGGGCAACTGTCGCTGTGTGTGTCTATCGGGCTGCCGTGTCTCCACGGTGGTGGTGCTCTTTCTTTCCCGTCACTCGGGGGCGCGTGGACTCGTACCTCGGGTATTTTGGGGTCCCCGTGCAGCGTCACCCTGGGCAAGTTTAGCCACCGTAACTCTGCCGATGTGGGTGAGCTGGCTGGTACGAGGGCCTGTCGAACTTTGAGCTACTACGTGAGATGGGAATTCGGACACAAGCGCCATGGGCAACACAGACACTTTAGACCACTTACGTATACGAAGAGTAGCGTAGCGGAACATATGGCACGCTAGCGGCATCCCCCGCCGCCCTATATCCGCCCCCGCTTCACGCAGCTCGTCATACTATACCCAATCGTCGACACGCGAGAGAAGGCGTCTATACTCTCGTTCTCTTGCACTTACGGTGCCGTATGAGTTATAATCGTACTATCACTTTCTCCCCCCTTTTTCTGCACAAATACAAAATGACCCTCTGCCCCCTCCTCCTCCCTGCCCTCTTCCATTGGACGCTACTCTCGTCTGTACCACAGAAGACAACGACGACAAGGAGCCACCGGTGAACAGCGACACAAGCAAGCGCAGGAAGAGGCGCATCGTAATTCGTGCACCTGCTCGCTCTAGTAAAACGTACGAGTTTCCGCAACACGTTCCTTTCATTCCCTTTCTCACCAAGAAAAAAGAGCACACACACACACACACACACACACACACACACAAGCTGACTGTGGCACTCGTCAAGGAACAAATACGGATTCCTCTGCAACGACCTGTGCTCTCGACATTCGGGGAGCGCTTCTTTTAACACCCTAGGTACATCAGGTGCGCACCACATGAATCACAGAGGTGAAAAGGAAACGTGAGATCGGCACACCACTCTTCCGGTACTCGTTCTTTCATCTCGCCTGTCACGGCCCTTTTCTTTCTAGCGAGGCCCACCTGTCTCGGTTTTTTCTCTCTCTTGCGTTTGCTTAATGGTGCTGGTGCCTGTTGGGGGCGTGAAGAACGTGGTGACAGTGTGGTCCGTCTCCGAAAGTGCTTAGCGAAGCAGCTGAGAACTGATATTACTCTTTTCATTGCGCGTGTGTGTATGTGTCGGTACAGGCTTTCTATTGTTCTAATTGTTTGTTCGCCTTAGGTCTTCGTGCTCGGAGTGCCGTCTGCTACACGCTCGATTTCTGCGCCCCCCCCCTTCCTTTCTTCTTTCTCCTCTCTCTCTCGGCACGCGTATCTGAATACCCACCTCACGCACTACGCCGTCAGTCATCGTAGCCGTTAGCATTGGTGCAGCTTTCTTCTTCTTAGCCCCCTGTGCTTCATTTCTTGTCTGATCCTCTTTCACTGCAGCCATGCTCAAGGGTATCAAGAAGGGACTCAGCCATATGCATCACCGACAGGGTCGCAAACGAAACAGCAAGGCAGGGAGCACAGTAAGCAATGAGGAGTCTGTGGACAGCAATACGGCACCGGAGATGTCTGTGACGCAGGCAGGCACGTCGATGCCTCTTCCAGAGGTGAAGGCCGTGGGGCCCAAAGCTGTGCCGACGCCGGAAGGCCCAAAGCCGCCAGGGATGCCCATAAAAGGCGTCCTTTCACCTGGCGCCAAGATTGTGAAAGGACCACCTCCGAATGCTGTCATAAAAGTTATGGCGAGCAGCGATGGCTCGCACAACTTTTCTCGGCCGGGCTCGATCTCCCCAACTCCTGGTGGTAGTCGGTCACCAACCCCGGGCTTCAAGTATGTCGGGCAGCCACCACCAGGCACCAAGATCATTTTCGGTCAACCTCCATCGGGCGCTAGAGGTATCTCTGGTGCACCACCTGCAGGATTCAAGATCATCTGCGGCTCTCCCCCACCAGGCGCGGTGCGCGTGGCGTCCCCGCCGCACAGCAGCGTAGCGCATTCGGTTTCGCATGAGAGCACACCTCCGTTCCCACTGAGAATGGTTGCGAAGACCCCAATTAAGATGCTGCCGCCAGGAGTGAAGTTGATTAGTGGACCACCGCCTCCAGGATCGCGGCCAGTGTCGCCGGAGGATGCGAGACACTCAACGAGCAGCCCTTTACTAATCCCGTCGCGCTCGGTGTCACCCACAAATGTGCCCCTGTACCGTATTCTGCCAAATGGTGTAAAGGTGCTTGTGAGCCCGCCCACCGCTGGTCTACCTCTCCATACAGTGAGAAAGACGCCCCCTGGCCACCGTAGTCCGTCGCTCTCTGCGATGTCTCCGCCAAAAATGCTGATAAAGTCGATGGGCGACATGAAGGTAGAAGGGGATCCTACAAGGGCAACGCTGCGCACCACCGCACCACTGATCCCCCCGCACAACTCGAACCTATCAGTCGGACCGAAGTCCTCCCCAGAGCAGCAGCACCAGCTACCAAGACCGACGGCGCTGCGACCCGGTGGCACCATCGTGAAGGCAGACGAGCATCGCTGCAGCACGCCTACGAAGCACAATACACAGACATCGGCTGGCACGCTAAAGGGAATCGATATGAAAGTCAGCGTGCAGAAGTCGGAAAGCGATGAGCCAACGTTTGCGGAGGAAGACAACAAAGATGACTCCTCTGACATCCAGTTTGAGGAGGCACCATCGGTGATGCCAGCAGAACTGCCAGGGACTAGCACGGCGATAGAGAAGCCGCGCCGCATCTCCTCGTCTGCCACTTCGTCCTCTTCGCTCTCCCTCCGCGAAGATCCCGATGAGGCGACAGCGCTCCCAACGGCAATGCAACCGTGCAGCAGTACTGCACCAACAGCGATAGCGTCGCCGTGCTCTCCCTCGTCTGCCGTAGCTACAGTTGCACCTATGGAATACGAAAAAAGATCTCGCCGGCACCGCTCACCAGATGACGGTAGCAAAAGTACAATGAAAAAGAAGCGGAAAAGCCGTCGCGCATCGTCACGGGACGACAGGATTGACGACGACAGGTCTGCGCACAAGCAGAGACGCAGGCATCATCATCGTCACCGTCGGTCACACTCCAGCGAGGTGGGCAACATGTCGAGAAGCTCGGCGTCTCTGCAATCCTATCCAGCTTCTCCTGCTGAAGCGAGAGCTGCCTCACCTGCTGCAGTGTATGAAGGAAAACAGCAGACGCCATCGCAGCCAACGACAGCGGCCAGTAAAGATGACGTTGTAGACACTCGAGAGAGTGTAGATGGGGAACAGCTGAGAAAACTTAGTTTTGCAACAGAGGCGCTCACTTCTGCCTCACGTAGTCGGATTGCAGGAGACTTCTTGTCGATACTGTGCCCTCAGCAGTATTACGGTAAGGTGCAGAAGATCAGTCGTATCCGAGCATTCAAGGCGGACCGTTCTGCTGCTACAGGAATGCGGAACAGCAGCTCCATCTATGTCGCCACAAAGGGGGTGATGCCGAACCCATATTTCTATCCCCAACTGCGGTTGCTCAATAGCGATGGAGAAAAGCCGAATAGCCTTTCTGGCTCTGACGACATGGCTGAGGGTGTTGTGAGCACGCCAATCATCCTCTATGAAGCCGCGCCTGGCAACATGCTGTTCGCCGACACCGAACTGGAGGCACGGCGGTTACTTGAGAGTAATCGAAACTTTAACAGCTGCTTTATGCTCAGCAACTCTGCCATTCTGTTTAGGGACCCCGAACTCTACGTGGTGCCCATCGCTTCGCTGAATGTGCACTGGGTGCCGTACGCCTCACCACAATGTGAGCCACAGTGCCCCATACACAGGCGCGAGCTGCAGCTGTTCGACCCGTATTCGAAAGAGCTTGTTTGCGCACTGTGTGCGTCCCGAAACGGTATTCCCATGGCTAAGTTTGTTGTCATTCCAGACGTGCTCGGCAATGCCGACTCGCGCCGCACAATTGAGGAAAAGGTATCTGTTCAACTTGACGAAGCAACGCAATCGGCGAAGCGGTGGGTGGAGCAGCACCAGCGGGTGCGCGAGCTGTGCGAGGGCAAAAAGGATGCCATTCGAAACCAGTTCAATCTCCTCATCGACGCCCTAGAGTCAAAGAAGAAGGAGTACATCGAGGTATGTGAGGCGGAATTTGCCTACGCGCAGACGGACGTTGCCCGCGAAATCCTCATCACGGATGAAAAGGTGCAGCTCCTACGCGCCGCCACAGACCATCTCCGCACTGATGCGTCAAAGCCGCTCTTCTCGATGCAAATTGCAACCATCGCAGAGGGCTTGAGCGCCTCCACAGACCTGCCTTCGCGGTTTACGCGTGCCTCGCTGCGGCTGCCCCCGATGAGTGCCGGTCTAATGCCAAATTTAGAGGGAATCATGTCGGAAGTGCTGGAACTCAATCCGCAACTTTCTCCCTCGGGAGGCAAAGGCGGTGAATATCATACAGAGGATCTGTCTGTGTCAGGTTCACCGTGCAAACAGCCTAGCAGAAAGCTTCACAACGATCCTCAAACTGTACGCGAGGCCGTGAAAGTCGGGAATAAGCATCGCTACGGTTCAAGCTCGACAGGTGTCACTGCTGCTGCCGCTTCGCCTGTCAAGTCGTCGCGCTCTGCCCACCGAAATGCAACGGCCTCCCCGACGGGTAGCAATGGTCGCTCCACTTGTGTTAGATCATCTGGTCGATCTAGCCTTTGTGGACCAGTGGCGACGCGAGAGGACATGAGAAACACATCCAACCTTTCACACGCGCAGCCTGCCGCGAGATGTGCTTCATCGACGCAATTTTCCGCAGACGCGGTGTCTGTGCCGAATAGCACCGGCACCTCCCTGTTCGATTTCGCTCTTCATCACCTGCTAAGCACCTTCGGCACATCGAATGTGAAACGACGAGCCCCTCGTTACGTGCAGTGGGCCATCCGCGTCGATGATCCGGGCGACTGGGTAGGCCTGGGCGTCGGTGTTGGCAGCACGATTCAGGCGTGGGAGCAAGGCAGCACGAATGACCTCTCTCACTTGTGGATTGTACCACCGTCCATGACGGGCCAGGTGTTGTACCTGCGCGTCGCAGTGAACCCCAGCAGCGGACACGCAAAGCTGACGGTACACGATGTGCGGGGAAAGCAAGTAGACGCTGGTGAGGTGCCGCAGTGGAACGCGACACGTCCGTGCTACCCGCAGGCCACGTTTGGGGGACATATTGGCTCCGTTCGGATGATAGAGGTTCCTCACGAGGTGCGCTGAGTCAGCGATGATGGGGCATTTGAAAGCAGGAGTGTATGTTCATGTTTGTGTGACTGCGTGCTTGTGCGTGCGCTCCCTGCCTCTGCATCTGCTCCTCTCCCCCCTGTTCACGTACATGCTGGGATGAGGGGAGATGATGCATGTCAAAAACGCCCGCTTCACCTGTTACTGCTGACCTGCTTACTGCAAAATGGGTATTTCCCTTTTTTAGGGTGGGGTCTTTGATGGTGCTACCTATCGTGATGGATATCATTAATCTTTTTGTTGTTGTTGTTTTATAGATGGGCCTCTCTCTCTCCCCTGTATGCATAGGGGTGTGTATCCGTTGTGGTTGTTGTGCCGGTCGTTGTTCGTGAAGGTTTAGAGCGTTTCTTTCTGTAGCCCTATTTGAGGGGGCGTTTCAGTCTCACGCATGTCTCAGTGTTTTTATGTTCGCTGCTGCTTGCTCTGCCGCGCTCTTCTTTTCTTTTTTTTCCTTTCACTTTTGCAGGAGTTGTCATGTTTTCTGCTCCTTTGTTGGCACGTCACTGTCATTTTGCCGCGCAGTCGCTGTCTCCTGTTCTTCTGGTTCCCTTTTCCACACCCGCCTGCTGAATACAAGCACACACATGTGAACCACTTTTGTCTCCCTCCCTACACGTACATATACATATATACATATATATATATATATATATGTATGTATTTGTACGTGACTTATTAGGTGTTGTATCAGCCCTGTGCACGTGTGCGTATGTCTTTCTGTGCTTCTCTGTCTCGGTGAGTGTGGGGGTTCCGGGGTGTACGATTTCATTTCCTATGAGAGATGTCTCGTTCGACTCGCTGGACGAGCCTCGTTCGTTATGCTATTTGAATGTGGTGGGGGACCCTTCACTGCTCATTGACTTCTCCCCTTTTTTCTTGCAATGTATCCGCCTTCAAGCTTGTGTGGAGTGCCTATTTATCTAGGTATGGAATGTGGGGCTCCCTCCATCGTCCCTCATCCCCTTTTCTGTCACTTGAGCACCGCACCACATAAGTATACTCACCCAGTGTATTCGGTTAGCGCACTCCCTTGTCTCTCCGTGTGGTACGCATTCGCAAACAGGAAGACGCACGTGCTCGCGTTTTCCTTTTTTTTTTTTTGCTTCTATGACCACCGGACAGGCAATCACGAACGGAGCAGTGACACCGCAGTGTTAGACAAAAAGAAAACACACATTTCGAAGGGAACTGCACAAGAGCGGTGCGGTCAAGCAGAGGTGCCTCTTGCGTCTTGTCACGCGCATATAGTCCTCATAGTTTTTATGAGAGGCTACTGGCAAGGCGATGGTGAGTCCGATGCCCCTCATATCGTTCCTTGGCCTTCGCATACATTACAGGCAATGAGCTACTGACCACCGCCAGTAAGATCAACTCGTGATGGCTGTCTTTAGCGGTGAGCTACGCGTGATCTTATGGACGTCATCCCTTCTTCCCTTGCATCTTGTGTATCTATGTCCTTCGCTCTGAGTATGTATCCTTTCTTCCACGGTTGTCGGTGTGTCGGCTTCCTTAGTAAGCGATCCACGCTTCTTGCGAGTGTCTTGGCACCGTAGCGGCGAGCTCTTCCCTTTTTTTTTTTGCTGAGGTGAAGGTGGAGAGGTGGAAGCCGGAGTCACTCCTCTGTTACGCGTTTTGTATATGTGTGCGTTCCAACGCGCCGCACCTTCATTCTCTTTCCTCGGTGCGTCAGAAGGGCGCTCTGAGAATGCAGAGGAACCTGCCCACTTTGCTCTGTTCGAGTAGAGTTTTGCGCACTCAGTTTTTCGTGCAGCATCCTCTGGCCTCGGGCGTAGTCACAGGTATGCTCTTGCCCTTGCCACGTCACACAAGTACGATGATGCACCACAGGGAGACGGGAACAGACAGATAATGAAAAGGCGCAATGCCATTCTTTGGCGTAGATGACATACTTTTTTTATTGGCCTCTACAACGGCGCTGCTGTGGGCGAAGCGAGCAGATGTCGTGGAGGCTGGTGTTTACACAACAGTCAACATCCTCACAGATGACCCCCAAGAAGCTGCACGACGTGCTTCGGCAGCCAGAGCGGCGCAGGGCAGCAGCCCAACATTGCTGCTGAAAGGATTCGACCTAAAGGAGGAGGAAACCCACCCGTTCTACTTTCCAGACTGTACCACGCAGGCGGAGAGGCAGCCTTGTCTTCAGATGTCAACCATGACGAGTGCCCCCGACGCGGATGATAGAAACGGTGGCGGGGGACCGCTTTTGGTAAAAGAGAGCGTCCACAGGCAGTTCCGTGAAACCCCTGTGGTGTACCAAGTGCCTCAAGTACCGCATCGCCGCTACAATCTGCACAAGCGGCGTGCTGATGTCACATCGCTCGCCACTGCCTCTGAGGAAGATGTCAAGCAACGGATTTGTAGGTATTCGGTCGCCGAGGTGCAATCACTCTTCTGCAAGATGGAACGAGAGGCGTTGTGGGAGGCGGTCATCCACGTCAGCTACGGCATCGATCAGGCAAAGCAACAGTTGCGCTACCTCAACCAGCACAACGTTGAATGCGCTGTCCGCACGCTGCTGAGCACGTCCCATGCTGATGTGGCCCTCATCTACTATTTCCGCTTTGGTGAAGACATGCTTCTCTCGGACGAAATACTCGTGGCACTTTTTCACACCTGTCGGAACGACGCGCAGCTCAGCCTGGAACTGTGCCACGTGCTGAAGCCTTTCCAGTCGCAGTGGACCCCGACAGTTTACGCCTGCTGTCTCACGACGGCAGCACGTTTCGACTACGAGCAAGCCATAAGGCTTTACCACGCCTATATGGAAACGCAGCGCAGCCAACAAGTGGCCTCGCAAGGAACGCTGCGCCGCGCCTTGGCCGCGTCCGCACTTCTTCGAGACACCGGCATTGTGGCGGCGCCAGTTGCGCTGCAGCTGCATTACCTGTATCACGTAATGATTCCCCTCGTTGTTGCGCACGACCCGGAGAGTGCGGGCACCTACGTGACGGATATGCTGGTGAACGACGCTGAGTCAGCGCCAGATGTTCTTCTGAAGTGCCTCGGTTTCCGAAAGGGTCAAGAGCTCGCCTGGAGGTATCTTGAGGACATTGCAAATGGCGTCACCGATTCCGTGGCAGCGGACGCAGTAAAGCAATGGGTACTAGCACAGAAGATGATAACACGCACTTGCAGTGCCCCTTTTGATGTCGCTGGCATCGCCATTCATCTGTACCGACTTCGACCGTCGGCTATGAACATGAATACGCTACTGAAGCTGTGCAGCGAATGCGAGGATGCCAGGGAAGCCAGGGCAGTGAAAATGGTCTCTACCGGCGTCCCGAAACACGAATTGGGCACCAAAGCTTTTCCAAAGAACGCGGAGCCGTTGTGTGCAACACTTCAGCTCTTGGCAAGTGGGCGGGCGGCGGTGCTGGCGCACCTTCTGCTTCGCATGCCTCTCCAATCTGAACTCGATGCCACCGTGTTGGCGCGCACCATCACTGAGCAACACGCGTCGTGGGGGCTCGCAACTCAGTTCCTCTCTGTGATGTTGCGGCGCAAGTGCTTCGATGTTGTACCCAGCATCGCGGCCCACGTCGCCCGCCAAGGACGGTGGACGACAGCGGCCAGGTCAATGGCCATTTATCTCAGTAACCAGCGGTCGGCCATGACCGTAAAGGAGGCAGAACTGTGTATCGAGTCTTGCGTGTACGCAGGGCAGTGGGCCAGTGCACTGTTCTGGGTGGAGCGGGCACATGCCAAGGGTCTCGCGCTGGGCTCCTCCACCTACAACCTTGTTCTTGGAGTAAGTCGCCACTTTAGCTTTGAGTCAGCGGAGCGCTGTATGACGACAATGCACAACGTCGGTGCGTCCTGCTCGGAGCAGGGCATTCTCGACTTTATCGAGTCCGCTGCCCACCGAGGAAAGGTGACGAATGCGCTCTGTGTTCTCCGCCATCACAGCAATGTTGAATGGACACCATGATCATGTGTGCGGGCATACGTGGACTGTTGTATTTCTCTATGTGTTCATGTGCACGTGTGTTGCTGATCGCTCCAAGATGTGCATGCGTGTAGTGGTGCGGACGCACAAGATGTCTTGCCTTGCCTGTGGTTATATGCCTGTCGGAAGCCTGTACGTGTCAATCCGTTTTGGTGGTCTTGCGCTGTTTCACTCCCTCTCTCCCTCACTGACCGACTCACGGAACCGCTTGCATTTTCTGCCATGTAAAGTATCGGAGACACGTACCCGCGCCGGGTAGAGGAATGTGCGCCGACTCACGATCTGGACGCACCAGGGGGAGAGGAGTGGGGGGTCTCTGTGTGCCTGTGTGTGGAGGGTGTGCCAATTGTGCGGTGGTTGTATGGCTTCAGCTGGGTCCCTCCCCATACTGACTTTATTTATTCCACTACCGTGCGTCTAGCCGGGAATTCCGCTCCTTTTCGTTCTCACTGTCATCTTTTTATTCCTAATCTCGCTTTCTATGGTGGGCGCCGGCTCCCCTGCCCAGATGATGGCACGAAAGCTGGAGACTACACCCACACACTGTTACCTCCTCCTCCTCGGTCCACCCACTCGACGGGGCATTGATTTCACACAAGCATTGGCTTCATGATTTGTCTGTTGCGGCCCACATGACGGCAGAGTTTGCAGAGTTGGATGAGGCAAATCGAAAGGTGCGAGAGTGGAAGCGGGAGGCGAAGCAATGCGCACCTGTCAGCCTCGCCGGCGGTGTAGATCTGACCATGTCTGTTGATGAAATGAAGATGGTTCAGCCCCCACTTTCGTCTTTTCAGGTTCTGCGCAGCAGTGACATCCTCACTCAGTTGGTCCACATACCATCTATCACCACCACCGCAGTCCTCAGTGCTACCTTTGGTGCACTTGTGACACTTCTTCTCGGTCCGAAGAGCGCCTTTACCCCTGCTGCGCGACAGGGGTTCTTGAGACGGTGGACGCGCCGTCTGCTGCGATTCACGGCCACTGCTGTCGCGTCAGTTGTTTTTATCCGATTTCTGCGTGAGCGCTACCCGACGGTGCAGCGTGTCTCCGAGTACGAAAGCTTGTCCAGCTCTCCAGATGCTCCGTGCTTTGTCGCGAATCGCATCCTGACCATGACAAGCTCACAGGCCGGCACGCACGCCGATGGTCCGCATCATTTCTGCCGCAGTCTGTCCCATCGCAACTTCGACGATGCACACTACAGCGGGGACGCCGTCGTGCTCGATATCGTGACGGAGCTGCGTAAGCATCACCAATCGCTGGGACCTCATGCTCCTCTGGCGATCACGGTGGACGTACTGGAAAAAGCACGAGAGAAACTGCCTGCGATCTTTCGAGATGGTTCGCGCCCAGTGTGGCGCCTGCTTCTGGTTACGCGGCACTCGTCAGTACCTTGCGCTACCCGCGCATACACTACGGAGGCCTTGAGAAGACCTCTTCACGTCGACTCACCCCTGGACGCTGTATCACGTACACCGGTAGCCAGGGCAGGTGTCACAGGCGCAACTGCTGCAAGACGGACTACATCACCGTCGAAGGCGTACGCGTTTGTTGATCCGGAAGCGGTGGACTATCTACAACGTGTCTTCCCCCGTTTGGTACTGCTGGGCATCGACAGCCCCTCGGTCGATCCACCAGAAGCGATGCCGCCGGGGAAGAGCAGTCACGGTGCCCTGGTGCGTTGCGGGATGGCAATCCTTGAGAACCTCCGCTACACCCGCCTGTTTCCGCTTCTCGAGAGCCCAGTGGGGGACACCCCGCGTGGGTGGATTTCTGGGTCAATGCTGACGGTCTTCAATGCCACGCAAAATTACGACGACGCGCGCGGATGCTCCGTCATCTTCTTTCCGGAGGAGGCAGTCTGACGGACTTGCTTGTGGTAATCCCATCCCGCTTGCTGCCGCGACTGCAGCACAACAAAATCCAAACTGACTTTATGACTCGATGGCCGTCCTTGTCTCCCCCAGGCGCAATTACCTCCCCTCATCCAGGAGGTGTGCGCTTCTCTATTTCGTGCACAACGACTATGGAAACCCACAGTAACCGACGTTTTTTCGACACTCGAATGACGAGGATGTCGGGGGGTAGGTGGCGGAAATCTAACGAGGAAGTGGCATAAAAGAAAAGAGGGCGCCATGTCTGCGTGCAGAATACTTGGGCGGAGGAGGGGATGCAGCGTTAGGAAATACGCAAAGTCTCTCTTTTTATCGTCATCTCGGCAGTGCGGTAGAGTTTTGGTGGTAGTGCCGCCGTTTCATGGCACGATTCCCCCCCCCCCCCTACTCACTTCCACACCCACTTCTTTCTACGGTCCCTCTCTTTCACACACCCGTACACCTCATCTGTCGTTTTCATCAGTGAGAGTGATGCCCAGTACGCACATTCTCGCCGCACGAGGCCCGCGTACGTCCATCGTACAGCTGTCTTTGCTCTAAACGTGTGCTTTCGTATGCCTCTGTGTGCGGCCACCTACGGATCCAGTCATCATTTTTCTGTTGTCCACCGCCTTCGCAACACTCCCCTTCTGCCGATTGTGTGGACGGGGAAGTTTATAACTCGACTGCTTCAGCGGTGCCAAGTGTGCGGGTAAGTGGTTGTGCAAGAGTCTATGGGTCGCCATCGATCATGTCCACGCCGGCTGCGAAGTGTCTCGGCGAACTTCTTCACTTCATCCCGCACCCCTGCTTCACGAAAGTGCAGGAGGCCGTTATCCCAGCCTTGTTTACAAATGATCGGAACTGTCTCGTCGCCGCTCCAACCGGTAGCGGGAAAACGGTCTTGCTGGAGGTGGCGATGCTACGACTCTTTCGGAGTGCTTTGGCCTCCGGCAACGAGGCCGGCACAGGGACGACAGAGGAGGACGGCAGGAGCCCAAGCTCTGCCGGGCCAGTGCAGCAGCGGAAACGGAGGGCGGTATACATCTGTCCCATTAAGGCACTCGCGAACGAAAAGTACGAGCAGTGGCGTGCTCAATTTCCGACCTTGACAGTTGTGATCGAAACGGGTGATCAACAGCAGCATCAAGTAGATCAAGTGGAGCGGATCTCCGCCACCGCTCCCGCGACCGGTGATGCGCGAGGACGCGACGGATTGGAGAATATGGCTTCCGTGTCACAGGCGGACATTCTTGTTACCACGCCAGAGCGTTGGGACAGCATCACGCGACGCTGGAAGGAGAAAGAGGTGATGACAATCGTGAACTCCGTCGGCCTGCTGCTTTTGGACGAGGTGCACACAGTGCAAGAGGAGCGCGGCGCCGCCATGGAGGCCATTGTGAGCCGCTTCAAAGTCATTCAAGCATCTTCGAGTAGCATGCATCCGCACTCGGCGACGGTGACGACAGCAACACGCATCATTGCGATTAGTGGTACGCTGCCCAACACTCAGGACCTGGCCGAGTGGCTGGAGGTGTCGCCGGAGATGACTTTCGCCTTCTCTCCAAGTGACCGCCCGGTGCCACTGACGATACGTGTGATCGGCTACGCGCACGACTCGCCGAATCCGTTCGCGTTTCATCGGTTCCTCTCCTTCAAGATATTCGGCCTCATGCAGCAGTACAGCCAAGGGAGGCCGACACTCGTTTTTTGTGCCTCCCGGAAGGAGACAACGAGTTCCGCGCAGCGCATCGCTGAAGACATCCGCGATGCCGCAGCTCGCCGGGGGGAGTCGCCGCGGCTGCAACCCTCCGCAGAAGCAGAGCAGCTGATACAGCAGGCTAGCGATAAGCAGCTACGCACCTGCCTCATGATGGGTGTCGGCTTTCACCACGCCGCCATGGCCAAGGAAGACCGACAGCTCGTGGAGCGACTGTTCCGAGAGCAGTACATTGCCGTCGTGTGCTCTACAACAACCCTTGCCTTGGGTGTGAACTTGCCCGCGCACCTCGTGCTCATCAAGGGGACGACATTTTTTTCGAGTGGGCGGTACCAGGACATGCCCATATCGGAGGTGATGCAGATGTGCGGGCGTGCCGGCAGGCCTGGCTACGACACGCACGGCATGGCGGTAGTGCTCACGATGCAGCGCAGCGTGCACCTGTACGAGACACTCGCCAGTGGTGCAGTGACGCTCACCTGCGTTGAGAGCCACTTACACCGCCACATGATTGAACATGTTAATGCAGAGGTAGCGCTGCGCACTATTCACAGCTTCCCCTCCGCCATGGAGTGGCTAAAGACAACGTTTTTCTGGATCCGCCTCCGCAAGTGTCCCCCGCACTACGGACTGGAGTTCGTAAACCGAGCCGACGAGCTGGAGTTTAATGCAGAGGCCTTCGTGGAGACCCTCATGGAACGCGTGTTGCGCGTCCTCATAGAGGAAGGATGCGTGCGTTTGAGTCACTTGGACACCATGGTGCCCTCGGTGGCGAGAGAAACGTCGGCGCCAGGCTCCACACGCGTCACAGAGGACATTACGCGTCCATTTGTGGTTTTTGAGGCCACGCGGTTGGGACGGGCCATGTCCCGCATGTACATTCTGTTTGACACGGTGTGCACGCTCAACGCGAGGCTCAGAGATCGCGGGGCAGCAGGTGCGAAGGGCGACGCGCTCTCTAACGACTCTGGTGCGGATGCGTGCGCCGGTGCCAGGGAGGCTAACGTAAATATCACGACAGGGACAGACTCTATGAGCACCATAGAGGTGCACGAGCACTCGTGCGCGAAGATGGATACTTCATTAGAAGGTAGTCAATCGTACAGGAGTGCAGCAGATGCGACTGTGTCTTCGCACATGCGATGTATAATGCCCTTCAATCTGCGGGAGGTTCTCCAGCTTCTTTGTCACTGCCAGGAGCTTGTGGAAGTTCATCTGCGTCAGGGTGACCGCGGCCCATTGAACGAGCTGAACAAAAAAGTGAAATACCCGCTGCACAGCGGACGGCGCGGTGGGCGAGAGGTCCGGGAGGACTGGCAGAAGGCCTATGTGCTGATTCAGGTCCATATCGGGCTGCTTCCCCTCACCGAGGTCTCCCTGAGGAACGACTCCCTGCGCTTATGGTCGGTGGTACCCCGTGTGTCGCGCTTTATGGAGGAATACGCGTGGGCCGCCACCACCTCCTACAGCCTAGCCACTCATGCAAACCTGCTGGCCCGCTGCATCGAGCGCCGTGTTTGGCCAGACGGGCTGGTGCTGCGCCAGCTCAAACATGTTAGCGACTCGGTCGCGAAATCTCTGCTAAGGGGTGGGTATAGCACATTTGAGAGCCTAGCCGGTGTTGACCCGCGCCAGCTGGAGGTGCTTTGCGGCCGATTGCCGCCTTTTGGTTCACAGGTACTGAGTGAGGTGCAACGCTTGCCAAGGATATCCTTGGGCATCAACTTTCCGGCGTCAGCGAAGAAGGGGAACGACACAGACGACCAACATGGTTCACTGAGTGGAGTTGTGCAGGTCACGTTATCTCAAGGGACCGAGACGGTGACTGACGACGGGATTCCCAACGCGGTCTGGAAGCGCTCCTCGGGAATTCCCTCAGGGAAGGCTGCGGAGGGGCAAGCACAGCTGGTCAGCGACGAGGTTGAGCTTTATTCGACGCGAGTGCTTCTTCTTGTCGGGATGCCTAGCGAAGATCGTGTTCTGTTAAAAAGATTTGTGCCGTTGTCCGCCTTTGGTGCTCCGAAAGCTACAGGGGGCACATCAAAGGCAGCGGCGGCAGATGGGTGCTGTCCGTTGACGCTCTACTTTTCTTTTGTGTGTCCTACATTGTCCCGCTCCACAAGCGCTGGTAGTGGTAACAGAGGCAGGCGAATCGAAGCTCAGTGTTTGGTGTTACAGGTCGTCGGGATGGACACCATGACAGTGGGGGATGAGGCATTGCCCTCTGCTCACGGTGATGCTGCCAGTGGAAGCGTTCAGGAGTCAGTAGAGAAGACTGCCATCGACGCGCATGCACACTTTACTGCGTCGAAGGACAATGCCGTTCTTCCTCATACGAACGTGCCGCAGACAGCGCTATCCATGGAAGTAGCGTCTGAGGCCCGTGTCACGTTCAACGAGCTACTGAAGGACCTCCGATACGTCGCAGGTGTGGGTCCCCGAGATCAGTCCCATGACGTCGCACCCCGACAACTACCTATTTCACGCAAGCGCACCCGTATCCATCAAGACGCGTGCAGTATCGCAGAAGACGAGCAAGGGGCACACAACGGGGAGTCGCGCCACAACAATGTCCACACTGACGCACCTTCGCAGCCGTCCGAAATGCCGAGCGTCACTTTCTCTCTATCAGTACCAGGTGCGCCAGATCTGCGTGACACAGAGGGTCGTGGCTCCCCCGGTGCGGCGACCACTGCGGCGTCCCAGGAGCGCGCAGCTGCGGACGGGCTTCCCCTATACTCGGTGCCCTCCTCACCCAAGCATCGTTCTAGCGAAAGGGATCACTTAGAGGCACCCTTGCGTAGCCAGAACACGCCGCAGCATTTCATTCAGCTCCCGTCACAACGGATACTGGAATCGCCACCACGGAAGGCCAACCCTCGCCTGTCCTCGGAGACGGGAGCGCCAGATTCCCTTGCTGCATCAACGCCCTCTGCGGCGCACAAGCAAATGGCACGAGTGCGTCTACGCCCGTGCACATCTCCTCCAGCCTCCCGACCTTCCGACGTCACCGGTGCTTCTCATCAGGTGTCCTTTCCCGTACTGCAAAGGGAGATGCCGTACTCTACCCCGCAGACAGCTTCTCTGATGCCAGTGCACGCTCAAGGCTACTGTAACACATCTCTCTCCGCCACAGAATCAGTGGAACAGGGGCGCACATATCCTGTGAGAAGCATGACTCCGTGGAACGGGCAATGCCAACCTTCGATGGTGGAACCAGTGCCGCACCCGTCCAGCCGCTTTGTGGTACGTGTCTCACGCCCACACGCTTCATCTCTTCACCTATGCAGAGACCACATGCACGGGGGCGGGCACCAACAGAGCGACGTAGTGGAACCGCAGGAGGCGCTTTATTACTCACTCAACCCTCAGCAAGCGCCGCTAGATATGCGGTACACTGTCAGTGGGGTGCATGACGGATGGTTGAGGCCTCGTTATGTGCATTCCCCCAGATGGGTGCATGGGGCTGTTGCGTCCCCACACTCATACCCCTATCAAACGCCTTCCATGATGATTCCTCGCGTGAACTGCGGGCCAATGCTCGCACGGTCGAACAGCGTGGGGCATCTCTCAACTCACTATGAAAGCGTTGCCTCCCCTCCCTCGCAGACAAGACCTCCGTCGTTTTTTGCGTCTCAGTCTCCCCTTGAATTCGGTGTGGAACACCAGCCACCATTGCAGCGGGGCTCCCGGCTGTCCAGCTACCCACCTTCCCTGGTACCCAGTGTATTGGTGCCACCTCCAGTCTCTCCTTCATCGAGCACATACACCGTCCTAAAAAAACAGCCATGGCCTCGTCAACCGCTGCCACCGGTATACGACCCTCGTAACTGGAATCCCTCCGCATGGATGCACCCCGAGTCTGTGTCTGCGTCGCTATGGACACCAGGGACCTATCAGAACCAGCAGCGGCACTTTTCTATGATGGGAGAGAATTGGCGCGCGAGAGAGGCACCCTCAGGCACGCCTTTGAGCCTCGTAGACGCGTCTGTTTTACGACCTGCGTCCATGCACACCAGCGACAGTGACAACTTCCCCCCTAACGTTCGTTGTCGCTCCTCAATGGTGGCTCAATCGTGGTGGCAGTAATATCGTCTATGCGTCTGTGTCTATGTCTTTTTTTTTTTTGCTCTGGTTACCTCCCCCTGTTGAGAGAGGAACGCTGTGCTGCTCAGTGCGTGTGCCGGACTGTGTGCACGTATCCTTCCCCTGCTGATGGCACCACTGCTGCCGTGTCTGCTACATCCTCCTTTTCTGTCTCTCTGCTCACGGGAGTAGTCAATATGAGTGGAACACATGTGGAAGAAAGGGCACCAACGTACGGATACTTTGAGATGTCCGGTACGCAGATATCTGCTCTACAAGCAGGAGTGACTCTCCGCTCTTGCTGCATGCGTTAGCTTTCATGGCGGTGCGGGCACGGGGCCGACAAGTGAAGATGATTCATGGTTTGCTGGCATCTCACGAGACAGAGGGCCATAAAAGCAAAGCCTCCGATGCACCTGTGCGTGTGACTTCGTAGCGCAGCACCCTCTGCTGCCTCTCCCCTAGCGCATGCGGTTGCTTTTACTCTTCTACCTCTGTCCTCTCGTACCATTCGTTGCTACTAGAACTATTCGCTGCCGCTCCTCACTCTGTGTGAGGCAGAGGCGCGGATCCTGCGCTACGTAGACACACACACACACACTACAAACAGCTATCCATATATATATATATATATATATATATTTATTTATTTCTGCTTAGAAAACAACAACACTAAGGGTTGCTCCGTCCCGCAAGGACCCTGCAGCCCCTCACTCCCCTCCCTCACACACAGAGACAGTGACACCTACGTTCCTTCTATTCGATCTTCTACACCCCATGTTTCTGCCCTCTCTCTTCTCGCCCAACATTTTTTTCCATCGATTCTCTCATTCATCCACACACACACACACACACACACACACACACACACACAGACACGCTCTACCCTTCCGTTCCCTTCATTCCTTCCGCCACCTTCTCCCTCATCCGTTCTTACCGGGAAGTAAGGGAAAGAGTGGAAAAGTAACCGCAGGAGTGCGGTGCGGACACAGACGCTCGCAACCATATCTGTGAGAAGAGTGCACAGAAAAGCCGTAGCGACGAAGCCTTCTTTTATCAATACTTACCTTCATTGTTGACCAGAGTGATGCACCGACCACTCGGTACGCCTTTCTGCTGCCCTTATTCCCTGCATCCCGCCCTGTTTCTTTCATTTCTGCCGACGTGGGGGCTTGCTCTCGTGTCCTTTGCAGGCACGCATCACGTATAGGCGAGAGCCTTCTGTACCCTCCTCCCTCCCCGGAACAACGCACACACACACACACACACGCCTTTCTTTCTGTTGTTCTCTGTTTGGACTTGGTTTTCTTCCCTCACTACATCCCCCTCTCCCTCACAATCTGATCTCTTTAACTGAATCCACAGTACCTGCTTGTCTGCTCTTACGGGTGGGTGCATTCTCTTACCTGTGTGCCTGCTTGCCTGTAGAGCACTGCCGCCTTCTTCGGAGACTCTCT
Source organism: Leishmania tarentolae (assembly GCA_033953505.1). Taxonomy (NCBI): domain Eukaryota; phylum Euglenozoa; class Kinetoplastea; order Trypanosomatida; family Trypanosomatidae; genus Leishmania; species Leishmania tarentolae. The sequence continues at coordinate 537,819 of CP119856.1, read as the reverse complement.
GTCTCTTTCTGTTCTTTGCTTCTTCGTCCACTTCCCCTCCCCATCCCCCTCTTTCGCTTCCAGTAGTATTGTAATTCCTTTTTTCACGATCCTGTCGAGGACGTACGCTACCCCCGATGCTCATCGGTACACCGGCGAAGAAATGGGTAACGGAGAGTGTTCCGGAGCTACTCGCCTCCCCGCAGGCAGACATCGCGTCGGTGCTGTTGTCAGACGATGTGCCGGACTACCTGCACAGCATTCAGTCCGTCGAGAACGCCCGTGTGAATCGACAGCTGGCTGACAGCTCCCACAGGGAAGAGGATGGCAGCTCTGACGGCATCCCAACTGCTGTGCTTGTTGTTCTTCAGTACATAATGCGGAATGCAGATACTTTGTTTGCACTGCTGTATGGAGAGGCGCAGATAGAGAATGGCATTGTGGCCAGGCAGCATCAGCCCCGTGGTCCCCTTCAGACTGTCTGTACCACGCCGGGAGATGCTAAAACATGGGCGGGAGTCGTGCAGATACAACATCCATCCAAGGGCAATGATGACAACGGCTCACGCATGGCTGCTGACACGATTGAGGTCTCTCATGGCGGCTCGCGCGTCAACGATGCATCGATAGCAGCTGTCGCCGCCGTGGGCAATGCTGACGAGGAGGAGGAACGGCGGTGCCTCGCGAACTTGACAGAGCTCCTCTCCTTTTGTATCACCCACTCACAGGATCGATCGGAAATTAACGCCGTTGTGGCGGCTTGTATCCAAGCACTGAGTAGGGAAAAGACGCTGGAGTCACAGCGGTCATTTGCCGTGCAGCGTCTTCTGCTAGAAGCCTTCGATAGTGACTTCGAGGCGACCACCCAGGCCATCGCCGACGCCCTCACGCATTCGACCATCAAGGGTGTGGTCGAGAACCTGGCGGGCAACTCCATTGTCGCTGAGACCCTCATAGCGCTCTTTGGGTCAGCGCTGTCTGCAGTATGGATGGTGAAGCCGACGACCAAGACGGCGCTCTTCACGTCGCAATGGATTCGACTCGATTTTCCGACGACCCTGTGCGCCTACCTCCCCGTTGCCATCCGCGACACCGGGATGTACCACTATTTTTACTTTTACAAGGAGCTACTGAAGCGCGGGTACAGCCACAGCGCTGGGCCGATCGTAGATGTGCTGCTCAGCGAGCCGCTTGTCTCCGAATACGTCGAGTGCATCTTGAGCTGCTGCGAACAGGATGTGGGAAGGTCGGCGCTCTTGACGCCGGATGGAGCCGCTGCGACGCCGGTGTCACTGGTGGCTGATGGGATGGAGGTGCTCGTCTCTATTATTGGTCTCGTGCGCAAGTCGCTGGTGCTGCCGGAGACAAGCTTCATGTACCATGCGGATACACGGTACATTACACCAGTGGCGGTCCTCCAGCAACAGGCGCCACGCTTGACGGCACTCCTTTCCCCAACACCGAAGCAGGAACCAGAGCTGGACACAAGCGGGCCATCCTCCGATCGTTCGTCACGACTCCTCGCTGCCGTCGCCCCGGGCGCAATGTATGGTCTGGGCCCACTCCGGCTTGCGGTCTGCGAGTTGTTCGTCGAGTTTTCCCTCTTTCAGCTTGCCAGCACCGACAACACCCTCATCACAAGCGGTTTCTTCCCTGCGTTCATTGGCTGCTGTGAACGCTTTCCGCAGCACGACGCTCTGGCCAGAGCTCTGCACCGGTGCATCCTGAGCATTTTTCAGCGGGCAACGCTCGTTGGCGAAAGTCTGAACGCCGCGGCCGAGCGCGATTGTCTGTGGAGGTACCTAGTGAAAGCAGGCACGGTTGTGCTGCAGTGTGGCGCGGTTGAATCAGTACTTGGAGCACTGACGCACTTCGCGCAGATCCCCAATACGTCCCTATCGAGCCTCTGCATTGATGTGCTGAGCAACTTGTCCTCGCTGCCCCTTTTCCAGTCCGCCGCTGGTGGCCCGTTTGAGGAGGTTCTGGAGGCTTTCAAGGCATCCGAGGTTATCCAAGAACGCGTGCGCCACATGGATGCCCCAATCACAGGTGAGAACTTTGAGGAGGGTACTTCTACCGGACTACCGGAGCCGGTACACCGCGAGACAATCAACCTCGCAGGCGATTGCTTCCACGGCCCGAAGGTAGGCATTCTCTCTAGTGGCTCGCATCTTTCTGGCTTATCCAGCAAGTTTGCAAAAGGTAGATCTATAGTGGTGAGTCGCAGCGCCGATGATGACCGACCACGGCGCCCATCACAGGATGTAGTAATAGACATGAAGGCCCTGAAAGAGGAGGTCTACACCCTGCAGCAAGGAGGCTCCCCGGCGGTGCAGTCGTACCCCAGCTTTAGCAACGTGAAGTTCAGTTTCTTTTCCTCCTCGCTAGAAGATGCGGTAGAAGATGATCAGGACGAGGCTGCGGCGCCATCATCAGAACAACACTGAGACTGATACGCATTTTCCTTTTTTTACTTCTCCCGTATGTCTTACCGCCATCCTTTCGATGTCGCTGGCGAAAAATGCGGACGAATGCACCACAAGCGCTTCTCTTTCCGGTGCTTCCGAGTTTTCCTCTGGCGCCCTTCTTTTTTTTTTTTTTTTGCGTGTTGTCTTTCTGCGGTACACTCGGGCCTTTTCTCCTTTCGTCGTAGTGCTTTCTCATTCCTGATAACGGAGTGACACCTCCTTGCGTGGCGTCTCAGGGTCCAGTGCCCCCCCCCCCTCTCTCTCTCGGTCGCTCGCTCTTCCCCACTCACGCACTGGGGGAGGGGGAAGCCAAGCAGCCCCACGCCACCTCCTGTCTGCCATCCTCCGCCAAATGACGCACCACTTCCGGTTGCGGCACGGCCACGCACCTACGAGTTAGGGGGGGGGACGTCACAGTGAGGCACCGCTGCGGAGGTGGGCGGTCAGGTCCTGGGCAGCGCTGAGGCGGCCTGCGGCGCGGGGCTGGTGAGAGCAGGGTGTGTGAGACAGAGCCGGTGCGCTAGATGGATGGGCCGCTGCGTTGCTGCAGTGCGTGTCGCGCCCGCTGCTTCTCATGGACGGAGGGTGCGTGAGACGGTGGGAGGGCTGCGACAACGAGGGAGGGCGAGTGAAGTGCATTGGAAGCTCTCTAGCAGAGAACGAACATCCCTGAGGGGTGTTGCTTCTTGTCGTGTGCTATGTGGGCATCTGCGGTGTTCTGTGGAGTCATCGCAGTCGAGTGTGAGATATCTTTGACGGAGCAAGGGAGCTCTTCTCTTGGTTTTGTAAATGCCTTCGTGCCATGGACCTTCATCAGTGTGTGCTTGTGTCGGTGCTGTCGCGTTTCTGTTGCTTTTGGGTCTCGTCTTCTGCCGTCCGTTGTGTGGCTGTTGCAATGACAAAGATACTCTAATGTAGTATGTCTATGAAAGTGCGTGATGCACTAGCGTCTTGTTGCGCCTCCCCCCCCCCTTCCCCAAGTTGCGGTGAAGTGGTTGTGTGTCTGCTTTGGAGAGTGACGTGTGTATATGTGAGCGGACGGGATGCTGTCAGGCGTACACCCCTTCCCCTGAAAACGAAGCAATTAAAGAGAAACGTCGGAAAGCTGCCGCGTGTCATCGATGTGTAGTAGTGCAGTTCTATAGGGTGTCAGGCTGCCCAAGGATGCGCTCCAGCATCGCATGTTGCACTTTGACGCCCACCACCCCATCCTGTGTCTCCGCCTTCTCTTCCTTGATGCCGCTCTTGTTTTCTCGGTGCCTCAAGCCACCTCACAAAAACTCCTCGGTAGCTCTTGCCAGATAAAAAAAGAGGGAAGGACGGGCATTTGTTTGGCTCGCAGCGCAGAAAGTAGACATTCTACCACTTTTCCCTGCACGGCTTGTCCACCTCCTCTGCTTTACCAGTGTTGGTGGGCTGCTGTACACGACTCTGCTACTCAAGGCCCTACGTCCATACCCACCGACGAGACGTACAACTAGAAAAGGGGGGCATGAGCGCAGCCATCGAGCCAAAGCCGATCGCCCAACCTACCTGCCCGTGTTTCATTTCATTCATGGATGCGAGTGCACGTCGGTGTTTCTTGGAGGTGTACACTGACGGGTGCGATGAGCCCCGTTTGCTGCAGCTGGAGCCGACGGTCAAATTCCACAATGTGCTAAGGCGTTTTAACGAGGATGGCGATCTGTACTGGGGTGACTACCGCATCGACCCGGAGACGACCCCTGCTGCCGTGGGTATGCAGTGCGGAGTCGACAAGGCGAATACTCTGTGGTTCATTCCAGCCTTTCCACGCGGGGATCCATGCGACGCCTCCCGCGTTGACTCTACGGCGCCCTTAGATTCACCGCCGCCCGTAGACACCACCGAAGGTCCGGTGCTCTGTCCTGCTCGCGGCACGTCGCTTCCCGCTCACTTCGATGATTGCGCCGCTCATTGGCACATCAGCGATCACCGTGCAGGGCGTGGGGCGATCATTGGAGAGCAGATGGCGTCGTCGTCAGCAGCGCCAACACAGTTGTGGTATCCTCGACCACAGCTTCTGTCTCCCGAGCCACCTTCGCGTCTTCGATCGGCTGTGAGACTACCACACACGCATGCCCAGCGGGCGCCGAGAAGGCCCACAAATCCTGTCGAGGTTGAAGCCGGTGGTAGCCACCATAGCGGCGTGCGTGTGGATGTACTCGAGGCTCACAGCGGCAAAAAAATAGAGCCCCTGCGCCCCCCGTACACTTCGCCGGCCCCACGTGTGCCATCACCGCCGCACTTCACCATTCCGGTTCGGCGTAATGCACCCGTATGCATAGACTCTCACATCCTCGTCGACAACACCTTTGACGCCCTGAAAGCCCTTCAGAGAGAGCTCCGGGACTTGAGCAGCGAAGTAAGAGCGATGCGGCTCCGCGACCCTCTTGACTCCAGCAGCATGACGCCGATGCGTCAGATTGTGATGCGGTCCCCCAGCATGGATGCTGCGATGGCGTCCCCGATTCGCCGCTTGACAACGGAGCCCAGTGTGGAGGAGCTGGCCACGGAGCTGCATGACAAGCAGATGCACCGCCTTTACAAGCAACGTTACCTGTACCTCACACACGATTTCCATGTGTAGGTGCGGCGCCGACAAGGCCATGACGTGCGGCGTATGGCCTTGGTTTATGCCTTCTGCCTTGGCGCCGCCGCCCTTTTTGAACCACGTCCAAAATGAAAACCGTCCCCCCCCCCCCCGGCGCGGCCAAAAGGGGGGGCCCGGGCGAGGACGCCCCCCCCCCCCAACCCCGGCGCGCTGCGTGGACCGCCATGGAAACGCCCCTTCGAAAAAGCCCGAACCCCGGAAAAGGCCCGCCCCCACCCCCTCCTCCTGCGCGCGCGAAAACCCTTTCGATAGGCCACCCCCGGCAAGCAGGGGGCCCCAGGCGCGCAGCCACGCCCGGCGGGAAAGCCCCCGTCCCAACCCCCCCAGCTTTCGACCCGCCGCGAGGGGCCGAAAACCGCGGGCGCCTGGCAGGCCGCCACGGCGACGCGCGCACACCACCAGAAGCGGAGCAGGCTCGTTCGCAACGCGGGCGCCACCCCGCAGTAAAGGGATGTTGCGGGCCCAGCGCTGTCCCGGATCCCTCAAGTACGGGATCATATATGCACCTACTCATCACCGTTTCAGGTGTGTGAGTTTGGGAGAAGACGAAATCCTGCGTCGATGTCGCTCTCTCACAGCCGTCATCCCACGACACTCCCGCACAGCATCCTTCATGTCCGCCCCTGGCTGCATTTTTTGTCAAAAGACCAGCTAACGTCCCTTGGGCGACGTTCACCCCAGTGATCGTCATGCACCATAATCACGCGGAGCCGAACACAGGAGTCTTTGCACTAGGCAACACGGGGAAACTCAATCTGTGTGACCGACGTGACCCAAAAAGGGGAATCCAGTACACCACGGCCGGCTCAAGCAAAAACGCGGGCCCTCTGGCAACAAAGGGGCCCATGTCATACAGGAGATGCACACCAATTCTGGTTACGGGAGTCACCTCCTCCCCCTCCTGCCAAGGCCAACAGGGAGAACACTTTTCGCGGACACCTCATGAGGCATCTCAGAAAATAATACCACGTATTACCTCCTTCTAATCACGTCGAGAGATCTCTTGTAGTTTACAGTGTGCGTTGTGCACGATAACGTGACACCCACTTCACTCGCCCTCCCTCGTTGTCGCAGCCCTCCCCCCGTCTCACGCACCCTCCGTCCATGAGAGGCAGCGGGAGCCACACGCACTGTGCAGCAACGCAGCGGCCCATCCATCTAGCGCACCGGCTCTGTCTCACACACCCTGCTCTCACCAGCCCCGCGCCGCAGGCCGCCCTCAGCGCTGCCCAGGACCTGACCGCCCACCTCCGCAGCGGTGCCTCACTGTGACGTCCCCCCCCTAACTCGTAGGTGCGTGGCCGTGCCGCAACCGGACGTGGTGCGTCATTTGGCGGAGGATGGCAGACAGGAGGTGGCGTGGGGCTGCTTGGCTTCCCCCTCCCCCAGTGCGTGAGTGGGGAAGAGCGAGCGAGCGAGCGAGAGAGAGAGAGAGGGCACTGGACCCTGAGACGCCACGCAAGGAGGTGGCCCTCCGTTATGTAAAGGGTCAAGGTTGGTGGAGTAACAGAAGAGTTGATTGCGTTGAGCTACATTTGTGGGTGAATATAGACGTCTCTTGTAGGACTGAGTACGTGGGAGGCAGACTCTCACTTAAAGGGCAGCTGCGTGAGAGGCGGGGGGGGAGTCGAATGAAAACAATGGTGCGAGACCCAAGACGCACGGAAGCAAGGCACACAGAGAGAAGTGGAAGCGAAGGAGAGAGAAGAGTTGATGAGGAGCGCGTGTTGTTCTGGACGCCCGTGCTGGGGGAGCAGCGGCGCTGCGTTTGCTTGAGAGCGGGAGGGAAGGGAGAGGGTAGGACTGCAGGAAAAATCAACCATAGCACCTTCCTGCTCTCTTCGTAGTGCAGTAGGAGTTGGTGTGGACAGCTCCAGCAGTTCCGGGTGCTCCAGAGAAACAACGAGCAGCGTGCCACGCATCAAGGGAGGGAGGTGCACATGATGTAGGTTCCCTCATCACAGGCAATATCATAATAGACTTGCCTACCTGTGTGGAATGCAACTTCCTTGCGTGATCACGCGCGGTTCGGCGGCTTTCCGTGCTGTGCTGATGTTTGCTTGTGTTTTCTTTGTGTGCGTGCTCTTGTTCTTCGTTTTACTAGGAAAGATCAAAACAACACCGGTAGAGGAAGCAAACAAAAGAGAGGTCCGGGCACACAGGTGCCACATCAGTACGCTGTCTTACAGACACACGCACAGAGGCGCACAGACACACACTCACCCGCCCAAAGAGGGCCCTCGTCACAGGAGTCCACGACTGTGCATAGTCGATCGCGTGCGGGGAGGGGAGAGGGGAACACGAAAACTAGAGCACGAAGACCGACACACAGACACACACACACACACACACACCTGCTCGGAGATCTCACACAACGCCTACAAAGAACAAGGAAGTCATACGTACTCCCCCTACTCACCTTTTCTGCTCACAGACACAGACTCACAGGGCAGCATCACCAACAAGACGACCACGCCGACCGGTGTAACAGGAGAGCGAGATAGTGTGGACAAGAAAAAAACACAAGATGGACAACAGCGGCGCACAAAGATGTACGCCACACGCGACACAGAGAGACACACACAGGCATACAGCCATGGTTTGCTCGCCCCTCGACGCTGAGTTGCCTTTTTAAAAATTAACTGCGCTTTTTTTTTATTTCACGCCACAAGCACCAAGTCTGGGATTCCCTCACATACCCCACTACAACCACAAGTGCTCCGGGAACTGTATCAGCGGGCGTGAGATGCACCACACTCGCCCTTGTTTACGCCGTTTCCGCTGAGCACTGCCCAGAAGCATCTGGGAGACCACCGAAAAAGCAAAAGCCCCGTTGTACTTCATCGTTCACGAGCGAAGGCTACCTAAGAGACAACTAGTAAAGTCGAAGGGATGGATACCGAGCCTTCCTGGGCTTCGCACTGTTGCTCTTTATGCCAACACCCCTCATGGAGTTCGCTGATCCTTCACAGAAACAACAAAATGTCCTGCCGGCGTGCACGTCTGCCTGCCGTTCTTTTTTCGACTACCTATACAAGACCTCTTTCATTTTTTTTTCCTACTTGTGCTCCCTAAACGTATGTGTGGCATCGGGGCACAACTCCCCGCTCCCCACCCCATCCGCGGATCCACGCCTCCACCCGCCCCAACTGCGAGCGAACCGCTTGCATCTGCTGTATCTGGGTACCTTTACCCACCGCCTTCGAATGTGTGACTCTCACAAAAGGGCGCCTACACTCACTCCGCATCCCAACATCTGAATAGACTGGCGAGGAGAGCGAGAGATGCCGACCTTCGTTCGATCCGACACGACGACAGTTGACGTTGCCCTATTTCCCTTATTTGTTGGAGCCTGTCTCCTTTACGTAGGGTGCAAGAGGAAAGTAGCGGTGCTGCACCCCTCTCGCACACCAACGTGGCTTACATGTAGGTGAGTACACTCGTTCGTTTCCGTCTATCTGTGTGATGAGAAGGAGAGGGGAGGGCTTCTGCCAAAGGCATGTGGGGTTTGTCGCGGAACCGATGCGAGCTGTGCCTCGCTCTACACGTTCGGCCGCACTGAGGGGATGGTGGAGCAGGCGTCCAAGAAGGACTCGGTTGACCACTGTGGCGGATCCGCGAACGCCCACATGTAAAATTGTGTGATGGGTGTCACTTCCCACTTACACCGGCGGCAAAATGTCAGCACTGCACTCTTCTCGCGCGACTTGCCTTTGGAGGCCGTTTTCTCCATCACACACTCAACGATGTTGCCATCATTGATCATGTGCGCGTCAACGTTTGCGTCACTAATCATGACCGGGAGGTTGTTCGCGCCGGTCGTGCGGCTTGTCGCTAACACTTCGTCCTCGTACTCGCGCACGTAGCCGTCGAAGCTCCACATGCCGTCGTTCATACTACCCGCCCAGATGCGTAGCCGCACTGTCTTCTTGGTTTCCGACGGGTAGACAAAGTTGCGCACGTCGTAGCGGCCGTACTCAATCCCGTCAGGATTGACAAAAATGGCACCGCGGCTGACATCCTTGTATGCTTCTAGGCACGTCTTGATGTCGCACACGGGGTAATGCTCCAGCAACCGAACAGAGCCGTTTTTGGGGAGCTTGCCGAATGAGTCGGACAGAAGCTTCACACGATCATGCAGCAGCATCTCTGAGCCATGTTGCTTGCCGATGATCATCATGTCAGAGATGTAGATAACATCGTCCAACATGGATGCCTCGACACAGAACAGCACCTTGGACGCCGGATCCTCCGCACCTAAGGCCTCCATCTCGCTCTTGAGCTTCTTGAGTAGCTCTTGCATCGCGGTCGGTACATCGTTCAACTGGAAGAGAAGGTTGTAGGAGGTTAGGTGTACGTAGACGCTCATGTCGTAACCAATCAGCGATAACTTATCTCCCCAGATCCAAGGTGTGACAAGGTAGTGCTTCAACTTCGCAGCAGACTGCACGAACTGCACGTAGTCGAGCACGTAGTTCGGCTCTGAGTATGTGAATGTGTAGGGCAGCGGGCGCTTGACCGCGCTCCGCTCTGCCTCTAAAATCTGCTCGACCAGTTCCGCGTCGGTGACCATGGGGCAGCTGGGAATAAAGTCCTCCCGCTCCAGCTTGATCACTGCGTCGTTCTTCTTCAGCAGCGCGGACACCTCAGCTGCCGCCTTCTCCGAAAGCTTCTCCAACTTCAAGTCTTCATCCATAACAATGACTCTATCAGGATCGAGACTCGAGGCAAACTCAAACGCTTCCGGGTGCATCGTCTTGCTGTGAGACTTCGTGAAGCTTACCCCACGCCCAACCAGCGACGAAAGCTCTGGCACAAGGGCCACAACCGCGTCTAGCTGCAGGCCGGCTTTGACGAGGTAGTGCACCACGTAGTGGGCTTGGAACTTGTTCGTCGAGAAAGCATCATCGATGACTATCCCCTTCATTTTTGATTTCTTCTCCAGCGCCGCACGCAGTGGTGCGAGCCGTTCCACCGGGCTTAATTCCTCTTCTTCGATTTCCTCAGCCTCCTCCGTTTTCCCACCGCCTGCTGTTTGGGCAGTGGACGGCTGCAGAGTCGACTTGAGGCAGAGATACTCAAATCCCTCTTTTTTCGCAATTGCCTGCGCAACGCTGGTCTTGCCAGTCTTCCTGTAGCCCACCACCATCACCGCGCGCGGCGTGTTCTTGGTGATCAAAGAAGGTGCTGCAGGTGCTGCAGGTGCTGGAGGGACTGAAAGAGGCCGCATCACTGGAGCTGGCGCTGCCATTGGTGGCGGCGGTGGAGCATTCACGCTGCCAAGCCCCATGTTCGACTGCGCATTCATGTTCGGATGCGCGTTTGTCATCGGGTTGCGTTGGTTACTGTTGTACGGCATGCGACCGCCACCGCCCATCATGTTGTTGTTCATGCCCATCGCGTTGGGTGGCATGTTGTGCAACCGAGGTTGAATCGGCATCTGCTGCTGTGGTGGCTGCTGGTCATAGCCGCCGTTCATGTCCATCCGTCCTACTTGCTGATACGGGGCGGACATACCGCAGTAATTGCCCATCATGCCGCCGCCACCACTCCCGCCACCGCTGCCACCCACCATACCATTGAGGTTTTGGTACTGACTATGCGACATGTTCGGCTGGCGATGATTGCGGCCCATGCGAGGACCCGACGGATACCCTTGCTGTGGGCCATTGCCCATGTAGCCACCCCCTTGCCCGTAGCCACCAGGATTGCCACCGCCAGGACCATAACCTCCACCGCCGCCTTGGTGGTAGTTGCTGTTGTCATACATCATTCCTCCGCCATAACGCTCATTTTGCATCGAGCCGCCACCGCCACTGGAGCTACCGCCATTGTTGTACCCTTGCTTGTTGTGCGTCGTGTTGTGCTGGTAGTTAGATACCGGGAACGATGGTGCGTTAGGGTTCAGATTGGACATGGTCGCTGAGGAGATGAAACAGATGCGCGGAGTCCGTGTCTGAACGTCTGTCCGTTATTGAAGTGCGCGGCTGCGCGTGAAAGGACACCGGAGTCCTTGGTGACTCCCTCCCTTGCGGCGGCCTGTTGAGAGGCGGGAGAAGGACAGAGCCAGAAAAAGACGGCAATTCACAGATATGACACTGTGCCAGGAATCGTCTACGGAACGTTCAGTGCAGAGGGGAGAGCGTCACTCCGGGTTGGGGAAAACGGGGAAGAGGTGCGACAGCGAGAAGAGTCCGGAAGGCGCGCACAGGCTCCAGTGCCCACTCGCTCGAGACAGATCAAGAACACACAAATGACGAGTAAAGCCAAGGGAAAAAGGAGAGAGAGAGAGAAGGCGAAAAGGCAGACTTCCAAGCGCGACGGCAGCGGCACTCACGCATGCACACACACAAGGAAGAGCAACAAACAGCTCCAAGGATACTGTTGCCAGAGAGAGAAAAATGGACAGGGCTGATAGGGTGTAATACAAAAAAGGGAAGCGTATGGAAGCGGAAGTGGGTAAGTAGAGGTCAGGGAAGGGCAAAGCGAACGAAAAATAGCGCCAAGACACACGCCTTTTTTTTTGCTGTTGTATTCTCCCGTACGTAATGCCTGTGTGCTACAAATGCAGTAAAAAAAGGCCCTTGCGCACTGACGGTCACTCCCCACACAAGCCCCCTTACCACACAGCCGTTAAAGCCTATTATCTATGCTAAGCTGACAGTGGGACTCCTCAGTGAGCGGTGAGGAAGGGTGACACACACACACACACACACAGAGAACTAGATCTCCAGCAACGCCGTGCGGTGTAACAATATCCTCAAGGCAGCGGACGTGTGCCCTTTTTGACTAGCACCGTGAACAAGTCGGAAAAAAAAACGCAAACTGGGGAGCGACAATACCAAGCGAGAATCACAGACGTGGAGATCTGGGCCACACAGCACCAAAAAATACAACTGACGAACCAGAAGAAAAAGAGGGGAAACTTTGACTGTGCCTGCAAGCACACACACGCACGTAGAGCGTAAACAAAACGACAAACAAAGAAAGCACCTCCCCTTCCACACGACGTGCTGTCGCCTCTACCGCAAAGCCGCGAGATGCGCCACGCTGATGACAATGACGACACCACCAAAGTACGCCGATGAAGAGCCCTATGACAAAAAAAAACAAGCAAACGGATAAGGCCAACGTGTCTGCAGAGTAAGGCACTGTTTCCTTTTTTTCTGCTTTTGTTGTGTGTATGCGTGCCCACGTGAAGGCGTGTGCGTCGTGGCGGTGCGTCTGCGCGATCGGCTACGGCAGCTCGACGGGAAACACCCTAACAGAAGACGCGGAGGTTCAAACAAGAGCACGGAAAGACTGGCAAGGTAAGACTATGCGCTCTCCCAGGCTTGACAGGTACTCACTTTTTCTCTCACGGTGTCCAGAGGAACTCGTTGTGGGGATGCGTTTGCAATGCCTCCCTTGTTTCCCTTGGAAAAAAGAAGTAAAGCGGTTTTGTAGGTGAAAGAAGGGCAGAGGATGATGCACGCCCTCGTGTTTGAGTATGCGCGATCGCGTGAGAAACCTACTCTTTGGTTCTTTTCGCTTCGTGAAAGGAGCGCTCTGGAAAAATAAATAAAACAAAAAAAAAAACTACCGTGCAGGCGTGTTGTGGTACACGGGAGGAGATGTGCGAAGCGCATCGCGTTGTAGGCGCCAAAAGACCGACATACAGCACCAAGAAAAGCGGATGGGGAGGAAAGAAACGTTAGCGTACACCGCATCAATGGCTCCCCCAAAGGTACATGGGTTCTTTTGAGCAGAATCAGAAGAAGTGTACGAGGTACGAAACGACCGCAGTGTTGTGCTTGCTCTGTTCCCTCTCTTTTTCGCCTGGCGTATGCTGGGCCACCTGTGCATCCACTTCGGCAGTTCAATAACGAGAATGACAGAGAAACAGGGTTGCACAGCTTTCCGAGCTCGCTGTTACGCACCTCTCAAGCTCATCACATCCCTGTCCCACTAGGTGTCATCATCGTCGAGTAATCTTTTTTTTTCTGGATTGATGCGACAGTCGATGTTACATGAGGAAAAAGTGAGGAGCTAGAAACAAGGAGAGGGAGAAAGCGTACCCAAGCAATCACTAGAGGGCGAACGCTCGAGTGAGGGGCACATCCTATGTAGAGCGAGCACACCTTCTATACACGCACACACCTATTTATAAATCGCTGCCTCTCTTTGTTCATCACCGACACCTCAGCAGACGCTACCAAGGAAATCAGAAACACCAAACACGGTCGACGGTGGTGGTGTGAGAGGGTAACAAGCCATCTGCTGATAAATGAGCAGCTCCACATGGCGATCATCGCTTTATTCCAGCTATTAAGCCCCTCACCTTTCATCTCCTTGCATTCCACATTTTCAGAAGTCGAAGAGGCGCATTGATCTCCTCAGTATCTCTTCCTCTTTCCATTTATAGATGGCCTCTTCCCCTCTTCCTCCCTATCGCACGCGCGCTTCCACACCTCATAGGGGTCCGCGAGAGCAACAAAGGAACGGCTACACTTCCCCTACAGCCACACGTTAGCGCGTATAGACACCGAGCATCATCGACGCGCCGTGCCATACAGGAAAAAGATCGTTACGCACAAAACACACATACAGAAAGGGAGAAAAATACCGCAAACAGAGCGTGCGCCTCGCAATCACGCTATGCCCTTGACAAGAAGGACGCAAAGGGAGAAAACGTTTCCCACTCTGCATCAAAGGCCAGCCAACACCATAGACAACACGCACACATGGGGAGCATGTAAAGGCGCAGTATGACAACAGCCTATTCGGTATTGTGGAAAAGTGCGGAAAAAAGGGGGCAGTGTACCGGACCTACCAACCCGCTGAGGAATACGACAGCATGTCACTACCGATGCATCACACCACGAACACTTCCTCTCCCTAAAAAAAAAAATAAAAAATAAAACGTCGCTGTCTACCTCAAAACAAAGAGGATCACACAGGAACAACAGAAAAAGAGAAAAAAAAACTTGATCACAGCGACTACACCAAACCCGGTGCTGAAAGGGTACACAGCTCTTCATGAGGCAGAGTGGAGAGGCGAGTCACTATTACCACTCACAAACCCGGAAGATCGGCTTGCGAACGAATTAAACAAGAAGATGAGCACACACGCTTCCGTGCGCCTCACGACCATAGAAAAAGAACGTTGCTCCACCGAAGAGTAGACACCACAGACGCGCAAGTCCATCTTGTCGAAAAAACGGGATGGCAGTGTCTCCTCTTCTCAATCCCCGCTAACAGAAGAGAACCAACGCGAAGCTGACTCCGGGAAGGAAAAACAAAAAAAAAAAAAACGCTGCATCAGCCGCAGCATTCCCAGGGCAATGTGCTAACTCAAGGTTGCCAACACCATTTTCGTGTGGTCGCTCTCTACCTCTGTGCGGCGCGTCCTCCTAGGATGAGGAGGTGTTGGGCGAAGTGAAACGAAGCACTCTGCAGTGATCGAGGAGCTCCTGGTATGTGAGGTGCTTCAGCTTGACGATGCTTTCGACAACTGAAGTCTTGTTGGGGCGCGGCTTGTCAACGCGCAGACGGTGGAATACCCACTGCGTTGCCGGTTGTCCGTTGGGACCCGCCCTTTCGACCACATCGGCCAGTTCTAGTTCCACAATCGCGCTGTTGCGGAGCTGGTAAGCGTGCATCTGCATCTCTGTGAAGACCCCAACAGCCCCTGGAAAGGGGACCTCCTGTTCACTGTCAGTTGTAAAGAGGTCAAAAACCGTGATACCGTCTTCGGTCTTCTCTCCGTTCATGAGTCTAAAGTCCGCCGTGCACAGCTGCAGTGGCTTCCATTTCAAGAGAAATTTATCGACCCCGAACTTGTAAACCGTGTTGCCCTGGAAGACCACACCATCCACAGCAAAAGGCGCCTCCTCTAAGCGAGGGAGCAACCTGGGTAACTCGTTGATAGGGGCGTAGTGCTTCAGTACCACCGGCGCGTAGGCTCCTGCCTCGCCGCTATTCTGTATCATCAACCGGAACCACTCGCGCAAGAGCTCGTAGCGCTCGAAGAACGGCGTACGCTTGGCCTGCTTGCCGCCAAAGTACACGTAGTCGATAATGTGTAGCAGCGGCTGAGGCTGGTTTGACTCACCAGTGGTGGTGCTCATCTCCGCATCGAGCATCCACTCAATCCCATTGACTTCGTCATGCCTGTCCCCGGCCATATGCACCGCGTTCGGAAACATTAGCGGATCAAAGAGAATGTTGAAGTCATAGCAGCCCGTGAAAGCAAACGGAAAGCCCAGTACCCCAAAGTGCGAGTGCTTCACAACCAGATAGCGCAGCCCATCCACTTTCAAGGTGACGTACATAGAGGACATCCGCTTGCACTCTTGCCGGTTTGCAAACGAGTTCGCGTCGACGTATCCCCCAATGGTAGACAGCGGAGCGCTATCGGTTCGGCCAGCCGTGTTGCCGATCGCTGCGTGCACCTCCTTTGTAAGCTGTTGGAAATCGCTGTAATCGTCCAAAAGGGGGAGCTTGTCGTAGCCAGCAATCGGTGTGGCAGGTGGGAGGCGAATGTTTCGGCTACGTTTCGGGAATAGGCCATCGATGATGCTGTAAATACGATCTCCAACCCGACGCGCGTCCAGCGTGTTGCAGTCAATGATGTGTAGGACACCAATCTTCTTGTACACACGATCTGCTATCTCCGCCTGAGCCCGCTGCTCCACGTAGCGCCAGTGATCCGCTCCCGTTTTTTGATCGCCGCGGGACTGGGCGCGCCGCAAGCCTTCCTTGGGGTCCACTTGCAGCCAAAAGACAAGAGGGACCGGCAGCTGACATACCTTAAGCGCGGCTTGCAGATAGTAGGCATCCATCTCCCCTGTTGCGACGAAGCGGTCGAGAACGAGACCGTTGTAGGAGCGGTCCTTTGCAGTCGGGCCAAAGTGGTCCTTCACCGTCTGCTCCACCTCTGCAAAAGGTTGCTTACCCTCCTTGTACATATCTCCGGAGGAGAGGTGAAGCAAGTGGTAGCGCTCTGCAATGTTTTCCGCCTGGGTTGTCTTCCCAGACCCACGACAACCAAAGATCATCACGATCAGCGGGTCGCTGTTTGTAGGGGAGGCCTTGCGCCCAAACTGCGGGGGTTTCCACCCACTAAGCGCTGCTACACTGGTGACCGGAACAGGGCGCGGCGCTGGCGTCGTTGTCGTCGTCAGCGTTGAAGTGGCCGGCCCGCTTGCGGGTTTGACCGAGCTCGCAGGCTGTGGTGCCTTCCCCGGTGCTGTGTTGCCGCTGGAGCTGCCCGCACTTGAAACAAGGGTTGCACCATGGCTCGCTGCGGCAGTTGGCGGTGCTCGCGGCAGATGCGATGCTCCACCCGCATGGTTCAGTGGCAACAGTCCTCGGGCAGGCCCTGGATAGGGTGCTGCTGTGGTAGCTGCAACTGCAGCCGAATATGCTGCGCTGCCTCCAACAGCGCCTACGCGGACCGCGCGCGCCATCGGTGCTGATGAAATACGAGGTGGTACCGGTGCCGACATGGGAAGGTTGCCTGCAGCTTGCCGAGGGGCGGGAGTGGTAGAGTCCGCAACACCCTTTCCCTGCTGCTGCTGCTGTGGCTGTTTGTGCTGCTGAGATACAGTCTCGGAGAGCGGTTCAGACGATGTGGGCGGCGAGGGGCCACGTTGTTCTTGAGCAGGGATGCGGCCTGGTACTCCGTTTCCAGTCTCACTCTGACCGAGGCTGCTTGGAGATGCGCCTCGACTCCCCTCATTGGCAGCGGCGGCGGCGGCCGCCGCTGCTGCGGCCGCCGCCGCCGCCTGTCGCTCCTGGGCACTCCTGGGCAACACAAGTGCGGCCTTTTGTGGAAATGATGGTTGCTGGTGTTGGTGGGGGTGCTGCTGGTGCTGTTGCGGAAGCGGACGTTGCGAGGGAGGTGCCCCTTGCGCTGGGGAGTGCGGTTGCACGGTATTGCCACCGGGAACGGCATGAGGATAGACACCATACGAGGAAAACAACGGAGCCCCGCCCATCTGCTGTCCACTGCGGTCCTGCGAACGTGGAATTGCCGGAGGAAGTGACTGTGAAAGCGCCGGCTGCTGCGGTGCAGTGTATCGCGCACCAGCGTTCTGCAGCTGCTGCTGCTGCAACGACAGCGGGGACCCTGACGGGCTCGTTGACGGAGGACGGCGCATAGAGGAGGAAGACCGCCCGAGTATCGGGGGCTGTTCACCGTCAAACCGTTCCGAGGGCGCATCGGTTCCCATTCCGCTGGAGAGGCTCGTAGCCGTGTTCACTCGGCTCCCACCCTGTGCTGCACCGACAGGCATTGAGGCACCTGACGGCATGGCCGCGTTTGGGTTCATCATAGGCCGATTGGGAAAGGACTCTGCCGCTCCAAGCATCGGCGATGGGGACTGCCACATCATCGGTGGCCCCCCGCTACCACCCGTTGCCTGGCCGGGCAAGCCGGTAGGGGACTTTTTGGCGCCTGCCGCAACGATATTGTTTGGCGCCTCGTAGTTTTCGGCAGACGGCGTCTGCGCAGTGGCCACCGGCTTGCTAGTTCGCTTAAAACCGGAAAGGAGCGGCACATCGTCGTTACTGACAGGGCCGGCCCCGGCGAGACCTCGGAGCTGCGGATTAAACTGCGGGGTGGTGTGATACACCGGTGGCACGAACTGTTCCGGGTCATTGCAAAGAAAAGACGGGATAAACGGCTTCGCCGTCGGGTCGAACGAGGGAGCGTTAGGGTTGAGACTCATCCTGATACCCTCACAACAGAAAATGCAACGGGCAAACACCAAATCAATCAAAGGAAAGAGCCAAACGGCGAATGAAGTACAAGAAAACCGACAATCGAACGGGCGAAACAAAAGAAAAAGAGTCGAAACGGAAGAAGCGGAGCCGGCGAGAAAAGGGTCTTCCTGGTGGTTATCGGTGACGGTTGGCCCGGGTGGGAGAGAGAGACAGAGCCCCGAGTGAACGTAATGAAAAACAAAAAACAACCACACGCGGAGTACAGAGAGGCAAAGAAAGTGAACACTCACAAGAACGCTGTAATCACCATAGTAGGGGAAAGTCTACAGCAGAAAACGCAGAGCCCCCCTTCTGTCTGTGCGTTTGATTTGACGTAGGTTCACTGAGGTCGTTCGTTGCACAACCAGGGACACTGCACAGCAACCCTGTGCAGGTGATGTGGAGAGGGTTTGTGGAGGGTAGTGCTGAGCTGGTGGGCAAGCGTTGATGTGAGTGCGCGCGGTGAGGTCAAATGAACAGGTTATGTTCCCGCCCAACGATCAAGCACATATACACACACGCACGCACGCACACAGGCACAGCCACCCAAGACGCTCCCGAAAAGAAAAACGTACCGCACACACGCACGCACGCACGCACAAAATCGAAAAAAGGAGAGAAAAGGGTTGCAGGAATTCTCTTTCCGGCTCCTTCTGACGAGCTGGAACAAACGAAGGGCTGCGGCGCGGTGATGTCGCTGCACGGTACGAGGGGATCTTGATAAAAAGGCCCTGAACGAGAACTGAAAAAAAGCAAGATGAGCCGCTGTGCAGCGCGTGCAAAAGAAGGGGTGGGAGGGAAGACTACGCAAAGTAAAGCACGAGGGCAGCGGGAGGGGTAACGGAAGCCAGTGGTGGTAGTGAGTCGTGTGGTTCCAGTGTTTCAGTTCGTCTATCAGGATTAGTAGATTTTGCGTGCGCGTAATACGACGAGGTCTGGAAAAGCAAACACGTCCTCGATTAGGTGCGAGTACTACTTCAAAGCTCTGCACCCAATCTGTGCTACACAATGATTTCGATAGTACGGAATACACACCCTCTGTCACATGCACAGTGCCCCACCAAAACAATACTGGAAATCTTACGTGTAGATCCGACTCACATGCACACGTATCGAAGCCCCGTAGAAGATGCAAGTGGACACAACCGCTTTTTTTTTTTGGACGGTCACAACAGCAAACGACAGCGAGTGGCCACTGAGAGACCGACGTGTCAGGTGTGGCAAAGGTGGAACTCAAGCAGCGCGCTACGCGTAGACGCAGCAGGGGGACCTTAGGTGCGGAGGCGAGGTGGTGAGAAGGACGAGGTCAAGGTAACGTGAGAGGCGGAAAGATAAACAAGAGAGCAATGAGCGCACCGGCGCACCAGAGCTTCTTTGTGTGTTCTGTTTGTAGGAACAGCGACGGATAAATAAAGCCACACGCACACGCACACATAAAAGAAAATACAGGCAAGCAACACTCGAAACGAAGAGAAAACAAATCAGCACGAGAACGCCGATGAGATGCGAAGCTGCGCAGATCTGTGTCCGACCCGCAGGCACAAGCATATACCGCCTTACTCGTATTTCTCCTCTGATCGGTGTGGTGTCTGTTTAAGTATCCCCCGAAGCGTGTGGTGCGTGTGAGATTGGAGTAACGTGGTGTTGCCTCCTTCACTGCCACAAAGCAGAGAGACCTGCTTTTACACACACACACACACACAGAAAAAAAAAAGTATGTCTATCTGTTTATGTTCAACCTTACCCGTCTCACTCCCTTTCACTCGTTCGCATCCGATGTCTTCTACTTACGTATCGATGGTGAAAAAGCGCGTCACAGTCGCACTCGCAAACGCGCACCTGCACACGCTTTCGGTTCTCACTAGCTTGTACGAACACCGAGCAGTGTGGTTCGCGCTGTACGCTACCTATGAAGAACAGAGATGCCGACCGATGGAAAGAAAAAAAAAAAATCAGGGAGCGAGAGCCAGGTCACGTGCACTCGCGAAGATTACACGGGCACCCGGAGGCACTCTCACAACAACGTGTGATGAATACGCACCCACAAGGAGAGAAATCGACCAAACAACAACACTAAGGTATTGAGGACAGTACGCCACTGCAATGGTGTAGTAGGAAACATGTGGAAACGCAGTCATAAGCAGGCTCACCACGGTAGTGGGCGTGTTGTGTGTGTGTGTGTGTGTGTGTATATGCGACGTTGAGCACGTGCACAACGAAGCAAGACGCAATCATACGTTTTTTTTTTTTTTTGTGCACGTGCGTGATGCAGCATTGCGAAGGTATGTTGTAGATGTACATGTATAGAGAAAGGCGTGCACACATATGTTGGAGTAGGAAAAAGAGTAGCAGCATTGCAAACCAAGCAAAACGGAGCAAAGAAGGGAAATGAGTGCGCTCGGGAACGCATGTGGGAAGGAAACTGCGGCACCAGCAGAAGGTCGAGACCTGGCAAGTGGAGCGGACAGCGCATGCGGGATGACTGTCCTGTACGAGAGCTGAAGCGCACATTTCAAAGATGCACTCAAAGGCACACATGACCTGCTTCACTCGAACATCTCTGCAGATGTTCGAGGGTGCCTCGATGTGCTGGCATGGTTGCTTGCTTGGCGTTATCAGCTCTACGCAGTTGTGAACCAGGGATTCGCGTCAATGCAGGGGGGCAGTGAGTCACAAGGGGAACGCGAGTATGAGTAATGGGTACAGTGTGTGAAAAGGGTCCTACAATGGCGCGCATCAAAGGAAAGGCACCAGCGCACAAAAGCTTCCCAGTAGCCACCTATGCAGGCACCCGACCCAAGCGGCACGTGCATGAGAAGGAAGCACCAACACAAGGTGCACCATTTCACGTCACCTGGCTGGAGGCGCTATTCCGCCACAATGTTCTTGAACTCGCGCGAGAGGCCCTCCGGGTACGAGTACTGCCGTGGGGTTCGCCAATCCTCACCGTAGTTCTCAACGAGGTAACGCTCCGGCGGCACCAGAAAACCTCTGCCCGAGGACGCCGTCTTAGCACAAAATGGAAGCTCCACGAGCTCTGCGGTGAAGGGTCTGTGGAGATAGCGATACATGCCGTGCTTGCGCGTGTCAGCTGCTTCGTAAAACGAGGCAGCCCAGACAAACGGGCCCTTTTCACGCACAAGTGCATCGTCGCTGGCATCACTGTCTCCGCCGCAGGTGGCGGTGCACAGAGGTGGGTAGTAGAGATTGATGTCAATGCGAACGTTGGTGCGCACGTGGAGGACGCGCAGCTCCAAACCCTTTTCAACAGCGCCGCATATATCAAAGACGACAAACGCACGCGTTGCTGCCAGGGCGTGGAGGAGTCGATACACACGCGTTTGCGCGCAGTTCAAGCCGGCCAGGAAGCTAGAGGGAGAAGAGAGGTCGGGCACTGGTAGGTCATCGCCCTCCGATACAGGAACCGCGATGTCGGTATAGAAGATGCCAAGGTCAACGTCCTCGTCATACGGGATGAAGCAACCGTCACGCCGCGCACCCAGGGCCGTGCCACAGGCGAGGAAGAAGCGAATCTTTTGAGAAGTCAGGACCTCCTCCACTGCCAGCAGGGCTTCTTGAAAGGCCAGTTGTTTAGTGATTAAAACAGCGTTGCCGGCGAAGCGTCGTCGCACGTATTTCACAAAGTCGTTTGCATCATCGACACCGTCGTCCTCACCGCCGATGAGCGGCGCAGTTGCTTTTCGCTCCTTCGAGGTCATAGTTCGCGTCACACGAGGGATTGCTAGGCACTGTGGGATGCGAACATTATCCCAGTGCACGTCTTCTGCCAACGTCGCCGAGGTAGCCGGCGTACAGAGAGTCGACGTTGACGACGAGCCAGATCGCCCGGCAGACTGGGTGCATTGCGTGTCTAACCAATCTAGCAGACGAGTAAACAGGGCTTCTCGCGCCGTGGCATCTTCGCATCGCAAGTACGTCCTGTATGTGGTGTCGAAATCGACGCTGCTCTCGAGTTCTTCTGGCTGTTCCTGCAAAAGAAGGGTCTTCCCACCAGAGACGCCTCTCTCTCGCTCAGGCGCCGGGAATCGATGCAACCATTCGAGAAGCGCATTGCGCCGTAGCTCAAACACTGATGAAGGTGTGCTGTCAACACTAAAAGATGTGCCTAGGTGAGTTGGAGTCTGCGGATTTTGGGAGCCTGAGCCTGGCAACGAAAATTTGTGCTCCGGCACAGTGGTGCATGTCGAGATTGAAGGGCAGTCATACTTCACGTCCTTTTGCACCGTAGTTGCTGCAGCGCATATGCGGCAATCTTGCCGGTGCAAGTGTGGGCGAAAGGCTGGTTTAGCGAACCTTTTCCACGTACGACTGTAGCGCTGCATTGGCCGCACAGGATAACTCGTTCTGGTATCGGAGTGAGATCGTCCGATGCATTTAGCCGCTGAAGAGCACTCGCGCGCAAGCCCACACGCCCTGCCATTCACATGAGGCCAACAACGTGGACGAAGCAGACCTGACAGCGAGGTAGAAAGTTGCCTATGTATCGGAGATACGCCGAGGCTGCGTCATGAAGGTGCGAGAAAAAACGGACGGTGGGTCAAGGGAGAAGGTGAATAAGAGAAAACCATCGACACATGCGCATGCAGCAAGCGATTGGGGCACCGAAAAAGCGACAAGTGTTGCTTACTTCACTGCAGACAGATTATACGGCGGGACAATGGGGCGCACAAAAACCACTGCGATTATTCGATGGGTTTTGTGTGTGGGCGCTGAGGATCGAGTCCGCGACGTTTTTGAGTCACGGAGAACTTCCATGTGAGAGCACGGATAGCGGCTCTTCGAGTAGCATCCACCACGACAAGCAAGCGTCACACCCTGCGCACGGGTGCTGTTCGCTTCCTTCTTAACTGGCACTCATTCGTCTTCTTGTCATTCGCGCTCGAGGCACAACACCAGGGTTCACCTCCCACGCAAGCATATGTGGCGACGATTAAAGAAAAAAAAAAGAGCGCATAAATGAGCGATGCATTACACAAGGTCTCCCAAAAAAGACTCCATACAACTGTCTCCGTTGATGCCACTGACACATACCCTCCTGGTCGCAACGATGATGCATCCCCCCCCTCCACCCCCCCCCACACACGACCGCCACCGCCTCACGAAGTTCCCTTCTTAAGCCTTTTCCTCAAATGTGCCCGAGCTCCGCCGAGACGGTTGCACCCACATTCATGACGCGTTCTAGCTGCGTTTGGGCCGCGGATGCAATCAGCTTGCGCGTACGCAGGTCTTGGCGATAGAGTTGCTCTAACAGAGGGACATGCAACATCCACTCTTCACCTTTGAGGGAGCGCAGTGGATCGTCCTGCGGAAAGCCGAGAAACATGCGCGGAGGCAGGCCGCCAGCGTGGGACACCTCGCTCTGCAAGCGGCGCACAACCCATTGCCCAGTTCGACTTGTTTGGTCCCCGAGCGGCACCAGGTAGCCAATCTCACCCATGTTCGTGACGTAGATGGCGACGCTGCTAGACCGCGCAGAGGCAGCACGTAGCCGCATTGTCTTCAGTAGCACGCCGCCAGCCAGTCGGTACTCGCCAGTAACGGCCAAAAGCGACTCCAGTACCTTGCTCGGCTTTCCAGGCTCCGCCAGTACGCGCGGCTTGTAACTCATACACACGAGATTGCGCGCGTCGTCCGAGACGAGGAGGCCAAAGCGGGTGTCGTGGTACAGCATGTCATTCGAAACAACGGAGATGGCGTTTGTGTCACGTCCGAGGATTGTGATGGTGCGAATTTCCTCACTGTAGCGGGCAAAGAGCACAGAGTGCAACAGGTCCCCAATGACGAGGTAGTCACGAAATGCTCGCAAGTACGTTACGTAGGCCCCGGCGTACAAGATTGCCATAGTCTCCATGGTACTCTTCTTCGCGTCGTAGCGGTACACACGCACGGTGCCGCCTACAGCAACGGCAACGCAATCCTCACCGACCCTCGTGATGGCGGTGACGGGGCCTTTCATTGGTTCCTCGTGTAAGGTGCGCAGCTGCTGCACCCCTTGGCCTCCCTGCTGTGACGTCGCCAGCAGCAAGACGCGTCCGCGCGTCGTGACATCCTCGCCCAGCGGGTACGCCGTTGCCAGTGCGCACACCGACGCCGTGGTAGATCGGTTCGCCGCGTCCATAGTTGTGTCACGCGTCACCTGCATCAAAGTCGCGGAGAGCACCTTCTCATTCACGTCCAGCACAAGGCGATCCATGCACTGCCAGTCCGGCGTCGAGAAGAACTGCACTTCATAGCGCTCATTTGTTGGCACGGGTGAGCCGGATGTGGCGGAGAGGGGCGGCAGTGTGACTGCCTCTATGATGTGCGGCACACGATTGCCCTCTTCATCCTCGACCATGCGCAGCTGCACGTCGAAGGGCGCCCTCTTCGGGGAAAAAGGCTGCATCCGCGACGCCACAACAAAGCACCCGTGCGCCGCAGGTGAGTAGATGACCTGATGAGGTGTGCACCCGAGGCGCACCCGCTCAAGCCACCACCCACTGCTGCCAAGCAGCTCACCGAAGGGCTGCATGGTCGCAAAGTGCACAAAGCCCTCGCCACAGTAAACGAAACCACCGCGCACATGTCGTGAGTGAAACGGCGCGAAGCCACGCACCGCATTCGTGGCATGATGCCGAGTGCACACAAGCTGATTCGTGGGAGCATGGTACACAAGGAACACCGGCGTCTGGCCACAGACGTAGATGCCCTTGTGCCTGTCCTGGAGGCCACAGAATGGCACCAGCCGCTCACTGCAGTGCCGCATCTGCTGCGTGACACTGGCCAGGTGAGCGCGCTCTTCCTGCAGGCGCTTCTTGCGAGCCTCAATCGACTCCATCACATCTACCTCCGGCGCAACATCAAGTATGTGGTAAATCACCTTCACGCACCTCCGCGGACCGTTGGCATCAGCAGGGACCACCCGGTACGTCACTAGCTCCCCGGATGACAGAATCATCACGAGAGTCGCCTCCGTTGGCGCAGCTGATAGAGCGGGGTCCTCGTGTTGATCAAAGACGGCAACATGCGTGATAGTCGGCAGGGGCTCCGCATTCAGCCGCTCGCGCAGCTTCACCACTGGTGTCTCGACTCCCTCCATCGCAAAGGGCGGCATGAGAGCGAAGTTGGGAAAACTGGACGTCTGGTGGACAGCTTCCGGCGATTCCAACGTGTACAGAATGAGGTCCATGCCTTGCACGACGACAAGGGTGCGCTGATGTTGCTGTGAGTGTCTCGCTTGCGACCCCCACCATGCGACAGCCGTCACCTTCTCTAAGAGAAGGGTTGCTGTGGACATTGCCTTGGCGTCATCCAGGCGAAACGAAAGCAGCTGACCATCTGTGAAGCGCACAAGGATGCAGCGGACCTCCGCGACCAACAAGGCCGACAAGGCCACGTTTGCCGCGGCGCCCTGACTGCTTGCTCGCTGTATAGCGGGGAGGGTCAGGAACTCTGTACTTGCCAACCGGCGCTTGCCGTCAGCGGACAGAAGTCGCAGCTCCGTCTCCGTTACCTGCAGCAGACCTCGCATCCAGTCCACATGCACCGCGTATACGGTGCGAGCCGCCATACTGAGAGCAGCCCCACGAACCTGATGCACCGAGTCACTGCGCACCGCAAAGAGAATGGAAAAGTTAGAGCCGGTAATGAGCAGGTGAGATTGGGGCATGGCGCCTGCGGCGACCGTCGACGGCGGGAGTGCATCTCCCCTGCCTCCCTCATCGTCCAAGTCTCGCCGTCGCTTGCGGACATCGGCGTCGGTGGGCTCTAGGAAGAAGACAGAGATAGCGTTCAGTTCTTCCTGCCGAACGACTCGGCTCCGAATCGACCTTCGCAAGATGGAGAGACTTCCTGCCAATCCACTGCCGGAGCACAGAGCAATGTCTATCACCGCCTTTCGCTGCGCTGGCGTCATCTTCGGCTCCGCTTCGAGATCCACGCTGCGGAAGAGATCGGCGTATGGGGAAGCCTCGATGGACGGATCAAGCGTGCCCTCGTTCGTCTCGGCGGCGGCGGTGGTGGTGTCCACCATGTCGACGTCCCGCACAGGCCCGATGCCGATAAATTTCTGCAACACCTTGCACGGATCGCGCGGAGTGCTGGCAATGAAACGAGAGTCGCCGTTCAGAGCACCAAGAAAGAACCGTGAAGCGTTGATGGAAGCGTACGAGGAGCCAAAGCAACCGGTCATGACGATTTCCGCACTGATGCTCCCCACGGTGTAGCCGTGGCTCTGCAAGCGCACATCCACGACGGTCCCTTCTTCCTCTGTTACGACAAGAAGTCGTTGGCTGCTGCCACCCGCCGCCACAGCCGCAGCAGCGGCCACCGCCGGCGCACTTTGCGTCACCGCAGGCTCGGAGAGAAGCACAGAGGTGGCGTTCGCAAAGTTCAGGTTCACCTTCACAAGGTCGGTGGACAATGCCTGCGACGCGTTACGCCACTGTACCGCTTCAAAGTTCACGGCCGAGGACTTCAAGCTGCGCGCCTGCTCCTCACCGCTAGCGTTTATGTAAACACCGTAGCCATTCTTTGTGCTCACGTGCACCATCATGTTGCGACTCACGCAGAACACGGCGGACGGCACATCCTGGAAGGCCGGAAGCGGCGTCATGCCCGTAACGTCATACGGCAAGCCATCCACCTCACTAAGAGAGAGCATGTGCGGAGTCGTGGAGTTCGCCAATGTCACTTTTATCCACTCAATCGAGCAAGTTAGCATGTGCGATTCCACCGTCTTGCTGCGCCACTCCAGAAGCTTCACTCGGCCCGCCCACGTCGGGTGCTTCTCAAAAAGAAACGCCAGCAATGGCTCGCCAGCCGACTCCACAAACTGAACGTCGCGGATGTTGCGCAGCACAGCCTTCACATCCTGTAGGCGCCAGTGAGTCACCGTGCCGATACGCAACAACAAGGAGGCTGCCCCGCCCTGCGTCACATTGTGTGATGATGCTGCTCCAGGTACTGCCGAAGTTGTTCCGATCGCCACACCGTTATCATCCCCCGTTATCCTTTTATCGGAAGCCGATTCCTTACTCCCGGGTGTCTCTGGCTGCTTGCGTGCGTTCGGCGCTTCCTTCTCCTCGTCCTCGTCGTCCTCGTCTCCCCAAGCATTGAGCGCAACGGTTGGCTTCGACGCTGCTGCCATTGTTGTGCCAGATGCCTTCGCTACAGCAGCCTCTTCGTTGCCCGCGAAAGCGGCGGACTGCATGTCCAAATTCGAAGCATTCACGGTGGCATGTTCTGCCTGCACCTGTGTCATCGCCTTCTGATCTATCATCCCCATCACCGGGAAGAAGAAGAGGTCACTCCGCTTGGCTAGCACAGCAACATACGTGCCCGTCTCGTCCACCCGAAGCATCGCGTTGAGCGGGCACCGGTCGAGGCTCAGCTGACGGTCATCCAATTGTACAAGGGCGACCGTGTCGAACTGAACTGTAACGGGGTTGTATTGCAGAAAAGATATGTGAAAGTCGTCAAAAAGAAGTACCAAGATGTCGGAGGTGGTCCGAAGGGGGCGACATGTGGCCGCCGCCAGCGGTGGCGCATGGAAAGACACCTCCGTGACCTGACCGAGCTGCTCCGCTGGCGGCAGTCCTACAGCAGCGCAGACTTGATGGGTGCCATTTAGCCGATACAAAGTAAGGTGATTCTGGCGAATGGCCACTACCTCTTTCTCGCTCTGCGCTGCAAACGAGTCGGGGAGAAAATAACCAGAAACCGTGTGTGTGACCACCGAAGCCGGTAGCAACGGTGCTACGGCGGTGTGCAGCATGGCCACTATGCGTCGAGGAGCGCCAGCAGCTCTTCTCGAAAGCCCACAGAAACCGTGGTAAAGAAGTGAGACACGTTCAAGCGGACCACGACGGTGGGGGAGTCGACAGATGCGTTAGCGAGCGGCTATGGAGTAGCACAACGTGCGGCTGAATTCCTCGACGCCACAAAGTAGTCCTATGACACTGTGAGCGAAGCCTTCCTTCAATTACGGTGTTTGACTGTTGTACACCGGCCCAGCAGACGCTTGCACTTGCGCTATAATCTGCGCAGACAGGCAGAGCAAGTAGGTGTACGTGAAGGTGATAATCCACACCAGACATCAGAGAGGGGCACAGCGAAAGGTTAGAAGTGAGCATTAACAACGACAGGCATACCAGTCATGCACCTCATGCCGTCAAGGAGGGTTTCCCCCTAGGGTATAGTGGTGGAGTGGAGTGGAGTGGGTCAAGCGGTAGATGCGCGCGCCGCATTCGCCCGCCCATTTCCTGGACACGGTTTAGAGAAACACGAAGCCCCTCAGCAGTGGACTGCGTTGGGCCCGTATACGCTCTTCCCTTTTTATATGGTCCTGACAGTCCGTGCACGGGAGCGTCCCCTTCCTTACACTGTTTTCGAACCTTTTTCGCGCCGGCGACCCTGCACCGGGCACCGTCCCACGTGACAAGTGGGACCTATGGTTGGCACACAGCACGATAAACATCATGCTACTTTTCGATCTAGCGTCCCTCTTCTCTGCTAGAGAGCTTCCAATGCACTCCACTCGCCCTCCCTCGTTGTTGCAGCCCTCCCCCCGTCTCACGCACCCTCCGTCCATGAGAGGCAGCGGGAGCCACACGCACTGTGCAGCAACGCAGCGGCCCATCCATCTAGCGCACCGGCTCTGTCTCACACACCCTGCTCTCACCAGCCCCGCGCCGCAGGCCGCCCTCAGCGCTGCCCAGGACCTGACCGCCCACCTCCGCAGCGGTGCCTCACTGTGACGTCCCCCCCTAACTCGTAGGTGCGTGGCCGTGCCGCAACCGGAAGTGGTGCGTCATTTGGCGGAGGATGGCAGACAGGAGGTGGCGTGGGACTGCTTGGCTTCCCCCTCCCCCAGTGCGTGAGTGGGGAAGAGCGAGCGAGCGAGCGAGAGAGGGGGGGGGGGGGCACTGGACCCTGAGACGCCACGCAAGGAGTTTTGTCTCCTATCCGCAGGGCATAAGAGGATCCACAAGGAGTTTTAACCGATCGCGCCATGCACAAATAGAACATAAGCACCCATTCACGAGTGAGTCCGCAGAAAGGGAAGAGACTATCGGAAAAGGTCTTCCAGGGTTTTCAGGAGGCACACAAGGGCACGGCTTTCGTTGGAAGCACATCGATCAAGAAGGTCGCTGTACCGTGGCTTGAATACGTGTGATACGACATACTCGAGGGCCGCTGTGTTGCTGGAGGCAAGCCTGTAGAGGGCCATCAAGATCATGTTGAAGGACGGCTCCTGCAGCTGATGTGCGCTCCGGTGGCGTAGGTTGTACAGCAGAATCGTCACGAGCCGCAGTGCGTAGTGGGTGTCGCCCATCTGGGTCATCTCACGCTTCAGCGGTAGATTAGAGGTAGTCACAATACCGAGCGCTATGTTCAAGGCCAGACACGCCGCTGTGTATACAACAGTACTGCTGCTATCCATGAGGCCTAGGCCAACGGCTGACACCCAGGCATCGCGGTAACGAGGTTCACTGTAGACAATGGCGCCGTGGGCGCCGCAGGCAAAGTTGCAGACAAGCCGCAGCAACGCTACGCGCCCGCCGGGCAACAAGCGAGGAAAGTCGCGCGTAGCGAAAACCAGAATGGACATTAGTTTTGTGTCGAAGACACAGTGGATGAGGCACAACTTATGGAGAACTGCCACCCGGAGCCCGTCGAAAATGGGCCCCCACGTCGCCACAGGGCTACGCAGCAGGGATTCGGTGACAATCTCCACGTAGTTAAATAGCAACTTCGGCGCAACGCAGTCGGTACCCTCCATCAGCGCGCAAGCCATCTCTTCCAGCACTGCCAGTGCAGCTGGTTTCACGAGCTTTCGCTTGATCATCCCCTTCACGTACGGGGATAGGTCGAGGATAAGTCGTTTTGCCAGGTGGGGGTCGCTGGGACGAAAGAGCACTGCAGCCGTCGGTGGCAGTCTCATGACACCGCAGGCGGTCGAGGCGCTCAGTTGCATGTCGATGCTGCACTGCCGCTCCAACGTGCGGGAGCGCATCTGCCGGGCCACGACGCTTTGCATGCCGTGGGTAGTGAGGGTCAAGATCTCTGCCACGGAGGCACCAACCTGCGTCTTCACAAGATTTTCCACAGTGCTGAAGACATATTTTGGAATGGCGGTGCTCTCGCCGAGCAGAAACTGCACGGCATCCTGAGTGAAGTGATGGCAGTTGTGCCGCACTGGGTGGTAGTCGTGGATCTGATTCACATGAATGGCCCGCACGCCGATCCATCGGAAAAACTCTGTCACGGGCTTCCTTGTCACCCCGAGGTAGTGCGTGCAGTACTTGTTACCGAAGCGTGTGTGGCCAGCTGCAGCGACACCGAGACCGCCCTCAAAGTATACTTCCACGCCATAGCATACAATGCCGGAGTGGTAGACGCCAGGCGTGTCGAGACCAACCAACTCCCGACCGTACCGCTTCAAATGCCCGTGTGAGAGGTCGTAGACATGCAGCTCCACCCTCATCTCTCTGGCGGTGGGCTTACATGTGTCAAGCAAGAAGCTCTGACGATCGCGCACGGCAGCGCCGGGAACCGACGCGTCGTTCGGCGGACGCAGTGCTGCAACTCGACTTCCGCAGACATCCCGGGGTGCCCTGGCCAAGAGTTGACTTGGACTGGACGTTGTCTCCATAGGGACACAACGAACCGACAGACGTCGCGATGATTGGGGCGGCACCACATTGGGGCGCAATGATACCTCCGTGATTTCCATGGGCACAGGTGGCCACCTGACTTTCTGCTCAGTGCCCTCCTTCTCCCGTGGGGCGTTTTTGTTGACGCAAAGGTGCAGTCGACTTTCGACGGACCGGCGCAGTGGGGTTGGGACCTTCTTCGAGGGAAGGAGCACACTTTCCAACTGCTGCAGCGAGTCTTCGTGCACCATCGTCTTGTAGAGAGTCGCATCCGACTGGGAGCCAGTGATGTCCTCCGTGTGCGTCATGGTGCTTGTAAATCAGAGACTCTAAACGATCACGGGTAAGTCTCTCTCCTCATTTACGCCGTGTTCCTGGCCGGTTACGCGGCATGGCCTCTCGAAAGGAGTGTGTCCCCATGCTCAACGATCAAAGAGCCATGAAGCCGTCCCAGAGACGAGAGATGCGCAGGGCGAAGAAAAGAGGCAACCCGGAAGAGTGAGTCACGAGGTAAGAGAAGAACACATGCAGGCATCACAGCAAAAGACAAGCGGTGCCCCAGCCACAGATGGAACCTTCTTTTGCCCTCTATGATGGTCACCGTGGTAGAGAGGGTACGTGGCGAAGCACCCGCACGTACGCGGAGAACATTGTAGCGGAGGAGACGCAGAATCAGCGTTGCATACCAAAGTCGTTTTGCAGAGTATGGAGAGTTATCGCAAGGGAGACACAATCCTCTTACAGAAGCAGATCTCATTGTACATGAAGCCACAAAAAGAAAGAAGAGAATAGACCCAGTATAACCACCACAAGGCGTCACTTCCTTTTGCGGTCCCTGTCGTGGCTGCCCACGTCTGTCGCCACGTAGAAATGGGACCGCACGCGATCACACACCTTTGTCCAGGACAGCAGAGCGAACACGCACACAGCAACCACCTTCGTGTTCGATATGAAGCACGTAGGGGCAAGCTAAGAGTCCCCGTTCTACGAAGGGTAACGGGTCAGCGGGGTCGCAATGGCGGTAAAGGAGGGAAGCAGTTCCCAGCGGCACCGCTGCACAGAGAAAGGAAAGAGAGACATGGGCATGCGTGTAAGCTAACCCCTCCCCCGACACACAAAGACACGCATACGCCCACGGACACCCTGTCCACCACAAAAACACGGGGCTGCACCGATGTGGAGTTTCTCCTTCCCCACGCTTTCCTCTACGGTGGCCCTGAAGGTTCCCTCAACCCACTGCCACAATCCATAGCAATGCGGTGAGCGAGCGAGAGAGGGGAACAGGTGAGGTGGAGGGTCATTCTGTTCCACACTGATTCCCCTACGCAACCTAGCGACAATGTCCTAGCATACATGAAAGGCCTGTGTACAAAAAAAAAAGGAGGGAAAACACATACGAAAAAGACTCCACAAGATATTCTTGCGAGGGGCCACTGCGACTAGGTGAGTGCACTTGGTTACCCACCGATTGAATTTTGTACACCCCTCCCCCCTGCTTCGCCTTCAACGATGAAAGAGGACAAAGAATCGCTTCTTATGCGACGGCGCCGTCCTCATCATCCGCCACATCGTCTGTGGAAAATTTCTTGCTGATCATCATGTCTCTAATCGTGTCGCGTAGCTGACGGCGACGTACCTCTTGTTGGTCATGGCAGTAACGCAACATGTCCGTGGCCGCACGCTTCGTCTCGATGTAGGTGTCTGCTTTTGCATGGCGTACGGCGCTCCTGTGGAGGACGTTGCTCAAGTGCGCCTTTTTCTGGCGATGGGCCGTAGCCTGCTTCCACTGTGCGATGAGGCGCCGCGTCCGATGCACCTCCGCCGAGATGCCCTTTGTATTCTCCCGCTCCCGCTCCACCACCTCTTTCGCGTGCTGCTCCTTTTCCTCGATTGCGTATGCCCGTTCCCACTCTGCCTCCCGCAGCTGCTGTTGAAGCGCCGCGCGGGATTCCTCGCGCTCCACCTTGGTCTGCATACGGTCCTCAAACTTGGGGATGACGCCGATAGATTTTTGATACTTGAGCGTGTGCTCCAGCGTACCAAGGGTCGCCACCCCCTCCATTTCCTCGTCGATGCTGCATCCTTGATCGTAGCGCTCGTTCAATAAACGTACTTGCAATCGAGCCACACGGTTTGCAGCTGCCCTCTCGCGACGAACCCGCAGCTCCGCTGCCTGGAGTAGATCTGTGGGAGCAGAATTGCGCGACGAGGAGCGTGACAGAGGAGGGAAGGATGTGCTCCGTCCTGAGGTGGGGGGCCTACCGGACTGCTCGGACTGCCTAAAACGCGGTTCCTTGACTGCCCTCTTGCTGTAACGAGAGAGTTCCTTTTGCGTGGCAGCAAGCTCTTTCTCCTCGATGTTCAAAGTCTCGAGCAAGCGCGGGAAGTACGCTTGCGGGATACTCGGCAGCTGTGAGGAATGCTTGTGTGCCCGAGTTAGTGCCCGAGAGCTGGCGATTCCGGATTTATGCCAGTCGTCATTCGGCTGCTGCGTCACACGTTTAGTCTCGACTGCGGCCGCGGCTTTGTCATTTGCAGCTGCGGTGACCGAGTGATCGCTTGTGTCACCGCCCACGCCAGAGGAGGATTGAAGGGTCGGCGGTGGCAAAGCTTCAGAGTCTTCCGCCCTGTCAAACGGCGCTTCCGTCACTAGAGTGCCCGATTCGTTCTCCTCAGTGGCAGCAACCTCTGCAGGTGCGTCGCCCTCTGATTGGTCTGTGGCGAACAGCGGCGCAGGCGGCAACGGTGGTGGCGGTTTCAGCATTCCACGTTCGTCTACCTGTCGCTCTTCGTCATTTTCACTGTCTGTGTCAAGCTCCGCGGCCGCTTCTTCCAGTTGCTTGTCTGTAAAGCGTGGACACGGGGCTGCGCCTGGCAAGGTGAGGCAACGTTCTTTCCACAGCGCCTCCACTTTACCCTCCCTTATCAGCTTCGACTTAGCGCCAAGCAAAGTGCGAAAGGTGCCTTGACGACTACGTTCGCACATGGTGTAGCGCACCAGCAGGACCTGCTCACTTTCATCCCCCGTCTCGAGAAACACATGTTTGGGCAAGTAAAGAAGGTTTTCCGGAAGGATACCGTACATGTC
This sequence comes from Leishmania tarentolae, assembly GCA_033953505.1. Taxonomy (NCBI): domain Eukaryota; phylum Euglenozoa; class Kinetoplastea; order Trypanosomatida; family Trypanosomatidae; genus Leishmania; species Leishmania tarentolae. The sequence goes on along the minus strand of CP119856.1, from coordinate 504,249 downwards.
ACACGCTAGCAGGGCGGCTTTCCCATCAAAGCCGAAGAAGTTGACGTAGATGCCATCCTCCACGCCGTCTCTGTGCATTCTGAGCGATATATGAATGTCGTCGTCCACAGCGAACACGAAATATACGACTGTGAGTTGTGCGTGGCGGGGGTAGGGGGTGGGGGCAACTCCCTGCTGGACACTTTCTCTTTATCGGTTCTCGGTTGCGCTGCCTGTGACTTTTGTTGTGCAAGCACGTGAAAGTAGAAGGGCAAAGTGTTTGCGCCGTGTGGACATCGATGCGAGTGTGACGGTGATGCGAAGAGGGGGATACCGGGTATAGGAGAGAGTGAAAAAGTAACACTTCTGCCCAAATGAATAGAGGCTCTCACTCGCGACTTCGTTAAAGGGTATATATCAAGTGATACAAGACTCCTCAGCGAGTTGTCCACGACTCGGGTCTGCTGCAGAGAGCCCTTGATTGAAGCGAGGCAGAGAAAGATAGACATAGAGCGAGAGCCGCTCGATAGGGATTTGCCAGAGATGTGCCCTTTGTCGCCGCATCCACTCCACCAATCTTTGTGGCCGATATTCAGTGCGCAGGAATAAATAAGAAGCTTCAAGGCGGCACTGTCAGCACGCACTGGAGACATATGCAGCGTGACCGATGGTGGTAGCGTACAGACGTGCAGACATGACTACTGGAAAGAGAGTAATTATCGGGTGCAAAGAGAGCGGAAACAACCAGGTCACAACAAACACGGGCTTCGCCTGGGCTTCTAGCTATCCTCCTCGTCGCTCACAACAATGTAGTGTTCTTTTGACTTGCTCTTTACCTCCCGCTGTTCCGGCTCCTGCAGAGGCATCATCTTCGACGCGATCGCCGAGCAACTGGCTGCCTTAGGCACTTCCAGCGGTGAACGATCGTTCTCTAGTCGCTGCCGCTTGATGGCGGTCGCCTCCCACTCTTCCCCGTCCTCGCCATCAGCGCAGAACGCGCAGCTACCAACCAGACAATCATCATTTCGAAAGCCGCAACGTGGGCAACTCCAGCCACCACCGTCCTGCGTCTCTAAAAGGTTATGCGGCACGCAGTCCGGCACGTCATCGTCGTCCACCTCAGATGGCGCATCACCCTGTTCTGCGGAAGTAACCCTGTCAACTGAGAGAGTTCGAGGACGTGAACCCAGCGTGAGCGTTACAGCGGATGGCGGTGTCTGCAAAAGACGTCGCTCCGCCGCGCCGGCAAGGATGCGGCGCAATGCCTCGCGTGTCGGGGTAGAACTGGAGGTGCTATCATACTGGGGGAGACTACCGCCGCCGAGGCGGCGGCCCTCTCCAGGAAAAGCAGCACTGGCCAGCGGTGAGGAATTGAGGCGGGAGGCCATGCGACCAGTCCTGGCGATGGTTTGTGTGGGGTTTGAACTCCCTGTGCTCATCACACCTCCTCGTCTATGACCGTCTCCTCTGGCGCCTCTGTTACTGAGCCGACGACCCCCTCCTCGAGCACTACCGGTGACTGCGGCAGTACTGCTGTTCCCATGACCAGAGAAGCTCTGCCGAGAGGCAGTGCCGCGGGAACTCATGGGGGTAGCGGGGATTTCTGGGTAGAGCTGCATCCCTTGTTGGATCATGGTGATCTCCAGCGCCTCGCACTCCTTCACCAAATCGTAGTAGAGATTCCAGAAGGAACGATCGTGACGCGAGTGCACACAGTGCGTGAACTCGTGCAAGGCTGTGCACAGAACTTCATGAAATGGCAGAAACTCGTTTTTCTTGCCAGGAACACGGAAGCGGATGCACACTTCGCTGCCAGCATTCACATTGAGTCCCAGCAGTGTCGCACCGCGCGGGTAGAATTCCTTGATGAGACCGATGCGCCATCCGCGACGTGAGAGGAGAACACGGGCACGCCGCAAAACATGCTCCATGTAGGATTGCGCTACATCGTCGCGCTGCCACCCGAGAGTTGATGATGACCCAATAAGCGGGAGCTGGGCCATAAACGCGGATGACATTGCCGTCACACATAAAATGGGATGCGAGTGCGTGCGTGGGTAGTTATCACGGCGTCACCGTTACGTCTGCAGGTGGGCTCCTTCCCTTCCACGCCATGCGTTGAACGCCGTCTCTGAAGAGGTAAAAGGGGAAGAGAAGGTCCAATAAGGCTCGAAGACATCCGTAAAGGGCGAAAGAGAAGACGAGATCTCGATCGGCGCAGCAGGTAAAACAGACGGGAAGGTGGCGCGTGGGGCAGAATGCGCAAAGCCGGCGCGCGAGAGAAAGGCACGTATAAATACAGTGCCACAAAATGAACCACTGCCAGCTAGCACTGCACCAAAAGAAAAGGAGCAGTAGCGAACGGACACACATCCTGCCGCCCCCTACCTCTCCTCCCCAACGGATCGGTGCATCCACGTAGACCGGAGCTCCGTTCCTCTGCTTTGAGCCACCGTTCAGACATTGCATGTGAGAAGGCAAAGAGAAGAGCAGCAGAACGCGCGAGGGCCACAGACACGAAACTAGCCCACGATAAACTCGTCCACTCCAGAGCAGTGTCGTGCTCTGTTAGCCTTTCGTACACACAACACCCAGAAGAGAAAGTACAGTGTCTCTGAGTCACCAAATGGCAAGCGAAACAAGGTTCCTCTCTGTGGAGACCCAAAAGCACGCTGGATGAAATAGGTTTCCACCACCCCGACCACACAGGCAACCCCCCAAAAGGGAACGCGAGACGCTGCGCAACAGAGTGTCACCACCTCCACCACCCCCTCTATTCCTACCTCACTGCCCGATTCGCTCGTTACCAAACTCCTCCCTCACGTTCTGCGCGTACCACCATTCCATGCCCGGTGGAATCACCGTTGTGTTCTGCACATAATCGAAAAACTGCCCAGGAGTGGTGACGTACGCCTCTGCAGAGGGAAAATTGGCAGGCCACAGATGTCGCTGTGACATCGCCACCGAGCTCACAACAAACTCAGGCCCGACCGTTTGATGAAAGATAGTCTTGCCCATTAAGTGATCCAGCTCATGCATGAGGCAGCGTGCTCGCATTCCGTCTAGCACCTGCACCTTGTGGTTGCCATGCTCATCGTACCCGCTACACGTGATGCGCTGCGGGCGTACCACCCACGCGGTCGCCGTACCGCACGAGATGCAGTTCTCCCACATGCCGTACATTGGCGCCACGGAGTTGCGATCGTCGTACCCGGGCACCGACGGGTTTACCCACACCTCGTATTCGGTCTCGTCTGGGCTGCTCTTGATAAGAATCACCGCTGCGTCCCAGTGCGCTTTGGGGGCACTAAACGACAGGCAATGCAGGTCTGTCGCCAGCTGATTCAGGTTCATGAGACTAGACATGAAAATCGGGGAGAGGATCTGTGACGCCGGTACGGGCATGACTGGCCTCGTCATACTGCGGTGAGGGTAGCACGCGACTCGACGGAGCGCCTCCGCCTCCTTGTCAAGCTTCCCCTCTACAGTCTCTTTAAAACTGGCTGCGCTGGACGACGACTCACCTTCAGTATTGACACCGTTGCGAAGGAGTCTGCTGCCTCCGCACACGAGGCGACGCCATGGCACACAACGACGCATGTGACTGGCAGAGCTAACGTAAGGCAAAATCGAGGGCGACGAGGAATGCACCAACAGCCCAGCTTCACGTACAGAAGCACACCCCAAGGATGTCCACGCGCTTCCTGTGCGCTGATCTTTAACAATGTGTGCCCCCAAAGGAGCTAAGGAGAGCAAGATCACACGCGGCCCAAAAGTAATACACCAACAGCAACGATGCACTCCACCATCACAGCAGTGCGTCAGATGACCTGTGCTTCCGCGACAGAGCGGGACAAGAGATAGGACCTGAGGGCCGAGAGTGACTCTATGCAAGTTTAACGGTTGTTGAGCGCGACAGGGGTGTAATCAGGGATGTAAGAAAAAGAGAGAGAGAGAGAGCGAACAAGGGACGAGGGAGGGGCGGAATCATCACGAGTTGTGCTTTGGCCAGAGATGCCTTTTTGGCATACCGCAAATTGCTGGCTTCATCGATGAGCCTCTACAATAGCGAGGAGCCCGACTTTCTGCACACTGCTCCGATTGTGCACCAGGGAGTGTGTTCGCACAACACAGGTATCGCAATCGATGCGGTTCTGCTCTCGCTCAAAGCTACACGGAACACTCCGCACCGTGTCTCACTGTACCCCTCCTACCTCACTGTATTCTTTTCCCTTCACACACTAGCTGGATGCACCATGCCTATCACGGAAGCATTGACGTAGAAAAGGAAACGCACATTTTAGATGTTTAGTGGTTGCAACGGTCCGTAGTCACTGTCGATCATACGGACAAACGCCCAGGTCAATGGAGAGGGTGCAGACGCACAGCGCACATGAGCAATTTTTCGTCAGGAAGAAAGGCTCGCTAGCAGCGACGAGAGCCATTCGCACACAGAGAGACAAATATGTATCCACATGTACCACTGCGCCGTCCTGCTTTCTTCGTTTGCGCCACACAGCTGCTGATCTCATGAAAAGAAGACCGCCTCTCCACCAACACACAGAAGTACCACACCGCGTCTTGCACAGGCGTGTGCGTCTTTTCTTTCCTCCATCGGTACTCGAGGTTTGTGCGGTATGCGTCCACCGCCCCCCCCCCAAAAAAAAAAACGCTCCATTCCCAAAGGACACCAAGTCAAACAGCGCGCGCACGTCTCTGTGCTCGCGTCACCGGAAAAAGATGAACAGAGTAACAAGGACGCAGACCACCCTGCCAGGTACAACATGAGCAAGCACTCATGCTTTGCACTATGTCTGCAACCCGGGTTTTCCTGTTGCTGCGAGGTCCTGGCGCGCTACCACCACATCGATCACACTGCAGCCGGGGAGGGCTGCATGCTCCAATGCCTTGCTTTACATTCACAGTACCTCACTACCAGTCTAATCGCACGCTCATCACGACAAGAGACGCCGCAGCAGTTTTTCGTTTGTGAGGGAAATGCGTGACTGGAGCAGCGATGCCCCCCTGAGTAGAAAAAGAAAAAAAAGCAACCAACAAGGAGAGGGACAAAGAGAAAAGGAATTGAGCTTTCGGTGTATAATGAAGACTCACCGGTGCCCACAGCCGCCGTTCGGGGACCGCTACAGAGAGTGTTTGATGAGACCAATATCAAGTACACGCGCACACGCACAGCAGCGCAGGCGCTCGGACTAAACACACTCTTGATGACTGCTACCTTCACACACTCGCATCAAGCTCGTAGGCGTCTCCGCACATACCACACACCAACCCTGACACAACAAAAAAGAGAAGGGGGAAGGAATGGAGAAGAAACACATTGGAGTGAAAAAAAAAAGACGAAGCAGAGAAACAACGTAAAGCATCCCACTAACCACCGTATCCACGAGGCTGTAGTGGGGACCACCCCGTTCCTTGTCACGGCACAAAGAAAGAGGACAACCACGGAAAGAGAGTGAGAGAGAGTAAAAAAACGAAGTAAGAGCAGCACAAGAGGGAAGGAGGCTCAGCAGCTTTTCCTATTGTTCTCCTCCTTGTGTGCACAGGTATTCTCAGCATGCGTGTCTTCTAAATACAACTCCCGCCCAAACCTCTTCTCCACCTTCTCATCAGCAACTTCGAAGCCAGTGCTGACAGAGACGCATCAGACATGTGAGGCACGCCGCACAAGCGGCATACGTGAGTGGCGAAAGCCACAGAAAGGATGCAAAAAGGGAAGCGCCTCATACATGACAAGCGGCAAGATGGTGCCGCTTTTCAACGTCACGGAAAACGGAAACATACATCACAAGGCACACGCCACAAAGCGGGATAGAGAAACAGCAAAAGTGCTGCAACGCAAAGTCAACGGAAGTGGGGGGGGGAGGGCAGAGAAGACCGAGGGAGTTGGAGGTCGGGAGTGAACCGAAGAGCCACACACGTCCACCGCTCTTGACCCTACCCACCTCCTCAGATACATCGGGAAAATAGTCACAAAGAAAAAAAAACATTTTTTTTCTCTACGATAGCCCCAGATATAAGGAAGAGGACAAGAACATAGTCATGTGCCTTTCCCCCAATGATGAGCGCGGGCGTTCCTGCATGCGTGCATCAACGGTTCTTCGTTTCTCTTTTGCATTTCACTTTGTCCTTTTTTGCTCTTCGAAGTTACACCCAGCGCATGCCTCTGATCCACTCTTTCACCGTACGCGTGGCGAGGCCCAGGTCTTGACGGTAAGGAAGGAACATCGCTTCTTCAAGCAGGGACACGGCGCGCAGCGGCTCGGCACCTTCGCGATTTACCAAACACTTTCCACATAAATCCAGAAGGTGGCGCGCCTCCTCCAGCCGTTTCCCGGTGGAATCCAGGTGCTGCAACAAGAGTTCTACGTGCGCCTTGATGTTGGCTTCCCAGTCCAGGACCCGCGTGCTCTGATCCCAGCGAACCAGCAGCGGGCCATCGCTGAAATCGTTCACAATGTCCGAGGTGAACAACGGATCTACCCCAGTGAGCAAGCTCACCACCATCAGCCCTAAGGCCCATGTGTCGGCCGTTTCGCTAAAAAGACCGTGCGGAGATTGCCTGGAGGACGGTGGTAAACGACGGATATCGATAGTTCGCGATGGTGTGGGCGTGGATGCGACAAGCTCAAAGTCGCAGAGGGCCACATTGCCGTCGTAGGAGAGCAGAATGTTGTCGAGGTGTATATCGTTATGTGTGTACCCAGTGGAGCCATTTCCGTGAGGTAAGTGGTGATTGAGAAAGGTCACCGCCTCGAGCACTTGAAAGACGATCGCGGAGACAACTGGAATAGACTCAACTGGACGATAGTTTGCAGTGAAGCGAAACGTTCTGCTGTATGGATTACAGAGCCCAGTGCGGTTGGCGTCCACCACATGCACGTTCGCGTTGTCGATGACAGTCAGCGAATCCGGCGTGGTTGAGGCTGCAGACGGTAACGATGCGGGATTCGTCAGGCTTTGCAGATATTCCTTGAGGCTGCAGTTGTACAGCGGCATCAGAAGCCCTACCTGTTGGTCATGTGCTACCACCACCGCTTCGGGTAAGACTAGGTGCCGAGAGGCGTAGTGAGCCTCTTCCGGCTTGAGTCCGGAGCGGCTGCTATTGATCTGGCGATGCTCTCTGTTGCGGGCACTTCGGTGCGCCGTTGACACAAACGAGAGTTCCTCCTTCGAGATGTGGGTCGGGTACTTTTTGTACGCCTTCTTCACTTCCGCGCGGGTACGGCCATGCAGGAATGTCGGCTCTCGAGCAAAGATTGCCGTCTCTTTCCACGTGTGCGACAGCGGCGGCAGCGGCACGCAACACACAAAGGAACCACGGTCGCCACCGTAACCAATTACGTCACCCAAATCGCCGAGTAACTCTTCTTGGATGCATGGAACACCGCCTTCGTTGCTATCCACGATGGTAGTAGATGACGGAGAAGAGCTTTTCTGGTGGCGATTGCTTGCTTGGCCGTCCCTTTCCAGTGCTGAATACTCTATGAAACCGCCCGAGCTCCCCCTAAGAAAATGCTCCAGGGCTGCCTTGGCGACATTGTCGTCGCTGTCCTCACTGCTGCGGTCGTCTCCCTCGACATCGTCCTCCACTAGCGGCTTATGGGATGGCGGGAAGAGAATCCCTGGGTAGGAGTACCACTGCTGCACAGCGTTGTCACCGACAACGGTGCCCGTAACATCCCCAGAACTACTATCGCTGCAGTCGTTGCCGAAGCTCCTGCTTCCGTCTGCTTTGTTGACGCATTCGTGACTTACTCGTGGGAGAACCCAGTACTCGTTCATCTTTTGGTGGCCCACACTGTCGGTGTACCTGCAGTCCAGGATTAAATCGCCAAAATTCATGTTGAAGACACCCCAAAGCAGCCGGACTCCTGCGTGGGCCGACAACACTGCACAATATCCAACGTCACCCCGACAGCGATGTGGATACCAAGAACAAGGAAGCCGGTGTCGCTGCCGAATGCGCGCACAACGACAGAAAGCGGATGCAAACAGATATGTCGCTTTCCTTCTCGTGAGCTCACAAAACGACGTGTAGGCGGGTGGGATGGGTGGTGAAGGGCAAACGTCACACAGTTCGGCGCACAGAGAAGACCGCAGACTAAAGACCACCACTGTGCACCGGCAAAACAAAAGTTCAAACAGACTTTATATGGAGGAGCAGGGAGGTAGGGCTGGAGACTGCCTGACGCTGCAGTTGCCGTTCACAAATAGTTTCGCGCTATCCACCTCGAGCCAACTAAGATGCCCACCTCGATACGAAAATCGAATGATGCAGAAAAAGAAAGGGTGGTGCAGAGAGCCTTGTACACTTTCCTCAACACCGAGTTGGATCTGCAAGGAGACACACGCCGGGGGGGGTCCCCTTGTGTGGATACCGCCCGCGCAAACAGATCGCCCAAAGACTACCTTCACAACGGCAAAGAAGGCTGTGTACTACAGCGCGCCAGAACGCAGGCAACCCTTTCCCAGACGAGTTGCAGCACTGTCACGCGCAAGCGCTCACACAGACCCACACATATGCAGGATGTATATCTGATCTTACAAAGAGAAGGAAACTGGTGATGAGCGAATGCGAAGCACAAAAAAGGCGGAAGGAGTTAGATACTAGTGAACGAGCCTGTGCAGCCGTAATACGGAGGACGAGAAAGGCTTCGAAGAGAGGCAATGCACACAAGACGTACAAGGTAGAAGTGCTGTCACGTCGGTGTTCACTGTGGAGACAGATGCCTAAAGAAAAAGAAAAAAGGACACCTTTTCCTCCCTCTTTCTTTGAGCAGCCTTGAAACACACACAGAGAGGAGCTCACTTGCCTTTTCAATTCAACAAATAAATAAATAATGTAAAAGAAAGATATAAAAAAATGTGGCCACTTCTAAACTCCGAAACTCAGAAATGTTCGCTTCCGCCTCGAGTGCCAAAGCCCACAGCCTTCTCACCTCAAGCGATTCTGTGTTGCAAAGTAACACACCCAAGAGAAAAAACTATCAAAAAAAGGCGCAGGCTCCACGGACAGAAAAAGAGAAAACAAAAATAAAAATGCAAACACGCACACACAAAAGACGTGCTCTGCTTGGTGGGACAATAAAAAAAAAAAAACACACAGGAACACAAAAAGAAATAATGGAGAGCTCAAAAGGTGTCGAACGACCGAAAGAAGGAGAAAGGCTCAGCTAAGGAGAAGAGGGGGAGAGGCTTTGCAAAAAAAAAAAAAAAAACGCCGACAGGTTACCCGCAGATACCCCATACACGCACAAACAAATGCGCCCAGGAGGAAAACGTTCTCCGACGATCTCGAGGGGGATAGAAAAAAGAAGATAACAAAATTAAACACAAGGAGTGAAGAGAAACCCTATCACTCTGCACCAAGCAGCGCTAAAGCACAACAGTACAGAATCCCATAGAGACGCACACATACACACACCAATCCAGTACAAATCACCTTCACAACAGCAGCAGCAACCCCCAGAGAAAATATTTTTTAGCCAAAGAAACTGAAGCGTGCACCAGTGTTGGTATGTGAAAGGAGAGTCAGTGTGCGTTGAGCCCGTCGATACCTTTATTGTTTTTTTTTTTCGTGGTACAATACTCGAGAAAAAAAAAGCTGCACAGAATGAAGACATGTGGGAGACATCGACAGACGCGGAAGCGAAGACGGCGGTAGCGAAGTGGTCGCGGTGGCGGGTGGAGGTGGTGTGTGTGTGTGTGTGTGTGTGTAGCGGTCACAGCGTGTGTGTGTGTGTGTAACGCACACGTTCACAGTTACATAGATGTACGTAAAAATAAATAGGGAACAGAAGGAGTGTGTAGAGAAGCCGAAAGGCATCAACATTGCTTGACATTATCCCACCCTCCCTGTTTTTTGGACCCGCATGTGGTCGATAGAGAAATTATCTTTCCTCGGCGTACGAGATAGAACCCTCCTGCAAGCTCGAGACTGTGCGCCATGTGAGTGAGAGGGCGCCAGAATCGGCCTCCTCAGCGGGTAGGCTTCAGAACGCTTTTTTTTTTTTAAATCTCACATGCTGGCTTGCTCTCGTCTTTAATGCGCTCGTTCAACAATCCCTGTGAAAGTCTCCCTTTAGTGAATACCTAATCCGATGCAACCGATGGACCCCACGAAGATGACGTCAACCACAAGCACACGCGATAACGGAAGAAGTCACCAAACAGAGGAGAGAGAAGCTCGCCGGCTGTATGCCTGCACACCTACGCGTCGTGTGTGACGAATCATATCACTAGCTCGCGCTTCTTTGCCGCGATGAGGCACGCCCTTCAGCCGTATCGCTCGCGCAGGTCGCTTCTCTACCCAGCCGACGGGCGCGCATCGATGGTAGAGAACCTCCGTGCCGGAACGTCACTTAGAGCCGCCCGGATATTCTGTGACTTGTGCACCGCGCGACGGATTTTCATTTCGTTCTGGTTGCTCACGTACACGGCCCTCCACGCGACGCCTATGAGGAGCACCACGGAAGCCCCAATGACCGCCTTCTTCCAAAATGCTGACCGCCGTGATGGCAGCGGTGATCCTGCTGCGACCTGCGACATGTCTGATGTCATAACATGCGCCCCCTGAAGGGCCCCTAAAAAAAAAAAACAATTTCGTTGACTTGCGTCGAGTGGAAACAAAAAACTTGTCCAGAGTAAGGGGTAGGGAGTATAAAGGAGCGCTAAGAATACAAACGCGGCCATCGCGAAAGCGTGTGGGAGTTAGCCATAAGTGACATAGACAAAGAGGTTATGCGTCTTTAGTCCCGCGTGTGGTGACGTCGCTCTCCGGTGCTCCGGGAGAAAACGTGTCGCATCACCCTCTACTGTACATCAGGGACGCAATCCCCTGTAGTTGCACATGAATGAGCAGAAGAGCAAACGCCGACGATAAGGACACTGGGCTCTGTTCCAGCCGCCGGATTTGCATCGTTTCGGTTGGTATTCGGTGGGTGTCTCCGCAACAGAACTTACCTTTACCTGTAAATACACGCACAGCCGAGGAAGCGAGTAGCAACACAAAAGGTTCTGCAACGCCTTTGTCAATCACGCAACGTACATCGATGCTTTTACGGCGACAACAAAACAGACGTGTGTGTGCACGGTGACAGCACAGGGAGTAACACTCTTTTTCCATTTTGGTTTGGTGCGCACATGCTCCCTGGAAACTGAGTCTAATAGCTGCCGACACGCGGACCCAGAAACGGCGCACCGATGGTGCCTACGGCCATGCCCCTTTCGGATTGCGGGGTTTCCGCAATCACGCGCAGGCGAACCAACGTATCCTTCTTGATGGAGCGGCGATCATCGTTGCTGACCCATGCGGCTGTCTCAGCCTCAAAAGTCCACTCCGCCTTTCCCGTCCTCATGTCCTCACCCATTTGGTTTCGGTTCACAAAGAGCTTATTAACACCATAGACGCTCGCCCAGAAGCCTGTCTCGTCCACATCGCTGACCAGCAGGTCAAGTACCTCACCTCGGTGCAGCTTCAGAACCATCGCCTCATAGGTGAGTCGGAATGACACACTTCCATCATCCAAAACCTTACCTTGCAGTGTCTCTGCATTGAGAATATCTAGCACGGCAATCACTACTGCCGATGACTTGCTTGCAGTGACAAAATCGAGTGCGATACTAGCGACGCTGTCTGGTGACGGCAGCGGCTTTCCCTCAACTGCCTCTCGCAAAAAGGTGAGAAGACTGCGATTCAGCGTGTTGCACAGGTCTGCCGGCTTTACGTTCACCGTGCGCTGAAGGACTATCGTGTAGAACATTCTCTGTTCCTCGTTATGGTGGTCGTGTGCGCGTCAGTGTGTGCGTATGTGCCTCCGCTGCGCGGCCTATATGTCTAGAGATGAGGCCTAACTCACACGATTGACGAGCTCCTCGTCGCCGCGTTAGATGACACTTCTCGCGAGACAACAGACAAATCAAGACGCAGCGTCGTGAGACCACACCGCCAGCCCTTTTTGTGCATACACGGGAGAGTGTGTAAATGGAAAGAAGGATTCCGTGATCAACATCAAGATGTAAAGTGAAGAACAGAAGAGGAAAACAGCGTTGGCGGCTTTCATTGCCTGTGATACACATCAGCTCAAGACGCATATGATGTGCACATATTCCACAAGAGGTGTGCAAAGGGGGGAAACCGTATAAAGAATCAGAAGATCTTTTCTCGCTGTATTGGTCATAGCAGTGCACATGTAGCTGCATTATGCACACACTCCACAATGAAAGTGAGTTACTTTCCCTAGCTGCATGGGAGCTGAAAACTTCGACCATAACGGGCAATTTTTATTCCTAGACTTTTCTTTCACGCGTTGGAGCAGGATCAAATCACAATCGATGTGTGTCCAAAAAGAACACCATTTTACTCCTACGTGAGTGGAGAGAGAAGCGACGACTTTTCTGAGTACGAAAGCGGCAGGGCAGAAACCAGTAGGCATGCAGATATGCACACAAAACCGTCTTCTTTCATAGCTTTTCAGAACCGGCCGTCGACACTGAACGAATCAGCCAATTAAAGAAGAAAAGAAAGTGCGGTGTAATACGCGACATCAAATCATGCAGCAGAGCCGACTCAGACCGCCGCTGGTTCTTCGGGGAAGGGGGGGGGGGAATAGAGAACAGCGGCGCGCACATCCGCGTTTTTTCGTGGATTTTTCTTTTGGTACTGTGGGTGAGCGTGCTGTGGAGGAACACACAAAAGACCAAGCTAGAGATGGGCGAGAGAGTGTGTGCCTCGACAGGACGCGGATGTGCGTTTGCCCATGGACAGGGAGGCGTACCATGCTCATCGAGGAACGAGGCACATGCCTAGGCAAAGAAAACGAAGCAGCTGAAAGGAGAGTGTGGGTTGCTTGCGAGAAAGGGGGAGAGCAGGGACCACAGAAGGTGTGAAAAAGACACAACAAACATTCATAGGGCTTTCCACACACACCACAACCATCGAGATACAGATGAAAAAAAAAAAAAACCACAGCTGCGGTAGCCACAAAAGGAAAGAGAAAAAAAAAAAACAGGACACATTTCACAGGGAAACACTCGACTTCTGCACTTCCCTTCTGATCGAAGACTGTACATGTGCAAAACGGAGGCAGAGAACGAACCAAAAAAAAAGTTCAAGGGTAGTACAGCGTCACACACGAAGACCCAGACAGAGAGACGATACCTGGAGTAAAAGCAGCAGCGGAACACAGCTGTACAGATAACGAGCACCGGCAACGCTGGGCTGAGGGTCGACAGGACCACCACACTTTCCACTGTCTAACCAGACTCGTTGAGCGATAGCAGCACTTCAAGACATGGACTGAATATAGAGGTAACATATGGACTCTTTTACTGTCACTAACATCCTGACGCAGAAAAAAAATAAACTTGAGCGAGTGCCAGGAGGTACAGAAAAGAGAAATGCCGTTGTCTCTGACAACCACCATAGAGAAACGTGCAGGAGCACAAACGCCTCCCAACACACTGTTTTCCGGCATAAAAGGACACACCTAAAAAAAAGATACACATGTGCTTTCATGAGAGCATCGCACCACCCGCTGATAACGGGGGGATTACGTGCACACTCATAATATACACATATATATATATATATATATAGATGTACATAGAGACATGTGGAAACGAACGCAAGACGCACGCGCACGGACACCCATCCACACACGCAGAGGCACACACATCACAGCCATTGGAGACTCTTTGAAACACAAGCACACATCGACCGACAAAGCTCATAAGAATGTTTGCATGCAGGCCATCCGTCTCCTTCGGCAGCTGGAAAACCTTGTCATTTGCTGCTCCTGGATGCACGGTGGAAGACAAGGACCCAACGTGCTTCCATCTGCGTGGTGTAGGCAGCACACCGTTGAGCGGGAGAAAACGGAAGACACCTGTGCACATGTCCCAACTGCAGTGCACAGCCAGCGGAATGACCTCCCGCAGAGAGATTCCGCCTTTCAGTCTCCTATCTGCACTCCATATGCTTACACCAGCAGCCAAAGGCCGATCGGCAAGTTCTTCACGACGAGGTACAGAGACATCGCAGAAATGGAAAAATCGAGTTGACCAGCCTATTGCCCCAGAAAGTTCCTATCTTTGTTTCGTCGGGGAGAGACGTGCTTGCTGTGCTGCCGCGTCTTTGTGCGCCACTGCTTGACGTGAAGCTGACCGACGCTCTTCTCTGTACACCTTCACGCTCAGCCGACATCCAGTGAAAAAGTGATGCTTATTGCTCCACTTAAAAATAACTGTCCCGAGTGAGGGGCAAATGTAGTGGCCCGCCTCGTTCTGAACTCGTCGAGACGGCACTATAGACAGCATCGCACCGTCGTTGCAGGCGGAGACGAAGAGAGCTGAAAAGAACACGTCGAGATGGTGCTTCACCGAAAATTCCCAAATGATTTCACTCGCCGCGTCCATTGCAAACGACAGCTTGCGTGACTCCCGCGCCTTGAGCACAAGCCTTTCGGCAACGTAGTGGAGAGGGGGGAAGTAGATCCCCTCCTCCTCCGCCCGCGATGTTACCTGATCCATGCAGGTGTCTTCGCATTGTGTCGTACAGCTCGACGGCTTGTCACCATAGCTGTGGCTGACCACTGATGACTGCTCGTCCCCAGGCGCTGGATCCACCGACGGAATGCAGCCGCCGGGGCACTGGCACTGACCCCCCAACACCTGAGGGACCAGATCTCTGTGGATGCGCTCGCATAGCGCCGAGCTTGTCTTGCTCCTACTACAAAACGTCACCTTCTCCCGCATCGATCTCGTCATCATTCCGCGTATCATCATGTACGAAAGGCTCATCGCATTGGTGCAGTTAGTGACATATATATGATGCACCATCTCCGGGAAGTCGATCATGTTCTTTCGAACAATCGAACGCACCATATGGAGCAGCGGTTTATACAAATAGCGTCGAATGCTTAGCCCAGAACAGTCAAGCACAATAGTGCACGAGCCGACAAGTGGCCTTTGGGGAAGTGCACCACTACTGCTAGGAGTTGGACACGCCTCGCCCTTTTCGTGCTGTCGATTGCGGCGATTCGGCAGCGGTAGGGGGCCATCGCAAATGTCACCGCCCCCACGGTTTTGGCGATTGCAGTAGCGGATTAGTTGCTCTAGCACCAGCAGAGCGTACGTGTTAAACAGAAGTGCCAATGCCCGCGGCTCTTCCTCAATCGGAGTGAGCATGAACAACTCCCCCATCAACTTCTTCGAGTGCATTCTCCCAAGCCGGCAGTACATGACAGGACGCCCCTCAAGGTCCCAGTAGTGAAGTGCAAATGGTGCATGGTTTGTAATGACTCGAACAATCGGCTCCAATACGCTATGGAAGTTGAGGGAGTCGGCGTGCAGGTTGATGGGTGTCGCCGTCAACGGCACTGCCGCGCTGGCAGCGTTCGGCGGTTTCTCCTCCTCTTCCATCTTCCGCATCTCATGGTGGTATTTGTGCGCGTAGCTGCTGTCACCACCGCTGTTACTGCATGTCGACGGGAACGAATTAAAGCGGCTGTGCCTCCCTGTTTCGGACGTACTGTTGGGCGAACTCGGTCGATAAGAGACCGACTTGTTTGACGGGGAACCGGTGTCTTGACGGTAGAGAAAAGGAATGTGAGAAATCAAGGTCTGCCAGATGGATCCGCCGCTTTTCTTCTCACCGCTGGTGCGTCGAGTTTCCTTTGGCGAGAAGTTCTTGTCTGACTCGGTTGTTTGCTTCAATTCTGCATCGCTATCCCTCTTGAGAGTCACCTCCTCGTTTGCAGGGGTGGCGGGGGTTGTGTGGAGGAAGGAGGAGTCTACATCTCCAGCACTTGTGGCGGGTCGAGAAGACAGGCGGTTGCTGCTCTCAGAGCCCATTTGACTTGAGTAGGTCGTCCCTCCAGCCGGGGTGAGATTGGAGTAGGGATCCCCGTAAGATATGTTACAGTAGCCCAAGTACTCAGTCTCCTGTCGAAGTCGTTCCTCGGCGTGCAGGTAGCGCTTCTTTGATGTCATGCTGCTAATCAATGGAAGCCGTAACTCCGTGCATACTCTTCGCTGATCAAACCCCATCATTGGAATCATACTCGGGAACAGGGCCAAATTGTTGATGTTGTGCTTTCTGCGCCATTCGGCAGACTTCATCATCTGCTCGAGAGCCGGTGATA
The DNA here is from genome assembly GCA_033953505.1 of Leishmania tarentolae. Classification (NCBI taxonomy): domain Eukaryota; phylum Euglenozoa; class Kinetoplastea; order Trypanosomatida; family Trypanosomatidae; genus Leishmania; species Leishmania tarentolae. The sequence continues at coordinate 488,107 of CP119856.1, read as the reverse complement.
TCTGCATCGCGTTGGCCCTCAGGAACCGGTACACAACGTAACGCGCTTCGCCGGGTGTCATCCCATGGGAAAAGTTGGCGAGGTATTCCATGGCAGCGACGTTGCCCATAGCATCGTTCATGAGAGTATTCGGCGTAGTGCTCTTCACACTCGAATTCCTCAAGATCTCCTGGAGCGTCTTGATCGCCTTCGTTACCTGATGTTCATCCTTGTGATTCAGATGGATGCCATCTGTGGTGAACGAGAGCAGGTCAGTATCCTTGTAGGAGCTGCCATGTACTTCGACCACCGACGACTGTGTGCCGTTCATCTGTGTGCACTGGAGAGCACTGCACGGAGGCCAAAAACAGGACCGAAAGGAGTAGGGATGCTGTGCTTTTTTTGTGAGCAGCACGCATCTCTACACCGTGTCCACGTACGCGCGGGCGCACTAATACCAACGCTGTGTAGTACGTCGGTTGGTAGTTGAAGCAAGTGCCGTGGCTATGGAGAAGGGGGGGGGACAAAAAACGGCCTCCCCGCGCACACGCTGAAAACGAGATGGTGCGCTACCAGAGAACGACAAGTGGTGCAGCACCACCTGTGGTAGCGATGCCAAGGAAGTGTGCAACGAAAATATGGGTATCCAGAGGAAGGGCTAGAGATGTCCCTCAGAACGATGAAAAGGAGCCGAGGTAAGAGTACGTGTGTAGGTTTAAAGAATCTCGTGACGCTGTTGATACATATAGGAGAACTAGAAGAGAGCGGGCAGAAATGAAAAGGAGGAGGAAAGACACAAAACACCCAGAGCGCGAGTATCCACCGCTAGAGCGCGCCCCTCACGACACAATACGTTCTTCCACACCCGTTGTAGCTGTCGGTAGCATGTGACGGGGGTTTTTGTGGGCCATTCCACTCACCCATGAATCGAGCCAGCGCACGTGTGAAGGTCGTAAAACAGAACAAAGATGGGTAGAACGCCGATGAGGAAGTTGAGACATGCCAAAAGCAAAAAAAAAGGAGAGAACGCGGACTGCGAAACGAATGACACATCCCAAAACGGTGACAGAGCACCACGGAGGAATTCGTTGAGAGCGTCCAAGATGATCCTCTCTCTGACCACTGCGGAGAGGCACCAGGGATTTTTTCTGCTCTGCCGTAGACTCTGCAGTGATGGCAGTACACATGACTGCGAGCCACCTAGAAAGTCCGACAGCAATAAGTCGTCGGCGCTAATTTGCGCGTGCACATTTAGCGGATGTGTGGGGATCATGGACGAAGAGCACCTGTCACCTCCCAATGCGAATTCGCATTCACGTACATTTTTGTCGTGCCCTACACCCTTACAATGACCTGTGTGAGGTGCTTGTGAAGACAAGCTAGCAGTCGGGCAAGGGCAGGACACCAAGCGGCATCCATGAAGAAAAAAAGAAAGGAAAAAATGTGCACGCCTCCTTTACAGACACGACAGAGAGACGAGAAATTACGGAGAATACCGAGCAGCCACAGAAGCACCATCAACTCCTGCGTAAAAGGAACAGACGCGTCAGTGTTCAGAGTCCACCGCAATGATCACGTAATCCGAGCAGCAGGCCATCCACCACTCGGCACCAAATCCGCTGAGTAACACACGTCTTCCATACCTACACAATTAGTCTCATTGGAAGCCGAGGGTTCCAGAGCAGACGCCTGCATACTGTGTGGGAAGTAGAACAGAGCACCCCCCACACAGAGAAACATGACATCAGGAGTGGCAGCAAGCAAACGACCACGCGCGTGAGCAAAGACAAGGATACGCCGCGGCGACAACTGGGTGGGGAAGGGGTGTTGAGAGGGAACGAGTTCAATAGCCCCCAAGAACGCGCCCAGCCACCTAGAGGTGCTATAACGGTTCAACCCACTTTCGGTCTGCCGACAAACTATGGAAACGCATCATCAAATTCAACATCTGTATATATATATATATATAGATAGATAGATGTACCGATTCACACATCATATACAGCAAGCAGGCTAGACAGTAGCCGTAAGGATGAGCGGCGGATGCGATAACATCTGCGCATAGGCACCTTGGAACCTGGAAGAAGGGAGAAACGTACCCTTCCGAGGTTCCTGTGGAGAGGCAACGACGCCGCGCACACAAACCACACAACCACTGGTGACTCCGCTGCTCGGACACACACAGACCCCACGATAACACCGGTTCATCTGCGCAATCGAGCGCAAGAGACAGACAGTCACGAAAGACCTGACGAGCACGCGCAGGCATCGTCCACTCCTTTGCTCAATTTTTTTTTTCAACTGGTGCCGTTCGATAAATATCATCTCTCCCGTTCTAGTCGCCCTCCCTCGATGTCGCAGCCCTCCTCCCATCCCACACACCCACACACGTGCCCTCCCCGTCCATGAGAGGCAGCGGGCGCGACACGCACTGCAGCAACGCAGCGGCCCATCTATCCAACGCACTGGCTCTGTCTCACACACCCTGCTCTCACCAGCCCCGCACCGCAGGCCGTCTCAACGCCGCGCCCACGATGCCGGTCGCCGCCGGGTGGGCCACACCCGCGTCACGCTGCCACACGGAATAACGGCATGGAGGGCACAGACCTGCCGGCACGGTTGCGTGTCGCTCCGACACAGCGCTGCCCAGGACCTGACCGCCCACCTCCGCAGCGGTGCCTCACGGTGACGTCCCTCCTAACTCGTAGGTGCGTGGCCGTGCCGCAACCGGAAGTGGTGCGTCATTTGGCGGAGGATGGCAGACAGGAGGTGTCTCTCCGTTACGAAAAGAAAAACGATAAATGAACACAAATTCCCACACGAAGGCAGAAATATCCGGAAGCTGCACACGCGCCGCAAAGGAGAGAAACAACAACAAAGTAAACCGTGAGAGATAATAGGAGCGCCAGTACAGGATCGATGTACTTCCGTCGCTTGTGTGTGAGAGGGTATGGAGCTCCGCCGAACACGGGGGCAGGGGGCTCTTCTGAAGCTTTGAGCGCTTAGCAGAATGGCGTGAGCTTTCCGTTGTGTTCCGCTTGCGTTCAGGTTTCTGAAAGCTGACACAGAGAGAGAGAGCAGTCCGGTCAGAGATCAGAGTAGTACGGGATATCGGACGGGAGTGAGGTAGGCTGCACGCAAGCACTCGGGGAAAAATACTGTCGTACATACGTGCGACAGTGCACGGAGATATGTGGGAAGGGAGGGGGGGGGGGGAGCGTTCACGGCTCTGTGGAAAAATAAGGTGTGCCTCCGCACGTAATTGCTATTACAACAAAGCAGGGAGGGGTCGTCTCTGACACACACACACACACACACACACACAGCATGTGCAGTGGTCCACTCATTTTCCACAGACTATTCCTCCCTGCTTTCTTGCAATGAAAAGTAGGTGCAGAGGCATACGAAGTCCACAACGACGCAGTAATGAGAGTAATAAGCGAACAGGAAACCAGTAGCTGCAAGAATGGGCGAGAGAAAAACGCGGCCCCAGATAAGGGACAAAGGTCTGCAAGGGTAAGATGCCCGCGCACCAACCGTAGAAGCCCACAAGGTAAGAATAACAGACGAACCCCAAATATTCGCTCTGCAGGGTTGAGGGAAGGGAAGTAGAGAGCGAAAGTGCCGGTATTTAAGCACGGGGGCAGAGATATAGCACAAGACATGAAGGAGTTGGCGACACACACACACACACACACACACGTGTTCATGGTCTATAGTGAGCCCGCACTGAAACAAGCATCCACACTCCAAAAACGCAGGGCTGGTAAAACGACATTCCACTTGGGTGGAAAAGCAGCGGTTAACGTCTCCTGCCACAAGACAACCTCACACACGACGCTGCATAATGGGAAGAAAGGACACTACTCAAATCTTAGCATGTAGCTTTCCTTCTCGATTCCGTCACCTCCTGTACGAACGCATTTGCATGCGCTTCAGTCTGTGCCATGCCATTTGTTTCTCTAGTACGCGTGTCAGTGTTTCTAGCTTCATAGCGATGTACAAGTTTTCCTCCATATTCGTCGTGTCTGTCGACGCCAGCAGACCCGTTGCATGCTCCCCACGCACCAATATTGGAGGCGGTGCTTCGCCGTCTTCGCCCAGCTTCTTCTCCCTTCGGTACCCTAGAAACTACTTCCTCGTCTATACTGTTGTTCTGCAGATGCCAGTCGCGCACCAGAAGTGGCGGAAACACAGCGTGCGTTGGCGTCTGTCCATCGTCGGTGCGTGCGGTGGGATCATCCATTGCAGACCTCGGTCAGAAGCGCTTGCCATGGCGAGGTACCAGAGGTCTTTCCCATAGTCTGCACGAGCTGAGCCATTTTGTTCTGCTGTGGTAAGAAAGACGCGTGGCGGTGCATCTTGCAGGGCACCACGGTCATGGCGTGGGCGCCTCTCTGGAAGAGGCGAATTCCGCTTGGGCGTTCATTGAAGTCATAAGGAGAAAGCGACAGGTGGTGTGGTGAGCGACAGTGCTTGTAGCTGCCGACTTGTGCTGGATCATTGACATGAAGGGACGTGAAAGCAACATCGCTCGCGCGGAAGCGCGTGGCGGTCTGTCCGTACAAAGTAGGGAGACATCAAAGGACAGATGAATAAAGAACCAAAGATGAAGTCGGTAACGAAGCCCAGAAGCCACCCGACAGCGACGACTCCTTCATTGCAATTGGAAGAGTCGCAGCATTGCTAATAGATTGCAGTGCACAGGTGCACGCATTCTACACGTACGCAAACAGGATCGGGGTCCAGTTTTCAATATGGTGGGTGGGGTCAGTGCCTGTAGGTTCCACGATCGTCGTTCGGTTAGCTTCTCGACAGTCGTGAGGATATGGCAAACGCTCCTGCGCACGCACAGCGAGAGGCAGCGAAGGCTCAGAGAGCCTGTTCGCCGCACATGTAGCTGTTTTCGTTAGGTTGGGTTTGCCGCAGCGCCCCGATTTCTCCCATGAAGGAGAGCTTGACAGCCAAGAGCCGTATCGCGTGAGATCGACTCCATTCACCGAAGGGGTCTCTTTCTTCCCCCCTCCCTCATCTTCCCCTTTGCATCCGCCGTTCTTTCATGTTCTCTTTAGCGGCCTCCTCTCCGTGAGAAACACAGAGAGGCCGTCCTCTTTCGCCGTCTTTGCAGGTAGGAGCCACCACCTCACACATGCAGACACCCGGACACACAGCTTTACATTGTGTAATCATAATAAAACGTTTTACGTAAAACGCATCCGCAAGTGCACGCGCATGCACACAGACTCACATGGCCTCCTCTGTGCATACTTTTATATCACCCTCAGAGGGTACCAGCACGAAACCTCACCGCCCAATCAGGATGAGAGAGAGAGACAGAAAAATACACGCACAAAATTCCTTCATTCTCTCTTTCCCATCAGCGCACATGCTGCTGGGAAGAGGGCGGTAGGGGTAAGGAGGGGAGGCGGGGGAGGGCGAAAGTGCAGAAGCGGGACAACTTGAACACCCAGAGGGAGAGAGAGGCCACATGAGGCAAGTGAAAATATTCGAGTACACACATAAGCGCGAACACAAAATGAGATGGATATGCACATTATCAACGTACGCCCCCTCCCCCCCCCACCCATTTCTCTCCTCCTCAGACAAGAGGAAGAGGAGGAGGAGCAGTGCTCTGAAAAAAAAAATACCAAGATGGGGCAAGAAAAACAATCCTAGCGGCCACAGCAGGCTTCAGGAGAACCGAACAAGGAAACAGAATCAGCATCAAGAAACGGAAATGCAGATGGAGGGAAGTCATAGAGACAGACACACACAGAGTGAGAGAGATTTCCGTTTGACCAGGCCTCAACGGCATTACCAAAACTATTCATCGGCGCACCCCAGCGAAACAGAAGGCAGCGAGGTAACGACTGTAAAGTGGGCAAACGACAAAAAAAAAAGGTAGCAAGCGAAAGAGATGCCCGTCGTTAGTCGCACCACCGCACCGCTAAACACTGTTAGCCATATGCCCCTGATGTTCGAGGGACGCGAATAAGATCACGCACAAGGCGCTCAGGATACGGGCAAACATGAAAACAAAAGGTAAATGCGTAGACACATGACGACGACGTGGAGGACTGTGGAGGGCAAGAAGGGGGGGGGGCGGGGGGGGGGGGTAATGGAGCCGAGGCGTGAAAAAAAAAAAGATAAGGAATTCATAATGATTAAAAAAGAAAGAAGTACAATGCGGTCATCCACAGGCACACATATGGACCCCACAAAGGATACCTCAAAGCGCACATTACTACGTATGTACAAAAGAAAGAAAAAGGAAGAACTGCGTAAGGAGAGGAGTAGCACACCAGAAAGTAATGGATAACACTATGCATCGAGAAGGGCACGTGGCCGAATAAACATGTAATCTTCCTGGCTCTCAGCAAACCATTGCTCCACGAACAGGTCAGCAACAATGCACAGAGAGAGAGAGAGCGAGCTCACGTGCCTTTGCTGCACCACAGCGCAGTCCTGCTCCCCCAGAGTGAGCAGCTCTGTCGTCAAGGCGGAGTTCTCTGCCTATCGACTTCCCCCCGTCCCTTCACAGCGCATACGTGATGTGCCTCGGGAACCAGTCGGGCACTTTGGTGCAGCGCAGGCCATCATCCAAGCAGATCGCCGCCGGGTCCTGCTAGACGGCGGAGCGTGTGGACGTGCGCCGTGCGGGTAATAGAGGTTGGAGAGGTGCGCGTCGCTTAAGTCCCGGGAGGCACTTCGCCAGCTTCACATCAGGGCTTTTGGAGACCTTGCATACACGGCTGGTTTGCCAGGCAACAGGCAACGGGAGAGCGACAAAAGACTCTGCAAGCTGCACGGAACAAAGACCACAACACCTCAGCCTCCCGCCACCACCACCACCACCACCACGACAACTCCACACCTTTCTTCCGACATGACCGAGCAGCTGTGCCCAGGGAGAGAAGAGCAGTCCAGAAAACAAACAAAACACACAGGCCCGAAAAAAAAATATTCACACACACACACACACACACACAAGTGGACAACTTATACGGATGGACAAAGGTCAAAACGCCCTTTCATTGGATGCGTGCACGCTCATCTGCGCGTAGCGAGAAAAGGAGTACGCACCTACACATATGTGTACGTGAAGAGCTAAGGAGGATGGGGAGGAGGGGACGTACAAAAAAGATAAATAGTGTGCGGCCTTGTGGACATGTGAAAAATAGCTCTTGCGGGGGCGGGGGAAGGGAGGAGACGCAAAAACAGCCTAACTTACAAAACTAAGGATAAGACACGCTTACACGACAGTGATGCCAGGCTGCACGCAGCATCGAACCTGGTGCAGCTGTGGAAAAGCCTTGCGCCGGGGACAACATCACTCCTGTGTGTGTGTGTGAGTGCTGCGTATTTTCTTTCGTCTGTGATTCATTTTGACATCTGGTCACTGAAAGCAGCTCACACGAAAGGATATTGGGGTATACCTCTGCCGTCGCAGGTGCAACACTGAGAGGGCCAAACAAAATACACGATCAGCGACATATATAACACATCAACACGCACAGCCGGGGAAAGGCTTCTGAACGAGAACTACACAAGTATCGATAAACACGTACACACTGTGCACCACGTAGTGGATTGATTTAGTCATTCGAGGACTCCATAGCTTCCGCCTTGTATACGCGCATCTGAATGGCCTTGCTGCTTACGATCGACTTCGAGTTGTCCCAAACAAGCTGCAGGATGCCGTCCTCCGGGGCCATGTAGCTGTCGGCGCCATCCTTTAGCTTCTCCTGCTTTACCACCGGGTTCTCAGTCGTCGTGCGCTTTACAGATTTGTCGATGTGCACCCTCACCTTTCCACCATTTGACTGCGCCGCCACACCCTTCTGCTTCGGGTAGAACATCACGGAGAAGTACACGTCGGTTCCCTTCGTCGTTGAAAACTCCCAAATCACCTCCTCCCCTTGCAGCAGCTCAAAGACTCTCTCGTGCTTTTTGCCAGGGCCAACGATGATGTTTTCCGTGGTGATGTCACCCTCTTGCTCCACCTCCTCGTTTGTGAAGACAGCGTTCGGGTTAAAGGAGGCCATGCAGCCGCCTTCACATTCACACTGGCCGCCAAGAAAGGCCGGCACACGCTCCAGGCCCACGACACTGTCGAGCGCCGCCTTTGTGTTCTCTGGCGACACAAATGCGATCTTCTTTTGCGCGCTTTCACTGATGGCAGACTTCACCAGTCCGTAGGCAAACTTGACCATGGGAGAGCAATTCACAACAATGATGCGGTGGATGAAGTCAGCAAACACGCAGTGCATCTTATGAAGTGTCGCCTTCGTCTTTTCCAGCAGTTGCCTATGAATCATTTTATAATTTAGTTCTTTGCAATCCACGACGATAGTGCAGAGGTTGCGACGCGGTGCGCCCATGTCGATACCGGGCTGAGGGTGGGCTGTGAGAACGGCGTCCTGGTACCTGCAAAGTGACCACCCCGTCTCTATGATCCCGCCCCCAAAGAGCTGGAAGAACTCTTCTATCGTCGTGCCGACTGGAATGTGCGGCTTCAGTTTCTGGAGGACCGAGTGCGTATCCATGCGCCCCACGAGCCAATATATCACTGGTAGGCCACGACGATCCCAGTAGTGAAATCCGCCATGCACCAGTGGTGTCATCGTCTGCATGCACCGGTAGAGAGGCGTGTTCGTTGTTCCAAACGGCTCCTTTATCCATGCCGCCACGTTGGACTGGTCGTAGCCGCGAATCGAAAAGGCTGACGGAAAGACGCAGTCCGTTCCCGTGCGGAATTTTTCGAAGAAGCGGCACGCACCGTTTGCCATCTTCACTGCTTTATCCACGTTCCAGTGTCGCGCGACAAGGAACGCGTATGCCATAAGCCGAACGTCATTCTGTGGGGTGGGCAAGTCTGATGTGCCGCGATCCAACGCGCGATGGAAGAGCAACGGATACTCCGACTTGTTTTGCGCCTTTAGCCCCTCCAAAAATTGTGTGATGCGCTCCTCTGACCTGGCCGTGATGGGCTGGAAAAGCGGCAAGGGCTGAAGAACAGAGGTTGTCATGGTTCTTTCACGGACGTGCAAGAAGGAAGATAGACGAAGTCGGTGGGAGAGAAGGCGAGAGGCACCGCTGTCATTCAACGTCGCCACGGGCTCCTGTCTTATGCACCTGGTGCTCTCGTAGAGGAAGTTCAAGCCGTAGGGATACGTGCGTGATTCCACAGCTGCTGTGATGATAACATCAGGGGATCTCGAGCATACAAACACGCCCGAACTACGGTGAGGCTACACGCGCGGCACGAAAAATCAAAGAACAGAAGAACGAGGAAAAGACCGATCTAGGATGAAGGTGATCTGACGGGCGAGCAATCGAGCGCGGAGGAACGAGAAAAAAGGGGCGGCACTGTTAGTGGTTGGTGTAGAACAGGCGCGAGTGATTTATGCAATGGGCACATACAAGCATCGAGGTGGTGGAGAGATCATAGACACCATTGATTAAGAGCGGACAAGTGTAGAAACACTCCTGCTGGCGCCCATGCATACGCACCATTCTCTGTGCCTTTCGCTCCTTGACCATGTCACACACCAAGGCAGAGCGAGCGAGCGACCGAGCGGGGAAGAGAGGGCGAAACTTGAATCCTTCCCCCCTTTTCCTAATTCGTGTGAGGGGAGAGCAGCGCACACGCTTCCAATCAAAGAAACGAAACAAGCGAGGGAAGTGGTAGCTTCATCTCTCCCCATGCAAGCGTGCAGACGCTTTCTCGAATGCGAAGGTGCAACTAGAAGTGAACCTTGAAATACAAGTGCACGCTGGAAGTGGCAGATGGCACAGACGGGATGTAGGCCAAAAGTGAAAACAAAGAAGAACGATTATTTTTTTTTTTCTTGTGGCTCTGCGACAAAAAACAAGTAAACCCCATGAAAGCCAAAGACACGGAGTAGCGCATCGAGAACACACCCACCCACCCACGCTTACACCTGCGTCAGCGGCACACCACAACGATAGATCAACTGCAAGAGAACAAACCGACAGGATGAAACCAGCGCTTGCCATTCGGCTAGGAGTGGCGGAGGCGGAAGGGGGAGCGGGACATCAGCTGGTCTTCTGGTAGACGAGAAAATAAATGGTCTCCTTCTCCATGTTCTTCGCAGGACGCACAGAAACATTCGCATCATCGCAGAGAATCACTGTCGACGGCTCAGGTGGTGAGCGCACAATGGTAGTGTGTTTGTCGGCAGGCTCACCCGGCTGCACCTTCAGGACGGCTGGGGTCGCGACGTGGTGCGCCAAGTACGTGACGTAGTGCCCCCAACTAACGTCATCACCGCGGTGGCACACAACCGACAAGAGACGATATGCCCGCTCTGTGTTGCACAGAGTCTCATCCCTGCAGATGGTTCGAGGAATCATCAAGGTGGGCTTGATTCGCACAACGTTGTCGAGCTTCACGAGCTCGCCCTCGCGCGTCACAGCCCAGCGACGCAGCTGTAGGAAAAGAATGGAAGGCAGTTGGCCGAGGCGGAGAGTTTTCTTCAGGTTCTTCTCATGAGCACTGTCATAGATACGCTCTGTCATGAAGGTGTGCTCCAACGCTTCCTCAATTGTACACTCCGGCGCAAATCCGACATCGATGGGGAGACAATAGTACTTCTCAACGAGCACCGACACGTGGTTGCGGTGACGCTGATTTCCCTGCAAGTGACTCTCCAGTGTGCCACCAAAAATACTCGCGAGGAGTTTTGAGTGCCCTTGCGCATCCTCGTGCTCCCGAACAACCAGCTTCTCCTTTCCCTTCACAAACGTCCAGCCTTTCGTGTGGAAAGATGAGGCACTGCCGTCGTCTAAAGTATCCCTCTGAACCTCACCACTCACTGTGCTCGACGCCGCAGCAGGGGCGTTCGACCTGGTTTCCATTTCCGTTGCTGCTTCAGACCGCTCAGTCTGATGAAAGGCCTCCTCGAGACCCACCAGCTCTTCATGCACACGTTCAAGCAACTTCTGCAGAAACTCCTGCGCGTCCTCCTGGACAGACCCATCAAGAATCCGCTGCGAGGCCGGTACCGGAGGAGACCGAGCAGTGCCACCATTACTGCGGTTGGCGCCAGCAGGTGTGTGCGGCATCAACTTTGGGGCTATCATGACTAGCCGTGTGAAGCCAGGCTTCCAGTACTGCAGTACCCACTTTCCAAGAGTCGCCAGCGTCGAGCAAAGCTGGCGAGCCTCCGCATCACAGCTGACGGAAACCGCCAGTTGTGCAAAGGAGGGGATGAAGATGAGTGCCTGCAGAATGGAGTTCATGAAGCAGAAGTTGCTGTTGTTCATTATGCCACGCGGGTACGGTAATTGGCTGAAGAGTTGCTGAAGCGTAAAGGGACGCCCCTTTCTCTCCAGCTTCCGATTTCGACAACCGCCGTCCTTGCCTCCACTGCTGCCCTGAGAGCCACAGTTGTTCAATCGAACTTGGTCGTAAAGTTGTCGGAGGGGTGCACAAACGACGTGCACATTAGGTTGACGGGGTGGCTGAAACGATGAGGGCAACCCCCGAGCCTCCGCTACTGCAACATCACAGCCATTGCAAGAGGCGAGCGAGCCAGCTTCATTGTTGCCGGCGCCATCCTTGCTCGCACCCTTCTGCTTCTTCCGCCGTGATCGGTTTGGTTTCTTCTGCGCCGCCTGTGACCCCGGGGGCCCACCCATCGGTGCTGATGAAGGCAGAAGAGATTGTTCAGAGTACCTGCAGAGGAGATAGACAAGAGAGTGGCACGTGGCCGCCCAATGCTCAGTGAGCCTGTGCTCACACCCTGCTATACTATTAAAAAGATGGTCGAAGCGCACGTGCGTATCTGTGCGCCTCCTGGTTCCCTTTGTCCGTCTTTGTTTTTCTCCTCTTCTTTTATGTGCAGGCCTTTATGCACGAGTAGTACCACTAACCGCACCGAGCTCGTGTGTTACAGACTCATCACCGCGTTCGCACAGGGTGGTTTCATGCACCGGGACACATGGAGGCGCGCCTACACCAGCACGCAGCACACCATCCACAGGAGAGACACTCCATCAGGTCATACAGGTAAAAAAAAAAAGGGGGAGCGGAAGGAAGGTGCGTTAAACATGCATGAACGCGACAAGGACAAGCGTGCGGTCACCTTCGTGGCCACAACCATACACATGCCCTTCGTTTACCACATGCGTAGGTGGTGGTGTTTCGGAGGGAGGTGAGGGCTGTAACTGTAAGTCACCCTTTCAGCAAACCTATGGAGCAGCGCTCAGACATGCTGGACAGCACGTAGAATTCCATAAGTGGTCATGTGTAGGCTCCGACTCTGTTGCATGTTCGCCTTTTCCACATTCTTTGCTTTTTTTTCTTGGTGAGGGCGGACGGTGTCCGAAGTCGATGGAAAGCTGTCAAAGGCTGCTTTCGTGAAGCACTCAGTACAGGCAGCATGCACGAGGAGTGCACAGTGACCTTTCTGGCTCTGGGCAGCAACACCATGTGTCCTCACTTCGAAACTGTGAGTCACTTTCTCATATTGATCAAAAGAAGTAGAGTATACGACGTCGCGTACTGACGTGCGAGTTTCGCACACAGGCACACACGGGCAGAGAGAAAGACATCCTTTCATCGACGGGAGTGCACGAGGGGGAGGGGGGTGAAGACACCCGTAGAGTGGTGCCGAGTAACTACACAAGGAGGTGTAGAACCAGGGTTGCTCTCTCTCTCTATATGTACAAATTCTCATATATGCAAGCACAGCTGCAGATGCTGCAACAGGCGTACCCATTCAATCGCACTATTTCATTTATTCATGGCCGAATCCCCACAGTATACGAGTGGTGGTGAATGCGGGTGAGCAGGTAAAGGAGAGGATGAGGATACAGGAAGAACTCTCGGTTCCACAAACCTCACCGTCCGCGATCGAGCCGCGAGGACGGTCGCCTTTGGACACCGCTTCATCCTCGCAAACGAGTACCTTCAAGACCCTAGACGATCATTTACGGTATCGAGCTTCTCGCCAGACTGCACAGCGCGTATGAGCGCTCCAATGTGCTTCTTCAAGTTCGATGTGCTGGAGGGAAGCTCCAGAGTTTTACTCGCCACCTTCTTTGTCTTCACCTTCAACACTTTTTCCAGTACCGCTTCCGTGACTTCCTCCCAACCTCCGTCGTTGTCATCGGAGACAGAGCAACGGAACAGCGTCGATAGGGTCTCCGCGTTTTCTGGAGAAAGCGGCGGAGATTTCATCTCCAGACAAAACCAGAAAAGCTGCGCGCAGCAGTTCAGCATGGCCGAGGCCTGTCGCAGCCGCGTCTTTGCCCGTATCATCGCTTGCGCCCTTTCCCGGAGTAGCTTGTAGCCTTCCTGAAAAAGCACTCCCAGTGCCGTCGCGTCCGCTGGGCTGCGGTCTCGAAAACGCGCCAGCAACCGCTTTTCCACGGCTCGGAAAAGCGCGGCAGCGTTGTCCAGCGCAGCGGAGGCGGCTACCATTTCTTTCCTAATCGTCCAGTGGGTATCCACAACCGCGAGGAAGTCGGGGACTGGCAGCTCATCCGGGATCTCGAGCTTCACTGTGGCGGCATCTCTGCAGCTGAGCCGTACGCGTCGCGTGAGCTCCGCGGCTAAAAGCCACAGTCCCTCTATCGTAGATCCCTGCAGCTTAAAGCGCGCTGCGTTCTTGGACACGAGCACCGTTGCATCTGCACCGTTCAAGTAGTGCAGCGAGAGAACGTTGCTCGTCACATTTCCGAGAGGGACCATGTCAGGAAACATGTCGATGAGCGAAGGTGGTTGGCTCTGGTCGGTGTTGAGCTGTAACGAAAATGCCGTGTTCTTGACGGGGGCCACTGGGCGAGCCACCAGTGGGAACGGTGCGACTGCCACATGCTGCACTGTTTCGTACTCCTGCCGCTCACCGCGGTAAACAGCTACGACCACTACATCCAGTGATGAGGGAATGATCAGGTCCCTGTCTTGAACGGCGCTCACAGTAAAGGTGCACCGGGCGATGCCGTCTGGAGTAATCTCCTTCATGACGCACTGAGACGGCGTCACCAACAGGGGTGACACAGCCTGCACTACTATAGAGACCGTCTCGACTGGGTGGTTATGGAGCGTCTGTAGCGTCACAGTGAATACGGCACTGTTGTCATTCGTGCGAATGCTCGAAAATTCGCTTTTGATGGACAACGATGGCGCGACAGCAGCATCGCTCGGGTTCGATGCTGGTGCCCTCTTGATGACGGAAGACCCTGCTTCCTCCTCTGCTATGTCAGCATTACGCTTGCTCTTGCTTTTTTCGGCGGTTGACGACAGCTGCATGCCCGGAATGGCTAGCAGGTCATTATCGTTGCTCTCCTCAGAACCGATCGCAGCGTCGCCGGTGCGCTGACGAATGAGCAGCTCATACTCCTTTAGGTCGTTCACAATTTCTGTGTAGGAGCTGGACTTCGTGTTCAGCGACTCCGGGTGGTGATCGACAGGGTCGGTGCCAAGGTAGTTAGTGGTAAGGGAGCTATCGGAGCCAAGATAGACAATCATGCCTTCAACGCCGCACAGCGTGGCGACAGTGAGCTGCAGCGGCGCAGCGCCACTGGCGACAGCGGCGCTCCACAGCAGCTCCGTATCAGAGTACACTTGCACAAGACCGTTGAAAGTTCCGACAAGTAGGTTGTCGTACTGAATGCCTGGCAGCGGATATACGCAGAGGGTTGATGCCTCGACGTCAAGCCGACGAATCATGCGCGGTTCTCCACTCTCGCTGAGAATATACAGAACCGAGGTGCAAAGCACCACAATATCGGCTTCCTCACGGGCCAAGCCACGTGTGAGGCGGCATACCGCGATGTCGACCGCGTCCTCGCCCAGATTAAACGCAAACAGCGGACAAAGGTTGGACGAACACCTGGAGGCCACGGAGCCGGCCGTCGTCAACGCCACATCTTCTGGAGTGCTGTTCAAGACGAGAGAGCTGAAGCTGTAGCTAAGGAGAAACATGGAGCTATTGCACGTCAGCAAGGCATCGCGGTGCACGCTGTACTGCATAGGGCCGGGAATAAGAAATTGACTTTGAGGCAAAAAGGTGCGGTATAGAACGCCACGATAATCCAGAATCGTCAGCAAGCCATCCATTGACTGCACACAGACCATTTTGTAGTCGCTGTTGCCAAAGCAGCCAGATGCGAAATTGTAGGCAGTCGACTGGAGGTGGACCTCACTTTGAATCCTTAGGGTGTAGAAGGCGCCCAGCTCCTTCAGTGACGAGAAGGTCCCCGGGGCATTGGGGCTGCTGGAGGGCGGATGCCGGTGAGAAACCTGCGTGTTCCCGTGGAGCGACGATGACGCCTCGTCAGCGTGCTCGTTGCCGCCGGTGGTGCCGCTGCTCGCCACATTCGGCGCGTTCATCTCATTCGCATTCTCGGTGCCTTGTGAGAAAATCCGGAGGAACATCAGCGTGCGCGGGAAGAGCACCGCCAGAAGGTTGGGCGGCACGCCAGGATTGAAGGAGTGGAAAGGGCCACAATCCAGCTGTAGGATGGGATCATTGTACTTCTTTTCAAGCAACACATCGTCGGGTAGCATTGGGCCCTGGGAGGCGCTCGGATTCAGAATGCGCAACATGCCTTGGTAGGACCCCAGTACAATCTTGTCGAAGAGATTGCTGACATCCGGATCGGCTAGGACCAGGGCGGAGGGGCTGAACTCTTCCCCTGGAAAGGAGGTGTGCCAGAAGTCGCGCAGCTGAAACAGTGAGCCCATTTTCTCGACCAAACGCACGGTGACCCGCTGGAGCAGGTGAAGAGAGGCGAGAAGCAGCGAAAGCAACACGATCTAGAAAAAAAAAATGCAGAGAGTCGCGAAGCTGCTGCGTGTCAGTGCACAAAATAGCCCATCGACATGCACACAAAGAGAGAGAGAGAAAGAGAGACCAAAGACCACCGCGATTCGCCAGTGTGGTTTCTTACTATGCTACGCTTGCTACTTGGGTTGGGTGTGCGTCTATACAGACTAATGAATGATGGCTGCTGACTTCGATGAGTGCAGCACATGCGCCACTCACTATTCGAAGAGACAACATGTGAAAACAAAAAGGAGAACAGAAGTCAGCTCAATACGGAATCCCATGGAGGGCGGCGGTTGACCTTTCAGTAATACCGTCCTCTCGAGAGCCCTCTCACACTTGCTCACCTTCCGTTTCCATCCACAGAGACGGCACGGGAGAGGTGGGAGAGGTGTGTGTGTGTGTGTGGGGGGGCTTTCATCGGCAAGAAGAGGCACCAGTCTCTGCAATACCCAAGGTGGTGTACCCCGTCGGCACCATCATGAACAATAGCTATGGCGCCTCCCTCTTTCTCTATTCTCCCCTGAAGAGAAGGGTATGCGTATATATATATATATATATATGCCTGTACGTCTGTGGGTCTCTTTCCATCTCCAGTTGCTTTTACAGTTTCATGTACCATTTGGGTGCTTTTCAAGTCGAGAAGGCAGCGGCGGCCTTTCAGGCAGCGGTGGCGGGGGACTGGCGAGATTCGCAGATAGAGGAGTAATAACCGCCCCCTTCACGAGACGCAAGTGCACAGGTAGAGACCTGAAAAGTGGAGAGGAAGTCCATTGTACAGGCAGTCACGCTTTCCGACGCACGCACACATACACAAGTATAGGGCTGGGGTGACGCAAAAGCGGCCCCCTGCTTACAGACAGCCTCGCGCCCCATCCTATTTTACTTGCAACATAGCGTAGGCCAGCACCGCACCCATGTAAAAGCCCCGCTCTGCGGCCAACTAAGAGAGCAACTGCCAGACAACGACGGCCACCGCTTGGCATTGAGAGAGGAATTCAAGTTGCACGCAAAAGAAGGTTGTTTCTTTCCACATACGTGGGTGTGCGCGCCACCCTATCGGCAACACCCGCGCAAGCCGTTCCTTTCTTTTTTTTCCTGATTCACAGGCTGACTTTAAAAATTTTCGTCATCCCAAGCCCACTCGTCCTTCTTCACCGACTTCGATGTAGCGGAGGAGGCACTGCCACCACCATCGCCACCGAGGGGATTCAGAGGGCGGCCCGACGTCGGTGTTGTTTGAGAATAGGGAGCACTAGGACTCGCTTGAGTGGGAGATCCCCACCCAGACGGGATAAAGGTAGTGACTTTCCCCGTTGGCAAACTCGCAGACGCAGTTTGCGATAGCACTTGCCCTTGGTATACTTTCGAAGGATTGGATGACCCGGAGACCACCGGCTGGGCTTGCACTGAAACGCGAGAGTCTGTCCCGTGGTTGCTGATGCCTTCAAGGTGGCCGTATCGAGTCTGGTGAGTAGGACTGCTCTGTATGCCGCTCTCCATCTGCGCCTGCCGCGCGTTTTGAATCAAGCGGGTTAGGCCATCGTCTTCGTCGTGGCCGCCGCCTTCCGCTATTCGCTGCTGCAGGTCCGAGGCGTAAGTGGAGACGGTGGCTGATACGCCAGCCCACTTCTTTGCCAAGCTGCTACGCATCCCCTCCACGTCGGCGCTCTGGACGGCAAGCGTGGCGTGTTGCGCTAATTCAGCTGTCTTCTGCGACACGGCGTTCCACCCGCTGTAAAGCGCCGAGTACCACTCACTGCCACCGCCGCTCATGCCCGACATGACGTGTGGCTGGCCGTTCGAGCCAACCCCCGCGAAGCGACCGGGATCCGTCTGTGGGGACGATGACGTTGGGGACGGCCCTGAGAGGCTTGACGCGGAGTTGAGCCGCACATACCAAGCTGGTGGCTGCCAGGCCTCCTCGTTGAAGGGCTTGCCGAGCGCCTCGGACTCGAGCATATCTGCATAGCGGAGGGCTGGCAGCGACTCGTAGCGGGCTTTGAGAGGGGTCTTGGGTACTTTGTGCGCCTCAAAGTACAGCCGTGCGCGACGGTTGCCGCCCAGTTCCATCTGACGCAGTTTTTCCGGCTTCCATTTTACCCAGCCGTCCATAGTGGAGCTGCGAACAAAAGAGAGATGCACGCCAAGGCCACGGTGCTGCCCGCTGCAATTCAAGCATATGAAAGTGCCGTGCATGACATCGCACCACTGCGGGGAGGAGGCTCCGCACTCAAAGCACTGGTTGCACTCAGAGTCCTTGGCGAGGATGGCCATAAATGCCCGCTCATCCTCGGGAGTGACGTAATTTCGACCAGTCATGGGAACAACAGCACCACAGAAGAGATCTGTTTGCTGTGTCGTGTACGGGGGGTGCGCCAACAGTGAACGACAAGTCGCCCAGAAGTGTGAACACGTAGAAAGGCTCAATGTGTCCGTATGCGACGTCGTGTAGGCTCGTGAGAGCAGAGCGAAGCAGCGGTGGCCCGTCACACGGCTGGTGAACGCACCAGATCAACGGTGATGCACAGCGATTTGCTTTCACTGCAAAATAAAATTGTGACTGCAATTGTACGAGAGACTAGATGGTAGAGCCAACAGCAACAACAGCAAGTGACGCCTACTCAATCAATGACCGTACATGATCCGTACTGGGGAGCTGAGGCGCTGTCAGGGTAGGGACACCGTTCAACGTCCCTTTTGAGCGCCTACGCACAGACTCCGTCGAATGAAATGGGCAGCGTGTGTGATAGATGAGGAGAGAAACGGGAGGGAGTGGGGGGGGGGGGAAGGAGGTGCGAGCTACGCTCCACAGGCTCCAGAGCAAAAAGGATACGGGGACCAGAACGAGAGAAATGTGTAGCGCCTTCGATGGATCGCGCAGACTATACATAGAGTGTACTGCGAAAGCGCCCACCATGATCATACACGAAAGCAGACCTGTACAGGACTCGTCGATGCACAGCCCGCGATGGAAGAACCAACATCTCTGTGGGGTAGGAATTTACTGCAAGAGCGATGAGGCCTGCAGGCGGTCACTGAGTTTCTTCACATCGTCGCTCGGTAGCGAAACCCACTGATGCCTGCCTCCACTCACCGCAAGACACAGTCACCATTTCCGCGCACACAGACACATGCACGCCAAAATATAAAAATGCGCCGGCGAGTCATACCTTCGTCGTTACGCACCGCTCGCCTCAGCGTTTTGTTTCCCAACGTTTGGTGCCTGGTCACGCAGTGGCGCATATGCACTGGCGAAGCCCCTGGAGGCTACCAAAGCAGAGCATCTGCATATGTGCCAAAGAAACGGGAGCGCGTTCATCATGACACACTACACAGGCATCATCATTTATGAGTTCGATGGACGCGGTAGTGCACTACTAATATACATTGACTTGGCCGTGAGATGCAAGGCAGAACCAAGTCTCTCAATGACACGCAAGATCTTGTGTCGCTGTTCGCATCAAACGGGAGCAACTGGCGTGCATGATCTAGTATTTGAGCCGTTCCTTGTTGACCTCCCTGTGTGTGTGTGTGTGTGTGTGTGCATGTGTGGGTGGTGGGTGTGGGTGTACATAGTTCTTGTAGCCCAAAGGAAAAATGGAGAACCGAGCACTCGACCCGTCAAGTAAGTGCACAGCACATCAACACCGCCTGGTCAGATTTTCTCCTCCTTTTGCATGTGGTGCAGCTGCTCGGTCGTAGCCTCGCGCAACTTATGATTCAGCTGTAGTTGTCGCTTCGACTGCCTCCACTCCTTTCGCAATTTCGTCAGTCTCTCCTTGCCCGTCGAGAGACTCGCATCCAGCGAATCTTCCTCGGCCTTTCCAACTCCCAGATACGATCGACCAAGGCCGCCTTCTACTGTGCCGCGCTGGAGGGGCGCCGCCCCTAGGACTCCCAGTCGTTTGCTGACCGTCGTCTCTCGCACCTCCAAGTCACCGATGCGCGCCTCGTAGAGCTGACGGAGAAAACCGATCTTGGAGGTAAACTCCTCCTGCATCTTGGCAATGTGCTTCTCCTGCCGCTGAAGCTGTACTGCCTGGCGCGCAATTACAGCCTCAGAGGAGGCGTTCTCGGCACGAGAACCGCCACGTACCTCTGAGGGCGTCATCGGATTGCCTGTCTTGGAGAAGAGGGACGAGAACGAGTTGAGCTCCTGAGCCGTGACGCTCTCAGTAACTGAGCCAACGGAGGCAGAGCTTGGTGCGGTGCGGATGCCACCTGGGCGGCCACCAGTGGGCTGCAAGGCCGTCTCCATGTTGTACTCTTGCCGCTCCAGCAGCGCCGCACGCCCGGTAAAGCCGCCCGCACTCTCCAGCGCGTCCGCGCGTGGTGTCGTCGAGGCTGACAGCGTCAGCATTTTAAGAAACGCGCCCATCTCGTCGTCAAGCACCAGGGCGTGCTGCAGTTCCTCCATATCGTCGTCGATTTTGTTCATTAGGTCGAGAAACGCCGAGACAGACGTGAACGGCAGCACATCAGTGTCATCGCCCTGTACTGTTGTTGAACCGCCACCGGTCCCTGCCAGGCCAAGCATGCTGGTCGACCCTCGCGCACTCGCCAGCTTGGAGCCACCGCCGCTCGGTGGAGCTGATGTGCGATTAGGGGGAGGGGTGGTGCACGACTGTGATGCACGCATACTCCGGGTGCCAGGAGACAGCCCCAGAGGCAGCGAAGACGCACCATGTACACCTCCGTCAATTGCCGCCATCTCGCTCTCCGCTGCCATCATCTGCGACTCCGTGAGGCCAGGCAGCCTGCGTGAGGTTCCCGTGCTCAAGGAATGTCTACCACTGCCGCTGCGCATCATGTCGGACATTTCGCTCTCAGCTTGCTGTTGCTGCTCTGTCAGATTGTACCCGCGCAACGTCGCCAGCGTGTACCCACCATGCCACCGCTGGGTGCTAATATTGCCGAAGCGATCGACAGAGGTGAGGTTTCCGCTCGGAAAGGTAGCGCGTATGCGGCTCGCGACGTCGGACGTGTTGTGCTGCAGTTGCGCGAGGATGGCACGGGCGTTGCGCAACTTCGCGTTCTGCAGGTCGTAGAGGCGAATGTGCTGGAAGGAGAGACAGAGAATTTTCTTTCTTTCCTGCAGGGCATTCATCAGTTCCTGTGCCGTTTCCACCACTGTCTCCTTGACCGCTGTGAACCGGCCCATCAGCTGCTCGAAGTTCGACTCAAGCATCTTGAGCTTGAATCGCACGATCGGCTCCACTGCCGCGTATGCCTCGCCTGTCCGTCGTCCTTTGCTGCAACCCAGTAGGACTCCCCGAACATCCGAGATCAACCCACGTGAGCCGCGAAGCTGCTGGCTGAGACTATCCATAGTTTGGCGAAACATTATACGTGCCGGGTTGAGACTTTCTTGCACCATCATCTCCCCCGTCACCTGCTGGTACTCGTTCTTGCAGTGCGCCTCGAGGCCCGTGTTCAGCTGATGAAACAGGAGCGCCATCTGGTCTTCTAAGGCATTGCTTTGCTTCTTGAGCACCTTATTGTGCGTCTCTAGCAGCTCCACGGCCCGTCCATGGTCGTATGCCACTTGGCCAACATTGTCAAGCATCTCCTTTAGCCGGGTCCGCTCCTCCTCCGAGGCGCTCAGCTGCCTCCTCAGCTCACGGATCTCGCGCTGAAGGAGACGCACCTCAGCGAACCTGAAGTGCTCGTCATGGTGGTCCTCCGCAAACACGACGCCAAAGAAGCAGCTCAAGAGCCGACCAAGTTCAGCGGTCCGCCGGAACAGTCGAGAGGAGAGGAGGAGGAGGTCTGTAACAGGCAGCGCTGATGGCATCTCACTCTCCAGCTGGTAAAGGATATCCTTGAAGCTCACCACATCGTAGACGTCGCCGGCCACAAGGGTGAGACAAGAATGTATGAGTTGTCGTAACTCCACAAGGTTTGCGTACTGCTCACTCGCCAGTGGATCATAAGCATACTCAAGACTGCTGCAACAAGGCACGAAGGACGCCTCGGTCTGTACTTCACGTTGCGAGCGCTGACGCCCCCTGAAGGTATGTCGGCTTCTCGCGCGGTCCGTCTCAGCCATGACGCTAAATGAGTGTTTGGAGGAGCTCTCACCTGAGAAATGAAGTTTCTGTGTGTCGTGCCTGCGTAATACGCAAATCTTCCACACTCCACATCCGTTCCCTCTCCCCACTCTTGCCCGTTTTCGACACTGTACCAGCCGTCTTTCACACTAGAGCAGTGAAAGAAAGTGGTCACGAGCCCCGCTTGAAAGCAAGAAAGCAGCCGAGCATAACACAGTGCTCAGACCCTCTCCGCCATAGACGACAGCGCGGTGCCTCGATAGAAATATCGGTGCACGCACGCACACAAACCGAAAAAAAAATACACTGGGGGGGGGGGGTCGATCGACTGGGCGTGTTGCGCATGTAACGCGCCCAGCGAACGGGTTTGATAGAGGAATGCGAGTAACGAGAACAATGCACGCGAGAGAGAGGAAGAGAGGGTTTGAGCTGTCTCAGATGTGTGCATTCGTTTCTGCTAAAGGGATGCATCGATATTGTGTCACGCTCGTGTGAACTCGCGCGAGGCTTAGCCTCTGTGCGAGAGATTGGCGAACGCGAAGAGGGCAGATGCATGGGTCGTCTCGTGAATTGCGCCCCCATCCCTACCTCGAGCGCTCACCGTCTCCATCATTTCCGGTTTCCCTTCCACCTCTATTGTTCTCCAAAAAAAGATGCCATCACGAACTCGTGGCGATAAACACCAACGCGGCAAGCCTGTTCACGACACCCCACACAAGATAGCAGAGACGAGGGGATGGAGCCGAGAGTGCTAGAGGATGTGAGGATTGAACGAGCAAGTCCCATCCCGTTTTTGTTCATCTTTTGGATAATGTGGATGTCCTCAAACAAGCAGTGGAAAACGCATCGCCAGGCCGTCTTTCCGCCTGTGCGCTCTTCGAAAAATAAATAAACAAAGCGAAACGGCATTCCCGCTGCTCTGCTGACTTCTTTTCGCGCGCTACTAGTGTACATCACACAACAAAGTTCCACGACGTGGGGGCACGCAGGCGCGCACAGACACAACAGAGACGCACACGTACATGCACGACGCTCTTCATACGGCACACCTGCCTCAGAGCCGCCTGCAGAGTAAGAGAAGAAAGGGCCATGCTCACCGTCCCCTTCACTGCGCCCTCTCACTTCCGTGCGCTCCGCGTCCCACCCAGTGGTGAGGAGCACCGGACGTTCCTTCACCTCTTAATCCTCTGCAGCGTGATCGGCGGTGGGGGTGTGTAAAAGAGGGCGCGAGAAAGGATCTCGGTCAAGACCTGCCGTCCATGCGCATCAACCAAGAAAACGGCGATCGTACTCTCTGCTGGCTGCACACGATGCTTCTTCATGTCGCTGAGTACATCGTAAACAAACGGCTCCTCGTGATCAACAAGGGTCTTCAAGATGCTATTGTAGCAAAGTACGTCAAGAGGAATGCAGTTCACGCTAGCCTGGTGAAACACCTTCCTTACGGACGCAACGTCGCCTTTTCGACGAGCGACCTCGAAGAGCAGGTAGTAGGACTCCGTGTTTGCCTCTAGGTCTGCACTAGATTGGATTGTATCGAACAGCTGCTCCACTCTATCGTACTGTGCGTGAGCGAGGTAGTACTGCATCAGAATCGTGTAGCATTGCAGATCGGCCGCTGGGGCACTGGCATTGGGCGAGCCGCCTTGCTGCGTGCTCAGCCGATCAAACCAGTCTTGAATACGCGCATCATCTCGGACCAGAAAACCGCGCAAAACGGAATGATGAAAGGCGACTGTAAGGGCGTCATGACTGTGCGTCACATCGTCGATGAAGGCAATCATACTCTCCATCGCTACATCCATGTTGCCTGCCAAGACGTCGAGCCGAATGCAAAACGTCTCCTCGTTGGCAGCTGCAGTGGAGTACGGTTGTACCATCATCGTGTAGAGACTCTCACAAAACGCGGTCTTACATGGTTTTGTAGAAGCATAACGCAGAACTATATTGCACGTATCTGTGTCGGCCCACGCGCCAGTTGGGTGGATGCCCATGCGCATCTGCTCGTACTCGGCGAAGACGGCAGCCTCTGCGTCCACCGCACACAGGACGCGAAGAAAAGCGTTCATCAGAGGTGTATCAATGAGGACTTCGCACTCCTTCAGCTCCGCAATCACATCCTTGGCCAACTCATGGTCCTTGGATGCACAGCACATCTCGAGCAGAAGCAGCCCTAGCGAGGCATTCGCATTCATGCCGCTCTTCCGCATGTCCGCGCTCACCTCCTTGGCAAGCGAGTAGTACTGGTAGAGCAAGCAGGCCTTGATCATGTGACGCCACGTCTCCAGGTTTGGTCGGACGCCATTGCTCCGTATGTTACCCACTTCCTCCTTGTCCTCTGCTTGAAGTGCCTCTTCCAAGAGCACGCCGGCATCGGCTGCAGGCATGTCCTTGCCACTGCTTCTCTTTACTCCCCATTTATGTGACGACAGAGAGCGGCCACGGGCGGTGCTTCTGCTTTCATCGGCAACGTCGGTGGTGTGCAAAACCATTTCATTGTAGACAACGAATACCCGTTCGTCTTCACAGCTGAGAAGGATGCTGAGCGCTTTGTTGTACGTGTAGGTGTCCGGCCACACCTGGATGGAGCGCATCTCGCGCAGGAGTGTCAAGACGAGCTCCGCAATGGCCTGCAAACCCTGAAGAATTCGCTGCGGTGCTCGGCGCTCTGCAGAGTAAGAGCCAGTGCCACGCACGTAGTCGAGCCGCTGCTCACACACGGTGATCAGATAGTTGTACGTCTCCACATCCGGGACAATGCCCCTTTTTTTCATTTCCTCCACAAACTGGAAGCTACGGTCATAATCGCCATGGCGGCATGCCGCCTTCAGAATTGTGTTGTAGCTCCGAATCGTCGGCTTCAAATTGAGCAAAAGAAGCTCGTGAAACACCTTGAGTGTCTCATCGTACGGCGCTGACTCCATCATAACACTCATCAGGCAGTTATACGTGTTCACGTCGCGCGGGATGTTGAGCTGCTTCATCTCTTCGACAAGAAAGGTCGCCTGTGCCACATCACGGACGGCTGCGCAGTACCCCAGAAGAGTATTGTATACGGTCGTATCGGGTATCAGATGAAACAGCTCCCGCAACTGCTGGTAGAGGAGGAAGGCCCGGCTGTACAGCGCATTGCGCTCGCACGCGCGGAACAGCAGCACATAGCTGTCCATGTTGGGTCGCACACTACTGTTCTCCTTCAGCCCCTCACTCTTCAGCTCCTCATAGAGGGTGAAGATGGCGCCGTCGGTGAAGCGGGCGACGCGTTTCATCAACAGATTATACGTCTGTGTGTTCAAAGGAATGCCCTCAGAGTGCATGCGATGATGTACGAGGGCCACCATCTGGCGTGAGTCCTCGTGCACTGACTCCTTGGCGAGAAGGGCGTTGAAGCTCGCAGTGTACGGAGCGCACCCCATTACAATCTCATACATCTCTTCGTGGTCGTCGTTCGTGGCGGTGCGCGACGCCTGCTCCACAGCCACTGCAACCGGCTGCACATAGCGGTCTTCGCTGCCGTCGTGGCGACGAATGACCAGCTCCACTGGTGGTTGCTTTGTGTGAAACATTATGGCATCAAACTGCAAATAATCCCTTTTACCCCTTCGCGTTTTTGAATATGTTCTACGGAAGTGGGTGTGCGTACTTCCCCTCAAGCACCGTTTAGCGGTAGGACAATAATCAACAGCGTGAGGTATTCCCTTACTCACCTTGGAGGGAGAGTCTGGCAGCGCTCTTCTCGTTTAGCCGCCTCGAATGGAGAGATGGGGGGAGGGGGGGGGGGTAGTTCTCAGATTGGAGGACATGGAAGTTGCGCGGATCCCCTGATGCTGCACACCATGTCGGCAGCAGAGGACAAACGAGGAGAGCTTCAGGGGCACAGCAGTTGCCTCCTTTCTTTTCTTGTTCGTTTGTCGTCACCTCCCTGCGCAGGCCTTTTTACCCTGCACTAGAGCACCTCCTCTTGGGCCCTATCGATTCACACAGAACACGCCTTGCCTGTGTGTGTGTATGTGCGATGCAACAGCCAAAGGATGCCGACAAAGGGTGTACACCCCTACATACACCTGTCCAAGCATTACGCAGGAAATGTTCGTCACCACCATGACATGCTCCATACAGCCAAACACCGGTGTAGCTCAAAATTCAGTGTCCTCCGTTGCATCTACACAGGCACGTCAGACCCACACCACAGCAAAACCTCCGCAAAGAAACGGAGTGGAATTCATGGGCACAGAGACAGTGGAAGGAAACAGTGGGGGCGTGTCAACACTTCCTCGGCTCAACTTCACACACCCGAGCATGACCACGCACAGGCAAACACATACGTAGCAGAACGTGGAGGGCCTCATCAGATGTAATGTACGGAGGCACCTTTCCCTCCGCGCCCTGCGCAATCTCTCTAGAAAGAGACTGCGCACGTACACATACATACACACAAAGCACAATCCCCCAACGGCAATGCTCCATCGAGAAAGTGAACCGAGTCGAGGAGGTGAGAGGTGAAAGAATGCCTGCGCGCAGGTCGTCTCACAAGCCTCAAACGCTGTCTCAAGTGTGTGGAGAACAGGAGTCGAGCAGACAGACGAGGGGTATACACACATCAGAGCACGAGCAACAGCATACCCACAACTTCCATTTCCCTTGTGGGAGGAAGCTCACCATCGTTCTTCCACCACTCTTTTTTTTTTCTTCTAACGCGCTCGCACCTCCACGAGATGCACAGGGCACACAGAACGCAGAGAGATGCTCACACGATGTTCTGCAGGTCAGCGACAAAGTTGATATGCTGCTCAATCATCTCCTTGAAAGGGATTTCCTTTTGCAGTGTGTCATCCTCTCGTGTGAAAACAAAGTGCGTGCCGTCCGCTGACAGCGTCCACTCCCGCTCTACGCCAATCTCGCGAACTTTGGCCTCCGTGTCCACCATGAGAATCCGCTGCGCGGCGGGGATGGACAGTTTCACGTACGACTGAGGAATGCAGTTGGCGACCTCGTCGCGCACTGTCTGCTCCAGCATCTCCACTACAGGCAGATACTCATTCGACGGCACCTTCTTGCGTGAGGTGAGCAGTTTGTTGTAACTACCCTCCATCAGATACCGCTCAAGCCCTACAGCGAAGCGCAGGTACAGGTTCGATCCATGTGTTGCAAACGGTATTTTCTCCATTTCCGAATGAAACTCAGCAATGCGGCTGCACACAAGAAGTCGGATGAGGTTCAGGCCGAGCAGCATCATGTACTGTGGCGACTCTGGCAGCTCATCCGAGGCGATGTCGCTGTAATACAGCTGCAGCTGGTTGAAGTAAACCTCCAAGGACGCAAGGTCCTTCTGGTGCGCCGAGGCGAGGACGCCAAGCTCCAGGTAGTCACGCGCGAGCGACAGCTCTTCGCTGCGGGTGCTGCTGCTGGCACCAGGATTCAGGAAGGTGGGGAACACGATGATGCGACGCTTGATGTCGGCCAGGAGCTTGTTGCACTGGTCATCCTTTTTGGCCTCGTAAGCGGCTTTCAAACTCTTTACATCCTCTGCGACCTTTCGTACAGTGATTGAGAGATCACCGACGGCGGACATGACGCACTGGAGAGCTCGCAAGGAGCGGTACAAATAATAAAAAAACGGAGGAGAGACACACAGCAGGTGTGATATGCACAGACAAAATGCGGAGCCGGCACGCAAGCAAATAAATTCACGAGCTGCTACAACCACAACAGAGACACGAGCCACGGGAGGATGAGAAGGAATGCGATTTGCGTTCCAGTAGAATGCGATGGGGCTATGATACACGAAGGCAGCCGAGTGAGAGGAGGAGGGGGGGGGAAGAAGTGTAAAGAGAGCTCAGTACGCAAGCAGGCAACCCTTCGCACCTCTTGCACAGGTTGCGCTGACGGCGAGAAGGATTCCGGGCCTGACGTGCTTTGACACATGTGTGCCTTCAACGATGGGTACGCGATGCGAGTCCATAATCGCACCCGATGGCGAGAACGACAGTGAGAACGAGCGGTAGGACTGCATGGTTTCCCTACTCTGGCCCAGCGCCGCCCCCTACTCATCGTGCCACATTTGCAGACATGTGAAATACCTTCTTCCAGGAGGACGAGTATGGGGGCGGCATATTTTCTCGGTGTTCTTTTCGTCGTCAGCGCCGCTGTTGGCTTTCGCTTCACCGCTCTTCTTTGATTCAGTAGTTCGGATAGCAGTTGAAAATAGATAGCGCTGTAGCAGAGTCATTCACACATACGAAATACGACCACAGTCACAGCAGTCCTCTCCCCACCACTATGACTAGCAGCTGACACAAGGGGCGCCGCTGCAGCACCTCAGTCAAAATAAAGCGTCGGCCCACAGGCTAGGAGGATACCAGCACCAAACCCTTCCTGCTCGCAGGACCACTCGGTCGGCATCACGATAGGCACACCGGCTACGGTAGAGGAAGATGCGGAGGAAGACGTTGGCGGCCATCCTGAACGTCTCCGCTTGCATGTTGTCACCGCGTTCCCCTTGCCAGACCGCTCGACAGATTCACGGAAACGCACACACTTCTTCATCGGCTTGTGAATGGAGGCGATGGTCGTTTCAGGTGACATCCACACGGTCGATGGCGCTGGTGTACAAGCTGTTTGCTGCTGGTTTGCGATGTTCCTGAAGAACGATGGGTCATCGGAATTGGGGATGTGTGTGCCACCTCTCCGCTCGGGGCGGCGCAGAAACAACGGTGAGTTCTCCTTAAAGCACTCAGACATCTCCGATATCACGGGAGTGGGCGACGCACCATCGATGACGGCGGCAGTCAGCCCGAGAGCACCGGAGGTTGTGGAGGAGTGGATACCGAGGGCGGCCGCACCAACCGAATCGCCGAGGTCACGGGTTCCCTCCAACATGCACTTCTTGGAAGGCGTCGCGGCACCCTCGTTCTCGACCTGCCAGTCCATCACTGATGCCCACTTCGCCCTCCCCGAATCCTGAATGGGCTGCTGCTCTCGCAGGTAACAGTTATCGTCGACGAGGTGGCCATTGTGACGGGTGCACGATGGTGCCTCGAGCAGGGAATTTCGCAGTTCCTTGACCTGGGCTAGGTAGGAGGAGACACTGGTTCGTGGAGACACAGCGGTGGAGCTCCCCAACGACACAAACGAGCTGGTCGCTGGAGTGGACACACGCTGTGCACTGGTGTCCAGAGGCGCCGAATGAGCCCTCTCCATCAAACCAAGCGGCGGGTCGGGCGCCCGTTTCTCCATCTCTGTCACCGGCGTCCTTGGTGCTGCAGCGCCGGCCACCGCCATCGCATTCGATCCCTTCTCGAGCGGAACGCAAGAGCGCTCCACGGAAAAAGTGGCCACCTGCGGGCTCCGGCTCGAGAACCGCACGTGGCGAACACCTTCGACCCGACCACGACCAGGGACGCTCACTTCACCAACGTCGCCAAAGAGAGCAGGGATGTCGCTCGCATACGACATGACAGAAACATCATCTTGAGCGGCGGGGGACTCCGCTATTATGGGCGAAATCGCCAATGAGTCACTTAAAGGTGCTTTATTCGTGCCCACCGATTTGGCTTCCCGCGCAGTAGCCGAGGCAAAGGCAGAGGCTTTCTGAAGGCGAGACAAGCGAGCTGCAAACTCCTTTGACGGGGATGGACGACTCTGAGTGAGCTTTAATCGTTCTTCCAAGAGGGCAGTGCACCCTCCGATGTTTTTGGAGATGATTTGCGGGTGAAGGCGTCGTCGTTCCAGTGTAATGGTAAAGCTGATGCTCTCTGATGAACCCATGTCGCTCAGCGGTGGCGGCTGCGACACCGCATAGTGTGATTGCCGCGCTGGCACGGGTGACCCCTTAATGCGCAGTTGGGGTGGATGTCCCACTGCTAGAACGTCTTCGAAGATGCTTCGGTGTGGCATCATGGCATTCAAATGGTAGTGCCGCTTATACAACTGCTTTACCTCCAGTTTCTTCTCGATTGCTCGCTTCAAGTCCTTCTGGCAGCGGGCGACACCTGTAAAACCAGAGCAAACCGTATCCAAGAACATCACTTCACATGCCGTGAAGCGACATGAAAGTTTGGGCTCGAGCTTCGAGTAACCTCGTTCTTAGACGTGCAGGATCTCGTGCGTGAAGGAATAAGGGAAAGGCAAGGCAGAGAAGAGGGCGACTAAGCGCAGGGAGTTGTTTGGAGCGCCACCCATTTGTGTGTTTTTTTTTTTCTGAAGAAGTCACCGAGTTCCAGCCAGGGAGAAGGAAAAGAAGAACTCAAAAAAAAAACAGACACAAGAGCTACTCGGGGAAAGTCGTCGTGGGATGGTGCATTTTCCCCATCCCCCCCTCTCTCTTGCTTTTTTTCCTGGGGGAGGGAAACTGCGTGTCTGTGTGTGTGTGGGGGGGGGGGGCGAGATTGAGGAGCCAGAGGGCAGGTGCAAAAGAGGGAGGAGACCCATGAGGCTGTTTTACAACCGACACTCACTGTGCCTAGCCAGAAGAAACTATTCCAAGAAGCATACACGCTGGCCTGATCCCAAAGGGGACCTTGCAGCCCTTCCGCTGACGCCCCAGCAACGATATCGACACCTCGATAGGAGGCATCTCGATTCTGAAGCAGCAGACGTACAGCGAAGGGTTTTCATCCTCCTCCGTGTCTTGGTGGGGCTGCGTGAACGACAGACTCAGTGCTCCGTGGCCTTTTTCTTTGGTGACACAGCCCCTCCCCGTATCACACGTTCCCTAGCCGTTTCTGTGTTAGCGTGTGTATTTATGGGAAGGGCGGGAAAAGGGGGGAGAGAATCACGCAGAAACCAAGCCGGGCAAGAGGAGCTACATGTATGCAACAGGTGAAGGAATATTAATAATACGCCATAGCCGTGCATACAGATACAGAAGAAGACGCGCACAGGAGAACGGTGTCTATGCAGGGCGGCCTACGTATTTCCACCAGCGACAAGCAACAGGGCTCATGTGGAGAAATAGGGAAGTGTGAATTTGTACATCATGTGGAACATCGCAAGGAAACGGGGGAACACATAAAGAAAAGGGGGGAAAAAAAAAAGGCTGTGAACTTTGCGAGATTGAGCACAAAAAACAGGGAATATGCGTCACATGGAAGAGCAAAATGCTTCATCGCTGGTGACCTTCGTATAAAGAATGGCATGTATAAACCACATCAGCGCAAACGCACTATGCTTTTGTGGTGCGCGTCAGTTCCTTTTCTGATCGGCGTATTAGCCACCGGATACGCTTGAAAAAAAATGCCCTTGTCGTTTCTGCAGTCGCTGCAACGCGGAATCGCGCAGAAAACCGTTGTACTGGGTCTTTTGCATCTCCGACAAATAATAGCGCTCATCCTTTTCGAGGATCCCACGGGGACTTTCGCGGAGAGAACTGGCCTGAGGGTGTGTAAGAACCATCGGGGATGCGCTGGACGTGCCTCTATTCATGTTGACCGAGGAGTGCTGGAGCAAGTACACAGCAGCGTCATTTTGATTTGCCCGAGAATGCCCAATCGCAGGAGCATGGCTCGCTAACACACTTGTACCCGTGTCTTGCACGGCCTCCATACCCTCGGAACTACACCTGAGTTTCGTTGGCGCTGCTAGTGCAGTGCTTTGCCTCATCCCCTGCACGGGACTTACGTCCTGCATGTCGGCTTGCGCAAAATGCGACGAGGCTCCATCCTTCTCATCCCAACACGCGTCTGCGGATGAAAAAAAGTATGCGCTCGCCGTCGTCGGGGGGTTCGGAAAACTCGGCACCGAAGGTGTCTTGCCATCCCTCGCTGTGGAACTTACATCCAGCGATTTGAGTCCACTTGTCGAGGCCGTGGCCAATTGCTTGGTAGAGACAGTCACGGAATATGCGCTCTCCGGACTGGACAAGTCCCTGCGAGGCAGCATACGCAGCTGTTCCTCGAGCTGCTCTCGTTCCATGGTGTCGAGGGGGCTCCCAGAGGGCCCTTCGCCGATCAGGATCAATGGTATCACAGCAGACACCTCGCTTATCGAGTTTGTTAACCCGTGGGTTCGATTATAGCGGTCGACGTAGGCGACCACCACAGGGTCACCGGCCACAGAGCTGAAGGGACACCATGCTTCAGAGAGACGGGCATCGTCCACTCCCCCCGGCTCGTTGTACTGCACAAAGAGTTGACGGCCGCCCTTCTCGTCGTACTTCTCACCAAGCACGGTAACGATGCAACCGACTAAGCCGGCGTAAGCATCGGCGCCTTCGGCGTTTCCCTCCACTCCAGCAGAGCCCAACCGAGCTGCCGAGGCAGGCATCTTTGAGCCGATGTCCACTTCGACACGTTCGTCGCAAGCATACGAAGACCAGAGTGGAGTGCGCAGACTCACGTAAATGTCCAGGCGTGCTTCCATCTCCTCCTTTTCCACCCGGATGCGTTCCGTCTCCTCACGAGATATATAAAGTGCCACATCAGCTTCCCTTTCCTCCCTTTCGCTGCGGAGGGAGACCAAGGGGGTGTTGATGGAACAGGAGGTTAGCTCCTCTCCTGCGATTTGTGACGGCGCCGGTCGCAGTAGCCTCTTCTGCATGAGCACCTGAGTGCCACAAACATGCGGAGTTAATCGCTTTGCTGGCGCGCGTGGGATCGGTACGTCGAGCATGTCGGCTGTTGCGCGTGAGCGCGCCTTTCCGTTTACTCGATCTTGCATGAGTTTCTGCAGTTCTTCCGGCGCACAGAGCAGTGATGTTGTGGCCTTGATTGTCGCAGCTGAGGGGAGGCTTAAGGAACCGCTGAACTGGAACAACAAGGGACTAGTCGCATCATTCTGCTTCAGCAGTGCATTCAGCTCACACAGCCATCTCCACACTGCATTCAGCCCTCTCGACGTCAGCAGGGATTCCACCCCGGCCGCATTCCGGCAGCTGACTTTGGCCGTCAGTGATGCACCATGCTTCATCAGGAGTGGGCCCATCACACCCATGTTTGGCGCAAAGGCGGCAGCCAAGTGCAGCGGTGTCGCTCCGTACACGTTTCGGGCATCCACGTCGACGCCGTGTTGAAGTAGCGCATACGCCGCAGCAAAATTGCCGACAGTAGCGGCCCAGTGAAGCATTGTGTTTCGATTCACGTCGCACATGTGGACATCCTCGCAGATCTCCAGATAACGGCGAAAAGGTTCCTCCAGCGGGGAGAGTAGTAGTTCCAGAACGTAGCTGAACGCCGGCGACGCGTCAGAGTTCATGGCGGTAGAGTTCTAGGTGGAGTAAACGAACAGAAAAAAAAAAGACGGTTAGCAAACAGGAGGGAGCCCTAACGCGGAGAAGTGGTACAGCCGTCTACTTGAGATGGCGCATGTTCGGCCTTACCTAAGCCGAGGCTTTTCGATGCACTATACACGAGAAGCAGAGGAGTTGCAGGAGGGATAAAAAAAAAATGAAGCACGGAGGACAGGTCGACATCCCAGTGAACGCATCAAAAGAGGGGTGAAGGGCCTCTACAGACGTGCCTTCACACAAGCCGCTTCCGTATCCACAAACGCTAAGGTGAGTTCGCCCCAGGCAGCCACCGTGCTGTCAAATCATTCGCGGGCGTAAATAGGCGTTCATTCAACGACCTCTAGAATGCGTGTATGAAGACAGTGACAGGGACGGAGGAGACGTTCCACGCTGTTTTCTTGTACAGAAGTGGGCGAGCATTCCGGTCTTTTTGGCCGTTTTTCTTTCGTCTTTCTGGCTCTCTTGCGTCTTGTTGGCATTCCCCCCTGCTGTCTACAACGGCTGCGGCACACGTAGACCGTGCGATGAGGCGAAGTGGGAGCGCACCGTCTGGAACACATCAGCCAGAAAAAAAAAGACCAGAGACAGCAGAGGAACGAAGAGTCCGATGTCTGAGGCTCCGGGAAAGGATGGGGAAGCGGTGACGCTCATTCGGAGATGAGACCGTCGTAGACCCAGACACGGTACTCCCCCGCCTCTGCTACAATGTGGCCAGAATTGCCATGACAGAGATAACCAAAATGGCTGCAGGAAAAAGGAGGTTCATGAAGAGTGGCAGTCCACCCACGCAGGCGTAGAGCGTGGCGTAGGCGGCGGTTGCAAGGGATGGCCAGCACTGCCACACAAGGTGCGTCGTAGTTGAAGCAAAGGTGTCCGCAGACATACCCCCTTCACGTGTAGACGCTCGCTGCAAGCGCAGGAGGTCCTCCTCTTGCCGCCACCGTTCTTCCTCAGCGATGGCTTCAGGGCTGTCCACCCAGGAATCGTCACCTGGGGCCTCCGCGGCGTCAACTGCCGTGGTGAAATTCGGGATGCATTTGGCCTGCTCCTCCCTCGAGCGCGCTTGCTCATTGGCGATAACGTTTCTTGGCTTCCTCACGGTAGAGGAGGCGGCGACGGAGAAGATACGACGCAAGAACGAATACTGACCGTGTAACGCTAACACTGTCACCCATGTGATCGCAAGCGACGCAAGACATACCCTATGGTGGATTCTCACCTCAGATGGTGTAGCCGGGCTACTGACGTTCAGCAAAGCGTAATTTGCGTATTGCTCATAGGCCAGTACGCCAGCAAGAGGAAGCTTCCAGTCTGCGCATGATGGGAGTTGTGCCGCCGCCGATGTGGTTGCGGAGGGTACACAGAGGACGTAGAGCCGCACCCAGTTCACCCACTCTGTCCACAGCCCATCCCACACAAAGTCGTTACCCAGCGGCAGCAATCGACGACGAGCGAGCATGTGGGGCGATAGCACACAGTAGCTGCATGTTCGGTACACCACGTCGTAAATTGCGCACGTCCACACGGCAACCAGAAGACGCCACGTCCAGCAAATGTGGGTTGATCGCTTCACCGAATCCACAATTTCGCACCCCTCGTGCACTGCGGATGCTCGCACTCGGCGACTTGCTGCTGGGCGAACCTCGAGAAAAAGCACTGCGGCGACAAACGACAGAAAACCCCACGACAACGTCGAAGCGATCGTGGGAGGAACTCCACTATCCGCCATGTGAAGGCTCCAGCAATCCTTGGTGCGGTCTTCGATGATCGCCGCCACTGAGCTCACTGGCGTCCCACTGTGAAACGCGATTGTTGAAAACACACAAAGTGACGATACAATGTTACATGTTTGCAGAGATGTAGAAGAAAGGAAATAAACCGTCGTCGAGCAGGTGAGCGGTAGAATAGGGACCAAGTTGCTATACAGCAGCGCCGCTGCACATCCGCCCATGGACACGGGCACGAATCCATCCTCGATAGAAGCCAGAGAGAGAGAAGCGGGGGCACTGGCGTTCTCTGCTGGAGAGAATGGGGGGCCTGGCGACCATGAAAACACGGTCCCCTGCCGCAGGCATCCCACGAGCTATTTATCTGCTCATGGCCTACCCTTGTGGTTCACGACACACATGCGCGACGGGAAGGGGGTGAAGGCATCATCCTGCATTACTGGCGTCCCCTGTACGTCCGCGAGACACATGAAATGAAGCAGAGAAATGTGATTTACTTAGTCAGCCTGCATCCGTGGTAGGAAACAACGCCGATGCACAACAAGAGCAGGCAGGACTGTGTATCGGTTACACGGAAAGAAAAACATGCAGAGGCACAGAAGAAATTTTGGGAGCACGAGAGAGGAACAGGCGGGCCTTAATGACTGTCTCCTATAGACATCCACACGAGCAAGAAAGACAGACGACTCCCTGGCAAATGGTAGCATCACGACACCGCAGCCGTGCCGAGCACGTCTTCTCTTTGGGGAACGCCGCAGAAAGACAAGAACAGTGTAGGAAGCACTCTTCGATACCTCAGCCTTCTTGTGGTGTGAGAGAGAGAACGCCCTCCCCTAAAGCAAAGCGCCAACGACAATCTCTCACGTGGTAGACAAGGGCAAATGGTGGTCGTGGCATCAGTCGAGATCCATCACACCGCGCAGCTCCCTCATCCACCGACGTCCTCCCTTTGAGCTCACAGTACCAACAGAGAATGCGTCCAGAACAAGCAAGAAGGAATCAAGCATCCCCTCGCGAAAGGGAACAGATCGGTAGAGCACTGACGTGCCGCGAGAACACCGAGTGCGACCACACTAACGCGCAAAAAAAAAGTCGGGCACCACGAGCGCGAGGCATGAACCCACGGCCCACCCCGCTTTTCCCCTTTTCAATCAGTACACCTCTCACAATGTATGTGGAGAAGGAGAGTGATAGAGAAACCCATGTACACATACAGCAGAGGGCAGAACGTGCTGGCGCCTCACGGCTTACCCCTCTCCTTCTCACTCCCCTCCAAAGAACAAGAGAAATCAAAATACGGGGAAAAATATGAAAAAGAACAGCAAACGACGCAATGGCAACAAAAACAACTTCGATCACCCAATCACCGGCACGAGCCGCATCCATCAGGTCACTGCCTGTCTTACCGGGTAAAAGTTCCTGCCTATGCGAGCGTGCAGAAGAAAAACAAGAACAGCATATAGACACACAATAATAATAATAATAATAAAATACAAACACGCAGGCACAGACGTGCATCGATTCACTATGGGTCACTCATCTCTGGGAGACGCACACATCCCTTCGCCAACAGAGTGCCGCAACCGAATGAACAACAACAAAAACGTACCCGGTGTCTCTCGCGTACACACGCACACACAACACAGCACAAGCGCAACATCACGCACTCTGTGTGGCGCGCACGGTGCACAATGGGGAGGGGAGAGCGCTCGACACTGGGAAGCGTGTGCGCACGTATTCACCTCAGCCACCGCGGTGATGTTTCGAACGAAGGGCGACTGTGCCAAAGGGCTTCGGAGGTTGGAGTCGGTGATCATTAGTTGCGCGCCATGGTGTCCACTGAGACGTTTTGACCCTTGCCGTTGCCACTCTCGCGCGTGAGCCGCTGCAGCTCTGCAGCCTGCTCACTCTTCAGCTTCTCCAGCTGCACCCGGGTCATCCCAGCTTTGCCACGGGTTCCATCAGTGCGGTGGCCGCAGGGCTTCGCCATCGTGTCCTCCGTCGCGGCGGAAGCAGCCGCAGTATCGGCGCGGCGATGCGAAGACTTTTGTCTCTTCAAGAAGTTACCAAAGAGTGCAAGGAGGGAGATCATGTACCAGAACAAAATATGTAACAGCACCGAGCTGTACTTGAGCTTGTCCCTCGGTACCCACAGAAGGTCGTACACCGACTGTACACAGTTGAAGGTGAACTGACACATCTGACCCTTCGTAATGACAAACTTGAACTTGTTCAAGACGTCGCGCACCATACCGGATGGGAAAAGTAGGGTGAGGAAGTAGTACCCGTACATGAAAACGTGGACGCCAGAGTTCACCATGGCGCTGTAGTATGACTCACCTCCAGGGGCGAGCAGCGACGCCACCCACCAGAGAACGAAAATTGTGGTGTGGTGATACACATGCAGAAAGGTGACCTGGCGGTAGTTTTGTTTCAACAACATTATCACCGTGTCCAACCATTCCACCACCTTCGAGACATAGAAGAGCCAGATGAGCTTGGCAATACGCCACTCGGCCGGGGAGGTGCCGGCCGCGTTGTTCCAGAGCGAGTAGCCCGCTGCCCGCGCACTGATCATAAGGCCAAGGCTCATGTACAATGAGAGAAGATGTAGGCCCAGGTTGTGCACCATCCCGAGGGTACGGCACGACAGCTTACCCACTCCGCGGGACAACACGCGCAAGGCTAGAATCAAGGCGAGGTAGGCCAGGACGGAGGCGATCCCATGCCACGGATTCAGGTACGGCAGGCGTTCTGCAAAGGGGTGGGAGTGCGCACGCATCCACGCCTCCACAAATGCATGCTGCGCCGGGAAATTAGTCTTGATACTCCTTTCGAAAGCATCGGCGGCGGGGCCAAAGCAGGTGTAAACGAGCGATGCTGACTTTGTCAGGACCCAGTCAGGTAGCTCGATCGCTGCCGCGATCCGCTCCGCCTGCTGCACAGAGACCATAGTTGGCTTTGCAAACTCGTCAGACACGCGTGAAGAACACCGTCTAACGCGGACGTACAGATTGGGAACCAGAGAGAAGAGCGCAGACCCGTGGAAATTCGCCGCAGCCAACGAAGAGAGGGAAACAGCGATCCGTGTGCGAAAGGGGGAGATCTGCGGACACCAAGCAGAGCTGACACACCACGGTGAGATGGAGACTTCAACAAGAACAGAAGGAACAATTTGAGAGAGAGAGCGATAGCGGGAGTAGAGGCGGACACACAACAACAACAAAAATGTTTCACGAGTTTGCTCACAATAGTTACTTTGCACGGTGAGACGTCAACGCCAAGTTTCCGAAAGGCGCGTGAGAAAATCTACCGGACGCGACCGTGCGCTCAGCCACAGCAACAAAAGGGTTTAGAAAAAAAAAGCGACTTTTACTACGGGAAAAGGAATGACAATTAAGGATACCGATAAGGACAAGAACGCAACGCCCGCAACTCCTCGATAGATTGGTGAAGAGTTAGTTATTCAACTACGGCGATGTGATACAGCCTACCTACTTGCACAGAAACGCTGTGTGAGCAGAAACCAGAAAACGCGCGAGGAAAAAAGTAAAACACGTGTACTGCACACCCACCTTTACCTTTTATTATCCTCTGTTTTTCTCACGTTGCAGACTCGCTTGCACCGTCCATGCGCTTGCACTTCACAACTCAATATGAGCACGGAAGTAGTGAAGAAATAGGCTGACCTTCTCCCCCGCGTCTCTCTACAAGTGTCAGTGCAATGTGAGAAGAGACGTGAATCGGACTCCACGGACGGCGTTCGTTAACAGCCCATATACGTCTAGCACAACTACGACGTGTGTATTGCCCGGGAAAGAAAGTGGTCCTCCGACACGATGTTACGAAACACGCGCGCACGGACGAACCCGACACCTCAGATTGCAACCACCACCCGTCACCCCAGAGAGCGAGGTCCAAAGTGCTGAGAGAGAGAGAGAGTAGTAGAAATAAAAAATAGACCCTCACTGAGAGGCAGCTTCACCCACGGGGAGCCTGACTAGGATACTCAAAGAGAGTCGCACTACCAGTATGCAAAGCGAATGGGATTCGGTAGCCCGCGGTAGAGGTAGAAGCACCAGAGGAATCGCTTGGACGCCAAACAAAAAAAAAAAAAAACTCTGCACAGTTAAGAAATTCGCCTAGATGTCAATAGAAGAAAGCCAACGGAAGCTGATGCTGTGTGCTAATGTTTCCGATATCCCATTTTGTACGTGCACAATCAGGTGTAGACGGTGTGGACAAGTGTGTAGACAAGAAATCGAAGGCACAAGAAAGGCAAAGGTTGGCAAGGCGCATTATGAGGACCCGTGTAATCCAGAGACGACCAACGCAGGAACAGAGAAAGAGAAAAAGGGCAAGATGAAAGGAATGAAACGGGT
This sequence comes from Leishmania tarentolae, assembly GCA_033953505.1. Lineage (NCBI taxonomy): Eukaryota > Euglenozoa > Kinetoplastea > Trypanosomatida > Trypanosomatidae > Leishmania > Leishmania tarentolae. Next base: position 448,942 of record CP119856.1, on the reverse strand, counting down.
TAAAGATGACGTAGTAGCCTGCTAGTGTGGAAGCATGTGCGTAGAGAGGACGCGCAATAAAATATTAACACTAGGGCAGCCCTAGGGCATTCATGGTCGACGAGGAGGGTGCCCAACACTTTCAACCTTCACTGCGCACCGATGCCAAACGTGGTGATTACAATGCGCCCAGCACAAGTTTGTCGGATGCACGAATGTGAGCTACCGCACCCCCCCCCTTTTGTGCAAGTATGGTATCTGTTCGTTTAATGCGGACAGGGGTAGAGGGATTAGGGCAGAGACCACTCTACTCGTCTCTTCCTCCATGTCACTGCTCCAGCGGACTCTCTTTCGGCTTGCTGCTCACTGCCCAGAAAGTTTGATCGTGACGATGTGCATTGCAACACGGGAAAGCCACTTGAGAGAGGATCAGGAGGAAGGAGGGGGGTGAGGGTGGAGGGACCACCAGCGTCAGCACACCTTATTTTTTCCTTTTTTCGTACGGACTCTTCCACATACTTCTGTAACAGGGGCACAAAACACACTGCGGCACGTACCCGACGGACGCAGAAGCACCCCAGCACGCGCATTGCCACACGCCGCATCCATCATCACAGCCGTTACATACGCCTAGATACCCCCCTACCTCCCAAACGCGCAGTCAACGTGTCTTTCCGTCCCTCTTCTCGACCTCTTCCTTCACCCACTTGGTGCCGCAGTAGGAGGTGGGACAGGACCTCAGAAGCTACTGTTGGCATGCAACCACATCGCATCAGCGATGCGCACACCGCAGACACCCGCTCGTCTACACACGAGCCGGCAGACCAACCAGCCAAAGAGGAATCATACGCTCTCGCATCGCATCGTAATCAGAGATGATAAACAAGTCCCTGGTGGTGGTAAACAGGTGCAGAAAAGATACTCCAAGTAGCCTGAAAGGTTCACGAAGAATGGGCAATGAGGAAGGGGGGAGAGGGGGGGGGGGGCGGCACTGTACAAGCCGTGTGCATGGGCTGTTTGCGCAGGCGACTCTGGATTTTTCCTCATGTGTTCTACCGTGCCTGTCCTTTGTGATAGGAAACACATCCATAGGCCCCACCTCATAGTTGCGTATCCCTACTCTTTCAAGGGAAGGCAGCCAACTTACATCTGCAGGTGTCGTCGACGCTGTCGTGGACAGCGCTGCGTCGGCGCCATCAGAGACAGTACGACCCACGCTTTATGCCAGAGAAGTGACCCGGTTAAAGAAAAGAGAGCGTTGAGTTATTACACAGAAATTCGACTGCGGACACTTCCCCCTAAGAGGGATGAGGGGACTGGTGAGCCTCTCAGCACAACCTCACTGAAGGCTCTTGCGACAAGCAGCTTTTTATTCTGCTTACACACGCGTATGGCGTGCCAAGGGGGGGGGGAAACCAAAGGGAGTACTCCGTTAAGAACCCGTCACCCCTCCACGAACAGGTCAGCAACAATGCACAGAGAGAGAGAGAGAGAGCGAGCTCACGTGCCTTTGCTGCACCAGAGCGCAGTCCTGCTCCCCCAGAGTGAGCAGCTCTGTCGTCAAGGCGGAGTTCTCTGCCTATCGACTTCCCCCCGTCCCTTCACAGCGCGTACGTGATGTGCCTCGGGAACCAGTCGGGCACTTTGGTGCAGCGCAGGCCATCATCCAAGCAGATCGCAGCCGGGTCCTGCTAAACGGCGGAGCGTGTGGACGTGCGCCGTGCGGGTAATAGAGGCTGGAGAGGTGCGCGTCGCTTAAGTCCCGGGAGGCACTTCGCCAGCTTCACATCAGGGCTTTTGGACACCTTGCATACACGGCTGGCTTGCCAGGCTTTCACTTGGGCCGCTTCAAGCCGCTCCTTTCCACCTCATGGTGCGGCGACCCCTCATCTTCAGCCACAGGAAAGTCGCTTGTTCATATCTTCTGCTGCTCAGCCGGAACGCCGCTAAGGCGGGAAACGAAGTGCCGGAGCCCGTCCGTTTGGAGGGATACGTGCGTTCGTTTCGTGGAATCCCAAACTGGCAGCAAACATTAGTCCGAAAACCGAGCCAACCAACACCGTTTGGCATCGTTCAGCCCGCAGAAGTCCCGGTGCATTGAGAGCAATACAGGTAAAGGACTGCCCCCGAGATCACCGCGGTGACGCAAAGTACAAAAAGCTTCACGTGAGGCAGAATTTCTGTTGCCTCGTTGGAGAAACTTGTATTCAGGTGCTACCATTGTGATCATCATGACAGCACGCATCTGGGCATAGGATCAGCAGGGGTGTTCCCGTCGATACCAAGAACCCGAAGTCGTCATTGACGGCAGCCTGCTGCCTCCTTGATTTCGAAACAGAATCCGCTCAAGACCTTGACGCCACGAAAGGTGTCCGACATGATCAGAGATGTGGGACAGAGCCCCGACATGCAAGTTACAGCAATAAAAAAAAAACTGAAAGGCCGAGGGCAGTAAACCTTGGCGCGTATTAAACTCATCCGTACACCCGAGAGCGAGAGGAAACGATACGATAGGGGAGCAAAAGACGAAAGGGAAGAAAGGGAGACGTCTTACACAAGGGAAAGGCACAGCAAATATAGGCGAGTGAAGAAAAAAAAAACGAGGTGGTGGGAAGCAGGCCCTGTGCGGCCAGACCTGGCGGGGTTGTATTACACACACACACACACATATATATATATATGTATGTATTCATGCACAAATGCATCGACCGAGCGAAGTACTGGAAACGAGCAACTGTACTGAAGGACGCCCTTCGTCACTTATGCTTTCGAGTTCACGGTAATTCCGTCTGCTGCCCCCTCCGTGTTCTCTACGGTGAACAAGGGAGCGAGCGAAGTCTCAAAGAATTGTGCTAGCTCTGATTCATCGCAACGGGCTGTGCCAATGTCACCGTTCGTGATGAGCACCGGTGGGAAGGAAGAGATCTGCTTCTTCAGCCACAAGAGGTCCTTCGGCGTCAAGGTAGCGATCAAAAAGGTGCCAACGCACTTCCACACATGCTCATGCAGCGTGCAAGTCCCGTTGTGCGCACCAATGCCCAGCTCGCCTTCCTCGCCAGGCGCTCGTTCCTCCTTGTCTGTTACTGCTTCAGCTCCACAACAGCCCGCAGAAGCCGCGGTCATTTCTTTGTTGCAGTGTATGGCATTCAGCTGGTTGATGGTCGTATTATCGCGGTGCTGGAAAAAACGCACGCGGGTGAGCACAAACGTCTCGAGCTTACAAGTGTCTGGCGCTAACATGGGGTCAAGCAGGGGGCACTTTAGGCGGAACGCCTTCAGAAACAGCTCCGATGAATAACACTCTGGTGGCTGAGCGAGTTGCACCTTGCAGTGCACTTTCGCCAACTGGGAACGAAGGTCGACGGCAATCCACTCATATACAAGACGGTGAAGGTCATCGGCGTCCGTTGAAGAGTGTGGCGCTTGGTGAACAAAGAAGCAAACATAGCCAAACTTTGTCTCCAGGGGTTCCTTGTACACATGCAGCATATGCGGGGCAACGCGGCAATTGGCGCTTCTCAGCCGCTCCACTATATCGGAGTCGTTGTTGGGCACCACCTGAGCTGCAATTTCCTTTACAGGGAGATCAAGAGATATATCGTACAAAACACAGTAGTAGTAGTGCTGAAAAGTAGAGCGTTCCAGCACCAAAGAATGACGATGTGGCAGTCCAGCCATGATCTACACGTAGACAGCTGTGTGTGTGTGTGTGTGTGTAAGTGCGTGTTCAAACGCCCAAGGATGCTCCTATGCTCGGATTTCTGCAACGAAGACAACAACGGGTGCCAGTAGAGAGCGGAATAGAAGTAGACCAAAACGATCAACCAGACACCGCGCGAAAGAAGAAGAGATGCGTGTGTGGGGGGAAGGGGAAGCGGAGAGAGGTGTCGTAGAGAAGGTCGATAGTATTCACTGCCGCTTCCACGACAAGGAAGCGAGTGCTCACAGAACAAAGCGAAATCCGAACCACCAGAGGAAGGAAAAGGGGACGCAGGCAACAAGAAACAGGTGACGGCAAAAGGAGCAACGGCGGAGAGGTGGGCGAATGATAGAGCTAGCGTGATACAGAAACAGAGATACGAGGCAGGAAATTGTGGTGGAGGAGGTCGTTCAGCAACGAGGAGGTGTCAGTACAGGAAGTTCGTACGAAGAGCGTATGAGCGAGGGGAGAGATGAACAGCACCAGGGAAGCCGGCCAGGGTTGTCTTTTAATGTGGCTTACAGTGAAAGATGATGAGGGAGAATGTTAACCTCAATATTGGTGTCACACACCATTAACATTCGTCCGTGTAAGCGAGTAGATGAGTACGTGGACTCAGTCGGGCGTCTCATTGCCACCCGTGCACAGCAGAAAGCGGGCGAAAGGTGTCAAGGGGCGTTCAGCGAGGCGGGTATGTGTGCGACAAGCGACAAGCGTTCTCGTTGACAGGGCAAGTGGTACAATGACGAAGAGGGGGCGCAGAAGGACAGGGAGCAGTACCACTAGCGGTTTTGAGGGGGTGCGATATGACAAGAGAGAGAGCACGGAATTCTTGCTCATACCCTCTTCCGGAGGCTTCCTACGACACAAGAATTGTCTCACGACTCCTCGGGCACCGGTTGATAGAAGCCCTCGTCTCTCCCGTGAGCACCCCTCCTTCCCGCACATCTCTGGTGGTGTGCACATCCCTCGTGCACAACAACAAAGAAAAAGCCTGCAGAAAGTTCCCGCCTCCCTGGTAAAGGCTGTGGCACCTCCTTCTTTTTCCCTCTCCCGCCATTCCACGTGACGAGAAGCCACAATTCACTAGTCCTCTCCGTCCCCGCTGCTCTTTTCCGCAGGCCACTTCTCTGCTACGCGACACCCCATGTCAAAGTACCACGCTACTCACCGCGCTGTGGAAGACGCAATCCCGTAGCTGCCAAAGCCACCCTTCGCACGGACTACAGGAACGCGCAGACCCAGCGACCTGACCACCGCCTCTCCGCCAAACGCGACTCAGCAACCATCTCTGCACCGAAAGCTGCCTCACAGCCACACGCCTTCCCCTCACACCGCTTACCATCCTTCGTGCATCCCTCTTGGGATCCCACTCGAGTTACACGGGCACGCTGCCTACTCGTGTGGAGGACGCAAGCGTGGCGGTTTCCTTTCGGGGCGCTCCGGCGCTGCGTATTCTAGCACATCATCGACGACACCGGCAGCCGTCAATCGCTCTGGCTTTCCCAGAAAGGGTGGGTGGGGTGGTGGTGGTGGTGGGGGGGGGGTACTCGTCTCGGATGCACAACGCAGAGTCATGTTGCTCATCATAAACGTGGAGTGCAGTCAGTCCCACTTCCCGGCACACCTCACGACCTCCACTGGTTCGACCTGGAGCGAGTCTTGGTCCACGCGTTGACTACGTTGAGCGTCCCTTTCAACGAATGTATATCGCCACCGTTGAGGCGCAGTTCTTCATAGAGACGAAGGAGAAAGCACGAGGAGGCATCAGTATCGCCGGAGCGCCCGGAAGCAAGCACAGCCTGCGGTGGGTGACTGGAAGCCTCCGCGAGTAAGATTTCGTAGACGCGGGCTGTTCCACGAACATCAGTGGCCACCATTTCCTCGTAGAGTGCCCACATCACCTCCCATTGGTGCATGTAGCGGGCGCGTTGGATCAGTAGCTCATACGTCTTTCCATTCGGCCAAGTTGACCACCGAGGCGCCAGAATGGCTGCCGAGGTAGACGAGACCCCACTGGCAGCGCACACGACAGGGGGTGCACTCGTCCCTGCATCAATAAGTGTCTCAGGCCACTCATTTTCAGTGACCACAGCGTTGCCGCGAAGCTGCACCAGCATCATATCAAACTGAGACCGGTGCGATTTGGCGCGAAGAAGATACAGCAACTCATTGAACACCTCGGCCGTCCGGTGTGCTGCAGGACACGCTGTAAACCATGCCATGGCAGCCTCAATGCGCTCCTGTTTATAGGCCTCGTAGGAACTTTTCGTCCGTGAAAGATCAGCCAAGTGGCTTGTCGGAACAGACGCTTGACCGTCGTTTACTGTGTCTGGGCCTTCCTTCATGCCCTCCTCGTGCTCGGAGCTAGTCCCGCCGGGTAGGTGCATTGCCAGTTCTTCGGCTGTATGTCCCGGCAGAACATACTGCGGGTTGTGCAGTGCAGCGATGAGGCTCGCGTAAGTCACAGACTCCTTTTCAATGTTGAGCTTCTCCATCATGCGTAGTATGCGTTCAGTCGCCTCAGAAGTGCGTGCACGGCGCAGTAGTCCATTGAAGTCGCCAACCACAACCGCAGCTTCCTGTAAGCCCGTGGCGGACGCTGCCTCCGCGTCGTTGTGGTGTGCGGCACCAGTGTCCGCGGAGGTGTTTCCGCCGTCGTAGCCGTGTTCGGCGCGCTTCAGCGCCTCAGCGATTCGGACACCCTCAGCGGTGCGACGGTTTACATCCGCAAGCTTAAACTTCCGCGCCACGGCGGCCTGCTCCAGCGCTTTCATGAGATTGCGCAGAATGCCCTTCTGTTGCACCGTCGTCTCTGACACTGGGCGGTCAGGGGGTACCACTGCGGCCACCATGAGCTCCGTTGAGCGCGAAGTGCGGCGGAGCAGCGCCATTATCGCATTCACTGTGCGTTCCTCCAGTTGGTATTCCACGAAACCGATCTTCTGCATTACGAACCAGACTCTTTCCAGCTCTTCCACGTGCCCAGTCTCTAGAAGACACTTCCACAGCAGGTAGTAGTGCTGGCCGGTCCACCGCATGATACCGTGCATGTTCTTGACATTCGTCGCGCGCGCGAGATACGTCACCCGATCTCGCGGCTGTCTCGGAGGAAGGGCTGCAAGCATCTTGCGTATCGCAAGAAAGCACTCCAATTCCCGGGTAGAGTTCGTCCCTACACTACTCGTGGCTAATGCGATAGCTGCTGGAATTCCGCTGGCGGGGGCGACAGCGTTTGTGGTACCGCCGGGGATCAGTACCTGCCGACATGCCTGGTCCACAGCCCTTGTGAAAAGTTGCAATGCTCGTGCCCACTGGCCGTCGGCAACGCAGTCCTTCAACATATCCTGTAGAGAATACCGGACACCTGTTCCATTGCGACGGAAAGAGCGTGATGGAAGTTGCACCTCCTGCTGCCCTTGCTGATGTTTAGCTGGCGAGGAATTACTCGGAGAATTTTGAGATGGTGGTGCAAAGTTAGAGGGTAGTGCAAGCTCGTCGCAGAGCCTTTCCGAAGATGAAGCCAGAGCTGGCGCTGACGCTACCGTTGAGTGCTGTGGAGCTGTGCTCTCCTCGCCCTGTCTCACCAGCTTCGCCTCCACCTCCTGCTCTCGTTGCAGGGACAAGTTTCCAGCAGATCGCTCACGGGCCATTGCGGCATGTGTCGCTCTTGCCACTGCCTCGAAGTCTATCGCAGCGAAGTTCAAGCCAAGGTCAAGCGAAGCGGGTGTAGTGGATACGGCTGGCCCGCTTCTGGCGATTGGTGAAGGCTTCGTCTGTGCCTGCGGCGACTGCTCTGATATGGGCGGCTGCGAGGGAGTGCTGCACCATCGGTAAATGTAGACGGAGGCAGCAGATCCGACAGGAAGGCCATGCAAACGTCTCCTGAACAACTTCACAAGAGGCATTTTTTTTTTTCGCCTCCCGTGTGCACAATAGAACAAGGTGAAGCACTCACCCAACAAAACTGGTCGACGGTAGGATGTCAGCGTTCCTACTGTTGCTCATACAGACACAAAGATAACTGATGGCAGCTCACCGTCGTCGGCGGCGGTGGATGGCCCCCAATGAGAAAGAGATAAAGGGTGCCGTGGGAAAGTGAGAAGGGGCAGGGGGCAATAAATAGGGAGCAGTGGAGGTCTGTAGCGACATGCGTCTACCGATCGGCAAGCGCGATAACAGAGGGTCGCCACATCGTACATGGTGGTACCGCATCGTGCTTCACGTACGTGCGCACCCTTGTCTAGGAGGGAGGAAGAGGAGACATGATCATGAGGACAGAGTGTGAAAGGAGGCGCAAGACGAGTTCGAGACACCACACTGAAGGCCAAAGGGATAGTGGAAAGATGGTGGTCTTTCTCCACGACCGAGAATTCGCACCACTGCGTGAGGGGCACACAGCTCTCCCATTCTTTCCTCTTGAAAAGCGGATCATAAGAAGCATTCGAACAGAGTTGATCCACTCGCGTTCATGCTGTGGTAAGGAGGAGTCGCCTGCAGTTTTACTCTAAGAGAGGGGGTAGACGACGACAGCAAAAAAAAAGCGAAACAAACGGTACGTACGCACCGATACACACACAAGAACAAGAGCATATGTTGGTGTGCCCGCGTGTACGTCGTACTCCGATATCCTTTTGTGCGCACGCTCCCATGCGCTGGGTGTAGTGTAGTGGAGAGGAATGACAGAAGAAAACATCTAATGGGGAGGGGATGCAGACTGACAACGCAGAGAGTTGCAGCATGAGTTCGTCCCGGCACGGAGACGGACCCACCATCTCCGGCAGGACGTTCTCGACCCGCCACAGCGTTCGCGGAGACCACAACGACGACGACGACAGAACAAATGATGCCTCCTATTCAGCCAGGGACTGAGACACACGACTCCACCCCTTGCATGGCGCTCGGAGACCACACCACTCACACAGCAAAGACATAGCAACCTGCGGCGATGTGGGTGCACTTCAGATGCCGCCGCCGCATCGCCCAGAGCTACAAAGAAAAGGAATCGCATGTCGAAGGAGGAGGATGGTGACGCCGCATCAGAGTCATCTTCTTTGATGCGAGTGAAAAAAAAATTCTACTCCTATTCTCACGCCGGAGAGCCGTCGTGAAGCTCGCTACGCTTCGGTGGAGAACACATCGCCTGTGCGCTACCCGTTTCCGTGTTTCGTCCGGCGCCGTGGCCGCCGCATCGCCTTGGCTGTCATAAATTTTTTCACGGACTTTTTCCCTGGCGTGGACGAGGGGGGCGTCTTTGCGGTCTTTCGTTGTGTGGTGGATGGCGCTGAGGGTGTGCTCTTTGGGGCGGGGTTCGACGACTTCTTGGCCGCTTTGGTGGACTTCGTAGAGGCTTTCGGAGAAACTTTCCGCGGGCTGCGCTGACGCTTCGCCTTCACGGGAGACGGTTGTTTGAAGAGCGCCTTCTGGAGCTCGGCAGACAGACGCGTCGAAACCTTCAGCTGCCCGCGGCCGCCGCCACGGGTGGGAGAAGGCGACTGCACGGACACCGTCTCTGCCGACGAATGCGTTGGCGACGACTTCGCACGCCCAGAAGTACTTCCACCGCCACGGGAGGGAGATGACTGACTGCGGCTACTGCGCACCACGGGAGAGTTCCCAGGGGAGATGCGTGCCGCTGCAGGCGAGTCCTTCCCACGAGCGCGCTGCACGGCAGTCTTCGCTGTGGCGCTGGAGATGTCCTTTACGACAGCTCGATGAATGCGCCGACCGGCAGCCTTGCGCACCTTCTTGGCGCTGGAGGTGGCGATACCCTCCAGGTACTGAATATAGTAGTCGTAGTTGTGGTAGACACGCCGCGGCCGTTGGGAAACACGCTGAGAAATCGTCGATGCCATCCCGAGCGTCGAGTCCCCATCGGAGACGCTACTGAATCGGCTATCCAATGAGCCAAGAGACGGCCGCCACCCATGTGAATCTGCTGACGCCGCCGCTGCTGCAGTAGCTGCTGCCGCCATCTCCTCTGCTGACTCTATACGGGCCACTTCGGCGACCACCTCGGCGGGCAACATGTCCAGCAGCTCCTGTGCTTCCCTTTTACGTCCGCGCGTCGAGCTTCCCGGGGTCTTCGACACGTGCGAGGAGGGCGTTGCGGCGGTATGCAAGGACTTGCTCCCGGACAAGACGCCGTCATCCATGGACAGTGCGATGCTTGCCGGTGTCTTTACCGGTGTCTGCCGACTTGCCGCCAACGGAGTCTGGGCGCTGCGGCCACGTTTGTGCGACGACGACGGAGTTACGCCACCCGCAGTTCCCTCGGGGTTTCTAGTTAAATCTATTGAGGAGTGTTCCGTGTACACGACAGTGCCGCCTTGCGGGGACACTGTAATCGTCTGTGGCCGCAGCGGCTCCACAAGGTCCATCCAATCGTTCTTGGGATCAAACAAGCCCACTTGCTGATCTGTGTCCTCTTCGGGCTGCACGGCGGCAGTGCAGCGCGCTGGCAGCTGCATACTCGCCGGCGATGGAGTTTCGCACAGGCCGTTATTGTTTCCAGTGGCGGCGCACGGTGCGCCCCACACCGGTGCCGGACTGTGCGAGTGCGGGTGACTGTGCGACATATGCACTGGCTTCCCGAGCGATACCTGCGAGCGCAGTGAAACAGGCCGTGGCAGCGGTGACTCACAGAGCTCGCCGCGGGGGCTGCTTTTCAGTCCTCTCCCGCCGGCGAGCAACCGATGCTGCTGTGAGGGGAGCGGCGGCGGGTGTGTGGGCAGGCGGGGTACCTGCACGGCGCTAATGCTGGGAGCAGCAACAGCGTGCACCGGCTTGTGTGGGTGCTGAAGAAGTGTCTGAGGGAGTGTTGTAGGATGGACCAAGATGAGACTGCTGCGACGCGCTACCTCCTCTTCCTCGGCATCTTTCATGGGTGAAGCCTTACAGCTGATGAGGACGTTACCCGGTGGCGGAGTTGGTGCGCTAACAGCGATCTCTGCTTGTTCCATGGACGCTTCAGCGCATGGGGTGTCCTCCTCCGCCCGCGACATCGCTGATGAGGGTAAGGGGGATTCTAACTGACACAGTTGCATCGGCGGCGGCGGTGGGGTGCGAGTACGACAGCGGCCCTCTGAGATGGCAGCCACCTCGCGCTGCAGCTCGTAGAACTGTGGTGGTACATGCGTCGAGTCACTTCGGCAGACAACCGATTCAGTGACCCCGATATCCTTCTCGCACGCCTCTGCATTCTCCAAGGCCGGGGTCGGAGGAGCACTCACGCAATCAAAGAACATTGCTGACGCCACGGCGAGCTCTGAAGGCACCGGTGAAACCACAGAAGCCAGCGCAGCCACTTCGGTAGAGGGTGCAGGGATCTCGCTGATGTCCTCCACGACAGTCGCGTCTGTCACCGTCACAAGAGAGACAACGCTGTGGCGTGGGAGTGTGGGGTTTGGCACCTCTGGCGAGACGTCAGCCGTCTGCGGGACCCGTGAGGATCTGGAATGATATCGGTAGTCGCGCTCTAGGGTGTCCAGTGTGGTGTCCACGTTCTCTGCTGTGACTACCGGTGACGCCGAGGAGTTCCACAGATCCGCGCCACTCACGCCGTCTGCCATTCCTTTCGATGTCTCTGTCCACGGCCGGAGCGGAGCTGGGGCGTCGGAGCGGGCCGACTGCTGCTGTTCCCTCATGAGCTTCTGCATGCTGTCTTTCACATTCTGCGGCGTCAGCGTTGGTGACTGGTAGGAGCTGCAGCTGGGGCTCGGGGAGGCCGACGCGGAGGAGCCCTTGGGCTCAGTGGTAGCAGCAATGGCGCCAGAGCGCATCCGCTTTTCCGCGGAGGCCTGCAAGCTGGCGATGATGTGCTCCGGCGTGGGTGTGGGTGATGGAGTGCGAACACCTCCGAGAAATACCGCCGCTTCTCCCGCCCTTTCATCGCCAGTGCCACTTTTTTCCGCCCCCGAGGGCCCCTCGGCTGGTTTACAGCGCCGAGTGCTCGTGTCGATCGGCACATCTAGCTTGTGGGGGAAGTGGCTGGCAGACGGTTGCGACGACGTGCTTGTGATGTCAGCGTCCTGTATCTTGGAGTCTTTAACAGTTGCTGCAGAGACGTGGCAATCCAACGATGGGATGTGCGGGGAAGCCTGACCCTCGCGTATCGTGCTGAGAGCGTCCCCTCGGATGCACACCTTATTTTGAGTGTCAGCACTCATGTCGGACGTCTCCTGTACGCTCCTGTCGTGCGAGTTCGTATGTGGCACGTTGGTTTCCTCGTTCGAGAGGCGAACTGAGCCACAGCTGCTATGTTCACGCGGCACTTTGTGAGGGAGTTCTGCAAGTGCTGCGCCGTCCTCTCTGCCTCGCCGCTGCCCTTCGCCACAGCCTGCCATAATGCTGTTGATTATGTTCTCCGTGGTGGGCCAAGGGGAAGCAGACGAGGCGGTAGAGGTTCTCGTGCGTACCTCACCACCAGCAGGCTGCGAAGACAGTGACGCAGGCGTTGGGCGGTCGCAGCACTTCTGGGTGTGCGCGCCGAAGTCTGTTATTGGTACAGCAGTATTCGGCACCGGCATCGGCGGTGGCGAGCTTGTGCGAGACGGTGTCACGGTAGCCCGGCGTGGATGCCAGTTCTCTGGGGACGGCGTAACTCGCTCGCAGCCACATGGACGCTTCTCAGCTGAGGCCTGCACGCTGTGTATGAGGTCCTGCGCACTTGGTATTGGGCTCGCTTTGCTCCGGCGTGAGGGCGACGGGGTATGTCGCTGGGGTGATGCATCGCCACCTGTGGGAAAGAAAGAGGTTGCCTCCCGCGAGGCACCTATCCCGGGATTGTCATGCTGTGTGCTGGTGTGCGCGTCATCTTCGCGGGAAGTGGCCCCTTCGCCTTCCTCTAAATCAGCAGACGCGTCCGTACTTGAACGCGGCGGCGGCAGCGATACCGGAATTGGGGAGAGTGTCGGCCTCCCTTCCGCCTCCTCACCCATTGCTAAAGGCCTTTGCTGAGCAACAGCCTCTCTTTGGGCAGATGTAGGGCATCCCGCGACGGGTGTGACAGCATTAGAAGTGCACACCACAGGACGCGGTGTGCGGAACTCCCCGACGGCGAGACGTGTGGGTGTGCTCTGCTTCTCCTCGCACGTTGGCTGAACTTTCTTGGCGGCTGAAGAGGCGATAGGCGAAATGGGTGTGAAACGAGGTAGCGGAAACGTGTTCGAGAAAGCGGCGACACCAGTAACGTCGTCCTGTTCACCTGCGAGAGCCTCCCGAGAGACGGGCTTCGGCGTACTCGTGTGGAGTTCCACTGCTGCAGATACCGGCGCTGTGCGCTGCGTTGGCGTTAGAGAGGCCGTAATGTGTGCTTCCTCAGCAGCAGTTGACTGCGAAGCCTTCCAAGGGTTCGGCGCCAATACCTCCGCCGCGGTGTTCGTGCTCGATGTACCGTCGTGCTCTACACGGACCTGCTTCGTCACTGGTGAGCGCGGCGACACTGTACGCGGAGAAAAGGACTTCCTGTGAAGCTTGGTTATCATTGCATCCACTTGATCTGATGTGTTCACCTCGCGCGGACGTGGCGAAGGCGGCGTCTGCAAACAGGTGGCGGTGCGCGGGCGAGCCAGCACCGCCGGGGTTGGTGATGGTTGAGCCAGCATAGAAAAGCACATGGGCGGGCGCTCTGCGGCCTTGTCATCATCGGATCGGCTCCAGTTCAGCTCGCGGTGCACGCTACTGCTTGTCGGCAGTACCGAGTGCGAACCATGGCGCTCACACGCCGACGACGGCGGTGGAGGCAATCGTCCGTGCCGTCCTGCGGTGCGTGGTGGTGTGTTCGTGCCAAACCGCATTGCCGGCGGCTTTGTGCTCTCGCGCTCAAGCATCTCTCGTCTCTTGCGAAGCGCTTCCTGTTGATGCAGCAGCTGCGAAGTCGTCTGCTGCAGGAAGCGCGGTTTCTTTTCCTCTGACATTATAATTTGCTCTTCGTTTACGTACGTGTGTGTGTGTGTGCGTGTATGTGCTGGTATTCTTGTCACCACGAATTGGGTGTTGAGCGGAAAGCAAGTCCTTCGGCTGACGGCTGTTCGAATATACGCCAAGGATGGCGTCTCCCTTTGCGCGCGGTTGACGACGTGAATACCTGAGAGCCCTGGAGAGGTCTCTCGTTCGTTGTGAAGACGTGGCTGTCTCGCGCTTCTATAACTACACTCTGAGGGAAGGAGGAGGAGCAGGGGGGAGTGAATGCAGAGGCAAAGAGTTGATGGCCACAGGAAGGCTGTGTGTGTGGGGGGGGGAGAGTAAAGCCTGGGAAGACGCCCTACACCACAACAAAAAGAAGGAAAGACTTCTCTAGCAATCAGCGACTTACGAAGGGCCCGCAGCACTGTTGGCGATGCGGCAACTGCCAGTTACAACGGGTGGTGAGTGAGAATGATGCGCGCACACACACGCAACGGTGCAAATAGAAGTGGATGTGTGCCAGCCCAATTTTTAGGAAGCAAAGATAGGGAGGGGAAACGGGGGGGGGGGGTAGAGAAGACACCTGCTGCACAGTGGTTCTGTGCAAACAGAGAAGCCAACGGCGCGTCTGAGGAACCCTACCCACGTAGCCTAGCACATAGGCACACAAAGAATCACGCGTCACTATCCCGCATACATGCCAGGCCCCCCCCCAAAAAAAAAGAGAAGCAGAGGAGAAGCGCTTCATCGTAAGGGAGGAATAGCAAAAAGCATCCGCGTCAAACAACCGTAAGCCGTACGACATAACGAGCTCGGCCCCGCTTGCCAGTGAGCGCAACGGGGGGCCGAGACATGGCACGGGGTGTGCCGGCGCACGGCTCTCACAGGTGCTGTTGTCTGCGAGAAAGATAAGTCTCTGCGAGCGGGCTCAGCTCGCCATTCGGTGCTTCTCCACATTCGCTGAAATCTTCTGTACTGCGCAGCCAAGCGAGGACGGCAGTCATATGTATTTCCTGTATGATTGTGATTCATGTGTGCACGACTCCCCCGCTCGACGTGCTGCCGCTGTCCGTTTGCCTCGTCATCGACGGAAAGTGTCCTCGGTGGAGGATTGTTGCATGCGTCACTGCATAAAGAATGGGCAACAGAATTACAGAAAAAGAAACAGCCACGCGTCAGCGCTACCTCGACTTCATCGCTTTGCCTGGCAACGTCGCTTCCACGGACGTCTGATCCTCAGAAACGGAAGCAGGTATCGGTACGGAGAGAGAACGACAGACAGGGAGTGCCGGAGAGGGGCAGAAGGGTGCAGAAACACCAAGAGCGCAACCCCAAAAGGCGAGGTATTCCAGATCTAAGCAACACTGCGCAGGGACACATCCGAGAGGCAAGCACCACAGAGGCGTCTCATGATGACATCTGTTTTGTCACCTTCAGAAATTGCTCGTACAAAACGAACATGAGAACAGAGCGAGGAACTGTTTGACACAGTGATGGCACAGTGCCGCGGTAAAAGGATGCAAGCCCGCCGCGCTGCCACATTATCTTGGTCGACTGCAGAAACGACCAGTATTGGACCTCCCCTGTGCGCGCGCGGCAGTCCTGCAAACGCGTCTTGATCACGAGCACTGGTTGGCAAATGAGTGCTAGGATGACTTTTGTCACGGTAGAACAGACGCACACGTCCAGCACCGACAGTTCCCTATCCCTCACACGCATAATCGCAGTCTTGATTGTGTCGTACAAGGGAAGGTTAAAGGCGTTCGGAACAGCAAGCATCATTTGTGCCGATACGCCGCGCCACAGGGAGCGAACGCCGGTGGTCTGCACCGTGTACAGGAGCCCGCCACGAAAGGTGCGGAAGTTGCGCGGTACGGCCGCCGTTTGTGCAGAGGCCTCCTCTAGCTGCATGCGCGTTTTGAGCAGCCAAATAGGATTGCAGGCCAACGCCGAAGCACAGCTGGCAATTATTGAAAAACCGAAGCGCTGAAGCAGGTTCTGTGATGTCTCCGCCGAGAATGCGGCGCGTGACTCCTTCTCTGCCAACGTCAGTGCACTGTTTCCGCTGCGGTAAGCGTCCCAGCGCGTCGACTGCCACGCTTCGTACCAGGTACACTGGGAGCGATAAAGGTACATGTAGAGGCCCCATGCACAAACCGTGCCACCAACGGACACGTGGCACCCTCGAAAAAAGGCGGTCAGCCCGCCCTCCTCCCGATAGATGAGCTGAAACGCCTTTGTCATACTCCGGTATGTCTGCCCGTTATGTTCGCGTGTGTGTGTGCCATCTTGCGAGGTGAAACGAATCCGTATCATATCTAACGGGTAGAGCAGAATTGTGCTCGTCGCGCTGCCCAGCTGTGATGCGATCATGTGCTGGAAGGAGTTGGCCTTGGCCACCACTGCGTGTTTCTCAGTCATCGCACAGCCCACGAACGCATGCGGATGTGAAGCGAGCTGATGGTGTCTTGGCAGACGCGGGTGCCTTGAATCGTTTCGTGCTGTACCTCTGCAACGGTCGAGTACCAGGAGGCGGCAGAAAAAGGAAAGAGAGAGCGGAGTAAAGACGTGATGGGTGAGCGCAGCGAAACAAAAGCTCTACAAAAAAGGTGTGAGGAGCGGGTGTCATCGTCGCATGCCCTTTTGAGGGGTTATCAACGTCTCTGCGCCGTAGTAGCACGGCGACATTGCGGCAACGTGTGGTGTGATGCAGCGTCGCCCAGAGCACCGAGCAGTGCGCACCGCGTTCAGCCGCAGAGAGGTTACTCGCGTCTCCCTTGTGCTGCTCATGCTTCATCCCTCACCTAGCCCTCCAACGGCACCCCACGCAACCCGCCGCCTCATCGGCGTTCACTCTTCCTTTGCTTACTTGTGATGATTCCTTTCCATTCCCCTGTCCCCGCTCTGGCGCCCGCGGTCACACGCACGGGTTCCCTGTCAAGGCTGCGCATCGTAGTAAAATAACCATATATCCAGGGATAGGGAGGGGTAACGGCAACAGGGAGGGTTTGCCGTCTCAGATGAAAAAAAAAAAAACAAGAAAAAACAAATGAAAGGGCGGAGCCAGGGATTGGGCGACGGCGGAAACAAAAAGAGTCTTCTCCCACTCCCTCATCATGATACACGTTCACGTCTGTGAGAATGAATGAGAGAAGCCACGCGTAGACCTCCTGGCAGACGCCGGTGCTCACCAGAGTAGGACGTCACCTTACCTTTTCTGTCGCGCGGACAGTCCTCGGTCTCTTCGCCTTGACAATAGATCCTGTGAATAAAAACAAAGAGGAAGGCCACACAAATGGAACGGTGGGCAGAGTGTGGGGAGACCACGTTAGGCCGCGTCGCCAAAGCACATTCGCATCTACACGACGCCCCCCCAAACACCGCCTCCCCGATGCCCCCTTCACCTTTTCATCAAAATCCCCCCCCCCCAAGCCCTCTGTCCCTACAACGAGGGATACTGTCGACATAGAAGCGACAGTGTTTTCTCGTAGATGCAGTAGTGAAGAAGGGAGCGAGGTAACGAGTGGATGAGAGCTGTTCGGAAGCCCCGGTACATGCCTTGCAAGCCTTGCGTCTTGAGCACGTTCGAGACGCTCTGTGCAACAGAACGGTACTGGTACTTGCCGAGCGTGGCCCGCTCATCCTGCATTCGTATCTTCATGACAAGGAGCGGGTGCGACAGAACTAGAATCCACACTTTCGTTACGGTGGAGCACATGGCAATCTCGATGAGGTTCAGTTCTGTCATCTCAGCGTGATGCCAGCGGTGCCGCAAAACGAGTCGCTTTAGTGTGTCGTAGGTGGGAATGCTCAGCGCGTTCGGAAAAATCAAGAAAAGTTGCGGCGCAAGTCCGCGCCAGAGAGAGCGGGCACCAGTCGTCTGCACCGTGTACCGGACACCTCTCCAAAAGGAGCGGTAGTGCGAGCTGCGATTTGCCTCCTCCAGCTGCATGCGAGATTTGATGAGGAAAATGGGGCATGTGGCACAGGAGGAGATGCAGCTGGACAGAATGGAGACACCCGAGCGTCCCACGTACGACGTGTACTCTGTCAGGTTGCACAGATGACGGTACAGATACATATACACACCCCATGCGACAACGGAACCAGAAACGGCGACTGAGCACCCCCGGAACAAGGTGCGCAGACCCTCCTCTCTGTACATGAGCGTCAGGGCGCCTCGAATGGAGGAGTACACGCGACCATTGTGCTGGCGCACTACCGTGCCGTCCTGCGCCATGAATCTGGTCTTTAGCGTGTCAAACGGGTAAAAGACACATGTGCTTGTCGCGGATGCCAACTGCGAACTCACCATGTGGATGCTGGCTGGCGCATGCCGACCGATTGCATTCAACGACGTTGGCACCAAGCTTGTATGCTCGACGTCATCGCTTCCTTTGCTCATGGAGATCGTTGACTGAAGCGGATGTGACGAGGAGAGCGTTGTGTTGCCGCTCAAGGCGGGAGAAGTGATCAGCGTGTCGTGCCGTACACTCACAATGTCTAGCCGCGCCGGTTCTGTATTAACGGATGTGCCCATTGCACCAAGTAGCACTGCCACACGATCCGAAGAAGAAACAGTCGAAAGGATTTAAGAGATTTGTGTACAAAAAGAGGTAAGGTTCGCAGAAAATAAAAACTTCTTGGATAGGGAGGTGATCTCTGCTGGGTGACTTATACACGCATTCATATAGGGCACACAGTAGCCGCGACACCACCCAGCAAGTAGAAGTCCGTGTGTGGAGGGGGAGGGGAACAGGGGAAACGAGCGAGGGGTGCGTGTCAGTGGATGAGCCTGAACTACTCGCGGTTACAACGTTCGTGGCAATCGACACTGAAAGCAAGGAGCTGTATGCATAAACACGGGAAGAAATGCGTGCCTTTGAGGGGGCTAAGAAGGTGAGCTGGGAAAGACTTCCCACTCCTCAATGTACTCTGGGGGAAATACCGGAGAGGCCGAGATGAGGAGTGGGCACCGGGCGTAGGGATCAATTCTTCATGTACGCGAGTGTCTGTAGGTGAGCTTAGGGCAGGAGAATCCACCAACCAGGAAGCAATCAAGTATGCTTCCCAAAAAGCACACCAACGCAGAGAGAAAAAAAAAAGGTGTGAAGAAGCAAAGGAAAAGTAGGAAGCAATGAGAAAGTGAGTACATGAAGAGCGAGCAGGAGCATATACACAACGGTCAGCTTGAGCACACGGCCTCGGAAATCCGCAAGCGATTTGTTTTTTTTTTTTTTTCGTTTGGATGGGCGCGTTCTTCTGTTGATGTACTTTTGAGCGACACTCACAAAAACAATTTGAACACCATATCCGCATACACGTGGATCAACTCAATGATTCCGGTAAAGAGCTGCCTCAACCGTACACAACCAGTGTGGCGCAGATAAGCGTGGTAGGGCTGCAGCACTCGTGTGCTTCTTTTTTTTTTTACCGTCGTTCAGCTTTCCTCCTTTTTTTCGTTGTATCTCAGCTGCGTTCGCGAAGAGCAGCACGAAATGGGCGGCGTAGCGTTTCGGTGCGATTACCTCTCTCCTTTTCACCACGCAAGCC
Source organism: Leishmania tarentolae (assembly GCA_033953505.1). NCBI lineage: Eukaryota > Euglenozoa > Kinetoplastea > Trypanosomatida > Trypanosomatidae > Leishmania > Leishmania tarentolae. Next base: position 429,804 of record CP119856.1, on the reverse strand, counting down.
CTTACTCGAAACCTCGACGCCTCTCTTGGCTCTGTACTGTACCGTCCATCAGCGAAGAGAACAAAAGAAACGGCGCGCATGGCCCTCACCGCAGGATCGGCGGAGGGTATGCCTTAAAGGGGAAGAGACGGGAGAGAAAGGACCTCTTGTCTTGCAAGGGGTATTTGGTGGGACGACAGTGAGGCCGGCGAGCTCAAGCTGGCTCGCTTTCATGCCCATCTCGCTGGATCAGAGAGAGGTAAACAGGTTTGCTGGGGGATCTTCCATGGATAAATTGGAGAAACCTGGAATCGTCTCTTCACGCAGTCGCCGCTCCTCCTCCTCCTGCATCTTGTTCTCCTGTTCCGCGCCCCACACCTTCACCTCGATCAAGAAGTCCGCAAACTGCGTGCGAAAACGATCGTCATCTGTGAACGACTCATAGCACATGTCCACAAAGCTGACGATCGAAGTTGTCGTCAGTGTCGGGATAACTGTGAGGCTGTCGAGCAGATAGGCGCGAATGACGTCTTTGCCGATCGTTGGTGTGTCTGGCGGTACCATGGACGACACGTTGAACAGCTTCTGAAGAATCCGGACATGGTGTTGAAAGCCAGAGGCGTGCAGGGAGTCCATCGACGCTACCATCACGTCTACCAGGATTCGCTGCATGTAAGCCTTGAAGAACACCTCCGCGTACTCGGATTTAGACACATTCTCGAGAAACAAATCTAGTGTTTCGAGCCCAGTGGACATGGTCGGGAAGTCTGTGTGCTTGATGGCCCACAGCATACCCAGAACCACATCCTCGTGTGTGGATGTGTAACAGATGAACGCCTCAAAGCAGTGCGCGTTCAATGCCTGCAGGAGTTTAAAAAGGTTAACACGAAAATCAGGGTGGCTCTCCATGTCCTGGGCAATAATAGCGACGGTGGCATTGAATGTGTGGTCCAGAATCGCTTCGCAGTTATTCTCGATACACCGACCTAGTGTGCGCACGCACGCAGTAGCCAGAGCCAATGCACCCGGTTCCTTTGCTGCTGCGACAGCATTTTCGTAGTCGAGGAGCACGACAGAGAACATGTCCGGTAAGCACGATTCCGCGATGAACTTCAGCTGTGTCGCGTGGCTCACAAAGTGCTCGAAAATGCGCAGAATCTCACGCTTAGCGAGGCGCACGTACTTCATGTCAGGACGATGCAGCGCTGCCTCGCCGCCCTCGGATATGGCCTTCGCCTGTGCCTGAGAGAACATGCGGTAAAACCCGTAGAGATCTTGAGTAATCATCATCATCTGATACACAAATACGTCTCCGCACGAGTCCGCCACGTTGCAAAACACGCGCAGGTAGTGCAGCAGCTCTACCATCCCTTCCTCGTTCTGGCAATACGCAGTACCTGCGGCTGCCGCCGCCGCCGTGCACGCCTTGAACCGAGCATTTGTGTCCGTTAGAAAGGTCTCCAGCAGGAGCGCCCGCTGCTGCTCTGTCGAGGCGGCAGCGATCATGTAGCCGGCGGCATTGAAGCATGTCTGTACCTGCTGCAATGAGAGCATCTCGGTGATAGAGCTCCAAGTCTTTGCCACCTCAGACGCCAGGCTGGTGCTACCATTCATCTCTGCGTACTTCACGTCGAGTTGCTTGGTAAGCTTGACGAAGGTGTCCACAGCCATATCTTGCACACCAGGAAACTTTTCCCGCATGAACTGGAACACCTTCCGTGTAACGGTGGAGAGGAAGGTGGGGTGGTTCCGTAGATAGCGGGGGTATTGGCCTACAATGAACATGACATCGCTCGCGATCACAGCCCGGTTATCCTTGCCGCTCATCGTCTTAAATAGAGTGAGGAGGTCTGTGATGATCTTCACGAAGAGATCGCTCTCGTCTTGCTCGGAGAGGGCCATCGATATGGAGCCGACAGCCCAGCAAAGGGTGTTGCAGTTGTGCCACGACCACTCGCTACGGTCCACTTGTCGCTTCATCAGGTCCGTCATGATGTTGCGCGTGTCCTTCGGATCCAGGTGGGTGAGGAAAACCAGTGTTTGCCGCATCAGATTGTAGAGCTGAAGCTCCTCGACGTCGGTGACGTGCTGGCGGCGAATCTCGCCCTCCTCTTCTACAATGATCACCTCCTCCGGTTTCGCCATGCGGCGAATAAGGACAAAGCGAACATCAGAGAGAACCCGGGACAGCTTCGACATGAGATTGCGCTTCACAATGCTTGCGGGTGCCCGAAGCAGATGATCCCCAAGCCACCACCAGTACTCCACACACGCCTTAAAGAGTTCCTTTTCGTTGATGTTACTCATCCCGACAAGCATCTCATGACAGGTGACCAGCAGCATGTCGTCGTAGGATATGTTTGCGTAGTAGTGTCTCAGGAAGGCAATGATGAGCAGGCTCAAATTCGACACATACTCCTTGTCCACCAGCGAGCCCTGCTCGTACAATGTAACGACGCGCTCCATGATGGATGAGTGGGTCGTAGGGAACGCGCCCATGATGTTTCCGAGAGCCGCCTTAAATGTTTCTAGGATGCAACGCACCTGCTGATCGCCCGTGGCACCGCTACTCGTCGCAGCGGTGCACATCTCTGTCAAGCACCGAACCGCCTCGCTTCGGACGTTGCCGTCGCTGACGACCAGACGCGATATGCTCTGCAGCACCTGCTCATTGAAGATGAGCTCCGGTGTCATCCATGGCACGTATACCTCCAGCGTGGATAGCGCCGTTCGGAGAAGCGCTGTGTCCTCTGCGGTCACAATTACCATGACGCACAGCTCCATGATAAAACGAAAGTCCTGTGCCAGCGCCTGCTTCTTCCGCTCTATCCAGCGCGACGTTAACGTCTTTTCACCGAACTCGAATACTTCCTCGCCTACAAGCCGAAGCAGGTTGAGGTTATTCTCCACCATCGGCTCAGATGGCGAAGCGCTTGTCGAGATCTCCTGCACAAAGTTCGGCCACCGCACCGGCCACTCACGCTTCGCAATCGACACGAGTGTCATGTTCATCTTTGTCAGTAGGGTGCGGTTCTGACGGATGTGCGCAAAGCTCGTGCACTCACGAACGATCAAGCTCACCACGAAGTTTCGAATCGCTTGCTGGTTGTCTGTGGAGAGCCTGTTCCAGCGATGGAGAATCGTATCATCCAATACCTGCAGTGCAAAAAAGCGCGTGTTTGTGTTGCGCGACTCGGTGAGAAGCTTGTCCACACGAAAGAACGCCTCTGGATTTGCCTTGAAACGCGTCAGAACCTCCTGCGCCTCCATTATTTCCGCCGGACTACCGGAGGACATCGTCGTCACGACCTGCTCAAACTGCTGCACATCGAGCGGTTTACTGAAATCTAAAATGGTGTCCATGGGAATTAGCGCGGCGTGGCGCGAGAGGTCCGACACGGCCGTGAAAGACAGATGCAAACAACAACAACAACTCAAGACAAATGGAGGTGAAGAGTTCACCGAAACACAAGAGAAGGAAAACAGGCGTCGGTGTTGGGCACGGGGCACACCGCACACCAGCACTGCACACACAAACGAGCACACCACAGACAGCAAAAAAAAAATTTCAACAAACAAGCTCACACGCACACAAGAAGAACCCACTAAAACGCCCCCACTTACGCTGGTGCGGCGACCGCGTGACACAAAGGAGGTACGTACAAGATGAAGGACGATAACAACAGAAAGACACAGGGCAAGGGCGCGCGGATGACTCACACATGCACATACACGCACGTGCAACCAATCAAACGCAAGAAAAGATGTGCCGTAAGGGTGAAAGCGCGTCGTAGAAGGAAAGACACGGACTACACAGCGCTCCCCTTCCTGAGGGGATGGCGTCCTGTGCGGAAGTGGCACACGGAAACTGGAGGAGTACACCTCTCTCTCGGTACTTTCCTTCTCTCAGAAACCGCACCTGTGTGTGTGTGTGTGTGTATCTGTAGAGGGGTGCGTATGTGCGCCTGGTGGTTGGGGAGTGGAGGACACGAGTGCACGTCAGAGAAAATGCCGCTCAAAGTGCGCGTCCTGCGTTTGCCTGCTTTTCGCCGAGTCCGACACCTCTTCCTTGAAGGGAAGACGCCCTCCTTCGGCAGCCAAATTAAATCACTGCCCATTTCAGGCAAAGTGTGTAGAGCCGAGGAAGATGTGAAAATATTGGGAGGGCGTCGAGAATCAGCCATGCGCCGAGCGTCGGGGAGAGAGAGAGAAAGCGAGAGAGAGAGAGAGAGTAGGGAAGTTCAAGTATCCAAATGCTTCATAAGAGAAGCAGACGAGAGTTCTCACAAGTGTGCCCATCGGCATGATCTCCTTACAGAGGACACCTGCACGTCTACCACCCAGTGATAAGACGACAAGATGACCTCGTTGACACTGAGCAAAGGATCCAAAAGAGAGTCTCTTGTGTCCTTCTTTGCGAGTTTTGTCATGCCACAGCTGTGGAGGCACGGCGACCACGGGAATGGGAAGAGCAGGCTGAGGCAAGCAGCTTGGTGTATTCCCTTTGCACCCCCAGAAGTAGGCGGGGAAGTCCCGCATGAGTTGGTGTCGATGGGCGCATCTGTGTGTCTGTATATTATGGATGGGGCTGCATTGTTAGAAGGTGCAATGGAAAACGTCTTTTGTCACCGGTAAAGGAGCTGGGAGGGAGGAGAGCAGGTCGTAGACACCAGACCCAGCGCTTCTTCACAAACAAAGCCACCCATCCTTGCCTCGACTAGCGACACCAGAAGTCTGGCCTCAAAGAGGTGCGCTGAACAGGCTCTCGCGACTGCAGTGTCACCAAAAACAAGAATGCAAAGCAAAAAACGTCCGAATAGTGTCGGCAAGAGCCGAATGAAAGAAACACAGCTCGACGGAGCAGGCATACGGGTACACGCCATACATAATCACACACACACACATATATATATATATATATATACAGCTGCTAGCAAGACCCACAGTAGCTGCAGAAGTATTTAGGAGAGCAAGAACACGCCGCCGCCCTCAATAATGGCGAAGCGAAGCTTCTTCTCCATCTCTTCTTTTGTGTGGTACTGCGGCAGCTTCAGGTAATTCTGGCACGTCATGGCGGACGGCAGCATGTCTTCTTCCTTTGTACCGGCATCCTCGGAGGTCTTCCGTACAATGGTAAAGGACGGTCGCAATCGTCCTAAGCCGCCTAGAGGAAGGTGCGCCGATCCAGTGAGAAAGAAAAAGAATTGTTTCTGTTCCTCCACCGTGAAGGCAGCCAGGATGTCGAAAAGCCACTGCACATGTTTGCAGTTAATGGTGTACCCGTATTTCGCCTCGCTGTACTTCTCAAAGTCGTCACGGGTAATTGCTATCTCGTTCCCCGCGATGACCTGGTGCAATTCTTCCACGCTAAGCATCTTCAGCGCCACCAGGGGTACGTACCAGTGGAAGCCCTCGCGGAGAGCATGCACCGCCGCGGATACCCCACGATCAAGAAAACAGCTCGTGACGGCGTCACAGTACGCCATCATGTTCTTCGCTGTCACCGCCATTTTCGCCCCGCCCGGGCACAGCTCCACCCCGTCGTCACCCGGAAGCGTGAAGTCGAGAGCGAGGTCCTCCACCTTCACTGTTTTCGTCTGCCCTTGCAACCGCACACGCGTTTGCCCACTCGCAGAGGCTTCCGCCATAGCAACCAGCAGACGCCCCACCTCCTCACTGAGGTCCTGCACATCGTACACGCCGCACACGTCACCACGCAAAAGACGTAGGAAGACCGGTGAAAGCGGGAGGCCGGGCACGTGCTCGTCAACGAGTGCACGTCCAATAAAGCGGCCAATAAGATGAAAGAAAGACACAAGGTGGTCCCTATCAAAAGCTGACCCGGGCAGCGCCGGCTTCGGAAACAAGCCACCGGTAGAAGCGTTGTATTCAATGTCCTCAGGGGCCTCGTCGCCGTCACGCCACAGCCCTAGCTTTCGCTGCCGCAGTTCCTGGCTCACTAGGGTGTAGAACTCGCGCGTCGGGCCATCGCCCCATCCATTTTCGTTGTAGAAGGTGAAGCTCCAGGCACGGTTTCGCTCCCGCCAGTCTTGACCGCCAAGCACCTTCTTCGCGCACTCCACAACGCCCTCACGCCACACCCGCTTCGTCTCCTTCTTCAGCTGGCCATAGATGCTACGCATCTGCTCACTCGACAGGCGTGGCTCATTCAAGCCAAACAGCTCCCTGTACTTTCGCATTTGAATCAAGCACCGCTCTATCGACGTGAAGGCGATATCAAAGAGAAACTTGCGCGTCGAATAGCTAAAAAGGTAGGTGCAATCCATGGCGAGTTTCACCGCCCACGTGCCACGTTGCTGACCAGCCAGTAGCATCTGAGAGCACTGCTGAACTGCTTTGTTGTTCAACTTCGCGTGCTGAAATTCAGCAACGGAGATGGCAGGGGCGAAGGTATTCAAAATGCACGTAGTGTCGATGCCGTGGGACTGGTTCAACTCTGCAGCAGCGTGCGTCCGAGCGTAGTTAAGAAGCACTGTCCAGTTTGCTACGGCGGCATGCAAAGTGCCTAGCAGGCACAGTACATCCCGCTGACTGTCGGACAGCACCTGCTCGCTGTAATGAAAGGTACCAGCAAGCTGCTCTAGAACTTCTTGCACTGCTCTCGGCTTGCAATCCTCCGACGGCAGGCGCACCCGCAGTGGTGTCTGTGGATGACCACTCTCAGGAAATGTATTGGGGACCTTGTACAAGGAGTAGTACCGTGGGTTATATGGGGTAGTGCTGTAGTACAGCACGACAGGTTGCTGCAGTGAGTACCCGGCCACGGTTGATGTGGCGAGCGGGACGGGACGGCGGTAGGTGCCTTGGTCGGCTTCGTCATCCTCCTGTGCCCCCTCCTCTGGCGCCGTGGTGTCCTGACGTTTTCCACGCCGCTGGTGACGTGACTTAGCATTTGTTTCAGCGTTTTCGAGGTGGTTGTTTCCCGCCTCATCTTCGGAGGCTGCCGCAGCGGGAAGAATGAGATGCTCCATGATCTGCAGCATTGTCATCGACAGCGGCAACACATGGGTGCCATAGCGAATCCATACGTTGCTGTTTGCCGGTTCTGAAGGAGGGGGCGGGGAACGACGCGACACTGGTGCTACCGCGTTGCCCAACGTAGTGGGGTCTCGCGGATACAAGTCCGGCAGGATGTTTGTCACTGCTTCGCCCTCCTCGTCATCGGCGTTGTTTCCGCCCTCGTTCTCCGGCTGCAGCACCTCCTGCTGGAGAACTTCAGTCATGGCGCTTACGGTAGAGATCGGTCGAACACGAGCCTTCAAGAACTGCCGCGATGAAAGCAGAGTCTCGACCTGGCCGTGTGCACTGGGGTTAGGAGTCACCACCCTTGTGTCACCAGCCACTGCCACGGATGCGCGATGAGGCTCGAAGGAGACAAAAAAGTAGTTGTGAACACCGTCGATGAAGTCGTACGTGGGCACCGCAAAGTCGTCGAGGAGCGTCAATATTGTGTGTAGGTGGTGTACAAAGTGAGAGAGCAGACTACCACTTTCCTGACCCACCCGTCCAGCGGTGGTGGCAGTCAACACTGGCGCCACTCCAGAGCTTTCTTTCGTTTTCGCACCTCGCGTCGTGACGGGAGAGGTGGAGAGAACCACCACCAGTTGCATTACTGCGTAAATGTTCTGCTGTCGGCTTAAGCAGTCCCGAAGCTCTCGCACCACACCGCTCGAGAAAAACTCGAAAGATGTAACGTCACCAGCGAGCACGTCACGCAGCAGGTTAACTGCTGAGAAAAATTTGTCTTGACGAAGTTCCTCGATGACGTGCCGCAGGGACTCGGTTGCCTGCTCATCCTCAACGTCAAGAAAACGCTGGAGCAGCACGGACGCCTCGGTGCCAATGATGGTGCTCCATCCGGCAAGAGTGTTCGTCAAGGCCGCGCGTGCCTCACGCGTGAGTGCGGTCTTTCCCTTTACCTTGCAGCGCTGCTTCAAGACCTGTAAACTTAGTTTCACACCCTCTCGCACAAACTGCACTTGATAGACGTCACTCAACTTTTGCAGGAGCCGTCCGGCCAGAGCAACTGCAAGAGTATTGCAGACAAGATCGGCGCCGCGAAGATTGTTGTTCAAAGACTCGCCGAGCGACACCTTTGTGATGCCGCCCGCCAGGAGCTGCTCTGTGGATGCCATGTCGACCGCGCTAGTGAGGAAGTTGAGGCACGACTTCCGCACCGCAAGAACATCAGAGGAGATGCATACACCCACGACCGTGGGAATGGCTTCCAAGACACGCTGGAGGAGCTGAGGCGACTTGCGGTAGAGATCCAGCTTGTCGTAATTACGTTTTGCGGCCCCTACTACCTGTTCCATATCCGTGTAGCTGTGCTGGCCACCGTGATCGTCCTTGTAGTGTTCCAAAATACAGGCAGTGCAATAGTCTTTGTCAGAGCACTCGTTGCAACGGTACCAGTCGCCGGGAAAGCAGTTCTTCCCGCATCCATCACATACGAAACTGGAGGCGCTGCACCAGGCGTACGCCAGCTTGTTATCAATTCTGAGGCCCTGTTCTTGCACCACTCGCTGGCGTAGCTGCGACAGATTCGTCTCGGTGTCACTGTCCTCGTCGAACTCATGTTTCTGCTCCAGGTCCTCGTCCTCTGCTGTGGAGTACTCCTCATCTTCGCCAGAACCGTCATCGATGCCCAATGGGCTGCCGGAGACCGGGGAAACAGTAGTCAGTGACCGCTGTGTTAGTCTCTCCAGCCGCTCGAGCTGTTCAGCAGCGCCCGTTCTATACGGAATCAGCAGAGAGGCTAAAATTCGGCATACAATGGTGCGCTGGTGCGAGGTAAGCATGGTTATTCGCACAGCTGCTGGCTCAGCAGCACTGCCAGCGCCACGGTTCCTCTCAGAATCAGCTCCTCCTAGAAGTTCGGCCGCCGCGCTGCGGTGAGCAATCCTTTCTGCCGGACATGGGGCGGTGTTCTGCCCCACCACTGCCATTGGAGCCGTCGCTGGTTGCAGTAATGAGAGCAGCGCACTAAATAGGTCGCTTTGGATCACTGAGGCGGCAATGCCAGCGTTCCACTTCACACCTGCGTACAGCAGAGACAGTGCCGACGAGAGTGTGTCGTCGTTCACATCGCGCTCGTGGAGGAGGACTGCGACACGGTCTGCCGCGTCACCAAAGACAGCCTCTACGGTAGCTCGGTCCGTCTTGACGCCCTCGATGGCCAGCGCCAAGGTGGCGATTGCCTTTTGACGTATCTCAGAGTCACCGTTTGTCATGCCGGTCCGAAGGGTAGGAAGGCAGGCGGTAATATGGTGCACGCTACTCTGGTCCACCTCGGCCACGAGCCGTTGCACAATCGTCCAAATTTGACGCTGTTTGTGCAGGGTGAAAAAGTCGGCGAACCCAAGCACCGCCTCGACGCCGTCGCTCTGCAACAGCACGCGGCTTCCCGTCGGACTTCGCGAGAGCATCTCCAGGCAGATGATGCACTGTTCCGACAGCTCGACATCCTGGATAGAGCGAAGGTGTGGCAGTAGTACGCCGATCACGCTGCGACGGGTTGCGACAGTCTCGAAGGTGCGAGGAAATGCATCAATGATGTAAGTTAGCGCGCGGGCTGCCGTGATAAACACCTCGCGTACCTGCGAGGACGCGATGCATCGAAGCACTGACGGCAAGACGAGCGGGATAGTGGCCATCGTGGAAGGTGAAATGAATGAGCTCATCGTGAGCTGATCGCACAACATCTGTAAGCCGCTGTACTGGACCATTGGGTCGGTGCTGTTGATCGTGTTGACGAGTTCAGCGTTCGCACGCCGCAGGCCCCCCTCCGATAGGCGTATGCCTTCCATGTGAAAACGAAAACCGTCCATGTTTTGCGTGAAAGTTGAGCACACACCACACACCGTTGGTACAACAGATGAGAAGTACACCAAGTGCCCGCACCAAGGCCTGCACCAGAAGTCGTCAGGACAGGCTATTTGATGGGAAAAGACCGAAAAACGAATCGTGTGCTGAAAAGCAAAGAAAAAAGGCCTTGCCGCCCGACACCTACACAGCAGGCGATCGGATCGCGAATGACAGCACCTGACGCAGTAGGAGCCCCAGCACAGTGGAAACGTCACAGAAGCAGTTTTCTAAGCAATAAACTTTAATAGACAACAACATAATCTATCACTGCCGCTATTCGCAGACGACGGCGTCGCTGATAAATTCGTGAGCGGCTCTAAGTGAGCTGCACCACAGTGACAGATGACAACAGCTCCCCAGATGATGTCGGAGAACCAGGGAGCAATGAAAGTGGGAAGACCAAGAAAAAAAAAAAAGCAAGAGCGAGGACGCCCCAGGCAGCTCTGGTCGTTTTCAAATTAAGGGTCCGGGAGCAGCACACCACACACACACACACACAGCCGCGGCCACAATCAGGAAAAAAAATCAAATTGACGCACACCAGTGGTGAAGAAGGCGAGGGGGAGGGGGAGTCCTTAGCGGTATGGCATGGAAAGGATATCGTACACAAGTGATGCACACTTCTACACCACTGCGCAGCAGCGACAGCTGCCCACTGTATCCCTGTAAGAGGGTCAACACAGAATCAACCTAGGTAGCCGTGGCCCACCTAAACGGTGCTATCAAAAAAAAAAAAAAAGGAAAGATGGGCACGGCTGGCAAGAGGGGAGGCACAGAAACACCACCGTCTTGCAGGGGTGTCCTCACACGTTCGCAACCGACAGCGCAAGCAAAGGAGAGAGTGGTAGAGCTGGCCTGCTCGACTAAGAGGCGCAGCTTCGTGGACTCGTTGAAGGTCCCCTCTCTAGGCGTGAGAAGGCGCTCTAGCACACGGACACGAACTGTGGGGATGCCCACAGCTTGCAAAATGAATCACCCCTCGGGTATAGAAGGAGAGAAACAAGATAGAGAGAGAGGGGAAAGCCTCTTCGCGTAGCCTGCGTCATACAAAGAGACGTTGATGACACAAGTGCTACTACACACGTAAAACAGCAGAAAGCCCGTAAGCCTGTACGCAAGAAGGAAGTATAATCAGTTACGTTGACTTGGAAGCGCACGTCGAATGAGAGTGCACGCGCGCGTCGGTGGGCAGATGTGTTGGCAGCACGTGGCCGCCGCATTGATGACGGCCGGTGAAGAGCAAAAATATATGCATGTTGGACGTTATTATAGGGTGGCCCAACGCACAAGGAACACAGAGCGTGTCAGATAAGTGGAGAGAGAGAGAGACACGGACCAGGAGACGGACGACGACGACAAGTAACGTGTAGGAGCGACAGCTATTCAGGAAGAAGAGGTCCTTCAGCGGATGCGGCAACAGAGCAACCTATATACACAAAACTTTCGCGCGTGAAAACTCCAGACAACAAGGGCCGCTTTTCTGTTTCCGAGTGAGTGGCACCAAGTGGGCAACCTTCATTGGTGACTGGGTGCATCAAACTTCTGCCCGCAAGCGCCGCTTCCTTTTGCATGCTGTTTTCTCTTCGTTGTTTAGGCGCTAGTGTGCACCTTTGAACGCCGGATAGCACGGAGAGGAAGATATGCTTCGCCGCGCATGGTCGACCACACGAGCATGGGCGCGCGCACACACCTCCACTCAAGAAAAAAAAAAACATCAACCATACATGAACAGAGTGGGGATGCAAATCAAGTACAAAGAAAAGGCCTAGAAAAAGGCTGCTACAGCGTCATGAAAGCTCTGATAATAGGATAACAAACGATGCTACGAGTAAAGAGACTACGCTACTGCACGAGCACAACAGCTCTTTTGAACACACATCCTCATCCCTGAGAACAATCCAGGAGATGGTGACATTTCACTACGCATCACGAACAAGAGCCGATACCAGCGCCTACAAAAGCAGTAACACAAACTCATACAGAGTCTGGCCATGAAAAGAGTTGAGCAATCACGCATTAGCTTTGTGTTCGATCGACTTTATTCAATCGCCGTCTTCACCTGGGCGGCGTTCAGCGCTTGCTCACGGCGAATCTTCCGCATGATCTGGTAATGGTAGTGCTTATTGAAGCCTTTTGCCTTGGCCTCCTCGTACTCTTTGCGGGCACGCTCTTCGCCGCCTACACCCCACACGGGCATCTTCCGACATGCGGCATCGTCACCGCGCAGCCAGGTCTTCTTGGGCCAGTTGAAGATAAAGGGGCCGTAAATGTACCTCCAAAACGGACTCACCTCGCCGTCCTGCTTTGCTAGGTTTCGACGCAGGATATAAATGGTACGGTCGTAGGACTCCGAACTCCAGTCCAGCCACGAAAAGAAAGCCTTACCAGCCTCGCTTGTCGGGCGGTCAAGGAAGCGCTTGTAGTACACCTCAGTATCACGGTTCCATTGGTACTGTGGTGCAAAGCTGTCATCGTACTTGAGATCCTCGTAGCGGACGAGGCCACCACGACTGTAATACGAGTACACCTCCATCAGCGTCGGAGGAATAAGGTACAGCAGGTACATCACCGTGAACGGGATCCAAGCAACGTCTAAGCCGGCCATTCTCGCCCTTCTTCTTTGTGCTTTTCGAGTTGTGCCCAGGGTTAGACATACGTATGCGATAAGGCGTGTGGCCTGACTCGCGATGCGAGAAAAAAAGCAGCACAGATCCCAGAATAACGGCTCAAAAGCACCAACCAGAAACCAAAGTGTTGCGGTCTGTGGTCTCGTTTCCACGTCGACATGCAGACGTGGTGCGTACAGGTGCGACTCTGGCGAGTTGAAGAGAGGGCGATATGAGGCGCCTTCCTGTGCCCCCACGTCAGGTGCTATCTTGGTGTTTGCGCACTGCGGGCCCTTTTCCGACGACAAGTGCAACGGACAGGGAAAGGTGAGAGGGAACCGTCGTCGAAGACAACAAAAGGAAGACGAGGCACGGAAAAAAAAAGAGTTCGAGAGCGCAACCAAGATATGCGCACTATACGTTCAGGCAACCCGTTTTTCGCGGAAGCACGTGCAGCACTATGCGGCGATACGCAATTTCTACTGCGTGCGGCTGAGAAGATCAGGGAGCCCGACAACCGAATACAGAGAGAGAGAGTCAGACCAGCCGGTTAGGAAGGGTGGAGAAGAAAGTGTGGAGGAAACCTACCATAAACCTTACTGACGGAGCTCCGGTCCAGACAGTGTGTGAGGCACATGTGAAGTTTTGTATCCATGTGGTGAGTATGCGCACGTCAACGTGCAGTGCAACACACGGTGGTGATCGTTGCGCTGCCATTGGAGCACCGGCCCTGTGTTCCTGCAGGAATTCATGCAAGTCGGGGGGGGGGGGGGCAAAGTGCAAGAGGACATGGCGGCGCTCGGAATTCCTGGCGCTCTCGCTCATTTGCGCTCCGTAACTAGCGATGACTGCATGAGTACACCACCTGCGACTATTTGCCTTTACTACGATGAGGGTTTCCTTCTCTTGCAAGGTTTTCGATGTCTCGCTCGGCCTCGTCGAATCCGCAGACCGCTCGCCCCTGCACAGCCCCTGCCCTTTACTTGCGTCGATGAGCACCATTCCGTTTCCTGCAGCAGTACAAGAAGGATGGAAGACGCTTTGCAAAAGGCAGAGCGACGGGGGAAAGTGAGAGCAGCGCAAGAGTAGCGCTGAAGGGGCTGAGCACCAGCTGGGCGCGCAAACAGCGACAAATGGAGATGCACACCAAACACAAACAGTACTCTCCCCGATCCACATAGACGACACACATCACACAATCAATAAAAAAAAGCGTAGAAACAACGAGACCAAACGCCAGCTTCTCTTTTATTTAAAAAAAAAAAATTGTATGGGGTTCAGATGTGCGTTCGAGCCCCCGTTCTTCCGATGGCGCGGCGCAACAGGCAGATCCTTTACCTGCGATCCCAGTTTGTCGTGGCGTACGTATGTTTTCTGCCCTCACACATCCGCACTCACAATCTCCACAATGGCGCTACCACGAATGACGGTGGTCCCGAGAGCCATCTTGGGCTCTTCGTTGGCGGCTGCGTTTCGGGTCTCATCTATGGCCTCGTGTAGCACAATGCTCATGTGCTCGTCCACGCCGCGCAGCACGCCGGAGATAGAGCGGCCACCCTGTATCTTTACCACGATCCTCTTCTCCATGAAGTGGTTCAGGTTGGGAAGTGTTTTGTGCGGCGGCATTGGCGCTAGAAGGCCGAAAGACGGTTCAGGTTCTCAGCGTACCGTGTGATTCAATGTTCTGTAGATGCTGGTCGCAATTGCGAGAAATGCCACCCATAGAACAGGGAAGAGGGTACGTTGCACACTTTCAGCAACGACGTCTGAAATGGGCGTCGTATACAGCTGACTCCCACATAAGAAGCGCGTTCGGGTACGGATTGCTCGCACGTTGGTTGTAACGATGGTTCATCGTCACGGAAGAGGGCGGGACGCATCCCCGAATGAGACAAGGAAGGAGCAGTGGCGTGCGAGGACTACAGTGCAGAGAGACGGGCTAGAACTCAGAGTACGAGCAGCACTAATGACGTGGCACCGACTTTCCCAAAAGGCGTTCCGCCAGTCGAGGGAAACGGGAGACTGTGCGTCCGTCGTCCCCACACCAAAGACGTCATCCACACGCTTTCCTGGGGAGTTCTTATTGACACATCATTGAGCAGCAGACCGTGCCACTCGCAGGATGCTTTCATGCAGCATGCGAGCTCACACTTGACGTCTCAAGCTCCCAAACCGCTCATTAGACTAGAGAGGCCTTTCTGCCTCCTCCCTGCAGTCCTACAGATGCAGGTACGCGGGGCCTCGCGCCGGACGCGCCATGCAGCAACTGCATGGACTTTTTTCCCAAAGGTCACCACAGACGTGAAGATCCACTTCTATACTTCTGTTTTTTTTTTCTTTTCGGCGTTTCTATTCTGTATCCAGATACAAACAATAAAATCGGTGAGGGGGACTTTGCGACAAGTGATAAGATGAAGGGAAGAGGGGGGAAACACTGATGGCCCACACACCTCCACACACACGCGCAAACCGAGAGGCAAGGCGCACAACACGATATCCGGGCAGTTTGTGTACCGCGGAGGGAGTGGGCACGTCTACGTGTGAACACGTATCTCTATGTGTCACCGCCACCTATGTACATCTCAAAGAAACACATGAGAGAAACGACGACCAAAGGCAACGCCAGCGGTGGGAGGGGGACGAACGACAAAAAGGACGGAGAGACCGTCACACGATGGTGTATCATCTTCAGTCGATGCTTCCCGAGACGCTTCACCTCCACCCCTCACCAACCACAACCACCACCTGCCTGACGAAGATGCCTCCCCGCCACCATCCACCCCGTTTAACAGTCCTCCATCGTTAGGTATAGTACATGATTCAAGCAACACGAACAGGCATGTCCGCTTGTAGAGAGAAACAGACTCGCACCGAGGCTGCACACGCCTACACGCAATCGGTGAGGATGGACAGGAAAAAGGGCACTGCACTGCTTGCCGGGTAACCCCATTCACGACCATGTGACGAAGCGGTGTCACACCCCACCAGCCAAACCAAACTTCCAGAAGCCGCGCGGTCCGGTTTGAAGCACGAACGCGCGTATAAAAAGGTGCCGCAGCGACTACGCGGTCGCAAGAACCGTGCCGGTAGGCGGGGAAGCAGGGGCTCACTCCCACAGATACTGGAGCACAAAGAGAGCTGTGACTTCCACCCTAACAGGCCGGACTGCAGTTTCGCTGTCCTCCACCAGTATCCACACAAAGCTGCCTATACCGGCTATAGCGCCTGCTTCTTGGGCTGGCAGGCAGCAACAACCACGAGACAAGCTCGTGGGGCGTTCGCAGCAGACTAGTCATACATCTCTATACCGTCCTCCAGGTCCTCCAGCGCTTTGAGTCGCACCGCATCGATTTCATCGCGGGAAACGACGTGTTCGGCTTTCTCAGCGTTCACCTTTTCAATGTATGTCGTGACAACGCCCTCCAGCGCGACTTCTTCGTTCGTCGGGTTTCTAGTGATCACGGAAAGGCGCGTGCTGCGTCGCTGGCGCTGACGCTCCACCGCACGTTTCTCCTTCACCGCTCGATCCAGGTTCTTATCCCGCAGGCTTTCGTTTTCGAAAAGAGTGCCGATGACATTCTTCTCATCGGGAGCCAACGCGCACAGCGATGGAGACAGCTCCATCAGCGACACATTGCCGTCGATACCGCCGGTGGCGACGTAGTTGCCGCTCGGCGAGGGCTTGATGGTGTGCAAGGCATAGTCCGACACCTGGAAGGAGACAGAGGGCGTGGTCTGGCGCAGCATCAAATCCCACACATCCACATACCCGTCCATGCGGGTCGTGAAAAAGACACCTGGCCGAACCGTGTGCCACACACCGCACGTCAAGTACGCCTTGTGATAGAAGGTGCTAAACATGGGAGTGAACTTGAAGTCCTCGAACCACAAGCGCGCCGTCCAATCGCCGACAGAGAGGAAGTACTTGGAGAAGACAGGGTTGCGTTGGACGCTATAGACCGGCCCGTGATGACCGTTGAAGGTGTTTGGCAGTAGCTTCTCGTGCTGGGTCTTGCCCTTTCGATTGCAAGACAAGATTGTACCCTGCTCGGTGCCGATCATGTACTTGGCCGGTCCACCCACCTGCGGGTCATAATCCAGGCACAGGCCGCCGAGGACGCCTCGGGCGCCGCCGTCGTTGATGCGCGGCTGCAGCACTAAGTTGTCCTCGCTAATAGAATGGATTGTCATGGGCTTCTCTGGGAGTCGGCAGTCCCACACAAAAACGTTTCCATCCGTGGAGACGGACAGCAGCTCGCCAGACTTGCTCTGCAGCCACTTCAGGGCCCACACCGGATCCTTGTGACTCTCCTCGATGAGGGAACGGGCGGCCGGGCGGTTCGGCTGGCGGGTGTCCCAGAACTGCACGACCCCGTTCCAGCTCCCACCGGCGATCAGGTGAGGATCCTTTGTGTAGTACTCGATGCTGCACAGTGGCGAGGGCGTCACGAGGGTCTCGACGGGCTCGTTGTGGTTCATAATGTCCCAAATATGCGAGTTGGTGCTCATCGTGGGTGTCTGGCTCTGGAACTTCAGTCGTGAATAGGCCACCGCAATCCGACGGCCCTCGTTCTGCCACGATATAGCCGCAGCTGTGCGTTTCTCTTCAGAGGGATCTTTCAGAACCGCCCACACCTTCAGCGATGCAGGCCCCATCGTCTCCTCTTCATCCGGTGGAGCTTCAGGAAAATAGTGGCCGTATATGTCCATCGCCGTGTTCTGCTTCACACAGCGCTCAATACACTGCTCGGCGAGACGCGAGCATGTCTGCATGTAGACCTCCTCCCTCTCCACTTTCTTGCAGTACTTCATCTTCTCCTCGAACTCTGTCGGGTCGACAGCGTGCGGCCAGCCACCCTCACCATGATATTGCGCGTGATTTTTCATGCGCACAGACTCGGTGTTGGTGCTTGCTTCGGAGAGCTGCGGCACATTCTGCACCTGGCTTTCCCTGGGGTTCTGCAATCGGTAATTATCCTTGATTACCTCATTTGGTGCAATGTCGGCAATAATTTCGCTGTCGTTCGCCTGAAACTCGGGCATGCGGCCAAACTCGCGGGCTGGTCGCGAGTAGCTGTAGGTGATCTCCGTCATTGGGCTTCGGTAGAAGTGACGCTAAAGGAGTGGAACGAAGGTAATACGCCTCTGAGTTCGCGAACGCCAAGGGGCGCTAACAAGCCTACCCTGTGCTCTTGTCTTTGTACGATACAGAAGAAGAAGATCCACAATACGCACAGCGCGTCGTCCTCACCACGTGGCAGCGAAGACGACACAAAAAACTAAGCCAAACACCTGGAATGTGCTTCCTATGAAGGGGTCGGGTCTTTTTTTCTTTTTTGAGGGAAGGGTGGGGTTGGGGGGGGGGGGGGCGTGGGCTCGTCTGTCTCGAGGTGTTTTGCAGGGGCAACACGTGAAGGAGGCGACCGATCCTGCAGGGACTCGTGCCTGGCGTGAGAGTCAACTACAGTGAAGCAAATATCACTCTTTGCTAGTAACCTAAACCCAAAAAACAGGACAAGAAAGAGGAGGGGGCAGAAGGGAAATAGTAGAGTCACGAAGAGGGGACCATGTACGGGCACGCATTGTTATAGAGCTCGTACAAGGCGTCGATACACGTGCCGGTGGGGAAAGACCGAACGCTCGACACCGAGGAACATGGGTGGCAAGGCCGTTGCAGCATTACGGGGTTCCGTGCGCAGTGGACGGTACGGCAGACACATACGGAATGAGCGGTGCTTGATGAAGCGCTTGTGGGCGTCGGCAAATGGGGTCTTGACATTTGTACGCCTCTCCACAAATCATGTCTGGCTCGAGAGAAGCGTGCACACATCCAGTTGGCCGCCCGCACACGCACACACACGCCTGCAGTGCTCCCCAGTAATTGTAGCACCGTCACCACAACTCAGACAGGTTGCTGCAATGCCGATGGTCGCTCGACCGTCGTGAGAAATTTTTTTTTTCGGTGCGTTGACTTTCATTGCTCGGTGCTCGCACACAGAAACGGCATGAGCTTGGGGGAAAGGACAGTGGCCATCCGCTGACTGCTCACGTGCTTGTTGGTGATCCGAGCAAAGAGGCAGTTGGACCGCGACCCCTTGTCGACACAAATCTTCGAAGTGGGTGAGGTGCCACGAAAATAACCACAGGATTCGAAAACCCAAGGAAGCGGTAGAGGAACGGGGGAGGTAACCCTCCCCTCCCCCAAAAGAAAGAAGTCAACAGGAAGCAACGGGGGGGGGGGGGGCAGACACCAACGAGGTCCATACGACATCAAACGACAACGCAACTATTCTGCTTTCAAGACGGGGGGAACAAGGAGAGGTGGTGCCTTGCATGGGCTCTGCTACGCAGCACGCTCTGACCGACGCACGCACGCACAACGACAGGAGGAAAGATGTTCAAAGGCTCTCATGTTTCCTAGATGCAACCCACTCAAGGGTATGTCATGTGCCTCACCTGTGCACCGTTTCCCTGTTGATGATTAAGGTACCACATGGCACGAAACGTGCTCTCTCCTGTACAGAGATGGCTATGGAACGAAGAGCAAATAACAAACCCAGAGGGGCACCCGGCGGGCGTGTACCGGCCTATAAAACGGGGAGAGAAAGACGGAGAGAGTCGCATCAAATACCGAGTTTGAACACGCACAAGTATCACTCCTTGGTCCATTCTTTCTTCTTGATCCTGAGGCCTGGCACCACCCCACCCGCAGTCAAGTCTTCGCTAGCACCGCTGCCGCCGCCGCTCTCGTCCTCCGGGTGATACTGGTAGATAAACGTGACCACCGACTTGTCCTGGATGTCCAACAACATAAAAGAGGGAGGCACATTCACTTCGCATTCGGTGTCCGCGCCGCTAAGAGAGCCTGGATTGACAAAGAGGTGAGAATCAAACTCAAAGTACTTCGGCTGGTGTGTAGAGCCCGATACCAGCACGTCCACATCCAGCTCCCGCTGAACAGCGGCGAGTGCGTCCTTATCCCTCATGGGTACTTGGTGGCCATGAATAAGCCCTACCTTAAGGCCTTCAATAGTCAGAACGACGCTCTCCGGCATCTGATCGGTCCATCGGCGGTCAATGCTACTCGTCACGCAGTGCACCTCGGGGGCAATGGTTCGCAAGTAGTCGTACATTTCCTTGCTGCCAACGGCACCCGTAATCAACAGCGTGTGAATGCGGCCAGGGGAGAACATCTTGCAAAACGCCTCTGGGACGCCGCTGGCCCGCTGCGGCACCCACGTGTCACCCACGACAAGTACGAGAACCATTGCTGACGTTTCTCTTCGACCCCCGCGGTTTCAGTCGCGCTAGTCAACACGTGAGGAAAGGCAATCGAGCACGCGCGTAGACGGCCCCGCGCGTCGGTGGTCTTCGGTCGCGTAATGGTTCGTATGCATACAAATGCATGCTCTAGCGGTGCATCCGAATGTGCGCGCCCCGCTCACCCCTTTTGCTGTGCCTGTTTCTCCCGATAATGGAGAGTGGTGACTGGGGTGTGGCACAAAGGTGTGCTGTGCGTTATGGCTTCGGGTCCAGATCCATAGGGCACATTTGACACGAACAATCCACAATACAAGGAAAATATGCAAGAGATGGCAGAAGAGGACAGTAGACATGAAAGGTATGTCATCAGGGGGTGCGGCGGACGCATACAGTAGAAAAGAGCGTGCGTCAAGAAAAGACAGCGTCTCGCTCCCCTCAAAATCCCGCCAACGCAGTTGCGTGCGAGGACAGACGCGTAGATATAGCCTGCAAAAAGGAGGCCGCCATTCAAAGAGCGAGGCGACTGCCAGGAAACACCTTCAGGTCTCACAGAAAGCACACACGGATATTTGGGGGATGCCCGTGGGCATGGGCAAACAGAGAGCGGAAATGAAGCAGCCACTCGCTGCCTCAAAACGAAGCGTATATCTGTAGAGGAGCGAGCGTGCTGATGGAAGCAGCACACAAGTTCCACCTCAGAGGGGGAAGGGGACGAGTAGCATCCTATGCACACACGGTCGGCACGGGCTCCTCCATCAGTTGATATGGGCGTATCCAAAAACGAAAGGCGTACAAGGATTCCAGCGTCCGCCACACACACACACACACACACACACAGACGACAGACGTTCGCACCCTCTACGCAGTGAAAGAAACAGACATGAAGGATGGAGAGGGTGTGTCGGCAAAGAGGAAGAGAATATGTTCAGTTGGCGCCACGGTCGCCCCACACCAACATGTGCAGAGCAGCTGGCCAACCATCTGTCGTAAGGTGTGCGATGCACGCCACGCTACTCACCGCGCTGTGGAAGACGCAATCCCGTAGCTGCCAAAGCCACCCTTCGCACGGACTACAGGAACGCGCAGACCCAGCGACCTGACCACCGCCTCTCCGCCAAACGCGACTCAGCAACCATCTCTGCACCGAAAGCTGCCTCACAGCCACACGCCTTCCCCTCACACCGCTTACCATCCTTCGTGCATCCCTCTTGGGATCCCACTCGAGTTACACGGGCACGCTGCCTACTCGTGTGGAGGACGCAAGCGTGGCGGTTTCCTTTCGGGGCGCTCCGGCGCTGCGTATTCTAGCACATCATCGACGACACCGGCAGCCGTCAATCGCTCTGGCTTTCCCAGAAAGGGTGGGTGGGGTGGTGGTGGTGGTGGGGGGGGGGGTACTCGTCTCGGATGCACAACGCAGAGTCATGTTTCCTCACACGTGCCCTGTCATCAGAAACGAAACCAACGCAGAGAAGCAATAAAAAGGTATAGGGTAGCAGACGGCTGAGAGCTAATCTACGTAGAGCAGAGAGTACACCGTCGAGAAGCGCACAAGCAGCCGAATTTCAGAAAGACGTGCGCATATACGCACATACGCACGTCGGCGGAAAAACATGTTGACTGCTCCAAAGAAAACGTTGGAAGGAGCTATTCGCTATGCGGTATCACGGACATGTCTGGGAGCGCGGGTCAAGCCCACGAATAGGAGGATCATGTAAATAAGCATAAAGATGGCGAAAATGCCGCCAAGCATGGCCAGTGCTCGTGGCGCACGTCGCAGCACCCCACTTCCTCGGGCCTGCGCTGCGCACATGCCATTGTGCATCTGGGGGTTTTGCGATAGCGCTGTGTTCAGTTTGAACTCCTTCCACCACCGCACTGCCTCTCGAGCGCACCCTTTCCAAGGGGCAGCCTTCTCGTATGTGATGTTGTGCTCCAATATGGAGGGCTTTAGAGGCAGCCTCACACGCACCGGGGCTATTTGGGTCGTAGGCATGTCTGCGCTCAACCAGTTCGAAGCCACGGGAGCTGCTTTGCGGGCCGCTGCAGTGTTCATGGCATGCCGCAGTTGCATGACCTGCTCACGCAGCTTTTCTTCGGTAATGGTACCTTGCCGCCTTTCCTCTTGCAGTTTCCTTGCGCGGAGCTGCTCACGAGAGAGCTGCTCGGCTAGCTCCTCCATTTGCTGCTGGCAGTGCTGCAGTTCAGCTTCGCATACACGTGCGCGAGTCTCCGACTGTTGCACTGCTTCTTGTAAGCTTCGGTTATCGCGGTAAAGGCTGTCGAGCGCCTCATCGCGTGCGCTGCAGTCTCGGCTTAAACGCTGCAGTTTCTCTGCCAATGCACTGTCACCAGCCGCAAGTCCAACTAGGTTTTCCAACGACGCGCAGTGCGAATCTTTGGTTGTGCACAGCACCGGGGTCTCGCTGATAACAGCGTCGTCGGCTGGGCGCTGAGTGGTGCTTACAGAGATCCGACCAGCGGTTTGAGAGCACCGGGGCGAATCTCTCGATACACCCTTGGGAGCGCTGTGCTCTTCGCGTTTCCACCGCTCAAGCTCCTCACGCTGGCGTTCTAGAGTCTCAGACTCCGCAGCAGAGTTCTGCGCCGTTAACTGTGCGCACCGCTCCTGTTCCTGCTTTACACAGTCGCTCAACAACGCCTCTCGATCAGCGTGCGTTGCAGCGTTTCGCTCAAGATTCTCAATAATTGACTCGTAGGATGCTCGCTCTTCAGCCCACTGAGCTACTAGCTTCAGCACTGCCGCACGCGCCTCGGCATCCAGATGGGAGGTAGACACGCCGTTTGCATACAGCACTCTCTGCACCTCTTCGAACTGTTTTTCACTGTGCAGCTGACTCCGCTCCTCACCCATTCGCATCACCATTTCCTTCAGTCTCTGAATTTGCTCATGCAGAGAAGCCACGTAGGTGGAACCAAGCAAGGAGGTGTCCGCCGGGCTGGTCAGAACCTTGCTTGTGCTGCTGTCAAACGCGGTGGTAGACCTCGCAGAGGCGACAGAAGAGGCACCGAATAGTCGGTGCTCGACCAAATTCTGAATCGAAAGATCCAGTCCCTCATTGGTGGACTCCCAGAGCTTCCGCGCAGCGGCGAAGCGGAGGCGCACACGCGTCAGTTCCTTTTCCATAGAAACGCTCTCCTTCCTCAGCTCCTCGTAGGACTGCGCCTGGCAGGCCAGTTTCTGGCTGAGAATAGAAATATGCTCTCTCAGCACCTCTGGATTGTATTCCTCGTCGAGGTTGCCGTGCTGTAGTGGCGCGATGGCTCCGTGTGAGTCCTCCTCGCCGAGCTCCACAACATCGCGAAATGTTTTCAGCAGTGACTTCATATGAGAGAGAGAGAGACGAGGATAAAAGAAGATACCACTACGCAGCGTAATGCATTCGTGATGAGTGTCTGTATATGTGGTGAGGAGAACGGAAAGTGGAGCTGCCGACGCTGCGGAGGTGTCCAGCGTTTCTCATCTGCTGCAACTCTGCGGTGCACCTCGGCACGTCAGTGGCCAACAAAGCCGGGGAGATAAGCAGAAGGAAGAATGGGCTGGAGAGAAGTTGAGAGAGAACCACGATGATCGAAACCAAAGACACACGACACCAGAACGTGCTATGGGAAGTAGCGGCATGCACGCGGAACGCACAACGATGGTCAACAGTTTCTACATGCCATCTGAGTGCCTACGTAGGCCATACACACAGAGGCGGAAGAGAGGAGGACCGCGTCAAGCGCTCCGTTGTGTAAAGCCCAGTACATCATGTCCTTCACAACATGCCTACGTCTGCATTCACTTCGGTTAGCACCTTTTCTGTGGTTGTTAGTTGCTTTCTCTCCTTTTGGACTCCCTCTCCTTCAGGCGATCTTGTGGCAGCTGCAACTTGTCATCACGCATGCAACGGGAAATGAGCCGGTGCGAGCGACATCGCTTCTTCCTCAAACGGCACGACGCAAAGCAAAAGGTAATACACGATGTTGTGGCGCATCCGTGTGGTGAGGTAGCAGAGAGGATGTGAGAGAGCCGTACAACGATGCGGAACACATTTTCCTCGGCTTCGGCGCTCTGTACCCACGTCCTCCATCCCCTCACTCTTTTCGATTGCTGGAGGTGTCACTTTGCCGCCTGCGATCTGTGGACGTCCTCCAGTAGAGCACGAACAGATCTCTCGCAAAAGCCGCAGACTTCTTCCTCGGTCCCAGTATCTATCTTGATCTCGCAGCGCTTCATGTCCACATCCTCCACTACGAAACCACCTGCGGTGTGCAGGCAAACGCCACGCTCGACAATGCGTGTCACTGTCTCGTCCGGGATCTCGCCGTAAAATGTGAGGGTCGTGTTGGGCATAGATACCTGCTTCCCCGTCCCAAAGTCGTGTAAGACGGTCGTCATGACAGTGCCTAGATTGTCATTCGAGTATGATCGTATGAAGGCTACCGCTTGCTCTTTGGAATCGGGTTTTTCGCGAATCTCGCCATGGTAGTTGACCACCTGGTCAAAGGTAACAGCGACGCTTCCCGGCCGCTGAGCAACACACTCCTGCAGCACAAGGTCATCGGCCACCTTGGCGAGAAGCGCGTCCATCTTCCTTTCCGCGATTGCATGGGTGAGGGTAAAAGGGTCCGAATCGCGGATTTGTTTCTCATCGATATCAGGTGAAAGACACACCACATCGTAGGTGGCACCAAAGTGGCGCCTCGCAATTTCGCGGCGGTGTGGCGCGCTCGTTCCGAGAATCATGATGGGCTTCTCCATTCTTCCATATCCATTTCTATACTATTCTCGGATCTATAAGTGCTTGCCTTGTAGCCAGCGCCCCTCCTTGTTGTGTAGAGTCTCCAGAGAGCAATGACTGACACCCCGCACAGTCGGGGCAGCAACAACAAAGAAGCAGAAACATAGCAGCAGCAGACAATGAAGTAAGGGAAACCATACTGGCCAAGCATAGCCGCACACAGCCCAAAGCACACACTCTCTCACCCGAGCCAGCACACCCGCCGCCGCCGCCGGGCAACGCGTACAACCGCTTTACCATGATCGACTCCTCGCTTCTCTCTTGTTGGCGAAAGGAAACGTTCAGTGCCCTCTCTTGTCCGCATACCAAAGGCTGAAATGACCATTGTCGCGGCAAGCGGAGGTCACTTGTATCAGTTGGTCTACAAATGTGTGTGCATGGGCGTGCGCTTATCGCATGCGCCGTCTCGCTTCACGGAAGCGCCTCATATCGACGAAAACGAAAGGAAACATGGGAATGGGGATGGAGAGGCCACGAGATAGATCCAAAATCTAAGCAGACGCACAAAGCAAATCAGTGGCAACAGCGAAGAAGCTTCCCGACAAGTGAGAACCGCAGCGTTCATGGCTCGCCTACGCACATACGTTTTCGTCATTGTGACAATGTCGCTTCTCTGCAGAAGCTCTCATGCCTTGTCTTCCTCTTCCAGGATCTGCACCCTCTCCCTTACCACCACCACCACCACCACCATCACGCACACACACACACACACACACACGTCGCTTCCCAAAACTCTCGCGAGCAAGATTAACCCAATACGCAGAGACCTCCTTGCAGCCGTACAAACAGCACCTCATATCCGTATTGCGCGTCACCACATGCACCCATGCTACCTCTGAGGCAGTTCCGGAAACATGGTTTGGTCCTTGGTAGGCGGCGCCTGCTTGAGATAGGCGGTGTACGTCGACCACACCTTCTTGCTGTGCAGTTGGAACGTGTCCTTGTGCCGACACGTCGTGCTGAGCAGGATCTGCTCTTTCAGCAACTCGCTCTGCTGCCTCTTGTGGAACGTCCTGCTATCCGCCTCCAGACGCTGCACGAACTGCTTCAGCTTCTCGCGTGGCACGTGATTAAACTTGATGATGAATGGGTGTTTCAAGAGCTGCTGGACAGACCAGCGCAGAGACACGTCTACACAAACACTACGGAGAATGAAGTCGTAAAAGGCCTCCGACCAGTTCAGCGGCTTGTTCATCTTGGACAGCTTCAACATGGTCCGGTAGTTCCAAAAGTCCGACTTGAACTGATCACATGGGTGAATACCAGCCGCCAACTCCATTAGCATGATGCCCAATGACCACACGTCAGCCTTGGCTGTGAACACCACCGCCTCACCAGTGTCTCCGTCGTCGACATCGGGGATGGGATGTAAGACGTTGGCGGCAAATCGCTCCGGTGCTTTGTACAGGATCGTGCCGAGGTCAATGCCTCGCCGCTCGACATACTGCCGATCCTCCATCACAGAGCCGCAGCCAAAGTCGGCAAGCTTGAACTTCTGCTGATCGTAGCAGAGCATTACGTTGGCAGGTTTTAGATCACAGTGAATGATTGAGTAGTCTGTGTGCAGCTCGTTCAGACCCATCAGCACGTCCCGCGCCAGCATTGAAAGGAGTACCTCCGGCATTGGTGTCTCACGCTTCACATTCTTTTCCCATGTGGCAGGTTCCTTGTACGTATTGCGGCCCAGAGCGTGCCGTGGAGAGCCGTAAAAGAGACGGTCCTTGCAGCAGTCGTTCATGGCCTGCTTTGCGGACGGGTCCCCGGACATATAGTTTCGAAACGTCGATTGAGTGACCCGCATTAGCTCCTCGCTAGGGATGCGAGAGATCATTTGCTGAATGTTTTCCACTGTGAAAGACATCAGCTCCATTAGGATGCTCAGCTGCTTCTTCTCCGCGTCGAGTGAAGCCACCGCATTGAACATTTGCATGAGGTATGCCGGCAGTGGACGCGATCGCTGCAGAGTGATCATGGTCAACTCTTTTACGAGTCCTTTCTTGTACCCCTGTCGCTCCACGTCATTCGTCGCGTTCATCGCCCCATCAATGTTCATGCACTTCAGAGCGTACAACTTGCCATCCAAGCGAACCCGGAAAACAGTTCCTTGGGTGCCCTTTCCAATCATTGCCTCAATCACCACCTCATCCATGTCAAGCGAGCAGTTACTACGGCCGATCTCCTCCACAGTAATCTGCTTTGACCGCCGCGAGGCGGCGCCGCGGCTGACGTGTCCGCCGTGGCGGTGGCCGGCACCCGAGGCCACTGAGAATGGAGACGACGAGCTGTCTTGATGATGCAGACTGGGGATGCTGACAGAGTTCGTTAATCGGCTAGCGGTGTTGAAGCCAGTTGTAGACGACGGCGCCGATGAAGGGGTGGTCACCATCGCCGAGGGCACGGTTGTCGTAGGCGAGCATGGCGCGCCACCCGTTTCAGCGCCCTCAAGGCGCGGCGAGCCAGGCACACGGAGAATGCTGCAGCTGCTGGTGCTGCTGAGGGATTTCGCCTTAAAGGAGCGAAACAGTGGCGAGCCAGACGGTATCTTTGCATCTTCAAACAGAGATGCCCATGGATTCGCAAGATAGACAGGCTTTGGATGTGTCAGTGGCAGTGGCAGCTGGGCCAGTATGACGGCATTGTGACGCGAAGGCACTCTCATCGGCAGAGAGTTTGCACTGGTCTTCGCTGGCGACGCTTCTGCTGGCACAACGGGGGTGCTAGAGGGGACGGCGGGTACCACTGGAGCTGCCCTCTCGTGAACGCAGTGGTCAGTCGCCATTTGAATGTTCAAGATGGCTTCCTGAACCGTGTCAACGGAGCGTGCGAGTTTCTTTTGCCGCAGTCGTTCGACCAGCAGGCGTGCGTCTTGTGTCCCGGTGAACGTGCTCTTTCCCTCCACAAACATCGAGATGCCGTCAATCAGCACGAAGATGTTGGTGTTGTTGACGTGGATGAACTTTGCTTCATTTTTCTGCGAAGCCGTCGTCCTCTTCCCTACAGCTGCACTGTCGCCGGCGGCCGTCATCTCACACGGGGTCACGTGGACCACAGATCTGGTGTTTGACGGACCCGTCGTGCTTGTCGTGCTAAAGCTTGGACCTGTCGTGATCATTGGTGAAACAATGTTGTCATCCACGTCGATGAAAAACTTGTTGAGCTCCTGCTCATTTTTTTGTTGCACCTGCAGTTCAGGGGCTGCGTGATCCATGAGCCCAGCCAGGGCAAAGCATGGCCCCGATGTACGGAGGGGGCGTTTCGCACGCATGCGTTTTTTCTTTTGTTTCCTGACCTTGATGCAGTATCTGGGAACAAACAGCGGTTGCGCTTAACAACCACAGCTTCCTGCGCTAGGTCAATGACGGACGTCCACAAGGGCTAGAAAAGAAAACCCAATATAAATGTTCACAGGCCGTTCGATGATGTTGATATGCGCTGAGGGGAGAAAGAGCCCAAATCAACTGCGCTGCCGAGTCCGCGTGTGTGTGTGAGAAGCCGCACTGCCTGGGTCGTCGAGTTAAGCGGTGGTGATGCAAAGGCGGCCCCGAAAGACGTTTTCGTTTACTCTTTTCCTGTCGCTTTCCTACCTTTCGTAGACACCTACCCGATTACTGCCCGCTCTTCCTTCGCCAGCCCTCCTTCCCTGCAACACATTCGCACACCCGAAACCGGGAAAGAAGCAATGCGCGCATGCACTACCACGATAAGATGTGAAAACGGCTTACACACGAGAAGCTCCCACACATGCGGAGTGCAAACTTCCTCACGCCTTGAGTATGTTGCACGTGCCTGCGCGTGTGTGGAAAATACGCATGAAAGCGGCTAGGGCTATCGTACAGCAGTCGTTTACACGACACCGCCTCTCGCGCAACAAGCTTGTACGTCTGCAGACGTCCTGTGTCGAGGGCCCGCACGAAGTGCGGGACAGCACAAATTTCACGGAGTAGAGAAGCAAACGGAAAGCAGAGGCATATAGAACTAGTCAGGTTCTCCAAGGAAACGTCCACTGACTCCACCGAAGGATGAGCTTTTGTGTGTTGAGGTGTCTGTGTCCACGCCTGCGTGCACGTGCTCGGCGGCATCAACACCTGCAAACCTTTGTCGCCAGAATCTGGCTGTCGCCGCACTGGGACCGGGGGTGGACTACGGTATAATCTCCCGTTCTCCTTCTATTTTTTTTTTTTTTCACAGAACAGGCCCCGTGTGACACCATCAGTGAGAGTGAGAGTGAGAGAGCAACAGGCAGCTATCCCCGATATTGACCACAGGAAAAAAAAAAAAAAAAACAGCGACGAAGCGGGAGCGAGCAAGTGAGAATAGAGACAAATAGAGACGAGTAGAGACGGTAGACGCACGTCTCTGAGTGCAAATTACACATCTACGCATGGGAGTGGCTTGCACAGCCACTGAAGTTCGAGCAGCAAAGCATCCCGCGTCCCTCCAATAATGATAAATAAATAAATTCTCTGCGCTGTGTCTGCATTTCCGTACGTATGATCCAAGACAGCGACAGGAATGAAGTGTGTGACGCGCTCTATGAGTTTATACCACGAAATCATACGAGCAAAGAACATACACGCGGCACACGCCACGCCGGTACGCCAAACACGGGAGTGGTATACGTTAGAGAGAGAGAGATGAGGCAGTGAAGGGAGAGGGGCTCTACTTGCGGTACGCGAGGAAAATGCTCACGCAGCACCCTGTCGAACATCTATGCCGACTCCGTTCTATACGTTGTTGTTACTCTGCTGCTGCTGTTATTGTTTTTTTTTTTCCATGGTAGACCTCTCGTACCGTCACACCCGGTATGCCTCAGCACAGCCGAAGAATTGAAAAGGCAGTGGACACGGAATGCGCGACGACTACGGCAAAGAAAAAAAAAAAAAAAAACAGCTCACACGCTGCACACAGACGGAAGGAGATGGAGCAAATACACAAGGGTCGCAGGTATGATGGCCCGCATACGCGCTTAGGGCGCGTACAGTGATACAAAAGAGCTGCGATGTCATATCCTTTTCCCACTATTATCTCTCTTGTGTCTTGCAGGACATTCAGACCTGTGACACTGCACACACCTCAACACGACACACGAGCTGTCCTGCGGGAGAGAGAATACTGCTGCTCACACGGGACAGCCTAGTCATCATCTTCTTCGACTACAGACTCTTTGGTGAAGGTGGAGCGGGAATCTAGCGCCGGTGGATTTCGTGTGCAGGCGTAGAGCACATGTGGTGGAGGAAGATCAGCTCCAAACGACACATCGGCACCTTTGTTGGAGGTGCGCAGCAAGCCACGTGATCGTGCCTTTAGTTCTCCGGAGACACGAAGGGCTTCCAGATACCACTCTGCCCAGATCACGCCGGCCAACATGCCCTCCTCCACCTGCACAAAACTCTCTTGCTCCTCCGCTTCACTCACTGACGTTTTTCTGTGAAGCTGCTGATCCTGCTGCTCACGGAGTCGCGCTGCCGCGGTCGCAGCAGCTGCCCGGCGCATCGTCATGGGAGGGCGCTGTCCACTTGTCGAGATGAGGGCGGCGTCTGGACTCGGCACCTTCAACCTTATCAACGGCGACGTCGATTCTACACTCAGATCACTAAATGTACACCGCATGGGCGAAACGGTGCTGCTGTGATTGCCGTGTGTCCAGTTTCTGTCAAGTAGGTCACTCGTGACCGTCGATGGCAGTTTCCCCTCCACTTCCCCCATGGAGTTCTCCACGGAGTTTGACTCGCTCGTTCTGTCGTGGTCGTCCTCCAAGGCGGCAGCGTGGTGGTGTTTTCGGCGCTCCTCATGGGCACGCAAGCGCTCGCGCAGCGCCATCTTTCGATTACGGTACTGAATATTCACCGCACTAATGGGATGATGGGCGGGGTCCCAGGACTCGATGAAGTGCAGTATCGATTGCCGGAGAGTGTGGCACACACTCGCGTACAGCTCGCATTCGCTGAAGATGGCCGAGAGGGCCCAGTGTTGGTAGCGCCGCATGCACCCGATCAGCACGTTCGTTTGCAGCTCACCCAGAGGACAGGCGAACAGCACCGGATGCCACCGCTTGTCCACTGCAAAATCCAACGCACGGGTCACGTCGTGTGGGCTGAAGTCGTCCCCACTATTCACCCCATCAACGCGCCAGTTTCGCATGTCGACAATATCCATAACGCGAATGGGGCCACGCGTGAGGCAGTTGCTGGAGGCCTTTCCAGTAACTTCCGATCCGAGCAGCCGCTTCACCGGACCCGGCAGCTGCTCGATGGAGAGAAGCACAATATGCGTAATGCCAATGTGGCGCAGGTAAAGCACATTGGCCTCAGCTGGGTAGGCGCTGCGGTACACGCCCTCCTCCACCATGGCGAAATTCGATGGTGGCACGAGCAGTGGGCCATTCGCTTTGCTTGAGGAAGCCATAATTAGAGGACAGGTTCTCACCAGGGAGGGAGAAGAGGTGCGCAGATAGCTCACGTATGAGCAACCACACGTCTCGCCGTCTTGCTGTGTATTTACATGGCACGGTGCTCCCTGGTTAACATGACATCAGAAAAGGAGGAGGAACCGGAGGAGGAAGGTGAGCGGCTTGAGAGGCTTCCATCAACGCGTTGCACGTCGCTGGCTAGGCAAATATATATATATATATACATAATTAAAGACTGGTGCGCGTGTTCCGCTGTCACAGACTTCTTGATCGTCATTTTTTACGATGCCTTGGTCAACACTGCAGGGACCCACCCTTGCGTATCTACAATATCCTCTGCCCCGACATGTCGGACGCCAGCCCCCGTCTCATAGCGTATGCTCAGTTGCCGTTCGGATCTTCTGCAGAGTTGTCGGCACCGCCTGCGGACAGCCGCTCAGTTGGCTGGTGTCGATGCAGGCCGTCATATGAAAGTTGGAGACAGGTAGCATGGCACACCGAGAATAGAAAGCCTGGCTTGCCAGTACCATCTGCATCACCCCGAAGTCAGCGGCCACGCCCATTGGGTGCCAGCTTCGCTGATGCCAGCAGCTATGGCTGGTTTATAAGCTCAGCAACGAGCCACTACTGCACGGAAGCAACCGCCAGAGAGCGATGGCCTTGCCATGTCTACAACCCCCATTCTTCACACTCGAGGAGCACAAGGTTTCATGCATGTGCGTCCAAGCCCACGTCCGTGCTGTAAAGCTGCCCATCTGGACACCTGTTGACTTTCCGGCAGCCACAGAATGCGGACCCGCCGTCTGAGACGTCCTTCAGGTCTCTTCCACTGCAGCGAGGAGCGACCCGAGGAGAGCGTTCAGAGCTGCACTCAGTACTGTAGCGTTTGCGGCCAGTAGGGGCCCCTCCACGTCCGTGTCTGTCGGTGGAGACGGCGGAGTGACGTTTTCGCGCAGCACGCAGGGAGCTGGTCGTAGGCACTTCCGCTGCACTGCAGCCGTTGCTGCTTTTTTTTTCGTTAGATTCCGCCATACAGGTCGATAAATTGCCTTGTCTCCACCGGTACGACGTGAAAGGGGACCGCCTTCCTCTCGTATTGGGCACTCGGTAGCTGCCATTGGCCTGGTCTCGGATGAGGTTAGTAGGACGTACAGGGCAGTCTTTCCTCTTGCCCAGTCAGTGATGTGTGTCTCTGTGGGGAAAAAACATGCCGCAACTTGAGGGGGAGGGAGCACAAACGTGTTTTCGTTCGGCTGCCCGCCTCCCTATTCTTGCGGTGTACTTTCGGGGATGCACACGCCACCGGAACCCCTTCTGTCATCTAGGCATCGCACACGCCTGGCACAGCCTCGTGAGGCGATGACCATATTTGAGGTGGGATGGGAGAGGGCTGTGGTTGCTGTGTGGCATGCGCGTGCAGCTCCGTAAACTCAGCTTTCACCGTTTTCAAGGCAACGGAGAGCCCCTGAGACAACCCAACCTTCCTGTCCTCGACCTTTTCCAGCTATCTAATGTGCCCTTCGCTGAGATCTCCTCCCTTTCGCAAGAGTTCTGTGATTGTTGCGATCTCGTGCAACAACTGCGCCCACAATGTCCTCCACAGAAGTGCACCCTAATCAGACCTCTCTGCTGCCGTTCTAGTTCAAGAACATGTAGTCCCCACACCACGCTTGGGGACTGACACAATGAAGGTGTTTTCACTCAGGGTGACGAGCACACGCTCAGGTGGAATGCGTACATGCTCGCCCCACAACGCCATCGTGGCTGGTCCTACATGTGCATGAAAGCAACGTCAGCGTTGTCTACACCATGTAGTGGTAGCTCAGCATTTGGTGACCTAATCGATTAGGTTTCGCTTGCGGTATGCGGGAAAGCGGATGTTGCCGAGCGCACTGGCTAGCCACTGCAGAGGCGAAGAAGAAGAGCGAGATCTATAATGACTCCACCTTCTGTGGAACAACGTTTTCCAAGCAGGGCTGTACTCCACGAACGCGAATGAGCTCATCGTCATGGTGTGTGTGACAGTGATAGTGTATTAGGGAGCCGTTTCTAAACTGGGACGATGCCATGTCCTCTTTCCATCTCCGTACACGTAAAAGAATCACCAAGCACACATCCCTCTCGCATCCCCCCCCCTTCACGCTTGCATGATGGAAGTCTTGCCGTGAAGGTGAAGGTAAGGGCAAGCGATATGGACCCGATCGAAACGAAAAGTACAGGGACAGAAACAGAAAGGACTGATAATGAAGTGTGTCACCTCAGAGACATGTGAGCCCTCCCGAGACAGAGAGAGGTCCGGCGCCCATTCATGTTTTGCGTTAAGATAACACGCACGTCAGCATGGGAGCCAACGGAAAACAACAATAGCTCGTTGACCCGACAACAACGGCATTGAAAGGTTGATAGCGCATGCACGCTGCTCCAGTTCTGCTACGGCACAGATAAGTACTGTTCGAAACGAACTCACTGCGTTCCTTGTCGTTTTCCTTCAGGGATTTACTCCTATTCTGTGTCCGGTTGCGTGCTTCTGTCTGCACGTGTGTTTCCTCGTTGGTGTTCTTCTGAATTACGCTACGAGCGGCTCCGTGCTGGAGAAGCGCCTCCATTGCTGTTCTCCCAGCCCCTTCGGCTTTTGAGGGTGTGCGGTTGTGCGTATGTGCTTCTATACCATATACATAGACATCTATTGAAATACGTATGTATATCGTAGACCCACAGAGACGCAGAAACACACACACCACACACGCACAGTTAAGAGACTAGCGCACGCAGTCACATACAACACCGGAACACGTGCCTCTGCGTAGCCCCAGCGTTTTCTTTCACTTTTTTCCTTTTCTTTACAAAGGGAAAACCGCTCACGAGAGAGGAGAGGGCCTACCCGTGGTTTTCCCTGCCAGGACTGCGACACGTCTTCTTTAGGGGTGTCACGTTACAACCGCCTCCTTTCCTCTCTCTCTCTCTATAAATGCACCATTCCAGCACCACACGCCGGCCGTCGAGAGAAAAGACAGAGGCGGTCCGCCAGCACATACACAAACAGGCACAGTCAGCACCACTGCTGCAGCCGCACACGAGCATATACACCTACACCGGCACCGCGCAACAGTAGAATCCACCATTGCCGCGACAAGGCCGCGTTAACACAGAGTGACATGGAGCCGCTGCGTCAATCTTGAAGGAGGGTTAATGGGAGGGGTGCCACATCCTTACATACCAACTCAATCAGAGAGAGAAGGTAGGGATCCAACAGCGTACACCTTCTGAATCAATATGGTCGCTTTCCTTGCGCTGTTCCCTTATGGGTATCACTCATGGGACTGCCCGTGATGCCGCCATCAACCCTCTCCTCTCCTCCGTTCACCTTCATGGCTTCGCTACCAGCCGCCTTTACGAGAACTATGCCACATGAAACGTACAGAACGTCACGCGGGCACAGGGGTGCCCGCGGGAAGCAAATGAGGTGCGAGGTAGCCGCAGGGCAGCTTGCGCTCCCAATGGGCCCCTGCACACCTTCCTCGCTTCCCCTCCGCTGTATCGGCCCCTGTCGTCAAATATTTTACTACTGCTCCTCATCTGTCTTGGTCACAATCACATCGTCAATCTTGAGGATCATCTTCACCACCTGCGTCGCCAGCCGCAGCTGCGAACATTTACCGCTCAACGTCTCGAATACCTGCTGCTGCTTCATGTCGATGGTGCCGCGGTCCATACAGTCGATGCCGGCGTACGGATTCTTGCCCTCGATCTGCGCCTTGCGTGCATCGGACAGTGCGCGGATGGGATCGAGACCGCTGTTGAGGGCCAGGTTGATCGGGATCGACTCCAGGGCATCCGCGAAGGCGCGAATAGCGTACTGGTCCACCGTCGACACAGCGTCCGCGTGGGCGAGCACCGCGGAGGATGCGGCCAGCTCTGCCGAGCCACCGCCGTAAACGATGCGGCTGTCACGGATCAGGTTTCGGACCATGCAGATGGCGTCGTGCAGGGATCGCTTGGCCTCCTCGATCATCATCTTGTTGCCACCGCGGATAAACACCGTGACGGCCTTGCTATTTGGGCAGTTCTCGACAAAGATCATGCGATCCTTCGTCGTGCCAAAGCCGACCTCGCGGACGCGACCGCACGTACCGAGCTTCTCAGTCGTCAGATCCTCAAAGCGAGGGACAATACGGCCGCCAGTGGCAATGGCGATCATTTCAAGTTCGACGCCGCCGACCCAGCGAACCGCCGGCAGCTGGTTGCGATACAATAAATAGTTCGCTTCATCATCGAAGCCCCACTGGCAAATGACGAGGTCGGCACCGGCGTCCTTACAGCGCTGCACCTCGGAGCGGAAGTACTCCTGCTCCTGTTCGTGGAGCTCGCGCATGTGCTCGGCGCTGTTGATCTGCAGCGTATGCTTTGTCTTGGGCTTCGGCGGCTCGAAGGCGCAGGTCAGGATGGCCATCTTCGGATTGATCAGCTCTTTTGGCATCTGCGGGTGCGAGAAATCCTTGTCAAGCACAATACCATCCACGAGGCACGTCTCTTCCAAACGGCCGCCAACCTTGCCTTCAACCTTGATGAGGTCCATGTTCACGTCACGGCGGTCCATGTCCGCCACGGCGAGCACTGCGTCCACACAAATCTGCGCCAGACGGTCGCGGTCACGATTCACCACCTTCGAGTTCAGCGTGGAGCGGGCTGTCTGCAGCAGGACCTCCTTCTTCTCCAGAGAGATGGATTCGGCCACCTCCTCGAGACGCTTGCATGCCATCTCGCACGCCTTCTCATACCCCTCTGATATGCGAGAGCTGTGAATCCCCTTGTCGAGCAGCGCCGTTGCCTGTTCCAACAGCGCACCTGCAAAACACACAACACCAGTGGTGCCGTCGCCGATCTCGGAATCTTGCGACTTGCTCAGTTCCACCATGAGCTGGCCGACCTCGTTGTCGATGTCCATCAGGTCTAGGATAGTGGCGCCGTCGTTTGTCACCACCACCTCGTTGTCCGGGGTGGTGAGGATCTTATCCATGCCTCGCGGGCCGAGGCTCGATTTGAGCACATTAGCAACCCCGAGTGCAGCGAGGATGTTCGCCCTCTGCGCCTCGACGCCGCTCACCCGCTCCTTCTGCTGCTGCTCCTTCACCAGCAGAAAGGGACGTCCGTATTCATCAAAGGCAAGTGACATGCTTCTCGGATCCACAAAGCACAACGAAACACGTCGAATGCGGTATGCACGCAAAGGTTTAGCAACAAAAAAGACGAGGGCCTGTCGGTGGCGTTCTATGTCGTGGTGTGGCGAAACAAGCTTGGTGCGTAGATACCCGAATCCCGCACAAGGTGTGTGTGTGTGTGTGTGTATGTGGAAGGAGACAGAAAGAGGTGGAATATGTGCAGAGAATATGGGTGATGTTTGCGCGCGTGTGTGTGTGTGTGTGTGCGAATCCACCACGACACAGGGGAGCGATGACGTACGGTGCACTGCGCACAGGCAAACACACACAAAGACGGGCTCTGCACGTCCGGTCGTGCTTCGCGTTGGTGATTTCTGTTCTTCTCTCGTTGTTACTTTTTCCCGTTCTGCGTGTCGTTCATGTCGCACTAAAGGAGCGCGGTAAACGTAGCGACGAGCAGGAAAGAAACGGGATCGACAGCGAACAGGAAAAATACACACGTCAAAGCAAGCACCACCACACGTAGCAACAACACAACCATGTGCGCCAATAAAAGAGAGAAAATCGACTGGCACACGTGGCGTAGTTAGCTGTGCACGAGTGTGTGTAAATACACGGCGCGTATTTGTATAAACAGCTGTTTTGTTCGACGCACAGGACGAGCTGCAGACAGCTCTCAGAGAAGAAGAGAAACGATGGGGAGGGCCTCTAGAGAGACCGAGAAGGAGCAGCGCAGGAAGCGCCAGAGAAGCGTGAGGGAGGCAGCCCGCCTCGTTGTCCTCGCACTTCGCTGTCAGGAAACCTGTGCTCGTGCGAATGGCTTTCCACGGTCTTTCGCTTCTACACAACTGTTCCAGTGCCCTTCCGTGGGCCTGGCTGAACTGCACGAGGAAGACAAGCAGAAGCGCAGACACCAAAGTGTTCTCGCACGTTTGCATATTGCTCTCTGCTAAATGCGTAGACATCTACGCAGCAGACTCAAGCCAGCGCGTGGAGCACGTAGTGCATCGGAGACTTGACGATTTCACACCTTCAAAAATGCGCCACAGAAAGCGGTGCACCTCCACGCCTTGTAAAACAGGGGAGACTCCTGAACAGACGAAAAAGGGAGGTGCACCGCTGTCTCATATGGAATCTTCTACATCCTCGACGTACTGCATTGCACGCCACGCCGCAGGATGCGTGCCAAAGGCGTCAGCGCTAGAAGCAGTTCTATCAGCCTCCTCGGGTTGCGCAACCCTGCGTCGGTGCTGGCTAACAAGCCCACGCCAGAAGTTGATGATGGCGTTCATTCGAGCTCCATTCTCCGTCGCATCATATGGAACGTTGGCAGCCACCGAATTTGCGAGCGGTCCCGAGGGATCAGACGAGGGGCTTGTTGGATGCAACCGCGCGTTTCGAGATGCACGGTCATCCGCACGCCGGTGCACTGCGCGTGCCCGCGCCGCCAGATAAGCCGCCTTTCGCTTCGGCTGCAAATCACCACCGAACATAGTTACAAATGCCTCGGAGGAATGAGAGTCTGCCGTCAGAAGCACAGTCGATTTGCTCCGAACAGTGCCTGACACGGTGATCAGCGTTACCTCGGCGGGTATGTCGCTCTGACGGTACTTCTGCTCCTGCTGCAGGTACTGGAAGGCAGCAACGCTCTGCCCAGCAGCCCGCATCATTGGGCCTTGTGTGTAGCGCGCCATCTCCCCCTCTGACGACGGTGAGTGACTGACGAAGATTGCGAGCTGCTGGGACTCCGCCCACGCCATCCGAGCTATGCTGAACAGTGGAGAGGCCTTGCCGTAACCAGTGGCAGGAGTGCACAAGCCGCCATCAAAGCACTCCCATGCAAGGAGTCGGCCCGGGTCGCCGATAGCGGCGACGAACGCCTCCCCGTCGGGCAAAAGATGAATTGGGGCGGCACATGAAAGTCGCGTGTTAACAACACGGAGCTGTTCGCCCGTTGTGGCGTCAAAGATAAAGACAACAGGAGCACTTCCGCAGGTGACAATGGCGTACGCGCCTTTCACCTGCACCTCCGCCGAACCGCTGCAGTCGGCCGTGTGCCGCGGCGACATCTGCCACAGACTGTCGTCTTTGCTACACTCCGCATTCTCTATGGTTGCGCGCCAGCATACCACCGAACCGTTTGTGTGCACAGACCACACTCGGTTGCTGCGCTCATTAGAGGCAAGACTGAGTGTCGTAGTGGGAGCGCAGTCCCCCGCTGTCGTGACGCCTGCCGTATCGACGCGCTGAATGAGCTGTCCAATCGTCGTCCCAGTTGTGTGCTGCGAATCCGTTGACTGAGCTCTTCTGTGGTGCGCAGGACTAAATGTGGTCATGAGACCAAGCGCCGTGCCTTCCAATGACACCACAGATTCCACCTCTCCCTGAATTGTGTGATCGTAATCCCATACAAAGAGCTGCTCACTGAAGCCACTGGCAATGATCTTGTCCTGGTGGAACACTGCTGTATAGACCGGAAAGCCGTGCGGCAACGTGCACACGCATTGCATGCTGTCGGATCCTTCACATAGGTCGGGGGTAAGAACGCCATCCAGCGACGGCAGCTGCCAGACACGTACTGTCCCGTCAGACGAGCACGAAAGCAGGTAGTTGTCTTCCTTCTGAAACACGATACGGTGAATGTGGCCAGTGTGGCCGACAAGGCAAGCGACAACGGCCATGTGAGGGAGCAGGGGATTGCGTAGCTCAACCACATGCTGGAGATGACGGCAGACGCCGAACGCAGCGAAGGAACCGCGATGAGCAAAGGAAACGCACGTTACCACACCCAGAACAGCTGTCGTTTGTAAAATTTCGTGCGGAAGTAATGAGCGCTCGCCGTCCATTCGGTAAAAGTTTTCGGAGGGGACTATCGTGGACCAGAGGCCCGGTGGTACAGCTGCCTCACGGACGCCACCTTCACCCATCATCCCGCCCAGCGACATGTCGTCACCGGTCCTGTCAGGAACACACCGAGAAGAGCGTGGGGCCGCGCTGCTCCCGCCACCGGACACCAGCATGGAGAGCAGGTACTCTTCGTACAGAAGCATATCCGTCGGGTCAGGGACGAACGCGCTGTTACTTGTCTGACGTACGCCGATCACGATACAGCCTTCGTATGGGATCTTTCGGTTGTTGGCATTCGCAAACACTTTGTGGATGGCAGGAACGTCGTTCGCGATTGAGACCTTGGGGCCACTGTCGCAGCAGAACGTTTCACTCGAGCCGACGAGTTCAACGGCAGCGCCTGCTGTCGACCATGAAACGGGCATCAGCGCGCTAAGCAAAGAAAGGTACCACGCCGTTCGGGAGGGGTAGCGGTAGAGCTGCACGTGCAAGTCGTCAGTTGCAAGTAGGTTCGAGCGGCCAGCACAGTCACGCAGCATCAGAAATCCCCAACAGATGGGATAAAGCCCCTGACGCAAAAGTGGAAACCCGTGAAGACTCTCGTTGCCAAAGTCCAGTACTTCGAGAAGGAGCATAGAATCGTTAGCTGTAGGGCCCATCTGTTCTGGGTTCAGGCGCAGAGCCAGCTGTGCATTCCACAACGGTGCGCGCGTCTTGCGTGCGCGAAGATCAAACGGATGTGTGACAGCGCAGGGGACCGAGGTGGGCGCCTGAACCTGGCTCCGCCCACTCGCACAGCTCACAACCCAGGCGCGCACAAAGGGGTGCACAACGCTGGTATCGGCGTGCAAAGGGCTCATACCGCGTATTGTCAAAATCAAAATCCCACCACGCTCGCCGGACACGCAGCCTGCGCTTAATGTCGAGGAGGTGGTGCTTTCACCGCACCCCCTTCTTTGGCACCCGCCAGTGTCACTGCTGCCCAGTTGGCAGGACTGTGCCCATTCGTCAACGCCTGTGAAAGCACCCGTGCGACGCCACTGCAGCGCGCGCTCCCTGCAGAAGCCTCCGGTGTCGTCAGTCCCATCCTCATCATTGGTACCAATTCCATGACTCCGCCTATCGGTCTCGCGCCGTCGCCCCGTGTCTGTGCCCCCCAGAAGCACTCCCTTTGTCAGTTGGTGTATCTCTGTTTTTGTCAGCCCCTTGTTTTTAGTGCTGTTTTGGTATGTCGCTTGCAAGCGTGCGGCTGGGCTCGTGAACAGTAGAGGTATGTCAGACCCGCCGTCAACGGTCTGTGAGGCAATGCTTCCGGCCAAAGCCGCAGGAGGAGCCCCATTCATGCCCGCAGCATCCCTGACCGCTGCTCTTCTAGTGCTCCAATTCGTTCGATTACGATGAACCCTTCTTTTCGGCTTGGTATCGCCATCGGGCGCGGGTGCGCTCGGGCTTTGCAATGCACTGGACGCTGTTCCTTGCAACCCCGACGATGGCGCTAGTTCGTGTCGACCATTGGCCTCGATGACACGTACAACTGTCGATCGTTGTGCCTTCAGTGGTGCACCACCCGAGGGGTGGGTCTTTCGGCGCCTGCACGAGGAGACTAGCTTCGCTGCTGTTTCCAAGTTCCTGCCAGAACGTCGCTGACGTCGTTTCTTTGCAATGTGCGTATATCCGATGCCCCTCGTGCGTCTCACACAAACGCTCCCGCCACCTCCGCTGCTTCGGTCAGTGATGCGTTCCCACGAGGAGGTTGGCGTGCAGCAAGCCGCAAGGTTTTCTGGAGGCTTGCTGGCGGAGATGACTTCAAGCACCGCTTCTTCTGTAGTCTCTCGCTTGGTGTGCGTGTTTTGTGACTGACTTTCCGTGCTGGGCGACGGTTTAGCGGTAACTGCGGTCGGCTTCTGGAGCGGACACGCTGGCAAGACGCTTGCAGACGAAGAAGTCACTGGCAGGAGTGATGTGACGGCGTACGGGAGCTTTTCCGTAGCAGAGGAGGTTGTGGTATCCATGGAGTGCCGTTCTGCCACACGTGATGGCGTCTCGACTGCTGCAGCTGTTGTAGGAAATGGAGACACAGGTATCCTCACAGGGGCCTCCGCGTCCGGGGGCTCAGATGCTCGTGAAAGGGCTGGAGGCGGCGGCAAATCTGGCAACGGTAAGGCTGTGCCCTGGAGAGGCGGCGAGAGCGCCGTAGACTTTTCAACGAGAAGTGACACAGAAATTACCGATGAGGTAGATGGAGGGCTGTGAACACACGAAGATGTTACCGAAACCTTTCCTGGAAGTACACCCAGGTCGGTTGTGGTCGGTGTATGTTGCTGAAGACTACCAACTGGTGGCAGAGCAACGGAAGAGACGTTTCCGGGGACCGGAATCACTGGTGCGCCACGTAGGTCACCCAACGTCGACGACGAGGAAGGGGCTTCCCCCTCGCGCTTAACGGACGGCAAACTACGACGGGCGACATCCTCATCGGAGCCTCTAAGCGCTGTGACTAGTGGCGCAGGCACGGCTGCATAATTGGCGCCACCGACGAGGCTTGGCTGGATTGAAGACGGCGGCGCCACCGCAGTGTTCATCACTTGCACCACACGCGGCGGGGGTGGAAGCGCTGGCAGCGTCCCGGGGGGATGTCGCGCGGGGAGAGGGCTTTGAAGAAGCTGAGGCATGGCGTCTTCGTCATCCTTTTTCACCACGGATACCTCCTCATCGGGCAGCGGCGGCGGGTTGCTGGAAAGAGAAGAGCTGCTCATCGCTCTAAGGTGTGCAAGTATGTGTGTGTGCGCGCGTGGGTGTGGGTGTATCCCTTGCAGGGATACAGAAGTGATACTGCAAAGGAAACCACAAGTACAAGAAATAAGACGTACAAGGGTTTTCTGGTGATGTTGTCACCAACGACAAGGGCAATCTGCCGCTGTGCAAGCTTAGCTTTCTATTCGGTGCACTGCAACGCAAAGATTCATCAAGTCGCAGAGAAAAGAGAGGAAAGACATATATATATATATATATATATTTATCTGCGTGTACCTGTTGTGGCACGACGAGTAATATGTGTATTGATCTTGTGTATGGGTCTATAATGTGCTTGTATGATGAGCCTCTCGGTGCCTCCCAAGGCGCACCTGCAACTCTGTCGTACCGACAGATGTGCTCCTTCGATGAAAGGGTCGTATTCCATGAAGCACATCACGTGTACGATAGGCAACGGCGGATGGAAAGGAGGAGTCGACAGCAAAGCATCCAGTGAGCGAGGTGCATATGAATGACCCAACGGAAACGGAAGGACCGTCAGCGAAGGTGCTGTGGAGTGACGCCCTTCACCAACATCCGTCAAGAGAGCAGCAAGAAGCTACGCAGCGTCCCCCTCATCTACTGGATGTGTGTGTGTGTGTGTGTGTGTGTGTGTGTGTCGGGGGGAGGCAAAGGCTCACACATCTGGCATCACACGGAATTCTTCATTTTTGTCAACAACAGCCAAAAAACCGGGGACAAATAATAAAAAAAAAAAAAAGACAGCTGAACAGCAGCGGGCGCAGATGAAGTCGGCACCCAATTTTGCATCTCCGCTAGAAGGCACGGCACCCATACCCGCAAAACTATAAATAGGGACTTCGCAGTTCTTTGCCTGCTTCTTGTTGTTTCCACAGCTCCACACCCTTCGCCTCCATAGAAAAATCGCATCGTCAGTGCTTACCAGCACATAAAACAGAAGCAGCCAGCCTAAACCTCGGCCACCCCACATGAACCACTGACAGCAGCAGGACATGTATAGGCAACGACCGCACCCTCTACCATGACACACAAAAAGATGCGCATACACCTCACCACAGCACCGCACACATACATCTCGAGGGTGTTGGTAGCTGGCAGCAGTCCGCTCCGAAGCAGAGAACATAGGCCACACAGCTATCCTCCCCCGCTAATGCGGTGAAGATACCCGTCACGCCACCTCAATCTCACAGCCACATCGACCTACCTACGCCACGGAAAAGATAATAGAACTCGGAGGTGGAAATGCTTACTCCCTCGCACACAACGCATCATACTCCCACGGCGTCGCGCCCTTACACGCATCCCGCCAACGGCGATGAAGACCGTAACTACTTCGTACCTTTCACCAAAGTGCACCTTACACCGCCTCCAACAGGGCCGCAGCAAAGCCCATAACACGGCCACAGCTCACCCGCCTCTCATGCACCACGGCGCAATCCTGCTCCTCCGCGGCCAGCCTCCCTGCCGTCGAATGGGGGGACAGTGCGTTCAGCTGGCTCTCAATGCTCCTCCCGCCCCTTCACCGCTTACCTGCCGCACCACCGCCGTCACACGGGGTTCAGGGCACCGCACGCCTTCAGCCGCACGGTCCACTCGCACCCGGCACACATCGCCTGCGTGGCATGCCTTCTCCCTCCCCCCCCGGTCGCGGCACTCCGCCGTACGGTGCGCCGACCATCCCGCACTCTGCTCTGGCAGCACACGACGGTGCCATCCGGCGTGCGCTCCTCACGCCCCTCGACATCTGCGCCGCGCCAGCCCACACGCGGTCAGATGCAGGCGCCGCCGCATCCTCCGCACGCATGTGCGTCGGCGCGGGCCCGTCGTGCTTCTCGTCACCGCAGGAATCCAACGTGCAGACGCGTGCCCGCGCGCAGCCGGGCGCGCATGGTCGCCCGCCGTCTGAGCACGCTGGTCGCACCCCTGGTCGGCGCAGTCGGCGCCGCCCCTTTTCCGGCGTGGCCCACTGTGCAAGCTGGGCAGCTTGCGTCCATCCGCTCACACGCACAAGGGCCCACGGCAAGGGAGCGCACGACACGCACGCGGCCGACCCGTAGCCCCAGCATCGGGGCCCAGGTCGCTCGAAATATGGCATCCGAAACAGTGGCGGGGAGCCCGTGCTGAGCGCCCTGGAGGGGCGACAGAAAAAGACCCGCAACCGCAGCCATCCAGTGCTCTTGTGTGTGTGTGTGTGTGTGTGTGTGTGTGTGCGAGCTTCATGGCTGGTCCCGCTAACCTCACAGGAGGTCCAATCCTAGGTTGCATCGCGTCACACTCGGCACGGTAGCTGCGAGCAAGCGCACCACAGACTCTAGACACTGTGTCCGTGAGTGTATGAGCATCATGAAGCACGGCGGAGACTCATCACTGAAAGGGTCCCTGTATTGCGCTGTCGGTGTACAAGGGAGGACGGCAAGCTCGCCGAGCGGAAGCGTGTTGGCAAGCACAGGTCACGGTTCGTCTTTGTTGTGGGGAATCGCAGCAATCTGATAGAGGAAACAAGACGACCACAGTGAGGTCGCCGTCTGCCTGTAAGTGCCTCGGTTTCTCACGATTGCATCATGCAATCTCTGGCGTTGCTCTTGTTCGTGGCGTTAGGAAGGTCACGAAGGGGTTTCCGCACTGCGCGGTAAGCGCAGCCACACCGTACTCTCTACCCCTAGGGAAACATTATCTTGAGCTGCTGCCGGGCGATGGTGATGTCACCTTTTACGGATGCTAGAACGTCAAGAATCACGTCCGCATCAGCCGATGGG
The DNA here is from genome assembly GCA_033953505.1 of Leishmania tarentolae. Classification (NCBI taxonomy): domain Eukaryota; phylum Euglenozoa; class Kinetoplastea; order Trypanosomatida; family Trypanosomatidae; genus Leishmania; species Leishmania tarentolae. Next base: position 385,317 of record CP119856.1, on the reverse strand, counting down.
AACTCCATCTGCAGCGCCTCTGTCGGTGCAAGGCGTTGTGGCACCTCTGGCAGTGGGCGACATGACGGGTTAGCGGGTGGTGGGGAGTCGGGTGCGTTGGCCGTCGCGCCAACGCTCGTCTTGCCCAACCTTTCCGATACTTTCAAGTACAAGTGCCGGGATACAAATTGCTCTCGCCCAACATCGGAGACATTCTTGACGTAATCATCGCAGGTCATCAACTCTCGCTTCAGTCCCTCCTCAAGCAAGGCTAGCATGTCGTCTGCTGCATGAATTTCCGCCAGGAGTTCCAGCGCACGCGCCTGTAGTGGATCAGCGGGGACAAGGCAGTTGATGTGTTCCTCTAGCGTGTCCTCGTGGCCGTCCAGCTGACGCACGAGTGAGCTTACGTTCCCTACACTCGGCAAGTAACTCTGTAGCTCGTTGTGGTGCTCCGTGAGGATCTGCTTAGCCCTTTGCAGCTCCCGATTCGACTCGTTCAACCTTTGCAAGTGCAGGAGGGCCTTTTCACGCGTGTCAAGGTAACTACTAGCTTTTTCGTTCACATCGATCACGACACGCTCCGCTGCCTCTTGCACCAGTGACTGGCGGATGGGGTCGTCTACGTTCAACCCCGCATTCTGCACACCGGACACCTTACTCGTAGTGGCGGTAGGCGGGATGTAGTTCGCTTCCACGAGGGGATATTCGAGCTGAAACTGCTCACTGATGGCGAGCAGCATGTCCAGCAATGAGTACGGCCGCGCTAGCCCGCGTAAAAACGGCAAGCACTCCACCTGAATGCCTCCGTCAACCGACATGACCGAGTAGGGATGCTTGATCTTCTCCCCACCAGGCGGTGGCACGAGCACAGCAGACGCCGTTTTCTGCGGATAATGAGAGGGGAACGAGATCACCACAAGCAGTGGAGTGCCCTGTGTGTCCTTCGGGCTCTTGGAAATGGTCAAGAAGCATTCAACATGCAGGACCTCGTCAATGTCCTTGCCAGGCGTAAGCCGCACCTTCGAGTTGGGGAAGTTGTTTGAGTATGGAAGGAAGTTGCTGACGGCGTACGTGATGGCGCTCGCAGCAACGGGAGAATAGTACTTCGAGACAATCGCGATGTCGGCCGCCTGATCCAGTGTCAGCTCCATTGTCGGTAGGTGTCTGTGGCGCGACTGTCAATGAGACAGGCGAATTTGGGGAAAAGGGAACGACTTGGCCTACCTCGGAATGGCAGGGCACCCTTTACAGGCCAAAGGGTAACCCACGACAACAACGAAGTGGCCGTGCGGTAGGTGTCTGTGATTGAAGTCCGTACGCACTGGAGACCAATGTGAAAACCGCCGGAAAGAGAAAACAAAACGACAGCCAGCCACGCAAAGGCCAATCGCTGCAGCAACAAAGACCGATATCCTACACCACCGAAAAGCCTCGACGGCCACAACAGCTTTAGGCGATGCGTCCAAGTGCGTGCACGGCGTGGACCGCTAGAAAAGGGAATCGAACATGAAAAGCAGGAGTAGGAGCCACGTTTACCCAATGAATTCGTCACAAGCTAGATTTAACGCCGTACTAGGGAACACGTGATCGTGAGTTTTTTTTTCTCCTTTTGCGCTCACCACAGATATGGTAATCTGTTGCAATCGAAATCCCTACCGTGCTAGAGGCAGCACGGGTCTCAACCGCAGTACTACAGGGGGGAGAAGATGTGTGTCAAGGGGGAGAACAAAAAGAGGATCGGCGAACGATTCGTATGGCACATTATGTGTGTGTGTGTGTGTGTATGTGTGTGCTTGGCATATAAGATTGGGGCACATCAGGTGAAGTTTCAATGAACATCTCCCGAGAGAAGACGAATACGCAGCCTAGCGCGTAGTAGGACTGAGTAACACAAAAAGGGCGTCACCCAAGCCGACGATTCCCTCACAATCCCGATTGGCGCACACGAGGTTTGCCCCTCACCCTCCACCAACCCATCACATACTCTTCGAGGGAGACAAAAAAACATAACACCGCGCAAACAGGAACAGAGGAGTTCACTCGTCCAATCCTCTCACTGGCTACATTAAAGTAGGCCACGAAAAAACGCAGGTTCATCTTCATTCTTCTGTGCGTATGCGTGCCTGCCTGGGCATGTGTCAGTTCCCGCACAAGCACCACCTGTTCAAACATTTCCACAATACCTCTGCCAATCCCACTGCACATCACACACAATAAAAAAACTTTGCCTTCCACGAATACGTCCTCTCTCCCTCTTCTACTTCCTCCAACAGGACCGCAGCAAAGCCCATAGCACGGCCACAGCTCACCCGCCTCTCATGCACCACGGCGCAATCCTGCTCCTCCGCGGCCAGCCTCCCTGCCGTCGAATGGGGGGACAGTGCGTTCAGCGGGCTCTCAATGCTCCTCCCGCCCCTTCACCGCTTACCTGCCGCACCACCGCCGTCACACGGGGTTCAGGGCACCGCACGCCTTCAGCCGCACGGTCCACTCGCACCCGGCACACATCGCCTGCGTGGCATGCCTTCTCCCTCCCCCCCCGGTCGCGGCACTCCGCCGTACGGTGCGCCGACCATCCCGCACTCTGCTCTGGCAACACACGACGGTGCCATCCGGCGTGCGCTCCTCACGCCCCTCGACATCTGCGCCGCGCCAGCCCACACGCGGTCAGATGCAGGCGCCGCCGCATCCTCCGCACGCATGTGCGTCGGCGCGGGCCCGTCGTGCTTCTCGTTACCGCAGGAATCCAACGTGCAGACGCGTGCCCGCGCGCAGCCGGGCGCGCATGGTCGCCCGCCGTCTGAGCACGCTGGTCGCACCCCTGGTCGGCGCAGTCGGCGCCGCCCCTTTTCCGGCGTGGCCCACTGTGCAAGCTGGGCAGCTTGCGTCCATCCGCTCACACGCACAAGGGCCCACGGCAAGGGAGCGCACGACACGCACGCGGCCGACCCGTAGCATCAGCATCGGGGGGAGAGAGCAGCTTAAAATGTCAACTACACAGTCGGAAGAAGATGTCAGTTGTTGGCGTACAATTCTTTTTTCTGCAAAAGCTTCTCTACTCTGTTTCCACGCCTCTCTCCGTCGATGTCGAAGGTGTACAACGCTTTCAGCCGATGTGAAGTGAAACCGCGGTGATACTCACTCTGGAACCCATCCCATTGTCCGTTATCGTTACGCGAGCTCAAAGTGCCACGAACGAGACAACAACAACAAAAAAAAAAAACAGAGGAAATTTGTGCAGGTCAGGTCTGTGCTGTGATTTTCCTTGTTTTTTTTTAGCGCATTGACGACTGCACTGACTGCCCACAGCCATTGACGGTGGCTACACAGGCCGCGGCTCGTGACACCTTCCGTGTTCTGGCATAGTCATCAGGAGCTGTGGAAACTTCAGCCGCACAGCAGAGCAAGAAATGTTTTGGGGAGAAGAAACAGCGGAGCGTGGCAGTACGACTGCGCTGAGGGGGGAGGGAGGGCAAAGCGACAGGTCGGCACCAGTAGTTCTCGCACTACGGCCTCTCCTCCTGCTCTTTCATCCCTCCGCGACGCCTTCTTACCACGGAACTGTATCTCCTTGACGTATTCCTGCGCGTCTCCTTGACTCATCCAATCCACATGGAAGACCATGCTTCACAAACGCTTCTGAAGCAGAGATCCTTGGAGTGCCTTAATGTTGCAATCCGACCACTTGGTGGAAGCACCCTTCCATGTGTCAACAGCAGCAGCGGCTGCAGAGACACCTAGCGAAGCCCCCATCAATCCAACACGCGTACGTGGACCAAATACAGACGAATTACCGTTTCTATCTATCGCTGACACTCCTGTGTGCCCTTCGCACCTGTCAGCAGAGAAACCGCGAGAGAGAGAGAGAGACAGAGCGCCCGAAACGCACAGAACAGCTGGGAAATACTCACAGGTGAAGATTCGAAAACACTCTAGAACGCACAGGCACGCACACAAAAAAAAAAATTGCAACAAAAGTCGAGTCCACAAAACTACCTGAATACCAAGACAGTCGTGGGTGAGAGAGCAACCAGCACACACACACACACATGCACACAAGCAGAACAACAGAAACAAAGAAGGTGTTTGGGTCGGAAAAGTTAAAGCGACACTCAAAAAAATGTGCAGACGCACCCTCCATAGGCAGCAAGAATGAACCGAACAACAGTAAGCAAAGATAGAGAATGAGAGGAGACGCAAACAGCTCACAGCACCCACAACGAGAACGAAAAGAAAACAAATGATGCAGGCACACCTAGGAGCGAAGAAAGCGCAGCTGAGGCGCAGCAAAACGAGCATATGCGGTGTCGTCAGAGAGGAGAAAGAATGGAGACAGAGCTGTTTTGGCGCCGGCGACGGTGGTCTCGGAAGCGAAAACGGAGAGAAAGAAAAAGGGTGCAAAAAAGTCGCACCAAACACAGCTATCGTGGAGGTATTGGGAGAAGGTTGGGAGTCGAACAGGAGAACGTGCACACAACCTCTTACAGAATGCCCACACAGACAGCTACACAAGCCTCTATGGCGCATAAAAGACGTCTTTTCTTGCGAATTTTTATGTGCTGTTTCTTTTTCCTTTGTTGTGTGGGTCTCCCTCCACGCCCAGAAGCAGGCAAGCGGAGAAGAGCAGAAACACACACAAAAAAGAAAGAGGTCGCACAAAGGGGGAATCAGACAGCACCGTAAAAAAGAGAGAGCGGCACGAGGGAAAGGGAAAAAGCGAACAATGGATGTGTGCTCTGTTCAGACGTTCCACAGGGACAGAAAAAAAAGTATGTTTTTGTCCCTTTTCCTTGGAGGATGTGTATGCGTATGCATGTATGACATTTTGTTTTAATGCTCACTATGAAAGATGAGAAGAGGGCAAACACAGCTAAGGTTTCAACGTGCAAGCCAACCTATAGGAGGTATCTTCGCGTTTGTGCACAGTGTCCAAATAGAACGATAGAGGAGAAGTTGTAAGAAGCAGGACATGATACAGCGTGCACAGGGCCAGGTGTAGCAGCAGTATGGCAAACGCCGCAAGGGCCCCACCCCGCACATCGCCCATTTACCTCTTCCCTTCTCTCTCCCTCCCTCTCATCCGCATCCTGCAACGTATGAAAGAGCATCTACGGACGCAACACGAACGAAGGAAATAGAGAACGCAATCAGTGCTACCCACAACCACAATGACGAGGGAAATTAAATAAAAAATAATCAATGTGAAGGAATCCAAGTGATCGGAACGTAAGAGGCAAACGGAAGAACAGTCCAAGGGCGGAGATGCACACGAGGTGGTCATCATCAGTCCCTCAAGGCGAGCGCTCACCTGCAGAGAGAACAAGTCGCAAACAAGAAAATAAAGCAGCAACGTACCAGCAACAGGAAGACCTTGCACCATCGATGAAGGTGAAGAAAAAAAAGAGGAGAGATCAAAGGGTGCTGTAGTTTGCTTTTGTGTTTGCGCCAGTGTGTGTGAAGATGACAGTCAACGGCAACATATATATATATATATAACATGCACAACGAAAAAAAAAGAGTAAAGGAAACATACTGAGATTCAAGTCGGCCACCAACATAACCCACTCCAACACGCCGCCTGAGATAAATACACAGACACACACACACACACACACACACACAGCCAAGTGCACTCTTTCATCCCCTTCTCTGCGGTGAGGACAACCCCTACTAGCATGAAAGAAACGAATGGCATGGAAGAAGCGCAACAACATCAGATACTTAGCCCGTGATGAACACAATACAAAAACGTCAACAGAAACCCCAGCATCGAGATAGAGCAGGGTTTACTATTCTTTTTTTTTTTTTGAGGAGGCACGATCATATGTTCTTTCCAAACGAGATCGTCCGCAGCGCGCACCACTCACTCAGTTCACTGTGCGGGACCTCAGAGAGCGTGAGCTCAATTTTTATGACTGGGCGCATTCGCCACACGAGTCCACTATGTTTTTTTTTTCCATCGAAACTAAAAGAAAAAGAGCAAAAAGGACATGAAAGGCCGATGGTGGTTGCCATCTCTGTGATGAATTCACAGTTCGTTTCTTTTTCTCCTTCCCAAGCACCGGATCCACAGTAACAAGCGGGAACAGAGTCCGCTCCGCTGCCGTCTGTACGCTGAAGTCAGTCGTTACTTTTGTGTGTGTGTGTGTGTCTTTCGCCCAAGGCCCCCCTCCACTTTTTTTTGGGTTTTTGGATGGTTACTGAGCCACGATGAAGAAAATACCGCGGAAACGGGCAGGAAAAAAGGCGGAAAGGGAAGGGAGGCCGTGCCACAGTCCACCATTGGTAGACTCGTTCTCACACATCCAAAGAAGAACAAAAATATGTGTTGTCGTGCTCACAGTCCTTAAAAGAATGAGTAAATCCCAGAAGGCGCGAAAAGGACAAAGAAGAAGGGAGTCGCTGGGAATGACAATAAAAATAATAACCATGCAAAAGATGAACCTGAGCATGTCCCTCTCTTTCTCTGTGTGTGTGTGTGTGTTTGCTCCGGCGCGACAAAGACAGAGAGCGTCTTTGCGGTGACGACCAAGGAAAAAGGTTGGACCACATCGCACAAATGTTGCAAGCATTGCTTACGAAAAAAAGATCAAAAAAAAAACGTGTGGAGGGGGCGAGGGGTTCGAGAGGGCCAATACGGAGGAAGGTCAGATTTAAAAAGAAAATGAGCGAAAGAAACATGTGTAAATGCAAACACAGATACATGTGCCATCTTTCTCTTTATTATTTCGTTCAAGGGAGCGGTGGACCTTCACACGCGCATGTGTGGATGTGGGTGTGGGTGTTGCTGCTTGTGCATGAGCAGACGCATGAGGATGCAATCACTGATGCGTTCTTGCGGAAAATAAAATTCATCAGAAGCGCTACCGACATCTTTGGAGAAACAGCTGATATAGAATGGGAACCAAGACCCACGCGGCAGAGAGAAGCACAGAGTCGAGGAAGAAAGGGAAAGGAGGTGCATGCGATTACATAGTGAACAGCAGCACACGCAAAAAGAAAACAAAAGTCTGAGAATGCCTGGCAGTGTCCAAGAAAAAAAAAAAAGAAAACATACAAGACGCGAACGTCGTGCACGAATAAGCAAGATCGGAAGAGAATCGAACAAAAAAAAAGGTGACGAGAGCCACGAGAACAGTGACAATGATGGCATTATACCACGCACAGACATTCACACAATAGAAAAGGGGGGAGAACACAAAAGGAGGCACACAGAAACTCAATGCGAAGAAGAAAAAGGTAAAATGAAGAAAGAGGAAGTGGAAAGGTACGCCACATACACGCAAAACACATTATATGCTACTTCTGAGCGCTGGTACGTTTCGATGCGGACGGAGAGGTGTGTGGGTATGTCTGTTTGCCTGCATGCAGGTTGCTTCTGGGTTTCCTTTGCGTAGTTTTGCATTTGCAGTGTCTGCTTGCGTTGCGTTCACGTGCGTGTGCGTCATTTCAAAAGATTTCGTGCGTGCGTCTCTAACCAAGTGACCTCTATTTTTAGCTTCCATGGTCGCAGGGTCCTCTTTCGCGCATTGGTGTTTCTCACACTCAAAGGCGCGCTCTCCAATGTCTTGGTCAACCGCCAGACAACAACAGAAGATGAAGCGGAATCCGCATAAGGCGGCACCAACGAAAATAATGAAGGGGAAAAATACGACCGCAACACGGACATCACTGCGACGACGTAGCGATCGCGTTCACACGAAAACATATGGCAACAAAAAGGAAAAAAAAAAAACAGAAAGCGAACATGCATCACAGGAACGCACAAACCGACAGAGAAGTGGCACTAGAACGGGTAGAGAAGCGAGGAAACAAAGCTGCAGCACAATACAAACCCGCTTCCAGACAGTTGAAAAAAGAGGGGGAGGGAAGAGGAAACACAGAAACAAACAAATAAAAAAGGATGCAGACGAAAGGGGACATTGGAAGGTGGACCTCGCGACCCTCTCGCACTCACGCATCCGAAAGCTCAGGTTCACACAGCCATACTCATTCTGAGATGACGCGGGACGTTCGACAGCGTAACACCCAAGTGTGACAAAGCGGGAGAAAGGTCTTCATCTCCGGCGCACACCCGTGCCACGCCCACCCCGATACGCGCGGTGGCGGAAACACACTTCTCGGCGCTCGCGAGATGGCGCGAGCGGCGCATGTGCGGTGAACAAAGACACAAACAGACAAGAAGACACTTTTCTTTCTGTTGGTTTTTCAGTAGTGCCTGTGTCCCACCCCACTTCAATGGAGACTCACACGCCTCGCAGGAGAAACAACGAGCGGAGAAAGGCAACCCAGGTCACCGGTGACCCAAGAAGAGGTCAGAGAGAGAGAGTTTGAGTCATACAGAATGAAAAGGCTCGGCAGAGCACGAGCCAAAGAAACAAAATGCAAGCGAGTACGTGGACGCCTGCGCAGATAAAGACGTACATGAACACTCACTCACAATACTCGCGGGTGTCAAGGAACAGAGAAAAGGGATGGAGGACGAACGAAACACAACGAAAGCCATCACGAGCAATAGACAGAGAGAGTTGAGAAGCGACGGATAAGTACACAGAAATTTCCATGCTGTGCCTAAAGCGAAGCGGCAAAGACGTTCGGCCAAAAGAGAGAGGGAGAGAGAGAGAACAAGAGAACCCAAAAGAAGACGAGAGAAACCAAAATCGGGAAGGAAAATGATGCGTGCCAGTTTGTAAATTCGAAAGAAAAAAAATTGGACCACGGCGAAGCATCTGCGCAGCGGCACACGCATATATACACATAAACAGAACTCTATGTATAGTTGAAAACCCAGAACAAGAGGCAAAGAGGGTAACTAAGAGGCGACTATCCAAATAAAAAAAAACGCTGAAAAAGAGAACCGATGGCACAACCAAAGAAATCTAATTCACCGGCCACCAGTAGAGGATTCACCACGTAAACGTTCGTGGCACGTTCACACACGCGCGTGCACCCACAGCATCACCCAAGGCTACAAGGCGCTCACAGGCACACCAGAACGAAGATGGGCCAGAATAATAACAAAAAAAAAAAAAAAGACGGAGTCATATGCAGCTGCGCATGCCAATATTTTTTTTTTTTAGTGTGCATCTCCGTTTCAGTCCGTACAAGATGCACACTGAATAGATGTAAATGCATGCCCTCCCAACATCACATCAAAGGTATACATGTAGGCTTACGTACATATATATGTGTGTGCGGGCATAAGACAACTGGAAGGGCCAAGGGCAGCGGCCGAGTCACAGGGAGGGGTACAGAGGGAAAGGAGCAGAAGGGGCCGATGAGGGCTGTGTTCGTACATCCTTTGTTTTTGTTTTGGGGAGCTTTCCAGCAAAAGGAAGGACATGGAGAGAAATTCCAAAGCAACACGGCAGAGAGAACAAAAGGTAGCGAAACCTGAAAACCAAAAAGGAGACACACACACACACACACACACATGCACACACACACACACACACACACACACATGCACACACACACACACATGCACATGCACAGCTGTGAGAACATGCGGCTCCGGCCGTGGACAAAGGAAAAACCGAGAGTGGAACAGAGAAGAACACACGAGGGTGGACATGCCGGAGTGTGAGGTTCTTGGCACAGTGCCACGTGTTGGTAGGTTCAACTGATTCGGTTACCGTGTGTTCAGCACTTTATTCGTGCACTTGCTCGTTTAGAAGTGGTCCACCCATAACAGAAAATTCCACTCCCCCTTGTGCGCCCTTCGCTTCTTTCCATCGTTGCGTGTGTGTACGTAGGGCGTAGGAGTCAGCTCTGTGTGCACGGGAATCAGCTTGCTCGCGGGTCCATACGTCAAGACGAACAGAGGTACGTGAACAAGATCCAAGGGAGCACGGGAGGGAGGACGAAGAAGAAAACATACACACACACACAAACCCAAAACCGCCCTGACACCCAGCAAAGCAAGGGTGATGGAAGAGAGAGAGTGTGTAAGGAGCCAAAAGGAGGAGTGGTGATTACACACAAGACGTCACCCATGAAACATGCACAGACCAGAATGAGAACAACAATGAGGGAGAGAAGAGTCCACACTAGCACGACGCGTCAGACGAACGACACAACCAGAACAACAACCAGAAGGCAGTGGAGGACGCCAAAAGAGCCCTCGCGGGCATGACGAAGGCGCGGAAGGGAGCACGGATGGGGAAGCGAAGGAGTGAACACGCACGCAGAATGCCTCTACCAACAGTAGAAGAACACACTTACTAGCACGAAACAGTAAAGAAACGGAGGAGGGGATCGGGGACGATAGTGGAGCAGTGAAGTCAACGAAAAACAGCGGTGGAGGCAATCGGTTACGAAAAAAAAAAAAGAGATCGTGGGTGGGGAGTGGGGGAGCAATTCTCTGAGGCACCCCATCTTCCCCTTCCTGTCTGTGTGAGAAGGATTCGAAGGCACCGTGGGGAGGGGGGGGTCATGTTTTTTTTTTTTTTTGTGTGTGCAGTCTTTGTTTTATTCTTCTTGCTCCTTCGACTCCCTCTTCCGAAGACACACACCAAACAAAAAGAAAAAAGGAAAGAGTGCGCGAGGCAGGGAGGGCAGGGGGGGGGTAAAGGAAAAAAGAAGGAAGTGAAGAGGAACATGAGCGCGTCTGGTCGTACCGAACGGACAATGTACAAGCGTCCCCCTGGCCTTCCATTCACGACCCCTATCTCTTTGTGACGGGCCGACGGTGAAGACAACGCGATGAGAAAGAGATCGACACAAAAGAAGGCGCCACCTTTGCTCACACACCACATCGTCAATCCGCTGTCAAGCTCGAAGAGAAGAGAGACAACAAAAGGTGAAAAAGACACAGAGCGAGACCTCGCACCAGCACGACCACGGGCCTCCGAGGCGTCGTCCCCGGTTCCCCAGATGTTGCAAGCGAGCACAACAATAAATCAAAGACAATGAAGGACGCAACCAGAGGCACGCTTAGCAGCCCAGAAGCGGAAGCAGTTAGGAACGCCTAGAACCTCCTCAACCTGTGAGGGCACGCGCACGCGCTCTCTCTTTCCTCTCCGCACGTGTACTTCACCCTTGTTACGCGTTCACTTCGTCCTGTGCAGCGGCTCCTCGCCTCCCACCAGGCGACCCACACACGCACACACGTGGCATTCGTTTTCGCAGTCGTGCACGATTCTTCAATGCTTTCAAACTCCCATATTCATCTCACGTTGGACTTTTCCCACCCCGACATGTTCACCACAGGAAAAGGACACCACCCTCCCACGCCACGAAACACCAAAGAGACGATGACACAGGCACTAAAGATGTGCCTACACCATGTGCAAAGTACAGACGGCCACCGCACAGCACAACTTCAATCAGACACAGTGCGGTGACAAAACGCATTCTCTTGTGGAAGTGTACGGAGCAAGTCACACACACGCGTAACCTCCGCTCAAAGCCTGCCAGGAAGCGAACAAGACTATATAAGGACATCAATGCTTTTCCACAAAAGCAATCACAGGGAGTAGCCCGAGAACCACCCCTGCAAGACGTCACCCTTCACGCCCCCCACCCAATCCTTCACATACGTGTCGCAGTGACTCACCGTGGAAAACAACAAAAACGAGCACAAACACAGTAAACAAACCACACAGGTACATAAAAAAGAAGAAAAGAAATCGTCACTGTTTCCCTCCCACGTACACACACACACAGATAAAGCCCACGCCACCACGTAACTCACTGTATGTGAACCACGCACACAAGAGATTTCCATCAACCACTCAAATATGCGAAGAACTAACGATAATGGCGAGGTATGGCAACCCGTGGAAGCACCGCAGAAGATATCCACTACTTTCTCGACTACCCACATGCCTCTTCTACTGCCTCCAACAGGACCGCAGCAAAGCCCATAACACGGCCACAGCTCACCCGCCTCTCATGCACCACGGCGCAATCCTGCTCCTCCGCGGCCAGCCTCCCTGCCGTCGAATGGGGGGACAGTGCGTTCAGCGGGCTCTCAATGCTCCTCCCGCCCCTTCACCGCTTACCTGCCGCACCACCGCCGTCACACGGGGTTCAGGGCACCGCACGCCTTCAGCCGCACGGTCCACTCGCACCCGGCACACATCGCCTGCGTGGCATGCCTTCTCCCTCCCCCCCCCCGGTCGCGGCACTCCGCCGTACGGTGCGCCGACCATCCCGCACTCTGCTCTGGCAGCACACGACGGTGCCATCCGGCGTGCGCTCCTCACGCCCCTCGACATCTGCGCCGCGCCAGCCCACACGCGGTCAGATGCAGGCGCTGCCGCATCCTCCGCACGCATGTGCGTCGGCGCGGGCCCGTCGTGCTTCTCGTCACCGCAGGAATCCAACGTGCAGACGCGTGCCCGCGCGCAGCCGGGCGCGCATGGTCGCCCGCCGTCTGAGCACGCTGGTCGCACCCCTGGTCAGCGCAGTCGACGCCGCCCCTTTTCCGGCGTGGCCCACTGTGCAAGCTGGGCAGCTTGCGTCCATCCGCTCACACGCACAAGGGCCCACGGCAAGGGAGCGCACGACACGCACGCGGCCGACCCGTAGCCCCAGCATCGGGGCCCAGGTCGCTCGAAATATGGCATCCGAAACAGTGGCGGAGAGCCCGTGCTGAGCGCCCTGGAGGGGCGACAGAAAAAGACCCGCAACCGCAGCCATCCAGTGCTCGTGTGTGTGTGTGTGTGTGTGTGTGTGTGCGAGCTTCATGGCTGGTCCCGCTAACCTCACAGGAGGTCCAATCCTAGGTTGCATCGCGTCACACTCGGCACGGTAGCTGCGAGCAAGCGCACCACAGACTCTAGACACTGTGTCCGTGAGTGTATGAGCATCATGAAGCACGGCGGAGACTCATCACTGAAAGGGTCCCTGTATTGCGCTGTCGGTGTACAAGGGAGGACGGCAAGCTCGCCGAGCGTCAGTACCGCTCTATCCAACAAAACTATAGTCGACACGAGAAAACGCCGTCTGCGCCAGTAATCGCGACGAGGAGAGATGTCTCTGATGGTGATCCTGGAAGGAGATTGCTACGACTAGATCGCACCGCCCCAGCAGCGAGACGAGGGAGGTTCAATACAACGCATAGGTAACACAAAAGAGATAGCAATACCGGACGCGTTAGGGAGGGGAGCGCAGCGGCAGGCAGGAGAGGGATTTAGAACGCAACAGCGTGAGAGAGGAGTTGGAAAAAGCAAAGGAAGAGCAAAGCAATGAAAGAGGTTGACGTGCCTGCGTGTGCTTTCGCGGATGTGTTATGCACAAGGCTGCGGATACACAGGGGGCGATCTGACAACGTCCAGAACGCAAGGGTCAGGAGGATACAAGAAACAAACTGCAGGTGCCCAATTTCAATAACGCTGTTTAAGAAAGCGGGACTCAACAAGGAACCAGGCGAAGGCGGGCTAGAAATACAACGTAATCACCCATCTCAATGGCTTCACAGACAACGGAGGGAAGTGAGCTGCGACGTGAGGCAGGGGAGGCGCTGCCGTTGATACACGTTTAGCGGGGACTGCTTACAGACAGGCACATGCGCAGCTCTCCAAAAGGGATGTGGAAGACGGTCTTAGCCCGCGAACGGGAACTCGCCATCCGCACAGATGCGCCACGGTCCGAAAGAGCGCCACCGAGGTGCTCAATTAATGGCACGGTTCGTCAGAAAGGCGTCCATGTGTTTCGACTTGCCGTCCGAGGATACGCGCCGGGCCGGTATGTCCTGTCCAATCTGCGGTTTGTTCGCCTTGATTGCGCAGTTCGCACATACAGCAATGTGCCCCGAGACACACCAGTAGGCAACGTCGTTTGGTAAGATGGTGCAGTGACACTTGGCACACGTACCCTGTTCCGGGTACTGAGAAAGGAGTAACATCTGTCCACAGCTGCAATGCTCAGACTGGAGGGCTGGCTGCAGTGTCACGGTGGTCGGCTTCGGTGGCGAGGATATCACCTCCCTACTTGATGGAGATGTCGGGAGCATGTTGAGCTGCTGGTTGTGGAGCTCGCCACACGAACGCGAGGCGGCGAGCATCATCTGGTTCGCGACCTCGATGTTCGCGATGCCGCTGTTGCTTAGCTGCATGGTGTAGACAGGGTTCGGGCAGGAGGTGATGGTGCCGGGCGAAAAAAATGTCCCCGTCGGTGCTCCAGGCGGAAACCTGCTGCCGCCAAAGAGCTGCGACAGGCCGTTCACATTGGTCGCCTGAATGTAGTTGGACCCGCCAAAAGGAGACGTTGCCTGAAGACCCGGCACGTCAACATGACCACCGGCGGCCGCAACAGGAGAAGTGCCAACCCCTTGCTGCTGCAGGAAGGCTGGATGAGACAGCACACTCACACTAGGTACGCTGTGCTGAATCGGGCTCAGCATCCTGGTTTGAATCGCAGCATACCCGTTGTTTGGGCTGGTGACCACGTTGGACTTGCTGTTCGAGTGCCGCGACTTGGACTGCGGAGTCAGCTTCTCGAGCACTAGTGCAGCTTTAGGCACCCCCCTTAGTTGCTCACGAGGCATCTGATGAATGAACAGGGGCAGCTGGGCGGCCTGGTTCTGCTCGACAATCCACACGCAATTGACATCGCACAGCACGCGCTTGGTGAACTCCAATATTGCCGTGAGGGCGCTCGCGTTGATCATTATAAACGCACATGTTCGGTCACGGTTATGGCACTTGACGTCGCGCACTTGCACTATCTTACCCCGCTCATGTCCAATTGCCTTCAAGAGAGCCTCTATGTCGTCTTCGTCGTAGCTACTGGGCAGCTGTCCCACGAAGATACCGGTGGATTCCTCGTTCTCGATGTGAGGCGGCACCGACTTTTGGTTCAAGAAGTCCCGGAATGGAAGAGCGCGCGCACAGAGAGGCGGATTTGCAATATTAGCATATACGTTCACAGACGACAAGCTCTGCGATGTATTCTGCGGCGACGATGCCTGGCTTGACGAGTGTGCAGGCCTCATCACGTACACGTTACTGTTAGGTTGATCCACGCCAAGTTCGCGCGAGAAGGACATGGGTGAGGTTGAGATAGCTGGTGCCATGAACCCCACGATAGGGTGCTGATTGGGTTCAACGGGAAAGCTAGTAAGCGCCGTGACATCCAGCTTTGGCACACCGTTGGCTTGTCCGCCCGCGGTCGTTAGCGTTGAGTTCTGCTGCGGAGGATGCTGAAACACAACCGCGGGTGTCGGCATCCCAGCCGACAGCACCAAATCCTCGTCATTGTCCTCAATGTTCAGAAAGAGGTCAAGATCGTTGAGCGCGTTGGTCTGGAACTCATCCGCAGAAGGCTCGCCCATGGCGTTCATCGAGATGATCAGCGTGGGGCTGAAAGGATGGCTATGTTGATTCCACTTGATTGACGGTGTGCGCTATCGATCGCGCCCCTGTACTCGCGATGTCACGCACGTAACGTGTACCTCAGCGTGCGTCTTTTGTGCCGGTGACGTCGAAGAACTGAGTTTGGTGACTGTGCTCCACAAAAACGACGATGGAGGAGGAGGAGGAGGGGAGCAGAAAGAGACGGCTCTGAACGTGTCACAGACGCGCCTGAGAGGAAGGGCGTCGAGGCGCACACACTCCGCTGACAGGCACAGACCTTCTCGTGGTAAAACAACACAACCAATTAAATGCACCACGCAAGATTCACGCACCAGCGGACTGTCTAAATGAAGAAGAATTACTGCAACGAGTGATCAGGGAATATCTCCCCGGGAACAAAAACAAGGAAGCAGAGTGAAAACAAGGAAAAACACTTAGAACACCAATCACTTTCAAGCGTGTGTGCCTGTTTCAGTGGAGTGGATGGGAGGGAGGGGCGATTGAAAAGGGATAGGGCGAGGCCTTTTTCTGTGCCAGGCAGTGCGTCTGTTCACACTCCACAACTCTTTCGGAAGAGGCCTGCTAATGTTCCAAGAAACGCGAGAACGAGGCGTTCGAGCAAATTCAATTCAACGCAAACGGAAAGACTACTCCTGTGCGTCAGAAGGCCAGAGCTTTCTGCCACCAAGAACGGGAAAAAATGACAAGGGTTTGTAGCAGCGCCCAGAAGTGAAAGCACACAGAAAAAAAAAAAAAATAAAAAAGAAAGAAAAGGAAATCGAGAACACGCCAATGTACGAGAAGAGACGCAAGCACAGAGGACCACAACAAAAGCAAACACAAAAACAAGGAAATAGGAGAAAAAGTCTCACTATATAGAGAGAGAGATACAGAGATATATATAAATGTGTAAATCAGAGAATGTGAGGTGTATCGTTGAGGACAGATGAACTGCACGTTGTGAGGGAGTACGTGTGACACAGACAGAGGACACACACACACACAGGAACGGAAATAGAGGAAGCAGCGGTACACAAGCAAATGTAATGTAAGAACACAGAAAAGCAGCAAGCACAAAGTTTAGCAATGGGGAAAAAACATTTAAAAAAAAAAAAAGCACTGGCAATACACAAGCACACAGCAAAAATGTGTGTCGACGAGGGGGAAAATGAAGCCTAATGCGAAACCTACACACACTCAACGAAACCGAAAAGCAGGAAGATGGAAAAAGGAGGGAGAAAAACGACACGGACACAAGCGAAGGAGAGAAAGGCACACACTAGAGTTTGGAGGAAGAAAACTAGATCAGCCGTTAGGGTACAAAAAAAAAAAAATGGAAACTGACTGACCGAGACGTCGTCGAAAAAGGGGGGTATGTATGCAGGTATGTATCTGTGTGAGTGTGTGTGTGTGTGTGTGCCGATGTCCTGTCTGTAGATATAGATGTATATATATATATACTTTCAAGTAAAAAAACACGCGCGCGCAGCACACGGAAAAATCGAAGAGAGGAAGGCACCCAGGAAATAAGAATGCAATAAATACAACGTGCCACGAAGAAGCAAACGGGAGAAAGAGATATAAGGGTGAGAGGACTAACAGAAAAGTTGAACGGGTAGGGCTGAAGTAGTAAAACACGTCTGTGTGCACGAAGAGTACGGTGGCGTTCTCTGAAGCGTTGCGGAAACTGCTCGAACCGGCCACTAGAGAGGCACCTCTCTTATTTTTTCCCACTAAAAGCCAATAACCCTCCCTCTCACACACGCGCAACACAAAAGAAGTCTTCTCTGTTCGATTTTTTTTTCGTAGCCATGCAGAAGCACTCCTGCTTCTCACTCTTTGTTTGTCTATTGTGCCAATAATAATAATAAACAGATCTCTCTTTGACCTTCCTTGTGGATGGCGACTGCTTTCCTACCACGCTCGATAGCGAGGGCCGTCTCTGATGAGCTAAATAGAGAGATTACTCTGTTTCGCGGTTCGTTTTTTTTTTTACGTTTATTGTACTTGGCGTACCTCGTGTATATGTGTGCGCTCTCTCTTTCGCTCGATCTGGAGAGAAAGATCTGCTTTCCTTTCCTGGTGTCCTGTTGCCTTTCCAAAAAAAAAAAAAAGATGCGCAACGAGAGAGACCTGCCGAAGCTAAATGATGCGAGAGTACGAAGGAACGAAACCGAGAGAGGGAGTGAGACTGACACACACACACACACACGCACACGCACAGATGCAAGCAAAGAAAAAATGGAAACAAGCACGAAAAGGAAGCCAAAGAAGTGAATGCGTCGCAGAGAGAGAGAGAGACCTGGAATCAGGTGCAGGGAAGGGAGAAGGCGAAGCAATAAGGCCAGCACCAACACCAAACGACCGAAAGGGCGAGAAGACAGGAGGAAGAAGAGGAGGAGGGAGGCCGACAATTGCGCGAGACGGAGACGTAGACGCACACAGAGAGGGTCAATGACGGCAAGTGCAAGGAAAAGGACGATGCTTCTATGAGAGAAAGACGGTAAGAACGACAGAAGCAGAGCACAACAAGAACTAGGAACACCAATATATATGCCACTTGTTGCAAGTGCTAGTGCTAGTGATGAATACAGCAATGCACAACACAGCCCGCACAAACGTGAGCACAAGGACTGCTCCAAAAAGGAAAAGTGAAGTCAGCGACGAGCACGCAAGCGCCCGTCAGTGCCTGTGTTCCTTATTTTCGATTAATGTAAACGTGTGGGGAGGGGCGTTCGCGACAGGGATCTCTATTCTCAATATTTTGTTGTTGTTCCGTTGTGCTCCCAAAAAGTGCTTCAAGTCGATGATACTCTCCTGACGTGAGGACACGCGCGCGCTGCTGCTCCTCCGTTTTCTTGTAGACTTCAGATATCCTCTTCCGCTTCAGCTCGACTGAAACCTTTTACTCTCACAACTGTTCTTGTGCTCCTAGGATTGAAATTGCAACGCGAGGGCGTACCCTGCCGTGTAATAAATCGCCTGTGCAATTGAACACACTTTTTATGAGGATGCGACTCTATTGAAACCAAGAAGGTTTCACGATTCCGAGAAGAGGGAAGTAGGGCAACCGCAAGGAGCACGAGCTGGGGGGGAGGGGGGGGGGCAGGTAGTGATTACGGAACAGAGGGGGAGGGAGGGGAGGGGGGTCAAGTGCCGGCACACAGAGTGAGAAACACCGTGACTTCGACAGACAACAAAAAAGGGGGCCAGCCGAGACAGAAAAGGGAAGGGAGATAAAACAAACGGAAGGGCAGTACAAATCGAACAACGTGTGAAACACACAAGTCTGGAAAATGAAAAATAAAATAAAAAAGCAAGATTGAAGTACAGACGCTAAACAACAAGCATACGCAAGAAGACACGTGCACGCTGCAAAAACGCGCGCGGTAAGGAATAAAAAAGGGAAGAGACAACTAAGTTTACGGAAATGGCGGGAAGAGCAAAAGGATCCGACATGAAGCAACGCACAAAAAAGGGGGAGAGAGAGAGGGAGGGGGGGGACAACAAGCAAGCAAAGAAACAAATAAAAATCCAAAAAAGCAATCAGCAAACGCACACACACACACACGCAGAGAAGGAAGGAGGGCAAGAGGAGGAGGGGGAGGAACACCGAGCCACGCTATACAATAGAAAAAAAGGTTCGAGCACAAGGGTAAACAGCCTATGCTGACTCCTTTTCTTTTTTTTCTACGTTCAGATTCGTTGATATGAGCAGTGCAAAGAACTTGGTGTGCTCTTCCACGCTGCAAAAAGACAGGGGCAGACACACACGCACAGATAGCGAGACAGGGTGACAAGGGGGGACGCCCTAACGCAAGCGCGTAAGAGAGCTTCTCAGGGAAGAGGAGGTGAAAGTGGGTGAGCTAAGAAAAAAAAAGTTGAAAATTAAAAGCACGTGAAGAGTGCAGAGAGCGAAGGACGCTGTGGGAATGAGGAGGGGAGAGCGCGACCAGAGGAGTGAGCGAACACACACCAAAATACGTGGAAAGAGAGAGTGAGGGACGGAGAGGGCGGTAGTGTTGGATGGGTGGGGGTACGGCTCAGGCGGTGGAGAGGAAGAAACAGAATGCTAACAAGACAATATAAAGGCAGGCAGAAAAACGAGATGCGCTCAAAAGTAGAGAGAGAGTGACGAGAACAGAAATGGGTCAAGAGTGAAGGAGTGATGCGAGTAGTGGGGTGTTGGCATACGCGCACACGCGTCTTTTCCTGATAGACGAGACTAGAACAAAAAGAAAAAAAAGAAATATGAAAGTTAGGGTTTGTGAGGTGCAAAGTCTGCACATCCACACAGATGAGTGTAGGCGAATGTACACGTGTGAGGTGTGGAAATGTAATCGATGAGCGTCAGAGGTTCTCCATGTGTGTGTGCGTGTGTGTGTACACGCCAGTAGTCCGGAAAACCATAAAATGGAATGATTATTTCAGAATAAGAGAGTACGGGTGCGGAGACATCCACAGTGAAGGTGAGGGACGGTGGTACACGTAGAGAAAAGCACAACATACACGACGAGGAAGGGGACTAGAAGGCGCTACGTGTGTGCCTGTTGACTGCGCCTGCGAAATACCGGAAGTCTTCTACGGTGTGTTTACCCGCTTCCCCCTCCTTTCGCCTAGAGATCTGCCAACAGTTCATCAGCGAACACCACGAACATCGAGTGCGAGGCACTCTGTGGGATGGCGATGTGCCGCCACTGCCCTAAAGCAAGGCCAAATGTCGCTAGCGCTGGTAATCGTAGCTTCACAGTGCAGGAGCAACATCCGCAATTGAGCAGATACTTCCTGCTGCATGTGTTTCTGTCCATTCTTTTTTTCGTTTTCCTTTTGGAGAGGCATCTACACTGAGACTGTTCGAGAGCACAAACGTCTCTCCCGTGATCTCTAGATCCCCTCCCCTTCCGCTTTCTGCCCTGGCGTTAGATGCGCACACCCGCTCCCATTGAAAGCCCTCGGCGTACCGCTTACCGTAGCAGAGTGACACCGAGGGGAGAGGGAAAAAGCAGAGGAAACTCTGTAGTACATCGATGGACCATGGGAGAGGCTCCCACAAGACAGACTCCGAGCCATTCAGACGCCGCGCGCGCCCACAAAGAGGAAGCATCGAAAACGGAGACGCAAAACCAAGCGCGTACAACACAACGATGACCACAGGAAACGCACACACACACACACACACAATAATCATAATAAAAGATGCTCTTGTACATGAATGAGGAGAACGCAAAGCTGATATACAACGCGGCTTCCACGGAAGGACCTCCATGAACACGTTGCCGAAGGGTACACAAAATGGGGTGGGAGAAAGACATGGACGCAGCACTTAGTTCACCCATCATCGCGTCTACAGATCAGTGCAACGGAGAGAGGGGCGGTGTTCGACATGCAGCTTGCATGAACAGCAATACTTTACGTAGAAAAAGATTTTGTAGGCCTCATTAACATTCCAAGCTCTTCCTCCTTGAGACTCAGCAGGGAGTGGCACACAATCGGGGTACCTTTGCCACTCATGTCGCCGCCCGTTGCCTTCTGCTCGACCATGGTCTCATAGTACGCGTAGAAGCTGCTTCTGAGCTGCGCTTGGTTCTCACTCTTCGAGCATCGTGCCTGGGCAAGCACGAGGTCCCAGCTCTCGGACGCCTCGGCAAGTGGTCGGCGCAAGGGCAGAAGGATGGTCTCGCGTTCAGCGGCTGTGAACGGACAAGACAGGGTTCGGGCAGCAGCGGCAGCTACCGTTGATAATCCACTTGGCGTCACCTCCGCAAACGTTCGCGAAGAGCTGCCGCCTGCAATCACCGGTCCGCCACCATGCGGTCGACCTCCTGCAGACGAGGCTACAGACACTACACCGGAGTTCTTTGGGCGCTTTCCACGGCTGTTTGCTGGAGCCCCAGTGGCACCAGATGCGGCAGCACTGTCTTTACCTTGACTGGCAACGCTTGGAGACTCCTCGAAGCTTCGCAGTGGCAGAAGCTCGATGGAGTACTCCGACGGCTGCAGCGGCGCCGCGTAGCGAAACTGCGTGGCAGGCCCATCCCGCATCGGCACCAGTGGCAAGAACGCCAACTGGGGGTCGTCGGAGAGATTCACATGCATGCCGACATTCGTCTGGGCAAGGTCCTTACGGTGCGAGCGTGCGCCTTGCATGCCGCCGGTTGCCGCTGAGTGACCAGCCCCGGCACCGCTGCTGTTGCTGCTGGTATCGTGCTTCGCCCTGTGCGTGAGGGGAGCGGTCGCAATAGTGGGCGTTCCTACAGCATCCGTCTTGTCTTCCAGATCAAAAGAGGGGATGAAGAGGTGCTCTGGGTTGCGCAGGTATTCCAAGCGGCTTTGCCTGGCTGCTTCGGCTCGTATTGCATCCTCCACGTTCGCAGCCACGGCGGCCGCATCACGCTGACCTCGCTGAGCCCCAGATTTTCCACCCGACGAGGTTGCTGTCCCTGTGGGGTTAACAGTGCACGGCGCAGCCGCCACCTCCCCAGCAGGGGAGCCCGACTCATTCCATTCCTGCAACCACGAAACCGTCTCCTTCATGTGCTTGCGGAGTTCGGCAACAGTGTCTGGGGCCGGCGTGTCCGCCTTCACCTCGGCGCGCGAGCTGGAGAAGCTCACTTGAACGTTCATGCGCACGAGTGAGTTTGGGTCCACAATGTCTAGGCTGTGTCGAAGGTCTACCTCGTGCGTCGTATCCGGCTGTGTAGACAATGAGTGCCGACGAAGCGAGTCCTTCGGAAGGTTCTCAAGCGCCGTGGGCAGGTTCAGGCTCGGCTGCCGTGTCCCGCCACTTCGCTTGCGCGCTGTCGTCGTGGTGCGCGGCATGACTTTCTCAACCACCTCTGTCGAAAGCTGTCGGCGCTGAGCGGAGGCTTCCATTTTACGCTGTATAAAGGATGCAGGGTCGTTCTGGTACTCTGCCAGGTCCCGCTCGTTCGAAATAGAAGCCTGCTCTTCCGTAGCCTCACGGTACTGCAGAAACGCATTCTCTTGGCTCTGGCGGCAATGCTCGTTCCACATAGCAGCGTCCTCCTCGGAGATGGTGGCCTCAATGGTGTAGACCGTCGTCCCACCCCCTGTCGATCCCGACGCAGCAGGCCCTTTGGCACCCTTCCCCACCGTGGTGTCGGCGGCCGCACTAAGTAGAACGTCGGCGACAAAGAGGCGGTGCTCAGTGGGAGGTGACTCGTAAACGACGAGCACGCTCCCAGGCGAAGGCGAAGTCCCGGCAGCGCGGGCGGGATCTGAGGCGCCCGGCTCCGAACTGCCAGCAGGCATGATACTGCTGTTAGGCCCCCGCAACGTCCTCGGTGAGGCAGACGTTGGCGCTGATACAGTTGGCACCGGCAGACGCAAGATGCGTATCTTGTACGGCATTGTGAAGGGGGCGCTCAGGTCCGCGACGATGGAGACATGGGTAGTCTCCGCAACTGTGCAGGTGCGGCGTAGCAGAACCGGGGATCCGCCACGGGGGAGGTCGGCCACGATCTCCACATGATTCAAGTCGTGGGCAACGGTGTCGAAGGTTTGTAACTCTGCATTGGAGCGAAGCACTAACTTCCACCGCCCTGCTGAAAAGAGAGGCGGTTGCACCATAGAGACACCAGGGGAAAATGAGTTCCTCGGCGAGGACGGCTCTGGTGGCGGGAGCCCCTCCTCCTCAGCGAGTGAGCCAATCGGTGTCCTTGTTGGCAACGAGTCCCCATCACCAGCCACGTCACTGGCCTTTTTCTGCCGTTGCAGATTTTGCGCTATCTGCGATGGTACAATTGTGTATGCCATGATCAGGTATCCCTTCTCGTTCGGCTGCAGCTGCAGCTTCACCAACCGGCCAGCAGTCCCAACACACAAGTTCTCCGCATGGTCTAGGTTCACCAATACGAGTGAGGTAAACCGCAAGATCGACATCGACGCATCCATGGTCGGAACGGTTGGCACGGCGTTATTCCTCGAATCCACCGCTACAGCGGCGCCTGGACTCGGGGGCGCGTTGCCAGACTTGCCAACCCCAGCAGTAGCGCCCCCACCCTGCAATGTGCCCCGCCCTGTTGCTGCTCCGTTGCCGTGATTGCCACCGCCTTTCCCACCCGACGCTGCCGCAGATGCCCTGTTGGCGGCGGTGTAAATCTGCCGGTGCATCCCTATATCCTCGGTGGGGTCGAGCGTGGACAGCTGCAGTGTGACACACGTCGGGGTGTTGAGGGAAAACACGCGCTTCAGCCACACATTCTCTGTGTCGCAGGACTGCACTTCCGGGTATACACCAGCGTCTGTCACGCACGCAAATCCGTCACGGTTCGCGTCGTGCGACAGGTCCAGCTGCACCTCCATCTCCGCGTCAGAGAGAAACGAAATTTTATCAGAGGCGTGCACGTGGTGTACGTCAACGCGAATCAGGTGCACTCCGGGCCGGAAGTGCAGTACCGTGGAGCAGAGCACGCCATTCGCGTAGGCGAGGGATCCGATGTGGTTTAGCGGCTCTGCACGGTCCCACTGGAAGTGGTAAAAGTTTACATGCCGCCTCTGTTGTGCCTCTGCTGTTTCGTGTGACCCCCGGCAGGTAGTAAGGTTTTCGGGCACTCCCACTGACAGCCACGAGTAAGAAGACGGCGCCGCTGGCTGCGTCACCGTTGTGGTGGGAACGCTGCATCCGACAGGCTCCGCCGTCACCGGGGATGACACGATGACCACTGCCTCCACCGCCTTCTCTGCTGTAAGCTTCCACCACATACTCCACGGTGGCGATGAAGCAGAGGGCTGTGTGACGGCAGCAGATGCCGCGGCAGCCGTCGACGATGTCTCCCCACGACGCGCCGGCGTTGACCTCTTGCGAGATGACGCTGAAGAATCACTGGGTCCTTTGTCCCCGGTCGCCGAGCCATGACCGTGGTGATGCAGGAGAGTCTCTCCGGTGACGGACATGACGTTGGTGTAGTGCCCGGCCAGCTTGCGCCAGACAATAATCGTGTCCATGTGCAACATAAACTCCTCCAGCGTCAGCCAGCAGGACGTCACGGAGGCCGCTCTGTCTTTGTCCATGACAAACATGTCTGTGATGGGTGTCGCGTTGCCCTGTGCACACGGGCCGTCGATCGTTACTACACACTCGAGAGCATGCGGCGGTTTGGCTCCTCCGACGGCATGCACACCGTGTCTTGCAGTGGAACTACTCCAGTCATGTAGTGCGCTTACGTC
Source organism: Leishmania tarentolae (assembly GCA_033953505.1). Taxonomy (NCBI): domain Eukaryota; phylum Euglenozoa; class Kinetoplastea; order Trypanosomatida; family Trypanosomatidae; genus Leishmania; species Leishmania tarentolae. The sequence goes on along the minus strand of CP119856.1, from coordinate 360,844 downwards.
GTCTGCGTCCTTCTCCTTCTCGAAAATTCCCTCGGAGAGGCACGCACGAGGAGTGGTGTGCAGCAACAGAGCCACCGTGTTGCGGAAAGGCTTTATCGCATGGATCGTATAGAGCTGCGGTCCGAAACCGTACCCCCCAGTCGCTGTACGTGCACCTTGTGACTTCGGCGCCTCATCAGGGGGTGCGTACAAGCCGCACACGTAAAAGGGCTGCTCAAGCAGTGGTTCATCAATGACCGGCTCGCAATACTCGGTAGCCCTCAGTGGCTCGAGTGCGCCCTCCTCTTCGTTGTCACCCTCAGACGCCCCATGTGAGCGACTGCTTTGCTTCCGCTTTACCGAAGGTTTGCGAATGGCAGAAGACGATGAGCGCTTCTGCAGTGCAGCAACCAGCGGCGCCCGTTGGCCGCGCGAACTGCTCCTCCCGTCCTTGCCCGTGGCATCACCGGTTCTGTCGCCTCCCCCATGCCTCTCTGCGCAGGTGATCACCTCTTTCACGAACGGCTCCGCCAAGCTTTCCAGCTGCGTCAGCTGACGATGGTACAAGAGAAGTAGCGCGGTCGCAGAGACGGTGTTGTGTTTCGGAGAAAAGTACTGCGGCACCCAGTTGCCCAGCAGCGTTGCCACAATGAGCTCCGGTGAAGAGGTGAAGGCCTGCACTCCGGTTACGCTGCCGAGAGCCTTTAGCACAGCCTTCGCGATCAAGCATGGCCACAGCTCCTTGCGGCTTGTAGTGCTCAGCAGCGAACGACCCAGTACGTCCACCGGCAGGCAGTCATCTACCAGCACCTTGCGGTAGGCACCGTCCACAAACAACTTCACGGCGTACTTGCCGAACGGGTTGTAAACTGGGTGGCACGTTCCGGGGGCGTGCGGGTATACAAGCTCCCACAAGTACCACCCCTCTGGCAGGAACCGCTGCGCCTGCTCCACCGCCAGAATGACGCTGTTAAAGGCACTCATCAGGAACGGCGGCGCTTTTGTCAGGGCAGCCAGCTGCTCGGCTTGCTTGAGCTTGTGACGCAGACTGGTGCTGTAACGAGACTCGCACGCCTGTGCCGGCGTCTCTGCGCAGCCGGCAACCAGCGCACCATCGTAGGGTTGCATTAGCGTGGGCACCGCTCGATAGCGCCTCACTGACTCCGTTGGCGTGCAGTGCGACCAAAAATCCCTCTCCTCATGCGGTAGCCTGTCCAGTACTGTGACGGTCTCGGGGTATAGCAAATGAAACGCCTGCAGCTCAGAAGGAGCTGCATCGCTTTGACGCGCGAGATTGGCGCTCTTTCGGTGTACGGTGCTGGCGTTTGCGTTAGAAGTGGAAGCAGACAAGAGCTCCTGGAGCCGTGCCTCCTCTGCCTTGGCATCGATCGGCACCAAAGCCTCAGCCGCTGCGTACGGGTTAACAAACGGTGTAACGTTGCGGTGCACTACAGGGCGGAAAGGAGAAAACACCTCCGCCGGTCGAGCCCACCTCACCTCGTCGGGCGAGAGCCCTTCGCACACCTCCCCCACCTCCGGGTCGGACTTTCGCGGCGGACACAGCGAGACGATAAAAGCCTCGACGCTGTGACGGGTTGCTTCATCTTCAAAGTGGGCCTCTGCCGCACAGCTTGAACCGTTACTGCCACCAGTGACAGTCTTTGCCTTACCAAGAGCTTGCTTGGTTTCCTTGCCCCCATCCCTGTCGCTGTTCGCCAGGGACACCATCAGTGGGCCGCCCCAGTTTTCCTGGGCCACCTGAGCATCATCCCAGATGGGCAAGCTGCACAAGCCGCTGTTCACAAACGTGGGAGACGCCACACTGGCAGTGGTTCGGGAACCCGCCGAGGACGGCTTAGAGGGCATCTAAACGTAAAGTCCAGGGAGAGGGTAAAGATGTCTACTAGGTGCAGAAAAGCACTGTGCGGGTATAGTGATGGATGCTAGTACAAAGCGTAACGTCAACGAAGTCAAAGCATCAACATGGTTACTGATGTTCCAAGAAAACGTCTCTGCGTTTCTTCCTCTGTGACCACCTCTCTCCAGCCGTCATCCGCCGGGTATCAATGAAAGACGTCGGGTGGCGTGCCACGATTTGGTGGCCACAACAAGGGCATAAAAGGCGTGAAAGAAGCACAGCGTAGACAACCACAAGAAGAGGTGGAAAGGAAAAGATTACATCAGTGACGCCCAAGACAGTGCCGCAGAGCTCACATCAGGAAGTGAGCGCGAATCAAATCATGTAAAACTCGGAGTCCGGCTAAGCAGTAAAAAAAGTCACAATGACTTTCCAGAGAATAGGAGATTGCGCGCGCATAGACACGCGTGGCGCAGTGTCCCGCCGTGACACCGGTAAATCAAAACGCCGCAAGGAGGTTCAGCATGCTATAGGGCACAACAATACCATATTGAGCCTTATTTCTCGTCCTCTGCTTCACGTGTCACATCTGCTCGACCTGCCACATCATCACAACGCATGTGTGTCTCAACCAACTCAACTGCCGGATTTTATGAAGTCACACACACACACACACACACACATATGGAGACAGGATGGCTGGAGGTTTTGCGGTAGTTGCCTCAGCGTTTCCGTCGCGTTCCCCTTGCTGTTTGCATCCATGATGTCAGCCCTAGTACCGCCAAGGCATCGAGAGTGACTAGAGAGACGCGTAAGCGCATAGTTAAACCACCGCTTGCACATACATTCCAAATACAGGTAAGCGTGCACATAAGCGTACCAGAGAAAGAAACAGCATCCGTCGCACACATTAGACAGGAGTACCCGAAGGGGCAACGCATAACGCAAAACACCAACAGCACACTCGTAAGCAGTCCACTTTCGCACTTCGTTTTGCGCTGTTGCTATTGCTGACTTTCTGCGGCATCCGCAAAGGATCATGATAAGTCCCCAATTACGCTGGCTAGCTCGCCACGGTGCTTGATTAGCAGATTTAGCAGGTCATCGTCTGGTTTGCCCTCACCCACTCCCATCGCGCGGAGCTGCATCAGCTCCTCCGCGTACTTCTTCGCCGGATCGCTGGAAGCCGCTGCGCCAGCGCTAGCGGACGCGGCAGGAGCAGGTGTGCTGAAGTCGTCAAAGTCGTCCTCATCCTCTAGATCGTCCTCGGAGAGCATATAATCGAATGTGTCACCTGGTACTTTCGTCACTTCTACTTTCTCTTCCATGCACGGTGGTTCAAAGTCCTCCGGGAGCTCTGCAAGAGACTTCTCTGCTAAACTCCTGCACTTTGCATCGAACTCGGCACGCTTGTTGCGATACTGCACCAGCGCATCCACGTTCGCCGGTGCACCGGCGTCGGCCGGATCCGGGTCACTCCAAAGGGAGACAATGGAGAGCAGGACTGAGCGGATTGTCTGTACGGGTGTCCAGCGCATCATCGCCGTCTCCTCCGAGTTCATCTCGTCCACACCAGGAGGATGCAGAATGGAAATGCACACTCGCCCATCAGCGTACACGTTCGGGTGCCAAAAGGACGAGAGGACACGGAATGTGGGTGGCTCCATCGGAAACTCCTTCGGGAACGTCAGTGACGCTTTATACTGGCCGCCAGCGTAGGGGGTCCCCTCTGGGCCAGTGAACCACACAATCCAGGTGAAGAAGCTGTTCTCCTTCAGCTCCACCCGAAAGCCCGCCGGCGGGTCCTTCGTGAGGTTGCGAAACTCCTTTTGAATGTGCGGAAGAGCCGACATCGTTCCTGTTTAATTTTGTGTATGTGTGATGATAATGATGTTCAGAAATACGCTCTTTTTTACTCTTCTCCCGTTGAGGAGTCCCAGCGCTCCTACGTGTATGCGCAGTTGGGAGGGTGGTGCTCTTGATTGGTTTCTCAGTGAAGAGAAGGGTGCCGTGATCGGCAAAATGGGCGGAGCAGAGGCGTCGGCTAAAACGCTCGGGGCACCACTCCTCTGTGTGCGTCCACTCGATGCCAATTCTGCACAGAAAGTGGGGTAACAGCAATCACCAGGGACAGCGAAACAAGAGCTCAATACGTGCTAGGTAAGCAACAAGAATACCAAAGCGAGCACAAAAGGGAACGCAATGAACACCGGGGATGAACACACACACAAAAAAAAAAGGGAAGGAGTGGAAGAGGGAAGGGAAACACAAAACAAGAAAAACACGCAGCGATCGGGTAAGAAACAGCCCTGCCTGGAAGTTTGTGAGGAGGGGAGGGGGCAGGGGAGGAAGGGGTTTCCCTTGCACCTATGGGCACGATCGGGAAAGGTGGGTGGGGGGAGGAAGAACACAGCAATATAGCTCTAACAATAATAAGAGAAAAGGAGCCCAACACAAAATGAAAGCGACCGTCAAGACTCCCCCTCCAAAAAAAAGCAAATCACCACCACCGACCACAAGACAAAATGCGCACTCAAACGAGGGGGAAGGAGGAGGGGGAAGAAATACACGTGACACAGGCAAACACCCGCGACAGAGACGACGCACACTTCAAAGGGGAAAAAAACTGATAGCCAGTACCGCTACCTAAATGTATATATATATATATATATTTATTTCACACAGCAGCAGAACCAGCACAGACTCGAAACACAAAAGGACGCATCCACTGAGAAAGATGAATGGGGTCTGGAAAACCGTACAGGAATAGGACGTGAAAAAAAGGAGAGGAGAAGCGATTTCACGACACACGCAGCCGCGAGGAGTCGTCACCAACCCACTACCACTGTATAAGTATGCTAACACGTCAATTTCCCTATCGTAGTCTTTAACGCCCTCCTTCGTCGTTTTTTTTTCTCGCTTTCTTCTGTCACTCGGGGCGCACACACGTTCCCTGTGAATGGCCGAATTGGCTGTGGCAGGAAGAAGACTGTATATATAAATATAAATATATATATATATATTTATTTATTTATTTATATATCCTGGTGTATGTGTGTGTTGAAGTCAACGATTTAATGAGGACGCGTACAGAGGACAAGAGCCGTACTGCATTCACTGATTCTTGGTATGGTTCTTCTTTGCTCTCTCTCTCTGCGCGTCAGTGAAGCTGACGGGTGGTGGCACTGAGCAAGGGATTCGAAGAACGGGGAAGGATGAGACCAATATCCTTTTCATGCACCCCCCCCCCACAAAAGGTCGTTGAGCGTGCGTCCGCGGAACCGGCACATGTGAGGCGGACCGCAGGAAGGCAAAGAGAGAGAAGTGCGAGGAGGGCAATAAAGGGAAGACGTAGTGAATGCATCGACAGTGTTTTCTCTCTTTTTGTTGTCAGCAGGTGACCATTTAATACCACACAGCAGGAGTCGAGTACCGCTGTGCCCACCCTAGCCTGCCACACAGAGTCATCGCGTGTGCCGAAGCGGCCGCAAGCACGTGCTACGGGATTCCGCCAGCACAGTCACCAGGGCACGGCATCTGGCCTCTAAATCTCTACCCACCCACTCCCTGAGCAGCGCACCCCGTGGTGCATCCCCCATCGCGGTGGGCCAGGCACCCTCCACACACACACACACACAAACACAACGGGAAGCAGTGTGATGGTAGAGTGAGCGATACGCTCGAGTCACGGTAGCGCTTTGCCCGTCATGTCGGTGGCACAAGCATGTTCAATGCCGCAGGTTACACAGACGCAACGAAATCCAGGAGCCCACCGCCACCCCCCCCCAGCGATATATCACTCAGACCTCCACACCCCCTAAGTCGTAGGTGCTTGACCCTATATCACGGCCAGAGGTGCGCGTGCATCGGCAGGGAGATGAAGGAGGAGGCGGGGCTGCTTGGCATCTCCCCAACACACAGAGCTCGGGATGCACTGCGGTCGGAGATACCACACTTGGAAGTGTCCCTCTTCCGTTTTCCTGGAACAGTCCAGCACGGAAGAAAAAAAAAAGACGTAAAGTGGAAGCAAACACCAACTCGACAGCTACCTCACACCCACACATCACGAGAGTGAAGCGATAATGGGATCTCTCGACTACGCAGCACCGTGTGCTGCATTTCGACGCGGCACTCTGCCTTAAATTTGCATTCCACAATGAATGTGCTATCATCAAAGCTGCGTCTACCCCAGGAATCAAAAAAAAAAAAGGGGGAGAGGGCTCGTTGCCAACGAGCCACCCACCACGGTAAGAAAATACAACGACCACGAAGTTAGACGAAGCAGACACAAGCCACGTGGAGTCCTTCATTACGCGTGCCGGCCATCTGTGCCATAAAAGCAGTAATTGCGCAGCTCTCTCACTCCATCTCCGTTTTCGCGCCGGTCTGTTCTCTTCTCCCACTTGCACAACGCGGCGGTATGCACCGCCATCTTGCACGCGGACTGAGGAGGACCATGCACACAAGCGTCTAGATGAAATGCAGGGAAAGGGGTGGCGGGGTGCGTACACACCCTTCATATCGCGAGAAAAAGAACTGAACGCATCGACACTATACACGTATCAACGCCAGCACAAACGGCACGTGTCCGGTGGCTGGACGAAAGTCGTGAGCCGAAGCAACATGCGCCTATGTTGTGGACGCCAGGACATGAAATCTGCACTTTGCCCACTGCCCAGCTGCGATAGGGAAAACACTCCAGGCATCGGGGTATCGGCGACATACCTCGCTGCCCCACTGCTTGCACTCGCTTTTCACACAGCTCCTGAGAAAAGAGAGAACAACAACACATTTATGATTCCCGTCACCAACACATCACCGGCCATGGAGAGCAAACAACATGAACCTCTGTACACGGTGAAGAGAAGCGTCACTAGCCGGAAAGACAACGCAGAAGGGGGAGAGTGAAGTGACACCCACCTTGTTGAGAAGCAAGGTGGACACACGCCACAAAGCCCATATGTGCGTCATCTTTCCGTCAGTGAACGCATGGCCAGGCAGTAACGGGTGTGAGAGAAGACGCACAAAAACATAAAGGAATGTGGAGACAGCAGCGACACAGAGAGCCGGTTAGAACACGCAGGAAGATACGTGAGGTGCGGCGCATGTTAGTGCATCCTGCACTCCAGAAAAAGCTGCACCCCTCTGCAGAAGCACTGAGACAAAGAGAGAAAAACACGGCAGCCCCTGCACGCAACCCCGAACGCAATCCTGGAGAGTGAGATACCTCGTGCAAACACAAACGAGAACACAAACAAGAACTGAGAGCCCAAGAAGGTGGTAGAGAGTGTCCATCGGAAAACAGAAATGTAAAACTAAAGAAACGCCCATGAGAAAAATGAAAACATCCACGCTCACGTAAATACATGGAGACTTCCCGCCTCCACACCCCTCCCCTTGTCCAATACATACACATACACATGCTGGTGCACATACAAACGTAGATCTATATATATATATATATATATATATATATATATATATATATATATATATAGGCAGACGCAGTAGAAAGCAAACACACATATAAAAGTTGAAAAACAGACGGCGGGTACGATGAGGGGAAGCAAGTCGCCAAGGTTTCGCCACACAAGCCTGCGGAAACCATCGTAGTCAGAAGCGCGCACGAACGGCGCACATACCTGCACATTTGTGCCGGAAAAGCTTCAGCGGCTCCGAGCGATCACTTTGAGTGAAAATCGCAGAAAACAAAGCTTCAGCGAAGAAAGCTCCGTTGAAACTGTGCGCGTACGCGTGCATCTGTGTGTGCACAGCACACCGCTAGTAGTCGGCGTCATCCTCGTCAATATCCCCGTACTGCCAAAGGTTCTTGTGACCTTTCCGAGCGATCTCCTGCGCAGCTTGGTGGCGGCGGTAATCCGTAGGGTCCACTGCCGACGTCCGGCGGTCCAGTAGCGCCAAGCCACGCTGCAGTAACGTCTCGCTGAGTGAAGGCACATTCTCCTTGGTCGTAACAGTGTAGTACACATTCCCAAGACTGTCGCGGTACACGGCCTTCGCCAAAACCTCACCGTCACAGTAGTCCTCCACGGCCGCATAGGTGGTGCCAGCAAACGCTTCACTGGGATCGCCCGACTTGAGGTAGGCAAGGCGGGCCAGTTTCGCAAACGCGGGGGTATCACGCACGACAGCGTACTCGGGGCCACGCGGCACGGCTCGGATGTTTTTCACCAATACAGTCTCCGTGTTGCCAAAGTCGATGAACTTCACCTCCACTTTCTCATCCCTTGGGGCCTTGAGTACTGTGGCGCGACACCATGTCTTGTCACCACTGTACTGGGCGATCACATTTTCGCCTTTCTTGGGGGTGTGACTCTCGCCGGCGACGGTCCGGTTGATGAGATCCTGGATATGGCCCTTCTTGCTGTCCTTCTCTGTATCGAATCCCTGCAGGTACACCGACAGTCCGTCGTAGGCAATCTCTGTGATCATGTACGGCGCAAAATTACGCGTCTCGTCTGTAACGCGGGCCAGGGCGTGCGGGTTGGAGGCAGCCCGCTCCTGCTCCATCTTTACCGCGCGCTGTGGGATAGAGCCAGTGGCGGACCAGATGTGCTTCTTCGCCTCGCGCGCAGCACTCTCCGCTTCCGCGAGCTGTTGCGCAAAAGGCAAGCGGTCTGCGTTCCCCACTGTCGCGAATCCCGCGGCGACCAGCGCAACAGAGATGTTCGTGCCGTCCTCCAGAGTAATCGACGAGATAAAGTTGCCTGCACGGTCGGAAGTGAAAACTTGGACAGTGACATTGCGCTGCTGCACGAGATCAATGGCAAAGTCTTTCGCTTCCTGAGCAAAAGGGTCTGCCTTCTCGTTCGGATTAAAAGCGGCCGACGGTGTGACGACGCCAGCAACCTTGACCGGAATCTGAAAGTTCTCCTTTGGAATGTACACGCGCAGCGAGCTGGGACCGAGTACCAGATCGACCACTCCCTTCAGCGGCGGCGGTCGGTTGCCCTGCATACCGCGCTGGAGGAAGCTGAGGTAGTAGCGGCTGCGCGTCTCGCCGAGATGGTTCAGCTCGAGTACCTTCATCGGTGGGCCAGAGGCATCACGGTGGATGCCCTTCTCCTTCGCTCTCTCTTCGGCGGCGGCAAGCTCGCTCGCCATGGAGTGCTTGTCGTTTCGACCGAGGAAGAATGTAGCGTAGCCGGTCTCCAGCAGTGCCACACCAATGTTGATACCCGTCTCCTTCACCTGCACCGTTGCAGCGGGTCGGATTTCCTTGGTCTCCGGCATCACACGCGCGTACTCGACGAGCACCACCACCTTGGATCCAATGTACCGGGTGCGCAGGAATTCCTTGGCCTCCCATGAGTAGTCGCGGTACGTGACGCGCGTCTCGGGAGAGTTGCCGTCTTGGTCACGGTCAATATTCTTGCTGCTGCGCACGCCAGCCAGAGAGACACGGATGAGGTGACCAGAGGCGTCGTCTCGGACAATGACCGTGTCGCCATGCACCACCTGCACCAGCGTACCGACAAACTCGGTAGGCCCTGTGTACACCGGGCCGGGGGTGCCGTCCGGTAGCGTTGTCGGAAGGCCAGCCACCTTGGGCGCTGCGGAGACCTTAGCGTGTGCGGGGGCCTCCTCGCCATTAGCAGCAGCCGGAGAGACACCGTCGTTGTCTTCGACAGCCTCGGTCGGAGCGACCACAACCGGCTCTACGTAGTTTTTCCAGCACCCCACTCGGCACTTCTTGGCGGCAGCTTCAGCAGAGGACATCTCGTCGATGCGGGAGGACAGCAGTAGCGTCGCGTTCTGAACCCTGACGTAGCCCTTGGACAGGAGCTCCTCCTGAAAGGATCCCTTGGAGGACATGATGGAAATCATGACGTTGTTGAACCCGTCAAGGCCGTCGTAGCGCACCTTGACATTGCGGTTCTGCAGCAGCCGCTCAACAAAGAATTTGGCCTCGGCGTTAATCGACTCGTCATCGTTCTCCTTCGCCGTGACACCTGTCAGGTGGGCGGCGAACTGCGTGTCGCCCAGCTCCTTGACAGAGATGATAAGCAGTGTTGGCGACACCACTTTCTCGACGCGTGACAGCAGCTGCTGGCCCTTGATGCCCTGAATTTTCTCCGCGAGCTCTTCTGGGGTGTACACTCTCATGTGACGCACGTGCTTGGCACCATCGCCGCTGAAGATACCTTTGCGGGCCGCACGCGCGGAAGCGGACATCTGCGAGTAGATTTCGTACAGTTCCTTCTCTATATGTGGCGGCATGCGGTCGGGCAGCGTGGCCAAGCCTTCCTTGAGCAGCATGCCCGTTGCTTCCTGGCGGTTGGGACCCATGATACGACCCGCACTCCGCTGCAATGCCTCGATGTAATAGTCCTCGACGAACTGCACCTGCCTGCCAATGAAGGTGGAGCGCATAAGCTCGGCCGCCTCGTAGGCGTACGGCTCCTCAGGCGTGAAGTCGCCAGACGCCGTGCGACGTGCCAGCTTCGGAGCCTGAATGTAGCTAAGCGTGATGGCCTTGAAAGTGGGCTGGTCCCCCACCGTCGGGCCCATAAGGATCATGCGATCCGCATTCTCCACCGCGTACACGACGTAGGCCATGGATTAAATATCTGTACGTTTCTTTGTAAGTGGGGGAGTGCTTCGCGTGGCCCCGCAAGAATCAAAATATGTGGCCTTTCTCCTCTCCTGGTGAGCCGTGTGTGCGAGAACCGATTTGACTGCCTATTCACACAAAGAATCCGATACGTATTATTTTTTTTTTTTTGCTGCTGATCAGGGAATTTGATGGCTGGGATGGCAGGAGTGCTCACGATACTAATGTGCACGCTGTTGGTGTTAATGAATACGCGAACGTCTACGCGTCCGTGTCGGTGTCATGTGTGCAGAAGGGAAACGCCGGTTCAAAAAAAAAAAAAAAACAGAGTCGAAGGATACGGTAGAGGGAGTGAGGAGTGCAAAGGTACAGCTTGGTGGAGGAAAGGGAAAGAGAGGCCCGCCGGTCTACGCCGCTGCAGCGCTGGGCTGAAGAAGACGTGCGTCAAATGACTCAGCGTGCTAATCTCCTCATTGGGCGCTCTCCTTACCGCTCCACCTCCCGCCTCTTCCCATGCGGCAGAGGAGATGGCGCGCGTTGGTTGCGATGGTGTGTATCGTGGAAACAAAGGAACTACCAAACCACGAAAAAAAAAAAACATGCGTTTCCATCAAATTGTCGCACACGCACACGTGCGCGGGCCTGCGTGGACACACGCAGATGAAGGATGGTGGCAACATGTGAGGCTCACATGTGAAGGGAAAAAGGGCGGTCAGACGAACGCAACCAAACGTAGGCAAATACTTGCGTGCCTTAGTTGAGATTCTCGCCAAAACGACTTTGAAACCCGTTTCGACGGGTGCGCAGGGGTGGGTGGGGAGCGCCCAGACCGTTGGGGTAACGAATACAGCCGTGCGCGTGCCGTCTGCTCGCTGTCGCTGTCTCAGGAGAATATCATGTGCAACTATAGCCGCATCGCTGTGTAACGCCGGTCGAGTAGTGTTCTAGTGCCCCCGCTAGCAACGTCACCGTTCCGCAGCGCGTGGTCAATCAAGTCCTAAGGCGCCACGGATGCGCCTCCATCACCTTGTCCTGGTACACATCAACAAGTCGCATGTCAACGGCGGAAAGCGGTGCCAAAAATGGTAGCATCACGGCATCCCCCAATGTGCGTCGAATCCCCACAAGCACCAGCACAGCGCAGAACCTTACAGAAACATGGCAGTGGCTGAGCAAGCGGTTCAGCACAGCGATAACGCGATGAAGTACTGGAGCAGTCAGAGCAGAGCGACGCTGATGCTCTGCTTCTGGCAGCGCTACAAAAGCTCGCCTGTTGGTACCTTTTGCCCTAGCTAGCGTTGGTTGCGCCTGCTCTATAACTCTAAGAATCATGTGTACCAGATCCAGCCAACCTGAAGTAGCCGCGTCCCTCATGGGACCCTCCAACCAGCGCATTACACAATTGGTGATGGCGCTAAGGCACATATCAGCTGGTGGCTTACACGCAGTCAGGAGGGTGTCGAGGCAGCACGCTGCCTGCAGCTGCGCCTCCAAAAAGGGATCGTCAAGGCCAGTACGGCAAATGCCCAAAACGCGAGTGAGCTGCCGCGACACGGACGACCTGGCTGCGGGCCACTGTAGCAGTGCCTGCAGCGTCGTCAGTACAGCACACCGCACGTTGTGGTGCACTATGCCCTCCACACCGGAGAGTTCACGCTCCCAGTACACGAGAAGCCGCTCCACCTCCTCTGGTATACAATGTGGTCGATATACGTCTGCTTCCCTCTCCCTCTCGGCAGTGGCGCCACCAGCGCGCAATGCCGTCGCCAAGGACAGCAATGCGCAGCGCCGATCCTCGCTCTCTCTGCAATACGCCCACTGATGGAGAAAGTGAGCAACAGGGTCCCTGCTACGCTGTGCGCTTGCCAAGCCGCGCCCATGGATAGATGCATGGGCACCGTTGTCGCTATCAAAATCATCCGCAGCAGCAAGCCCTCGTGACGGGACACGAGCTAAAGTAGCAGGACGCGCCAGGTCAGGCAGAGGTGCGAGCGCTGGAGTATGGCCTGCACCACCTCCAGGGTCCTCTGGCATCTCACGCGCTGTTCCTGATGACGCAAGGAAGGTTTTGTCAGCGGAGAGAAACTTAAGCAGTACCTGCGAGGCACTCTCTAACGTCCGACTACGCACAGGACTCATGTCTGACGCGCAGCTGCCCCTGCTGATTTGGTCGATTGCACCGGAGAGGGGCTCCACCGTTCCGGCGACATCACGCCCAGTCATCGAGCAGGCCTTCAGCTCCTCGGCAAAGATGCAGCGGAACCGCTCGTTACCAGTTGTGAAGGCATCCGAAAGCTTCTCCCCCCAGTCCTTGTTCATCAAGCCAAAGCTCTCACGGAGAGCCGCACGTACTTCCTCCTGCTCCGACGGTGCAAGCCTCTCCGCTACCTGTTGAAAGGATTCGGGGCACACCAGCAACGCTGCGCTGAGCGCGGTGATCCAGCTTCTCTGCGTCGCCCGCACTCCAGAGTGATGACTTTCCTTAGGCTGATGGCTTGCCAGAGTGCGCAGATGAGCGAGAATGCCGCGCACAGTGATGCCCATAGTGGATATCTCAGCGAAGAGAGAGGCATGCACCAATATAAAGTAGTGGAGGAGCTGCGCACAGCGCAGATCCATAGCGGCACTGCTTCCACCGATGTCGTCCGCGGCGCGCAGCACCGCCTTCAGCACCTCCTGTGGAGGTCCATGCATGCGCACGATGCGGTCAAGCAAATGACGAGCAGCAGCACACACAACGGGTCGAGAGTGACTTGTATTACGAACGAGTGCACTCAAAAGGGAGGGAAGCACGCTTTGAAGTTCTTTCTGCGTAGCTGCTGGTGCCCGCGTCATCAGTGTGCTCAGACAGTTTTGCGACACCTCCACAACGCGATAATGCATGTCCTGAACACGAAGCAGCAGCCCTGTCAGTAGCTCAGGGATGTCTTCGCTCATCAAGAAGCCGCTCTCGCACAGTCTCTGCGCCTCAAGGACAGCAGCACGCCGAACTGACCAGTCAGTGCTTTCCATTGCTGTGCTCAGGGACGTTCCACAATCCGCACGGCGCGATGCGGCACTCCGGTGGAGAGCTCCAGTCCTTGCTGTCCAGGTTCCCTCTCCACGAGTGTGCATGTGAGGCGCCAGCAGAATACTGTCCCCCGCCAGGTGGACGGGGGCTTCCTTCGCTGACCGCAACAATTGCCGATGTGCCTTGCTTGGAGATACGGAGCGCGGCGTGAACGCACGTGCACGGCTCGCAACTGCGCTCTGCAGATTATCCTTTAACGTGACTGTGCGGGACGCGTGGGTGGCGTCCAAAGTGTGTGGATCCTCATGCGCAGAGTTGCTACTCCTGGGAAGCGACGGCGATAGCATAGGCGGTGCCGGTGGGGACTCCACCGCCTTGAGTTCCTGCATTGAATCCGCGCGTTCAGCGGCCAGCTGACGCTGCAAATCCGCAGGCAGTACGCCAAGCAGTGCCCCTGTAGAAGCCGGCTCCAAGACGTGTAGGGCCCAGAAGCAGCGCCTAGCCGCATGTCGAACCTCGGCGTCGGCGTCGCTCATGCGATCGCGGAGCACGCGATGAAGAGCCTCAGTGTAGGCTTTGACAGACAATTGAGTTGAGGTTCCCTTGGCTGCTTGCAGGTAGGAGCGCACAATCTCAACAGAACAACGGCGCACGGCCGCACTGGAAGCACCACAGTCACGCAAGAGCCTGTTCAAAGCCTCCAGGGTAAGCAGACATTTCTGCGCGATCGAGAGGAGCACACGCATGGCCGCGGCGGACACCATCGACGTCGCAGAGGAGCTTGCAGCGAGTCGCACAAGGCAGGTGAGAAACCAAGAGCACACGACTGCAACAGCAGCGCGACAGGTGCCATGTTCCACGAGCGTTCCCACAACATTCACCGCTGCCAACGCGATTGGTACGCGGTGGCTCTGCATCGAGTGCATCAGGCAATTCCTCACGTAGAGAGACATCCACCCCACAAAAGCACGGCAGCCTGATATGTCATCTGCGAGCAAGCATGCCACCTCCTCTAGCAGCCGACACTGGATCTTCCAGTCGCGCAACGGTTGACGCAGGTTGATCGAAGCCTTAGTTTGTCGCTGCTCCTCGACGATCGCGTCGCCCAGAAGCTGCAGGCGCCGCAACACCTTCTCATCCGTCAATGCCACGTTTGATATACGTACCATAAGCCTGGCGGTGTTTCAGTGTGGGCCGTTGTGTGTTCCTCTGAGGTACGTGTGAGCTTTCAGTGTCTCTCAAGATGCTTCATGGGCGCCTTCTCACAATGGGGGAATAGGGAGGCAGTCGTACAAGAGCGCAGCGCACAGCCCTTCCTAACCTCCGCTCGAGGCTGTCCACAACGAGGTCTCAGAAGCTGAGACGAGGTTTAGTGTACCGAGTCGACGTTTGCGTTGACAGCGGGAGATATCAGCGTAAATGTGAGCGAGCACGCGTGCCTCCCACCGCCGTGTCAGATCGACGGCATGCGGGGACCCGTGGTCGGGATTATTCATGGGATAATAAAGAGGATACGAGATGACCAGATCGGGTGAGTATCGAAGAGCGAGAAAACCAGCACGAAGCAATGCGGAAGCGCCATCACCAGCTTACGTACAGGTGCACACCCTTTCCGCACGTGGACATGTAGTTGTGGTCGCATTACCGCAGCACTTCGCGAGCTCAAGTAACATCAAGATCTCTAGAGCACTATGGAGAAGGAGAGCAAGGGACTCGGCATGCAGAATTCCCTTTAGTCGCCTCTACACACGTTCGTTTGAATGCCACCTCCCTGCTGCACGTCGCCTCCGTCTTCCCCTTTGCGAGGACTCTTGACAGTCCTCTTTGCTACTACCTCGATAGCTAGCACAAATGTGAGCACCTACGGGACCTACAACATGGCCAACGGGCACGAGCGCACACAAGTAAGCTCCGTATACACACCTCCCCAACGCTGCCTCGCACTGTTCAGAGAAATAACGCAGGAGCGTAAACCTCTCAGGAGATGATGATGAAGGACACAGGCACGGTCTGTAGCGCACAAGGTTCTGGAGACAAGAAGAGGCTTCCCTGCACGTCTGGGCTACCTCTGCTTTCAGCAGACCTCACCCACCGAAAAGGGCAAATACTCACAGAAGTCCTGCTGACCGCACCTTCACGCGCGTGAGACTCAACACGTTTGTACTAACCAATCCTTCAAACGCACGCACCTACACAGCACCGCACGATTCCACCAGCTCCATCACCGCCCGAAGTGCGGCATCCATGCAGGTACTACGACTACCTGCCGCTAGTGTATCGCGCTTTCCCACATCGGACCACTGCGCAGTCGTAACTGCGGAGCTGTCGCCAACAAACATATTTTGCAAGCCTGCGACCCGCGAAGCGTAGGACGAAGATGACGATGGAGCCAAAAAGGTCTCGCTGCTGCCGCTGGCAAAACCAAGCCAATATGCGTGCGCGTCCACGTAGCGGCGCATGTAGGACTCTGTCGCCGTGACGCGGTGTGACCACTCGCGCAAGTCTTTCAGTTCTGCCTTCCCGGCGGCCGAGCGCTTTGACGGCGGCAAACGGGAAAGCTGCGCGAAACGAACAGCCTTCGCTTTATCACTATCGACGAGGAGAGTGAAGTCGGTCGATTCGACTCCCCGCTCCCGGGTTAGATTCATCAGCGGTGGTGTTTCTGTGAGGCGCCGACACTCTTTGATGCCGACAAGAAACGCATTTTGGACCTGGCGGTGCACCTCCTCGGGCAAAGCACAGACAGCGTGGTGCGCACAGAGCGTGCGGACGTGGGCTGCACCAGGTGGGGAGGCTACTGTATCCAGCGCTAAGGTGTGCTCCAACCCATCCAAACCATGAAGAATCAGAAGCATCGTGAAGGCCTCAAGGGGGGTTCCGAGGACAGTGTCCCATCCCATGCCCTTGAATCGCGCGGCATCGCGCCCACCGAAGGGAAAAAGAACAACGCGCAGCTCCGCCTGTGGGGAGATCTGCGGCAGCGGTAGTGACAATAGAGTGTCGCACAATGGTGTCAAGTACGGCCCTCGTTGGGTGAGCCACCACATCGCAGTCGACTTCGCATCCCTCAAATTGAAGCTGTCAGCCGATACTGCCGGCACCGCGGAGAAGATCAGCGGCAGCGCCAGCGCATCGCGGACAGGGACGGTGGACGGTGGTGACTTCAGCATGCGCAGAGCAGGGTGTATAGCAACCCTGTACAGCAGATACGGGGTATGTAGAGCACCCGCCGCAACGACTATGCCCTTTCTGACGGGGATGGAGACGCCCTCAGCTGCACTGCCGCAACTGGGGCGCACCTGCACACCTGCCACCCGCGCACCACGCTCTTTCGCTTGGCCGCTGTCTTGCGTTTCCACGTCAACGTCTACTACTGTGTGCCCTGTCAGCACGCTGAGTCGCCGGTGCAGCACGTTCGGAGCAATATCGCCCAACACAGCGGAAGGCAACGCCAGACGCCTGCCATCTTCGTCGATGTACAGGTAGGAAGGAAACACAGCACCACACTTGACAGGCAAGGAGATAGTGGGCAGGTAGGGGGCCGCCATCTTGACCCTTTTGACAGCTTCGGCAAAGGCCCAGGAGAGAGGATTTCGGACGGCTGGGAAGCGCACCGGCAACCGAGTCCATTGTGGCAATAATACACTGCAGCTCGTAGTCGTGCGGCACGATGCACTTTTCGCAGCCGGCGCTTCGTCTGCCGTGCCCGGCCAGATGGAGTTCAAGTGCATGCCCCAATCCAACTGCGCTGTGCCGCCCAGCCCGACCCCGCGAGGGTACGAAGCGTACTGCAGCAGCGAATATCGATTACCCTTTGGTCCCGTCAGCAGGGTCTCATCAGCCCGGGAAGGGTGCCATGGGCGTTGGGCGAGGAAGCCTTCATCAGGCGTGCCGCTCAGGAAGGTGGGGTTCACTCCTTTCACCCATGCCTCCAGTGGCACTCGGACAAGGTCCGGCGCAAAGGACAGCAACCGGTCGCGCCGACCGACTTCCAACAAGAGCGCAGCTAAAGAAGCAGGCTGCGGGTCTACTCCCTTCTCAATCAGAATGATGTGGCATTGTTCATCGGTGCGGCGTAGCAACTCCGCCGCAGCCGCAAGCCCAGCAACGCCTCCGCCAATGATGACATAGTCACCGGTGGGAAGGCTCACCGTTGAGTGATGATTTTGATAAGAAGGTCGCAGCTGATTCCTTGAGCGTGGCCGGAAGTTCACATACCAGCCGATGAAAAGCACCACCATCAGCACTGCTGCTTCGGCAAACATGTTCTCTAGATGCATCATCGATAGACAAAAAACAAGGGAGAGACAGAGTAGGACAAAACTAGAAACGGTCACATGTGTTTAATGCACACGCTCACAACCCAGTGACCGCAAACTCCAGAAAGCAAAAGAAGACGTGAAACCGCGGGTCTTGATATGGACCACGAACTGCTACTCAAAACGCATGAAGAGAGACAGGACCTAGACCACCTGCACGTGCATAGATGTAACCATTCTGCAGCACAGTCCGCTCTTGACGCTTGTGGGGGAGTGCAGCAGCTGTAGCAGCCGTAGCCCAAACAAAGTACAGAAAGTGCAAAACGGTCGACAGTGTTTTCTCTCTTTTTGTTGTCAGCAGGTGACCATTTAATACCACACAGCAGGAGTCGAGTACCGCTGTGCCCACCCTAGCCTGCCACACAGAGTCATCGCGTGTGCCGAAGCGGCCGCAAGCACGTGCTACGGGATTCCGCCAGCACAGTCACCAGGGCACGGCATCTGGCCTCTAAATCTCTACCCACCCACTCCCTGAGCAGCGCACCCCGTGGTGCATCCCCCATCGCGGTGTGCCAGGCACCCTCCACACACACACACACACACAAACACAACGGGAAGCAGTGTGATGGTAGAGTGAGCGATACGCTCGAGTCACGGTAGCGCTTTGCCCGTCATGTCGGTGGCACAAGCATGTTCAATGCCGCAGGTTACACAGACGCAACGAAATCCAGGAGCCCACCGCCACCCCCCCCCAGCGATATATCACTCAGACCTCCACACCCCCTAAGTCGTAGGTGCTTGACCCTATATCACGGCCAGAGGTGCGCGTGCATCGGCAGGGAGATGAAGGAGGAGGCGGGGCTGCTTGGCATCTCCCCAACACACAGAGCTCGGGATGCACTGCGGTCGGAGATACCATACTTGGAAGTGTCCCTCTTCCGTTTTTCAGGGTGTTATGCAACGAACCAGCAAAAGAGTAGATGAGCGAGAGAGGAGTAAGCTAAAGCATACAAGAAGAAGCCATGAAAAAGGATGTCCGTGCCACAGGGAACCTCACAGGACTCAGCAAGGCAGGAAGGGAAAAAGCCGTCGCCTTTTCACCTTTATGATTCGGCATCCGCGTCTCTTGCGCATGGCACGGGTGTCCAAGCAGAGCGCACCCAAATAGATCCCAAGGCACTGTCCCGCAAACGGCACCTGCACTGGGCAAAAGTAAACACCTCCTTTCCCGCCGGCACAGCCCCAGCTGTTTCTTTTCCACGAAGGCCAGGTTGCCCTCGTGCACACGGTGGTCATATGGGAAAGGGAGAAGAGAATACCGTCGCCTGACAATCCTTCTTTCCCGTGGCGAACACCGTGTGGGTGGTCTCAGCGATGGTGCGTTATGCGTTCCCGTTTACGTTGGGTTGCATCTCGCTTCTCTTGATGTTTTTCTTTTCGTTCGTTATAGAATGGAGATAAATGACGCGATGGAAACAAAGATGTCCTCCCCACGTTTGTCGTTCTTTCCCCCTCCTCCTCCTCCTCAAGATGATTTAGTCTAGAGCCCGCATTGTGGACGATAGCACTTTGTCGTGCGCTGGTGCTTCGCTGTGCCTTCCCACCAGTACGGCGACACATTTTCTCGTGCCAGGACGACGACAAGGATACAAGCAGAGGAGTGACAGGGTCACGCACATGCACGAAGCACAACAACGAAAAGTAAACCAGACAAATGCGGTCATGTGAGGTGCGGCACACACACACACGCATACACACCTGAGGAATGAAAGGACGAGCGTTCGAGCGTGCAGCATTACCTACGAAATCACGGAAACAGACGAAGCGAATCGACAAAAAAGAAGGGGGGGGCTGGGAGAGGTACCAGAGGCATACCATAAACCAATGTGAGCTGCTGCTTGATTTTCTACTTCACGTTTCTTTATACTTCCTCAATAGAATAATGGAGAGAGCGAAGACGATGGCAAACATTCCAAAAAAAAAAAAAAAAAACGGTCAGTGAAAAAGCAGAATTGGAGGGGGCGGGGCGGGGGGCTTTGTATGATATGGGTGCGTACGCAATCCACAGAACGACAAACGCGGGGAAGAGTCAGGGGAGAGCAATAAAGGAAAGAGACGGGGAAAGCCTTAACTATAGATCCCTCCCTCACCCAAGCGCGCACACGTGAGTCCATCGGCCAAAATGGTTTAGCATGAGAAACCTCGCCCCACACGAAAATACTGAGCACGCACAAGCACCATGCCTATCAGATAGGCATGGGAAAGCACGCAAATCATATCGAAACGGAAGTTAACACAGGGAACAAGAATTTGGCGGAAACGGAAAGGCACGTGAGAGAGAGGGGGAGGGGGTAAAGGAAAGCGTCAAAAGAAAAACAAAAAGATAAAAGGTGTAGGTTTGAAGAAGAGGACGAGAGGCTTCGGAGAATGCTGTGATAAGTACATCAGTACCGTGTAACTCCTCAGGAAGAGACGCTGTCGGGGAAAAAAAAACAGTGAAGGCGAAAATAGGAGCGGCGGCAGTGACGCTTTTTCCCGTCGCATGGCATAAACAAGTGGGAGGAGAGGAGAACAGGCAAGGGGTTCTTCTTCAATGCCACTTGTGGACAAGTAACGTTTCGTCACTGGAAACTACACAAAGGAGCGCACCTCCACACCCCTACGCGCTGCTCTCTTGATCGGCAGCGAAGAATCCGGAGTCCACCCTCCTCACTCCTCACAGTAGAGCTATGGGAGAAGTTTTCACATTGTTTTCGACAAAAATAGGGCTGGTGCAGCCCCACGGGAAAACAGGACAGTGAAAAAGGGAAGAAGCCACGTTACTGCGCTTCCATGACTCCATCGTTTGGCATCCCCTTCCTGTTGCGTGCTAGCTTCAGAGGTACCTGCACACATGCACAAGCGCTTACGCCCCTCTCCGATGGCACTCTCCTCAGCGGATGTCAGCAACTCGGCCAACCCCTCTCCCAACGCATCGCCAATAGGAACACACACACGCCCACTGAAAAAAAAAAAGACAAGGGACTGGAAAACCTGCATCAGTTTTCTTTGCTTGGAGGAACATATTTTCTACGAGGCACATCAGACCAAGGTCCAGCGGCATCCATGGCAAGAGCACGAGATGCTTTCCAGATTATGCGAAGCAGCTACGCACATACACGCACGGAGACAACAAGAGCACAGTACACGGAGCAGAACCAACCAAAAAAGGGGGAGGGATGAAGAGTGGGAAGAACGGGTGAGAAGAAGGGAGCGGAGGAAGACACATACGGGCATCCAAAGAAATTCATTCAACGCAGTAAATGGCCCCAAAAGTTGAATATGGAGAAGAGAAGAAGGGGCGGCAAAACAAAATGAGAGCAGAAGGCCTTTGATGAGAGGAACGCAGCCACATCTAGAAACAGAACAACAACACAGCACACAATCGCACATGCGCGAGTTAGCGGCATACTGGGCGAATGAGAAAAAAAAAAAAACAGGTATAAGCACTCAGTGCCTCTACGCTCGCTTACTAATATGCCCTCCCCCCACGCCACCAAGCGGGCAGCGCACTCCATGCAGACGCCCACGAACACTGAGAGCTGGACGGCAATGAAATAACCCAAAACTCCAGTACCTACGGAAGCAATACCTTCCAATAAAGAAAACCATCGAATTCTTATCCACCTCTAATGCCCGCGTAGTTCATGACCACTCGCCAGACACGCAGGCAGGCACACACGCGAAAAAAAAAAAGAACGAAGCACTACCTTCAGTGAGCAATCACCGCGATCATGCAGCAGTCACCTCGCGAATAGACAAAGCAGGTGAGGATAAAAAACAGCCTCACCGGCACCTCACATACCTCCTTCGCCGTTCTTGATCCTTCACTTCGCTCTTTCGGTGTCTTTGAACAACTCAACACGCGAAAACCGCCACTATCTACCTTTTACAAGACCCATCCACACACACACACACACACATACACATTCACACACATACACACATACACATACACATTCACACACACACACACACACACATACACATTCACACACATACACACATACACATCCACACACATACACACACATACACACACACAGGCATACACACACATACACACACACAGGCATACACACACATACACACACACAGGCATACACACACATACACATCCACACACATACACACACACACATACAAATCCAAACGCCTCACTATGTTCACCAATTCGCTTCATACGAACACTCGTTCCTCTCCCTTCTTGTGCACTTCTTTCCCTTAACCTTCCACGAATATGTCCTCTCACACTCCGCCACCTCCAACAGGACCGCAGCAAAGCCCATAACACGGCCACAGCTCACCCGCCTCTCATGCACCACGGCGCAATCCTGCTCCTCCGCGGCCAGCCTCCCTGCCGTCGAATGGGGGGACAGTGCGTTCAGCGGGCTCTCAATGCTCCTCCCGCCCCTTCACCGCTTACCTGTCGCACCACCGCCGTCACACGGGGTTCAGGGCACCGCACGCCTTCAGCCGCACGGTCCACTCGCACCCGGCACACATCGCCTGCGTGGCATGCCTTCTCCCTCCCCCCCCGGTCGCGGCACTCCGCCGTACGGTGCGCCGACCATCCCGCACTCTGCTCTGGCAGCACACGACGGTGCCATCCGGCGTGCGCTCCTCACGCCCCTCGACATCTGCGCCGCGCCAGCCCACACGCGGTCAGATGCAGGCGCTGCCGCATCCTCCGCACGCATGTGCGTCGGCGCGGGCCCGTCGTGCTTCTCGTCACCGCAGGAATCCAACGTGCAGACGCGTGCCCGCGCGCAGCCGGGCGCGCATGGTCGCCCGCCGTCTGAGCACGCTGGTCGCACCCCTGGTCGGCGCAGTCGGCGCCGCCCCTTTTCCGGCGTGGCCCACTG
Organism: Leishmania tarentolae; assembly: GCA_033953505.1. Lineage (NCBI taxonomy): Eukaryota > Euglenozoa > Kinetoplastea > Trypanosomatida > Trypanosomatidae > Leishmania > Leishmania tarentolae. The sequence goes on along the minus strand of CP119856.1, from coordinate 338,259 downwards.
TGCAAGCTGGGCAGCTTGCGTCCATCCGCTCACACGCACAAGGGCCCACGGCAAGGGAGCGCACGACACGCACGCGGCCGACCCGTAGCCCCAGCATCGGGGCCCAGGTCGCTCGAAATATGGCATCCGAAACAGTGGCGGGGAGCCCGTGCTGAGCGCCCTGGAGGGGCGACAGAAAAAGACCCGCAACCGCAGCCATCCAGTGCTCTTGTGTGTGTGTGTGTGTGTGTGTGTGTGCGCTTCATGGCTGGTCCCGCTAACCTCACAGGAGGTCCAATCCTAGGTTGCATCGCGTCACACTCGGCACGGTAGCTGCGAGCAAGCGCACCACAGACTCTAGACACTGTGCCCGTGAGTGTATGAGCATCATGAAGCACCGCAGCCGCTGAGAAATTGATGTCTATCGGAGCGAAAAAAAAAGGTGTGAGGCAAATGAAGTCAAAGCAGGAGGACGGAAAAGAGACGCCAACAACGATGCGAACGAGTATGGAGGATGTGTATGTCTACTTCTCTCAACTCTCTCTCGTTTTCCGTACACTCCACCGCTCCACTGCAAACACTGCAATTCACTCCAGACCACCTTAGCACCGCAGTCGTCCGACACAAAAATGCAGCAAGTCACATTAGTGAGCAGCAGCAGAGAAGCAGAAAAAAAAAAGCAAACTATTGACGCGCTTAATCCTCAACGGGACGAAACCTGAACGCCTCCAACGCGTCGCGGAAGGCTTCATCTGAAAGATCGCCTAGCGAGGCGTGACAGATATCACCCTGCTCCACCTGATGGCGACTGAGAGTGAGGCTGTGCAAGTCGGGATCGGTTCGCCTCGATATCTCCGCAAGGGACATGCGGTGCGCTGCCAGGAGCTCCTGCGGTGTCATTCCAGGGACATTGGAACGTGAGGTGATCAAGTTTGACGGCATATCATCATCTGCACAGCACGTAGCGCCGCGGCTGGGGGTACGCTGGAATGTAGCCACGAAAAACGGCCGATCCTCGACATCCGCAAGGGCATTAGAAATCGTGCTAGGCAACTCCGTCATCGTTGGCATAGAGGTGCCTGCGGGTCTGGTTTCTCTCTGTTTGGTTTTGTTTTGGTACGCCTTGGGGAACCTGAAGGAGCAGCAACCGATCGGCAGGCGTGAAAGAGAGGAACGCCACACACGTGAGTGGGGGACTGTAGAAAAGATCAAATCAAGGTGATCTAATCGAGGAAGAACACACACAGGAAAGGGTGCGTGACAAGAAGCAGGGAGCAGGATGCTGTGAGTTGAGTCGCCGTGTGCGAACGACACACTTACCTTTACAGGCTCCTTTCTCTTCGCTCTTGTTGTTCTGGCTACGACCACGCTGACAAGGTTTTCTGTGCTTCACTGATGATGGTGTCTAAAAGAGCAGGGAAAGATGAGAGCGACAACGCAACCGTGTAGACAGGAACGAAACGGAGGAGATAAGAAGAACACAATACACAAACGAGAGAGTGAGGCTGCAGCTAATGACAAAGAAAGCAAGAAGAAAATCAAGACGGCTAGAAAAGGTAGCGTCCAACGCTACGGGTACAGAGAGTAATACAGACACGCAACAGCAAGGCACACATAACGCGGAAAACAGATATGCATGTGAAGGTGCACACACAGAGAAACTGCAGGCAGAGCACTTGGAAAGAAAGTCAAAAGGAAATGAACAGGTGAAGGGTGAAAAGCAGACCAGCAACCAGCAGCGATGAAAGAGAGCCACAGCCGCTATGCGTATGGCGAAAGGCAACAGCGATTTGTCAAAGGGAGGGGGAGGGGGGAGGGGGAAAATTTTCTACCGGCACGGCGCTGGAAGGAGAAGACAACGAAATGTACGAAGAAGGGTGAAGTGAAGTCGCAAAGGGCATACACTCGGGAGAGAAACAAAAACGAGAACGAAGCAGAAAGCCTGACTGCGCCGGCAATTCTCGGCGAGGTCTGATCAATGTGCTGAAAGGACAGCAGCGATGACCACGCGAAACGAGGGGCTGCCCAAAGGAAGAGCTGTGTGCGCGTGAGGAACGCTTTTCGTGTCGTAGTTTTTTGTGTGTTCGTATATATATATATATATATATATATTTCGTTCAATAAGCTGAAAGAATGTGGAGACTCTTCACGAGTCACAGAGAAGCCGGACAACATCACGCAGACGGTTCAAATGACGCACCCATGGTGGGGAGCAGGGAAAAGAGAAGGTAGAGGACGTGTTGGACGGTGGAAGGGGTGTGCCTGTGTGGCACCTGCATGCACAAGGGCTGCTGGCAGTTCGCATGGACGCCCTACAATGAGGCTATGAGGTGAAAGCGTCTTTCGTGGTCAGTCCACCTAGCACACTCTGAGGCACCACCCGCCATCTACCAGCCAAGAATCCGCCCGTTCAGTTCGTGTGCAGAAGTGCACAAAACGCCACTACACGGAAAGGGTGGGGGAAAAATGGGTGAGGCAGCCGGGGTACGACCCCTCTCTTTCTTTTTTTCTTCCTTTGTGTGTGTCTGTGTGTGTGTGTGTGTGTGTGATGTACAGTGCCGTAGGCTTCACAGGATAAAGGAAGCACACAGACGGAAGCATCGCAGAAAACAAACAAAAGGAGAAAGACACCAACAGCGGGTCGAGAAGAAGACACACACACACACGCACATTTCACAGACCTGTGATACGTGATTCGGGAGCAGAGCTGCCCTCAGCATCTATGGCAGTGCGGCAAAAAAAAAAGACAGCAGAAATATGGCAAGAGGCGGTGGGGCTGAAAAAAAAAAGCGGAAGCAAGCAATGAAAAATAGGAGGCGGTAGCGGCCTGTTGAGAAAAGAGAGACGGGGGTCAGGCCTATACAGCCGCTGTCGCCTCCCACATGCTCTGTGCGCTTTCTTTTCCGCCCGGTTCTCTTGGAATCCTCATACAAACGCAAAGGTGGGGGAAAAAATTGCGTCATCGCCATACATGGCTGTAGTAGCATTGCACTCATCGGAGAGGAGGTCGATACCGCCATGCTGCTTTCTATTCCCTCACTCCCCAGGTCAGTTGTGCATGTTGAGCCTTGCCAGATCCATCGGATCAAACGCTCGGCCGTCGCCGGCGTAGAACTTGTTCTGGAACTCGACCCAGTGCAGCCGCAGCGCGTGCAAAAATGCCGACAGCGCCTCCATGCCGATCAGCACACCGAGTGTGGTGCTAAGCCATAATAAAACCCCAATGGCGATCACAAAGCCAGAGTTGTCGTCGCTGTTCAGCGTGTGGATCACCGTGAAGTTAAAGAAGACTTCGGACAGCTGCGCGTGGGCAAGCGACAACGCCCACAGGCGCAGGTACGATGCGGTGTTGGACACACTGCTCAGCACATACTCGATTGTGTGGATCACATAGTGGATCATCAACTCCGACACATCAAAGTTTTCAAATCTCTCGTTCTCGCGCTCCATCGCCATGCCCGCTGCACCGCTGTCACGATTCGCGGCAGACCCTCCAAAGGGACTCATGCGGTCGTCCCCGAATATATTCGGCGCGTCGTCCTCGCTCGTCACGTCTCGATGTGCAGGCGCATCGCCGCTGTCGTACATCCGCTCGTATTGCAGCGACGCCGACGGCTCATTCAAGAAATCGTCCGCGTAGTCAAACGTTTCGATTGTGACAGCGCTGGCCCGCTGCGCTCCGCCTTGGCGCCGGCGGCTCCCAGCAACTTGCCGGCGTTGTTTCCACCGCTTGTAGTCCCGCATCTCAATGTACGGCATTCCCAGCAGCATACAGGGAACCATCATGAACGCTGTGAGGAGAAGAAACACCTGCAGCCCGGCCTGTCCACTGAAGAGCGGGTTCGGCACCGTGCCGGGCTGCAGAAAAAAGTTCGTCATTATCTCCAGAATGCTCGGCGCCTTGCTAGTGCTCTCCCACGTGCGACACCACTTCACTATGATGAGGATCGACATGTATCCAAAGGTGCAAAGTAGGAACACAAACTCCGGCACAAACAAAAAGGCTATCTTGTACCAGTTCTTCTGGTAGATGCTATTGTTGAGCGAGAGGAGGAGGCCGGCGAACATCTGCGCTACGCCGACGATGACAGCGTGCTTCATCTTCACAGAGTTGTAGAACTCTAGCTTGTTCTCCGTCTCGGTCCACGCCACATCCAGACCCATCACGTACACGTGCGGAGGCTTCACACTTGGTCGACCGCTGGGCGTCGTCGGGTAGGTAGTGCCCTTCTGCTCCGACATCGGGGGCCACGTATACCCGCTGGAGAAAAGATTCAAGGAAAAGCCAAAGAAGTCGTTGTATAGGACACCCATGTAGATGGCAAAGAGGGACATGAGCAGCAATAAGTAGCGGCCGCTAAACACCATGGCGACTATCTCGTTGAGCTGCGCCGTCCTCCAGGCGTTTTCTTTGCTAATGAAGAAAAGGGCGATGAGCAGCAGCAGAACGCCGTGGCCAATGTCACCGTACATGATACCGAACAAGTACGGAAAGGTGATGATGGTGAATACGCCGGGGTTGACCTCCTTGTAACGTGCCATGCCGTAGCTGTCCACGATTCCCTGAAAAGACTCGGTGAAGCGGTTAGTCTCGAAAAACGTCGGCGGATGTTTCTGATCGGGATGAAGCGTCACTATCGACTCGACGCTCCCGTTTGCCAACACAACGGCGTCTTGCAGCGCACGGCGAAGCGACTGCTCGTGGCGCAGTGGTACCCATGCGGAGGCGGTGCACGTAGAGCCGGACATCGCGCACATGTTCATCGCCGTCAGCACCACCTTCTCCACCTTTAGGTAAGTCTTGTACAGACGATGCTCTTCGTACCACTGCGTCAACACATCACGCTTGCGCCGCTCGACCCCCTCGAGGGTGTCCTCGACATGGTGTGGGGTGGTCGAGGAGCCGAGCTCCATGCTGCTAGCCTTCACCTCGTCCAGGGTGTAGACATCGGCGCCGAGGCCAATGATGAGCTTCTTCAAGCGAGCTATCATTGTCGGCGAGGCGCACAGCGCCACGAATGACACCTTCGCCACGTTGTGCTCGCCGGTCTGAACATTTAAGAACATCGTCGGCTCGCTACTGATCTCGATGATGGCGTTTCCACGGGTAATGCGGTAGCAGAGACGGTAGAGCTCCTCGCTGAGTTTCGAGTCAACAAAACCGAAGAGACTCGCTAGTCGTGCGAACGCCTGCGAGCTGACGGCGGTGCTGTGATGGCCCAAGCTGCTGTTGCTCGTCGTGATGTCGGGTGGCGTCTCCACCAAGAGCCTGTACTTGTAGTCGAGCAACGTCATCTGCTGCTTCTGGTTCATCTCATATCGGAGGCCTTCGAGCGATGTGAGCATGGCGGTCAACTCATTCACGGTCGAGTCGATGTGGTCGTCAATCATGTGCATTTGACCCCGTTGCAACGATGACCGCATTTCCGCCACAGTCGCGCTCATGTTCACGTCCTCTGGGTACCTCTCCAGCACGTTCGCGTCCTTGTGCATCGACTCCTCGATGAAGTGCAGTTTTCGCTGTAGCTCCTCGCAGCGGCGCAGCTCTTCCGTGAACGGTCTTGCAAACGCCGTAGCACCCTCGTTCATGTCGAGAAACTGAACGCGGCCCAGCATGCCAACCTCATACATGGTGTCACGCAGGACCTCTCTCTGAAGGATGATGCTAACGCGGATCATGTCCTCCGAGCGCCACAAGCCGCTGCAATTTTCCTGATGCCACGGCATTGCTGCAATATTCGTAAATATGAGCAAAGGGCCGTATGCAAGAACGTTCCGTGTGTCTATACTCTGTTTCCTGTGTCTTTGAAAGACGAGGTAATAAGAAAAGATACAAGACGGAGGCAAGGAAAATGAATATTGCGCGACGCTACCGGTAACACTCGCACAAGGGAGCGAGGGAAGGGGATGAATACGAGAGAGTGGGGGAGGAAAAAGGGAACAGCAACAAGAAGGCTAGGGTGCCCGACCGAGAGCATTCAAGACCGTCTTACCTTGCTGCCATCGACTGATGCATGCAAACGTAGAAAACAAAATAACAATAACAAAGCAGCAGCAGCAGCAGCAGCTGTCCTACTCATCCGTCAGAGCAATACGCCAACAAAAAAAAAAACGCAATCCAAACCAGCAGCAGCACCACCACGAGTCCACAGCAAAGGACCGCGTGACGGGCGCTGACTTCCTATTCAGTCCCAGATGCGGGTCGCTCCCCCTCCTCAGCCTCGATGCTGCCCTTCTCGAGTGAAGGATTCTGTCAATCAAAAAGACGACAGCAGAGCCGACACGCGCAAGTGCCCAGAAAGACCGACACAGGGGCTTTGTACCCCAACGGTATCGGAACAGCGCTTCACACGGGCGGGGCGAGTATACACGGCGGAAGTCGACGGCACGCTCACAAAGCAGAAGCACGTCAGAAAAGAAAAAGTCTACACAGTCCGTAGCAGGCAGGCCACACACCGTGCTTCCCGGGAGAACGGGAAAGAGAAGAGAAGGGTACAAGGAGCGATTTTCTGGGTACTAAGTAAGTCCCCAAGGGACACGCCAGCGGTTGTACGTATTCGTTTACTTTGCCGATCCCCCGAAGGAAAAACACAACCCTTAAAGTGTGAAGAAATCCCGCACACACACGGCTAGTGCGAGCAAATGCAGCTGGGGAAAGTATTTTGCGTCCTCTCCGGCTCTGCAGCTCCTGCGCACCATCCAGAGTGGCACTTTCTTTCGTCTCCAGGTAGCGCTGATGACCTCGAAAGGTGGGCGCGGAGAAAGATCGACCCCGTCTCCTTTACGTGTACGGTGGTGGAACCTGAGAGGGTTCACGTACTTGAGAACGAGTTGATCGCCTGTGCAGATGCTGACAAAAGAATACGAGTGGAAAGTTGTGATGAGGCTACTCAAGTACGCCGGCACGTAGAACGTTATGTAGGGGGTGCAATAGCGATACGCAGCTGAATCCTGTTGAATGGAGGAGTAAAAAGCAGTGAGTGAGAGAGAATAGGGGAGAGTGTAAAATGTCGAGCATACTCATTCGGAGTGCTCGGCGCCAGCGTACGTAGGTGTGTGTACCACGAGGAGCGAGGGGGGGGGGGTACGTGGGTCATGGAGAACACACACACACGCAAGTAAATGAGACGCATGCGTCGAATGCGAGAGACGAGGAATGGAAATAGGTTGGCTCATTCACACTTACCAACGTGGAGAGTGACCGTGGTCCGATTCATCAGTCGTGCAATGGAGCGCAAAGGAAGCGGACCGAATACGAGGCGAGAACGGTGACCGCTACCGCCAACGTCTTCACCACGGGAGTCCTGACACCCTCCAGAACTGCAGTCAGCGCCCGGGTTGAGCTCGACCGGAGAGACGCACGCGATAGGTATTGCATCTATATTTTGTGCCATGTAATCTTAAGGAAGTCGAGGGCTACGAACGCCAGGCAAGACGCAGGATGCATACATCGTCTGCGGTCCTCCCGTTTGCTCCTCCCCCCCCCGGTTCGTGTGAAGTGCACGGAAGGCTGGCACCATCTTCCGTTGAAACAGTCGCATGGACAAAGCAAGTATTCTCTTCGAAAAAAAAAAAGAGACCAGGCACATGCAATCAAAGATGACCTGTGCTTGTGCAGCCCCATAGAGGAAATCGCAGAGCAAGCGCCGCACATCCGTAAAAGGCCATCGCAGTATCTATTTCGGCGCTGCGGTTGATGCCATCCGTTCTTCCGCCCTGGCCACCTCACGCCTCCTCGCGGTGTGTATTGTGCTCGCTAATAGGTGCATCTGTGTCGCTCAGCAGCGATATTGGCTGCCTACAGGCGTTTTGGTGGAAGCATCGTATTGTTCGTCTGGCCAGACGATTGCCTGTTCATGAGCAGTAGCTTTTGTGTCAATACCTCGTTGCGCTTCACAAAGCGCAGAACCTTCGCAACGACTGTCGGTGTTGCATCGTCCATGACGTAGTGGCCGCACCCGTTACCAATCACCTCGAACTGGAACTTACCCTGCATCTGCGCAACTGTGAGTGTCTTGTCTAGCCGTTCCGCGTTCGCAGTGCACAGCATCTTGGCACATGGCAGCGCAATGAACGCCTCATCGAGGCCAGTAAACCACCTATCCCACACACTCTCCATCTTACTGATGTCCGTCCGCCACTGCCATAAACCCGTTTCCTCATTTTTCTTCAAAAGCGGCGGCACGGATACTTCGGCGCCTTTGGGGTTGTGCATCCCACCCACGCGAAGAAACCACACCTCAGCGTCTTTCACCTCGGGAAAAGAGTTGGGGCGATTCTTGAGAAACGTTTTCATGTGCTGCAATGATAACTGCGCCGTTCCCTCCACCACGTCTACAAGAACCACGCCCGAAACACGCTCAAGGGAAGCCTTGTTTCCGCTCAGCGCACGCGCCACCACCGCACCGCCAAGCGAGTGACCGAGAACATAGACGTTGCTAGTGGGATACAGCTCAGTCTTGGCGTACTGGAGCACGTCCAAGAAGTCACGTATCAGCACCTCGATCGAGAGGTGAGCTTCACCGCCGACAAAAGTAGATCGGCCATGGCAGCGCTGGTCGTAGGTCATGACATGCATGTCCATGTCGTCGCCCTGAACCTCCGCATTTGCCGCCGTCGCCTCCAATGCGAAAGTCGGCAACGGGGGCACATCACTCGTACGCGGTGGTGACGAAGAGGCGTTTGCCGTCGCATCGCTGGGCTTGTCAGTGTGTCGCTGAATCTCCCGCGCCATCCGAAAGAAACAGTCACCGGTCATACCAGCGCCATGCACGCACAGAAGAAGGGGCATCCGTGTGTCATGGGCTGGGTTCGAGGGCGGGGACCACGATGACGGCGAAAAGGTAGTGCAGTGAAAGGGCTCGCCCTGTGCGTTGATGAAGACGTGCTCTTGAGGGCCTGGCAACGGCGGACTGGTCGAACCACAAGACATCTTCACCGACTGGGTAGACCTGAAACAGAAGAAGTCATGAAGAAATGTGCGCTCTGAAGAGGGCAGTGCGCGTGCGGCACCTTCTGATGAGTGAAGGATGCGTATTTCCTCCGCTGCTATAGGTTTGGGTGGAGTGAGAGTGGGACCACGCACAAGGTAGCGAAAACTGAGACGAAGGAAGATGGGAAAAAAAGGGAGCCAACATGAACGGAGGGGGGGGGGGAGGAGGCGCTCAGCGAGACGACAAACAACGCATCCGATGTCATTCCCGACTGCAGCGGCTCCCGGCGTGGCAGAAATAGCATTGAGGCTACGAATTCGGCGCCTTAAGAGAAGTGTGTGTGTGTGTGTGTGTGTGTGTGTGTGTGTGTGTGTCAGCAAAAGCACACCGACTTGTAAGTTCCGTTCGACTTGCACCTGTGCTGCCGATGGAAATACATCCCGTTTTGCTACTTCGTTCCGGGGGTCTCTGTGTCCACCTGGACATTCGCGGCACGATGTTAGGCGGCAACGGGAAGACGTAAAAGCCTTCTCTTCATTTTAACGCAATTGGACTATAGCGCGATTGACACGGACCGTTATCTCCAACACGGAGGAGGCGAGATACGAAAAGAGAGAAACGCTACTCGAGCATGCATGCACGCAAGCGCTCGCCAGTACCAACTTCACGCCGAACTAACCCCGCAGTTTCAACACCCACCAACCTCTCCAAAGCGACGACCTTTTCACGCGTTTTGTTTAGCTGCGACTGCAGCTCAGCACGTCGCCGCTTGTACGCACGCTGCTCAGTGAAGCGCATAGTGTTGAGGTAGCGTAAAACAGCGTCCTCTTCGCACGCGGCCCGATCTAGCCGCTGCACCTCCTCCAGTGCACAGCGCAACGCCTCCTGGGGTAAGCTGCACCTCCGCCACAGCGCTAGGTTAAGCTCTTGGCTCAGAAGACCTTCAAAAAAGATGCCGTCTAGAGAGGTCTGCGAAGCCACCATTTGTGTCATGCCGTCCGTTAGACTCGTAGACGACGACGACAAGAGAGGCTCCTCCTTTTCCCCGTCCTCATTCATCGGTCCTTCATGGATACGAAGGCGCGGCGCACATCTCGTCGACACACTCGGCGTCGCCGCGCACCGCAGTGATGCAGGCGGTTCGGCAACCTCAACACGGTCGAGCGGACCACAACGATAGCGTCCGGGAGTGGGTCGAACAGCACCTGAAATGGGTGACGGACTTCCGAGACCAATGTCGCAGGGAAGCCGCTCCTGCATGTGTCGGATGAAGTCGAGGTAGGTCTGGTAATGCCCACGCTGCGCTACTTGCGAAGAGGCAGTAGCATCCGCCCACTCCTGCGCGGTGGACGGGGTACTCTGGAGTTCTTGCAGGACCAAGTCACGAGCAAAGGCCATCCATCGAACTTCCTCCGCCGTTGAGGAAGCCCTACCTAATGGGGCGTCTCCAAACGGAAGCACCACCCCATCAAACATCGCGAACAGGGGCAAGAAAAAAAAAAAAACAATGGGCACACAAATGTGGCACATACAAGTCAGCTGTTACGCATACGGGGGGGGGGGGGGGGAAGATACTGCACCAGAAAGAGGGGTGCGTGCGGTGTCAGACAGCTGAGAAACGGAGAGTGGAGGCAAACAGAGCAGCTGGGCTCCAATACAACAACTGTTTCCTGTTTTTTTTTTTTTGTAAGGTAGAGAGCGTTTCAGAGTGAAAGATGTGCGGCTTTTTCAGAGGGGGAGAGTTGCACGGTTTTAGAGATTTTGTGTGGCACACATTAAAGTGAATTCCGAGTAGGAGTCACGTGAGGAAGGTGGGAAAGGAGAAGCGCGTGAAACACACAAATGCGGTGGTCTGTCTCTATGTGTGTGTATGTATGTGTATGTGTTCGTGTATCTGTGTTGATCAGCTCTCTTATCACTTACCTCTTTTTTTTTTTTTTACAGGATCTGCTTGCCGGACAACGATGTGCAGACGCTGCAAACCACCCCAAAAAAGAGAGGAAGAAGAAACGCGTGTCACCCTACAAGACCCACGCATTAGCACGCAGACATAAAGGGAGACGAAAGATCACGCAACATGTAAAACAAAAATGGAGGAGGAGCGGAAGAAGTGAGAGGAGCAGTGGAGAATGGAGAGAGACATCTTTTTCTTTTGTTCCAAATGGAAAGAGCCAGCGGCAATAGACGACGTAGACATTTATTGATCGGCCGCACACACTACTCTGGAGCTGATGCAACTGCAGAAGGAAACGGGAATCGTCTACGCCCCCCCCCCCACTCCACATGGTCTGAAGAAGCTCTCCAGATAGCTTTGCTACAGCGTTTTGCCACGCCACACACATGACGCCGTGCTGTAAGAAAAACCTTAAACGGGGGTAAAACCGAAAAATTGCACATAACACGAACGAACGTCACTGTCCCCCTTCTCGCTCGGACTGAGGAGAGGCGCCTCGGTTCCTGGAAGATTTTTTTTTTTGCACGTGCTCAACTTAAGAGTGCCCCAAGCCGAAATATGCTAAGTTGAAGGTGGGGGGAGTGGGGTGGGGGTGGGGGGGGGCCAGGGTGTCTCGCACGGCATCCGGGAGTGGGAAGTCAACGTGCGCAAAAAGACAAAAAATACACGAGCGTTTGTGTGGGAGTCCCATCCGCTGTTTCAGGGCTGCGTGGCACCGACAGGCATATCCGCCGCCTCGGCCAACAACGAAGGGCTCGCGTACGAAAAATGTCGAGGTTAGGAGCGACCGAGGAGGCACATAACTAGAGAGGAAAAGCAACATACCGCGGAGGCGAATGAAAGCTAATGGTGATAACAGTGGCGATGTCGCGGCAACATCACAGCGCAGCGAACCGCGCATGCGATTCAGCAGACTGAAGTGCAACGCGAAAAGGAGAACAAAAGAGAGGCAGAAGGTCCGCCGCGATCCCGCACATGCGCACACGAAAGCACTCAACAGGAGAATCTCGTTTCCCTAGGTGACAAGGGGGTGTGCGGCACCCATGTTCGCACTCCATCACGCACCTTTCCACCTCGTTCCTACCTCCTCGCCTCTCTCGTCGTGGGCCCCCGTTAACGGTCTCTCTCGATCCTGTCGCAGTTCTTCCGTATCTTCTCCCCCGCCCACGCGCCTAGCTCACCTCTCGTACATTGCGGTACTCGTCCGGCTTTTTCTCCTGACTCTGCTTATCCTTGATCTGCTTCTCCGCCTGACGCTTGAGAAAAGCAAGGCGGTTTTCGACGACGCGGGAGATCAGGGAATCCATCGAGAGAGCACAGCCCGAGTCCACCTCGTGGTAGATGCCCATCGCCTTGGGTACCTCGTACCTCTGACTCCCTCCCTCCGGTGCCATCAGGTCCGAGAACTGGCCGTCTACGACCGCATCCACGTGGAGCTCATCAATTATATCCTTGCTAACGTCAAACGGCACGCCCATCACCACTTCGTCCACGTAACGGCACGACAGGACGCCGAGAACGCGCTGGTTGAGGTTCATGATAGGGTAGTTCTTGCCTTTGAGCTCATTCACCACCTGATCCTCATACACGCCGACAATAACGTAGTCGCCCAGCTCGCGCGCTTTCTGCAAAACGCGGATGTGACCAATATGAAAGAGGTCAAAGCTGCCGTCCACGTAAACAATACGGTCACCTGACTGAGGGCACGAGTTGTTGCTAAACTGCACAATCTTGCGGGACGTCGTCAGGCAGTGCATACTGGAGCTGCGTTCGAGCAGGGAGTTCTCCAGTTGCACCTCGTCTACCGACTTCAACACGTGATTCTTGGTGCACAGGAGCATGCGCCTCAGCAGGTCTGTTGTTGAGATGCCCTCGGTGCGTTTCACTGCCTTGAACTTACCGGCATCGATGATCTCCTGGTATGAGTTGCGGCCATTCAAGTCAACGGAGATGTCGTCGCCGTGTACGACGTAGTCGATCTCGAACCGCTCGACATCCTTGAGCCGCGTGCAGTAGGGGTAGTTCTCCACCACGTAGTCGACCCATTTGCATGCCCGCAGCGCCTCATAACGCTCCTCGGCGTGCATGATAGGTGGCCCCTTGAAGCGAATCACCTCTTCATCGCTGTGGCACCCGACAAACAGCTCGTCGCCGAGTCGGCGCGCTTGCCGTAGTGCATTCGCGTGTCCAAAGTGGAGCATGTCGAAACAGCCGTCCACCCAAATGCGAACTGTACCGGGCACCTTTGGCGGGATAGTCTCACTGCAGAACAGCGCGTACTCGTCATCCGGCTCGTCGGCATTCAGCCACACTTTGCCGGAGGAGTCCTTGACGGTGGGCATGGTAGGGGTAGGAATAGAGTGGGGTAGTGCCGTATCAGTGAACATGCACGATGAAATCGGAGACAGCGCTCGGGAGAGTGAGGACGCAAAGAGTGACCACAAATGTGAGCCGTTGCCTCTCGCGCTGCAGAAAGGTGCTACGCGAATGGGGCACCGACCGCTAACGCGGAGCAGCGGGGGGAGTCGAAGGGGCGTCACTTCCGTAGCTCTACAGAACACAGTGCGAGAGGAAGGGGAAGTATAGATACAAGAAACGTCAACAGCCACCTTCACCGCTCATCCGAAGGGCGTGGAGCGAGTCGAGAGGAGCCTTCAGCGACAGGGACAGAGAACGCAAACAACACAAATGGGAAGAGCACGGAGGTGTGTGTGTTCAGTAGGCATTACCTTCTCCTTTTAGACGGTGGTGGTGCTGGTGGTGGTGGTATGTAGCAGGTGTGTATGCGCGTGTATGTATCATTCATCACATATAAATATGTGTGTGTCCCTGTGCATTCGTCTGATGTACACCCCTGATAAACTCAATACAAAGAGAACCCTGCAGTAGTGAAAACGTGCCTCAGTGAAGGCAGGGGTGAGAGAGAGGGAGAAGGACGAAAAGAAGCCTCAGACGAAAGACCAGGACGGCGTATGTTCACGCGCGTGCACGTACGTACACGCGCGTCTGCCTGTCTGTGTGTACCCCATTTTGCTGGTCAATTTTCGACCTCCGTTTGGCAGAGCCCCCGAACCGAATAAGAAGCCGTATTCAACATCAGCGGCAGCGCACGTTTTCCTCCCTGTTCAACACGCACCGGGCAGTAGGCCAACGAGAATCCACCGGATACCTTTGGCACCGGTGGCTCTCCCACAACCGCCCTCCACGCCTGTGCAAGTTCAATTCTCGATGCATCAAGCGGGGAGTGATTGCAGGCTACACAGCCCAGATCAGCCATTGGGAAGAAGGGTAACGGAAACGACTGTCCTACATCGCGCAAGTGGGTTCTGGCTACTCGAGTAGCTCCGCTGGTGGGTGGGGTTCCTTTAGTCCTTCACTCGCTGTTTGGTATTTTGCGTCGATTTCGTTTTCATTTACGTAAAGAAGATAAGAAAAGGAAAAGAAAAAAAAAATCAGACGAGAGGAGTGTGCATCAGCAAACGCCCCATATCACAGCGAGAGAAAGCTGCATGCACACGCAACACGGACATCCACACAAGCCCGTTGGCCAGCACGTGTGCCTTTGCCTGCGTCGATGCTTTAGTGAAGTACCTAAGCCACCCTGGGCAGAGCACACGACACCTTGTCCATCCTTTACGCAACCACCGCGCGCTTCGTGTTCTTCTTGACGAAGATGGCACGGTCCTTGCGGGCTGCCTTGGTGCGGCGCTGCAGGAGCGGGAAGGACAGGCTCGGGGCGTGATACTGGGCAATGCTCAGGTGCTTCACCTCGTGGTTCGGGATGCTCTTCACGTTCAGCACCTCGATGTTGTGGTAGCGGGCACGGTGGCGAGAGGCAAGGTCGTGGTAGGCCTGACTCACGGCGCCGGATTTGGAGACGTCGCGGAACTCCTTGACCATGCGCGTGTAGCCGCAGCGCTGGCTGTAGTACGCAATGTCGACCATGTAGTTGCGCGCCACCAGCTTCGCATCCTTCACAACTTTGCAGGAGAGCACATCACCATGAGTGGCCTTGACCTTGTTCTTGATGCGCATCATGCGCCAGAAACGGCTCTTGGCAACGACAAAGTTTGGGGCGAACACCTCGAACTTGTACACGGTCGGCTCAGGGTTTTTCTCCGAGGGCGACTCGCGACCCACGACCTGGTAGTGGCGGAGGTGCGGCTTGACCATTGTTGTGAAGGCGCACGACGGTTGTTCCTCACTTCCTGTACGGAAATCGTTGAAGCCCCAGTCGCGGTGGACAAGGAGAGAATGAGACGCACGTGGGTAAGGGGATAGTACCAGCAGGGCATTAAGAGGCCACAGGGCACGCGTATTCGAGTATTTTGGTGTGGTCGATGAGAGAGAAGGGGGGGTCGCCACCGATGGTTCAGACGAGCGAACGGGTTATACACAACAGTCCACGCAAAGGGGAGCAGTGGGGCGTGAGGAAGAAAGAAAGGAGGGCAAGGTGAGTGGTTGTTAGACAACGCAACAAAAGCAGAGAGAGGCAGGGCGAGAGGGAAGAAGAAAAAGATGGTGCAGGCATATTCGTACACGCTCCTCAGCAAGCTGGCACGGCATCTGTGCGGCAGGGAGCGGTTATGCTAAAAGAGCGCATGGCTACGCCTCTGAGGCGGAGTAGAGACCAGTGCGGGGGGGGGGGGAGAGACGAGCTAACAACAACGAAGAGCTGCGCGGCAGGATGCAAACCGTTCTAATGGCGTGGTACATACTTGTGCTCAACTGAATGAGCAGTACATGTGGCCTTCCGAGCTTTCTTCCCACGATCCCTCTCTTCGTACCTCCTCCCCCCACACACCACTTTCAGGGTAACTGTTTCCCCACGCTACGCGAAGTATATGAGCTCAATGCCCTTTACCTGCCCCGTCAACGTAACTCTGCTTTTTTTGTTGGCAGAAGATCTTCGTCTTTTCAGTTTGATTTCGTTCATCAGGGAACACGCGGGGCACACACACACACCGATCCATTACGTACACCAATCAGCCTTAGCAAACGTAACCGCGTCATCTCTTCTCTGCAAAGGGGGGAAGCGTACACGTTTGCAAGCACCCGCGAGAGAGACACAGACACACACAACGAAAAAAGAATCCGACGACGAATCAGGGTTGCCAAGCATCCATACAGACGCAAATGTTATCGCCATCATCCGTGCAGCACACTGCCTTACCAGCCGGTGGAGAGAGTCGGTGTATGCGTGTCAAAGACGAAGAGTGGGCGAGGGCGGACACATGAGTATAACCTTGAGCGCCACCACCGCCAGGACCATTAGGGGGTGGACATAAAGTAGTAAGAAAACAGTAGCGATAGTTACCCACACTTTGCACGTCTTCTCTACGCAGGAATCAAAGCTCCCCCCCAACTCTGGAAACTCCCTTGTGTGCCGTCTAGGATGTGCTTCATACCCACACTCGCGGCCATGTCGAGAGAGCCTCGGGGAGACGCATCGCCTCGAACAGAAAAGCGAGCAAGGCAAACGGAGTTGCAGAAAAAAAAACACCCACACACATCCTTCAGAGATGCAGCCACGTTTGTTGTCTTGTCGTCTCTTCTTTCTGCTAAGGATGGAGGGGATTCCGCGGGACTCACCCCCTTCGCGCCCTGTCGTCGCACGCGAAGCTGCCGTTTGTACGCACACACACGCCCACACATACACACACACACACACACACAGAGGAAACGCCAAACATGCGACGACCCAAATTAAACACCCAAATATATAGATTGAAAAAAAAAATTGGAGAAGCCACACGCGCACTCACACAGTGAGGCGCGCGCGCAAGCGTCGCCATGAAGGATGTAAAGAGGGAAGCATGAAGGGGTGGAGTGGTACTCCGCGCGCTCGGCAGGCGAGCTTGCGCCCATCTGTGCATCCACGGAAATTGGTAATATGCTCCTGCAGCCCACGGGGGGGGGGGGGGGGACGGCGACGTGACAATAATTGCAAGTCGCAAAGAGGGAGAAAACACACAACAAATCGCACCAAAACCGCAGTGGGCAGAGGAGATGAGGGCATCCAGCACCCAGCCCATCTGTGGAGCATAGATGCGCCTACGGCAGAGAAGACGCCGCTTTTTTGATGTTCACCCAGCATGCGTGTTTGTGTCTCTAGTATCGGGCAATGGCGGCGCGCTTGATGAAGCGAATGTCCACGCGATGGCCAAAGAGCTCGTGAATGTTGTTGATGCCGTACTTGATCATCGTCGGCCGCTCCAGTGAGAGACCCCACGCCATCACTGTCACGTCCCCCTCGAAGCCCATGGGACGTAGAAGCTCTGGCCGGAAGAGACCGCTGTTACCCACTTCAATCCACTTGTTCAGCCCGGTGTGAAAGCCGAAGATCTCCATAGAGGGCTCCGTGTACGGATTGAATGCTGGCTTGAAGCGGAGCTGTGACACGCCGATGCGACGGAAGAAGGAGTCGAACGTGTGCATCATCTTGGCAAGTGAAATGTCGCGATCAATGACGAACCCCTCCACCTGGTGAAACTCGCACAGGTGGGTGCGGTCCATCTCCTCGTTGCGGAAGACGCGGTCAATGCTATAATAGCGGCCCGGGGTGAAGTGCAGCTTTCCATCCTTGCCACGCTTCGCACATTTGGCGAGATTCTTGAGAACGAAGGCCGAGGAACCGGTGGTGTGGGTACGCAGAACATTGCGGCTTGCCTCCTCCATTTTCCACGGTGTACGGAAGTTTTCCTCGTGCTGCCTCTTGACGCTCTCCACGTACTCCAAATCGTTAACCTTCGAGGTCTCCGGCTTTGACAGGAAGAAGGTGTCCTGCAGATCCCTCGCCGGATGCTGCTGAGGAATGATGAGTGAGTCAAAGTTCCAGAACGACACCTCAGCCCAATGCTGTGTGTCCATCTCTTGGAATCCAAGCTCCATGAGGATCTCGCGGAACTCCTGCCGCACCTTCAATAACGGATGCAGTGCACCGCCACCGACCTCAGCTCCCTGTGCAGAAAAGTTGTACTCCTTGAACTGCCGGTCCTTCCACGAGCCGTCGATGAGCATCTCACGTGTCAGATCACCCACTGCCTTAGCCGCGCGCTGGGGAGCGTATGCAGATCCCTTTGTGTACACAAAAATCTTCTTCGCCTCCATTGCCGCGAGTTTGCGCTTCTTGAGTGTTTCGAGCGTTTTGGCGTCGATCGCGTCTGCCGCAGCGGAAGCCTGCGTAAGAGACTCACGAACAGCATCGACGACGTTGTCGTTGCCCGGCACGCGCTCCAGCGAAACCTTTCCCCCCTCCTTTGTCGTCTTGAACATCTTGGACTTTATACCGTTAGCCAGCGCCACCCCAGTCGCCTCCTTGCCAAGTTTGCTTACTACCTCCTCCTGGTTCATCTTTCCATCTCTGAGCAGACACCAGACCAAGTACTCGGGACTACCGTTCTCAATGATGTGTTGAGCCTCGTTGGAGAGCTTCAACACCATTCTTTGCTCCATTTCCGATCTGACGTAGTTGTCCGCCTCCAGCGACTTGCCGGCGCCCACGACATCTTGGTGGTCAACCTTAATTGACTCTGCCACATCCGTTGAAAGTACTTGCTCGGCACCCGACAGTGCCTTGAGTATCGCTGCCTCAATTAGCGCCTGCTCCATGATTTCGGCAGATCAAAAAAATTTTGTCAAGCACCAGAAAAGGTGGTGGCGGGCGACTGAATGGAAAGGGCAGGGCGTGTGTTCGTGTTATTAGGCAGTTGTGGAGGAGGCGCTTTGGTGCCTGCTTACGGAGGTGCGCCAAGGGTTTCGCTTAGTTGCCCACGTTCCTTTTACACGCATTTGCGGCACATGCAATCAAAGGGAAAGGGGAGGGGGAGGAGGGGGAAACAGAGAGGGGGAGCGACATGCAGTGGCAGAGAGGAGAATTGCAGAGGCGCTGCACGAACGAAGAAGAAGTGATTCGCCATGGCAACGCGAACAGTTCGGGGAGAGCTCACCCTCTACGCTGTGAACATGCGCACGTTCAGACTCGCCGTTAGCGGGTAATCGCCGAGACCGGATCGGCTGCAGCTCCACATTCGCGTACTCATTGCCGCTGCAGCATGCCCACACATCTGTACCAGACGCTGTACACATCACCGGAGGCAGTGCGGACTGTAACACGTGCACGGAATCAAGGTAATGGACGGCATCTCTCAATGGGGAAAACCTTTGCTGGCCCTTCTCGTATTCAATCTCTCTTGGGAAATTCAGCTATGTCAGCACAGGCGCATAAACCGTTGCCTGGCGATTTCCCTAGTAAAGCTCCTGCAGCTGGCAGGGAAGCGGTGTCGCATCGACGCCGACAAGCAGCGTGCCACTGGCGTCCTCCGCTGTCTGATACAGTCGCAAGAGAATGCCGAGCGGTTTGGCGTGCATCGCGCGTGTGCAAAACGCCTGCAGGTGGCTGCAGGAATCTGTCGCTCCAAAGACAGCATGTGATGGTGTGCAGCACCTCGACCAGATCGGCTTTAGAGTGTAGCTGCAAGATTCCGCTTCCACGCAGACCCTCTCAGGGGGCAAGCGAGCGGCGCCTATGCAGATGCAGAGACCGTCGTTTTACAAGATATTGTCTGCCAAAAGACGGCGTAAAGGAGACCAGCGGAACCACCGTTATCGCAGCCTCTTGCTCCTGGGCGTTTCGAAAGCTATTGTGGTCGCTCCGTGGCATTCACATCGTGACGCTGTGCACCACTCCCACCGATGGCTCAAATGGACATGGAGCTCCACAAGTGTAGGGAGCTCTGGTTTCCCTATCACTCAGGATGCAGCTGCTCAGGCACCGTCCTGTAGTAGCTGCCAGCATTGCGGGGCACGTTGCTTGCCGGTCTATTCATGCGTGTGCTCAGGACAGTTGGCAACGAGTCAGAGGTGGGCGACGGGACAGTTTCAGCGACAGCGCTCGGAAAACAGAGCATCGTCACCTGGTGCATCTGCCTCCGCGCAGACATCAGTGACCGTCCACACAGACCTGCAGCATTGGGCATACGATCGAGCGAAGTCCTCAAGAGAGCCACGTACACTCCTAATGTGCTGGCCTTGCTGAAGAGGTACGCCCGTCCAGCTGAGTTGGTCAGACGCGGCGAAGTAGCAACACTCGGAATTAGCACGAGCTAGAGCTGAAAGCGGAGGACGTGGTACGGCGCCGTGCGGCAAATGTAGAAGGCCTCCGCAGTGGTCACATCTTGTTTCGTCGTAGCGCAGAGCAGGGCTTCCTACACCAGCAAACAGCGAAGCCGATTTCGGAAATGATAGTCTCGGCAGCATCCTCGTTGTCACCCAAGAATATGAAGTTCGTCGTAAGAGAACTTACACAGGTTGCAGTAAGATTCGAGCTCGGCTTCCACCCACCTGCGGCATCCGTATGGCATGGGGTACACGAAACCTGCTACTCAACCCTGTGCTGTGGTTTCCATGAATGGAGCCAGAGTCGTCGATGAGGGCGTTGACCAGCTGCTGATTCAGACGCTGTTGCGGCAATGATAACTGGCGATGGCGCAGCGGCTGCGGAGGTGCAACCTTCATACCAAATGCATCGATGCTGCCTCTACACGAAAGGAAAGGTACTGGAGGTGTAGCCCAAATCGCTCATGAATTGCTTGTTTTGTCCTCAGAAGAGCGTCCAATTCTCTCTTTCTACACTAGTTCTACACGATTGCGCCATCCACGGCGCCGGTGAGCATCACGGGATGGCTGTCTGTGGAGTGGTGGAGCCGTTCGCCAAGAGGCATCCCATAAGCATCGACAGGCTGAAGGCGTAGGCGTCGTCGCAGGACCTGCGCAACCACGTAGTCGCTACAAGGTGTGTGGTGGACCCGTTCTCTGCGGAGGCACTCGACGTGCCGCGCGAGCTGGCGGAGTAGCGGGCCGACTATGATGAAGAAGCGTCGAATGGAGAGGGCAGCATCGCGCATCCCCCTTCTGCCCTCATTGAGGTCCTGTACACACAGCTTAACAAGCAACAAGCTCCGAGCGGAAATGCACGCATTACAACACAACAGCAGCAAGGAAGTCATGTAGAGCAGAAGTGTGGCCTTCTGCTTCGGCTTCGTGCGCCACTCGCTGGTGCTCACGAGGCTAAGAAGAACGCTATTGGGGACCAAACTCTACGTCACGGCACATCTCGTGAGCACCGGCCATTCATCGAACACAAATGCGCTTCCATGATGAGCACATCTAGTGCATGCATGAAAAGGCGATAACGGGTAAGCAATATGGATCCAGAAAGAGCAGGCGCACAGATGCGCAGACATCGAGAAAGAGACGCGCCACCAGAACACCCAACAACACGCAGGAAATGAATGCGCCGCCAGTTTCAAGGAGGTTGCGGCAACGAGGATTCAGCAAAACAATCGGAGATCGAAACCTGTGCGCTCCACCAAACGGGAACGCGGTCATCCAAACGAACGAGGACTGCGGCCAGACAGACACACACAGCAGCAGCAGCAGCAGCAGCACTGAAAAGCACACCTGCACGGTTGCCGCGCGTCTCTCACAATGCATTCTGCTTTCTGTCGCACGCGTTACGAGCACCGATGTACGTCGGAGATGTGGCAAGGAGGTGAGACGGTACTGCGTGGATGCAAGAGTAAAAAGGCTGACCATACCAATAATGCACAGATGAGAGAGAGCGCTCTGTTCGCCCGCTGCAAGTGTGTCGTGGAGAGCTGGCAAGGTGGTATGGGCTAGGTCTGCACTCACCTAACGCATAGGTGCCTACTCCCCAGTTTACAGAGAAGGGAAGGAGACGCGAAGACAACAACGAAGCAGCGAATGATAAGAGTCCAACGAACTTTGTAGCACAACTAGAAAAAAAAGCCAGAGAGAAGCCGGTACTGCACGAGAGAACAGAAAAGAGAAGCTGAGATAAAGGCGCAGCAATGGAACACCCTCGATAGAGAAGCGCTGCATGCTCACGAGAACAAATTTAGCCCTAGCATTCACACAAGCACACACACATATGCATGCGCGTGCGTTCCACTAGGGGCCTTTTCTTCATGCATCCCTTCGCTGAGAAGGCGTCCAGGGCAAGAGGGACTCACCAGATGCACAAGGGATTAAGATGGAGCAAATAAAAGACACGAGCGAGAAGAATGGAGTGGATCCTGTGGTTCACAAGGTTGTGAATCGACAGGGTTGCCGATTTGCGCAGCAGTGGCCAGAAATCTATCAGCAGCAGTGCCCAGTGTGACAAAGCGAAGTACACAGACACATGCGCATACCGTAGGTGTCCGTAAGAGGGAGGAAAGTGCGGCCCAGGTCCATGGTACGCTGTTCAGCTCGCAGCGAAAGGAGGAGAACAAAGGCACAATATGCATACTGTGTTTCCCAAACGCGGAGAACAGGCATGCGCAACAATATGTTGATCAACCAGAACTGCCGTGTCTTTCACCCTACAGGAGAGAAGAGGATACACAGGAAGCATGGGAGAGTTATTCATAGTACTGTACTTCCACTGTTTCTGGTGAAAAACGGTGCGCTGATGCAATCGCTTGCGCCGAGATCGCGAGTCTCGGCAGACTCGCCGCAACATCCACCATCTGAAGGGCCCACTTGACGCCCAGCGGAGCTGGAAAGGAGAGGGAGGGGAGCACTAGCTCACGCCGAAAGAATTTCCGGGGGAAAAAAGCCTCATCCGTGCTGTGTGTGACATGGAGCAACTTCGACAACGAGTGCACACACACCCTTCTGGCAGAGACATGGGCCATAGCTGGATACGAAAACAAAACTCCAAGTCAGGTCAACCGGCGTCAGGAGTTATACAATGGACTCTGGTAACTACCGCAAATGCGTGGAGCTCATGCACTACTCTTTTTTTTTTTGCATCTCTCATGGCTCCCTCTTGCTTCCTCGAACACGCCGCGTCTGGGGAAGCACCACTGCATCAAACTCATCATCATAGTAGTGAGTCGCGATAAAGGAGGCCGTACGTATCAGCTCTGCTTTCTCGTCAGAAGCGGTTGCAGCTCGTAAACGCTTCTGCGCCAGCGTCGCCGGCCCCGAGGAGCGGGTTACGCTACTCTCTGCTCTCCAGACCGCTCCGCCAGCGGGTACGTGTTTGTTGCTTGTCTCTCTACATCCGAAGTCCTCTATCTCCAATGGTTCCTCCCCCACGTCCATCTTCGCTTCTTGGGTCGCGGCAGCACCCTTGTTGGCACCGGCGTAAATGTAATCTCCACGAGGCTCCTCAAGAGCAGCTGTGTTTCGCAGCCAAGGCGGCAGCATCGCCCGTTTTCGCAGTTTGTGGTGACTTTCTTGCTGCCGCGCTGCGTCCACCTCTCGCTGGGATATGAGACGTACGTGCACCGACGCAGCGTGGCGGTGGAGAGACCGAAATTGATCAGCCACTGACGCGCGCCCGCGGAGTCGGTCCTGATACTCGCGCTCGGTGAGTATCTCCTGCACATCCACCACACTCACCGCGTCGTTCACGGAGGCAAAGGGTGTGGCGTAAAGCGACAAGAATGCAACGGCTTGCTGAAACAGGAAGGGGTCTCGGGATAGCATGCAATCTAGCTGGAGCTTCAGCGGCAACACAGGCGCACTCATGGACGCACCTGCACCCGTTGTAGTGTTACGTGCTGCCGTCTCGTGTGCCTCTGCCGCCGATGCCGAAGGCTTTGGTACGATGCTTGAGGTGTGTGCTCGCTCATGTGCATTGACGCGCTTCCAAACCTGCCTCACTGGTGGGAGCAGTGTTACCAATGTCTGCTTCTCCTTAATAAGCGCCTGTAGCTGTGCCTGTATAATCTGAAGGGAGAGGTGCAGGACGTCTTTGTCGCATCGCGGGCAGCGAGTGAGGGTCTCCCAAAACTCCTCGACAAGAAAGTAGCAAGAACAGCCAAGACAGAGGACACCTCGAATCGCGTTTCTGCGCCGCATCGCCTCGGAGAAGTCAACGTGATCACCCCCGCCCTTGTCGCACGGCCCGACGCCGCCGCTGGTCTGCAGCGCCGCCTCTGCGTGGGGTGCCTGGCCACAGGCAAAGAAAGCGTGAGCGACGCTGGAGTCAGATTTATGGTACGCCGCCAACTGCGCCTGCTTCACTGCCTCCACGTACCGGCACGGTGGAGCGTCGGTCACGCACGCAGACAGAAGAAGACGCGTTACGTGGGCGTAGACAAGCGGCAGCATCCGCTTGTAGTTCAGGTAGTATCGAACCTCCTTCGAGCCCGTCTCTCCGGCGCCGACGCGTCTGCCGCGCTGCGTAGCACTCGCATCCTCCAAAGCTTCCGGTACAGCTCCCACAAGCGACCCTTCCGACTCCAGCTGTCGGGCGGTGCAGCGCATTCCCGTCGGAATGCCCTCCAGTCCAAACCGCACCCGATCCTCTGTGATCCCCAAGTAGTTCACCAGCTCATGCACTGTGACGCCGTCCGCTCCAAAGACGAGGCACATCGCGTCCACAACCAAAATTGTCAATGGGTGATGACTGGTCATCCGGAAATAGAGCTGGGTAATAGCCGTAGCTCGGAGCGCGCCGGCGCCGGGCACGGACGGATCCCACGCCTGCTCCAACGAGCCCAACACCTCCATTCCCAGCGACTGTCTCGATGAGCAGTGCGAAGCGTGCTCTCCGCGTCGTCGATGGTGTACTCAGGAGCGTGCCCTGAAGCGAATACCAAAAACGAAAAAGGGGGGGTGGAAGGAATAACACACAAGCATAATATGTGCACAACAACGCATGTGTAAGTGCAAGTGTCAAGGTCTACATCCAGCGTGCATCAACATCCCCAAAGAGCACCGTGCGATCCCCACGGCTACTCGCATGGCGAACCCTGCGCACTTCATATGGTCTAAATCGACTCCTAAGCTCATCTACACAGTAATACAGAACGCGGCAAAGTATGCGCATTCGTGACGCTGTATCGGTGAGGCTCAGTATGCACACACACACACACAAACAGGCCGATGGCTCGTCTCGCACACCTCAGATGCGCGAGGAGCGCTGCAAGAGCGCTAGAGCGATAGCGAGAGTCCTCCTGGTGGGTTTCCTCTTCTGAGAGCCCTCTCTTGCATTCGTCATCTCACATGACGTGAAAGTCTCCCGTTTACTCAACCGTCCGAAGTTATGTGCGGCGATTCTCCCCCCGCCGCCGCCGCCTTCTCTTGCTCCACATCACATCTTTCCCTACCAGAATCCCTCTTATTATCCTGCAGCATACAAACTAGACTCAGGCCCAATACTGCAACAAGCATACACCAAGAACATGCCTCTCCAAAATTGTCAGCGACAGTGACGGCACGAGTCAGTTACGACACGGACCCATCACACACAGTGCACACCCGATACCGATCCATAACAGATGCGATGCGCATGCCTCTCACACCCGCCTTTCATCCCGTCCCTGTGCCCGTGCCAAACCCCTCTCAAGACCGAGGACGACCTAGCACAGACAGACGCAGATGCCCCTGCAGGAAGACACAGCATCTCTAGCTCTTTGCAGGTTTCACTTTATTTTTTCCGCCTTTAGAGCCGCCTCAGATACGGGTGACTGCACCTTGCCCCCATCCACCTCCTCGGGAGCACGGTCGAGCCCCTGTTGTTCAGGGGCCGGCGACTTGGCAGATTCATGAGGCACTGGCCCGTTTAACGGCGAGGGATGAGGTCCCTGCTGCTGCTGCTGCTGTGGTAGCTCCGACTGCGTCTCCTGCGGGCCATCGCAGGGCTCCGCATCCCCATCGTCGTCCTCGTCCCCTTTGTCGACGCCGTCGCGCGAGGGTCTCGGGCCAGGAGGGAAGCGCGAGAACGTTACCCGGAGGAATCGCTCCCGCACCTCCTTGGCATGCAACGCGATGAGCGCATCCACAGCCGTCTCCGTATCTTTGTACGCGACAATGGCTCCTTTCGGGCCGCGACGGAAGAACGCGTCCGGCTCAAAACCCGCCTCCTTCATGATACCCTTCAGTTCGTCGTCAGAGATGCCCTCCGTGAGGTTGGTGATGTATAGATTCTTGTCTGGGTGCACGCGGCCTCGCACGTTCACTGGCGCTCGCGGCGCCGTGCGGTGGTGGTAGCCCGTGGTGAAGAGAGCAGCCTGAGTTGCCGGATCAGTCGCTGACTTTGTTTCCCACTCGGTCTCCCGCTCTTGGTAGCCGCTAAAGCGCTTCAGCCGCAGCACACTACCACGAAACGGGCAGTGCTGCAGATACTGAATCGCTGTCAACGTGTCGCCGGGGTGCTGGAACTGCGCCACCACGTTTGTGCGATCGCGAAACTGTCGTTTTAACGAGTTCACGTTGCCGAATACCTCCAATAGCACCCATAAGTCATACAAAGGAACTGATTCGCTCACACAGCTAACCATGAGGGTGCAGCCATTCGTCTCCGATCCCGGATAGCGTACGGCACCGGCACCGCCACCCCGCGCCGGGGGTCTGCCTGAGGGTTCGAACGGGCTGAAGCCCGTCGCAGCACCGAGCCCCGGACCATTGCCGCGACCGCCGATACCTCCTCGACTGATGCCCCGGCCGCCTCGAACTATCTGCGGAGGCGTCACCCCACGGGTAGCCTTGTTCTCAGCGCCACGCTGCACGACAGAGTTCTTGTTTGCAAAATCAGAACCGGTGCCACCGTCACCACTGCCGCGGGCAAAAGAATCGGTTGCCAGTTGCCCAGGCTGCGAATGCAGCGGCGGCTGTGACTGCGGTGCGGCACTGGACGGGGTAGAATCGCTGCAATATTGGGCGTCATCGCTGCCGCCCCATCCAGCTCCATACATCCCAGATCGCGTAGGGGTGTGCGATGCCCCGCTGTACGGATTCGCTTGCATCGATGGCGGTGCGTTGGCGGGGCCCTGTTCGAGAGAGCTGTAGCCGCTGTTGCTGTCGCCGTATGAATACGGTTGGTGCAGCTGCAAAGGCGGCTGTGCAGGGTCGGCTCGGTCCCACATGGGTTCAAAGTACAGCTTGACGTAGCAGCAGTTGGGATAGATGGCGTTGTTGTGAAATTGATCCATGGCCTGTTGCGCCGCTGCGGCTTCCGCGAATTCGACCGCGCCGGTGGTGGTCGGACCGTATGGGCCACAAGACACGCTAACTGGCGGGGCAATCATGCTGAACATCTGCATAAGCACATCTCGGGTGATCGGGTAGCGGCAGTCTTCCACCAGAACACGCAGACGCCGAGACGGCTGCGGAGGCGCTGGCATGATTGACTGGCCGCTACCACTGCCTCGGTGGCTGATGCATGGCATGTAGCCTCCCGTGCCTTGAGGTTGCGATTGCAAGGGCATCTGTTGTGGATGCTGCTTCTGCGCATACTGCTGTTGAGGATGCTGCGGCTGATGGTTGAGGTCATGCTGGGTAAACTGTTGCACTGCCATGTTGCCATACGTAGACTGTGGCTGCTGACCACCATTGCCTGAACCATATCCGTAGCTCCCCATCTGTTGCTGTTGCAGATGCTGCGATGACTGGGGCACCATCTGCTGCTGTTGAAAGGATTGAGGTTGCTGCTGGAGCTGCTGCTGCGGTGGTGGTGCCTGCATCTGAGCGTCCACGCGGACCGAGGTTCCAATGACGTTCACGGAGCGGCGATTCAACAGTGCCTGCGCCTCCTGCTTTGTGCGCATCGTCACAGTGGCCTGAGATGAGTGCGAATTCATCTCAATGCTGACAGCAGTGCCGTACATGAGCAAGGCCCGATGGATGTCAGATTCAATGCACCCCATCGGGAGGTTGCTGAGGACCACAGTGGACATGCTGAAGCAACGGCGTTGGCTGGAGTGGAGGCAGAGCACATATAACAGAGGAAGAGGAAGAAGAGACAGATGTCAAGAAAAAAGTCAGCAAAACAGCAAGAGTGGCGAGATCAGAATCGGTACAGCAGTTAGACGAGAGCAACTACACAGGCACACACGCATATATAGAACTAAAAGCACGCTAAACTATATATGTGTATACACGTAGAAATATAAACAGACCACCAGGGATCCAGATCGACAATAAGTGTGAGCGGGAGATACAGTAGCGCAGGCCTTGGATCAAGTCCGCCAAGGCAATGCCGTCTGGTGAACTACGGGAGACGGGAGACGGAGGGGGGGGTTGAACGCGAAGAGCTAAAGCCACTGTGTGAGGGGACAGGCCCCACAAACATGAAATGAATGAAAAACGCGTCTGAGTGATGGTGCAAAAAAAAAAAAAGGGGGCGGTAGAGAAAAAAAAAAGAAGTCAAAGGCAGCCGATACGTCACGTCACCTGGCCTTGCAACCGATGCTCGCCTGCACAATGGTCCCTCCACTATGCAAGCCCTTTTTTCTTTCCTCACGATAGTTGGTCCTCCTGTTCAAGTTCCCTCGTGTACAAGCAAGATCGATCCTCCTCCTTTCGTGGCAATTTTGTTGTTCTTTGGCTGTTTCCTTTCTTCACCGACTAAAGCAGAAGGAAAGACGATAGAGACACCGAGCTCACAAACGCACTCTTGCCTTAACTGAGGTGAGCCTGCACAAGTCGCTTTGTGCGGCCTCCCGCTCTCTTTGTCTGGTTGCCTTGTTGGGCTTTGCTTTTATGCAGCGTCTTCCTTCTTCGCCTCTTTTCCCCCTCGACACAACAGAGAATGAAAATGGCGCCGAAAAAAAGGGGGAGCAGAAGAGGAGCTGGAAAGCCGCTGCTACACACGCAAGCAAAGCAATACCTCTCGGAAGAAGCTGAGAGCGGGAAAGGCAATGAAAAGGACGTAGAGTCGGCGCCTGCCGCTTGTCTGTTTCTTCTTCGTGCGTGTTGCGTCGACTTCGTAATGCTTCAAATCCCAGACGCGTACAGCATCCGTGAAGGTGAGGAAGGGGGAGAAAAAAAACATAACATATGCGCACACGATAGGAGCGGAGAGCAGTTTCAGCACAGAGCAACGAAATATGTATGTCCGTGAGAGAAAGGAGAAAGGGAGAGGGTGGGGGGAAGGGAGTTCAATGAAGGATTCTCACGCACGCGGCTGTTCATGGTTGCTGCCTTTCCTTTGTTTTTCTTTCCCTTTTGTTACGTGCGCTTCGCCGACAGCTTACATCGCTCGCTGCTTCCCTCCCTCTCTTGGTGTGTTTGTCCATTAAAGTGCAGTGATTGACTATCATGCATGCCGTCCAACCACCTATGTGCGTGCGAGCGAGGCTCACAAAATAGTACGTGGACCCTTCTGGGCGAGCCTTCACAGAAGCGCAGGTGCATGTGTGCGTGCCTGTGTGTGTGTGTCTGTTCTCTCTTCTTCTTTCTCTCGGCGTACTTTTCTTTCGGATTTCTTTTTTTTTGCTTTCCGTTTGGGTCATGTGTTACCCTTCACTCACCCCTGCTTGTGCTTGTGAGTGTGCGCATGTTGACGGGTAATGAGCAGTATGTTCCAACAAGATCATCAAAGGCTCCTCCAGCATAGCACGCGCACCCGCACACGAAATAGTCGAGATTCAGTCGTTCTTTGGCAAGCATGAGCACCTCTTCATTCACCATCTCCGCTGAGTAGAACATGAAGCTGCACACATTCATGCACACAAAACCGCCGTGGCGTCCACGGGCATAGGCTGTTGCGTTCACAGTGGCGGAGACGGCGCTTCTTCTCTACTATGGAAATCTCACCCCGATGCGCTACTCGCCACACTCGAAAGTAATGTTTTGTTGGTCGCTGTTTTGCCTTTCGTTTCTTGTACGCCTCGCACATATCTTGAGCACTCCCCCCTGCAGAGCACATCACATGACTTGTATTCGTCCACATCTCCATCAGACTTTTATTATTTCACGCGCGGAGGCCTCCTCTGTAGTGTCGTCGATAACAACACGCTCCTGAGTGCACGCTTCCCAGACGCTGAGTCAGCCATGCATAATTGCAAGAGAACTCTTAGAGTAACCCATTTGGCCATCCGTCTTCCACCATCGTCCAGCGGTTCGTGAGCCTGCGACTGGGAAAATGGCCAAAATATGGGAAACGAGACAGACACGTAACGTCCACCTGCACCGCTCGACCATACTCAGAGAACGGCGGGTTGTAGGACGCGCCAGAAGAAACACCACAGCGCATATTATTTTCCCAGTGCACAGTCATCTCGCGCTAGTTACTGTTCATTTATATAGCGCCTTTGCCGCTCAGTCATTGGTTCGTTTTTTGTTTGTCGCTGGTAGCGTAAGGCGGTGAGGGACACAGAGGCAGCCGTGTTTCCTGCGCTGTACGTTGGCTGTTTGCATGTCTTCATTGACCCACAAATGCTCCTATCGCACATGGGTTTGCGAGTAGGTGCCTGTGCGCGTATGTTCGCCCCCTCAAGTCAAGCACAGACGTCACTACTCCCGCTGCACCCACATGCACGCTATTGGGCACTGAAAACCTCCCAAAATCTCCCGTCTCATCCGACGAGAAGCGTCGGCAGCGCTTGACAGGTGAGCGGAAACTGGTTGCCAGAAATGCGAACGTTGGAGAGGTGGAGACGGCAGGTACGTCTGTGGGTATGCAACAGAGAACCTAATTCGCAATGCAGAGGGAGAGAAGAGTGCCACAAGAAAGGCAGGTTACTGTGCATAAACATGCACACTCGCAAACGGCGCCCTGCCGCCATCGAGCCGCACACAAACGTACAGCAGCATACGAGTAAAGGAAAGAGAGAAACAAAGGTAGAGGAGATTCCAACAGTCTCACGCACAGCACACATGCCGAGCGCACAGATGCACAAAAGAATACAAGGCTGAACACAGCGCTTCCCCACCACACCGCAACACAACGCTCGTATGTGTCTTTAAGGGGTTGAGATCGAGAGGCAAGAGATGGGCAAGAGGGAGAGATGTGCATCGCAGGAATAGAACGCAAATTAACAAAATATGTAAAGAGATTGGGGGACAAGAGGCTGGTGCCGGAGCGCCCTCCCACATACGCTTACTCCTTGACATCCTCCTCCTCCTCATTCGCGAAGGTGGAGCAGTGCACGAGGTAGTCCGCTAACCACTGACGAACAAAACACGCACACATACACAGTAAGGCGATCCCGCATAGTTGCACACGGTGGCGCCCAACAGAAAATCAAAGTAAGACACGCCTGTTTCGGTGTGACCCCACCCCGCTCCTTCTCGAGCAAAAGCAACACCCAAGCGTAAAGCTCGTGTCGACGTAGAGCAGCTCAGGCAGGGCGTGCGAAGACGGCACAAGATGAGAAGACATCCGACATTAGCGGTGAAAGAGATCGTGTAAATGGAGAGAGCTTGCCTGGAGACCGTCCCACATTCGGCGCTTTCTTAGCTGCAACCGAAAAGAGTCAGGTAC
The DNA here is from genome assembly GCA_033953505.1 of Leishmania tarentolae. Lineage (NCBI taxonomy): Eukaryota > Euglenozoa > Kinetoplastea > Trypanosomatida > Trypanosomatidae > Leishmania > Leishmania tarentolae. Next base: position 307,169 of record CP119856.1, on the reverse strand, counting down.
ATCACCGAAGCATTCTGGCCCTTATGCAGTCCCTCTTGTACCGTTACGAACGACAAGAGGACTTTCACTGATGTAAACAAGGACGAGTCTCCATCATCAGAGAGACGCTGGAAATAAGGGAGTAACACAGACACAGGAGCCATCCTCAGAATCGGGCAATACTCGGTCTCGCGTCGGTGGAGCGTCGTGCCATGGACGGCGGTGTACACGTGGCACCGTTTGCAGAGAAAAAGAGGGAAAAGGGTGGAGGGGGGCCATCCAAGAGGGCGCTGGGTGGGGGGGGGCCAACGCAGACGAAAGCGATGTTCTGCTGACGAAAGGGTAGAAAGTTGGAGTCTGTGCTCAAGCGACTAATATACGTGGAGCTATTCACTTGAAAAGAATGATGCATTCACGAAGAGATGTAAGCAGCGGCGTGGTACAAAGAAATGAGCAAAGGAATAGAGAAGAGAGCTCCAAGAATGAGGCGCCACCTCTCAGCGACGTGTGATAAGCAGCCGCGAGGGTGTTGACGATGGAGTCGGTTATCGTATAGTGTTTTCGATCGAAACACAATAATGTGGTGTGCAACAGGGAGGTACCTTAGCTACCGAAAAGAATATATAATGAGCATATACAGGAAGGTCTGTCGATAAGTGGAAAACAAAGACGCCGTTAGTCACCCACAGCTGCAACGTGGAGAGTGATGTCACGCCAACATGGAGATGAGATAGAAGCGCTTCATCGCGGGGCTACAAGAATAAGACGAAGAAACACTCACATGCGCACGCACGCACGCACGTACACGAAAAAAAAAGAAACAGAAGAGTCAAAGAAGCAGCCCTGAGCTGCGAACGTGAAGTACCTTGAAGGTGTCTGTGCGGTTTCCCTACACACATGTGGGTGTGCGGATATGTGGCGAAACACGGGCGCTGAAAAAAAAGGGGGAGCCAATAAAGAGGAGAGAGAGGGAAGAGAAGAGACAGCGAAAACGGTGGAGACGACGACAAAAAGTGAGCGGGGAGGCTCTTCAGGGGGGTATCGAAGAAGAGAGGAGGTCTGTGTGGTGAGCACGCCTCCCCCCTCCTCCTCCTTTCCTCCTTCCTTCCCTTCCCCAGGCAACAAGTAAACGGTAGACGAAAAAGAAAAAAGTAACAGATGAGACTGAAATCTCGCGAGCGCCAATCAAAACTGGAAAGCGTGCAGAAGAGGGAGGCGGAAGAGCCAGCGGCGGCTGTGGGTGTGTGGGTGTGTGTGTGTGTGTGTGTCTATGTACGTGTGCATGCGTTTGTGCTTCAGCGGAAGCGAACGCATCCCTGCAATCTCTGCAAATACACTCGACCTCACAGATATGCACGCACGCATGTACGCAGAGGCGCAAAATGGGCGAGACGCTCGGAGCCAGAGAGAACGAGTTTCACAAGGACTGGGATACACACCAAGCACCTGCCCAGGGTTACTGTAGCTCTCTCTATATACTCGCAGCACACAGCGAACGCCACCAATCACACGTGCATACGGACACATGCGCGCATGCATAGAGACGAGTGTCGGGTGATGTTTTCATAGAGAAAAGGAAAGACGACAAACGGTGAGACACTGAAGTCGCGTTTCCGCGTCACAGCATCCCAAAAAAGCGTGCACACCGCCATTCGCACGCACACATACGCAACGACAACACAAGGATACGGGGTGGGGTTATGGTTCACTTCATGGAGGCCTTTTCGTTTCTTTCCTTCACAGATAGTTAACGTACCTTACACAAGACGGTCACGAAAAAAAAAAAAAAAAAAACAGAAAATAAACATTAAGCTCCGGCAAACACCAGCATTCAACAAGATGGTGATAGTGGGGATACGGCTTCGAGAGCGAGATGGAGAGATGAGCCACCGTGCCGGTCTGCCTGTGCGAGCACGCACGAGCGCACAAGGTCACCCTTCCGGGATGGCCTCTCCCATCCTCCAACCCATTCCTCCTTTCCACTTACAGACTCGGCATGTTTGCACAGAAAAGAGAACACAAGCACACACGCCAGTATAAAAAATCACTACCTGCACAATCATTCGTCTTTGCACTTGACGAGGTCCTCATACAGCGCAAACGCCAATACCCCAAGAGCGCCAACGCGATGAGCAGCAAAGGCGGCAATAAGCAGCCCTACCGGCAGACATGCGCACGCGCTGTACGTTCTAAACCGCAACAATAACTGCGGCTGCGAGGGGGACCACCGCACCGAACGACACCTCTCATACACGCAAGCACCACCCGTGTCAAAGAGAACATATAGAAGGAAAACCTCACTCTATATAAATAGATGGCGAAAGTCGGCTAACAGGTCGATGGGCGCGAGCCTACTGCTCGTTCGCCCGCTCCTCAGTCACCTTCTGCTCCGTGTTGACCGGGTCGTCGCGCGGACCCTCAACGAAGATGACGTTCGACTTCTCCTCGTCGCACACGCTTCCCTGGCACTCCAAGAGCACCTTCACAGAGGTCGCCACATCCTTCAGGTGAACTTCAAAGGAGCCGTCCTCGAACTTGGTGACGCGCTCGGGGTTGATGCCCTTGCCGTTGAGGTAGGTCATTACTTCAGTGTCCTCGTAGGTGCTGCAGCCCGTGATCTTGATGATGCGTGACGGTACAGCCTTGCTGCGCTGGCCCGGGCTGCGGTGGCGGGAGGCAGTGAAGTCGTACTGCAGCGTCTCAGGGTCGAGCGGGTCGCCTTCGTCAGTGCACGGGTAGCGCTCCACGTAGTTGGGAAAGAGCTTGCCGCTTACCTGGCCTCCCACGTACGGCACGCGGTGCATGTAGGTCACAATAGCCAGCGCGTCGTCCGGTGAGGCAGCCTTGACTGTCAGAATCTCCTTCTTGTTCTGGTTGCGGCGGATCGCCACAACACCGCCAAAAGCCTCCATCAGCGTAAAGATGGTCTGTAGCGGCTCGGTAATCGGGACGAGAGTGACGCTCACAAAAACGGTCGGGGGCTGTCCGAATGGCTGGTACTGCATGTAGTTCATGCGCGGCATCATGTTGGCGCCGCCACGGACCATGCCGCCGACCTGAGGAAATGGCATGTATCCGGGCTGCATCCCCATGGTCTCGAGGCCGTAGCCGCTGTTACCACCGCGTCCGCGAGCGCGACCGCCGCGCATCATGGCATTGCCGCGAACGGCGCCCGGAAAGCCAACGGTGACACTCATCATGTCCATAGCGGGGTTCGCGCCGTACCAGGGGTCCATCTGCTGCGGCGGCAGCATGCCCGGAGCAGGGTTGTTGAAGACTGACAACTGCGGCTGCGGCTGAGGCTGCGGCATGTGCTGCATCTGGGGCATCGGCTGCGGCGGCATCTGCTGAGGCATTTGCGACGGCTGCTGAATCTGCGGAGTCGGCAACTGAATCTGGGGCTGCTGGGGCATCTGCGGTTGCGGGGGCATCTGGGGCTGCATTTGAGCCTGAGGCGGGATCTGTGGTTGCTGTGGCAACTGCTGAGACGCAAAGATATTGCCGTTTTCAAAGGCCGAGTTCTGCAGAACGCCGCCGCCGTTGGTGTTCATTGGTGCCGTGCTGCCGCTCGGGACCCAGTTTGTGTACTGCATTGTCATCTTGTTGCCGTTATTGAAGATGTTACGATTGTTCAGGCTCGACATGACACGCTCTGCGGCGAAGTTGTCCGGGAACTGCGCCACGACAGACGTCTCCTGTGGGTTGTTTGTCGGAGTGATCTGGATCGAGTTGCACGACACGCCGACGCTCTGGAAAACGCGGCGCATGACATCTTCCGTGACGGGCTGTTGGATTTCCGACACGCGAATGCTGATGGTGTTGGTGGGTTGCTGGGAGAAGCTGCCGAAGCTGCCCCCGCGACCGCCACGACCGCCACGACCGCGCATGATGACAGAAACGTCTTTAAAGATAAAAACAGGGAACGAAAAAAAAAACGCTTGAGTGGAAGCCAAACTGAGAAAACAGGTCCAGTGGCGAAGAGCACGGCGAGAGAGCGAACGCGTCAGAGACACCGAGAGAGAGAGAGAGCGCGACGGACTGTGAGCACGAGATAGAGAGGTGCCATAGTGACAAATACGTTGAGGGGTGAAGACATCAAGTCACCATTCGGTATCAATTATCGTATTAGCGTGTGCAAAGGTCGAGAAGGAAGCGAGCGAGAAAAAAGAGGAGTTGGGCGCCAGTGACAAACAAAATGCACAAAGTGGTGTAAGCGGAGATGGAAGACGAGCGTCAAAAGTGGAAAGAGCTCGCACAATGGGCATCGTATGACGGTGCAGTCAATCACCAACACGTGTCTATTTTTATTTACTTCACAAGCACATGTGAGCATTTAATGACACTGCACCATCAACACTGGGCAAGAGCCACCTTTGAGGTGGGTATCGCAGAATTCGCTGTCTCCAGGCGATGTTCTACCAACACGGACGCACGTCCTCTGCTGACGATGAAAGAGCATGCACGCACAGAGAGAGGCGCACAACTGTTTTGGTGTTGCGCTCCCCCCCCACACACACACACACGCCTTGCTCTTTGGGCTTTCGTGCATGGGGTATCGGCGCATGTTGTTGTTTGGGGGCAGCGTGTGTGTATCCTGGATAGCCGAAGAACGAGTTCATTAACGCCAAGGCAATACTCGCGCTGCATACATGAGCTCCCCACACGCAATCCATAAGAACGCACTAGTGAAGAAAGGGAGCGAACAGAACAAGCAGAATTGACAATGCTCCACGCAATAAAGGAAAGAAAAGGAGGTGTGTGTGTGCGTGCGTGCTTGTGTGTGTGAGGGAGGGAGAGAGCGGGAACGGGTGGGGGGGAGGGACGAAAGAAAATCAAAACGGGAGGCAGGACGCCACGGAGGGAAACGGAAACTGATAGGGGAGAAAAGAAAAAACAGAACACGCGCTCATGAACAGCAAGAGGGATTCAACAGAAAAGAGGTACACAGCAACGACAACGCAGAGCGGCTAGCAAAAGATAAGAGTTGCTTGCACCATAGTGGTACAGACACATCTCATCACAAAGGGCCGCACACAGTTCACCGCTGCTCGTGTGTGCTCGTGTCCTTCGAAGCCCGTCGGCCAATGCAGGGGTTTCCCCTCCCTCTCTCCTTTCTTTTCTGACGAGCAATGAGGATCTCATCAGGATGGCGTGTGATCAGCAGACCGAGTCATGAACTTCGAAAAAATCGCGCGGAAGTCCGCATCGGTAGGATCTCGGGCGCCATCGATCGGCACACCAGCAGTTATGTTGTTGTTGGTCAAGGCAGTGGCGCCGGTAGGCGAGCACACCACCAACCGGTCCACCATTTTTACAGCGGTGGTATCGCCGCCGTCAGCGCCCGGCGCCTCCGCATCTGTCGGAGTGGAGATAAGGAACTGTTGCACGGTATTCGTTTCCGCTCGATCGCCCCCGTCCACGCGATCTGGTGCAGTGGTGCGGTACGCGGCCACAGTACAGCCACCATGCGAGGATTCTGTGCTATGTCCGGCAGTGGCTTCACCAGCGGCGACCACCGGCGACAATACTACAGGCGTACGATTCGAGCGACTGCCCCGCACCCACGAAGACGCCGCCACAGCACCGCTGAGCTGCTCCTCTTCGGGCTGTGCGTTGAGGTCTGTGGGCTCGTCGTCGTCGCCATCATGAGAAATATGAAAACATCCCTCCGATGGGCTAAAAGGGTTCGCGAAGCTCACGTTTGTCGTGCCCATTCGAGAAGCACTTTCGCGGTTCTGATGCGCGCGACAGAACTTGCGCAGCTCCTCCTCCGCCCGCAACTTCTGTTCCTGTGACCACGGCTCACCCGTCTGGGCCGCCATAAACTCCGCCTTCTTGAGGCGCTCAGCCATCTCCATCTCCTTCTCCTTCTCGCTCAGGTAAGAATACAGTTGCTGCTCTGAATGGCCGAGGAAGAGATCGTCTGTGGACAGGTCAGACTTGTCCTCCCCAGCCAGTGCCACGCGGCGGCGCCATAAGCGGCGCCGGACGACGCACAACGGAGTCTGTGTCTTTTTGAACGGAGCCAAAACCCGCCTGGAGGACGCACAATTGGCAGCGTCGGCTCTGTTGCTGTCAGCAGAGCTCAGGAATTGCTCTCCGTAGCGCCAGCCGGCCGTGTCCGTGCCGCGCGGATGCTCCTTGTGAACCTCCCAGAAGCCCACCCACCGGTAGCCAGCGGGGAGTGCCACTTTGAGGATGTGTCGAGCCGGCCATTGTGGATTGGGGTCGCTGGAAGAAGGAGGATTTACTGACTGGAAGGCGGCGTCAAAGTCGCTCGGGTGAGCACCGCAGAGGCCATACGCCGGCGGTACAAAGCAGAAAGAGGGAAGGTCGGTGAGGAAGCGGCTCGTCCCCCATCCGATAACCGGATACCAGCGCTGGTTCTCCCACATCTCTACCCACAGTGTGGGTCCTAGCTTTAGAGAAAGCTCACACGGGGTGCTGGTGCTGGAGGTTGAGGTGCTTCCGCTGCGGCACGGCGAAGCCGACGTGTTGTGCAGCTCGGCTCTCGTCGGCAGCGATGTGGACGACTCCTGCGGCATCCTTGAGTGGGATCAGGTGTAGCTGTGTGGGATATACCAGTGTGCGCGCTTGTACAGATGGGCGTTTGGTAGTGAGACACAGATTCTTCCACTACCGTTCTTTCGCACGCGCTTGTCGGCTCCAGGGAAGTCGAGAAGTTCAATGAGAGATATCAATGGTACTTTTCCTGGCGCCTGATATGCCGCCGTGCACCCTCCCAAGTCTCAGGTGAGGTGAGAAGAGAGACGGAGGGGGGGGGGCAAGCGCGATAACTCACAATACCAAAACGGCGCTAATGGTATGAGTACCCTCGAGTAGACGGCGTGTGGGTGAGGAAGAAATAGTCCATTCAGTGATGTGTGCTGTCAGGCACCGAGGGCACGGGGGTGAGGGCGTATGCGACCGAAAAAGCAATGCGCATTACAGCAAATCAGGCGAGGAACAATGCAAACGCATTCATAGAAAAGCTTCATAACCAGCGAAAACTATACGAACTCGCTCGACTGCGCAGATTTGCTGTGTGGCAATATTCCGTAACAGATTGAGAAAATGGATGCAGGTCGACGGCGTGGTGAGAGATGTCGCTGTGATGTTTGGGTGAAGAGAGGGCAATGAGGAGCAACGGCGCGCGAGAAAGTAGATTGACAAGAAAAGGCTGTTCTCGAGAGTGAATGCTCATTCACACCGCTTACATGTTCACGGCTTAATTTGCGTGAGCCATTTGTTTCCTTCGGTACGCACGTCCGCTCCTCTTGCCTCCACGCTCATCTTCAAGGCCTTTCATATCACTTCCCTTTCCAAATAAGTGGGAACCGATCGCCTCAATCAGCAAGCAGAATTGTCACCATATGCTATGAAGCTCGCCTCCATGTCACTCGCATCATTTTACGTTTCCGAAAGAAATCAAGACGCAACAGATGTTCATCCTCGGACTTTGCTTCAGATTTGGGTCATCTCAAGTTGTACGTGTGCGTGTACGTGCTTTCTCGGTTACTGCTGCCTTTTTCTTGCTTTTTTGTCGCACTTAATCTTTCACGTGAGGCTAAAATGTCGGGCCACACACATGCGTTTTCGTTAGTGTGTGTCTGCGCGTGTGTCTGCGTCTGTGTGTGCGTCTGTGCGTGTGTGCGTGTGTATATGTCATCTGGTACGTATATTTGTGAGTCTTTTCTTTTGTATGTCACTCGCCCATCAAGGTCATATGGTACCGCCCGCACATTGCGTATGTGCGCATTCCAAGACACTCTTACGACCATCAAGAGAATAACAGAAAAAGCGACGCAAGCTCATGTAGCTGCGAGGAACCAACCACAGTAACGGTACAAGGGAAAGAAAAAGTACAGAGCGAAGGGCCAGAGAACAGTAAAATCCAAGCACGAACTCACCACACCAGTGTATGTCGATTTCAATACGCACGCACACGTATATACACATACACACACATACGGCAAGAGGGCACACGCCCAGACACGCAGCGCCTGCGTCATCAGCAAGGAACACGTCCCACTCTCTCACACACACACACAGAACAAAACAAGAATGGAAAAAAGCAAACGCTCACAGAGAAACACAATCGGAAACAAACGACAAGAAAGTGTCATGCTGGCAGAGGCGAAGGAATCCACAACAGGGGAGGTGAAGAACAGCAACAAAGACGCACACGCAAACGCCCACATACAACAGAACTGCAGTCGCATACACCTACACATACATATAGAGGGAGAAGAAACCTATCCGGTATAAAAACAGCAACAACAACATCATCATTGTCATCCGCCACTGAAAGGTGGCAGAGTGCGAGAGATAGGGAGAAAGGAGGGAAAAGGGGGCGCACCTCAGAAGTGGAAGGAAAAGAAGGGAAACAAGAGAAGAAAGAAAAAGGGGGTGGGATGGGATCAGAGCGACACGCGCGCACACGTACACGCGTACGCAGAACACTAAAAAGACTTAAACACACACACACACACAAACATACATGTAACACAAAAACGCAGATAGGGCGTGGGGCACTGGAGAGTAAGGGAAAGGAGAACCAAACAAGAAAAAAAATCGAAGAAAGGAACAATGGAACGCGCAGGCGTGCACCATCGAAGTAAAGACATGTACTGCTGCTTCAGTGATCAGTGTCGATATGTCCATACGCACTCAAACGCATTCACACAAACGAAAGCGTATCCGCGGATGCCCATGGAGCAGGCACAGCTGCGCTCATTAGAATGGCCCGATGAACTCCAGCATCCTCAGCGACAAGGAGCACCGAAGCTCAGTATCAGCGCACTTGATGTCATGGAAACAGGTGTTCCCTTTGCGTGTGTGTGTGTGTGTGCGTGTATCTTACAGAAAAAAAAACGCGTGTGTGTAAGGCAAGGCATCAAGGGAGGTGGGGCACCGGACAAGGGCGCCAAAAAAAAAAAAGAAGTGCAAACCAATTAGTGGCGGACCCTCTGGCGCTGCTGTCCCCCACCCACCCCGTCGCCTCTTAGCAAATGTTTGTCTGTCGAATACAAAGCACATAACCTGTCAGCAGAGTGAAAATACAAGCCGCGCAGCACGTGGCATTTCAGGGTCCAGTACCCCACTGTGTGGGGAAGTCAGGCAGCCCCACTATCCCCTGCCAAGACCAAATCACCTCTCGTGGTAACAGGATCATGCATTTACGACTTACGGAGGAGGAGGAGGAGGGGGGGGTTCAGAGAGCAGCATCCCCGCAGATGTCGGCGCTCAGATCCAAGATGGCGTTGCACCAAAGGGGCCTGCGATGTTGAACATGATTGTAGTATCCACATTACCGGCAGATGGCCAGCGTGACTGAAGCACATCATAGTGACCACCGCTACGGCGCCTGAGCCACTGCAAAGAGAGATGCACTGAGTGGCAGCCAACACAATGGAAGCGGCCGTGAGCCGACCTAGCGAACGGAAGCCGCGGGAGTGTGACACAAAGACTGTACTCTGATGACCAAGTCGTTGGATAGCCGTGACGCTTATCTTGTGCTACTTCGCGCCGCACGAAGATCCTGCGACAGGCAAGGGAGGGGTGGTCCATTCCAGTTTAGCTCACGGTCTAGCGTCGAGTGGAGATGGTGGAAAAAAAAAATGCACACATAAACACGCATGTGGAAGAAGCAACCATGCGTACACACAAAATTGACATTCCCTTGCCGTACAAAACGGTCTCACCGTGCACGCTCGTGTGTGTGTGTGTGTGTGTGTGTGTGTGTGGTTGCGTGCATCTGCTCGTGATCTTCCCTTTTTCTTATCGTCTTCTGTGCGTGGGGGGAGAGGAAGGAAGGGGTACAGAAGCTCACACAGGAGCGCACAACGTAGAACAGCACAAGTTCCGGGGGGAGAAAGCAAAGCGGGGAAGTCTCCACACAAAAATCCAATGAAAGAGCGCGCGGTCACAAAGAAAAAAACACTGGAGTGCTGAGGTCAGAAACCTAACTACGCTCTCCCTTCCTCTTCCTCAACCGCCAGTACCCTCTCATCCCTCCACATGCTTCGGCGGATAGCCTACAAACCCACAGAACACTACCATAAGCTCTGTTTACGCACTCCATATCGCCCACCTTCGCTTCCACCTCCCGTCACGCCAACTGCATCGACCAATGCCGCGACGTACAGAAGCCGCAGTCACAAACGAAAAAAAAAAAGAAACATAGGTAGGAGGGGAAAACGAAAAGGGCACGAGCAACACGATAAAAAAAAGGAAAAACAAACAGCAACGCAAACAGAGCCAGACGAACAAACAAATGGTGCATCAACAACCATTATCCATGCGTGTACATGAAGCCGCCTCCCCCCCCCGTCCCTCCCTCCGTCCGCACCCAGCTTTAGAACGTGAGTGAGTATCTGTGTGGGTGTGTTCATGGCCCCGCGCACATCAGCGAGTGTACATACCCCCCCCCACCCTCCAGGCAAGCATGCGCCACACGCATCCACACACAAAATAAAAATATACAGTTACATGGAGTGTGCACTTCTCTCTGCCGGTGTCCAGGGTGTGCTGCTGCTCACCTCCCCTCCCCCCCCTCCTGACCCTGACCTTACAGGCACACCGATATTCGCCCATGCGAACGAGCCGCTTGGTCGGTACAGTGCGCCGCTGCGCCCGGGAGTGCTGCCACCGGGTACAGAAATATTACAGAGCCCAAGCCGACGCCTTTTCGCATCGTTCTGGCTAGAAGGGAGAACAGAGGAGAAGGGGGTGGGGCCTCAGCAATGGCTGCTAGCACACATCACGAGTACAAAGCAAAAGAAAAAAGCAGCAGAGTAGCACGTAAGGACAAGCAGAAAGGCAGAAACAAGATATAAGTGACACAAGATATCGTACCGACAGCACCGACGCACATACAAACACAGAAATAGAAACTACAACACCTAAGAATAATTCGGCAGAATACTTAGGAAGAGCGTGAAAAGGTGGAGAATGGGGAGAGAGGGGAGGGGGGGGGGCACAAAGCAGGAAAAGCGAATACCGTAAGACGAACAGTTGGTTGGGGTGCCCTTTCCGTACACTCATCAGGAAGTGTCCCCCCGTCCGCTATTTCGTGGGTGATGGCACAATTCGCTTTGGCATCGCATCTCCGAAGAGTGCCGTTAGACGACCGACGTAAGCATCGTATACGGACTTCTCCACCCATGTAAACCATTGGACAATATCCAGCAACTCTAACTCCAACACATTGAGTTCCGCATTCACCACACCACCAATGCTAGCGTAGTAGGCGTTGCTGTAATAAGAGTCGTCACGTAGTTTCACACTCAACGTCATAGCGGTGATGTAGAGCCGATGCACGTTGCGAAGGGTAATCGGGATTCTGGTTTTGCAGACATACCGATCCATCAGCACCATGGCTAAGATAAAGCACTCCTCGCTGCAGACAGAGTACTTGGCAAAGCGCCTTACGTAGTCCCAGAGGGAGATACTGGGGACACGGCTGCTGTGAAAGCACGAGCGAATGTTCTGGTCTACCTCTTCACTCAGGTCACACCGGTGCTGCAGTGCAAGTGCGCACAGCTGGGCTAGTGGGGGCATCTCTGGAGGGGCAAGGTCTACTGGGGCCGCGATGGGAGCCGGTTCGGGACCGACGTCTAGGATACTGCAGCTGCAGGGTACGGCGGCGCTGTACTGCGCCGGCACACTGAACACACCACCTCCTCTCACCGGAGAAGAGGGAGAGCTAGGAATCGACTGGCCGTAGTAGTTCATCGATATCGGCGGTGCCGCCGCCGCTGTGGCTTCCTCATTGCCATCACAACGCCCGGCAGCATCAGCTGCCGTTTGATAGTCACCATTGTCTTCCGCGACAGCACCGCTGCCGTTCATGCTCGAGTGGTAACGCACCACCGTCTCATCCGTCATTACCGGTATCGAGATCATCCTTGGCGATGGCGCGACGTCACAGTTGGGGATGCGATCCACAATATACTTCGTTTACAAAGTTGACGTGCTCGGTGGTTAGCGTTCCTACCCACCGCACAGCAGCCTCACCTCGTCGTGGGCCTCTTTCCGTGCAAACTGAACTATAGGAAACAGAGTGGGACGGCAGAGGGAGAGGGCCGTCGAGGGGTGCCCTCTCGATACCCTTTAAAAAAGAGAAGATGCTAGCCTGATACTGTGGGGAACGTTCTGAAAGGAGGTCGATGACACCAACACACGAGATTAAGGATCCGCAATACTTGAGGATCAGCAAACGCGACCCACCATAAAGACGTTAGGAGGATTGCATACAAGCGTGCAGTCCGAACTGAGCACGGCCTCGCCGGTAGATGGAGAGAGAGAGAGAGAGAAAGAGACGAGAGAGTTGAAATGTCGACGGGAAAAAAAAAACAGAGAGCAAGCAACAGCACCACTCAGAAAAGAGTTGTTGCTGTACACACAGGGAGAACACAGGAGAGAGAAAAGGTCCAGAGAAACGAGAGGGAGACAGACAAAGCGCAAGAGAGCACGAGAGGAAGAACGCCAGTCCAGTGAAAAAAAAAAATTGAAGGCACACGCACGTACAAAATTGCACAGAGGGAGGGAGAGGGGGCAACAACAACACCTAGGAAGACGAGGAGACGCGAGCAACACAGGGCACCACAACAAACAGACAAGAAAAAGAATTCGAGAAAAGGAATTAAGAACACCGTAAAGAGATAAATATATAAGAACAGACAAGGCAGGCTGCCCTCAAAGAGGCAAAGATAATGGGTGGAGACAGGGCGGATGGCAGAGCAAAGGGCCTGGGAGAGAAAACACCTAATAGGATATGCCTTCAGTCCCGTCCTCGTTGATGCTTTCTGCGACCCGGAAGAGGTAATACGCGTGTCCTGAGAATGAACGAGAAGGCGGGAGAAACACTTTGATGATGGAAGCATGCAACAGCACACACGCACACACACACACACAAACGTAGAGAGCGACTCCGACAGACAGACGTAGACAAACAGTGCACAAACTGAAAACGGTCGAATAGTACTGGTGAAATCCGCTAGCAAGAGAGGGATCCTCGGGGAGGGGGAGGAGGAGGGGGGATGACGAGGGGGCAGGCTAGCCAAAAGTCCGCTCGAGTGGCGTGCGCGTTTGCCCGTCAGCGATGACAGTCGTGGTAGGGAGTACAAAGCAAAAGGTATGTATATGTATATATATACATATACAAAAATTCAGGCGATAAGTAGTAGTGGTGATCCTACGCAAGTACACGGTGTCGTCAAAATCCGCTCCCGCTGGGCGTATCGGCTCTCTTGCGCAACAGAGACCAAATTCTTTTCTATTATTATTCTCCTTTTGTGGCTGCGTGAAGCAAGAGATCAGGCATGCGCAATATTCCCGCTTTTCCCTGCGAAGGTGCGTACGAGTACTTGTATAAAGGTGCTAATTTGAGAAGCACACCACCAGTGCCTATGAGCTGCTCCTTTTGAGCGTATTGCGTCGCTTGTGCGAAGGTACTACCGATGGAGCCGTTTTGCGCTTGTGTGTATCTGTGTGTCTACAACTAAGCAATGTGCCCACAAGATAATTAGCACTGTGTTTGGTGTTACTAAGCGCTTCTCTTTTCCGTTCTTTTCTTGATGCAGACGAAGCGGAAGCCATGCACACACACGTGTGTGTGTGTGTGTGTGTGTGTTGATATTGAAATATGAGAGGGAAAGGGCGAATAGAGAGGAGATGCCACGGCAGAGTCAGTGATACAGTGATAGGAAGAGCTGCGAAGTATCCGTTAGCAATGCTGTCGTAACGGCAATCATCAACTTGATCTTCTGCTCTGCTGTGTCTCTTTCCGTGTGTTTGTATGCAGATCGGCAGAGAGATCGACAGAAGAAAAAGACCAACAAGAATGGAAAGAGAGCCCACACACACGCGCGCAATTTTTTTTATCCGTGCGCACACCAGCGTGTTCGACGTTTTCCTTACGTGCGGCTAAGAGAACCACGATAATTAAAAAGGAAAATGTGCGGGTCCTGAGAAGCAGTGTCGCGGTCGCACAAGTCCAAGACGATGTAAGACACTCAGACCTGTGGAATAGCAGTCATCAGGGGCAGTGAGCAAGCAGGAGAGGGGGGGGGAAACCTTCTGAAGACGATACAGCGCCGAGCAAGGGTAGGAAGAATACAACGAATTCCGAATCTTTGTCGGTCTCTCTGGCCGTTCAATTGAGAGAAAATACGACTACGCGGTGGCCGTGGTGTCTGCAAAGCGTACGTGTCAGCTATGCGCATGAATGGGCCGCCATGTGCAGCAGCCCACCTTTCCTCTTCTATCGCGAAAAGGTTTGTGTGAACGCACGCGTGTACGCGTGTGCCTGTAATAATAACCGTGTGCGGGTGTACACCTGCACAGGACAACATCCGTGGTCGCTTCCACAGGCGCAAGACAATAATATGCACGCAAGGAACAGTTACACACTGCTACGCGCAAAACGAATCCCAAGCAGGCTCGTGCGAGAGAAGCTGGAGGAAAGACGAGCAAGCATTGCGAGAGGTAGAAGAGGATTACGCCCACCGCATTCGCCTAGGACACGCACACTAATATAGCAAAGCCCATGGCTACAATGAAGAGATCACAGGACCAACAGCGAAGGTAAACATCGCAGCAGTGACAGCAAAAGGGGTGACGAGAAGGATGGAGAGAGAAATAAAATGGGTGCAGACAGCGAGGTAAGGGCTGAAGACACGCGGTCCAGACACGTCGCCACCGCCGCCTCCACTGTGCCCCATGCGAGGGGGGGGACATATGTGGTTGAGGAAGCCAACAAGGGAAACGCCTCCCACGACCCGCAATGGCTCCTCAGGCTTACTCGGTCCGGGCCCAAGTGCGGCCACGGGAAACCACAAAACGGGAAGACACTGCGGAAAATGGCTCCCACCTCATCGTCCAAGTAGCCTCACAGTAATCCAGTGAGCGATTGTGTCTCACTTCCTTTCCCTGCACACCCCGAGTCAGTGACGGCAGCCGCACACGCCCCGCCCCATCGAATGGGAGGAGGTGCACAGAAGGGGAGCTGCTAAGACGAAGCCAGTCGGGGCATCACAATGTTCAGCTGCAACAGAGGCAGCTCAGAGGCTGTCCTCATGCAATCCCACCACCGTCGGCAGCCGCACCTCCTCCCCTCCATGCGGTTTTGCCATCACGGTGATGAGGGCAGAAATGACCGAGCTTCTTTCTTCGATTGTTTACGGCGCCTTTACTTATCAGTCTAACAGCAATAAAGAGATGCGCAAGAAAGAGTTCGTGAAAAAGGTAACGGGAAACAATGGTCCATTCCTAAGGCGATGCAAGTTGCATACACGCACGCGAACGCGCAGAAACACAGGCAAGCGCAAAAGGAACAAGAAACAGAGCGAAGGGAACGAGAAGAGCGATCAGGAAAGAAACAGGTGAACGCGTGCGCGAGAAAAAGAGAGAGACAGCGCGCGCGAGAGAGTTGAGAGAGGGAAAAGGGAAGAAAAAAGGTCGAAAAGGGCCAAAGGCGAGCGCAATCATTGGTGTGGAGATACTTGCCCAATGACTGTGGGAGTTTTCTTTTTTTTTTCGTTTCTTGTGATGGTTCGTGGTCACATGTGCGCGTAGAATTCTTTTTTGTTTTTCTTGTTTTTTTTTCGGTGGGGCATTTTCGAAAAGGAGTATTTGATAATGTTGCCCAATCGTGAAAGTTTCTTCTTCTTTTGTTGTTATTTTTTTTTGTGGCGAACGTCTCCGCAATAACGTAAAGCCTACGAACAAAGGGGGACCAGAATACTTCACAGCTCCGTCTCTTTTATTTTTTTTTTCGTTTCCTTCTTTGCATCCCCGGATCTACGCATGAGTGCACGCAACGATCTGAAACAACCAGTAACGGAAAGCCCAATGAGCGACGAGATGGAGCAGCACGCGGCAGAGATCAGCGGGCAGGCATGCATATTGAGGCAATGACCAATATGCGTTTGCCCACTTTACTGTCTTTTTGTGTGTGTGAGGATCGTGTTCGCGTGTGTGTTTCGTTGGGTGACAAAGAATCATGGGGCACGTGATCACCATGTTCTCAGGAAGAAAGGGAAAGGCGAAAAAAAAAAAAGAAACACAAAGGAAAAGAGAGAGCGTCACGTTATTGGGGTCTCTCTACATTACCGGACGAGAACGTGTACAACTCGACACACACACACGAGAAAACTGAAAAGAGAGAGATACCCACAAGAAAAAAAAACGTAGAAAAATTGGTAGTGTGCACCGTCTCAACGCCTATGGTTCAACCACAGATCGCCTTCTGTGCAGATGTGTATCTTGTGGCAGTTCTTCACCCCCCCCCTCCATTTTCCTGTTGACGTTTCATGAAGAACGAGAGAGAGAGACACGCGTCGAGAGGTGAGCGACGCGAGGTGGAGGACAGAAATGGGAGAGGAAGACAACGAACCGGAAAAGAAAAAGGAAGCGAGCAAATAAAAAAAAAAAAAACGGAGCACGCGGACAGAAGGGCATATGGTGAAGAGGAGGCGGCGGTGGCGGCTCCTGCGGGTACATGTAAATCAACTGTCAAGTACGAAGAGGACACGAGAAAGACACTAAAAGGCAAAGAAAACGCCTTGAGAAGGGAATGTGGAGTGGGTGTGTGTTCAGGGGGAGGGGGAGGGGGAGGGGTCAGACTCTACACACCTGTCTCCCCACCTCCTCTTTTACTTCTCCCACACACTCCCACCGACACAGTAACGCGCGTTTGTGGGAGAAGCACTTGAGTGGCAGGACCACTCACGACCCACCACAATACCAACCACAATAGCCGCAGGTAACAAGAGAGTCAGAGAGGGTGAGGGGACACACGTAGAGAGAGAGAGAGACAACACAGAGAAAAAATGTGTTACTCGCTCACAGAGAGAGAGATACGAAGGCAAAGAGCAAGGTAGTGATACATAAAGACAAGACATGAGACGACAAAGAAGGGGAAGCAGGGATCCACTTGATGTACACCAGTATATTCCCCTCCCCACATCCACCCAAGCGCACCAAGGCCTGCGCTGCGCTGATGCAAACAGCTGCGCTACGGTGTGTGTGTGTGTGGGGGGGGGGGGGTCAGTGTGCAGGGCTGTTTGAGTCTAGTCCTGCCTGCAGATCGCTTGTGTTCGAAGGTCGCTGCCTTCTAAAAGGCCCCATTGGACTGTAGCACGCGCGAATGGGAGCTGAAAAAGAAGAAGCACACACCAGGGAGAGAACGACAGCGCACAGCGAAGAGAGCAGGTCAGAGAGGGGAAAGCCAACGAGAGAGAGAGACTAAAGATTCAACCAGGTAAGCAAGAGAAACGACGTAGATAGCATGAAAAAGTGATGAGAGGCAGGTGCATACCTGAAGCAGTTTTTGCTGTTGCGTCGTGGTAGTGGTTGACAAGCGGGTAGAAGTCCGAATGGCAGACGAGAAGGGGACGGACGGGGGCGTAGAATAGGAGGAAAGGCAACCGTCAGACAAGCAGCACAAAACAAAAAAGAAAGTGAAACAGTCAACACGCACCAGCTACAGCGAGAGAGCGGAAGAAAGATTCGAACCGACAAGATGTAAGCGCTCTACACCAAAGCAAGAGATCAAGTGGGAACAAGGAACCAAAAAGGGCACAGGAGAGTGTACAAGATCAAGACAACGACATGAACGTATGACCTATGCCCAGAAAGAGATACAAGCCTGCCCCCCCCCCCAACAAACGGCATTCACTTTTGTTTTCTTTCGTTTTCGTAAAGAGAGGGTGAGGAAAAGAATCGCCATATATCGCCTCTGTCCATCCCCATCCAAACACCCCACTCGCAATCGCCGCTGCACACAGACACACACACACACACCTCCCCTCCCCCCACCCGCCACCATAGTCTAGCCTCTCTTGTCACCGTTCCTTGCCATTCTTTTCCTTTTTTCGCCGAAGACAAGACAGTCACTGTAAAGTAAGATGGAAGCGAGCCTATATGGGTTGGAAGGCAGGAAGAGAGGGCGCTGACTTGACGACCGAGGAGGCAATGAAGAAAAAGACTGCTTTGAATGCAGCCGCCTACTCGCTTCTTGTACCGTCCCACCACTCCCCGCATCTTTGCTGCCTGACTTGTGTGCGCCATAACTCTTTTGGTCCTTCTCGCACTCCTGCACGCCACATCACGATATACACAAGGGGGGCGGGGGCCACCAACAACAAATGTTTACCGAGACGAAACGAAGAATGATGAAACGCAGGTGTGCGGCACACAGGCCTGCGCACATGCTCGGGTGTGCAGAGAAGGCCCCCTCCCCCCTCCCCTCTGCAAGCCTGCGACAGAAACAAGGGAAAGATAAAGTGGTTCAGAGGAAGAGGCCATCAGAGAATAGAAACACACAAGGGAGAGAGAGGAGGGGGAGTCTAGTGGAGGGAGAGGGAAGAGTTCGGTGCCAACGCAGCAGCATCGGAGAGGGCGAGTGAGAGAACGGCCTCATTTGTCCACTTGTAAGGAAGAAAAGTACCGCACGAGAGCCTACGAGCAGGCATAACGAGGAAGCATATGCACCGTGAAGAACGAAAAGGAAAAATAAGAGAAGTGGAAGAAGAAAACGCGGCAGATGTTTAAAAAAAAATTGGTGGATCCCCAAAGAAGACTCGAGGAGCAGCAAGTCACGCACAAACGTCGACGCGCGTGCACACATACACATTAGCACCGCCTATCGCACATGTGCAGGAGTTAAAACACGGAAAGAAACAACAATGAGAGAGGAAGGCAGAGAAGGAGGGGGGAAGCGGCAGCACAAGTGAATGGAAGAGGGAGAGAGAGAGAGAGCTGCGTGGAGCGAATTCGCGTCGAAAGCATACAAAATGAAGACCTAACAAAATGAGCAATTTAAAACAAAAAGATCGAGAGGAAACAATATTCCTGGGTGGGTTACGAAAGTGTGCAGGTGTCTATATTCAATGTCTCCATGCACGCAGTTGCGTACATCATGCGATCACTCGACGCTGAAGCAGACAGGTCCACGTCAGTAATCGCATTAAATGTCATTAAGTACGTATACGCACTCGCATTCACACAAACGTATAGGTGTGAAAACGGCGAGGGAAAAAAAACGGTGACCAGAAGCGTACAGAAAATACAACGACTGTGCGCTAAGACGCACAGGGGAAGCAAGAGCAGGTCGCATCGCAGTCCATGAAAGAGAGAATACACATAAGAAAAATTTCCAGGTACGTCTGCTTCCACCCAAGAAGAAAACTCAGTTTCGGCAACCGCTATACTTTTCCGTAAGCAGCAGAACAGCGCAGAACAACTTCGTTTGTGTGTCTGAGACTCTGCGCACGACAAGAATAGTGAGTTGGTGGGCAGAGGCTAATCGTACAGTTTGGACTTTCATTTTCTTCTCTTCCGATACCTCTCTGAAAACCCTCTTAAGTGTGTGTGTGTGTGTGTGTGTGTGTTCCATCTTCGCGGCGTTACTCCTCATCCGCGTACATTTTTTCTTCTCTACTGTAGTGGTACATCGATAGTGAAAGGGAAGCACAGCGCAACCAAACAAGTGCCCCACCCTTCAAATCACCACAGGAAAGCGAGACGTGTACAAACGCAGTAAAAGCCTTCTACACCAGGAAATGCCCTTCGCTCCTGCACATCCTCCGCAGCACCTTTCACAGCATGCACCACAGCAATGAATGAGTATGTCACGAAATACCTCGAAAGCGCGCTGGCGTGTGTGTCTGCCTATGATCTGGCAGTTTTCCTTATCCTCGTACTTCCTACAGAGAGGAGGAGAGGCTGAAGTCGTTCTGCCTCAACGAGTGACAGCAGCAGGAGAGAAGCAACAACGAGGCGCGCGCGCACGTCATGCGAATCGAACGACAGAGGGGGAGAGAGGGTGGCCCACCCACGCAAGCTCAGCATGCATATGAAGCAGAGACACACACCCTTCGAGTCAAAAGAAGCCAACGTAGCACCAGAATAGCAACGGTCTCTGTCGATTGCTTGTGTGCACCTTCAAGGAGAAAACATCAACGAGGCGGCAATGAAGACACGGGGTGGGGGGTGGCATTTGATGAGAGAAAGGCCAAAGCATCCCGGCGCAATCCTGCAGAGGGAGAGTATGCCGTCAATCTGTCTCTGAGCACACATTTGGGTAAAAGTAACGAGAGCAGGAAAAGGGGGCATCAGCTGTCCTCATTGACAGAAGTCAGGTGAGGATACGCACACACGCACACGCATACACACGCACAGAGCGTAAAAAGGAAGGAATAAACGGCAAATGCAATCAGCAACAAAAGCGCAGAAAAGGGAACAGACACCCGCACACGCAGAGTAACGAGAGAGACACACAGGCTGCCACTCACGGGAAATTGGTAGGGGCAACGTGCGCACAAAACGGCACGAAACGATAGGGAGAAGACAAAGGCGCTCACGCACGCCGCGGCAACAAGAGAGGGAGGCGACAGGGGAGGGGAGGGGGGGGGCGAAAGTAGTGCTCGAGAACTGTCCATTCCTCCTCGCGTTCTTCTCCCGTACAAGGAAGTGGCGAGGAAAGGAGTGGCAGGTTGCGGGTGTCGGAGGAAGGAGAGCCCAGCGAGGCAACTGGAGCGCGAAAATGAGCAACACGCAAAAAGGTACACAATAGAAGTGAACAGAAACACTTATGTAGGGAGAGAAACAAGAAAACATCAACAGAGGCAGCACTCGCACACGGAGAGTGGACAAACAAAGATATCGCCAGCACCACCAAAGCACACAAGGAAGTCTATCCGTCGTTCTAGACGCCTCTCATGAAGTGACCTCACCCGAGAACCAAGAGCTCAGTGGGGGCGCGCTTTGGGAACGGGCCTCCAGAGCAAATGGGTGCACCGTGCATACTATCGCAGCAGTCTCTTTCCCTTCCGCTACACATGGACGCTCCGTAGTACGTCACGCAGAAATACACCGACAAGACGCATCGACAGACGCTTGAAAGGGTACCCGGTAGAAGGAATCTCAAATGAGGAAGGCGAAAGAAAGCAATTCTTGGGCTGTCGGTCGTTTTTCCGGGTCCTCAGCGCAGCTCGCTAGAGCCAACTCGCGCATGTCGTTGTCCAGGTCATCGGGAATGTCAACGACAATGGCCTTGGCGGTGAGGCACTGCACAAACTCGTGGTCGTGGCGCAGCGGGAGTGCGTCTGTTCTCTCGGGATCGGCCCATTTCCACGGGAGGCGGCCCAGCACCATCTCCAAGAACGAGATACCCAGCGAGTAGATGTCGGAGGCTGAAGTCAGTGGAAAGTTGCGCGCACCCTCAGGTGAGATGTACACAGCCGTGCCGCGCATCAGGCGATCCTCGTTGACACAGCACGCCTCCGTAAGTCGGTCGGAGGCGGAGCCAAAGTCGGAGAGCTTGCAGACACCGTCTACGCCAAGCAGAATATTGTGCGGCTTCACATCACCGTGCGTGGTGGACTCATGCAGGTAGGCTAGGCCGTTCACGATATCGAGCATAAACCGGCGCACCACTGTACGAGGCAACTTGCCAAAGTTATCGATAATGTCGTGTAGCGAGCCCCCCGGCATGTACTCCATAATAATTGCCAGGTACGACTGAGTTACGCAGCAGGAAATGTAAGGAACAATGTTGGGATGTCGCAGCTTGGCGCACGTGCATACTTCGGACACCATCTCCTCCTCCTTGATGCCGCGGTGCAGCCGGGGAATGCGCTTGATCGCCACTTGCACGCCATCGTCCGACATCCCCAGATAGATGAAGCTGAAGGCACCGCTGCCAATAGGGTAGAGGGAGACCTGCCACTCATGCTGATTCACGTCCCGCAGCACCTGCGGCTCATCTGCGCCTTGCACAGTCATACCAACAGCGTCCGCCGAGGCCACAGAAGCGATGGAGGAGTCAAAGACGAAGGCGCTTGTGAGAAATGACGGTGCCTCACTCACATTGTCGTCGCGCGCGCCCCAGGGCGGGGAGCTTCCAGGGAGGCTAGCTGCCGTCGCTGTCGCGCCGGGGGTTCGTGGATGGAAGGGAGGTAGACCAGGGCCGGCACCACTGGCTCCAGTTCCCTGCAGCACTCCACATGCAGGCAATTCAGGGGGGCCCATTGCGGCCGCCACCGCCCGCTCGGTGAGGTGTGACGGCTCGGCCGCCTCACCGCCAGTCGTCACAGACGGTGACGGCGACGTCTTCGAGTTGCAAGTTGGTGCGGGGGGGTGCACCATAGGAGACGAGGCCTGTGTTGCGGGCGGCGTCGGCACTGGTGACGGCATCCCTGCGCCATTCCCGAAGGAGTTGCATGCAAAAAACGGTGGTTCGTTAGATGGATCACACACCTCGCCGCTGCTTGTCGCCACGCGGGTGGGGCTGACGGCGTCGTAATCATGCACAGCAGTACTGCCGCCCACCGTCATGTCATCGTGGTTGCTGGCAGTGGCGTCAAGCGCATAGACGTCCTGTATGAGATGAATGTACTTGCTTGTGTCACCAGAGGCAATGCGGTCAATGCAGATCCTTCTCAGTCGCTTGAGCTGCACATTTTCGCTGTGCGCTGAGTCGAAAATCATCAGCGCCTCCTTGTACTCACCCTTGCACATTTTCGAGAGACCGTCGCCCATCCTCTTTGGCATGTTTTCATTATCCTGCAGCGACGAGCACGGGTCACGAAGCTCGCACAGTGTCACCTGCGAAACCTCGTCTGGGAAGCGTACGCAGTCAATCCGGTACCACGGGATCTGGGAGCTGCTGGTGGCGAAGTGCGAGAGTGTGTCTGTCGTGGAGGCAACGTGGCAGCCGATATCCCAAAGCACCTTTGAAATGTCCAGCATTCGCTGAGTGTCGAAGACCACGCGGGCTTTGCTGTGCCGTGCACCGCACGTGCCGACAAGAAAGGGCATGCGGGCAGCGAAGCAGACAACGCGGTTCCGCATGAATTCTGGCACGGACTGGTACACCTCGAGCGCAAAGCGGCAAATCTTCGACACCACGAGCGGGTTCTGCGACTGGGTACCGAAATTGACAAAGAAGCTGCTGGAGCTGACAGACTCGATATAGCCAGTGTATTCTTCGGCGCGTTGCGAAATGATGTCCATCATAAAACACGCCTCAGTCGTTTCCATTGCACGGTGCACGTCCACCAGCACCATCGCCACGTCCACTCGTGAGAACTCGTTTGTATTGTCCTTGACAATGTTAGCGTTAAACCGGGTACGAACACGCCGCGTCTTGCCATCAGCAAGGTCCCCATCGCTGTGAGAACCATCAGATGGCGCCAGAGTCATGACGGCTGCCGGCACAAACGTGCGCATCTCTCGCAAACTCCGCTCGACGCGCACAAAGGCCTCGTGAATGCCTCGAATCTCTGTAATGTACGCTAGCCAGCCCTGCACGCGGTGTTCCTTGTCGTCGCCGCGAGACACCTCCAGATTGGACGCGCGGATGAGCTGCGGAATGAGCCGCTTCATCTCCCGCACGACAAACCACGCGATAACAACCGAAACAACAGCGGCGATTACCACCACCAGGACAGTCACCGTGAAGGCCACTGTACGCGCAGTGGAGAAGGCCTTCTCAAAGTCAGCCCGGACGACCACGACGCCAAGAACGAGATCCAGCCCGTAGGAATCCTTGACCTTTGTGAGGTTCAGAAACGCGTTGTTGCCCTTGTACCGAAAGGTGATTAGAGCCGTGTCCTTGTCTTTCAACACCTCTGTCAAGTTACCACTCGCATTCACCGTCTGCATAGCAGCGACAATGATAGGCTCAGTGATCTCGTAGATGCGAGTCGGGGTGTAGATGGTTTCGCCAATGGCGTTGCCCCCTGTTCTGCTCTGCACTGATTGGTTCCAGCTGTTGCCAACAAGAATGTTGCGCGTGGCGTCCATGAGAAAGATGCGGCCGTTCTTGCGCAGAAAGCTTACGAGGGTGGTTGTTTCTGCGATGACTGCATCAGACGAGCAGCCGGCCTCAAAGTAGCCAAGTGAACCGCTAACAGAAAAAGGCATCACAAAATTGAAGTACGTCGAAGTAGTGTTATCGTAGGACATCAGCCATCGCGTGTTGTTATTCGGGTCTGCGGCCCACGGTTTCACGATCTGGTTCATGGCACCTCCACGGAGTGAAACTGCGCGGTGGAAATCGAAGTAGCCCAATACGTTAGGCGGTTCCACAGCGGTAACGCTATCATTGTACATTTCGAGCATCGGGACAGTGCTTTTTGTGCGACTGCAACCACCGTAGACCTTTCGAGTCTGGTTCGCATCCGTTGGCGCCGGGTCCGTGTAGCCGGCATTCGTGTACAAACCTCCTTCGTACACGAAGCGAAAATACGTTATCGCCTGGTTGAAGCGCGTGAGAACCGTGAGGAGCGATACCAGAAGCTGGTCCGGGTCGGGGGGCAGGTTCGTCTCCTCCAGTGTTGTGTTTTGACGCTTGATGTAATTGAACGTCACAATGTGCACAAACGCTGGAAGCATCATGAGGCTGTTCTGCGTGATGGAGGCTACGCCCTTCATGGCCTCGCTCAACAAATATTCTGTCGTTTGCGCGTTGGAGTGCACGCCGACAAAGTAGAAGGGTAGAAAGCCCAGCAATCCTACAATGATGGCACCGAAGCACATGATAAACGCAACGGCGGGAAGACTAGGAATGGTGCAGCAAACTTGCGGTTCCTGCTCCTCCAGCGAGGATGGGTCGTCGTCCGAGTCGATGGCGTGCACCTCAATCAGGTTCGCGTGCTTCTCATCACACGGGCCCTCGACTTGCTCAGAAACAAGCCCCTGATCTGTCTCCTCTCCGCAAAAGCAGAGCGCTGTGTCAAGGCGATTACAGGCCTCGCTGCTCCCCTTCTGCATGGTGCTCGATGCTGCCGCGATCATCTCCGGCTGGCCGATGGAGCTGTAAAGCGAGGAGTCCGATGAGCTACTGAATAGATGGCCCTTGAGCGGGTTGTGCATCAAGATGCGCCGACCGTCGGTGTAGTCCTCATCGTCAGCATTCACATCCTTCTGCTTTTGTCTGATCTGCAACAGTCTCCTATTGTTTTGGTTGCTGTGGTTCTGAGTGGACTGGATGTAGGCCGGAATCGTAGCGTTCTGTATCATGGTTGATGCCGTTTCAGCTGTCGTAAACGTGTTATTCGCATTACCCTGCCGCAGGTTCACCAGTGAAAAGTGCTGCCCGGGATGTGAAACGGAATGCACAGGGTTCGGGTCGTTCCAACTCGGCACAGGCATATCCTGCTCCCTCGTTGGGTACTCCCTAGCCGTCGGCAGAACGCGAGTCACAGAACCACGCGACGTTGAAAATTTAGCAGCAGCGGGGTCGTGCCACATGCCGTCAGCCGCGCCCCCGCCTGTGAAGAGGGATCTGGCACCCAACGAAATCGGCTCCGGGGAGGCGAGCACAGTCTCGGCGAGTCTAGACGGAGTCGACGCACTTGCCCCGTTCGGCGGCCCCGGGGGTACCGCTGCCCTAGTGGGTAAAATCAGCTCACCACGCGACGTAGTGCCTTCTGCACCGGTGCTATCGTTAGGGGGGCACAAGTGCTTCGAGTTAATGCTGATCGGCTGCACGTTTTTCTCGTTAATCATCGGCGCGCTGCAGCAGAATCGAGTGTGCGGAGGCAGTGCACGTTCCTGCCGTCGCTGATTCTGCACGAGTAGGTAGAACTCCGCAGCCCTCTATGATCCCTGCGCTAGTGGACGTGTGACCGCGTTCTGAGACAGTACGTAAGAGGGAGAGCGCGTGCGCTTATGTCGCCCTGTACCTCGCCACGGTGTGCGTAGAGGCTTTCACGTGTATTGTTCTCGTTGAAAGCAACACAACAGAGGGGCGACGCGCTGGAGGTGCTTGGGAAACCAATTCACAGTGCCCAAACAAGCAGAGACGAGATGAAATAATAATAGAAAATGAAGACGGTGGAAGGGCAAAATAAATAAAAAAGCAGCGAAGAGAAAAAAGGCGAAAAGAGGGCTCGAGGCAATGCAACGCGTGACTCTGCCCGGTTTGCCGTCCGTTTTTTTTTCTTGTTTGTGTGTACCAGGTCCGATGTGGCGGGGTAAGGGCGAAAACGGCAACAGCACACTAGAGCAAAAGCAACACAGACACAAAAAAAGGGGGAAGAAAAACAAAAACACGGCAGTGGCACAAAACATCACAAGGGGCAAAATAGAAGGGGAAACAAAATGGAGTACAAGCACGCGCGCGTGAATAGGTGGAGAGGGGAAGGGGTGGGCGTAGCGCTACAGATGTAGAGTAGAACACGTATTGTGCGTGTATGTATGGCCGGCAAGTAAAAAAGAAAAAAATAAGTATGAGTGGGAAGCGTATGAAGAGAGAAGTCCACAGACACGCCGATCTGGGCGTCTTTTCATACGTGGATGGGTGCTCCTTAGCGAACACAGGCAATCCACAGAAACACACGCACACACACACACAGGAAAGGCAACACGAAGGAGGGAAGGAAACAGCACCGCAATAGTATATATGTATATTTATATATAAGGTAACACTGGACACAGAAACGAGCTCGCTGACCAAGACGACACCGGGTAACGTGAAAGAAACGAAGGACGAACAAACAGGGGAAAATGGGGAAGGGCGGAAGAGAGAAAGGAGCAGCGGACAGGGACGTGCAGGCTCGAATGAGTCGGCGGCCTCGCAAGACAAAGAAATACAGGAGCCGTGCAGATGGCGTGGGTCTGTGCAATGTGCCTGCGTGTAGCACGTACCGTTGTGTTGACGTCACTTGGGCCGCCGTGTGTATATGCTGCCTTTTGTTGTTCTGCGCAGGAGTGAAAGGCAGGGTAAAAGGTTTGCAAGCACATGGAAAGGCAACGCGGACACAGACACGCAGCGGTTGGGCAGTATCTCACATATACGATCAAGAAAGTAGGAGAGCGAGCGAACACAAGTTGAAGACAACGACGAGCAAAGTTTCAGAGCAACGGGAAAATCACATACATGTGTTCGGTGGTTCTCCTCCTCTTCTGATCCGGAGAGACGAATACACACCTCAGAGACCCCGAGACCTCGAGGACCGCAACGTAAAGCGCAATAAAAAATGAAGGGAAGCGTAAACGAGAAACGACCAGGGAATAACGCTCGCGCAGGTAAATCAAAGCACCCAACAAGAGAGAGAGAGAGAGAGACAGACACACACACACACACACACACAAGCACAGTACGACAAAGAAAGGTGATAAAACTGAGAAACGCGCAAAGACACACATAGACAGCCACGGAGAACAAAAGAGAGAGAGAGAGAGACAGAGACGAAAAATGAAAGCGTGTGTATACAACACTAGACATACATAGACATATATATATATGTGTGTGTGTCTATATATTATAGAATTTATATATAATATATAAGCCGAAGAGCTCGTAAAAGAAGAAAAACAGGGCACAGTGGCGGCACACACTCGAAAACGAAGGGGAGAAGGGTGTGTGGGGGGAGCACGGGGACGCAAGTAGGAGAACAGGCGCACAGGAGCAGACGACACAAAGAACTGACTACGCCTAAAAGGGTTAAGGTGCCAACTTACTGGAACAGGTTGGGAGGTGACCGAAGAAGCAGGCTGCAGGGAGGAGAGCGAACGCGCACACGAAAACAGAAACAGGAAAGTGTTTCTGTTGAAACAGCAAATATTACGAGCAGTCACCGACCACGTGTACACGCACACAGAGGTAATATAGGGGAAGAAAGATAAGTAAGAGGACGATCACGCACGTTCTCCCACCTTGAACGATCGCGCTGATGAGCCAACGTGCACCACAGTGTCTTCCAGGAGCAGAGAAACGAAGGCACCCAAAGATAAAGCTCAGTAGGAAGGTAGATCCCAGACAAATGAAGAGCACAAAAAGAAAGCTACGGTAAAATCAGGCGAAAACAGAGATGAAGGAAGCCCTGTGCTGCTGCTGCTGTTGTTGTTGTTCTTTTTGGTTTTCCTTTGAAGGAGGGGAAGGGAGGGGTGACAGTGTATGAGATTGATCAATAAACATAAGGAGAATGATAAGAGACAGCTTTAGAAAAGCGAGAACGGTGGAGAACAAAAAATACGAAACTAATAAAGATGGAGCACACGCGAAAAAAAAAAACAATTTTGAAGAATGCGCAATACAAGCGCGGGCTTGCGTATTACACTACTCAGGCACAAGAACGCGCAAGAGCGGGTAAGAAACAAGGAAGAGGGGTGCCGCGCAGGCGGAAGAGGGAGGGAAAGGGAGGAAGGCCGAGACACTCGCCCACCCAAACGAACGCGCGAGTAAACACCACAATAGAAAGTTCGAGCCCGAGTAAATGCAAAGACGAAGAAGAAACCCCAGCTCAACTAGAGCAATCGCAAAAGGGGAAAAAAGAAAGACAGGGCACGGAAACACAGCACGGTGAATCTACAGAGCAAAAGATGGCACATACACGCACAGGACATACATCAACAGCAGCAAAGGGTTATCTCTGTGTGTATGTGCGCGTGTGCGTGTGTGTGGGAGAGGAGAAAAGGGGGAGGGAGAGACGAGGAAAGATGATGAACGCGAAGGTACACGTGTGTACAGCACCGAACTAGCAAAACACAGCGAAGAAGAAAATTGAAAAAAAGGAAACACAGGAATGGAGACGACAACACGGGCCTTCGACGATAGACAACAACATGCAAGACAGAAAAGACCCCAAACAGCCCAACAAGAACAAAAAAAGGAAGAAGCGCGAACAATATTCTCTACGGGGAAAGGCACAGGTGTAGCCGTTAGGGTGAGAGGGACACAGCAGGGAGGCGTGTCTTAAAATCGCACGCCTTACACCTTTTGTGCGTGTGTATGGGTAGAGGGATAAAAGTAAGTGTTTACGCGCTCAAGTGGTGGGGGTTGAAGTGGGGGGTGAGAAGGGGGTATGGTTATTCCGATTCACGCCTGCGTCTGTGAAATCAAGACGTTGTTGCCACACCACCCGCATCAAGACGTACTGGGTACCTTTCAAAGCACCAGGAGGAAAGAAAATCAACACAAGGGAGCACAACTGAGTGAGGCGGCGTGGTCAGAATTCACAGCAAGAAACAATACGATTCAAAAGAGAGGAGGCGTTGTTATATGTCACCTCTTCCCTGCCACACCACGTGGTGTACTGTCTTGATGACTCGCGCAGAGACCCACGCCTCCGCTCACGCCTCCTTCGCTCTGCCCTCCTTTGTTGCGGCACGCAACGGCACACAACAAAAACACGAGGATCAATGCTGCGTGAGCTGGGTACCTTGTTAGGTTTCTCTTGCCAAATTTTCCTCCACCCGTGTCGCGCATACACGTTACCCGCACAGCCAGCACTGGCAGCGACGCGCACGCTAACGACGCGAGTGTGCGATGGAGAGGGAAGGAAAACAAAAGAAAGCAGGACGAAGCCTCGGAATGTTGCAGCAGCAACAAGGGAGAAAAGGAGGCTGACAAAAACACAAGAGGCACGTCCGTAACTGTCGTGGTAGCCACGCACACACACAAAGAAGAAGAGGAAAGCAAGGGGAAAGACGGAGAAAAGAGCGCCTCTGCTTTCGTGGTGTGTGGGTGCACGTGTGTCTGCGAATGTCTGCGAATGTCTGTGTGTGCGTGTGTGTGTGCGTACGTGTGTTATCATGCTCCGTGAGAGCCGCTTCCTCGTTTGATGGGCTCAACCCTTGATCAGTACCAGAATAATGATGTGTTCAGGGATGAGGCCGCAAAACACACAGGGAGTAAGAGAAAATTACGAGAAACGAGGAGAACATAGAGATAGGGGGAGAGGTACGAGCGCCATATACGTGCACCAAGACAGAGGAGAAGCGGTTGTGGCGGAAGCGGTGCCAAATGGAGGGGGAAGCGCCTGCGTCCTTTCATGAAGCAAGAACAAGACTGAACAGTGTGTCACAGCTCCTCCTGTACTTCAGTCGCCACGCATGTCTTTGGTCGCATCTTCCACTTTATTCTTTGCTGTTCTTCTCCCCACTCCCCCCCCTCCTCAGTTGTCGACACCCCTCATGACTGCAGCACTCACGCGGCACCCTTACAAGAAGCACACGAAGTCCAGAGAAAGAGTAGGAACGGAGGCACGGCGGGAGGCATCACACAAGTGCAAGAGAGCAGCGCAGGGTAAGGATGCCGCTCATTCCAACGCTTTTCACCGCTCCTCTTTTTCCCCCTCCCTCTCCCCCATCGCTCGCAGCACTAGCACCAGGAGGGTGAGAAGGGGGAGGGGGGGGGGCTTTCTGTCGCCTCACAACTTTGCGTTTATGTGTATGTATGCTGTTGTGAGCACGAGTGGTGGGGGCTCATGCGTTCGTATGTAGATGGAAAAACCTAGCAGAGAGATATCAAGCAGAATCAATCGAGATTTTTTAAAGCATAAACGAGCAAGCGCACGCAATGATTGTACACTCAAGTCGCGGAGTTCATCTCCAAGCGGGTGAACGTTAAAGCGCTACAATCGGGAAGGCAGTGGGAGACAGCATACAGGACACAGGGCGGTCGTACGGTGGAAGCCTGAACGATAACAAAACATGAAAACAAAGGGCCGTTCGCCAACAAGCGGGCAAGCGCGAGCAGCTCATGAGTGTCTCATCTCCACTGAGTTATTTCCCTGCTTTCCGTGCAGAACAGTGTCGGGATTAGCGGTGGCAAAGGAAAAGTAGAGTGCCTCCGAGGAATGGAAGGACGCGGAGAGCGTCCTCCAGCTAATGTGCGTACGCCCTTTCACTGCCCACAACCGCTGGCGAGACGTCCTGTCGTGAAGAGCGGCGTTTCGATGACAGGTGGCCCACTTCGCGTTCAAACTCTGAAATAACGCTTGCCTTGCTTTCGTAGTTGTCGAGTGCCGCAGAACACCCTGCACATCACGACTAGCCGGGTGTCTGGAGAGCTCCATCATACGAGACACAAAAGGCAACGAAGCCTCCTCAATGCGAAACGGAGATAGGGGAAGCCGCAACAGCGTCACCTCTGATGCAGCGCGTTCGTCCGCGTCTGTGGTAGACAGCCTCCACACCACGTCTCTGAATTCCTCCTCGGCAAGCACCGGCTGTCCTTGTGCTTCGTACCAGCTCTTCTGCTCCGCCACACTCACGACACACACGCGAGGATACGCTACGTGATACTGCGATGTGCGTCTCGGCAGAACTTGCACAAGTGGTCTCATACCATTTGTCACTCTATGCAGCAGCTCCACCACGGGAAACTGTGTCATTTCACGTGCACGTACGTAATGCGGAAGACTGGTGAAGGCAGCCGTGGCATGCCGTGGGTTTACCGCTGCGAAACAGTGGAGGCGCCAGCGATAAAAGCGGATGAAGTCCGCGTGCACCTCCTGCTGTACACGCCAGTACGCACGCTTCGCCTCTGTCGGGTGATCTTCGATCGGGGTAAAAAGCTCCGAAGGCGGTGGTCGAAACTCCACGATGACACCCGCGCGGCCGTCATCGAAAAATACCGTTTGCCCTTCCCACAGGTAAACCCCGGCGTCTTCAGGAATGAGGGCGGCCTGCCACACATCGAGACTCGTGTACGGTGTCGCCGTGGCCGGGTCGACAGCTGCAGCATTCCTTGACTCAACTGCTTCATGAGACGATAGTGCCTCCAGCCCCACAGCCGGCACGTCAGCGTCGAATCGCTTGTTGTTGACGTGTAGCTGTTCTTGGCGCCACCTCTCCAGTGAGGCTGCAATCCGCTCCTGCATCGCCGGGCCGGCACCTCCGCTCAGCGGAAAAGCAGAGGGCACAGTGTTGATATGGGGGTGTATGCACGGCGGTGGCACCGCCGTTGGCCACCGACGATGATCTTCTTGCCAGACCAAGACCCAGCCGAGCTTCCTCATGGTCTCGAGTATGTAACTGATAACATCCTGCAGTGTCTCTATAACTAACGGTGGCTGAGCACTCCCATATCCAGCGGCAGAAGCAGCGGTGGCTGATGCCATGCCAGCGGCAGATGCAAGACGATGTGTCTCTGCCTCCATCGCGGAACTTCCTCGCGCTGCATATCGAAGATGCGTCAAAGAACGAGGATCTGTGTAGATCTCATAGCTCAAGGTGAAGGCGACCCGAAGGCAACGATAACCCTCCGCTGGATCTGTTAGCGGCCACGCTAGAACACTACGACCCCGGCCGGACTTGTAGAGAAACTGCGTAGCATATTTCAAAACATTGAGATTCAGAGAAGCAGATGGCATCGGTGCGCTCACAAGCTTCTCTCCGGCCGACAGAAGCTCCAGGAAGGCACGCTGCCCTCCCAATGGCATACTTGTGATCTCACGAAGAGTTTTTGTGTGCCACAACCGCCAGTAATGAGAGCTCAACGTCACCTCTAGCAGCGCTGGCTTAAACTCCATCACGAAGAGGTCTGAAAGACACCCATCCCGTACAAGCAATGCCCCCGCATCAGAAACGAGGGTGGTAAAGTACCTCGGGTTGGGAAAGGGGACGCGGGTTCGGGCACTGTTCGCTGTGGAGGCCGCGGAAAGGTCCCCGTAATGCAGGCTCTGCAACGTCGCTGCATCGACAGCGTTGCGCCGGACCGTCCGCTGTTGCTGCCGGTGCTTTTCCTCTGCGTCATTTACCAGCGTGTAAGGCAACGCACGAGACAATCCTGCATCCAAAGGTGGCACGGGATACGGGGAACTATCCTTCTTCAACACCCACTGCCACCGCTGCAGTGGGTTCGGAATCCTCAGAAGGACGTTGTGCCAGAAACACCGTTTACGCATATAACGATGGCGCACCTGATGTTTCGCGCTTACCACAGAAAACAGATGTTGAAAAGCGTTTACTGTGCGTGTGAGATCATGGTGTTCGTACTCGTTCGTCATACTCTTTTCTTTGTCCCAGCAATTCACGATAGGCACCTCCAAGTCCCTTGTCCTCCATGGTAAGCCATCTGCGGAACCCCTCTTCGCGCCTGCGCATCCAGAGGAAGATTCGGTAACTGAAGATCCTTCCGGTGGAAGAGAAAGCAGAGCGGTTCGCAGCTGCGAAGGAGCGCGAAGGGGCCACCTGAAGGCTGCGCAACTTGCGCAGTTGTACGGTGGGGGCGAGGCTCGGCACAGATTTTGAGGATCAATGACGTCATTTTTCAAGAACAAACTCCCCAGCGACTTGCAGCAGCCCTTACACCCCAGGAGTGCGGTGACGTCCACGACATCCACGTTGACGAAGAGTACAAGTGAAACAACCTCACCGGGGCGTGACCGACTCAATACACTGCGCCATGCGTCCATTGCTTTTCGAAGGTCCACTTTACAGTCGATGAGACACCGTGGCACCACCCAGTGAATGCTGCGCGGAAGTGCCGGGTCATGCGTGTCGTGATGAGAGACGATGGAGCCATGGTGCGAGAATTTGTCGTTCTGCAGTCGTAACTCCAGCTTTCCCACGGGTTGCATCGGCTTTGTCTCTCTGCAAGACTGACGCACGGATGGAGAGCCCCACCGATCCCCAATGGACGCGATGAACTGGTCAGTAAAAGAGGAGGTAATGCTTTGTCGCAGCTCCTCGTCCTGTATAGCTGAAGCGATGCTCCCGCTTCCATATAACTCAGCGGCCCCCACATTGTCAGCACCCGACAAAGGCTCTGCCGCTGCTCGCATGACATCCATGTAAGTGCCACTCTTTTCGCAGAGATCGGGGCCCAGGAGTGCTGAAGTGTGTGGAACCAAACGTACCGACGATGGGCACGGCAGATCCGGGTAGTCGTCCTCGACGAAAGCGGTGCATCTGGCCAGCATCGCATCCGTGTTGTACATCATGTACGCAGCGATGGGGAAAACGCGGTACAGAGCTGTGAAGGCGCTGAAAGAACGTCCCATCACAATCACCACCGGAAACTGTTGAGGGTCCCGCAGGAGAAACGACAACGCAGCGAGATAATGAGATGTGTGTGTGGATAACATTCGTGCTCCAGGCCCTGAACGAACACACCCCAGCCTCCATCTGTGAGCGCTGGCCCGCATGACGGAGGCTATCGCGTCTACCCCCACTACATGCACCCACGCAGACACAGAATGGGAGGGGGGTATAAGGTGTCCAGAAAAGAAAAAGGCTCGGGCGAGAGAGAGTGGGAGCGAGCACAGGGTGCGAATCTGGTGTCTTGATCTCGGAGCAGCGCACTCATAGCAATGTCACACCGCAAGCCGAAACAAAGAGACTGAGGGGGGGGGGTGGAAAAGGGAAAAGCGCTTGCAATTTGGAAGGCGGAAGGCGAGTGATGGTTGTACTTGTTTTTGACAGCTCCTGAGTCTCCCTACACGTCTGGATGAGTGTGTGAGCGTAGCTGTGTACGCGTGTGAGTTGCAGCTCGTTGGAAAGAGAAAAGTGTAGAGCATGCCTCGGCACCGGGGTCTGGAAGAGCACCAATGGCACACGAAGCAGCCTGAAGCGACAGCTACCACGTTGGATTTGATGATGATTACACAGAAAAAATGCAGCAGGGGGGAA
This sequence comes from Leishmania tarentolae, assembly GCA_033953505.1. Lineage (NCBI taxonomy): Eukaryota > Euglenozoa > Kinetoplastea > Trypanosomatida > Trypanosomatidae > Leishmania > Leishmania tarentolae. The sequence continues at coordinate 272,816 of CP119856.1, read as the reverse complement.
GCGCAAAAAGATTGGCGGCGAGTGGCAAACGGATACACACGATCAAGCCCACGCAGAACCGGCTTTGTCGACTCACCCCTCGCATGGTGTGAGCGTGAACACCGCACAACGAGGTAGGAAAGCTGTGGGTATGCCACTCTCGCGCAACAACACTGACGGGGGTGCTGGAGCAGGTCCGTGGTACTGTCTGGCGCGTGAAGGCGGAGATGCTGATCGAAGTCGTTCGTTTCCATGCTCCCAAGTTACCCTTCCGTGAAGAAGGTCGAAGCACGCAAACTAAACGGTGTCGACCTCGTCCTGTACGCCGCTGATGAGGGGAATAAGGTCCAGGTATCGCCACTGACTGGCGATGCTGGCTACAGAGAGCAAGCACTTGGGTGCGGCTCTGTGGCACGCAAGGCATTGCGCCCCACGCACGTATACATGTGGCTAGGCAAAAGGTGTGCGTTGACGTATTCAGGAGTCACCTCACTGAGGTGGAAGCATAGGAGACTATTCGCTCAATGGACTTTTCCTGCAACACCTGGACGGCATCCAAGATGGCGAGGAAGCCAATGAGTGCCGCCATGTTTACCTTGGGCACTTTCAGTCTGTGAGAGCTCCTCTGCCAGCAAAAGCGAGCGCGGCCACCTAGGGCTCCATCTGCTCTCACGCACGCAAATACTACTGGAGGGTGTGGTGGTGTCTCGTCGACACCGTCGGTGGTCGAGATAGATTTGTGCGACGCAGAGAAGAAGCCCCCACACACGTACTTGGGCCACCTGTGGTCTGTTTCATCAACGCCGCCACCGCTTGTGGAGTACAGCATCTAGAGAGGGAGGGAGGTGTACGGCCTGAGGACGCACTGCATATAGCAGCACTGAGGAATACTTTGGAAAAGAGAACGACAACTAGTTTGAAGACTGAACTGCTGCAGCAAGAGAAGGGGAGCTCTCCTCCCTCTGGAAGGATCGCTTGCACACACAATACCTCGGTAAGGTTGCGCGCACGGCATCAGCAACGATTCTCCCTTGGAACAGATGAAAGCGACAAAACCAAGGACTTGAGGCAATGCTAGCGCTGCAGCGCCTACCAATGAATAAATAAATGTACAACGCAGCATCTCTCGCAGAATCACCCTAGAGGCAGGATAAAGTGAGGTAGGACACCGAGAGACCAACAGCGACGCGGGGGGAGGGGGGGGGGCTTCAGAGAAATCCTCCAAGGAAACGGCGCACTTCTTCTGCGCGCTGCCGCATTGTGATGTGATCAAAAGAGTTAAAAAAGCTCAAGAGCATCCGGTATCTCTGCAGTTCTCCAGAGGAAAGCTCCACGAGCGCAGAGGGGAAAATAGAGGAAGACACAGGATAAGCAGCAGCCACCACACACCAGAGGCGCGGGTTTCAATAGACAGACAGGCCAGCAGGCACACAAAAGAGGCAGAGCAGATTCTGCAGATACTGTAAAAGTTCGCTAGTGGGGGAAAGAAAGAGAGAAGCTGAGACAGGCAGTCTTCGTCTGTGCCCCTGTGGCGTGGGTTCGTACTTGAAGCTGACACCACTGGCCGGAAACTTCTGCCGTGCACTCGTGTGATTGGTTACATCCTTGAATATGAAGTGAGTCCCGAGCACACGCCTATCTATGTATCTGCGTATGTGTGTGTGTGTGTGTGTGTGTGTACATATATATATATATATATGTCTATATGTGCACCTATCAGAAAAGTAAGAAAAGAGAGAGAGAGAGGTGCAGGACAGGTAAAGGGCGAGCTTCGCCGTGTCCGAGAGAGCAATGGTGACGGTAAGGAAAGGCAGCATGAGAAGGAGCGCATATGAGGGCTGCTGCGGGTGCGTTACCAACCCAACAACAAAAGAGGCGGAAGAGAGGAACGCACACGTGCACGAGAGAGAGGCACATCCGCATTGCGGCTGCTGCTGCTTCTTTTTTTTTTAGTCACCGTTGTTTGTTCGGTCAAAGTGGAGTAACCACAGACATTTGCACAGAAATCTGTGCGACTTGACGTGCTGCACCGACAAGGAATGAGATGAAAAATTCGCGGTGCTCAGCTTGGCCATCACCTATCCATCCCCGCCCCCACAGCCTTTGGGTTGGTTTGTCTCTTCGAGTAGTCTTCATCGTCACTGGTTTGCCATGTGCGTTTGCCAGCGCACAAACCGAAAAGCAAAGTCCCTGTGGTGTGGGGAGGAGGACAAACAGTAAGCGCAGCGCACTGAGGCGGGGGGTGACCACAGCACAAACAGGTGCACACAGACACCAACAAGAGCAGAGAAAACACAGAGCAACACGCGGAAGGCGCATTAACACGCCCTCAGAGCTGAGAAAGATGAAATAGAAGGAAAGAACGAAACCAACGACAGCAGCAGAGCCTTCCACGGCATCGGACACGCCGGCAGGTCACTACACAAACGCCACTTTTTGGTTCAGGTAGTACATGGAGACGGCAGGGTAGAGGAGGTCGCTCTCCTTGAGGCCGGGGATATGGCCGGTTCCCTTCTTATTCCCGCTCACCATAAACAGGGTGCCCGTCACGGCATCCCAATCGAACTCAATGACACAGTCTGTCGAGTAGGGAAACCGGTCGCACTTCCATGCGCCGTAGGTGTCGCCAGCCCGCGAGAGGCACCAGCCACCGAGTTCTGAAATATACTTGCTACTAGTGGCGCTTGCGAGCTGTGCGCTGAGCTGGGGAAGCAGGCCTATCATCAAACCGGACCCATCTGCGCCCTCGCCTTGATCAATAATTCGAACTGCCCACTGGTGATTCGTAGCCGACAGCGGCGTTTTCGCCCGAAGCGTCACCCACCCACCGTTTGTCTCGCGCTGCGCCGAAGTGCCGTCGATCGTGACACCAGGGTGAGGGGTAGTGGTGTCAACTTCGAAAATGTCGAGCCCCATTTCTTTTTTTTTTTCTGTCGGCTTTGCCTCTTCGCTTTGGATGCAAGATGGAAAAGAGAAGCTACAAAGAAGGAGGTTTCAGACTGCGAGACGCGAAGAACGCGACAGTGCAGAAAAGAGGAGAAAGAGAAGCCAGCTGGATGCGCGGGCGAGTGGGAGAGTAAAGTGAGGGGAGCGAATAGGGAGTGAAGGTGCAGTGTCACGAAATGCGCTTTGCGAGAGCATATGCGTGCGTACATCTATATGCATGAGGGGGGAGCCGTTGAAGGAAAACAAGAGAGCAGTGAGAAAAACATGCCTCGGCAAACGTCTCAGAGATGAAGAGAAGGGGAGGGGGCACAATAGAGCCCACAAGAGCGAGCGGACGGTAAAGACTGCTGTGACCTGACGTACGACCATTAGAGAGAGAAGCACGGGCACATATGCAGCATCCGCCACACATGGGAGCATGGGCTGTACAAGGTGCGTACATGATAAGTCGAGGAGCAATCTTTACAGAACGGAGGGGCTCCCTCTCCGCGGCAACCGTTCAGCAGCTTCTCATTAGCGCACGTGCATGAGAAGAGGCGTTCATGTCAAGGCCAACTGCGCAGCAGTTCTTTCCCACATGAGACTCTAAATCACGCACGCATGCGATCCACAAGAATATTACACGCACAGCCGTCATTATCAAACGCACTTGCTTTCATTGCCACTCGCCTCCTCCCTCCCCTCACAACACGGATGCGTTGAGTTAACACGAGAACGATAAGGGAAATAATGATGCCCCTTCTCCTCCATGCCGCGCAGGGTTCCCTGCAGCGGCTCCTCTCTGAAGGGATTCTGCATGTATGCGTGTGTGTGGGTGTGGGTGTTTTTTTTTCGGTTTCTCGATGTTATTGAACATACAGCGAGCACCGACAGGGGCGAAGAATCAAAAAAAAAACAATGAGGGAGGACTCGGCTGTGAAGGAGGAACGTCACAGTAACAAAAAATAGCACTTACCACAAAACGTGAGAGAAGCCGCGAAAGCAACGCTATGCAAGAAGTGGTACCAAGAAATCCCAGAAAGCCATGATCGCATACACGCCTACACACACACACACACATACATCTGTACCAAGTGACATATGTTCATGTGCCTCTTCCAGATCCCGACACCCACGCACTCGTGAGCCCACATATACATAGGAGACCGGAGCAGAGGTGTAGGAACAAAAAGCTTTGATGGGGCTGGGAGATGGACACGCCATGTCAACACATGGGCGCACGAAAAGAGTCAGAAATAAGGAGAATAGAGCACAGAGAACACAGAGATGCCACCTGCCAATCAAAAGAACAACAAGGCAACAGACAGGAGCAAGTGAAGGACAGGCGGGTGGAAAAGCGAAGATGTCACTGAAGCGCACGAAAACCTCACACATAATTTCAAAAAGAGGGTAGTACGACATGAGAGCCAGCGGCTACAACAAGAGCTACGCGAGCCGTACAAAGACAAAGAATCGAGAGCACGGAAGAGAAAGCAGGAGCAAAGGAGAAGAGCAAATAAAGCGAGTAGAGAGAAGGCATGCTGCGTCGCCTACGGCCCGTACACTTTTCTGTAATCGGCCAGGATGTTGACGATCTCCGCCATGGTGCAGCGCTGCTCCACATCCCGCTCAAACGCGCGCCGGGCGATGCACTGCAGCCACGTCGGCAACCTCTCTAGCTGCTCTGTCGTAAACGGCACCACCTCCTCATTCGCAATGTGGAACATGAGCGGAATAGACTCCAGTACGGAAAAGCGGCGCTCAACATAGGACCACGGGGGCTTCCCCAGCCACAGTTGCACCAGCGTACACGCGTAGGCCCACACATCCGACTTGAGGTGTGGCGTGTTCAAGATCACCTCCGGTGCCATGTAGGCAGCTGTCCCGAATAGCTGAAAGGAACCGCTCTCTCGCTTGGAGGAACGGGCCGAAGAATTGTTGTTGTCCGAGCTGACAAAGGAGAAGCGACTGCATCCAAAGTCGGAGATGGCCACACTACCATCTGAGCGTGTCAGCACATTCTCCGGCTTCACGTCACCGTGGATCACATTGTGGTCGTGCAGGTGCTTCAGGCCTCGTGCAATGCCAACGGCGTGATCGAAGAAGAGTGGCTCTGGAATGGGCCGAAAGTAGCGGTACAGCTGCACAATGCTACCGCCACTGGCGTACTCCATAACGAGCAGTAGCTGATTCGTGTCGACCTCCCTCGATGCGCCGTAGAAGGTGATGACGTTTGCGTGTGGCGGCAGCATCGACCACATCCGAAATTCACGCCAGTTGAGGTCCGCCGTTTTGTCATCGTAACAGTAGCGAGACTGCTTCACCGCCACAATTCTGCCTGTATCCAAATTAAGAGCCCTGTAGACAGCACCAAAGGCACCCTTCCCGATGGGGCCGCTGCTGACGCGAAAGTGGTTTGACAAAATCGAAATGCCGCTCTGCTCCGACTCATGCACTACTGATGCAGTGAAATTTCGGATGATCATGTGACTCTCGCTGCCTCCCATCGTCATCATAGCGTCGCTGATCACATCTTCGTCCTCTTCCGGCGCATCGGCGCTGCCATCAAAGTGGGCCTCCCGAGCCAGCATTACCTGCGAGCTGTGGGAACAGGAAATAGTGCAGGGCAACTTCATCACTGCCGCATCGCTGGCGATAGCGCCGACAATGCAGTCGCGCTCTACGTTCTCCACTTTTGTCTTCACGCGGGCCGCGACTTCTCGCGAGAAAGGTTCTGTACCCTCCACTGGCTCATGAAGCACCTCGCTCGATGGCCTGGGGTGAAGGGATGAGATGTGCACCCACGGTATATCCTGGTCCTCAGTCGTGCACCCCGCCGTCATATGTCGCGGGGCCGACACAGACAGCGCACAGGGTGGGATCGGAACCTTGAGGGGGTTCAAGACAGCTTCAATGCCCGACGATGACGCGCTGGTGACGACAGCGGTAGAAATTCCACACGATGTCGATGAGACAGCCTTAGCGTTGCCCATGATGCCGGTTCCAGCCGTTGTGGTGTCATCCCGTTGTGCGGCAGTATCCTCAACTTTTGACGTGGTAGCTGGTGGCGAGGAGGGCGACAGGAATGCAGAGGAAGGGCAAGGGGACAGAGTGGCAATGCGATTTAGCCGCACCCTCGATGCAGCGACGCTCAACTCGATGTCGGCGCCGGACTGTGTCCCTGGGTGGTGGGGAGAACGTTGTGGCAGCAGCTTGGCGGAGGCCTTGCAGTCAGAGGGCAAATCAACGAGTTGGGGGGTGATCGAACCGCGCATCCGCTTGGGGTTGTTCGGAGAATCTGGGGGTCTGAGCTGGCGGACCTGTCGAACAGTGGAGCTGTGCACCGTGAGGTCAAACACAGCACCACTACTATTGGCGCAGTCATCACTGGCGCCGAGCTCAGGGTGGATGGCTGAGAAATTCGTCCCGAGCACCTGACGCTCCTGTTCTCGCTCTTCACGACTCATCTCGAAGTACCAGGTCAACCCGTCAAAGCGCTGCAGGTAATACTGGAAGGCCAACCACACTGGGATGAAGGTGTGATGCTCTTCAAAGTAAAGAAAAACCTCGTCTTTAACTACGGTGCAGCGCATGATGCGGGGACCGTGACTCATATCGGGGTGGAACAGCTGCATTGTGTTGAAGGGCTTCATGGTCACGTTAAGACGCGCGTTGAGAGGGAGACAGCTGCACTTCATAGCGACTAAAAGTCCGATTTCATCGCTTTCCTGTGGTGTGTTCAGCGGCCCTTCAAGGTCGTCGTTGCATACAATGAAGCTCATGCTCGGTGGCGCTGGTATGATGGACGTGTCCTTGACCACGCGGTAAAGTGCCACGGCGAGCCAGTGCATGCAGTACAGCAAGGGTGCGTCGTCGGAGTTGAGCGGGCGGACAAGGTGGTCGGGGCTACACAGGTCGAAGAAGGCGCGGTTCTTGTGCGCCAACTTTTCCCAGCCGAGAAAGCGCTCGCACATACTATTCAGTCTCCGTACCCACTGTTCCGCCGCTACGAGGTTCTTCCCTTGCTCCTCGATCAGTTGCAGTGCTTTTGAGGGTTGCACCTTATCACATTGGTTATGCTGTAGCCCACGTGACAAATTGAGGGTGGATCGGTAGTTCCGTGTGTTAGCGGCCCCGCTCGCGCTGGCGACGCCAGTTGCTCCGTCCTCGGTTGCACCCTTCAGGGCACGATCGACGTCCGCCAGGGAGGGATACAAAATCTCGTGGGTGCCGAAATCCAGCTTCTCTAGGTGAACATCATGGTCGTCCTGTAGTGCCTCCAACTTGCCACAGTGGTCGAGGGCCTCCTCAACGAGACAGCACAGAACTCGTCCGTTGCGCAGGAAGTCCAGAGAGCCGTCCCACTTCCAGTCAGGCCCGAGGTCAAAGCACCAGTGGGAGTTAGTCGAGTGGCTGCGGCTACCCGATTTGTCGCCGAGCCCGCGCGCGGTCAAGGGGGTGGGGCTGTGGGGAGCATGGGTATCGCTGTCCAGATGACTACTGCAGTCACTGCTGTCGTCTTCTGATCGGTAGGCTGGCTTTGATGAAAAAGGGGTGTTCGTGCCGTTGCTACTGGAGTGGGGCATGGCCGTGTGCCCAGAGTCTGCAAAGTCGGAGGCGGTATGCTGCATCACCGGCCCCCTTGTGGTAGTGGAGGAAGGACTTCTGGTGTGCATCTTGAGCCTCGTTGCCTCCAGGCAGTGCTGCACCTGCACGATCCACTCCATCCACGTACGCATCATTGCATAGAGGCTCACCACGTTCATCAAAATCTTTGGCTGCTTCTCCTGGTAGCGCATCAGCAGAAGATAGAAAAGCTCCAAGTCGGACAGGTTCAGTTTCTTGGCTCGCTCCAGGATGTGTGGGGCATCGATCGCCCGCTCGGGCTCGTTTTCTTCCAGCACCGCCATCAGGCGATCCCACCGCGTAGCGGGGAGCTTTGCTAGCGTGCTGTCCATCAGATGTGATGGCCGACAGCGCAAAAGGGTGAAATAAAACGGTAGACGTTGCCTCGGCCTTCTTGGCTCCGCTTTTCTTAAGGGTGAAGAACCACAGTACGTGCAATGTGTGGGCAGTCCCCGTACGCCTCCCTGATGAGGTCGCTGCCCGTCAACGGCCCAGACACCGCACGGCCAACGAAAACAGCACTGAAAAAAGGAGGGGGATATGGGGCCAAAAGGAAAAAGAGCAAAGATAATGTCGAGAGATCAAACATAAGGTGCTGTGCGAGGCTCCGCGCCAAGTCCGCCGCCGTCGCGGCAGGAGTGCCCACAAGCTCACGTCCCTTGCTTCTCTCCCCTTCCCGTGTGTGTTTGTCTCTCTCTCTCCTGTTAATGTTACGGACTGGCAGTGCGATGTTCAATCGAGAGGAAAGCTATGATTCGGGTGATGTATAGGGCAATAATGTATCTGAACAGGTTTGTTCTTTCTTTCGTCTATGGACCGACACAGAGGGAGAGGAGCTGGAGACGGTGTGGACCCACTGTGTTGGAAAAAGAAACCAAAAGAAAAGATATGTTACTCATCAAGGTGTACAGCCACCACGGATACGCACACACGCACACGCACACAACGACTTTCACAATTAGCTTGACGGGGGAAGAACAGATATCGAGGAGGACAGCTTTACCGAGGGGGGGAACAGATTGTTCCAGTGAGAACCAGGGAACAGATTAACCGCATATACACGTGAAGCTTCTTAGGACGCACAAACGCGGGGGCAGAAGTGTATCAAAGTATATACTTCACAGTCGTTGAAAAAAAAAAAGAGGAGGGGCCCCGCAGCAAGCAAATAGACACATACCACCAGAGAGAGCGAGAAAGAGCTACGCATAAACACCCAATCACAGTCACAGTTACGCGACGGAAAATATTGCACACGTATACGGCAGCCACTATTGTAGAGAAGAAGCAGAGTGGTACAAACGTAGGGTCTACACGTACAGTAGTGAGACTATGAACATTACTGAGTGCACTAGAACAAGAAAAGAGGCGTCAAAGGAGATAGAAATATGAAGATAGCACCAGCACGTGTCTCAGTGACGAAAGAGAAAGAGTGGATGCCAGTGAGAGGGGTAGGAGCAATCTCTAGAGTAGCGCGTGCGCCTGGTGGAAATCAAGGAAGCCGTCAACTTTCCTGTGAAATAATCCGTGAGCTGATGTGTCTGTCTGTCTCTCTGTGTATGTGTGTGTGTGTGTGTGTGTGTGTGTGTGTACATATGTGTGTTTTACTTTCCAAGTGAAACCGTTTAGTGAAAAAGAACACAAAAGAAGGAAGATTTTATGCAACACTGAAGCAGCTCTCGCATATATGGAGGCGCCTATGTGTTTCTCTGCGTAGAGTGGACAGGACACATAAGAGCTCTGCCGCTGTAACCTTCCTTCACCCTACTCCTTGTGTTCTTTCGTCGATCCTTCTGTATCGCTGTGATGAGACGCCGACCAGCTACAAATCAGTGAAGTTGAACACGAGCCTGCACACAAGCAAGCAGCACACTCTTTGCACAAGAAAGAGGTCGTCTAGTGAATCGCCAAGTAAACAGCTGAAGGTCAGCCACAGAGAAGCGTGGAAGGGAGAAGAGTGAGAAAGGGTGAATCAAAAGCGGAAAGACATGATAGGTACGCTGCAGTAGCAAAGCGGGAATGGAAAGATGACCTCCATCGCAGATCCTCAACGTTGCGCGTGACAGAGGGCCGTGCAGTGCAGCGTGAGAGGATGGAGGGGAGAGAACAGCAAAGAGCTCCAGTGCACAGGAATAGAGCTCGGGGAATGCGAAGTACTGTCACTCACACGCGCGTTTGCTTGGTAACATGTAAAAAAGTGAAAGTATGATGTATGAGCATGAGTGCACGAGGCCCCCCCCCTATCGGAGCACCTGGCCTGTTGTCCACTTATCCAGTGGCGGGAGACCGGCTTCTCACGTTGCCTTTTTTTTGGTTTTTGCTTCTTTGCTGCCTTTTCTTTTCCGGATGGCGTGAGAGGAAGAGAGACACAAAGCCGCACACATTGTCGAGTAGATCCGCGCATCTCCTCCACTGCAGCAGCTCAAGGGAGGGGGGTCGCAGACACTCTGAGCACACAAAGAGGAGGCGAACGCAGCACCAGATGAATACGAGAGAGAACAAACGTAAGCGTGCCTGTGTGTGCAGCGACCGATGCAAGGCAGAGAGTAGAACCAGGAGGAAACTCGAATATATATATATATATATATACGAGTGGTAGCGCAGCGTGATGTTGTGCCCGTGTGTACTACTGTGCAGTGCCTGTCGAAGTTGCACCAACTCCAGAGAGAGCAGCGGTGACGGCACTGTCACGGGGAGTTACTGGTGGAGCAATGGCGCGCAAGATGGTGGGCGGAAGTGAAGTGAAGACGTCCTGCAGAAAAGGTCTGTACCCTGCGTTCTCCGGCACTGCCGAGAGAGCTTCGAGCTGCCTGAAAATGTCAATGAGCTTGGTCGGAGAAACTCCGCTTCGCGCCGCAGAATCTGTTGCGACGTGCTCCAGCTCCCCTTTGGATGTATATGCTGATGCCTCCTGCGACAGGAGCAGTGAAATGAGGTTCGACTTGCGCATCAGTAGCACACAAAAGGCCAAATTAGCAACGAAGATGGGGGAGAAGAGATGGTGTAGCGACTCCACTGAGCTCAGAACACTTGGTGAGGCGTACAACGCGGACTGAGCCACTGTCCACACCTTCGGGTTCGTGCTACTCAGCACGCCAGGCAGCGAGGCCGCCTGTGCTGTCTGCTTCTCCACCCGCCATGCATCCCACGTCGTACTCCTTGTCGTCCCCGCGTTCACAGCAAAGCTTCGAGGCAAGCCGAGTTCTTTGTGAAGTCCATCAAAGATGTCGTGCAGGCACGCCGTTTCGCGATCGCCCCCAAGCCCTCCATCCGCAGCGTCGTTGGCGTCAGCAGCAGCAACAGTGGCGAGGACGGGGCGCACGGTCTGCAGGAACTTCGGGACTGAAAAGGAAAAGGTCTCCATAAGCTTGGCTATCTGTGCCACGTACCCGGTGCGCAGTAACCGCAGACCTTCCCGATGCACCGCGTCAGGGAGCGCGCGGTGACGCCGAAACATGTGATGCACGGCGGCCTGGCGCTGAGTCTCCTCGGCCGCCTCCTCAGCCGTTCGCCCGCTCTGTACGGAGTCGAAACGGGTGACATCAAACACAAGGGCAGGAAACCCCTCGACGCAGTGCGTTTTCGTGGCGTCGATACTCGGTGAGTCAGTTTGGTCTTTCCTTCCAGACGGCTCCTTCACAGTCGCCTCTGCATCATCGCGCGCAGAGTCGCTAAACGTGAGCTGTCGCAACCACGACGTCAAGAAACTGAAAGAGGACTCAGCTGTCGCGCCTGCGCCGCCACCATTGCCGCCGTGAAGATCATGGCCACTGGCAGCCGGCATGCCGATCTCCTCCTCCAGAAGAGCCATGAAGCGCATGATGTCGTAGGCTGAGGTGTAATTTCCGTTTTCCACGGACACAACGAAGAGCTCCACAGCACACTGACTGGCCTGCTGCAGAGGTATAATGCCGTTTCTGGAGACGCCGTCGCTGCCCAACTCGGCCACGCGATCGACAGACAACGTCGCCAATGGCTTGTAGGTCTCCATCATGATCACCCGAACCAGATGCACAGCCTCCGCGTAGCGATGATGAGCTACGCACTCGTGGAACAGATCCGTCGGCGTTCCAAGGAAGTCCATCACCAGGTGCCAACGCGTGAAGTCGATCTTGCGCACACACCCCACCACAATCGTATAAAACTCGGGGTAGTTCCGGAGGAGCGAGATGGCTGCACGCACAGCGCTGTATCGACCTAGTCCCGGCACTGCCGCCGGAGGAGACTCGTTAAGTGCTGTGTGGAGGAAGTAGTCCAGCACCGCCGAGAACGTGTCATTCAGCCGCATGTGTTCCAGCCAATAAAACAAGTTGCGGTCCCACATGAAGGTGGCAACACGGCCATCCACCTCCTTCGCATAGCACGGTGAAGTTGTGGATGCGTTTGCTGCCAGAGCGGCAGCGCAACCGTCTATCCTGGACGGTGTCGATGATGTCAGGCTGGAGGAAGACGCGCTGGCGTTCTGTGCCTTGGAAGCCCGCTGCGGTATCAAGCTGCTTGGCATCGCCGCCAGCAGTAAAAGTGACAAGATGCGGTGGGCATAGAGGATGGGGCGCAGCGCCAATTGCGGCCGTGGACTCCCTTGACTTACACCACCCATCACGCCGGCACCACTACGTTGACGGCTAGGTCGCGGCGCCGACGTATCCGTCGCAACGCACAGCATGTACCCGTCAAATGGGGAAGGACAGAGCGGTAACAGTTCCGAGTCCCGCGTCGGCGCCACCTCCATCCGGTGAGCAATAGGAGCCCTCGCCGCATTTGAACAGAGCGCGGGCAGCTGCAGTTGGGATATTACCAGCCCTTGTTCCTCGTGGGTTAGCAGCACCGCCCCGGGTATTGGCGCTGTACGGTCCACCCAGCACCCAAACACAAAGCAGTGATTCGTCGAGTGCACCGGCTCCGCGACAGCCTTAAGGGAAGGCAAGGTGCCATTCGATGGAGCGCAGCCGCAGCCTGCATCGCCGGCTACACCTTGCTCCCCTCGGACCCAGACGAGGGTGTGGTCGTTACGTTTGTGCAGCAGCAAGCGCAGCTCCATGTGGTCCTGAGTGCGCTGAGGCGACCCACCGTCGTCCTCCTCTCCACACAGGCATACCGGAATGACCTTGAGAGGGTTCGAGAGCTCATGAGGGAGAGTCAGCTGCTGCACCGGTGTGAGAGCAGCGTACGGTCTTGCTTGAGACCGCTTTGTGGCAAGGTCGGTGAAGACGTCGTAGCGGAAGACGCTCACCATCTGGTTGCAGTCCACGACCACCACGTATCCCTCGCCTCTGTCATCCTGGTGAAGGCAGGAAAGCTGAGTGGGCTTGCCGTCAAGCGCCACGCGTGCCGAGGCGTTGGACGGTGATACACCCGAATTACAGAAGACCATCAGCTCAAAGGTCTTCGAGTCCGTCCGAAGGGCTGGTACCGCTACAGCAACGTCGCGCAGCCACACCGGGTCCGCTACGCAGCTGAAGGACTCCGCCTCCTCCTTTGAGGCCAGCTTCCACGCGTAGAGCTTCCGGTGGAAAAGGACGAGGCCGCGACGGCCAGCGCACGCAACCCAGCTCCCATCGCTCGACACCGCACCGTGCAAGAGTGGATACTGGTCGCGCAGATACTCGTCCGGCAGCAGCACCATCTCACGCACACCCTGAGCAGCAGTTGCCTCAGACACAGAGACCAGGTAGAGAGCATTATCAGCAAGCAGGGCAAGTGGGGTGTGGTTGCCATTGGTAGGTCCGACCGTGTCCACTGTCAACACACGAGACAGTTGCGTCGAGAAGAAACACGACTGACGAGGCGCTGCCATCCACAGCCACGTCCCGTCCAGCTTCCACGAAATGGCAGAGCAGCCCAGCACTGCACCATTTTCCTGCTCATTGGGCAACGATAATGGTTGCGCGCTCTCGACCATCACAGCTGCCTCATCATTAGAGAACGACTGAGAGCCTATCGCCGGCGCTTGAGGAGCGCGCAGAAGAGTGCCGCTAGCTGGCCCCGAAAGTTGGCTCGTAACAACACCTCCGCTGTAGTGCACGAGGACCACGCCGTGCTTGTAAAAGGCCACACAGAGCAGCTCCTCGGAGGGCGACCACTCCATGCCGGCAATCAAGCCGAGTGATTTTGAAGTGTATGAGACGCCAAACGAGGATTTGGAGAATGCATCGCTGACACCGCGAAGGCCTTTCCAGAGAGGGTTCGGATGCACCGCCAGTGATGTGCTATCGATGCGCCGACACGAGATCCCGCCCGCCTGGGTGCATATAGCCAACAAAAGGTGACGCATGTTGATGGCAACCATACACGCAGACACGATTGGAGTCACACAACCATGCAGCTGAACCTTCTGATGAGTGAAATTCGAGCCACAGGAGGGGCGGCATAGCAGCACGTTGCCGCTACTGAAGACGAAGGACAACATCTTCATGCGAGAGGCAAAGGAGGCGTGCAGGATGGTGCCAGACAACAACTCCGCTCCCGCGCTGCTGCGGGCGGCGGCGGAGTCAGTGGGCAAAAAGGAAGGCAGCGAGGGACTTGGCTGGTGCGGCTTCTGCGGCCTGATATCCATGGTGGTACTGGGACAGATCCTTTGCTCCTCGGCAGCTGGCTCCCCCGTAGCAGTACCCTTCCCGGATGGCGCTGTAGTGTTCATCGCCTCGCCGTCTTGCAGCGGCGGTGAGGACGTGGTGTTGTCGTTCGAGTAGAGCTGCATCCTATGGGCTCGCACGGCGGTGCCCGGAGGCTGAATGCCGGCGAATGCTGGCGCCACCACAGCTGTGCTCATCGTGGAGTCGCTGATGTCGTATGCAAAGGGTGCCTCTAGGTCCTGCCGGTACCTCCTCTGCAGGGGGTCCACGCGCGACGGTGGCGATGTTGACGGCACGGACACCCCCATTGCCGGTAACGCCGGAAACGAGTTGGAAGGGGCCTTGTCTGGTACCGCAAGAGCGTCAGCGCTGCCTGCTGCAGTCATGAAGTCGCACGCTTCGTCTTTGGTGGGGCACCGAAAGGTATGGCCACCTCCCTGAAGCCCAGCAGTCGTCCATTGATGAAGAATGTCTTGTTGATGCCACCCCAGTACGTAGACAACGCCGGCCGTGGTCGTCACCAAAAAGGCGTAGGGGCCGGCGGAGGTGGCGGACGTGGCGAGTCCTTTCACCAGCGGCACCTCGCTTGAGTAGCACACGCGTGACGCTGAGTCGACGTGGTGCAGGTACGCCCCGTGTCGATTTCGCTCGATTGTCTGGAGAAAATGGGACGTCCTCAAAACGATGTCAGCCTCAAAAAACGCAACATGGCGAGCCGTTACAACGGCGAGGTGGCTGCCCGGTCGTTGACGCCACAGCACAAATACGGCCGGGTTATCCTCGAGTGACGTGCCAGGCACCGCGAGTGATGTCAGATAGGTCATCTTGGGCCCCGCACTCCAGAACTGGATACGGAGCTGCGTGAGCACAGCCAAAATGGTGCCACTCGTATTAGACGCCATGAACTGCACGGACTCGCCATCTTGGCAGACACCTTCGCGGCGGTGCACGCTCACGGTGCCACTGCAGAGCTGCATCCCCTCACACTCTCGTACGGCAGAAAGTAAAGGGAGAAGGCAATTCAGAAATAACGAACAGAATCACACTCACTCACATACACACATACACCGCCGTGAGCACATGGAGCTAAACGGGGACAGGAGGAGGCAAGGCAACGCTAACGTGAAACACCCACAAGATGCGTGGACCGGCACAAGCAATGCACGCCTATTCTCTTGTGCGCGTGGATGCAGGGTGTACGTGTGTGTGTGTGTGTGTGGATGGGTAGGTGGGTGGGTGGGTGTGTGAATGCTTAGGGGAGGGAGAAGGCGGTCCAGTGTTGCACGGGTGCAGTTCACGTACATCGAGGAGAGGAGCGCGCGTGTAGGTCAAGAGAGGGAGAACGCAATAAGAATAGTGACTGTCACGCGGAACCACATCGCAAGGAACAGAGCCACAACACCACCAAGATGACGCGCAGAAAAACGTAAAGCACACGCGAATGGGTGAAAACGCGGCGCAAACGGCAAGAGAAAAAGCGGAGATGGGAAGCACGCCGCCTTGTTAGATACAGAGACACATGCTGCCACAGATGCAGTGCTGGAGTCCGCGAGAGAAAGTAGAGGAGGAGGAGGACACCGTAGAATGAAATATATACCGGTACGAGTACAGCAACACCAAGTCCGATGTCAGGTAGAGTAAATGTGCACAGAGGGAGGCTGGAAGCCGCAATGCTCGGCATCTTCGGTCACTCGCCTCACCAGCTCGCGTGTAAGTGTGTGCGGCAACATTCGCATGCACATGCACACAAAACAGATCCACGGCAGAAGTGCGAGCAAACGCTCGGCTCTCAGTAGAAGCGCTACTCAAGCGTCGTCCCCCCAACCCAACCCCTTCTGCCAACGCATGGCACCGTCTTGAGTAGCACTGCCCTTGTTCATTTGGGCTCTTGTTTTCCGTTCTGGCGAAGCATAGGAGCAGTCACTCGCATGCACAGGTATGCAGTGCTCTGATGGGGGCACTAGTCAAGAGGGGCAAAAGAAACCAACTCTGACCCCGGCATTGTGTCAGTGTACTAGATCAAGAAACGGAGAAGGGAAAAGGAGGACGGCCACCAGCAGTCAGCACACACACACACACGTATGCACCTCACAATCCCAGTGTTGCTCACCCTCCGATCCTCCCACCATGAGGAGTCACAAGCAGCTGGTAGAGAGTTCGACGTACTTCACGAGAACTCGAGTGTCCGTTCAGACTAAAAAGTTGTTGTCTTTTTTAATATTTTTTTTCACCTGACCTCGCCACATAACCTCTGCCACCTCCTCTCACTGCTCGGACATTTTTATGAGTGGTGTGAAGTCTGCGCTGGCGCTGCTGAAGACAGAGCTGGGAACACCACCGTCGTTGCCATTCTGCGATCTGCGACGCTTGTACCGAGCCTCGTTCACATCGTCCAGGGCCGGCATGCCAAATTTCTTGTGTAAGTACGCGAAGACGTCCATGAGTACGGTCGTAATACCCTCCAGCTCTGACTCATCGGGAAACTCCGCGTCCGGGGCACTCCACATAGACTGAAAAGCCGGCACTAGCTCCCTGCGCGCAGCCGTCACAATCATATAGAGGATTACCGTGCAAAGCCGTTGCATTGACACCTTGGTGCAGAGCGGTGTGACAAAGGAAAAAAGAAACACGCGGCGCACCGCTGTTACAATCTCCTGCCGCATAGGGTCCTGCAGCTGCCCCGTCTCCGCCACGGTCTGCACTGATCGCAGAGTGTCAGCAAGGGGAAAGATGCGCACAAAGTCAAAGCGGATGGTATCACATAACACCAGCTCCACGTCCAGCACGGCACGACACCACTGCTCCAGCTCTGCTGGAGCAGTGTTGTTCGCCTCGAGGTCAAATGCAGTCTCCACTATGCGTGCCAGCCGTATGTGCGCGTGCTCGACCTTCGCAGCGAGGAACACGCACGTGGTGGCCAACACGATCTCATTGACTTTGCGCAGCCCGTGTGTGGCAACAAATTCGTGCCAGTAACACAGTGACGTCAGCAGGACGCTCTCGGTGAGACGAAATTTTCGCACCAGGTAGTCGGAGATGACGAAGGCAGACTGAGAAAGTCGGAAATAGCGACGTGTGAAGGCAGGCAGGTAAGGAGCCGAGAAACCGGTGGATGCAGATGAGCTGTGCACCGGTGACGATGGACTTGACGACATATTGCAGGGTAACGCAGGATCCCCTCGTGATGTCACCTGCTACGAAGATTGCGTGGGGAAAGATAGGAAAAGGGCGGTACCGGAAGAGGCTGGTTGAAGAAAGCCCACGGAAATGGGCGTCGATAGCCTTGCCTACCCCCGCAGGAACCCAAACCACCGCTGCCGGCAGGAGACCGGGGAAAAGAGAGAGGAAGGAGTAAAGTGAAAACTGAAGCGGACAAAGGTGTAGGTGTTCTTTTCTCTACTATCTGCAATACGATGTGTGCACAACTGTGCTTCCGCACTTGCGTCGGCCCCCTTGCTTTCCCTCTCCTTGTCCGTAACGTGTACGGGTGTGTGTGTGTGTGTGTGTGGTGAGAGAGGGGGTGTGAGCTCGCCCAATGCTGCTACACAGCTCAAAAGGGCACTTGTAGACGCAGGCGCATGCGGGCGTATATGTGAGCGCGTATGAGTGTGTTCGAGGTCGAGGAAAAGAGAAAATACATCGCTGAAGAGGGGGGATTCGAATACGCTGCTTAGTAGCGAAAGTTTTGATAAAGCGCACCGCATTCACCAGGTCGTGGCGACGGCAGGGCATGCGAAGGGGTTGTGCAAGCTCCCACCGACGATCAGTAGCACAAAGAGAGACGAGCAAGCCTGAGGAATGTAGAAGAGCGGCGTCCCTATCCTGCGGCTTCATCTCAGATGGGTGCATGGCACACGACTGAGCCCATGCAGCGAACGCCAATGTGGAGCAGCGGGCTTCGAGAGTGACTTCACGTAGAGGTCAAGTCGTGTTTGTGTGGAGGGGAGTAGGGGAGGGGAGGTGTGAGTAGGCCTACATATATATATATATATATATGTACACCTGCGCGTATGCGTATTCCAGCACACCCTGGTTCCTCATCCACGATTCTTTGGTTGTTTTTTGGGGGGATAAAATGAGTGACAAATAAAAAAAAAATGAAATCAGTCTGCGTGGCCCCTGCACGTCCGTCGCCCCGCTCCGCTCCACTATATGCAAAGAGCATGTGCGGAGGACCATGCGGCCAATAGAGGGAGAGAGCGAGGACGCGCATATTTGGAGAAAAAAAGAAGGGCGGAAACGCGTTACTTGTATTGCCTTCTGGTTACCCTCAGCGAAGGCCGTTCCTCTTGTGCGTCGGGCAAAGCACGTGCGTGCCATCCGAGCAGAAAAAAGTGATGTGAGGACGTCGCACAAAAAGAGGTAACGGCTGGGGGAGAAAAAAACTTAATGCGCCCTCACGCCGCCCTCCTCAGCACAGACACGCACGCAGACGCAGAGACAACAGAGCACCGTCACCCTAGCTCCCTAATTCTTCCCTCTTGGGCGCACTCACCTCACACATCCTTCTTGCCCCCCATCATCCTCTCAGTATTTCTTCGTATCTCTGTTGCACCCTCTCAAAGGAAGCAAGAGAAGTAAAAGAAAAGAGAGGGAGAGGGGCAACGGATATGTAAAAGAGCAATACGAGGAGACTCAAAGAGAACGTCAGGAGGTGAGAGGGAGCATAAGGTGGACGTGTGTGTGTGTGTGTGTGTGTGTGTGTCTGTGTGAGTAAAAGCGGCGTGAGGCACGCCCTCTGTTAAAGCATCCGGGAACGGTGCATCACGAAGGAGGTGTCTCACCGATTTACTGACGCTGATGCGTCTTGTAGTGGCGGTGTGCCACGATGACGACATTGGCAGCCTCCTGGCGAGCGCGGAGCTTCTCGAGAGAGCGAGCCGACAGCGCCACACGCAGCACGTGGCCGCGGAACTCAGTGCCGTTCTTCTCCTCCACGAATTTCTTCGCGGCAGCAGGGGAATCGAGGTAGGCATACACGAAGTTCTGGCGGTACATGCGCAGACGCTGCACCTTCACACCAGCAAACAGCTCCATCACCTGGG
This sequence comes from Leishmania tarentolae, assembly GCA_033953505.1. Classification (NCBI taxonomy): domain Eukaryota; phylum Euglenozoa; class Kinetoplastea; order Trypanosomatida; family Trypanosomatidae; genus Leishmania; species Leishmania tarentolae. Next base: position 253,669 of record CP119856.1, on the reverse strand, counting down.
CCTTCGTCGTCGAAGGGCGGAAGATGGGGCTGACGAACACACACGAGGAGTTCTCGTGTGCGTCCGGCTTGGGGCTGGTCTTCGCAGGCACCACCAGCACAGTCTTGCCGAGCACCTCCTTCTCGTTGAAGAGGTCGATGGCCTTCTTCACAGCGGCGGAGTTTTCAAAGAAAATGATGGCGTAGCGCTGGCGGCGGAGCTGGACCTTGACAACCTTGCCGGCGGCAGAGAAGACATTCGTGGCGTCGGCGACGGAGCCAGTACCCCAGTTCTTCACGTACACGCCGTTGGACGAGCCAGAGGCGGGGCGGGCAGTGGGGGCAGCGGCCTTCGGAGCAGCCTTGGAAGCCGGCTTCGAGGTAGGAGCCTTCGGCGCGGGGGCCTTGTTGGCTGGCTTGGGCGCGGCCTTCGTGGCGGGCTTGGCAGGCTTGGCGGCGGACTTGGCGGGCATGTTGGTGGGTGAAGAGGTGTGAAGGTTGATGGTTTTGTTACTCGAAGGCCGAGGTGATCGCTGAGAGCTGAAAGCTGCGTGGCAAGTGTGTCAGTGGGAAACGAGTGAAGGCAGAGAGGAGCGGTGCGGTCGCCAAAGCATGTGTGTGTGTGTGTGTGTGTATGCGTTGGGCAAAAAAGAAGCACATTAAAGTCCCCGAAGGAGTCGGGAAGATTAGAAAGAAAAAGAGAAAGGGGAGTAAGAAGGTAGGTGGATTGGGCCTGAAGAAGAGGACTCCTTGACCGTCGACATTAGTGCCTGACTACACCACTGCCGCCCCCTGATACGCTGTGAGCTGGAATGAGGACTCCTCAGATCGCACAAAAGCCCGTTCTTGGATCGTTGCGTTGGTTTGGTGTTTCATGGTTTCTGCCCCTTGCGAGGCAGTCGTATTCTGCCCGGATCCAAAGCCGCTGTGAAGTCTCGTGTTATACAAGCAGACATAGTTATCAAAATATGGAGTAGTGACCTCTAGTGCGCCACCGTTGCCTGCAGGTAGCAATGCACGCTTCCCCTCGCACCATCACCACGGCACAAGGAATGTTCATCCCATACTAGACGTGTGCATAGCACGCGTACAAAGGAGAGAGAGTATCACTGGGCGCCTGAAGAAGAAGGTGCGCAAGCCAGCACCACCACGTAGGGGAGATCTCCTGTTCCATTGAACGGCACCCATTCAGTCCATGTATAGAGGTATAGCAGAGGACGCAGTCCCTGTTGCGCCAACGTCTCAGCCTCCATGCCGTGAACCTCCGCACAGTAGAGGGTGTGTGGCACCATGAAAGAGGTTGTAAATGGGGTGGACTCCGTAATAACGGCATCAGCACCTGAAAGCGGCAGCGCACGCAAGCACTCGTATGCGAAAGAGCGACCAGGAATGCCTACAAGTTTCACAGCGCATTCGCGCGCACCCCAATGCTGCGCCAACACAACAGCGGCATACGCATCCGCCTCGCTCGCATATGGCGCGGCCAGGTGTCTCCACCACTCATCGCGGCGGCATGTCGCCTGAGGTGCGCTGATGACTTCGCTGCCGCGGCGTTCCTCCGGCACCCCCACCACTGCCACACTCTCCTGATGCTGCTTCTGAAGGCACGTCAAAGCACACCGTACATCTTCGGCGGACGCGGTCGTGATGCACTGAGGCATCCAACGCTGGCCAAGGTGGGGAAAGCGGCTGCGCACGCGGTGAACCTCTGCCACGTTCGCCACGTCAATTGCGTATGTAAAGGAGGTGGCAGTCGCATCGGGCAAAGCGGAGTGGGAGCCGCACAACTCTTTTTCCATGCAGAGTCGTCGTGCAGGCACACTAGAATCCTTAAAGGAAGAAAACTGCGAAGATGACACTGGCCATGCCACCGACGCCGCTGCCGAGTCTTCGTGTGTAATGCTCAAACGGCACCCGTGCAGCGTCGGTGCAGCCTCGCGACGATCTGTGAACACGACGGCGGGTAAGTCTTCCTCTGTCGGGCAGGCAGAGCGCCTGCACGGCAGCAAGGACGCAATCGCCTTGGAGGCGGCAACGCGAGAGAGCACAAAAGGCAGCTGGTGTCGTGGATGAAGGTGGCCGGCCGCTGTGCTGAATACCCCGCCTTCCCGTGCGTTGTATCCTGGAAGTGCATGCCTGCAGAGGGAAACAAGAGGTGGAATGTCTGCCGGCGGTGAGGTCAATTTGCAAACGGCAACGGCCGCGCGAGAGAAGCACGCGGGTAGAGAATGGATGCGGCACGACAAATAAGCGGCCCCTCTGTCACTCGCTCCTGCCATCCGAAAGCGGGGGGGGGGGGGGGGGCAGAAAAAAAGTAACAGGAGGAAGAGAAGCAGCAAGTCCCAGGCGCCTCCCTGGCTATCTCCCCTGCCACTGGTGCGAGGAGAGGGGGGAGGTTGGGATGCAAATCCGATGCATAGAGCATTACGTCGCAAAAAAAAAAAGTAACAGAGGGGGCCAAGGGAGGTGCAAACACACAGGAGAGCAACAGTAGCACAAGGCAGATGACAGAGCAATGCATCACGTACGTGGGGTACAAAGGGAGAGCTGGTGAAGATCTCATTCACCGCCCGCCCGCCGGCCACAATGCGCTCCGTGAAGGAGACACGCTGAAGTAACAGAAGAACAGAAGTTGTTGCCAGGCGTACGCTCGCTCGCGCACAAATCCACAGCACTCCATCTCCTCTCAAACCGTGAATAGCGGCTAAATTGCCGCTCTTAGCTCATCTTTTTCTCTCAGTAGTACGTGTGGCACATCCATGTGGTCAAGAGCGAGATATTCGATATGTTGAGATGCCTCACTTGTATTTCAATGGCCCCGTTGCCAACATCTTTGTTGGTGCGTGTGTGTTTACAGAGTTCCCGACAGGTGACAAGTGGAGATGCACTCCGGTGTGCACATACGCGAAGGAGAGAGGGCATGGAGGGATGAAGCAGACGTAAATGGGTACGCGCAGTGACTCTTGCTCATCGATCGCAGTAAAGACGTGGGGAACTTTATGGAGGACAGCGGCAGCAAACACCGGAGGTGCTCCCAAGAGACCGGGGGGGGGGGGGGGGCATATGGCTGGATGCATCCCTGCACTGCACAGATCTGCGTCACCACCACCACATCCTCCATCTTCGCATCCTCTTTTAAGCGCGAACAGCACACTCCCCCCCCCCTCCCGATCCGCGGAAAGGATAATTACAGCAAGGCCTCACGCACGCCAAAAAAAAAAAGAAAATGAGGAAGATGGGCGTGTACGCGCTCTTTTATCCGATTCAACGCAGAGTGAAACGGGGGCATATCTACATCAGGCAGAGGGCAGAGACAGAAAGCAGAAGGCGCACAAAGGGGGAAGGGGGCGGGGAGAGAAGAAGGGTACATAGAAAGAAAAGGCGGGCAAGCATGCAATCTGTGGATAAGCGCACAGTAGAAGCAACCACGAGGCGGCATGTGGCGCGGTCTATAGGGGGGAGGGGGAAGTTGTGATTGTCAAGTAGTTGAAGTAAGAAGGGAAAAGGGGGCTAAAGGCAGCGCGGGTGGTGTAGTAACCTCCTGCTCTTTCACTTTCTCTCCGTCTTACGAATTCAACAGCTGAGAGGCCCGGCGCACTTTCCATTGCTCGAATCGTTGCCACATCTCCTCCTGTAGCATGTCCGAGCGGCGGCGCCGTTGCTCATTGCGCTGAGCCCGCAGCTGGTTCGACACGTGGCCTACAGCGGCCCGCACATTCTTCTCCATCCGCAACGTGGCCCGCTCGCTGGCCCGCCGGCTTGAGAACATGGCGCAACTGCCATTAAGCTCTTCTTCCTCATTTTCCTCGGCATTCGAATGGTGTATCGTGCGGGATGCACTGGAGTTGACGTCATGAAGCACATGCTCAATCTCCATCTCCATCTCCTTCAGAATGTCATCATCCAACTGCATTAGTTTCGCAAGGACGCTTGAAGGTGGGGAAAAAGGCGTCTCAAGTGTCGTCTCGATCGTGTCAGTAGCATCGCTGTCATGACGGAAGGAGGAGAATCCGCCGTACGAGCATGTCTCCGCGTCCTCAAGCACCTTCACAGCAGCTGCGGCGGCGACACTAGCGGTGTCGCTATCGTCGTCGTCGCTGTCAGCGTCATTTTCCGCCCTGCGCTCTGCGGCCGCCTCCTGCGCCGCGGCCTCAGCAACCTCTGCCACAGCCACACGCTGCTCGTAGGCGTGTCGGTGTTCCGCCTCGGTCAGCAGCATGGCTCTGTGGGCCTCCTGGAAGAGCTCCTCAGCATCCCAACGAGCATCCTGTTCGGCCTTCTCCACAGCTTCACGGGCAGCAGTCTCTTCAGACTCTACGGCGGTGCGGTTGTCGCGGTCGCGGCGGCGACGCTGCGTCAACTCCTCCAGCTCCTGCGCCCGGCGCTGGTCAAACTGCTGCGTCAGACGATCCCGCAACACTCGATGCTCCTCCCGCTGCTCTGTCAGCAACGTCACACACCGGGTGAGTTGTGCACGCTTTTCCTCGCGGATCTTGGCGCGCTCGGCCGCCTCAGCCGTGTCCCCGCCGTGACCCCACGCCTCCGTCACACGGCGCTCCTCTGGAAAAATGGGCCGTTCATCGAGGTAGGTGAGGGCGGGGAGGTGCAAGATCATGTTGCGCCGATAGTGACGCAAGCGGCGGGACAGTCCGTTGCCTTGGAAATAGATGACGCTCACCAGCGGGAGGTGCTGAAAGAACTGCACTACGGCGAGCGGATCCGGCTTAGGAGGCGCAGCGGCCTGCGTAGAGACAGCAGTTGGTGAAGCAGCGCCTATGTCCGAAAGGTGGACAATGCGAACATCATCGCCTGCTGCGGTGCATTCCGATTCCTTCTCTGTGTCGGTAGAAGCGGTACCGCCGGGGGTTGCGGTAGCACTGTCGGCCGGCTCGCGGGCAGTCTCGATGCGGTTGAAGGACAAGTCGACACTGGTGAGGCTGCCAGCCAGCTGCCACAGTTCCTCACATACTTCGAGAGACGTGAGCTGGTTATGGGACGCCTGCAACGTCTCCAACGACGGGCACCCCGCAGCAATCCCGTGGAGCGAGGTGAGGTAGTTGTGTGACACGTTCAGAACGCGAAGGCCGTGGAGAGTCGCCGTCAACGACGACAGTGACCGAATAAAGTTGTTCTGCACAAATAAAGAAACAAGATTATCTTTTTGGCTCTCCAAGCCGCTGAGCTCAGATAGCGCATTTTGTTCGAGCCACAGCACCTTCACATCCGTGTACGCATCCAGGTTCTCAATCGAGGTGAAACCGCGGCAGTGAAGAAAGAGCTGGTCGTTGAGGCACGGGGCGGCATAACCACCGTTGGCCTTGCACGAGGCCACAATCACGTCTTTGGTCATCGATGCCATCTCGACATGCCGATACCTCTTCTTTTGAAAGGACAAAAGAAATGGATGTGGAGAGGCGTCAGTCGGGACAAGACAAATAAACAAGGAATCCGCGTGTGCTTGGCAACGCCAGAACAAGTGAAGAGGGGAAGGGATGGCAAGAAAGAAATGCGCGCCCAAAAAATAGTCGGCACACAAGTATGAAGCGCACGTGTCGTTGGGTTCCTCCCTTGCTGTCAAGCGTGTACGCAAGGCTCGAAAATGCTGATACTGCTGAAAGGGCACATACACGTATGGAGAGCAAGAAGGGGGGGGGGGGTAACAGAAGGGGGAGTGGCAGAACTGTGTTGCTGGGATCGCCATCACGTCGGAACACGCATCGGCAACATATCCCCTGTTATGACGGGCGCACAGCATTATTGGTCAAGGGCCTCCGTTGTAGTACATGTCTCTGGACGTGCGTGTAGGCGCAAGTGAGTTAAAGTGTAACGTCTACGTGCAGCATACGAGTGAGAAAGCATACCCGCATACGGAGACGAGATTCGGCACTGTATTCCTCTGCCCCACTGCGGGCGTTGCTATGCTCTGAGTGGGTCAGATAGTGTAGGTTGGAAGGGCTACAGCCTGCCTCTACACACCACTAGCGCGCACAGGCATTGCAAATGAGGGGGACAAGGTGGTGCCCCGCTCAGTCAGCCCTTGCACATCTCAGAGACAGCGCAGCGAGGGATAGGCCCGGGCAACAAGAGCAAAGCTGGAGGGCGCGTGAGATGCCACTACGATGCTGACCGCAGTCGCCCGCCCATTGAGGCACCGAAAACAGGGACTGCATGCACCCCTCCCCCCTTCCCAGCAGCCTCACATATATACGATGCTAGTTGCTGTCGCGCTTTCTTTTCTGTGTGTTAGTTTGCTTGTTCGCGTTTTTAAAGACCTCCTCCGTCTCTCTCCGCTTCGGGCTCTCTCTTCACCACTTCATTCTATGCTCACCTCCACCCTCGCTCCCTCACCCTCCTTCTCACACGCGTTCTTGGTCTGCGCTCGAAGTGGTTGTTAGCTTGTCCTCCACACACACACACACACTCACGCAGAACCATAGACACTTTGCCACTACTCCCCCCCCCTACTGCCATCTCGAGTGTCACGGTAGACGCGAAAGTAAAGCTACGAAGCGTTTACAGACCAGCGACCACAACAAGAATAACTACGGGAGAGCAGCAGTGAGGAGGGCCAGCACGAAAGTGAGACGAGGGTCGATAGGTGAAAAAGAGGGAGGAGCAACGACACACACACACACACACATACACACATCCGAAGGGGTGAGGATGAGAGACGGGGAGAGCGAGAGGGCACAGAGGAGACAACGAAAAGGAACCAAAGAGAAAAAACACCAGTAAAATAAAAGTGGAAAGGCAGACGAGACAGCTGCACAGACACAGACACAAAAAAAAAAAAACAGGACGGGTACCAAATCACAGACACCACCAACAGACGCCCATCGGTACACACCCTGAACACACTCACGTATGCAGAAACACGTGTCACCACTAATCCAGTAATAAAGGACAGGAACCACGGAAACGCCACCAGCCAAAATCAGAGGAGAACGAAGAGCACCAGTCCAACGCTTGTGCTCTACCACGATGGCTGCCACACACACACACACACGCACATACGAGTACGCAAATAAAAAAAAAGCATGGAAAGAGGGCGAGAGTGTGTGGGTGCGTGAATGTGGGTGTGGGTGAGCCTGGAGGCGAACAATGCACAGCGCACATATCCACGACCCCAGAAGGGGTTACGTCACTTGAGTCAAGGCCGGCATCAGCAGTACAGACACGTTCTCGAACGGGAAGGGTGCACAATATTGTCTTTTGCACCTCTATCACAGGCATGGGGAAGCTTAGATTGCACTTTGTGCCCGTGTATCGTACAACGCATGCATGACGGACCACACCGTGAATGGCAATGTCCCTTGCTCGCGGTCAGCAGCCGCCGCTTTTCCATGTGCACGCATGCCTCCCACCCACCAATACACAGACACGCAGTCCCATGTGGTAAAAGAAGACCCACGGTTGATGAATGAAGAGAGCGACGGCACGCGCCCCACGCATGGGCGACACATACGCATGCACTGACATTCCTGAACGAGAAAAAGAAGCCAAAGAAAAAGAGCACATACATAACAGCAAATGCACACACACGCTCACATACGCCCCACCCGGGGAGTTTGTGCGCGCCCATCCCTATCCCTCGCCTCTCCCCGTGCGCGCGCACACACGCACTGCACCAAGGGTGGAAAATACCACGAAACGTGAATCACAACGAGGAAGAAGACAAAAAAGGGAAGGTGAGCAGCACGCTCCACTTGACACGCATACACACACAATTGAGAGCCACACGCAGATGCACATGAAGAGAAAATCGATGCACCTATGTCGCGGATCTCGGGCCTTGCGATGTCTATATGCTACCAGGTGTCATCGAGTACCGCTGAGGGTCAACATCTGTCGTCATCTGTGACACCTGCTGCACACGATCGAAAACGCTGTCGAGCATAGCACGCAAGTCCGCGTAGCTCACGACGAGCACAGTGTTGCTGGTGTCCGTGCCGATCAGCTGAATCGTCTCGTCAGAGCCGATGTCGAGCTTGTTCAGGCAGTGATACACGTGGCCCCAGTCCACGTTCACCCGGTTCTGCTCATCCACCTGGTTGAAGAGGAACTGGTTGAAGAGGCGTAGAACGTAGCGCTGATTCTCAGACGTGTACTCGTGCACCTCAGACGGTGACTCTAGAGCAAAACTCAGCTTTATGAGCAAGCGCATCACACGGCCGTTGTGCATCTCCTTTTGACACTGAGACATTAGGAAGTCTGTGTGACCCTCCTGGTGACCCACCTCCATCGACATACGCTCACCGAGAGCGTGGCACAGCTGCGCCGAGTCGGCGTGCCCCTCCAGGCACGTCTTGATGAGCTCCCAGAAGCTCTGTGAGAAGCCTGGCAGGGGCTGCTTGTTCGTGAAGGTCTCGAGTTTGACATTGAGGTTGCGAGACGCAAGCTGGAAGAGGATAAAGCCGAGGGCTTGGATGTCTTGCTTCATGAGGATGTGCTGCTGTGCAGCCGTGCCGCGCGGTTCTAGCAGGTCTGTCAGTCCCAAGCCGGTGAAGTAGAATCGCCCAGTCGTCTCGACGTAGATGATCTTTGACCAGTGTAAGCCGTGCAACGGGATGAGGGTCTCGTGGAAGGAGCGGAGAAGGCCAACAAGCTGACATGTGAAGGACCACAGCAGTCCCTCCGTCGCACGGCGTCCATCTGTAAAGAAGGCCTCCTGCAAACTCTTGGCCCCGGACATGTAGCGGTACTCCATGATCACGTCAGTGCTGCCCATCACGAACTCCTCCGTCGCGAAGAGGTTCGTCAGTGGCACCAGGTTGGGGTGTCGATACTGCCGCAGCGCCTCTTTCACCGCTGCGCACTCCTCCTCCTTTACCGGGACGTTCACAAGCCGTCGCAGCAGGATGTCCTTGCCGGTGTACCGCGCACTCGTCTGGTATATTTGCATGCGCACCTTAGGCATCATCACACTGGGCTTCGGCTCCGACTCTAGGTTGTAGATGGTGGTGTACATGGAAAACTTCGAGGACGTGACATGTGTCACCGGCCGACGCGGACGCACCGAGTGCGGGGTGGTTAGCGAGTTGCGCACGGATGGCGACATGAAGAGACTACTGATGGGGGTGTACGGTGTCGCGGGGAACGGGTCTGCCGCCAAAGAAAGGCTGCCATTCGTGCGGTACACATCCATGTGGTGCTGCGGACTGTATAGGCTATGGGGCGACGGAAACGTCGGCGACATCATCTGCGCGCCATTTGCAACCCCGGGGATGCCACCAGTGACGGGATTCATTCCCGTGATGCTCGCCGCTGGCGGGGCCTCTCGTGCTGCTACTTCTGCCTTGATAGCGTGTGAGGAAACAATGCAGGCTACACGTTGTGCTCACAAGAGTGTGCCGTTATGGCCTCGCATTACACAACAACGCTGCCTTTCCTCTACGCCCGCTGGCTTGCGTCTTCCACTCCCACAGACGCACAGCAACAGACAGGAATACGAAGAGTGGTGAGGAACAGCTGACAACGAGCAAGAGCGCGCACACACACACAAAGAAAAAAGCGGAAAACGAGAAACGAAAGGAAGAAGCAGATAATGACGTTGATTGTCAATGTCGGCGTTAGGGGATACAGACACAATCACACACGCGCAAACGCACAAGCGGCGTTCTTCCCTCTCTTTCCTTTTTTTAAACGGGGGAGCGGAGTTCCGGGGAGCACACCCACAACGTACCGTTGTTCTCGTGCACAGACACACACACACACACGCACACGCACACACCAAGAATAAAACACCTTCCTACGTATATTCTCAAGGTGTCGTCCTGCACGAGGCAAAGAGAGTGTCAATGAGGCGTGGAAGGAGGGGCAGCGCGCAGATTGCGTCAGCGTTTTTGTCGGAGATGCACAAGCGAGTATGCGTGTGACCACATGGGACATTGAGGTTAAAATAAGCGGAGTGAAGGGGGGAGAATAAATGGAGCAGAGAATGGCGCAAGACTGCCACATACTGAGGAGGGTTCAGAGGCCTCCGCGGAGCCTCTTCCGATCTGCACATGGACCCATACACATCTAGCAGCACGACCAGAGAGTGACACGCGGTCTCTTATGTGCCATTCACTGATGCAGCTCCTCTTGTAGTCACGCCAGCGCACGTCCGGACACCGTCGTGGCATGAGCGTTCTATTAGTGGTTTAATTTCTCGAAACCATACGAATCGCCAGTGTATGCCTCAGTGACATGAATTCGTCTGACTACGCATACAACCCAAGAGGCCCTTACCTGAAACACGAGCACAGGCATGCTCGCCGCAGGGAGCCCTGCAATCGGAGCAAGGGCAGCAGAAATTGTTTTCTCTGACAGGAGACATACACGCATGCGGTTTGTGCCTCCTCGCACAGACCAAACGCCTTTTTTCTTCAATTTGTTCATGCACTGCCATGCAGCATGAGTGTGTGCCCACCCTACTCACACATCGCATGCCGCATGCCCTTCGCACCACGCGAAGCAGCGCTCATCACGCATCACAGCCGTGCGTCGACTTAGTCACCTGAGTAGGGCCTCCGCCTTCAAGCTCCACACGCCGGCCGCCTCGCAGGCAGGCACACACTTTCTCCCACGATGCATGCCGCCACCTCGTGCATGTGCAGCCGCGAGTGGTGCTCAGGCTCCCCACACCAGTGAGGTGCAGACCCCTGGATGCCGCGCACGACACGATGGGCGTCCCTTACCCCGCTGTGAGAATGCCAACTCGCTTTCCATGAGAACACAGCACTACTTCGGAGGCCGCTTGCGTCCTGCTGTGTACCTCTCCTTGCGGGCATCTGTGTTTTTGCCACCCGCCGACTTACGTTTCGATGAGACAGGGACGGCGACTAGTGCGCTGTCTGTCATACGCACGTTTTTCACGCTTGCGCCACGGACAAAACACTCACGCGACTTCCAAAACGATTCCCCATCCGAACCAGTGCGAGTGCATTGCTTGATCACCACGTTCATGGCACGATCTGTGCGCATCACGGTGCCGTTCACCGTCTCGCCATCCGCCAGTTCAATGGAGACCTCCTTCCCACGGCAGTTACGCAAGATCTCGATGGGAGTAATTGGTCGGCGTGCGAAGCTCATCCTCTACGTCTGTTGGGGGGGAAGGGAGGAGAGGGTACGCACCATAACAGGTAAATGCGTTGTGGATGGCACCTCAGATTGCCGAGGGCTGTGCTTCCGTGTGCTTCTACAGAAGGGCCTATTATTCGTGGGTGAGTGTGACAACGCAAACACAAGAGATTCGTAGAGAAGAGCAGAGGGATTCAAAAACCAAGCGTGCGCATGGCAGGCACTTAAATTAGTACACTGCTTGGCGAAAGTCACGGGAAAATTGAGGGGTGGTGATGAGTGAAGCAGCTGTAGGGGCCTGTACATTCGGCACCACCTCTGTCGCGACCAAGGAGAGTAGAGGATGAAGGCACTGGTCGTCACGCAGAGGAGGTGCGACAGAGCGCTGAATCTATGCCGTCTTCCACTGTTACGGAAGGCAACGCCCCTAATGGGCACTTTGTATGGCTCATCCTACAATTCAAGCACGTTCCTCTGGCTGTGTGTGTGGATGTGTGTGGATGTGTGAGAACAGTGTTCAGAGTGTGGATGGGCACCTCTTCAACATTAAAGGCGATTGTCCTCCCCACAGTGGTAGTCATCAAAAAACAAGGGGGCATTGAGCAGTGCACCTTTCACGCGCAAGCGCTGTGTGTGTGGGGGGGGGGGGGGGACAGCGATGTAGAGAAGGCTTCAAAGGCGCAAGTAAGAGCATAGCAGCAACTGCGTCTCCCCCTCTGTGCTCCTCTCGCCCTGCTGACTCACTCCTCGTCCTTTCATGTGTTGATGCATATACACGAGTGAGCGGAAACAACACTGCGACGCACCACACGAGTGACCTGCGGTTACCAATTCGATACCAGGACGACTTATCTTCACTGGCTCCTTTCTTTTCCTCCCCGTTGGAGCTCCCTCATACCGGAGCCGCCGGATCCATGCTTTCTGCGCTGCATCGTGTGAACAGGCTCCCCTCTTCGGTGGCTTTCCTGCACTTCTTCCGCAAGGTCGCGCAGTGCCGGAAAAACAGCGACCATGCTCGCCAGGTCCACATCCTCTAGGTAGGAAAAGATAAGAGCCTTCGCAATGCGGGGAAAAGAGCGAAAGCAGCGAAGCCGAGTCAGTCGCGTTCGCTCCTCCTCCACGGGGGCTCCAGCGGAGATGCACAGGGACCGCAACAGGTTGAGGGAGCGAAAGCTCTTGTAGTTGATGGCGAAAACGCCATCAAAGCCCCAGAAGACTTTCCGACATGTGGGGCACTCGGTGAACTCGTCATAAATATCGTACACCTTTGCCATAACGCGGCCGCGCACCTCCTCCTTCTTCACTGTGGCAAGAAGCACGTTGCATGTCACGCAGCGGCGGTAAACCTGGTTCAAGTCGTAGGTGAGCTCCGCCTGCTGAATGAGCTCTATCATGGCGCGTTTGAACTCGCTGCTGCGCCACTGCTGGGTAAAGAGGCACCGCAGCTCAACGTCCGCCCCCTCGCTCTCATCCGAGTAGATGGACTCCCCATCTGAGTCGTAAGCAACAACGTGACGCACAGAGCCTTCCATCGCCTTCGCAGTGTCAAGCCGCATGGCGCGCACGCGGTTGTTGTGCAGCTGCACTTTGCGTGCTAGCGGCCGACTACATGTCACAAGTACTCGGCCCTCAGCGCAGGCCGCGGGTATAAGGTCGGCCTGCGGCACATCGCGCGAGCAGAGCGTGTCGTAGCCCAATAGACGAAAGTACTTGGCCACTTTGTTCATGCTGAAATCCATGATAAAGCGCGGCTTGTCGGCAACGCCGTGTGGAGAGGTAGAACACGACACATTGCACGGCATGAAGGTCAAACACTTCAAACCGAAAGCGCCTGATTGGATTCCTGGCAGTCCTTCGTTGCCGTCTGCCTACCAGTGCCACAGAAGACCCCCGTTCGGCAAGGGCACCGCAGAAAACGAATTAAAGATGGCAGTGGGACCCTGTGGTCTCACATGTACCAGACAAGTGATTGTGTGTGTGTGTGTGTGTGTGTGTGTGCAGGGGAGAGGAGGGGAAGAGGGGTTGTGTTATGCGAACTCTTTCAGTAACTTCATAATGCAGGTATTTGCGCTGATGACGTTCCCACGCGCGTGTATACGCCGGGGGGAGACGATGAATAAATATGTGACGTAGGAACAACGCACCAAAGAAAAGGCACGAGACGGCATGACAAAGGACATGCGAACAAGAATGAGGGTGGCTATGACATTGAAAAAGAGGAAAGCTTCCGCATGCAAAGCTGGAGAGAGACACTGTTAAAGGGCAACGCGTGAGTTGGTTGACAAGCATCAGCTGTGGCGAGGCAGCTGCGCGGAGGGCACACAATGCTACCTGCACACTCGAGAGGGAAATGAGGACACAACTGTATTAGTGCAGGGGTGTACCACTAACACACAGGTGGCGCAAAAGTGTGCACAACCACACTACTATCCCCTTAAACCCCCCGACACGGGCACATGCTAGCCTCTCATCTCATCTCCCTTGCCCACAGCTCGAAAGAGAAGCCGTACGCAGAAGGGGGAGGGAGATGACCCATTGACTTTACACCATCGCATGCCGCAGAGAGGTGCATGAGAGGGAGCGTAGGCAGCGCTCTCCCCATTCGGTGTCTATCTGTGTGTGTGTGTGTGTGTGTGTGTGTGTGTGTGTGTGTGTGGAGGGTCCATGGTGCCCATTTCTTTGCATCTCTTTCCGTCGATTATGAGGAATATAAAGTGCACTGTTTGCTCTGCCACGTTAGAAAGGTGTTTTCCTTCCCCTCCTTAAGGCATACATGTCCACTCCCTGTGCTCGCAAGTCGGCGGCGGCAGTGATGCACCGGAGCGCCTTGGGCGCATTGGCGTGGTGCGCTGCTCGGCAAGACAAAGACGAGAATAAGTCTCTCGGCCCTGCACAGGTGGACTCACTAAGATGCGTCACGGCGTCTGACGGGATCGCCAAATTTGTGTCTACACAAGGAATAGCATGAAAAACGGCACGCACATCTGAGATGAATGACACCCCCACCCTGCCTTCAGCAACGAAGAGCAACGGAGAGACACGGAAAGGGGAAACATGATGGACGAGGGAGAGCAGACGCGCACACAGCACTACCCCAACACAGCCACATAGAAAGAAATACGAGTAGAAAAGAAGAGCGGCTGGGGGAGGGAACATAAAAAAGAAAAGAAACGTGGGTGATGAAACAAGAACAGGACCAAAAAAAAGAGAGAATGGGCCAGTGGATCACACACACACACACACCTACACGCGTGAGGACTTCAGGGCACGCTGAGCACTTCATAAGAGAAGCCGTGTGCGCGCGTGTGAGAGCGAAAGACAGTCCAGCAAGAGCAGCTGCTATACGTACGCAAGAACAGTTACGTCCATAGAGAAGATTAAACGTTTGCAGAATGGTAGACGCTTCCCTTCCACTCAACTTTGAGCAATAAAACAAAAAAAGAGCCATGGGAAAAAGACGCAGCAGAGGGGGGGACAAAGAAGAGAGACGAGCGAGAGGAACGCCCAACCACAACCACCGTGTGTGTCGATAACACACAGAAACAAAAACAAAGACGCACATTCAATGAAGGGGGTGAGAGTGACATGAAAAAAAAGGAAAAAAGACAACGGCACAAAGAACGCAGCCAACAAGGGCACGTACCACAAAAAGTGCCACAAACGACGAGACCGCAACGATACGCCCGCCATCCAGAACAGCGCACAGATGTGCACGTTGTGGAAGAAGACAAATATGCTTTTATGAACGACGGCAATTTCCTACCTCATCACTCATACAAAAGAAACATTCGCAGCATAAGCAGCAGCGGGGAAAACGTTCGACAGATTTCTTCTCCACGCATGTCTTCTACCACAAGCGGGTCAGCAGCCGCGCCCACACGCAGCCCCAGCTCCCCTACCTCTGCTGCGCCACGCCTCGAGCATCCTCGTCTACAGCGAACCATCCTGCTGCTGTACCGGGGCACGACTCTAACGGGCACTTCTCGTCCCTCCTCGCATACGCGCTGCACTATCGGCGGCACACACACCTGGCGGGGCTGCACATGCCTTGGGTCCAAGCACACCACCTCCGGGGTCCCGCTCGAGGGCGGAAAGCCTCGGCCGTCTGGCGTGCGGGGGGTAATAGTGGCTACTCTGGGCGTCTGCCGGAGCAGCTCAGGGAGGCAGTTGGCCAGCTGCAGACCAGGGCCCGCGACAACCCCGCGCACGCTGCATGTGTGCCATCCGTCTCCCTCAGTCGCCCCAGGCCGCGGCATCTCACAATGTGGTGCGGCGGCTCGCCACATTGCGGTCCGGGGGACTCCACGATGCAGCGCGGTGTACTCTACCCATGCCCCCCGGCACCTGCGCCACAGCACCCTACCCCCCCCGGTCGGATGCAGGGGATGCCGCGCATTCAGCACGCAACCACTTGGCGGCTCATCGCTGTGCATGTCTGCGCGTGATCCTCGGCCATCGCTCGCGCTCTGCTCGCCGCTTCATGCCTTGCTGGGCGAGGTACACCATGCCAGAGGTGAGTTGCAGCGCACGCACATGGTGCACGCGCTTTAGGTGCTGCGGCCTGCCTCAGGGCAGCGCTGCTGCCCGGCTGCCTCGCTGTCTCCACTTGCATTTCCGTCCATGTCGCCAGGGGGAGGGGTGCAAAGGTGCCAGCCGTGTAGTAAGCGGTGTAGTAAGCAGCACACCATTGGTACCCCATGCGGTCACCTTCAGTCCCCAGCCGCTGTACGAATCCAAAGTACAAGCATGTGCCCACGCACAGCTCAGCAAGGACGGTTGCCAGTCATCTCATGAGCTCGATATTCTTTAGATTCGTTGAAACTCAGACACTATTCGTACTGTCGCGGTACACACGTAGTCATCCCCGAACATCTCGACGGCAGCGTTCCAGTTGTGACACCTCTGGCAACACGACGAATCAGAAACAGTGCCCAACGGCATCGTGCGGGATGCCGACCTTCGGCACCGTGGGCACTGCACCCTGAACTCACGGTGAGGTGGCTGGTGTCATCAGGAAGTGCGAGAGAGAGCGGAAAACACAACAAAATGGAATAACCGCAGCATCAAGCAAAACAGCGCAAAACAAAAGATGATAATGTCTTAGCGATTGTTACGGCGTTCCCCGTGCACACGCGCACGCGGAGAGAGGGAGATGTACACCGATGTACACGCCAAACAATCTGAGCTCATGGTGCAACAAAGCAGTGTTCAAAAAGAGAACCATTGGTCGACTCGGGCGGAAGTGGTAGGTGGAATTCAACGCCGCGGCTATCCAGGTGCCCACATCCATCATGGAACTATTTGAGTGCACATGCGTACATACATGTACATGAGACAACAATGCACATTTGAGCTGGAGCGAGCGAAGAAGTTTGGCATGATGCCACGTGTTACGCTTCTTTCTTTGCTGTTGTTTCGGATGGGAAGCGCCGTCTCATATGTGGAAAGGATGCACAGAAGTGTGGCGTAGGCGAGCATAAAGGGAATCCGAAAGAGCAAAGAAAACAGCGCAAATCGAGGAAACATGGTGAACGAAATAAACGGGGGAGAACGTCGACACAAGCAGGCACGTGAAAATAAAAACTGGCGGCGACACGCGGAGAACACAGGTGAGGAAACAACTACGTGGCCCCTGCCCCATCCGACAAACTCAATAAAAAGGCAAAAAAACGCCACGGAGAACTCCGCGCCCAGAGACAGCAGAAAAGCCGAACGAAACAGTAGACAAGTGAGCAGGGACAAGAGACGAGGAAGACACACCTAGGCACACACACACACGCGCGCGCGGTTGGCAGGCAGAACAGAAAGAGATGTAAAAGTGAAGACAAGTTACTGTCGCCTTTCTGGAGGGGGTCAAGTGAACGAACATGAATGTGCGCGCACCATCGTATACTGGGATACATGACAAGCCTGTATAATACCATCCTCCTGCCGCTCTTGCTGTCGCTCCTCCAACACGCCACGCAAAAGGTGTCCACTTTCGGCTCGTACTCCTGCACGGTTGATCGAAGCATTGCTATTTTTTTTTTTGACGTTTACATGTTGCCTCTGACGATGACCACCTTTTCTGCTGCAGTAATTTTCTTTTGCCCCAACTCCCTCGCCCGCAAGGGAAAGGGGGGGAGATGGTCAAAAAAAAAGCGCAACGAATGAAACGGCCACAACAATGCCTAAAGCTACGGTGTGTATGTACGGTCATATACCAGAGGAGGGGAGAGGGGGGACGGGGCTACGAATCGTCTCCGCATTGGAACTCGTCACAATGCATTCATCACCCCGCCTCTCCACCTGCGCATCTACTTTCCATAGCGTCGGGCGCATTTGTGCGAGTCCCTAAATACACGCTTGCAGTTCCACGTACTGAGAGCTCGCTCCTTCTCCTCGCTGTGCATCCTCCAAGTGGAAAAAGTAAGGCACTGTGCTCGTGTCTGAGAGGAAGCAGACTGAAAAAAAAAGCAGAAATCTACACGCACACCTACAGAGACACGTTATGTCCAAAGACACAAAGAAAGCGACAGCACCCGTAGCGACGTGCGGTCAGCAACAGCTGTAGCACAAGCACACACACGCACACACAGTCATCTAGCGGGTGAGCCCTAGCAGCAGTACCTTCCCACCGTCATTTAACTCAGCACCTATGTAAACACGCACGCACACAAGCAGAGCTCTGAAATCACCAGCAACAAAGGACGGCACACTACCGTAATAAACGAGAAAAACAGGGGGACGAGTAACGGAAGACAACGAGACCGGCCAGCGAAAGAAAGGAGAGCAGAGGAGAACAGGTCGGAGAGAGCAGCCGAAGCAACAACAAGAGAGGCAGCGCGTGGAAGCGGGTGTAAAAAGAAAAAGACAGTGAAAACAAACGAAGCCAACAACAAAGCTCAATAAAAACATAAATGGAGAGAGGAGCGGGTGTGCCGATGCCCCCGCCTGTGTGAGTTTTTTAGGGGGTGGGAGTGAAGCAGTGGGTGTGGGTGTGGGTGTTTGTGGGGGGGGAGCGAAGGGGGCGGCTGCGCATGATGATCGGGCAGTCTTCCAATTCAGCAGGCTCCAGCACGCAAACACACACCCAGCAAGGAAAAGTGGTGCACCTTTACTATTTTCGTTTCTGAATCGACTTCTGTGTTTGCTTTAAGGGGGGTTCCAGGGCCAGCAGCGCCAGAAGGGCACCTCCCCCCCATCTAAGAATGGAGGACCCACACGTGGGCGTCGAGAGATGCCTTGTCTGACCAGTCTCCCTCAATGCAGCGAGAGAGGGCGCATATAAAGACGGACGTGCGATGAGTACACACTTATACGAGGAATGCTTCAAGCGTGCTAGTAAGAGGTGAGTATAAGAGGAGATTGCAACAGGGTATCAAAGATCGATCTCCTCCGGCTCGTACTCGGCTTCTACGTCCTCATCGCCATTGATTGCCATGTCGTCCTGCATGACCGGGTGATCCTCTGTAGGTGTCACGGAGGAGTCGGTCAACCCCTTCGAGTGTCCTGCATTCGCAGGGCCGTCAGAGGCCGTGTCCTTGGCGTTGGCCTCGTCCAGTTCTTCTTCACTCTTGTTGTCATGGGGTCGGTACGCTTCCGGGATCGATTCGAGCGCCTTCTCTGGTGTGGCGTGCGTACTGACATGTTCTCGGAGCAGTGCATCGAAGCCGACGCGGTCGGCATGGAAGAGGTGTGCGGCCTGCGCATTCAGGGGGTCTGATGGATTAGGGTAGCGCAGCAGTTGCGGCAGGAATACATCAAAGATATTCTCCAGTTGGTACATGGGGGTCCATGTCTGGTTGATGACGTCGAGGCAGACGCTGCCGCTACGCTCGTCGACGTTCGGATGCAGAATGCGGTTACAAAAGCCGATAGACGGTGACTTGAACGGGTAATCGGATGGCAGCTGAACGTGCAGCATCCAGGTACCATCCTCATACGGTGTGCCCTCCGGTCCTTTGAATTCGACCCAGAACTCGGCCACTGTGTCGGACGGGTACACCTTTCGAGTTGAGTTGCACAGCCGCATGTAGTCCATCTCCCGACGGCGGTTGCTGCGGAGGTTGCCTGCTCCGCTCATTGTGAATGCGGTGAAAGTATGTATGTCTCCTTTCCTCTGTTCTGCGGCGGCAATGAGAAACAGCCGCGAAGAATGGCGCTCTTCGCTGCACGGGAGACACCACCAGGGATGGAGGAAGGGAGGGGGGGGGGGGCGACTCCTCTGTCCGTCCCTCTTTCCGCCACGTCTTGCGTGTCTTCCTCGATGTCTCTCCGGGGCGCCACACTTGAACGGGAAAGGGGGGTGGGGGGTACGAATTACGCAAGGTTTATGCGATGTCAGGGCGTTGAGCAGGAGAGAGAACCAAGGTGCAGGCAGAGTAGTGAGAGGATATGGAAGGGAGACACACACAGACTGTGATGTACGTTCTTGTCTACTTGCGTCTCACTCGATGTACGTGCGTTTTCCCTCACCACGTGGTCGCTGTAGTCCTGTATGTGGGTGTCTCGGTAACAGCCAGCACGTGATGCAGCGGAACGAACGCGCAGAAGAGGTACACTGAGAGAAACAAAAAAGCCAGAAACTACAACACAAAATAAAAGAGAACACACGAGGAGGGTGCAGAGGTCACATCTACGTGGAAGAAAACTGTGGAAAGATGTGTCGGTCCTTCGTTTTTTGTTTTACGTCCTTCCTTGCCCCTCCTTCTTCTCGTCTCCCGCCAGAGGCGTCGAGGTTGGATGAGAGAGAAAAGAATGAAGTGCTTTGTGTGTACGCGGGTGAGGGTGGGAAAGGAGGATGTAGTGAGGTTCAGCTGACTATGTTGAATCACGTGGAAGCTTGCAGGAGACAAGAGAAGTGGTTGCAGATGCCGAATCTCAAATAGAAAAATGAGAAGTAGTAGTGTTTGATTGGCCCAGTGGTCTGTGCGGCACTAGTGGAGAGATGCTGAATGCAGTGAGAATGTCGATGGCACGCACCTTCACGCATGACGTGCGATAGAGGAGGGGGGAGGGGGCAAAGGGGAGATGGAAAGATACAAGCGATTCAGGGATGGTACGAGAAGAGGTTACGTCACATTGTTGCCGAGACGAAACAGGAGAAAGGGCGGCAGTTTCGCACTGATATACGCGACAAAGGGGAGAGAGAGCCACCATCGTTTCCGTTGCCCTAATCCTCGGCGTAGGCCGATTGTTGCGCAAATAACTACCGAAGAAGCGAGTCCAGCAGGTGCGAGAAAGACATCAACCGTCTGACATGCAAGCACAATATTGAGCTGGCCGCCATAGCGGCGCGTCAAAAGGTCATCCACAACTGCGTCATTCCTTACATCGATTCGCTGCAATCGGCGCTTTTGATGGCTCCCAAGGAGTACTCCTCTAGTTCTTATTTGATGCTGGCTGCTGCACACGCACGCGCACCCACCACCCCACGCCCGCACACGCACGCCCACGCGAGGGCAACAGGCTATGGCACACAAAAACGCCTAAGCCACAAGCAGAGTACAAGAACGGAAAAAAAAGGGAGGCGCAAAGGCTAATCAAGAGCACCGAAGTGTACGCGTAGTCGAACACCTATGCACACACGCGCACATGAGCAGCAGAAAAGAGCGTCAACAAGGATCTCATTACCCGCCATCACTGCCAACAGGACACAGAAAAACGCAGAAAAGAAAGAACAACATGGGGAGCGGGGGAAACACCGAGAGACCAAGCGTGGCGGTGTTACAGCACAGTAAGGATAAGAGGCTAAGCAACTGCGGAGAAAGGGATGGGGTGGCAGACAACGCACGAGCCGAAAGGGCCAGGAATTTCATTTGCCACCATGTACAGATATGACCGCACAGACCACCGTTCTCCCCTCCTCCTCCCTCTCCTGGCCACACCATTCAACTCTCACCCTTCAACCTTGAAAAACGAATGGGGCATAGGTGGCGGCACCAATCCACATGAAGCAAGCGCAATCGATCTTCCAGGAGGAGGCGCAGGTACATCTCCACCTCCACAGAAGCACTAACCCACAGGTGCACATGCGTACATGGGCACAACCCCTAAAAAAAGCTCTGAGCGTGAGTTACTCAGTAACAGCCTGCAGAGTCCATCAAACGCAAATAGACATAAGCCGGGACATTATATATAAATATATATACATGTGTCTAAACCTGTTCGAGAGAAATCATGCAGGCACAGCAACAAGATGCCGGGAGGCTAAACAGAGAACAGAAAAGTAGGAAGTGAGGGAGGCACTACCTGGTCTCACTGTCGCTTCACGCAGCAGTAAGCAGTGAACGAGCACACACACACACACACAACGACGGCACAACGCAAGAGGTAAACGAAAAAGAATATGCCAGAAGGCAAGTAGAAAACACGCAACAAAGGGAGAGAGCTCTTTGTTTGGGGGAGGGGGCTGTCCAGTTGCTTCCCCCCCCCCTCATCGTCGCCACCTTCCTTCCTGGAAGTTCGACACGATGCCAAGCAGGGCAAGAAGACAAGCGGCAGAAAGACGGGGCGAGACATCACTTCCCCGAAAACAACCACGCGCAAGTGTGCCGGACGCACTGAAACGAGACAAAGTCGCTCCCTTGCTAGCACACTTGGAAACAGCATGCGTAAGGGGCCCACTTCACGGCGGCATCACACATTTTGCTTTCAGGAATAAAAAAACTGATGAGTGCATCCCTGCCCAGATACAAAGAAACACATGCGTACAGAAGCGCCCCTTCTCCGTGAGGCACAGATGCACGCACACGCTCGTTACACGTGCACCCTCCCCGTCAGCGGGCATAGAACTGACTCGCAGTGCTCGCTAATTTCCATTCCACAGTCGACACAAATGAGGACGATGTCGTCGTCGCTCGGATGGGGTGACACCGTCATGAGCAGAACACTCGAAACAGAGCGACTACGCCGACCTTCCGGCACCTTAGTATTTAGCACAATGTCGCCCTTGTTCGAGTTGAGCATTCGAAAACTACCAGACAGATCGACGCATAAAGATCCATTGAGGTCCTCGTTGGTGGAACCAGAGTGGTTGAGGTCGGTGTTCGTCGCTGGCGGTTTCTGGTTTGTGTCAACTGCACAGGTCACCGGCACAAACGCAATTAAGGAGTCAGATGTGCATGGCACCTCCATTTTGAGCGGATCCTTGTTCAGTAAATTCTCCATGTCTCTCGCAGGTGGCACCTTCTCCGTTATCTCGCTTGATGAGGCATTTTGAGGGCCGGCATTGGCGTTGCTGCTATATGGCTTACTTATCTTCGCCGCCGCCTGCGTTCCCTCTTTCTCTTTAATCGAAGATGCTTCACAGCCCATTGCCCGTGTAGACGATTTGGTAAATGTGGGCGTCCTAACGTGTGCGTGTGTGCGTATGGATGATCGCTGCAGCAGCGAGCTATGGAGAAATCAGGAGGAAGTCGCGATCGTGGCGAAAATATGGCTACGGTGCTCTGTTGTTGCTGCCCTTCTCTCCCCTTTCCTTTTACTCGCCGTTCAACAGAGAGAGTGCAGTGAGGCGACCACCGAAAGAGGAGCACACGAAAAGAGGGAAAAGAAGAGGCGGTTGACCGTCAGCGGCCTCATGAACAATGGTGTGAGGGGAAGAGGATAGAAATAATGAACTGAAATGAGCACCACAAAGCCACCACACAGGTGCATACGTCAGCGTGCGCAGAGCAGGAAACGTGCGAGAGTAAGATGGCGCGGACGAGAACGTCTTGTGCCGAGGGAAAAAAAAGGAAAAGTAGAAAATAAGGAACGCGATGTGAGGAGGGAAATCTCTGTAATGGGGGTGCACGCACACGACAGCACACACACCAGAGGCAGTGCTGAGAAAGAAAGAGTGATAATGATAATGATGACAAGCTAAAGAGAGAACACACGCAAAAGCACACCCAGATAAGTGGGTAGCAAAGCCCGAAATTGAAAACGAGTAAAGCGTGCGCTGCGGGCAGACTCGAGTGACACCTCCGAAATTTCCAGAACACAACAAGGGGAGACAAGCGCCCACCGTCCACGACTGTGAAAAAAAGGGGGGCAGCGCAAATCGTGCGAGCTGATGGAGGTTTAGGCAAGCGCTTCCCTATGCCCTACCCAATCGCAAACGATCCTACCTCTCCTTTTGCCTCTCCAGTACGGAATCACGAGAACACACTCGCAAAACGCTGACAGTCAGCACTCTAAGAAAAACAAAAACGCAGGCAAGCGGTGAAACACAAAACAGACACATAAAACTCTCGTCAGCGTATGACGAGGCTTCTCCACAGCACCTGCCAGCAAGTGTATACGTACAGATGTGGGTGGTCATACGCACGTACCCGTTTTTAGCGCGGTGCAATACAGATGAGCGAGGAGGAAAGGGAAGAAGTGCACTCCGAGGAGTGGTCGAGAAGCAGGAGCATTCTGAGGTCATCAAACATGTGCCCATTCGATCACGAAAGCGCATCAGAAAGCTTGACTTTAAGTCAAATACGGAAGGGTATAAGGGGAAAGATAACCCTTCTTGTGAATTAGTCACATGCGCTGCACCGCAAGTAGCTGCTGTGTGATCGCCTCCACGCGCGCACACACACCAATCAATCAAGAGCTCCATAGACCCAACCAGGAGTCGCTACGCTCTCACCACGGCTATCTTTTCCTTGTGTTTATTATTCCTTCATGAGAGTCTGCACTCGTTGCACACACGAAGACTTCCGCCTACTGACACACATGCACACTTCTTTACGGAGCGAGGCAAGAGCGCCGCCGTGCAAACAAACATTATTCACGCAGGAGAATCACACACGCGTACGTGCGAGCGCGTGTTCTTCTTAAGCGTACAGGCAAGTCAAGAGAAAGAGAGGTTTTAAGTAGTCATAAACCTCACGGAGCGGAAACGCACACACGCACACACACAGGCATACACACAGGCATACACATACACACACAGGCATACACGCCTTTGGGCGGCTGGCGCCGACAACGCTCGGCTCACCTGGTGTTTTTCCTCCTTTCTTTCAAATCCCCCACTGCGAAGCGCGATCAACAGCCACACGCTCCGAAAACGTCAGAAAAACAGGAACGAAGCGCAAAACACGAATGGGGTTTCATTCGCCATTTAAAAAAAAACTCCTAGTGTTTTGTCCATCGTTGCTGCAGCCTGCATCCGGCGGCCCCGCATTGTTGCGCGACCGGCATTTCTGCTCAGTAATTGTAATCATCGCGCGTCGCATTAAAGGTGTCCACGTGTTGGCGGATCTTGCTACCGGGCATCCAAGTCACATAGTCATCTAAGCCACGAGGTACCAGAAAGGCTGGATCGCGGATCTGCGTAGTGCCGACGCGGACGTGGCCGTGATGTACAATTTCGGCGCCGAGCTTGCAGTTACCCGCCATTTTGAGGTCCCGCAGAATCGTCGGAAGACGGCGCTTGCAGAACGCCTCTACACCTACCTTATCGACTTCGGAAAGGCCTAGCTTTTCATGAATGAGCCCCATATTGTACAGCTTTTCCATCAGTTGCTGCGTAATCTGAATCCGAATCTTGCTCTCCGCCGGAAGGTAGCGCAGCTGCGTCTGGAGCTGTCTAATAAGTCCTACAAGGCGCATGTAGCGACGGTAGTCCTCGCGATCCTCGAGGTGATACTTGGTGATGCAGAACGGCTCGTGCCAGTTGTCTTGCGGGTACTGCATGAAGTCATGTTTCTTCAGGAGCTTGCGCTCGTGAAACTTGAGAGGGCGGTGAATCGGGTTACCATGGGAGTGCTGCGAGGCGGGCGTGTACTTACTTCGCTTGCTGCGCTTCACTGCCTCCATCCTTCCCTTCATGGCCTCCATGCCCATGGCGGCCTTAAAGCCCTTCTTCTCCGCTGTGTCCCGAACCATGTTTGATCTCTCGCTCTCGTAGACGTCCAGCGTAGCAAGTGTGCTTCACGCACAGTACCAGTGGACCTGTTAACGATGTACGCAAAAGGGAAAAATAAAATCTTATGGACTTGCAGCGCCCCGAGCCGTCACGGTGTTGTATGCAGTCCCACCACTGGACACAGAAGAAAAGCGCACTCCAGGTATTTTAAGAGGGAAAGAGCGGAACTATAGTCAGTCATGCGAAAGAAAAAGCGGAATCGCATTTTACATGTGCGCTGGTACGTGTAGACGTGAAGGGGTACGATGTCCCTTGAAGCCGAATTAGTGGAACAAAGGTGAGCAGCAGCAAGGCAGAAGACCTGGTGGGCACACCTCGAGGTTCACATTGCGGCCTCGGATGCGAAACCAGCATACCGTATCTTGATCAATTACTTCAAAAGAAGCACGCACTAAGCAGATTAATTCATGGAAGCGTAAATGCCACTGATTGCTTGATGGTGTGGCGTACGGGAGTTAGGGCGTGCGTGCGTGCGTGTGCGTGTGTGTGTGTGTGTCAGGGTGGGGGAGGGGGTATCGACTGCACCGTTACTTCCCTCTAGCCGATTCGTGGGACCTTTTCATGTGTTTTCTTTCCTGCTCCCTTTTGCACGTTTTTCGAAGAATGTACTGTCTTCAGAAGCTCCTGAGATACGTCGTGCACCGCCGCGTACGCCACCGAGAAGAGCAAGCCAATGGGCGCGACGAGAACCCAAGATACATAAAGAAATAGCCGATGAGTGTGTGTGTGTGTGTGTGTGTGTGTGCGGTGGGGGGAGGGGAGGGGGTGTATGACAAAGCCTCGGTCAAAATCTAATCTGTAGTGTGTTCATTCTTTTTTTTGCTGTTGTTACCTTCCTTGTTCTCTTCCGTTTCCACATGAAGTGCACACACACACACACACACAAAACTTGCGCACTGCCCACATGCATGTAAGCATACAGACAGGGAAGGGCAGCGGCATTTACCAGATAAGAAGCATGCCCGGAACAAGACAGAAAAAAACGCAACGTGACAAAAAAAAAATGTAAGGGAGGAAAACACCACACAGAGGAAGGAGAAGAGGAAAGAAAATGGAAGAGCAAAGACCCTCGTGCCGCTTGACCAACAGGAGTAAGGACGGCACCTAAGCAAGGGAGCAACACCCGTCACACACAAAGAAACTCTCGACAAGGTCAATGTCATCGCCGGATACACGAATATACATGCATATGCAACACACACATATATATATAAATATATATATATATATGTGTATGTACTTATGCAAAGAATCACCTCAGGAGGGACGGCAGTCCAATCTGAGCGGAGTCATAGAACAACCCGGAAAAGGTCAGAAAGAAGAAAAACGACGGAGGATGGGAAGGGAAGGGGGCACTTGAGAACCAGAGAGAAGAAGCGTGCCAGCAACCACAGTCCCAGTAGCAGTAAGCACCTGTCGTTACCTGCACATAGACGTACGCGCACATGTAGATTTCTGCACAGAGGGAAAGAGAGAACAGCAGAGCTGACAAGCGACTAGACCTCATCACTCCGACTTCAGACAACAGAAGCGGGTGATAGGGGGAGGGCGCGTGAAACTGAGATAACCATATAAAGCACCAAACCTCAGCAAAAGAATGGAAGCACAGAAAAAAAAAAGAACGGCTCAGTGTGAAGAGAAAGAAGGAAGGAGGTAGCAGCAGGCATCTGCGGTTGTTGGTGAGGGTGTGCCGGAAACCGCGTCTGCTTTCGCCTCTCTACAGCTGGGGAGGAAAAGAGGGGGAGGGTGGGGGAACACGGCAGACAGGCCCCTGTTGTTATACCCGCACACGCATCAAAGCCCGCGCGACCGAATGGTGTTGCCTGACCGGTACGAGTCTTGTTCGCGATGGGACTCCTGCCGCTCAAGGTACATCTTCATCGACGTAACCTTCAGCTCCTCTAGCTTCGATAGCAACGCCTCGTTCTCCAGGATCATCTCGTCGTACCGCTGTGCAACCTTGCTGGCTGTCGCCTTGGCACTCTTAATCTTCTTCTGCAGTGCCTTTTCCTTCATGCGCTCTTCGTTGATGCGTTCCTCGCACTGCGCAGCGTTCTCCGCGAGTCGGCGGTTGTTGCTGGCTGCAAGTGCATTCAACCGATCCGCCATTTCTGCATGGAAGTTCTGCTCCTGCTGGCGCAGTTCCAGCTGTTTGTCCTGCAACGCCTGCTCCAGTTCTTCATTCTTCTGCTTCTCTTTCTCGAGCTTCCGGTTGGACCACTGCACCATCTGGCGGTTGCTCTCCAGCTCTTCGTTCTTGATGGCAAGTGCATCTTCGGTTCGCGCCACTTGCTCTTGCAGTCTCTGGTAGCTCTTCCGCTGCTCCTCGAACTCGGCAGTGGTGTTGCGAATGTCGTCGAGACGCTGATTCGCCTCCTCCACCTGCGTTTTGTAGTACTCCACCTCGCCTTCTTTGGCGCGTACGGCGCTGTCCATCTCCGCCTTGAGGAATTCGAGTTGGCTGCGCGCGTTTTCGAGCTCGAGGGCGAGTTGCTGGTTGTAGCTCTGCAACTCGCCCGCCTCCTTCATCAGCTCTGCCTTTTCCTCGGTGAACTGCGTGCGCTCCTCCTCCAACAGAGCCTCAAGCTCCTGCAGCTTTCGCTCCGACTTGTTCAACTTCTTGACGAGCTTGTCGCAGGACTGGTCCTTCTCTAGCCGCATCGCCTCCATCTGGTCCTCCTTTCGCTGCAGAAGCTCCTTTACCTGATTTGCAGTGGCCTCATCGATGCCACCGACGCCATACATATCGGCCGGTGCACCTTTGGCAACACCCGCAGACAGAGCACTAGCTGCTGCGCCACCTGCAGCCGCCGAGTAGGCTGTAACATGCCCAGTCTTGAGGAGTTCATACTTGCAGATCATGTCATTAAGTCGCATCTGGTGCTGATGCATGAGCTCTGCGAGGCGCTGCTTGGTGCGGAGCTGCTGCTGGAGCTGTGCAACTATATCACCGTCGATCGGCCCCTCCTGGGCGGCGGCCAGCACAAACGCCTGAGTCTCGTTTGCAGTGGGCGACCCTGCGCCCTCGAGGCTCTTCGGGTCGGCGATGCAAATGCCAAAGCGGCGCAGGGAGACGTTTGTCTCCTTGATACGGTCTTCGAGTGCAGCCTTGGCGTGGCGTGCCTCCTCTAGCTCACGTGCCATAGCAGAACGCTCCCTTAAGTTGCCCAATTCCGCTGTGTCTTGCCCAGGAGCACTGAATGACCTGCGCAGACCGCCGGCGGCGTTAACGGTGCTAGCGCTCCCCTGCTCTTCCAGCATCAGTCGCAGCCGCTTCACCTCTCGATCTTTCTCGGTGGCTTTCAACTTCGCCGACTCGACTTGATCCTGCAACTCCTTTATCTCATCCTTCGTCTTTGAGAGCTTCGCCTTGATCTTCTCCTGATCGCGCTCGATCTTCTCCCGAAGCTTGACGTTCTCCTCACGCAAGGCGTTGAGATCCACCTTCAGCTGCGACGTGGCGCCTTGCTCAGCCGTGCGGCGCGCTGCCTCCTCATCCCGCTGACGCTGCAAGTCTTCCTTTGCGTGCGCGGCGTCGTTTAGCTGGCGCTGCGTCTGTCTCTCCAGCTCCTCCATTGCGCGCCGAGCGTACTTCTCCATGTCCTCTTGCGTATACGTCATTTTCCGCCACTGCTCATACTGCTCGGCAAAGCCATGGAGGTAGAAGCCGATCTCTTTTACGTCCCATTCGTCTGAACGTTTCTTTGCTGCCTTGTCAGGCGACATACGTACCCGCATCTGCTCCAGCTGCTCATCAGTGCACACACGCTTGAGGAAATTAATATTGGCAAGTCGCAGATCTCGCAGTCGGCTGGACTCGTTCGACAGGTTGGACTCCACAAGCTCACGCCGCTCCATCTCTTTGCGGATCTCGTTTTGCCGCTCTAGCACCTCCTTCTCTTTCTCCTCAATCTGAGCCAGCAGGAAACGGTTCCGTTCCTCAAGCTCGATGTTGTTCTTCTCGCTGCCGCCGCGCAGGTCAGAGTTCTCGATCTCGAGCTCCTCGATGCGTTGGCGCAGGCTGTCCTCCACGTTCAAGTCTACGTTGCCCAGCCTCTTCTTAAGCTCTTCGATTTGTTCTATCAGGTCCTGGATGCGGGCATCCTTGGGGTCCATGTTCTTGATGGGCTTGTTTTCGATCTGCTTCGCGCGTAGCGCGAACCGAAGAGTCGAAATTGTCTCGGACAGGTTTTTATCGGAAGGGCCGACGTTAGCGAACATGACTGTCTTAGCATTACCACCTAGAGAGTCCTTCAGCAGCATTGTCAGCGGCGAGCCGCGGTACGGGATGTGTTTTGCCCCCTTTACGATTGTGTCGATCACCGTGGCTAGCGCAGACAGCGAGAGATTGATGTTGCACCCTTCTTTTGCCGTCTCGCCAGTTGCGTTTGTCTTGCTGAGCTTCTCCGAACCGGCCAAGTCCACCACATTGATCTTGCTTGTCATGACGATCGGCGAGCTCGGGTCGTTCTCGAAGTCGAAGTGCTCAATCTGCACCGTAAAGAGGGAGTGGCTTCGGCTACTTGTGTCATTGAGGTCAGTCGAGGCCGTCTGCCGCCTCTCCGTACCCGCGTTGAACCACTTGATGGCTTCCTCGAAGCTGGTCACCTCCGGCATCTCTGCACCTTTCACGTAAAAGTTCTTGGCCGTGTTCTGCTTGATCTCCAGGTTAACCTGCTTCGAGGAGAGCAGGTCACGCGACTTGCCGTTGTACAGCTCCACGTAGGACACCTTCACCTTAAAGGTCTTCGTGGGTGACGTGAGCTTCTTAATCTCGGAAAAGAGGTAGTCGACTACCTGTGGCATCATACCCCACGTGTTCCGCTGGCTCAGCTTGCCTGTCATCGTGTGCGTCTTACCGGACCCGGATTGACCATAGGCGAAAACTGTAGCATTGTATCCCTGTATCACTGCATCCGCCAGAGGCTGCACCTCCTGCAGGAAGATGTCACGCTGGGTGAAGGAGTTGTTGTAGACGGCGTCAAAGGCAAACACGTCGGAATCGCCGATGGGATGCTGCACAACCACCTGATTCGTTGCCAGATCAAGCCTCACAAGCGCCTTGTCACCGCGCTCGGCCTCATACGGGAGGATGTCGCGGCAGCGGATAACGACGCGAATGTTCTCCGCCCCGGAGTGCGCTTTGACCATTTTGTGTTTCCTGCGCCCTCAGCAAAACAAAAAAAAAAAAAGAATCGGTCGTTGCGGCAATCACCTGCAGTCTTCTATCAAATATGTCTGTGAGAGAGAAGGGAATGTGAGCCCTTGACTGTTTCCCAACTATGCATGTACGAGCAGACGTGTACTAGCTTGTGGAGGGTCCCAGACAAGGAAGAGAAGGTGCATGCGTGCGGAAAGAGGGGGGAGTGTCGAGATCAAAAGTCGGAATGAGTGAAAAGATGCGCGCTGGTAGAAGCAAGCGACACAAAGAGCGACAACGCTGCATCTCTCGAGCGCCCTCCTCTTGACAGAAGAGCTCCCCTGTTGCCTCTTTCCCGGTTTACTTTTTTATTTCCTTCATGCACTGCCATGCAGCATGAGTGTGTGCCCACCCTACTCACACATCGCATGCCGCATGCCCTTCGCACCACGCGAAGCAGCGCTCATCACGCATCACAGCCGTGCGTCGACTTAGTCACCTGAGTAGGGCCTCCGCCTTCAAGCTCCACACGCCGGCCGCCTCGCAGGCAGGCACACACTTTCTCCCACGATGCATGCCGCCACCTCGTGCATGTGCAGCCGCGAGTGGTGCTCAGGCTCCCCACACCAGTGAGGTGCAGACCTCTGGATGCCACGCACGGCGTGATGTGTGTCCCCTCAGCCTCCATGAAGGCGCTGCAGCTCTAGGGAAAAGAAAACAGGAGCGAAAGGGGAGAAAGCGCAACGACGTGCAGTATATGAAGTACTGCGATCCAGCTCAAGAACCCCGGCCCACTCCCCCAGCAGATGCTATCAAGAGTCAAGCGAAGAGAATTAGAGATCGAGTTTGTGGCACTCACGTGTCGTTAAAAACAGCCTTTGGGGTGTGCGAGAGTATTCCGTACTTCTGCCAGGAGCAGGACCAGTAAGAAGAACATAGAAGAGGAAGAGGGCGACGGGGTTGTGAACGTCTCCCTCGCCTCTACCAACAAAGGGTAAAAACAGTGGGGGGAGAGGGGAGGCGGGTTGCTGCGCTGCGAACGCTCATCAGAGAACACAGAAACCAAAACAAAACCGCGAAGCAGGGAAGATCTGGTCACCGATGGAGGTGGAGAGGAGGCGACCAAAGTGAATGGCCTCATTTGTGTGTGTATGCGTGCGTGATTGTGTGTCCAGTACACACACACACACACAACGCAACGGTGGTGCACACCGCAGCACGCAGACCGCGACCGGCAGCCTCCATTTCTCCGTGGCACGAGTTAGAGGGCCTCATCACACGCACAAGCTGCGTTCCTCCCCCGTTCCCTCCCCTCCGCTCCACCGCTCCCCCCCCGCATCATCGCTACTTCGTTGTCTTTCACTTTCAACATGGCACTTCGATCCACACCACGCACGCACCATCATGTGGCGCCCTACTCATAGGTGCACTCAATAATATGTACACCCAGAGAGAGACATCGTCGCCAGGTCTCTAACCCTTCTTCCTCTACATCTCGCAGCGACGGAGGGGGTCGTAAAACTCACCTATTGGCACAAACGCGACATCCAGCGGCCAATGCGCGTGTAGGGAGATGTGCTCGGAGATGTCCAGATACGGGTCCTGGTAGAGCGAGGCGGAGTTCGGATCACGTGGTGGAGCATTTTTCATAACCCGCGCAGCAATCACGCCAACACACCTTCCAGAGGAACGGCGCAACACGGGGCCGCCGCACATGCTCAACGGAAGTGGTGGCACTGTGACTAGCTTACTGGCAGAAGCTGCGGTACCACTCTCTCTCTCTCCTGCCTCCTCCTCAGCTAGGCCATCGATAGAAGCCAACAGAACGGTACCGTAGTCGAGCGACAAGAGAGCAGCCTTGCATGTAGCCATCAAACGCATGGGCGTAAGCATCAGCCCGTCGTCATTCGGGTTCGCTCGCTCCTCCTCTGTGCAGACGCCGCACAAGATCAGCTCATCTCCCTCCTCGATGGGGTCCAGATCTGGTTGGATCACCTGCAACGGAGACGTGGTGCCGGTGCCGCTGTCCTGTGGTGCCAGCATTGCTTTCCTGAACTCGTCCTCCTTGGACACACGCAAGGAGGCAACATCGGTGTTGGGCATGTACTCCTGTCTAAATTCCAGATCGAAAGATGACTGTACCTTGTGTGAGGCCTTGTCGGGTATGAGCAGACGGGTGCTAATGTGCCGCTCTCCAATTGCCTTGAGGCCTATGGTGCCCCCATACAGCTTCCGGTGCTTGACTGGGCATGTGACGTGGGCAGCGGACACGACGTGATATCTATAGAATGTGTTCAGTTGCTGAAAAGACATAAGAAAGCCGCTCCCCCGCACAAGCGGCAGCACCGTCTGCCCCTTGTGCGTCCACAGAAAGTAGGAAGAGACGCCAAAGACGGACATGCTGGATATGCTAGACGCAAGCGACACGGTAGAGTGCACGCTACCTGAAGCAGAGCACCTCGATGCGTGTGTACCCGTAGGTGTGAATGGGTACGCGAATGATATCGATAGGCCCAGTGGCTGATGTGCTGAGCACGACTGAGGAGCGTAGAAGCGGTACACCCGCTTGAAAGTTTCAGTCAGCCGAAAGGGTGTCTTAGGTGGAGTCCCATCGGCGTAGAAACAACACACAAACGTGAAGGTGAAGGAGAGGACTCAGCCGCTCCTGAGCTGGTGTGCGCAGTAATCTGACGCAAACAAGAGTTCACCTCCGCTGGCGAGGGAGGGACCCGCTGCGGCTGCTGCTGCTGTTCCTGTTCCGCTCATTCAACAGACGACAGGAAAGACATGAATGGTTCATGCCACCATCCAATGCGCAAGCACGAGCCGTCAGAAGAGTGGGCACGAGAGGGGCGGGGCCAAACATAAAGTTCAAGGTGACAGCACAAGAGGAGGACAAAGAGAGACGAGAGAAGATAAAAAGGGGAGACAAGTACGACGGGGCAGGAGATGAAACCCAGATAGGTGAAAAAGGTAGGGGAAAACCCGCACCATGGAAACGCCGCAAGCGTGTCGTTGATCGGCCTACTATCAGTCTGACGGCCCAGATGGCGTAAGCGGAGACCAATACCCTCACTCCCCCCCCCTACACACACACACGCACACACCAGCTGAAGTGGTGCTGAAGAGAGAGCAACGCACCCTTCTGCTTTCCCTTCCCCGTGAGCTCTCTGTTGCTCACTCGTATCGAGATTTATCGGCGATTGCTCTCGACTCAAACGATGCCAGCACATTGCTAGAAGCCGCTTCGTTTACAAGAAAGCACCATACGCGACGAAGGAGAGGTGGAGCAATGTTCTCGGAGTTGGTCGTGCTTTACATTACAGCCTCCCAGCATAGCGAGTTTTTGTCATTTTTTCCATTATTTTTCCACACGCAAGTGCAGTTTTCGCTGTAGTGTACATGACGGAAAGCGCTCCAGCTTTGCATTCAATTTTGACGCTGTCGTGCACGAGGGAAGCGTTGCACGTCAGGCTGCTCACCGTCGCTCCGCGCCCCTCTTTGATTTTTTTCTCTTGCTTTCTCGCCTTGCACAACAGCAGTAGCAGCGGACATCAACGTTGAAAGCAGGGTGTTAGCGGCGCAGGTGCAATGGCAGAGAGAGTGCATGTCTGTCTAGAGGGGTGGCCCTCGCCACTCTCCCGCCTCGGGCCGTTCAGTAAACGTTGGCACGTTTCATCAAACGCAAGTACTCGGCCTCCGATACTACCAGCGCGTCTCCCGCGTCGAATTCAGACTGCCCTTGCACGGGGGCGTGGTATCCCACAGACCGCGCGAACTGGATCATCTCGGACAGCTCGTCGTCTGTCAAGTTCATGTGCAGCGAATCGGCCATAGAGCGCAGGTCCTCCAGGCCGATGTACCCTTTGTCATCACGGTCCATCTGTTTAAAGGCACGAACCGACTCAATCTTGCTCTCCTTCTTACTCATCTTCAGCAGTAGAACGTTGTAGAAGTCATTGAAGTCAATCGATTCAGCACCAGCGGAGCCAACTTCTTGCAGCAGTTGCTGCAGCTCCGAGTTGCTTACGTCGTATCCAAGTGCATAGAGAGCAACCACAGCCTCGTGTGCAGGGATCAAACCTTTGCCGGAGTCGTCAAACTTATCGAACGCCTGGCGCAGCTGCTGCTTGTACTCCGGCGGCATCCCCAGCAGCGTTGCGGGGGTGAATGACGATGGTGTGGCGCTGTGCTTCCCATCTGCTCCCTGTGCAGAGCAGGCGACGCTCCCTTTGGCGAATTTGCTACTCCCTGTACGGGAGCCTTTCTTGGCTGCTGTGGACATGCTCCAGATGGGAGATGGGAGGAAGGGCAATAGAAGCAGCGTATAGTTTGATGTGTGTGTGTGTGTCTGTGTGTGTGTGTCTGTGGGGGGGGGGGGGGGCTTTTGGTTGGAGAAGATTTAGTCCGGCAGCGGTGTGCCGCTTTCAGAATCGCACACACAAGAACCTAGAGAGGCCACGGCAAGGGAGTGAAGCAGAGAAATCAACGCCGATATGCAGAGACGATACATGAGAACGGAACGTGGGGGAAAACGTTGCTGGAAAAGGAGGCCCTCCTGCCAAAGGTCGCATCTCAGTGATGCTGGGGAAAAGACGGGGTGTGCACGCATGGAGAGGAAAGGGGTGGTCTGCCCTCCTAGTCGGCCCCTATTGCTGCCGCATGTACTCCGTTAGACGTCACAGAACTTCATCAGACCGCTCCTACGATAGCCCTCTGCAAAGCGAGCGTGAATGCGCCCGCCACAGGGCAGCGTGCACACACACGTCCGCTCTTTCACTCCTCTTGTGCTTTTACACTGCGTGATCTGCGACTACGCGCTCCAGCTGCAGTCGGTAAACCAAGCATGGTCACATGGAGTCGCGCTGTACGCTAGAGTTGGTGTCCTTGGTTTGTCGGCCTGTGTGTGTTCGTCCCATCGACATGGTGAGTCCCCATGGAGCTACGACGCACCCCTTGTCTCTCCCCTGCCCTCTCCAACAGACGGAGGGACGGGGCAAAAGATGTGAGGAGTCTCGCCAGCACCGCCGACAAGTGTACACAACCGCGCAACACAAGAAGAGCCCTCGCAGCACAGATGATCTCGTGGTCACCACGGTGAAGTTAGTGCGTACATATGTGTTCATACAAGCTTGTCACCACTGACGCACTGACGCCCTGTACACACATGTACGCATTTTGCACCTGTGTCCTTGCAGCGCTCACCTACTGCACCGAGACCGACGACACAACGTGGTAGTACCCGTTCTTTCCTTCCCCCTTCATACTACACAGATCGACCCTATTGAAGGTGACGTCACCAAAGTCGTTATGCTGGTGATCGACCCACATCGACATGGGGATCTGACGGCCAAACTGGCCAATTTGCGATGGGCGGATCTTCGCAATTGTTACGTGAGGCACGTAGGAGTCGTGCGGGTTGCCTTTCATGTCCACGCCGAGACCAAGCCCTACGTCCCTACGAATGCGGCGCACAAGCGCATCGAGTCTTGTGAAGTGTGCCTCTGTGACGCACACCGCGAATAGCACACGGCCATGTCTAAAGGTGCCGAGGCCACGAAAGCGCAACTGCAGCGGCTCCTTGCACGCATCGTGGCACGCCTGGTCGATGCAATCGTGTATGGCCGCCAACACATCAGGTGCTGCACAGGCTGAAGTCGCCTCTTCCGTGGATTTCTCCCCACCGATGGTCATCACCCCCAAGGTGACGTGCAGCTTTGAGGCAGGAATGAGAAGTTGCTCGATGCTTTGATTGGCAAATATCATGCTTTCATGCATCTCCTTCATGCGCGCCTGCAGTGTGCACCGGGCTGGCAACGGAAGCGAGAGAAAGTGCGTGGGGCGAACTCTCTGGCTCCACGCGGGCGGTTCTGTCTGCCGCATCTCCCTTGTCACGAAACTGGACCGCAGCTGGCGCCGGTACCGGGACTGAATATCCGCCTCCTCCGCTCCGGAAGCTAAGGAGTTACGTTGATCGACAATGCGGTGATTGATGGGAAAGTAGAGACCACGCTCCGCACGCCCGCGGAGAACGCGGCTGCACCGCATCCACATTGTGACTCGCACGAAAAGAAGGACAATGAAAGCAGTATGTGCCTCTGTGTATGTACAGCCATGTGGCCTGCGTGCAAGCCTGCACGCGTGTACGTGTTGTCCAGTGGAAAGGGAGAGAGAAGGCAAGAAAAGAGACTGAGCAGACACAGACTAAAGACAAAGTCGCAAGACGGGGAAAACGTGAGCGTGCGAAGGTCGACGGGCCTCTCAGGAGAATGACTCCCCCGCCACCGCCACCGCCACCAGCACACACACACACACATGCGTCCGCCACAGCAAACCACAAGGTACAAAATGCACTGGCAGAATAAGAATTCATGCAGCGCACGCGTCTCGCTGATCCGCCTCGCCTTCGCTTGTGGGCAGCATTGATAAAAAGGCGGAAAATAGTGGTGGACGCACACACGAGCGAGCCGCACACTCGTTCGCGGAGATGTCAAAAGTGATGTCTTTTAGTGGACGCAAGACGTACAGGCACACACCTCGCTTCGCTTGTACGCATTCGCTCTCCCATTCGAGGTTGTCCTCCTTTTTTCCCTGCCGTCACGTTTCGAGGTGTGAAGAGCAGCGCGAGAGTTCCTCCAACATCGCAGAAAAAAAAAGACACGAAACGAGAGAAGAAACAGCGGAAAGGAAATAGGGGAGAAGGATGGAGAGAGAACAGTAAAACTCTGCGCTGAAAGCTGCCGCCCGTTGATCTCGGAAAGGGTTAAAAATCAAAGCGGCCAAAAACGGATGAGCAGCCGCAGCGCATCACCTTCCTAGAACAGCGGCAAGCCGTGAACAAGGATGAGTTCCCACCCGCACATGCACACACGCATAACGGAACACAGAGCGCCCCACCATCCTTACTACTTTGGTGGACAACAGCATCTCGGCGTGCATGTATACATGTGCGTGCAAGTCAGCAGAGGAGTGGATGGCGTGGAATCAAGTCAAAGCAGGCGGTAGCGATCAATCCTGTGTGTGTGGGGGGGGGGGGCTGCTCACATCTATGCGCACGTACATGTGCTTGTCAGCAAGCCGTTCGGTATGTCTCCAGTGGGAAAAAGCACAGAGCAGATGATAGTGAAGAAACACAAAACAAATCCGACAATCGTGCAGGAGAGCAGCAACGTCAGTAGAAGGGCGCTAAACGGAAGAAGGGGAGAGAGGCCATGGCTACTTGAGTTCGGCGCAGGGCTGCCAAAAGCGCCAAAAATAGAACTATACGGGAACAGCGGCGGCCCGTTCGTGTACTCGCCTCAACGACGAGAAAGCAAGAGGAAGGGAGGGAGGGGAGAGAGGAGGCACAGGAGGGGAAATGGCACCCAAATGATGGGGTGGCCAGAAAGCATGCCCGAGACTGAAAAGGGAAGGGGTACAACTGCGCGCGCGCGCAGTCACTACAGCCATGCTCCTCTCTGCCGCTGCTGCATCTACTATACCTCCCTCAAACGCATATACATGTGTGTGTATGTCTATACATATATATATATATACATACATACGGGTATGCGTGCGTGAGAAGGCACGATCAGGTGAATGTGTAAGAGAAAGGAAGAAGGTAAGAGAGGGGAGGCACCGAAACGCGCACGCGCACTCAGCTCAGCACGCACCCCAACATACAAAACAAAGCGCGCCTCTACTTCAGCGCCTTGCTTCAGCATCAACGGGAGAGGTAGACGAGAGCGGTTGTTCGCCACGGGTATGTCGGTCATCTGTGTCGCGGCGGTGCACAGTCAAGTGTTGCCGCCAGAGGCGTGTTTTGCTTTCCGAGCCCATTTCAAGAGCTCGGGGCCTGTTCGACGGATGAGAAGCACGACTTTGAGTGGAAGCAGGCACCGTAATGACAGGGGTCCTTGTTTGTCTGGTTGGGTTTCTGGCCATCTCCGGCGTGGACGACGATACTGGGAAGGCCTGAATACCAGGCGATCTCTGCCGAGGTGGATCAGTGTTCTTCGTTGCCTCTAGCACAATCGAGGAGGCCAGCGCAATCCGCTTGATGGTGCAGTGTGCGGCCGGCACAGTGTCGTAGTTGAAGTACATGTCCCCCACGCTCTCACCCCACTCCAAGAAAAACTTGTGAATAAGCTGACGCTCAAGCGGGCTGTGACGAACCTTGATCGGGTTGAAGGCGTGGTTGAAGGAGTCCACAACGCAGCGGAAAGCGAAGTCAGTAAGGCTGACGCAGCCCACCTGCCGTGAGATGATAAAGAACGCCGAGATCACCATCCCCAGCGTGTGGCGCGCCGGCTTCGACAAGATTCGGCGAATCTCCAGCGGCAACCCCTCTTGTTTAGAGATGGACGTCCGCATGCTCTCCACCATCTGGTTGCAGTTCTCTTCCGTCAGCGCTGGCGACGACGTGCTGCGGAACCAGTCGCACACCAAGAAGCTCAGAATGGACACGTCACGCACACTCTGTACACGGAAGCGACGACGGTTGATGGCGATACGGCACGCCGACAATATTGTGTCCGTTGGGGCAGCACTTGGACCAAGAGACTGCAGTGCCAGTCGCGCTGCTTCTGGGTTTCCCTTCGTCAGGTTGAGCAGGCGGCACAAGATGGTGTGGAGAAAGAGTGGCACGCTCTTGTACAAGTCTGCCTGCTCGCCGTGCAGGACGAGGCGCTGTCGCTGGATGAAGAGGCTGAGATCAATTAAGGCATCGGAAATTTCGACCCGGAACGCCTGTGAGAGTCGCCACAGGTGCTTCTCAAAGTCTGCAATGAACTGCGCCTGGCGAGTCGTCTGAATGGCACCGGGGCGCATCTTGCGTACCAGCTCAATCGCCTCGTTTGACGGTATGTGCTGGCTGTACACGTAATAGCACGCGATCATGAGCCCCGTGCGGCCAAGCCCGGCGTGGCAGTGTATCAGGACTTTACCTTTCTGCTTGATATGGTAGTCCATCACCTGTACACTTCGTAGCACGATGTCCTGCTGCGGCGCGGTCATATCTGGCCAAGGAAACTCGTAGTAGGAGATGCCGTGCGGCATGAGATCTTCAGCGCCGTTGTAGCTGTAGCCGCTGCTTTCGTAGATGCCATCCGGTCCGCAGTTTCCATGCTCACCCTTCTCTTGCAGATTGAGCACGCCAGTGACGTGTTTGGCATGAAACTGAGCGATAATGGGGTATTTGAGAAAGAGCGACGTCGAGGGTCGCTGGCTCGCGATGACGTCGTTCCCTACCCAGTTTGACTGCAGGCCCTCAATAGCAGCGGCACGCTGCTCCTCCTCCTTCATGGCCTCCCAGCTCTCATGGCGACATTTGACGCCGCCGCAAAAAAGGGAACAGTGCAGGCCCTGCCGCACGCGATCCAGCCAGCCATCCTGCTCTGACTCGTCCACACGCTCCAGCTTTGTCCTCCTCTTCTTTTTCTGGCGCAGGGCACCGCCGTCACCCCGCGTGCTGCGCTCCGGTGGAGGACGGTCATACGTGTCTGCCACGTCAGCGAGCATCCAGCCAGCGACAGCGGCGCTCATGCTAGACCCAGCTCTCGCAGTTAGGTTTAGGTCTCTATCTCTATGTATGAAGTGCTTGCTTGCACAGCGGCCCAATGCGGCACACTCGATTCCTCCGGCTGTGAAGCACAGCGCGCACACTTCATGGACAGAAGCACGCGCGCACAAGAAACAGGAAATCGAGCGTCGAGCACCGGGAGCGCTGCCTAAACCGGTCAACGAGAGAGTGACCGAGAGGAGCGACATGACAGAAGACGTGGAGAAGAAAAGAAGAGAGGGAAAGGTGACGCGCAGCAGGGCGCAATGGCTACCGCACCACGCCGAAAACACCAGTGAGGAAGACACAAAAAAGGTCTCTCCGTTTTTTTTTTTTACTTCCTTCCTGCACTGCCATGCAGCATGAGTGTGTGCCCACCCTACTCACACATCGCATGCCGCATGCCCTTCGCACCACGCTAAGCAGCGCTCATCACGCATCACAGCCGTGCGTCGACTTAGTCACCTGAGTAGGGCCTCCGCCTTCAAGCTCCACACGCCGGCCGCCTCGCAGGCAGGCACACACTTTCTCCCACGATGCATGCCGCCACCTCGTGCATGTGCAGCCGCGAGTGGTGCTCAGGCTCCCCACACCAGTGAGGTGCAGACCTCTGGATGCCACGCACGACACGATGGGCGTCCCCTACCCCGCTGTGAGGAAAGAGAAACTGAAAGAGCGGTAAACTTTGCTGGGAGGAAGACGAGAAGGCAGTGGGCGTGAGAAGAGTGTCAAAGGAAACGCGCTGGAGAGCCCACACGAAAGAGCAACGAGAAGAAGAAAAGGTAAAGCAGTGATGCACACATGCTTCCACAGATCCACCGAGCGCACAACAAAATAGACACAGAGCTGCGTAGGCAAACATGAAGCTGCGCCTCCGCCGCCTTAGTTGTGTGTTCTGTACCCGCTCATGGTGATGGAGCTTGGTGGGTGTCCGTAGGTACACACGTCAAGTAACGACGGATGCGCAGGCCCTTGAACTAGAGAGGAGCACGCAAATGACGAAAAAAAAAATCAAACGATGAAGCCTCGAGGCTTTCGACAGTTTTCTACCCAGTCAGAAGCCGCCGAGGTCTCGCAGAGGTTGCTCCGATGATTGAAAGAGGATACGCAAAGATACAGTGGCGAAGACCCCATCCGTGATAAGAAGAGTGGAGAAAGCCTCCAAGGATGCAAGAGCAGGCAAGCGATTCTCTCCCAATAGTCCACTTCAATAGTGAAAGTTGTATCGAAGTAAGAGCAGACTGAAGAGAGCTGATACGTTTCGAATATATATATATATATACGTATATATACGTATCTATGTATGTATTTATGTATGTGTGTGTGTGTGTGTGTATGTGGAGATACTGTGCGCCTGGTTCATTCCACTAATGTGTTGATGGGCGTGAGATGCAGAAGAGCATGGGTGTAGGAAGATGAGCAGGCGTTGAACTCCAGTAGATTAGGCTAGCGCGCCCTTGAAGATGGTCACGCCAGGTAACATGGAGTAAAGCGGTGTACGAAGCAAAGGGTAGATGTGCCTTTCCTGCCGAACCAACTTCACTTAGGTCGTAGGCTAGCGGTGGTAGCACGATCCCTTCCAGCGCCCAGTCCAGAATAATCATCTAGTCAGATTCGTACGCTTGAATTGACTCCTCCTGTGCCTGCGCCCCTCCCCTCCTACTCGCAACTCCTCAGAAGCCGTTACTCGGCACGCACTGTGGTGATTATTGAGCTAGCAGGGAGTTGCAGGGGAGAGACGTGACGATGGACCATGTGGGGACGCGCTGCACCAGCGCTCACTCACACGGTAGATGGCGCGAGCGTGTCTGTCTCTTGGTGTACGCCTTCTCCATGGCGCCCTGACGTGGCGGCTGTGTTCCTTCGCTTTCGGAGCGCCGGATGAAACAGAAAGAAGTATGAAAACAGCCGAAGTGCGCATCACACACGCGCCTACTCCCATGCGAACGGCGTAAAGAATTGTATAGAATACGGCGCAAGCAGTGGGGCCAAAACAGGGCACGTAAAACAAGACATGGCCTTGTCATGGAAACCCACAAATGTTCGGCCCACAGCACAGTGCACAGAAGGAAGAGAGAGAGGAGGGCGCAGGGACGGCGAGTTGATTTGGGGAGGTACCCCGAGCAGCCACGAACGCAATGAGAGCACTAAAATAACAGAGGCAATGCACAGCAAAACGTGAAAAGGCATGATCGAGAGATGACGGCGCGACGCTGCCTTCTACATCTTTCTGTGTGTGTGTGTGTGTGACATAGGTGTCTTATACACCAGGCAAGGCGGCCTGTGGGACGATAAAAAGAAGGGGAGAGGGGCATTATAAGGGACAGCAGCGGGAGCGTGTACGTCTGTGCTTACGTCCATAACGAATGTGTGTGTGTGTGTGTGTGTGTGTGTGTGCGTGTACGTGTACTTGTGCGCGTTGGCGTGAAAGCCAAGTCGTACCGGCTTCTGCACACACATACAGAGCGGCTGCAGAGAATGGAGTTCCTCACAATGTGGCAATATCCTTGTAGTCCCTGAAGGCTTTACTGACCTGATACCGAGTCAAGCGTACCTTCCGCAGTACATGGTCCGTCACCGGACCCTCAAAGCCCGCCTTCTCCAGCAGGCTCACGAGTGTTTCTCTATGGTCCCATCCTTGCTCCTCTGCCACTGAGGGCAAGTATGTAGCGCTGTAACCGTCGTAATCGGCAATGAGGCCGTGCTTGCCAATTTCCCAGTCATTCCAAGCAGAGCATGGTTCAAAGGTGTGCAGCAGACTGAAGCAGCACCGCAGCGTCGGCAGTTCCTCCTCCCTTACCTTAGGGAAGCGCGAGTCCTGGAAAGCAGCGGCAAGCGCGAGTCGGCGCATATCTTTCTTGAGGTCCCCTGGCTGCAAGGATCCAATGCAGCCGCGCAGCCGGTCCCGTGGCAGTGTAGTGAGTGTCACAAAGCACGCCGAGTCCTCCTCTGGGATGCTTGGAAGTGGTACTAACGGGCCATCCGGGGCACTGAGCTGCTGAGCGATGACGCGGAGGCAGTACTCCGCCATCTCAGGTGTGGCCGTCATGGGATGGGAAGATGAGTCGCGCGCGGGGTGGATTGCAGTGAGCGGTGCGCGTTTTGCGTTTCGCTGCTCCCTCTTTGCCTGGGAACGATTCTGAGGTGTCCGTGAGCAGAGATGTCGCTTCGCCTTTGTGCTGGGGGACGGGGATTTCTGGTCGTGAGTGTGTGAAGAACGCTTCAGTGGGAATCGCGAGGGTGGCATGCTGCAACACGAGAGTGAAGCACCTTAGAGAAGGAGGCGACGCAAAGAGCAAGAGCGGCGCGAACGGATCGTAGATGCATATTCACTTCCTCAGAGAGCGCCCAGTGGCAAGAGGGGACAGCTGCAAGACTATGCCATGATGACGTAGCACAGAAACGTCAGCCGGGGTACAAGGACCTCGTGCGCTTGGAAAAGCGCATATGAAATGGAAACAGTTTGGGGAAGAGATTGTCGATCCCCCTTCCCTTCCGTCTCGGGGCCCTTATCGCTTCAGGCATAGCTTCAACACGTCTGTTAGAGGCTGATGCAGCGTCGTTCGTGCGCCAATGCACTCAGTTCTTTTTCTTTTTGGTTTTTTTTACGCGGTGGTAGCGACATGGCACTCTCGGGAAGGATCAAGTGGGAGCGAGAGAGCGCACATTCATCAACGAGACCACGACCAGAAAGGGGACGGAGACGGCCCTACCACAGCCAGCAGCCGCACACTCCTCTCTTTCCCTTCACTCTCCATTTACGAGGACCCACACACACACACACCCACACACACACACACACGAGGCATGCATGCAGAAAAGCCTCGAACAGACCTGTCTCCCTCCTTCGCTTTAGCGCCGGACGAGACCACCCCAAAGCTCCTCGTTCATGCACCTCACATAAAGAAAGAGGAGACAGCCTCGCGGCCGCTCTGGGGCAAGAAGGTGTTGGTCACGCGCGCCCCCATGTAAACCTCCTCGTCATCGTCCATGTCTGCCATTGCGTACGGCATCGCGGCAGGTCCACCCCCAGAAGCAGCAGCAGCGCCGTCCGCCTCTTGGCCCATGTGCGGCACCGTCACACCGCGGCACGCGTGTCCCGACATGCACTGGTATGCTACAGGCTTTTCCGTCAACTCCACAAAGCCAGCACTGCGCAGTGTATGATGCTTGCTGCACAGCACCTCAGCGCAGCCGCGTGTGAGAAGCATCGCCGGTGCCTCCAGCGGCGTGGCTAAGCAAGTGCTAGGGTCAAGACAGACATAGCAGCAGTCTTGCACGAACTCGCACTGGCTCGCCGGTAAGTGCTTTCCATGAAGCGCACACCATACCTTACGTTCCGCCCTGCCTGTCCGACGACGAGCTGCACCGCCACCACCGGCGCCGGTGGCTGCCGATGGTGCCCACGCAGCCGCATTCGCGTCATCGTAGCGCTGGTCCTGCGGTGGGCGAGGCGCACGTTCGCCACGTCGCTGTCGCTGCCGAGCACCTGCTCCACGTTCTACAAACGATGGGCCTTTTTGGTCACGGATTCGTCCTCGTTCATCGGCGCCGCGACCACCAGCAGCGCCAATGCGCCTATCGCCGGCCTGCTTACAGCGGCTGCCCTCCGCGCACTCAAACACGCCCGCCCCCACCTCGCGCATCTGCCGAACGGAACGGCGCTGACGGTGAATACGGCACATGACAGTGTCGCCTTTATCCCCGCGCTCTCTTCGATCATTTCTGTCGCCGCGCCCTCTGCGACCACCGCGTTCGCGGGTATTAACGGCACGTCCCATTCCCCCTCTACGGTCTCGTTCACGCACGTCACCACTGCCACCACCGCTGGCTCTACCCTGCTCCCTGCCACCAGCCCACCGGTTCTCGCTACGCACGTGGCACTCCTTCTGGGGCAGGCACCGCA
The DNA here is from genome assembly GCA_033953505.1 of Leishmania tarentolae. Classification (NCBI taxonomy): domain Eukaryota; phylum Euglenozoa; class Kinetoplastea; order Trypanosomatida; family Trypanosomatidae; genus Leishmania; species Leishmania tarentolae. The sequence goes on along the minus strand of CP119856.1, from coordinate 209,161 downwards.
TCTTACCCGGCTGCTGATTCCACGAAATAAGATCAGCTTTGGTGCGCCGCTTGCCGTGCAACGCACAGAACCCCCCATCGGGGCCCCCTGACGAGCTGCGAGGGCCTCGCTCCATTCCTCTGTTAGGTGGCCTTGTTCTCTTTCCGGCGTCCCTTTTGGCCGCGCAGGTGAAGTCGAGTCCAGCACAGTGAAAGCAAGGGTCAGCGGGGCGACGATAGGTACTCTGAACCGTTGTTTCTCTGCTGCTTTGCGCCGCCCACGAGTTGATCTCTGAGAGACGTCCACGTGTGCGTGCACAGCAAATCAGGAGGAGGGAAGCGAGAGAAGAGGAGGTAGCGACACGCCTGTGTCAGAGCGTGGAAGTGTAGAGAACGACTGGAACTCAAACGCGGGTGAGCGTGGAGCAAAACCAAAACAAGAGGAAGACGCAGAGAGTGTGAATATGTGCAGGTGCAGTCGACAGTTGTCAAGCACAGAGTGGGTGTCGATTGCAGTGCTTCACCGTCTCTTGTTGTACTCACTTGTAAAATCGTTCACCTGGCGCTGGCAGTGGCTTGCGGTGCACACACGTGTGTGTCTGTGTGGCGGTGGCGCGGTTTCGGGGACGTTCACCGTTCTAAATATCTGTGCTCTACCCTCCCAGTGTTCCTAAAGTGACTGGGCACAAAGAGCAACTAATCAGTTGCAAGGGCAACGGTGGCGACTACACGCACAAGCGGCCTGAATGCGAGAAGGCCTTCGTGATTAGAAAGCAACACTCTTGCTCACACACACACACACACACACACACACGTATATGCCTATGTGGCAGGTGCCTTGTGCCCCTCTGTTGCTTGCGTACCCCTGCACGTTCAGTGAGCAGAGGCACACGAAGCACAACCAAAAAGAAACAGGAAAAATGCAAAGGAATTGTGGGGTGAAGTGGGGGGGCATCATAAGCAGGCCAGAGAGTATCTGTATGTATGTGTACATGTATATGTATATATGGCAGAAGATGCCACACGTGCACGCAGCCATCCATGGTCATCCCAGTCCCCGCTGTGAATGCGGAGCAACAACGGGAACAAATCAAGGTGTCTTATCGGCTACCCAAACTCTCTGACAGCTAGCCGTGCAGTCCGAAAGGATTCGAGTTTCCCCCGTTTTCTTAGCCGGGCAGCGTTGTCCGAGCGGCATTCACCTGACGCAGTTCTCCGTTCTTTTTGTTTGTTTGTTTCATCTTCAGCTTCTCAGCAGACAACGGTGAAGACTTTGCAGCAGTACTGCGCCCTCGACGGGAGATATGCCTACACGCGCATCCGTGAGTCCACAGTAGCCGTAAAGTATCCATCCATACGCGAAAGAGAGCGCACGGCAGAAGCAGTGCAGCACAACGCAGATGGTGGGGCGTGACCATGAGCGCCGAGGCTGAGTCCAGCAGTGCGGGAGGGAGGGAGCTATCGGCACATAAGGCGGTGCGTGTGTGAAGGAAAAGAGTTACTCAGCCGCGTTGCGTGAAACTACCTTCCACGACTGGTGGTCGAGCGGGTTTGCCATCTGCAGCACAACCACCTGTGTGTGTCGATCATCTGTGGCGAGATACAGGAGCGTGCTCGAGCGGCCCCAGGAAGCACTGACGGCTCCGAATGGCACTCGAAAAAGCTCGAAACTGCGCTTCTCGTCAATAGACGGCGATACGCAGTTGAAGCGGAGAATAAACACCTCACTCCGGGAGCAAATCGACAGGAGCTGAAAGCGACGGCCAACGCATGGTGCCCAACTTAAATTGCACACTGGCGCACTGCAGCGCAGCACGCCAGCCTCCACTTGAGGGAGAGATATAGTCATGAAGGAGTTGGAGTCCTTGATATAGCGGTAGAGAAAGAAGCGCCCAGACACAGTGCCGACGGCAAGGGTCATCGTGCGCTCCGCAGAGCCTGGAAACCAGCCAATGGCTGTGACCCCGCCAGAGCGCAGCAGCGGCACTGATGAAGCTGACGGCGATGCTAACGCATCCTCGCGGTTCTCCGTAACTGCGGTGCCGCCGGATACCCCTACAGCGGTAGCCGTGCTGTCAGTGGCCCCTTCGGCTGCGGCGTCAGCCTCCGGGGATATTCTGCAGACGCACGGGAACTGCTGTGGCTGGTGCACCTCGTAGAGGCGAACAAAGCCGTCCAAGGATGCAGTAGAGAGAAGCAACGCGTGGTACTGCTGAGGTGGCACAAAGGCCACATCGGTGATGACGTCTTTCTCGTACCCGCGCACGGGAGACCAGCGCACCGTGTGCAGCAGCGTGCGCCCTTCATGAGAAGAAATAATGATACGATATATGTAAATCCAGCGATCCGCACCAGCGGTGGCGAGAAGAGGGCCGTGCTCGCGGTGCTGGCACCACGCCATGCGCAGCACCGGGCCTGAGTGATCATGCATCGCGCAGCCAGGCTCCCATAGCGAGTCACCTCCAGGCACAGTGCGACGGTGAAACACCTCCACTGTCTTATCACTCGAGCATGATGCCAGAAGGGAGCCGGATGGGTCGAGGGCCACGTGGTGCACGTATGTTTTGTGCTGTGTGACGAGTCTCGACATGGTGTTTCCTCTTGTCGCAGCGAGACGTATTCACCGAGTTGTTTCACCAGAGGACACACTGCTCTTGAACTCCTGCGTTGAATGATAAAAAATTTGTGTTGAGAGGCGGTAGGAGGGTCCCACACCTCATGGAAGAGCAACTCAAGCCTATGTGTTTTGTTTGTGAAGTCTCTACAAACGCGCTCCAACGAAGCGCCTTTAATCTGCCGTGCTGCCGGCGAAAGCCGATAGTGGATACGTGTGTGTGTGTGTGTGTACCTCTCTGCGTGTGTGTATGTGCAGTGCAAGACACAGAAACGAGAGAGACTCGTGAGGAAACAGCGTGCGGGGAACCATGTTAGAGACCTCTCCCGAACGGATGAGGGCTAAAGCGTAAACCATGTACACATGAACACAGGAAGGCATCGAATTGGCAGCGTGCGGCCGACTCGGCAACGTCTACCTCTCTTCGGAACTAGGAGAAACACGCAGCGACAGAAGACGGAAGAGTGGTGAGTGTGCAGTAGAGTACAAAACGTCACAAGTTACGCAGTAAAGAGAGCCAATCACACATCCTGAGAAGTATTGTCTCCTTTCCCTCTCCGATCGTTATACATGAACTTTCGCTGTACAGCACAGCTGGCTCGTCTCAGCTTCATCGGTGTAGAATTGAGGAAAAGCGCGCCGACCAGCTCCTCAAAACAGGAAGAGTGTCATCAAGAGCGCAAGAGGGAGGCAGCAGAAAGAAAAAGAAAGAAGGGTCGAAAGTCGAAACCGATACACCAGCCATTAAAATGGGCGCCAGCTCGGAAAGGGCAAGAACGAGAGAGAACAAGCACACACACACACACACACACACAGCACCCTCGTCCACCTCCCTCGCTCATCTCCACGCTGTAATGGGAAATGGAGTTGAGGGGTGCTGTCAAAACACCCCGCATATGTTAGCGGTAGACGTGTTGGCGGATGCATGTATACGTGCCTGGGTGAGTTGGCCATCACAACTCAGAGAATCCTAATATACATGGGTGCACAAAGAAAGGAGGCATACATGTGCAGGTGGCAGACCGATTCTACGGACAGGGCATAGCGCACGCCTGCCTTGCAGTTCGCAACTTCCTCACGAGGCTTCGGCACTATCGCTGGAGGTCCAATCGGATGCTTATCTACGCACCGGTGTTGCCCTGGCGAGTTGCTGGAAGAGCGGGATGCAGTCCTCGAGCAACCGCGCGACTTTCTCCAAAAGAGAGGTAAAGGGAGAGGGGTCCACGTAGGTGGCCGAAAGCAAGACAAGCCACTCAACGTCTTGGTGATTCACTACATCTCCGACCTCGTGTCGTGCGTAGCGCGAGACGTCCGCTGCCTCCACCGGTGTCAGCCCGAACTCCTGTTCGAGAAGAACGGATAGGTGATCATAGTGGTACTGCGATGGGTTTGCTTCGTCCTTCAGATATCTCAGCAACGTGGCAAAGTGTTCCGCGTGCTCGCGGAACAGCTCCGTGGCCTCATCGCTGGACCGAAGAATACGCAGTTCGTCTAGCGGGTCGTACGGGTACGTAGCATCCAGACGCTCGGACAGCGCCTGTAAGGAGCATCCGCTGAACTCCGCCACACGGGTGACGTAGTGGACCAGCTCGGTGAAGCAGTTAATTCCACGTTCAGGATACAGCGCCTGAAGAATGGGAAGCCTCTCTGGCGACACAATAGGCTGCCAGACGGACTCCAGCTTTTGTTGCGATAGAGGTACGCCGGTGGAAGCCCAGCGCGTGTACAAGTCTTCAAGGTACCCCTGGATCACCTCCATGTCATTCATCATCATGCCCTCGCGCACAGCCAGAAGGTAGTCTTCGTTCGCATCAACGCAATCCTGCAGCTTTTCCATGCCGCGCGTCACATCTTGCATCATGAGTGCGCCCCAGTTGACATCTTCCGCAGCAGCTGTCGCATCGCCGCCGTCGCTTTCGGTCTTCGGCTCCGTTGTCGGCGACACTTGGCCAAAGCCCTCAGTCAAAGGAGGCGGTAGCAGCGTCGCATCGGTCCTCCGCGCCGCTCGCGCCTCGGGTGCAAAAAGGGAGCAGTGGCCGCCCCTGTACACAGTGGAAAGAAAGCTGAGCGTTATGTTCAAGTGTGCATCGTTGTGATGCAGCACGTCTGTCAAATGAAGCGGCGTCAGAACTGGCTGCACGACGGTCGCCACAGTCCAGTACACGTCGCTTACGTTGACGGCCAGACCCGTCGCAGAAACCGTTGGAGGTGGCTTGTGTTCGCTTGGCTGCACGTGAAGAGCGGCTATCCTCTTTGGCATTGTGGAGACCTTGTGGGTGGCTTCGGGTCCCGAGGTCGCCGGCAGGGTTGTTCCGTCGGCGTCGTGGGGCACAGGCCTGAAAGCGGACGAAGAGCCGACGCTTGACTTCCCGGCCAACATGCCGTCCACCTCACCTACAGCATGTGTGTCGATGTTAGCACCGAGCTCCCCCTGGAACAAGAGGAATTGTGCGATGTTCTGCACATTCATCCGGCTAGCTCGCCCGCGAGCCCTCCTCGACAGTGTGGAGGCCGTGTCGGTAATATTCATGACGTACTCGGTGCGAAGTATCTGGGCCGCCTTGCTCGGCACTTCGCCGATGTCGTCGAACATCAGTCGTATGCACTCCTTCCAAGTCATCCAGTGGTCAGTGAGGGAACGTTGCGTTTCGGCAATGAGCTCCTCAAGCACAGTCAGACGGTCCTTCGTCTCCTCCAGTCGCTGCAGGCTGTCACTTACCAGCCGGTTCTTTTCCTTTATCTCTTCGCACAGGTGATCATAGCGACTCTTCACCTCCTGCTCAAGCGGGTACAGCTCCTCCACCTGCTTCTGAAGCAAGCTGTTTCGGGAGGTCTTGGCGTCCAATGCGATCGTGTGAGCGTACTGCCGCCACACGCGCAGAAAGGCCGGCAACGCCTGGTTGGCTACGCCCCGCTGCAGTCGTCGTCGGAGCTGCGCCTTCCGCACCTCCAGCTGTCTGCAAAACGTTCTCCACGAGTGGAAACACATCTTTAGCCAGATGTGGTCTAGCCCATGCACAAGAAGGTGCATAATTCTTTTCTCCACGCGAGCATGTCCCTTGAGCCGCCGAAGCTGAGTCTGGAACTTCTGCCACTCTTTCAACAAAACGCGGAAGGCGCCAGCGTAGGTCATCTGAGTCACTTTTTCGAGACCCCTAGACGAGGACGGCGCTGATGTCGATGTCGTCAGAGGGGTGCGGCGTGTGTATATAAGGCACGGAAGAAGTTCGTGCACCGCGGCCTGAACCACCTGCGCCGTTTCCTTGGTAAGGTGCGGCACACACGCCTGCAGTATCCGCAGCGCTGTCGAAACGTAGAGTCGCTCTGGCTGATAGAGCTCGTGGCTGCGCAGCCGCAGCTCTGTCAAGAGTGCCTCTGCAGCCACGAAGGGACTGCGGTAGCGTTGCAGCTCAGCCTCTACATACCGAAACCATTTGTCGAGGCGACCATCATCGACGAGAAAGCGCTGCTCTTCCTCATACGGGTCGATGGCGGCGGAGGTGACAGGGACGTACGTCTTTGCCTGGTACGTCTGTGGTCGAGGCAGCATCTCAGCTGCGCAGGGTATGTTTGCAGGGCAGGAAAGAAGATGGTTTACAGTCTGTGCATTAGAAGCGAGGGGTCATGGTAATGGGCAGCGAGAAGAAGGCGAGAGGTGAGTGATAGCGGTAACAAAGGCCTGCCAGTGAGGTAGAGCAAGGTCGCTTGGAGAAGTACATGAAGCACCTCGCCAACGAGCACCTACATCAGCTCAGTTAGATCGGTGAGAACCATTAGCTCCCACAACCCCTCCTGCAACGATAGAGCCCAATGAAATGAAAGGACACAGTCAAGGAGGAAGAGGAATAAGAAAGCGGCTTCTCAAGTAGTCTTCGTGCGTCAAAGGAGGCCAAGCAACGACGCCATTGAGAGGACTCACCGAGTTGTTCTCTCTCCGCCCCCTCCCTCACCCAAACCTGCCCCTTCACACGTCCACACTCCATCAGCTTTCTGCCCAGGTATTCGTAGGATACCACACACACACACACAGCACACTTCGCACTGGCGTGTATGTGTCTTCACATGGCAGTTAACCCACGCAAAAGAGACGAACGACTATTGGAGGTTCAGTAATGTGACAGTGGAAGTGACGGCACCCAACCACTCCTCAGAGGCATGCTCGCCGCCATCCACGAAACAGGGGGACGCAACATGCAAACAGGACAGCAGACAAAAATGTGCGCCAGCCAGTCGAGGCCCACAAACAACCGCTACGACTCCGTTGTTGCGCCTCTCCCCCCTTCCGCGCAGGTCGAAGAAAACAAGGGGAAAGCCTTCCACGGTGCACCGCACATATGCGCGCAACGCCTCGGCGTTACTGCGAGAGGAAACCACGCTTGAGCCTTACGGTGAGTGTGTTGTTAAAGGTAAAGCCAATAAACCACCTCCACACCTTCACTAGCAAGATAACCGAGCACACAATGAAGAAAGCGCGCTCGACAAACATGCGGGACTGCAACTGCACACTCTCTTGAGTCAATTGCTGGAAATTCTCATTCAGCTTCCGCTGCGTCGTAGAGGCAAAGCTGACCATCTCCTCTGCCAACTCAGATTGCTGAGCGCTGCGGGTACCGCGACGCAGCAGTTCCCCCCGCAGCTCATGTACATCCTCCCAGACGCCCTTCACAAACGACTTGCGCAGCCATCGTTCGCGCACCGTGATCTCGTTCAACGTCGCCGACTTTCGGAAGAACTTTCCCTGCTGAATGGCCAGCTCATAGCGATTGCACATGCTCTTTACAGCAGCCTCTGTGTCATTTTTGTAATTGGCCCACTGATTCTCTATCTCTTTTAGTGAGCGGGTGCGGCGCGAGCCGGTGGACTCTGCAGCCTCTCGCATGGCGCGCGCGTTTCGGCGGTTAATCCCGCCTGAACGGCCAAGGTCCTCGTCACGGCTAGCGCGCGCGTGCTTGTGCTGCCGGTATGCCTCGTTCGCCTTGATCGTGGACTCTGCCTCCTTCATTCGGCGCAGAACCGCATTGTGGTTCTCCTTGACAATCTTGTAGGCCAAGTTCATCTCCGCCATCTTCTCGGTGGAGCCTCCTGGCTTGTCGGGGTGGTACTTGACGACGAGACTTCGAAACTGTTTCGACACCTCGTCAAGTGTCGTTGTTTGGGTAACAGTGATTTCGAGGACATCGTATGGGTTGCGCCCCTCCGGGGTCGTGGGCAATTCCTTGGACGCCGCCAAAAACTCCTTACTCTGGAAGACGCAACGCACCGTTCCCCACGCGTGCACCGGGGCAAATCTGCGAAAGCGATGCATCCGACAGCGATGCGGAGCACGAAGTTCTACCCTCTCCAGCCCCACGACAGGGAAGTCGATCGAAGCGGAGACAGATGAGAGACGAGCTACGAGTCGATATAGGTGTGTGCCCGACCCCAGCGAGACGATGCAAAAAGTGAGTCGCGACACCCCCTCAGCTCCTGTCTCATCGCAAGTGTAAAGATGTGAAGAGACAACAGGTTGCATCCGATGATGCCGTGTTTTATTTTGTGTTATGGTTGGTTTGAAAGACACGTTAAGAAGTAGGAAGTGTTGGGGGGAGCGGCGACGGTGAAGGGGCGTGTGCGGCATTAGACATGGGTATGTGCTCGTGGGCGTCGAACGGAGAAAGGAATACGAGTATCCACCTTACACATGTCCACACAAGTGCGTCGATGCAGTGCGCCACGTACGCTCCCGCTCTCCGCGCCTTCATGAAGGAGCGGACGAGGTGGGGGAGGGTTCTCAGATGCTCAGCACGTAGACCAAAAGAAATTTGCGCTGGGCTCCTGGTTTCCAGGCTACAGCTCGGAAGAGGCGGAAGATCCACCACAATCCGTTTCTTTTATTTCTCAACGCGAGAGACACACATACCAATGACTACCTCTCACCCTCCACTCACAAGCACATCTACACACATAAAAGTGACCCCTCATCGCGCCACCTCATCCGTCCCGCCCTCGTGTGCCAGCAAAAGACGGTGGCGATGCTCTATGTTGTGAGTAAGTGTGCACTTCCCGCCGTTCTAGTTATTGATGTGGGTGATCTCTCTATGGGGCACTGTTCCGCATCCCTCAGTGCTCAACACATGTGCACGTCGCTGTATCTCACGCCATCATCAACACGAGGCAGCTATACACGCACACAAACATGTACACATACACGCACCAAGTCCGACGGGTCATCGCAGCCGCAGAGAGTACCAGCAATGACGTGGAAGGGCACCGTCCCTTTGATAGTGAAGCAAAGGGACGAAAAGAGTACGGAAACGTGCACACAGGAAACGAAATCCTCAGGTAGAGCCTCACATCGTCCATGAGACTGGAGCTTCCCGCTCCATCACACCTCCCTCGACACACACCTAGACACAGTCCTTCTTCACCTGCGCAAATGCGTTTAGGATGTGCTCGTTGAGCATGCTCAAGTCGATGTCCTCCGAGGAGGCGGCCGCGCCGCCGTGCTTGGCTGATTTTCGCTTCTTTTCCGGTGCCGCGTGCTTCGCCGCAGTGGATGCCGTGTACGTAACACAGATACCGTTGCTAAAGACGACTGTCTGGGGTGAATCAGAGCCCTCCGACTCGAACGGGAACTCTCTGGCCAGTTGGTCAGGCGCCGGAGCCACGTGCTGCGGGTCTGTCCAGAAATTCACGCTCACTGCTTGAAGCGGCTTTTTAGCGGCAGCATCACGTTTCCTATTCCCCTTCTTCGGCGACGCTGATGATGTCGCAACGCTCTCTCCGGCTGGATCGGTGGCCTCTGGCTTTGGCCTCTTAGCAGCCGCGGCAGCAGCGGTGGCAGCTGTAGGTCTTACTGCAGTTGCTACCTCATCCCCAGCGCGCCGGCGTGATCCCTGTGGTCCAACTCGACGCTCCTCTTCCTCATAAGTATCGTCAGATTCCGTGTTGTCGTCATCGTCGTCCTCGTCAAAGTAGTCGTCCACGTCTTCGTCCTCCTCGGTTGTGGTGCTGTCGTCGTCGTCGCGTCGTCGGCGGCGGTGACTTCCTGCAGCAGTGCGACCAGTGTCGGTGCGGTAGGACGGCTGGTGCTTCTTGGAGCTGAGGCGCGTCACCACGAGCACCGAGCTGCGTACCGCCCCCTCCCCCGCCTCGCCGCTCAGTTGCGCTTTTTCAAACACCGGTACACCGCGTGCGCTGGCATCGATCGTCTCACTGTTGTTGTGGGAGCTAGAGAACAGCAAAAACACGGGGAACCCGTCGTGCATCACGCGGTCCAGTCGGAAACCGAATGTGTTGCCCGCTGCTTTCGGACAAAGGTAGTCGACGCTACCGCGATGCACAAGATACATCTCGGACCATCCAAAGGCTTCGCTGCTGCAGTGCTCACCAGTAGGCTTTCGGTGAACCGGGGCCTGGTAGATCGTAGTGCCACGGTGCGGCGTTTGTCGCTTGTGCGAAGGGAACGACGACAGATTTGTGCCACCCCGGCGATGTGGAGTTCGAGGGTGCGGTGTAGACGAGGAGACGATGCTCCCGTCGATGTCTACATGGTGCGGCGCGCTCTTTTCATCCTCTTTCCTTGTCACCGTCTCACGTGTAACCTCACCCGCAGTGGGCGCCGTCGTCGGCGCACATAGACGTGAAGCTGTGACTACTAGCGGATTGTCATCCCTACCATCCTCTTCCTGATGCACCAGCGTAGACGACGAGTCGCCGAGAGTCAGCATCGCTTTCGTTTCCGCAGTGGTCGGCGCTTCATCAGCAGACGCCGAGGACACGACCCTGCGCGGTGGCGGCGGCTTCATTGTCGCCTCTAGCTTCACAAAACGCTTAAACGCCTCGTCGAGCTGCTTAATCTCCTCTGCAGGGACAAAGACATATGTGGTGTCACCAACCTTCTGCCGTTTTCCCCGCACGTTCCACGCCAGGGTGGCAGGCCGGAGCACTCTCGATGTCCCCACCCAGTCCACCTCGTACACGGCGTCCGTGCTCTCGAAACCGCTTACATCGGCAAAATCGCTCAAGTTCTCCAAGACAGGATACAACCATCGGCAGTTGATCGCCTTCCAGTCCTCTGCTAACGGTTTCAGGTGGGTTGGCTCGCACAGCCAGAACGTGGTCTCACCCGTCAGCACCACCCCCAACAGCCACACATCCGAGACCTCCGGCATTAGAACGCTTTGGAGAGAAGTCGAAACAGGAAACAAAAAAAGGGCAGTAGTCAGCCGTGAGCAGCGAAACAACGTTTCGACAGCGTCAACAGCATCGCCTCTTTGCCTGAAGGTGCGTGTATGTGAACGTCGGCAGCTCAAGCCACCGACACACTTCCTGCGGCAAGGTAGATCTCCACTGAGGCACGCACACGCAGACACTCACGTATGGGACACACCGACGCACCAGTTAACCCTTCCATGCGAAAGGGAAGGACAGCCGCTCGGCTCAGCGCACGTTTACAGAGCAGAAGTAGAAAGTATAGAAAAATATGAGAGAAGAGGGAGAGAGTTTTGCGGTCAAGGCCTGACAGGAGGAGCTGACGCACATTTCTTCCCGGTGTTCATCCAGCGCCTCAGCACCCCATGCATGAAACGTGCGTGGTGAGAGGAGAAGCAAAAAAAGAAATTTGTGCCGCTGCTGCGAAAGACAGCGGTCCGCAAGGGGGTGGGGCAAAGCAGAGAAGAGGACCCACTACCCTCATACACGCATGCATAAATGGAGGCGACGAGGCATCCCCTACAACGCAGAAGATGAAGCAATCGTGATGATGAGTCTGCTCACGGATTGCCTCTGTCCTCTCGCAAAAAAAAGAGGCCTTGCGTAGAGAGGGCCCCGATACTGCCCTCTGCAGCTCGATGACGTCAAGTGTCTCGGGTGCCTTGCATGGCGCGCGAGGCGGCTCTACGTATATTTTACTTCTTTTGGTGTTATGTTACACGAAGTTTGTGTTACCAGCGGCTAACGTGAACCGCAAGGAAAGAGGAGGCGCCACACGCGGGGCTACGAAACAGCCATGGTGCCATCGCGGCGGACCACCACCCTTTCCGTTCAAGCGTTGTTTGCTTGCTGCCCCTAGTCGAACGGTGGCGTGGCCGGGACGACGATAGCATATTTAGCCCAGTGAGGGACTACTGTCCCAATTACACACTGGCACGCGTGGAGAAGGATTCCCTTGTACGCGTGTGCTATTCATCATTCATGTTGTCATCGCCGTCATCGCTGTCGCAGTCCACACGCACCTTGCTCCTCTTGGAGACTCGCTTCGCTGCCTTCTCTTTCTCCTCCACCTCCAGACGGCGGTATTGACGTTGCACACGCTGCTGGGCAACCAGCATGCGCTTTCGAGTACTGACAATGGTGCGCTGTGGCGTCGTGCGCTCAAGACGGCGGCGGGTGCTTCGATCCACCTTGATGTTCAGTATCCAATCCTCCACAGCGTTCCCAGAGTCCTGCATCACCTTTGCAATTGGGGGAAGTCGCTCCTTGTCATCCTCCGTGAAAAAAGTGATTGCCGTCCCCTCCTTGCCTGCTCGGCCTGTGCGACCTACGCGGTGGATGTACGAGTCGACAGTTGCTGGGAAATCGAAGTTGATCACCGTGCCGACGTTCTTGAAGTCGATACCGCGAGCAAGCAGCTCCGTCGTCACAAGAACCCAAATCTTGCCGAGACGCAACTGTAGAACCGTCTCCTCACGCTGCTCCACGGTCATTTTGGCGTGCATGATAGCCATGTGCAGACCTTCCGCACGGATCTCCTCGTATAGCTCCTTGGACCGTTCCACGCTCTGCACAAACACTAGCACAGGCGGCGTGATGCCCTCCCGCACAAGGTTGCGCATCGCTACGACTTTACCGAGCTCATTGCCGCAGAAAACCAATCGCTGTTTCACATGTGTGTTCGCGGAGCGTCGGCCATGGACAATGATACGTACCGGGTCGGCACCCATGACGGAGCGGGCAGCTGTCTCCACCTTCTCGCTCAGCGTGGCCGTAAACAGGCTAACGACCTTGTCGGTGCGCGTGCAGGCAGTGAGAATCTTGTCAATCACAGCTAAAAAGTCCGTCTTGCTGTCCCACAGCCGATCTCCCTCGTCGAACACGAGATACTGCACTTTGCTCAAGTCTAGCAGCTTCTGCTCGAGCAGCGACACAATACGGCCCGGCGTGGCAATGAAGATGTCCTTGTTCTTGGTCGTCTGGCCGTGCTGCACAAACTTCCATCGCTGACCCTTCATCAAAAAAAATGCCTCACGCTCGATCTGCTGGGCGAGTTCGGCGGTGGGCGTCACGACGAGGGCACGCACACCGCAGGATGCGTCTGGTGCCTTAAGCAGTGCAAAAAGAGGGACGAGAAAGGCAATCGTCTTGCCAGAGCCGGTAGGCGCGCAGGCAAGCACGTCACGGTGGTGGATAAGGGATGAAATCGCTTGCATCTGTATCGGAGTGGGCACTTTGTGGTGACGGGCAAAAAGGTTGTCCACGACATTGCGCGGCACGTTTAGCGGTGGACGCACGAGGTCGGAGAAGTGCTCGATCGGCGCCGGCAAGTCCGTGCCCGTCACCTGCAGGTCGTTTCGGCGCCAGATGTTGCGCTTCTTCTTGAAGGTTATTGCCTTAAGCGCCTTGTCCTGAGAGGCGAGGTTTGCGCCATCAGCAGTGTCTAAGCCCCCTGATGCACCGGGGAGTGCATTTGTGTCGCCTTGACTCCTTTTCGGGCGTCCAAAAAGGTTCAGTGTTGCGCTAGGAGGCGGCACTGGCAGGCCGCTACTGCTCAAGTCTGGTGCATTCTCAAGGGCAACTGCTCCTTCAGCGTCAATAGCGTCAGCAAGCATGCGGCTGTCTTTGTCCTTGCCTGCGTTACGGAACAACTTGGCCGCCTCACCGTTTCGGGCAGCGCTAAACTTGGCTCCGATCGTCAGCGCCCGGAAAGCATCCATCCTCGTACAAGTGCGTACTCGCGCGAGTGTGTCTACACAGATGTATGTCGGTGTAAAGATAAGAGGAGGGAGGAGCTGAGGGTAGAGATGCGCGTGTAAGTGCTACACTCTACTTGGAGGCAAGTGGAAAGGCGGGAAGAGGGTGGCACAAGTCCAGTCGAGTACCAAATACGCGTATCCAGCGTCGTTACACAAAGCAGACGAAAGAAGAAAAAAGCGAAAGTGAGACACAGAGAGGGTGAGCATCCACACGAGATTCCGTGTGTGTGTGTGTGCGAAAGGAGAAAAGGTGACGATGGTCAGAGGCATTGGGAGATGGAGAAAGAGGAAGCGGAAGGGGAGGGTTGTTCCAGGGAAGAAGGAGAGATGTAGGCGACGGTCACAGGCAACACAGTCGACAGGAACGGCAAAGACCGAGAAGTTGCCCCATTGCGCCCCCTCCCCTCGTCCACTGTCCATCTTTAACTATCGGAAAAGTGGCAAACGATAAATGGGAGAGCGGCAGGTCATTAGAGCCGCAGGTGTGTTTCATTGATGCGCATGTGTGAGGGCTCCATCTCATCTGCCATTTGCCTAGGCTAGTAAAAAAAGAGAGGCGATACACTCGATACTGCTGTACCGGATCGGTCTACCCCACAACTGCCTGAGAGAGAGAGAGCCGATGACGAGACACTGTGGCCTTCCAACCGCACGTTTGCTGAGTACAGCTCTATACGTTTTTTTTTTTCTTGGGGAAGGGCGGAAAAGGAAGAACGTAAATCGCACATGCACACGCATATGTAGGTGTACAGATGTAGAGACACCCGCAGATGCATTTGCCAAGGCGCATGCACATCAACGAGTAAAGCAGGCGCGTACGTCGAGCACGAAATAATAATAATAAAATAGTGAACAGAAGCAGCATGAGCCCGATGGAAACAAACGGTGAAGATACACCAAGAAAGGAAGAGGGAGCGTCGCGCACGCCAACGCAAGTACATACATGTACGAGAGCACAGACAAAGTAGAGGATCGAGTGCAAACGAGGGCCACGCTATCGTCAGTGATCCTGAGCTGAACGCCGCAATAGAAAAGAAAGCAGAACGAGGGATAGAGGACAAGTGAAACGAGTTCGTCTGCAATGGCACCTGTCTTAGTCTCCTTCGTGACGTCCACGTGTACCGCGCATCCACCCTCTGGAAACAGCAAAATTCAAGAGGCGTCAAAACTTGGGCACATGCAGCCCTACTCCCCTCTTTGTTTTCCACTGCGTTGTCCACTGAGCCAGCCGTCGTCCGTGCGCAGTGTCCGCCGCAAGACGAGAGCTCCTCCGACGGAAAACGACACGGTGACGAGAACGCCCGTGCAGGATCTCTAATGGAAGAGAAGAGAGTCACTCCCAGATCCAGCACTCACCGACTTTCTCCTGTCGGATATCTCTCGTGAGTTTGTGGGCATCCCTTCCGCACGCGGTGAACATGTCTCCTTACTTTAGGCACGACAAATCATGAGGCCATCTGCTGCTATCTCTCATCACCGAACATCGAGCCATATACTCCACACCCATCCTCTGTATCGTGCTAGCTTCGCACGCAAAAAAAAGGGTAGCAGAACAGTAGCTGGTGCAGCGGCGGATCCACCCTTTAGTCTCTTGACGCGACTTCCATCTCTCCTGCGGAAGCATGCAGGATACGCAAACAAGCTGAGCAGCTGCTGTGTGCATGATGCTAGCGCTCGTGTATGTTGCACAACCTCTCTCTGTTCTTGTTATGCTAGTGGAGTCCCTACGAATGCTGTCTCTCTGTCTCATCGTCACTGTATCTCAGGCGTTGCCTACACCGCAAAGAGTCGCTGGCGATCTGTGCAGGCCTCTTTGCAGAAAGGGCAGTAGGTGGCGTGATCAGAGCAGGAGTAGCAGCATACAGCGTGCTTGCAAGGTAGCAGCACCGTGTCAGCGACCTTCGCGCATCCACAACACCTCCCGTTCAGTTCCGAGACCGGTTTTAGTGGGCGCTGCGGCATGGGGCTGCAAGAGAAGAGGCGCTTCTTGGGCGGGTCAGCCACATTCCCGTCCTCATTCACGCGCCAAGACTGCCGAGCAGCACGGGAGCGTTCCAGTCTTTCCTCATTACGTTTCCGCCTAATAAAGAAGTACAAAGTGCCTAAGAAGAAGTCAATCACGCCCACAAGAATGATAATGAGCTGCGCGGCAGAGTTCACCCACACCAACTTGTTCGTGTTAATGAAGATGGTGTCCTCCTCCGAAGGAGGTATGCAGCCAAACGGAGACGGCAGCTCGCCCTTCGGGCAGGGAAGGGACCAACTCTCTCCGCTTTGCGGCGACGCGCCAGTGCCTTTATAAAAACTCATCAGACCTACACCGCGAGAGCAGCAGAAAGAAGAGAAACTCACCAAATGAGGTCGGTGGGGAATGGGTGGATAACAGCACAAAAGCAGAAAACATGGAGACAGAGGGAGCGGAGATACAGGCAACGAAAGGCAATCGGCGACGTTGTGGGCGTGTGTGGTGAAGAGGAAGGAAAGAGAGACTCACACTTCTTTACCCGCCCTCCTTCCGTGAGTGACACAAGATGCAGAGAAAACGAGGAAACCAGGAAGACGTCAGTCTTACAGCAGGCGAAGCCCAGTGAGTCAAGGGAGTGGTTCGTCAACGTTCTTGGTAGATGGCGAGGCAACACTCCAGAGAACACATGTGCGCAGAGGCCCGTGCTCAGAAGAAGAGCAAAAGCAAACCGAGTTGCACTCCTTTTTCTTGTCCAAGGGTAGTGGCGAGAGAGAGAAAGCACCGTTTCGGATGTCAAGCATAACGGATGCACGCATTAACAAGAGGGGCGGGGGGCGGGGAAGGTGAAGACAGCAGTGAAGAAGGCCATCCATGACCTGCCTGTACGTTCACGCGACCCCGTTCTCAATACGGTGACGGAACTACCCTCAGGCTGTGACCTTGTGTGATGCATGAAGTGCTCTCCTCAGTCGCGTCGCTGTGAGCCTCGCCCCGCGAACGCCGCGTCGTCGCCATCTTTCACGTTCATATTTTTGTGCAATTTCGTAAAGCAGCATACACAACCAAGTGCACTGTGACACAGACACGAAAGACGCCTGGGGAAAGTACCGATGACAACGGCTCCCTCCGTCTCTTGAAAATAAGCTACGTTAAGCGGCAAGAATGACAACGCACCGCTGGCAAGGGACGGGGGCTTCTGGAGGAGGAAGGTGGAGAGAGGAAAGCCTCTGAGAGAATGCAAGCCTTTCGTGTATTACGCACGCAGGCGCACATCTCGGTCGCCCCGCTTCTTCACCAGTAGCGCTTTACGAAATGTAGTCCTTACCGTAGAAGCTCTTGACACAGTACTTGAAGAACTGGGTATGCGGCTGGCACCGATCAAAGTCGTAGTTGTACTTCCGCAAGCACTCTCCAATGTGGCAGGACATGGAAGCGCACTGGAAAGGCGGATCCCCTTCGTTCTCCCCCTTCACCTGAATGGCGTTGCCAACATTGGTGCGCCACGTCGCAACGCATGTGTCGAACGTCTGCTGCTCTACGCTGCACTTCTTGTGAATATCTTTGCCGCCAAGATTGTTCTCTAGGCAGATGCTCCACACATTCGCCTCCTTAGCACAGACATCGTCAAATGCAGTCTCTCTTCCCATCCTTGGGGAGAGGGGTGGGAGGCGGGAGGAGAACTCCGAGTCGTCTGTGTGTACACCTGTATCCGCGGTGTTTTGTTTTCGGAACTCTCTCTCTTCGCTAAATCTGTTGCCAGCTGAGCAGAGTGCAATGTCAATCGATAAGGCACTGTAACAGACGCTCCCTTCCCCAGTCTTGGACCAGCAGACGCCAAACAAAAGAGCAAGATAGCCCCGGGCACGCGCTGACACACTCTGCGAGATCTTTTTTTTTCTTCGCCCCGTTGTGCCCCTCTCTGTTGGCACTACCTAGCACCGCAGCGTAATCGAGGAGAGCGAACAAATTCCGAGCAGAGAATAGGCAAGCAAAGAGGCAATAAAGCAGTGAAAAAAAAAACGCTGAAGTCGAGAAATCACGCCGAAACACAACGGGGTGGCACGCGTGCCTCCAATGAACAAGGAGCCATAAATACTCTCTTGTCCTCTGGATCAACGCATGTGGGACTGCAGAGCAACACGTAAGTCCCGCTCCCTACAGCAAGTACGCCTCCGTTAAGAAGCCCAGGCAAACCCCTTTTGCAGTAACACCACACGCACCAGTCCCACAGACGCACTGGTAAACGCGTACGCATAGAGAAATTCACAGCAGCGCAACACTACCGTACATACCCAGAAAAACATGCCCTTGTACTGTTTTAACGAGTAATAATCGAGGAAGCCTGCAGGGAAACTGATAGGAAACCCATCCAGCCACCTACGCAGAGGGTCGTTTTTGTTCGCCACGTGAGTTCATTACTGATTGAAGTAAATCTTTCTTACCCCAGTACACCAGAAAGCCAAGAAGCAAGTAGTTGCCTATGCAATGATCTGCCACTACCCTCATCATCTCCGATTTGTTCGGCGCCCAAAGCAGAAAGCCGCTACTCCGTTTCGCTCAAGCATCTATTCTACCACAAGCAGGTTAACAGCCGCGCCCACACGCAGCCCCAGCTCCCCTACCTCTGCTGCGCCACGCCTCGAGCATCCTCGTCTACAGCGAACCATCCTGCTGCTGTACCGGGGCACGACTCTAACGGGCACTTCTCGTCCCTCCTCGCATACGCGCTGCACTATCGGCGGCACACACACCTGGCGGGGCTGCACATGCCTTGGGTCCAAGCACACCACCTCCGGGGTCCCGCTCGAGGGCGGAAAGCCTCGGCCGTCTGGCGTGCGGGGGGTAATAGTGGCTACTCTGGGCGTCTGCCGGAGCAGCTCAGGGAGGCAGTTGGCCAGCTGCAGACCAGGGCCCGCGACAACCCCGCGCACGCTGCATGTGTGCCATCCGTCTCCCTCAGTCGCCCCAGGCCGCGGCATCTCACAATGTGGTGCGGCGGCTCGCCACATTGCGGTCCGGGGGACTCCACGATGCAGCGCGGTGTGCTCTACCCATGCCCCCCGGCACCTGCGCCACAGCACCCTACCCCCCCCGGTCGGATGCAGGGGATGCCGCGCATTCAGCACGCAACCACTTGGCGGCTCATCGCTGTGCATGTCTGCGCGTGATCCTCGGCCATCGCTCGCGCTCTGCTCGCCGCTTCATGCCTTGCTGGGCGAGGTACACCATGCCAGAGGTGAGTTGCAGCGCACGCACATGGTGCACGCGCTTTAGGTGCTGCGGCCTGCCTCAGGGCAGCGCTGCTGCCCGGCTGCCTCGCTGTCTCCACTTGCATTTCCGTCCATGTCGCCAGGGGGAGGGGGGTGATGTGGCTGCACAACCGTGCAAAAGCCGCCAAAGGGCTGCGATAGCACTTCCATCGGTCGTGTGAGTCTCTCCCGCGCCAAGTCCGCAGGGCAGACCACCCCGCGTGAGTACGCGGAGTTGCAGTTGATTGCGGTATACAGCATGGCGGAGAGGGCACCTTGCTTTAATAAGGACACTTCGCTTCATAGGGTGTCTGTGTCTAGTGGCCAACCCTCGCAGAGGGCAGTTTGTAGTGTGGCTCATATAACAGCCATCTCTGCTGAGAATGGGACTACTGCAAGGTCAACGGCACAACAACTGTGATGCCGTCTGCGTCCTCTGTTGAGCTCCACACTAAGCGAGGCCACCAAGGTCCAATGAAAAGAGCCTATGACTGATGGTGGTGAAGTTCCGCATCCACACGCCAGCCATCGTTGGTCTCCTCTTGCGGAAGCGAACACACCCGCGGCGATCGTTTGAGAGCTACACGGCCGAGCGAGGACTAAGCGGGTCTGCATTGAACCTCTTCAGTGTCGTGAGCACGTCATGCGCTAACGAGTCGAGCGAGCGAGCAGAGTCCGCAAGCAATGCTCCCGTCTAGGCATCAGGCTGGCATTGACGTACTCCGTGAATGTGCCAGTTTCGAAAACGTCTACTTTGGGGTGGTGAGCACGGAAACCAGACTGCTGTGTCTGGAGCCTGTCTTCCACATGGTTGTGCAGTCATCGCGAGGTGCTTCGTTCGAGTAACTTTTAAAGATTGCCGGTCAGCGCCACAGTGTCAATAAAGCACTGTATCATCACTTCGATTGTACGGCATAAGGAAAGGCACAGCAATGAGTCCCGCGTTAATGCGGGGGGAGGGGGGAGGACGCCCACTACAAAAAAGGAAGAAGTGAAGAAAGAGCAACGAGCGTAAGAGAAAAAAAAAAGAAAAGCGAAACAAATAAGTGAGGCGACGATAGCAGGAATTTTATTCCTACGTGTGCTCCCCACCGACCCACTCGCCTCACCCCTGCCTCCCCTCCCACGCTGAACGCACTTCTCCTTGGCCAAAATACAGTGAATGTTAAAGATGTGGTGCATTCAGACGAAGATGAGGCAGCCCTCATACACTTGGAGACGAGTGGGCACTTCCTTGGCAAGGCAAAGCACGAAAACAGAGGGCATCGAAAGACAGGCGGGAATACTCACCCTTCTGAAAAAAACGAACGTCAAAAGTATGGGTAAGCGGGGGACGGCAGGTGTGAGCACGCCCGTTTGCCTCTTCCTCCTGTTATATTCTGACGGCTTTTTTTTCTGGTGCACTTGATTATCTACTGCGCTCTTGAACAGAGATGGCCAAGAGGCATCACGGAGCCACCTGCCTGGATGGAGGTAATGATGTTGTAGATACCGTAGCCACCGAGCGCAGCCAGCGAGCCACCAATAACAAAGACGAGAGAGCCGATAATGAGAAAGTTCAGACCATACTTCTTGATGTACTTCATGAACACAAACTGGCCCAAGATGCTGCTGCATATCCCAACAAAGAAAAAGACGGCGCCAAAGTCGATGACAAGGCTTCCCGTCGCGAGGAGCTGCAGCGCAGACGAGAAGGCAATGAAGAAAGTGACCATGCCGCTAGTCACCGACGCTTCATGAGGAATCATGCCCACTTCATTCAGCACAAAGCCCAGAACAAGGCCACCGCCGATGCCAAGCATGGCTGCTGACGCACCTGCAACCACCGCCACTACCGGGTACCCCACAGAGCTCCGTCGAGTCCAGGTAAACGTCATCTGCATCGGGTTGGACTCCGCCACCTTGCGCACCTTCTCACGGTTACAGAAAAACACAATGCTCAAAAAGACCACGGGAACCGCCACACACAGCCAATATAGGAAGCTGCCACACACCGCGAGCTTCCGGAAAATGTTAAACAGTAGAAGCACCAGGAAGCAAGCAATATTCATAGAAATCTCCCATTTGGGGTACTGCGGTTGTGGTGGGCGCTCGATGAACAGTGTGGCCTTCTCCGGAGTTTGCGCAGTCGCGGGGTTCTCGCACAACTCCCTCTCGGCACTGCCAACCGTATGGCCCGGCTCGCACTTAGAGCTGCTGTCCTTTTTGTCGCAGCTTTCCTGACGCGAAGTCGCGCTAGGGTCGTCTCCCGCGGCAGCCACCTGCGCCTGTCTTGCGTCCTTCCGGTATTGCCTCTTCAACGATACGCAAGTGCGGTAGAGCACAAAGGAGAGCAGCACAAGAAGAAGGATGAGGCGCAGTAGATCAGGGCAAAGCTTACTCAAAATCCCACCAATTAAGGTTCCGATGAGACCGAGCGGCAGAAGCAGGCTCAGATACTGGTAGTTGATCAGGGGGCGATCCCAGCTGGGGTCTGGGTGCTTTTGCCGGATAGCCAAGCACATGTTGAGCGTGCTCTGTCCGCAAATGGTGGAGTGCGACATTCCTACTGCTGACTGCATGGGAATATTCATTAGTCCGCAAAAGATGGGTACCAGAATGCCGCCACCACCGACGCCAGCGAGCACGGCGATGGAACAGACAATTAAAGCGCATAACATTGCAAGGGCAGTGCGCACTCCGAAGAGGGAGCGGAGGCTGCGCATCTTGCACTTCCCCGAGGACATGTCGCAGCGCATCCCGCTAGGGTAGCAGTCTGTGTCTGCGCGACACGCAATGCAAATTTTCGCCTCCTTGTCACATGCCAAATCGCCGCACTCCACCCGCTGGGTAATGAAGCCACATTTGTCCGCCGTGGCGTACATGCTACTCATCAAAAGCGCCGCCATGAATGCCAGGCAGATGGCATTGCACAGCTTAGAGCCTCTGCATTGGCGCATGATGATTACCTCGGAGAAGAAGCCAACGCACCTAGAGTCGTTTCGGAAAACAGTAAAGAGATGAGTGTTGAATATGAAGCAGTAAGCAGACCAACGCACATACGCACGCCAACCAGAAGTCACGAAATATATTAACTGCAAAGAATGAAAGAAAAAAAAAGAGGTGCACTGTGAAAGTATAAGAGAAGGTCAGCCACAAGCTGAAAGGACGGTGATAAAAAGAGAGTGTGTGCGATAAAGCAGGTGTGACACCACGTTACCAATCATTACCTTTTACGGAGAGTGACGCTTTCGGTGCTCCACAACGGTGTACACGCGATGTCATGGAGGAGGAAAAGTCCTACGTCTTCGACACAGGGAAAGAGAAGGGGAAGCGAGGAGAGGAGCATGGGAGAGATGGGTAAGTTAGGAAGGAGATAAGGGCCATTGGGTATCAACTGCCACCACAAGAAGAAATAATAATGCCTGTCATTCGCCGCCGGGTATTCCAGTCTGCCTCAGCATTCCAGTGAGCACACGCACACATGGAGGACGGGCAAATAATACGGCGGGTTGTGCCTTTTGTCCAAGTGACAGGCGATGCACCGCACCGCACCCCTCATCACAAAAGAAAGGAGTAGGGGGAGATCGTTAGGCATTCCGGTGCTGACGGAAGGAGAAACACGCCACATACGACATCCTGTCTCCCTTTTCTTGCCGCACAAGCGTATCAGCCTGAGAATCAGCTCAACGCGATGTGCTTCTGCGAGGATCACAGCATACCTCTTCGATGTTGTCTGTTTTGTAGGTTGCTTCCCTCCACCACAAGCACGAAACATGTGGACAACAAAAAAAAGAAGCGCAACGCGACTACCCAAGCACAAGCCCATACTCACAGAGATGTGAGGGGATAGGGACACAAAACGACGAGGCAGTCAACGAACCGGCAGCAGAACCCTGTAGCAATACGCTTTGTGCTTGTTCCGTTCACCAAAGGGCGCAAATCCCACGCCCATTTAATCGGGCTCTTGCACCGCCCTGTCGTCATTCTCTTCCGCGACGAGATGGAGACACATCCAGGTGCCCACATGATACACACAAAAAAAAACAGCAAGAAGCACGTATAATGCTCCAAACATCTGGCTCACCACCTCTCGGGTGCTGTGGTTACAGCAACTTCCTGCGGCCACGCTTCAGCGACAGGCGAATCTTTCGCCGGCGGCCAGCGTTGATCTTCCAGGACCGCCCTGCAAACGACTGGAAAGAGCGGATCTGCGTAAACGGGGTACCGTCAGGGAAGTGAGGCGTTTCAGGGCCCTTTTTGATGCGTTGCAAATCGAGTGACCACTGATGGTCAAACCACGGCTTTCGGCGCTTCCACACAAGTGGCTTTCGGCGGCCACGCTGGGCCGGCTGACCAGTACCACAACTAATCTCCTGCAGCCGTTCAGGGTCGAGAAGCGGTGTGGGCATAGACTTGTTGTGTAAAGGCAGTATGGAGGCAAGCCTCACAGGGGTAGGTGGATGCTCCACAACGTAGGAGCATGTGTAGCTCGTCCCCTTGATGAACGGTACAACGCACTTGGTGATACTTCTGACCAACATGGCGACCTGTCAGCATAAATTCGCTATGCAAGCCCTGCAGACAAAAAAAAAAATGGAGATGACTGAGTGCAGAAGGAAGGAAAGGGCAATCGAGGGTGCCGCTCTTTCTCTCGGTCACCTGGGCAAGCTCGTAGGTGCCAAGTCGGCGCTAGTGCGTGTCTTGAGCAACTGTAAGCGACAACTAGTGCGGTCGTCAGGAGACAAAATGGCGGGGAGAGGGTGCAGAATGACAGAGAAGGCAAACGAGAGGTAGGAAAGGCGGCAGCAGCAGCCGTAAGAAACTAAGGCACTCAGATGTACGCTTCAAGAGCTCTTCGCGCAAGGTCGGCACAGAGACACGATCCTCGCCCGCGAAGGAGCGCTCATTTCACGCGTTGTGGCACACACTAACACGAGCTGCACAGTCGTCGAGACACCGTATCTCAGTGTTGTCTGTCACCGTCCTATTTGTTTGTTGAAGGAAAGTATTCCTGTGATGGGTGCACTGCCCCGCGTCTCGACGGCGCGTAGTCTAATATTCGAAGGCATTCTTGCCCGCAATGGCGAATAAGAAAAAGAAATTCAAAAGATCATACCTAACGCAGGCAAGGATAGATGGTAGCTGACAATGCTTGCAGACACGTCATAAGTTGTGCCTGTAGTTTCGAAAGCATGCGATGCAGCAGCTCTTGCAGTGGTGCATTCTGAAAGGAAGGCAGTAGTGACACACATGACAGTCACACGCCATGCACACACGCGAGCACTCCGTACACACCACGGCGCCGCACTTGCACAAGACATTCTGGTAGCAGACGTGCATCGGCACTGGTGACATCGGTGCGCCCATCGGCGCCACCGGTGGGGGACTAGAAAACATGCGCGCGTTCTTTTTTGTGTATGCGGTGCCTCATTGCACTTATTTAATGTTTTTTTGTGTGCGTGCACATACCTCTCCCCTCTGCGTGTCTGCGGCCGAGTGAAGAGAGCGCGATGAACACAATTAACGAGGCCAAGGGCAATTAAAACAGAGAATAGGAAAAGAAAACTCCTCTGAAAGTAATTCCTTTAGACCTACATACCGGATCTGACTCACGTGCTCCAATATGATTATGGCAGTCCTTGTAGGGGTTTCACCTTCAGGACAAGAGCTCACTCATCGAGACAGAAAAGCTGCCAGCACAGAAGCCCGGAGACGAAGGGCTACGTGCAGAAAAAGAAAGTCTGGTAAAACAGTCTGCAGTAAGATGTTGCACGAGGAAGAACAGCAAAAAAAAAGCGTATGTGTCAGTGGAGGACGCAGAACAACTAATAGCCCTTGAAGATAGACTGTTGAGCTCCGCTGACGTTTTTTGTGCTTCCTCTTGGTTTACCTTCGTTTTTTGTTTGGCACAGTGGGCGCAGGGAGGAAATGAGGCCACCACAAAGGGAAGAGAGGCAGTGGGGGGAGGGAGGCAGTGGAGGAGGAGAAACATGGGGCTCTTGGGAACGCCTCCCTCGGAGTGTCAGAAACGTTTTCTCCCTGAATAAGGTCTCCTACCCCTTGATGGGTGGAGGAGGAAATGTGTGGCGCCGAGGGCGTCTTTCGATCTACAACCGTATATTGCTTTACTGCCGGTACTGATGACGAGTGGCCTTTTGCTAAGAGTGTATGTTGACGAGTCGCAGCACTTGCTGTGTCACAATGCTTTGTTTTTTTTCTGTTGTTCTTTCACACCCCATAAATCCGCCTTGAGGAAACGGCAGTTCCCCTCGTCTCCAGCGCATTTGAGAAAGGGAAAGAAATATGAAACGGAAGAATAATCAGGTGGCACGGGCTATTTGACAAATATGTCTCGCCCTTTCTCTTTTTTTTTCCTTTTTTCCTTGTTGTTTTCATCTTCATCGTTGAAGAATGGAACTCTCTGGTATCTTCGGGCACAGCACGTGGCTGCACAGGCACACCCCCGCGGATAAAAACGACCATCAAAGCGCATAATCGAGATGGAAAAAGAATAGACTAAACGACGCACAAAATATTTCCACTCGACCGCGAGCAAAGGGGAAGAGAGATCACGCCACATAGAAGAAGCACAACAAAGGAGCTATAAAAGGAGAGGGTAAGGCACAGTACAAAGAGAAGAAACTAAGAAGCACTACAAACGAAGCGGAGTCGAGGATGTGCGGCATACCCCCAGTCTTGAAGACACACAAGGTGGAAATCATGTGGGATTGTCTGTGTGCAAAATCATCCCTCTTCCTCCACAATTCCCTTCCTTTCTCCTCTCTACACACGCGCAGAGAGACAACGGCAGCAGTCTTCCTGCCGGGGTAAAGTAGAGCTGCCAGTGGGAATTACGAGCCAGCCGTGAAGCGAAATGCCGCACTAACCCTCACCCCGGGTTCCTCCTCCAGCGAGTTGGTTCATATCAATTTACTCACGCAGCCTCCGAACCACATCGAGCCACCAGCACTACTCTGTGGGAGAAAGCAGCGCCAGCTACCGGAGCACCGCACGCCCATCAAATGCCCAGAAAAAAGGGTCAGCCATCAAAGCGCACAGATGAAGCTAGCGAACCTGGGCAGAAGAGGGTCACAGGAACAGAGGAGGAGGGGACAACAAGAGACAACCAGATGGGTAGTTTCGAGGCACGAACTGTCTAAATGCACGTACAAAACGGATTAGACAAAGTTCATTCTTCGGCGCCCGAAAATCTTCTCATAATGAGTGATTTTCCTTTTTTTTCCGTAGGCTACACCTCTGGTAATTAGTAGCCCAGCTTGATGAGGTAATCCGCTATGCGCTTCACGGTAGTGTTACAGTTCGCGGGGTTCACAGCGACCGTAGGAGTCGTTTTCTTATCAAGATCCTGCTGCAGCGAGGTGGTGTCACCGGGGTTTCCATAGACGGCAACGATGAACGCCTGCTTCGTGGTGTAAATGCACCCGCCAGCTGCTCCCTTCTTGAAGAAGATGTACTTGGAGTCACCGTCGGTGCCGCACTGGAGGCCGAAAAATTTGACACCGTAAATGTTCACACCAGAGGACTGCACAAGCGAGAAATCGGACAAGCACTTTTGAATGTGCTGCACCTCTTCCGGTTGTGGAACGTAGCTACCGCCGTACGCCCAGTAACTGCCGTCAGCAGCTCCGATAATAGCAGCACTGTGCATGTTGCCGCTGCCAATAAGGCTGTCGTCAACGTACGCCTGCCACGACATAGGTCTAGTTTCTGAGAAGATAAAAAGGGGGCGAGTAAAGCGCTTTGGCCGTTTTCTCTACGCTTTGGGGACAACAGGGTAGAATTTTGTTGTAATGCTACGTGGGCCAGACAAAAGCATGGTTATCAAGTATAAGAATGGGAAGCGAAGGAAAGTGAAAAGAGGAGGTGTAGACGGCCATCGAGTTCCCAAAAGTTCATTGAAGTGTTCAGTACTTCACGGTTAAACAAAGGATGCAGTTCCCTTCATACACTTTTTACATGCGCACAGGGCTTACTCGTTGTTTTTTCATGCTGAGTATCATTGTAAGGAGTAGCATAATTGCGCACTTTGCGGGGGAGTGGAGAAGATAGGAAATAACAACGGCGCTTTCTGGTAGTATCCGGAGGTAGATGAGCAAGCTGTGAGGCAGCGAATTACGTAAATCACGTCACAGCTGATACGACTCTGCATCTCACACCCCTTACGGGAAAAAGGTGAAAAAAATGAACTCGCCCGTGAATAAACTCCAAGGAGAGAAACAGAACGAAGCCCATACTATCAGTATCTAGCAAGAAAAGGAGCCGGGAAGGGCATTCATTGCAGGCATCCGACTACCCTCAGCAGAAACAGATCCCAAAGACCTCGAAACACGTTTGATACGCACAAGTGAAAAGGCGTAGCAAAAGGCGCCAAAGCACACGCTGAAGGGAAAAAAGAAAGAGTTTCCAGTAACCAGGGAGATAAATTGGCGCAAAAATCAATTCGGCTGTTATCAAAGGGGAGAAACCATTCATACAGCCGTCTCGTCTTTTTTTACCCTACTCAGCGCTACCGAGCAACGCACAAACGACAGCCAAAGAGCGTCAGTCAAAAAGAAAGAGCAAAGGAGGGAAGCTGATGCAAGGGTAAGTCATGGAGAACGCGCTCTATGCGAGATACATGCTTGTGCATCACTCACCCCACAATGCTTGAAAACACAAAAGCAGGTAAAAATAAAAATAAAAAGTGCTAAATATTTTGGTTTCACGAGAAACACGGTACCATCAACGCCTGTAACATACAGTGGCCAAATAATGAACGTTGAGTGGAAACTCGAGCACGGGTACTACTTTGTGTACAGCGGCATGATAAAGTACTTTACTGAAAGAAGTGACACTGCCATAATAAAGGCCGTCCCACCCATGATTATCAGCAGAGAGCCGAGAACATGACTTCTACCTCCGATCCATGATCGAGTCTCAAGTTGGACAAACTTCTCTGATGCGTACGGTGCAGTCGGGTACTGTTCTGTGATCTCAAAGTAATAGTTACCAGCCGGCAAATCCACGTTGAGAATACGGTAATCTTTCGTTACATCAGACATGAAGGCTACATCCAGCCACACGATCAAATCCTCATCAGTGCTGATTGGGATCTTGTGCCCAGGTTCTTCGTAGTAGTACCCTTCTCGCAGATATGGATCAGTGGCTGAACTGTTACCCTCAGCACTCCACATCGGGCCGTGGCCCGGAATCTCTCTCGGTGACCTGTATCTCTCTTTCACATCACTTCTACGAGCGATACCAGACTTCATGCACTTGTTATCTTCAGCCAGACTTGTTCCGTTGGCCGTGAAGGCACCGCCGTCGCAGATGAGTGTGCCGTCAACTTTATAGAGACTAATACTGTCATTGAACATAGCCCACGGGTAGGCACCACACGGACTGTAGTAGCCAGGGACAATGTTACCAGTTACCTCTCCAGGAAATCTGTATGGGCTACACAATTTGGAAACTACAGATGCTTTACCGCAAAGTTGCAAGTAGTCAACTGAGAAAGTAAAGAAGCGGTAGTTTTGAAAGAATGGCTTCAGGCGATACTGCATGTACACCGGTGCTGTTAAACTATGAGGCAACGAGAACATCACCCGCGTTTTGACACCAGAAGAATAGGTGGTGCCATTGAATGGAAAATTAACGGCGAGCTCATTGGCCGCTCCCATTGCAAACTTGTAGTTGTTGATATGATCATAGCGAACAACAAGCCTTGTCGTTCGATCCCCGCTCACAATTACTATGATACCGATCGGTATAGCAACAACCGTCAAAATAAAAAAGGCAATGGAAACAGACAGCGGTGAATGACGAGCAAATATATGCGGCAGCTGCTGCTGCTGAAGGCGGTTTTTCATGTGTGGCTTAACTGGTGGAGACGCCATAATTGGGCTCTCAGATAACAGCAGCAGATAAAAAAAAAATGAAAGACAATGCAGACGAAGCCAGGTGAAAAAAGTCAACTAAAGCTGCATCTCAGGTGCAAACAAGATGTTGAGAGTAGGGCACTGGTGCCTGGAGAAACAAGAATGGAGGTAAAAAAGAAAGTCTGTCTTGTGCATCTCAAAGTTCGAATGTTTCTTCCCTGATGTAACTAGTAAACGTTGGTCTCTTCCTACATATCCAGAGCACATAGCCGGTAGAAGCGACCATTTTTTTTCTGTAAAAGCCAGCCGCTCCGCTTACGGACTCTAATAGGGGCTCTCGATTCTTTTTGTTTGGAGACATGGATCGTCTCATAAATATATATATATATATATGTTTTTTTTCATTCGTATGTCTCGACAAACATAGCAGAGTATATTCCCGCAGTCACAAAACCTCGAGTATAAGAAAGAAAAAATTGAGCTCTGCCTGCGAAAAAAAATAAATTGACTGGATGCTGTTGTGCTCTCTTTCCTTAGTTTACATCGATAAAAACACTACCAAAAAGGGTGAGCGCTAAAGAGTTGTTCTGTAGTAAACAATTTGTTTGTCCTCCATCCTGGGAACTACCACTCCACCTCGAAAGAAAGCTTCCTTGCTCAGAATAAACTCATCTGGTGCATCCGCCTTGCATGCCTGTACTGAACTGGGTGGGGAGCACTCAATAATTCTGTCCATGAATGCAACATAATCCTCTACCACCCGACTCGGAGTCCAGTTATCAGCTAATTCAAGCATGGAATTCGCAAAGCTGCCAAACGCGATCCCGTTTTTTCCCCGCGAATCGTACTGATAATCTTCCAGAATAAAATGCATCGTTGCCGGTAGCAAAGTCATGTGTTCTACTTCAAAAAGAGTAAAATACAACTGCTGGTGAAACTGCTTGTAGGCATCCTCTGAAATCATGCCGTCAGCGACGCCACCAAGGCGGCACCACAGTACCTCAAAGCGTTGTAGAAGCTCAGATGAGAACAAAAGATCAATCTTCACTTTCTCCATCAAGTCATCTCCGAGCACTGAATCGAAAATGCGTTCCACGCGCAGCCAGTTTTTCTTTTCAGACTTGGCCTCCAAAAAAACCTCTAACAAGTACGCGATTTTTCGTTGAGTAGAAGTACGGGCAGAAGAGGACTCGTAAATGAGACTGGAGTACGGATGCCGCAGACTTCCCAATGAGCGATGAGAAAAGCTCAGCGTTCGCGGGCGCTCGATGAAGACAAGTTCCACAAGGTTCTCAACACCAAGCTTTCGCCCATCACGAAGCCTCTCCGACTTCAACTTAGCACCTTTGGTGGGCATTACGGTAGTAAATGGCGAGATACGATAATGGGGCCTTTTTATACGTCTTTGATACAAAGAAGCGTTCTTCGCTCATAATTCAAAAAAGACTTACGAAAACACACTCGCAAAGAATGGATGAAAGGGAAGTCAAGTTTCTGAAGAACCGGAGTAAAAAAGCTCCAAGCAAGCAGATATACTTCTCGAAAGGTCTTTCAGTGCAAAAATATACATTGCTGCGCTGATTCCAAGAAATGGCAATTGTTCTGTTGGCTAAGGCTAATGTCGCGCCAAGCACCGCTTCTTCTGGCAAAGAAGACCAGCATAAAGGGCCCTTCATTTTCAGACCACTGAGCGCCAAATACATCACAACGACTTCATTGGCTCTCACGAGTAACGAGTTTTTTTTTTTTTTTTAGTGTGCGTGTTCGCATGATCCGCAGTAGCAAAAGGGGCAAAAATATCACGTGTAGTAAAAACAAGGGGAAGACCGAAATAGAGCGCCTAGAGCAAACTCAGAGCGCCTATAGTAAATCAAATAGAAAAACAGATAGTGATGAACGTTGCTGAGGTGAAGGTCAAGAAAGTATAGTGCAACAGCAGGAAGCAGTAGAGTTAGCAAGAGCAGGACGAAAGGTATGAGTTTTTTGCCGTGGTGTCCTGGTTCAGCTGTCCGTCACTCTCCGGCCCTGCATCGCTTACCAGCGATACAGCACTTTTGGCGACTCTCAGAAAAGCTTCAGAAACAAACTGGCCTGTAGCAGCGGACGTTTCGAAGTGCAGGAGACCATTTTGTTGTGCGTACAAAGATGCCTCGTTGTGGTGTACTGCACGAGTGCTATTCCCGTTGGCTCGATCGATTTTATTTCCAATGAGCATTACCACGACATCACTTCCTGCTAGCTGTCGTACATCACTTAGCCACTGTGGAACACTTTCGTATGAGCTTCTACTGTTGACATCATAGACGATGAGGCACCCCGTGGCACCACGATAATAGCTCCTCGTTACTGACTTGTACCGCTCCTGGCCTGCCGTGTCCCAGATCTGCAGCTTGACCTTTGCTCCGCCAAAGTCAATAATCTTGGCACCATACTCAATGCCGATGGTTTGTGTTTGCTCTTCAGAAAAAGTGTCCTCAATGAATCGGTGCAGCAGGCACGACTTGCCGACGCCACTGTCTCCGATGATAATGAGTTTCATCAACTGATGGTACTTGTCTGACATCCTGTCAACTACCTTTCTTAGAATAAAGCAACGAAAACAGACACCTGTATCCAGGATTCCCTGCCAGCTACGGAGGTTTAATGTCACTAGCTGGCGGCAGCAGAGCAAATTACCTTTGAGTGCAATTGCTCTCCATGGGAAGGCCCGTGAAAAAAACAAACAAGGGAAGTAAAAATGAGTGGAGAAAAAAGGGACACTGGTATAAATCATTGTGATTTATAAAAAAAAAGAAGGCAGCATAGCAGCACCAGCTGTTCGCCTTGATAATTGATTTCTTTTGTGCCAGCAAACTTCTGTGACTTCTCATTAATCATCTTATTTCTCGAAATACAATTATCAACCTCTTTGTTTGCTTTTCAATAGCCACTTTGGAACTACTGTGAACAACTACCCGCACTGCATCATTTTCGTTTAGTCGTATCTACCATGTAGCCCAGCAATGTTGTCTGGAACAAGACAATTAAATGATTCTACCTCACTCACCTCACCTCGCACAACCAAAACGTAAACGCTACAGGACTTTTACCCTCTCCTATACGAAACACATCTCCAAATACATCCGCCCCCCAGACATCCCTGTTAAAACTTCCATATAGCAAGCACTGCAGGAAGCAAGATCATCTACGCTCCTTTTTTAAGCGATCATCCCCTTCCTTTCAGACTCACAACAAAGTAATACAAAAAAAAAACACCACACTACAAGAAAGACTCACTCTTTAATCGTCGTGACTCTTCCACAACCCTATGGCAGAGAACTTCCATACGTGGTGTCGCAGAGCTCAACGCTCCACTGTCTCTGGTAAAGCCAGGCAGCCCCCCTCCTCCGATCCCCTGCCGATTGACCACATGCCTTGATGGTGACAGGGCCATGCACCCACCAGACATGGGGTAATCAGAGCGATTAATTGCTTCTGATGCCGGCAGTCGGGCCCTGGATGGCGTTGCTTCCGGGCGACCGGAGACACTGAGCACGCTCGTGTCATCCGTGCAATGCGCGCAGTGCCAGCGTGACTCGAGCGCAGCCAACCCCCCCTCCTCTGGCCACCTGCTGGTGGGGGCCCGGGTCACATCGAGGGGGATGCAGCAGGTGGCCACCGGTATGATCGGAGGGGCTGGGAGCCGACCCTCGGAGCGGCGTGTGGGTACATCTTGAAGCAGAACCCCTACTGCGATGGCTGAGAGAGCGCATCGCCGTAATGCGTGTCTACAGCGGCGCCGCACCACGCGATGGGGCCCGTGACCGGCTGGATGGGGTAGCGCTGGGCTCATGCGCTATGGCAGAATGTTCACCTGAAATCAAAAAAAAAGGTTTGCGTTGATTTTCTGATTCCATTATGCGAAATCGCTCTGCAGGGCACGCTGAAGTACATGACGTGAAGCAATGAAGAAGGTGGAAGTGTTAAATTTGCGAAGGGTCTGATGGCACCTCGCTGACTCAAAGTGCTTTCCTTGGGAGAATGTGGTCAGTCTGTGCAAGGCTTAACGAGTCGCTATGTCGTGCTCCCATGAATTTGTATGGGACCTCAGGAACAGGATTGAAGGAATTGGAGCTTTTAGTCGAAGAACATATGGTGATCTTGTTGAAGAATGGCAGAGCTACTGAAAGAAATGCAGCAGATTGGTGAAAGTCAGCTGTGCTAATAATTATCATATTGAACTGGGGCTTCTCTTTAAACATGTTTTAGTGAGGATAATGAAATCTGTGGAAATAAGGCGCCCTTTTACAGTATAGAGGCAACTAGCAACCTTTTTGTTTCATGACATGGGCTTCTTCCACAATCTCTTTCTCGTCTCTCACTTATTTTTCTTTTCAGTGAATGTACTTTTACTTTTTTTCTGTAGTGTGCCGAAGAAATGAGTGCGCCAGGTGCAACGGTATCAGAAGAGGAGAATCCTCCTCGCGATGCACGGACGGTGTCATTTCATCCGGAGTCAACTTTTCATGAACACCACAATGCCCCGTCTCAGCGCTACACTCATACAAGCGAGCCGTGCTGGGAATCTCGAGAAAGCAATTCTGGGTATGCAGCCCAGGATGGTGGGGACACCGTCGATGAGGGTATCCGAAAAAGCTACTACAAGCGCCTTTACAGTTTTTACAAGAAGTACAATCCTCAAAAATTGTGTAATGTGGAGAAGCTTTTACGTGAGTGTCGCGGAAAGGAAGAGCAACTTTTCGCGATGTTGGTCGGAAAATATGGTCCAGAGCCGGTAGAAGAAAATCTCACTTTGAGTGCTGACTCCATGTTCTCCAGCGCGGGTGATTCTGTTATGCACTACTCAGGGAAGCGCTGCCAATTTCCCAAAAAAGTGAAGCCTGAGGAGGGAAACACCGATTGTGAAACACCGTACTGGGCAGGAAGCTCCTCGCTGATAGGTGATCGTGATTTGCTTGCCCTTCTACAAAATTTGGTGACTCCTAACACTGAGCTGCAAAGGTGTTACATGGGTGTTTTTGCCCATCATCCAACGGACTGCTGGAACGGAATGGTGTACATAACACGGGCGGAGGGTATCGCTCCCGCTAATACAACCTTTCTCGGACACACCTGGGTTGGGACGCTCGGCAGCGGTAAGGTCCTTATTCACGAGAGCAAAAAGTTTCACCGCACAACACTTTACTGTACTGAGGACTGCCAAAAGAGGGGCAAACATGAGCGATGGAGGCTCTCCGTCTATCGTGGCGAACTTAATTACTTAATTTTGCTGCGCACGGTGTGGGATCCGGTGGTTGTGCCCGAACCCCTTCCCTTGAACCTATCAAATCCGTCTGAGCGTGAAGTGCTCTCCTCGTTGGACGCGTTTCCCGTGCGACTTTCTAGTATGAGCTCCGCCGACTCTGCTTACAGCAGCACTCAGCAGCCAATTCAGCCACCACTATCGCAGCAGTATATCGGGACTGCCGCCGTTGCTCAATTTACAAAACTTCTTGAGGAGTTAGAGTTGCGTATCGTAGAGCGCCTAGAGGCGCTGGAAGCACGAATTTCTCGTCTCGAAAATATGTGATTGGGGTAACGCATGCTCAGCTGTTGGAATTGCCGTTGTGTTCCTTTGTGTAAAGAGAGACAACGATAATTGTTTACCTTTTTTGCTCTTATTTCTCTTAGCTTCTGTTGTTCATGGGGTCGAAAAAAAAAATTGCATTATAATATTTTTTTGTTTTCATATGGGGGGTCTTTCCTCATCTGCCTGGCTTTAGAGTTTGGCTGTACTACCTGCATCTCATCTTTAAGTTCTGCACGAACACTCGTTGTACCAAATAAACACCGTGCCCTCGATTTGAATTCTGAAGCTGCTAATCATCTTTCTTCATCTTACTCACTACTTTTTTCCTCTTCCAATATTCCTACCGATACCCTAGAGATACCAAGCACTGCCGCTTCAAGGAGAGTGATCCTTTTACAGAGTACCTTCACTCTTTTAGCTCAGCTTTTGCACACAGTGATGAAGATTGCGATCACAACAAAAATGGTAGGCTTGTCGGTGTTTGATAGCACCGCCGAGTACGATACAAATGATCAATTGTACGCTGTTGTTGATCAAATACAACGGCACCATGGGTCCACTGTTTCAAACATTCGACTATGGAAGTCAAAAGTAGAGCCAACAACAATTCTG
Source organism: Leishmania tarentolae (assembly GCA_033953505.1). Taxonomy (NCBI): domain Eukaryota; phylum Euglenozoa; class Kinetoplastea; order Trypanosomatida; family Trypanosomatidae; genus Leishmania; species Leishmania tarentolae. Next base: position 174,362 of record CP119856.1, on the reverse strand, counting down.
CGTGATCATCTGCAACCGCTGTCGGAGATTTTCGGTGTTGAGGAGCAGGGCAGTGATTCCTCTGCGCGCCACTTTATTTACTACGATTTCAGCCCTCGAGAAGGCAAGTGCGCTATTCTCAATGTAAATTAGTACCGACCCCTTGACATAATATATACATATATATATATATATATATATTATGTATATATGTGTATTTCAATTAACCCAACTATTTGCCGAAAACTACTCTTCGATGCAGGTATGTTGTTACCGGTGCAACATGCTTAGTGCTGTGCGTGAAAATTTTTTGTTCTACCTTGCGTTGTTGGCATGTTTCTTTCTATGAGGTCAGCTAACAGGAGGGCTCGAAAGGAAAAAAAAAGATCCGACTCTCTGAATCTTGAGGGCTATTGTGAAAACGATTTTTCCTCATTAGTCACTCCGTCCTGTGCTGATGGATGCGCAGAGGTTAGAACTACTGCTTAGCTTTGCGACTTGCCAAAGCTACTTTGGCTTTCCCCTGTTTGATCGGACCTTTAGTATGACTCTGTCTTTCCTCTTTTACTCATTCTAGCTTTGTAATTCAAAAGAAATTCGCATATGCGCTTCTTTTTAGTCCCACATTGTAGCTCTACTGGTCTACAGTCACTCTTGCCTGCTGAGCACCAAAGTTGCTGTGATAGACTTCCTACTAGTTTATGGGAGGCGATGGGCAGGCATTGGCGAACAAGCGTTCGCTTCTTCAGAAGTCAAGAGTTTATGTCACCACGGCTGACTTAGAGTTAGGGCAGGCAAAGGAGAAAACATCGCAAAAGTCACGGACGGTAGAGCGATGGAGTCACTGCGCTCTTTCTCTCCAACCATTAGAGGCCCCAGCAGTTTTCGACGGGGCTGGTGATGTGTTCTCCAAGCAGAGCGTCATTGACTACTTGCTTGATCGTAAGGAGCGTAAAGATAGTGCAGTAGGGGACCAAGACGACAAGTTTGACATTAAAAAACTCACGGATGTTAAAGAGATTGCTAATGAGCTAGGTACCGATGGGAGCCTCTGCTGCCCTATCACAGGCTATTCTACAGTCTCAGGAGTGCACTCGTTTGTCGGTTTCTGGGGATGTGGACATGTTGTGTCTGCCTCAATACTGACGAAAATGAACAATTTAAACTCACAGATCGATGTTGATTGCCCTTTTTGCGGCCTTCGATCATTTTATGTTCGCCTCGTTTGTGAAGATGCTGAAGACTCGGAAAACCAACAGACGTTTTTGCGGCGTTACATCAAGAAGTTCCGCAAGCGTATCCGAGATGGCGATGCTGAGTAGCCGGTGACATTTCCACACGCAATGCAGAATGTCCGATCAATAGCGTGTTATACATGACCATGTTTCCAAGCTGCCCTGAAGTTAGACTCAAATATTACACGAACCTACGCGCACGCATAAAGACTAGCTCTGCCCACAGTAAACACTGTTTCCGTGTACTCTGCGCTCCGACGCGCAGACACTTTACTGCGTAAGTATATATCTATGTCGATGATGCGTCCACTTCCATGTTCTAAAGAATGGGTGCCTGTTCTGTTGACCAGTCAACGTTGCTTCTCATTCCTGCTGTTCTTTTGTTAATAAATCACAATACAAGGGTAACACATACAATTTTGCAAGATGGACACTTGTGGATGAGCCCACACCAACTGTAGCGATGACGGATCTGCCACATGCCTCCTATGCCAGGCCAACATCTCCCAGCGCCGCGCTACACGATGCGGCACGCGATGCCAAAAGCTAGTTGACGGCGACCGTGTGACGCCAACGCACAAAGATGGTGAGCTCGTGAGATGACTGGCAACCGTCCTTGCTGAGTTGCGCGTGGGCACATGCTTGTACTTTGGATTCGTACAGCGGCTGGGGACTGAAGGTGACCGCATGGGGTACCAATGGTGTGCTGCTTACTACACCGCTTACTACACGGCTGGCACCTTCGCACCCCTCCCCCTGGCGACATGGACGGAAATGCAAGTGGAGACAGCGAGGCAGCCGGGCAGCAGCGCTGCCCTGAGGCAGGCCGCAGCACCTAAAGCGCGTGCACCATGTGCGTGCGCTGCAACTCACCTCTGGCATGGTGTACCTCGCCCAGCAAGGCATGAAGCGGCGAGCAGAGCGCGAGCGATGGCCGAGGATCACGCGCAGACATGCACAGCGATGAGCCGCCAAGTGGTTGCGTGCTGAATGCGCGGCATCCCCTGCATCCGACCGGGGGGGGTAGGGTGCTGTGGCGCAGGTGCCGGGGGGCATGGGTAGAGCACACCGCGCTGCATCGTGGAGTCCCCCGGACCGCAATGTGGCGAGCCGCCGCACCACATTGTGAGATGCCGCGGCCTGGGGCGACTGAGGGAGACGGATGGCACACATGCAGCGTGCGCGGGGTTGTCGCGGGCCCTGGTCTGCAGCTGGCCAACTGCCTCCCTGAGCTGCTCCGGCAGACGCCCAGAGTAGCCACTATTACCCCCCGCACGCCAGACGGCCGAGGCTTTCCGCCCTCGAGCGGGACCCCGGAGGTGGTGTGCTTGGACCCAAGGCATGTGCAGCCCCGCCAGGTGTGTGTGCCGCCGATAGTGCAGCGCGTATGCGAGGAGGGACGAGAAGTGCCCGTTAGAGTCGTGCCCCGGTACAGCAGCAGGATGGTTCGCTGTAGACGAGGATGCTCGAGGCGTGGCGCAGCAGAGGTAGGGGAGCTGGGGCTGCGTGTGGGCGCGGCTGTTAACCTGCTTGTGGTAGAAGAGATGCTTGGAGAAAACAAAATTTTAGTTGACGCAGCAGGCGTGATTGGTGTCTGACTGTGTAGTGGAGGTGAGATTCTTGATTGGGACTCTTCTCTGTGCAGCCGTTTTGAGGCTGGGAAGGATGCTTTTATGCCCATCAATATTGTTTCTGTACTGCCCCGACTTTTCTGTGAATGGCGAGTGCTACATGCATTATGGATGTGGCTTCATAGTTGTGTGCTTTTGTAGGCGACAGGGTGGTCGACGAGGACCAAGAGGAACGCGCACCCCCCAAAACAGATTTGCTTCTTTGGTACATTTTCGGATGCTGCCTTCTGAGGGAGAGAGTCGGTGAAAATGACCGAGAGATCGTGGTGTCCATCGCTTCAGGCAGAGCCGAATGTCTCGGTCTGGGCACTTTCCAAAAAGACAGGTCGGAGATCAGACAGCGAGCACGTTATGTGCGATGTTTTTTCAGTTCAAAAGGGTGCGTCTGTCGCTGCAAACAACAGTGTCTCAGCAGCTCGGATGGCTGGGGAGCTGACTACTACTTTCCAGCGTCGATTTCATCGATTCGATGCAGCTATTGTTTGCTCTCACGCGAATCGCTCCTTGTGGCCTCCGCACTTTGGTATTGCTACGCCGTTCGACGAGGGTTCTGTGCTGAAAGAGTGCATGGCTGTATGCCTGGATTTAATGGCGATCGGGCAAACACCCATAAACGCAGCGAAGCTTGCGATACCATCTGACGCAATTGATGGCTTCTTGTCGCTCATGGCGCGTCGCTCTGCTGAAAATAATGGACGCTTCGCATCTGATTCAGTGACGAAGCTGGCCGTATTGCCGTCTGCTGATAGTGTTGTATCGCTGGGTAAGATTATCGGGTCTCTCATGAGCAGTAAGCCAGTGATGGAGAGTCTGAGCGGGCTGGTTGCATGCGGAGCGTCGTCAGCGACTTCGGATGATGTCGTCGCTAAGTTTCTCAGATCTGCGACAAAGTTGGAGGAGTTGCGTTTAGTCAACTGCGCTCTGGAAAGTACTGCCAACGCGCTGATGGAGGCCGTAAAGAATACGGAGATGCGACTCTTAAGTCTCGAGCGAAGCGACCTCGGGATCGGCTCTGCGGAGTGGGACTCTGAGGGCCTCACCACCTCTTTCTGTGACGCTGTGAAGGTGAACAAGTTTCTTACGTCGCTAAACCTCTCGAACACAAACCTGGACACCAAATTTGTTGTTGCCCTCATTGACGCCCTCCTGGAGTCGGACACTAAGCTGCTGCCTGAAGACTTGGGCGAGGACCCTGAGGAGGTTACGATGTGGCCCTTTGAGGGGCGGCTTGATGAGTCTGCGTTCGTTAGTGGCGACGGTGAAGATGGTAGCAACGCCTCTTTGGCTGACGAAGAGACCGTCAGCGACGCTGATGATGAAGCCACTCCATCGTCAGATGCTAGCGAGATCGACCCGGGCGAGGACGACGTGGGCGACATGGATGGCGATGATGAGGAGACAGGTGATAACCCCGAAGACGAGGACGGATCTGAGGAAGAGGAAGAGGAGGAGGAAGAGGAGGAAGACGCTGACCTCGAGGCCAAGGCGCTGAAGGAACGTGAGCGGCAAGAAGAGAAGAAGTGGAAGACTCAGCAGAAGCGCATTCGACAGCAGCTGAAGTTGCTTCTTCAGAATGAGGTGCATGAGCGTAGGGATCTCGCTCACAAGTACTATCGAGGGTTGCAGGATGTGGTTTCCATTAACAGCGCTCCCATTGTCCATTGTCAAGCGGCTGAGAGACAGCAGAAAAAGGAAGCGTACTGCAGCCGCCGTAGTGGTTGGTCACGGCTGGAGACACTGGTGCTGCGTGGTAACCAGGTCGGCGACCGCGGGTGCAGGAAGCTTGCTTATTTGCTTCGCGACGAAGTGCCACTATCGGAGGAGGAGGTGACTCAACGACAGGAAGCGATAGATGCCGTGCGGGAAACTCTCGGGGAGAAGCTGGGCGCCGCCCGCAGAGCTGTCGAGAGGGGGGAGAAAAAGGCATGGCGGGCGCTGCTGCTGAAGGCGCAAAGAGAAGCATCGCATTTCGCTGTTGACCGACGCACAAGTATTTCCGCTGTTTTATCAGACATGGATGAGGAGGATGAATATGCGAAGGAGGCGCCTCCGGTGTTGCTCACAAATGTGGAGCAGCCGTTCAGCAACAGTGTCGATGGGAGTCCAGTGTCGGACGGCGAGGACGACACCGATGCTTCTAGTGACCTCAACCCTGAGGAGCGAAGGGAGTGGAAGGAGTGGGTCGCGCAATCGCTGCCGCACATGTCTGTTGGTCTCACAAAGAAAGGCATGAATTCAATTCGTGTTATCGATTTGGGCAGCTGCGGCATCAGCCGAAAAGGAGTTCAGACACTGGCAGAGGTTCTCAAATCGAACAGGGTTCTAGAGACGCTGTGCTTGCGTCACAACCCGATTGGCTCCAGCGCATCGGCGAAGAAGCACGCGCAGTCGGAGGACGGCGTGGCGATCTTTCCGGAATTTGCTGAATTTGCTGAAATGCTGTCGGTGAACGGTGCTCTTTGTCACCTGGACATGGGATACTGTAACCTATCCCCCGATGATGTGCGAGCGATAGCCGAGGCACTGCGCCAAAACACGTCCATGGCTACCCTGAATCTTGAGGGGAACCAGCTCGGCGTCGACGAGGGATATCAACAGCAGATGCACATGCACTCATACATTTACGAGCTATGGATGACTGCGGCGCGGCCGGTGAGCGCACTGCGCAGCCTCAATATGGACCACAACCACATTGCTAGCTGTCTGTGGCAGGAGGAGGTGGCGGCGCTGGCTGCTGTATGCGGCCAGCTCACCTCACTCTCGCTCTCTCACGTAGGCTTGCAACTTCGCCACCTCCAGGCCTGGTCAGAGGCTTTGCCACCAGAAGACCCGTCTTACACCCCGACCGTTCGGATCCTGCACTTGGCTCGCAATGAACTCGCCACTGAGGCAGATGCTGCGGCACTGGGATCGCTGTTGCGACACTTCACAGCACTCGAGGAGCTGTCGGTGGAGGAGCATCCTCTGCTCGGCTCGAGTGGAGTGGCTGCTGCACTGGAACACCTGCCAGTCACAATGCGGCGGCTCAACTGCACCGAGACTGGCTTAACCACTCCCTGCGTTGGCGCTGCGCAAAACCCCGTTTTACCGGTGGGGGTGGTGGAGCAACTCACGTGCTTGCTGCTCGGTGATGTAGAGGCACCAACGGTGACAGCGCTTGGTGAGTGGGTGAATTTTCTGAAAATGGTTGAGCCACGTCAGCTGCAGTTCCTCTCCCTGTGGTCGCGTGGAATGACAGGCAGGGAGGCCAATCTTAAGCCACTCCAACTTGAGTTGGCGCAGATGTGCCCGTCGCTGCTTCACGTGGACAACGGCTTTCAGCCGGAGTTTCACGCTTCCACTTCCGAGAGCAACTGCTTCGAGCAGGTGGAGCGGATTCTTTTTCCCCGACGCATACAATGTGCCGCGGAGCAGAGCAAGGTCTAATGGTGGCCACTCTTCGTGTCTCTGCATTTTTGACTGTGACACGCTGGAGAGCGCGTGACCATCCGTATGTACAATAATGTTCAGTCTTTTCTTTCCCTTTCATTGGCTAGTGGAAGGACTCTTTCTGTGTGGAAAACTTTGCATGGCAAATAAGAGAAACAGCGGCATATGTGCGCACCCCCCGATACACCGGCGCGCACGCATAGTCAGATATGCTCATCCATGTGTGCTTGCCTTGCCTCGTACATATATATATATATATATATATATATGATTCCTTCCCTTTTGATACAGCAACGAGGTGAATTGCAAAAGGAAAGCAATGTGTTTCCGGGCTGACGCACATGTTATGGCAAATCACACAGACGTGCGCGTGTGTGCGTCAAATCTTTCACATGACGCCTTGTTTAGAGGAAGTTGTGTTCATCGACTCTCGGTGTACCGTCTTAGGGTATACCCCTGAACTGTCACGCAAGCACGCATTACAAGAGCAACAGAAGGCTTGTCACAATTGTCGATTGGTCTGAGGCCTTGGCATTTGCGCGAAACGCTGCTGCTCCTGTCACTATTTCTTTTGCTTCCATTGAGTACACCCGCTGTTTTTTTTTTTTGTCCTGCTCGTATTTCCTTTCCCTGAAATAACCCATCCTGTCCCACTCTTTGTCGGCTCCGTTTTTCTCCCTCTTTGCGGCTGGGCTCTCACAGGAGCCGTACTTGCAGCGGTGCAGATCAGTACAAAGGCGACACCAAGTAGAAACCGAAAAACTGTGCTCAACAACGACCCCCTGGAGAGGGATCTCATATCCGCGATTGGACACACAGGAGTTGCTGTCCTCAATTTTTTTTTTCTCAAGTGCAGCCTTTTCGCTTTGCCCAGAGGCGCTAGTTTTTCAAGCTAGCACCGTATTGGCTTGCCAAACGATTATGACGGGTATGTGTACTTACGTGACCTTGAGTAATGGAGTGCAGGTGCCCCAGCTCGGCATCGGCACGGCGGGGGCGAAGGATAGCCACGAGGTCGTGCAGAACATCAAGTGGGCTGTCAACGCTGGATATCGTCATATCGACACTGCGCACCTCTACAAGAACGAGAACTGCATTGGCCAGGGCATTAGGGAGTGCGGCGTGCCGCGCTCTGAGATCTTCGTCACGACGAAGCTGTGGAACTACGACCATGGCTACGACAGCGCCCTCGCCGCCTTCGAGCAGAGTCGCCAGGCGCTTGGAGTGGAATACGTGGATCTGTACCTCATTCACTGGCCGGGACCAAATCGCTCGTATATCGAGACATGGCGCGCCTTCGAGAAGCTGTATGAGATGAAGAAGGTGCGTGCGATTGGTGTGTCCAACTTTCAGCAGCACCACCTTGAGGACCTGCTGGCGAACTGTAAGGTGCCACCGATGGTGAACCAGGTAGAGATGCACCCTCATTTCCAGCAGAAGGCGCTTCGCGCGTACTGCACTGAAAAAAACATCGTCGTGACGGCATGGCGTTCTCTTGGAAAAGGTTCTCTACTGACGGAGCCTCAGCTCATGGAAGTCGCGGAAAAGCACAAGAAGTCTACAGCACAGGTTATCATTCGCTGGCTCATTCAACTCGGCATTATCGTCATCCCCAAGTCCAGCCATGAGGGGCGCATCAAACAGAACTTTGACGTCTTCGACTTTGAGCTTTCATCGGAGGACATGCGGAAGCTTGAGTCCATGGACAAGAATTCGCGTATCGGGGCTAACCCAGATACGTTCTTCCCAACCGAGCGCAACTAAGGGGGATGCCATCAATGTTCTTTTTCCTGGCGCTCACGCTCACTGTTTGCGTGACCGGTGTAGAGGAGTGTGCACGTGAAGCTGTGTGTGTGTGCGTGCTTATTTGAGGTGGACTGCGCATCTTCATTGCGTGTACACTGGAAAATATATTTCGCCCCCTCCCCCTTTTTTCGTTTTTCTGTTTGCTCTCGAACCTCTTCTGATTCCCTCCTTTGTCAACCCGCAGCGCCTGCCGGCCTGAGGGGGAGGGAGTTGGGTGGGTGGACGAGGAACGAAAAGGTAGAAAAACTCGAGGGGCCTGCACCAGAGTCGTTGTCCGAGTGCTGTTTTTTTTTCCCTCCTGCCCTGCGCCTCTTCATTTTCGATACAGAAAGCGGAGAGGGCGCACCTTTGCGCATTTTATCTTTCAAGGGCAGGTACACAGAGGGTGTGCCTGGAGGAGATCTGCATTGGTAGCTGCAGCTACAAAACACGAGACAAAAGAAGGGCAGGAAGTGCGTTGCATGCTCCCCAATGGCGACTAGAGTCTTCCACTTGCCGATTGGTATTTTCGTGTTCGTGTGTGTGCGTATCCACATCGTCCATACACCCCCCCCCACACACACACAGCGTAGGATCGCTTTTGCCGTGGAGGCATCTTCCTATTGCTTTTGCGCTCTTCACTTCTCTCCCCATTCCCACCAGGCCGATACCCAGCTAAGGGGTGCTTGATGCGGGAGAACAGCAACTCTTGTTTCGGCATTATCGGAATTGTTTCTGTTTCTCTTTAGACCCTCTTTCTCCGCCTTCAATCCTGATTCAATTATATCCAGAACCGCGCTACACGATGCGGCACGCGATGCCAAAAGCTAGTTGACGGCGACCGTGTGACGCCAACGCACAAAGATGGTGAGCTCGTGAGATGACTGGCAACCGTCCTTGCTGAGTTGCGCGTGGGCACATGCTTGTACTTTGGATTCGTACAGCGGCTGGGGACTGAAGGTGACCGCATGGGGTACCAATGGTGTGCTGCTTACTACACCGCTTACTACACGGCTGGCACCTTCGCACCCCTCCCCCTGGCGACATGGACGGAAATGCAAGTGGAGACAGCGAGGCAGCCGGGCAGCAGCGCTGCCCTGAGGCAGGCCGAAGCACCTAAAGCGCGTGCACCATGTGCGTGCGCTGCAACTCACCTCTGGCATGGTGTACCTCGCCCAGCAAGGCATGAAGCGGCGAGCAGAGCGCGAGCGATGGCCGAGGATCACGCGCAGACATGCACAGCGATGAGCCGCCAAGTGGTTGCGTGCTGAATGCGCGGCATCCCCTGCATCCGACCGGGGGGGGTAGGGTGCTGTGGCGCAGGTGCCGGGGGGCATGGGTAGAGTACACCGCGCTGCATCGTGGAGTCCCCCGGACCGCAATGTGGCGAGCCGCCTCACCACATTGTGAGATGCCGCGGCCTGGGGCGACTGAGGGAGACGGATGGCACACATGCAGCGTGCGCAGGGTCGCCGAGGAAAGTAACTTCTGAAGAGGACTCACATCAAGTGAAGCCGTCACTTCTGCTAGTCGCCCCTATTTCCTGTTAACCATCTTCTGGATGGGTCTGTGGAAGGAATAATCAAGGAGTATTTGCTGCGTGCTGATAGGGCGCACCCTTACCACGCGTCTTGCCTTTTTTCCTTCGTTTAGTGGGAAAGAAGGTTACGCGATAATGGACTGAACGGACCGTATCGCAGAGGACCGTGCGGGAGAGGTGGAGGGCCAACTGCTTTTGCGACTCTCGGGTCACTTCTCCTGCCGTACGTTATCTGGCGTAAGCGTTTTTCTGCGTGGTACGTGCGCTCGCCTACTTGCAGCTGCTCCCCTCTTGACCCTTGTTGCACTTTCTCCCCCTAACTGTTACCCTTTTTACCGTCCTTACTTTGTTCTGCCGGAACGTATTCACTTCCGTATTTGGCGAAAAATTGGACACATGCACACAAAAAAATCCATACAGCTAGTTCAAAATGGCTGACGCTCATCCTTCTGAGAACCCCGCCGTGGAGGCTCCCCGCGCTGAACGCAACTTCGGCCGAGGTCGTGGCGGACGCGGTGGCCGTGGTCGTGGACGCGGTGGTCCGGGTGAGGAGAAAGAGTGGGTCCCGTGTACCAAACTGGGTCGTCTCGTGAAGGCACAGAAGGTCACATCTCTGGAAGAGATTTTCCTCTTCTCGATGCCCATCAAGGAGCACCAGATCATTGACACCCTGATTGCTGAGGGCCGCCTGCGCGATGAAATGATGAAGATCTACCCCGTGCAGAAGGCCACATCGGCTGGCCAGCGCACCCGCTTCAAGGCCTTCAACGTCGTCGGCGACGGCGACGGCCACATTGGCATTGGTGCACGCGTCGGAAAGGAGGTGTCACTGGCCATTCGCGCTTCGATGATTGCGGCCAAGCTCAACATCGTGCCGGTGCGCCGCGGCTACTGGGGCAACAAGATCGGCGAGCCACACACGATCCCGATGAAGGTGACCGGGAAGTGTGGCTCTGTCGCGGTCCGTCTTGTGCCCGCACCTCGCGGTACCGGTATCGTCGCTGCTCCCGTGCCCAAGAAAATCCTTGAGTTCGCTGGTGTGGAGGATGTGTACACGAGCTCTCGTGGGAAGACCCGCACGCACGGCAACCTGATCATGGCCACGTTCTACGCCCTGCGCAAGACGTATGGCTTCCTCACTCCCGACCTCTGGGCGGACACGGAGCCAAGCCGCGATCCGACAGACGAGTATGCTGAGCTGCTTGCTTAGATGACAACCGCGTAAGGTGCACTCGGAGGGTATCTCGGATGCCAGATGAACTATGCTACACGCTGTCCTGTTTTATTTCTGCCCTTTGTGCTTTGCAGCGTTGGCTTCCCTCTTTCTCCTATAGGAGAACGAGAGAAGCCTGTGCTCTCGTCTCTTTTTATCATTTCCTTTAAAGGCACAAATCAAGCAATGATGCGATGGGCCACTTTGATGCATTTGGCAGGGATATGGGCTGTGCGTATGCTGTGGCTCATTTCTTTCACAGTACGCGCTTCCACTGAAAGCGAAGGACGAAGGTGTGAGGTAGGCCGTTGCCTCCTCCTCCTCTACAGAAGTGGTGTGCGTTGCGTTCACATGCGCGCCTCGTTTTCGGATCTTCTAACCGAAGCGGGCATGCACGTCTATGCTCGCACTACACATCCCCTTCTCGTCCTCCCGCCTTCCAGTGCATCGGCCGGGCTACCGCAGGCCTCCCCATTATTCGATGCGATCTAGAAGGGAAAGAAAATGGTATGGACTGGGTCATGTACTGGCGACTCGCTGCATTCTGTCAACGTCTCCTTTTCCACGCTCTTTTTCCTGCCACATGGCCCGTATGCGTCTCACCCTCGTCACGTTGCATCCATCGACGGGCGGTGCGCTCTCTGCGGGAGTGGACGCCTTGCTTTCGTGCTTGCTTTGCAAACGCACATCTCCAGGTATCTTCATGAAACGGCACAATTTTTTTTTTTTTTTCATTTTTTTTTTTGTAGCACCGACGCATCACCACTGCCACACGAAGGAGCTTCTCACTCCAGAAAGGCCCAAGAAGCTGCCCCCTAAAGCCGCCCACACACCGGGCAATATTTCATGACTACACCCTCTTTTTTGTATAAATGTTTTGTTCACAAACGTCCCCTCCCTCTTCTTGAACACGTCCACACCCACTGTCCAAACACCAACTGCCATACCAACCACGACACACGTACTACAACGCCGAAGTAAAGGACGGAGGGGTGAATCAAACGCAAGTGTGGCCCGCTATCAACAAGCACCGCACCTCAGGCAAACAGGGAGGACGACGGAGAGCCTGAGGGGGGATAATAGCACCTTTTCCTGTCACACTCTTCTGCAACCATACATTACCAATCTTTGAAATTACATTGCCTGCCTTTCAGTCTCTGGGAAACAGGGAGAGTTGCCGAAGCAAGCAAAAATGCGGTGTGCAATGCGTTTACGCTATGTGCCGAGTGCGGTGGTCTTGTCGTCCTTGATATGGGGACAGCGCTGGTGTTCCATATCCAATTCTAATGAGGGGAAGTACGGTGAGCCCGCAGAAGCATCTGGTGCCACGGTGCTTCCCGGTGTGGATCTCGCCCGTCGCGCCGTCAGCCCAAGCCAGGAGTTCCCGGCGACGTGGAGCGAGGAAGAACCACTCTCCCCTTCCAACCCGCGTGTATGCTGGCGAGAACACTACTCACTGGACGCTCAAAAGCCGTACTACCAAAATATCAAGACAATGGAAGTGACGTGGGACATTCCAGAGGGCTTTGTGACGCGCTTTCCTCGTCTTTACGCATCTCACGGCTACCACGTGGACGCAACTGGGGCGGTTTTTCGGTCTTCCGGAGGTTCCCAAACCCCCGCAGATGGCACCGCTGACACTACAGCTGCAAAGGAGGCCGGTGTGAAGGCGCCGTCACTGAAGCAGCGACTGGCAGCCTACGGTGCAGGCGGGCTCTTGTGGTACCTCATCGTGCATAACATATCCCTGGCGTGCGTCTTCACCTGCCTCTACGTTTTCCGCATTGATCTGATTGGTCTTGCACGTTCCTATGGCTTCGATGTGAAGCGATCTCATGAGGTCTCGGTGAACGAGAGTAAGTGCCCACCGTTCTGGAAGACGTTTGTTCTCTCCATTATCCTTAACAAGATACTAGTTCCGCTGCACCTCCTCCTCACCGTCACCTCGGCCCCCCTCCTAGTCCACCGTCTCGAGCCAATCGCGACATCATTATTTCCCAAAATAAAGGCCCTTGCCAGATGCCTTGTCGGTAGAGGTGGCATAGCAGGGACGGACGCCAGGGTTTAGTCTACGAGGTAGCTGTCTTGCGTAGCTGTGTTTTATCGCTATTCTTCATACCGGGGCACCATCGTCCATGCAAATATGCGCGTTGCTTCTCTTTCTTTTGCCAATTATTCTTGCACTTGCTGCACGCTGCAGTGCTGACTGTGCACGAGGCAAGCACACGTGGAGGCTGATCTATTTATGGTTATCCTCTTCTTCGCAAAAGGTCGGTATGGTGCGCTTGATGGAGAGTGTTGGGCTCGGTACCTGTACGTGGGTGCTGGTAGTATCTGTACAGCGGAGAGGGGGAAGGATGCAGAGGAAGGGTGTGAAGGGGAGCACCGTTTCGTGCGGAAATCTGTATTTCAGTGTTTTGGTTCACTTGCTGCTCTGAATCCCGGGGATTGCAGAAGACCCTCTCCCCTCTTTGCCGACACATGCACACATGCGACTCCTTCCTGCGGCGTGACAGGGCCAAGCGCCCTTTTGTGATGATCACATATGATACGCGAGGAGAGTAGGGCGAGCCTACTAGAACAAAACAAGAACAAACACACAACTCCACGGAAAGTGGTGCAGTGGTTGAAAGAGTGGGGCCACTCAGAACGGCTTTGCAGATATCTCCTCACCTCTTCGTATTCACGAGTACTCCCAGTCACATTCCAGTGAGAGGCAGACATGCTTTTTATCTTTCGGTCTCTTGCATGCTCTGAGGACGGGGGACCTCCATACGTGGTGTCGCAGAGCTCAACGCTCCACTGTCTCTGGTAAAGCCAGGCAGCCCCCCTCCTCCGATCCCCTGCCGATTGACCACATGCCTTGATGGTGACAGGGCCATGCACCCACCAGACATGGGGTAATCAGAGCGATTAATTGCTTCTGATGCCGGCAGTCGGGCCCTGGATGGCGTTGCTTCCGGGCGACCGGAGACACTGAGCACGCTCGTGTCATCCGTGCAATGCGCGCAGTGCCAGCGTGACTCGAGCGCAGCCAACCCCCCCTCCTCTGGCCACCTGCTGGTGGGGGCCCGGGTCACATCGAGGGGGATGCAGCAGGTGGCCACCAGTATGATCGGAGGGGCTGGGAGCCGACCCTCGGAGCGGCGTGTGGGTACATCTTGAAGCAGAACCCCTACTGCGATGGCTGAGAGAGCGCATTGCCGTAATGCGTGTCTACAGCGGCGCCGCACCACGCGATGGGGCCCGTGACCGGCTGGATGGGGTAGCGCTGGGCTCATGCGCTATGGCAGAATGTTCACCTGAAATCAAAAAAAAAGAAACGTCTCTTTTGTGCGCGTAGTGTTGTCTCCAGCCGAGAGCATGCAGCGGCTCGCTTGCCCGCGCGTTTCGCTTCTGCTGTCCCCGTGCGTAACCGCTGGGTAAGGAGCCTTGCGTCGAGTACGTGATGGAGGATGCCAACGGCGCCAAGGCTCTTGTTTTCCACACTGATTTGCACTAACCGCCTTCTTGCTTACCTCTTCACCAATTTCTCTCTCTCTGCGTGGCTTCCTCTCTCTGCTCTGCGTTCACAACACTCGATTCTCCGGTGTGCGTCTTTTCTGTGCGCGTGCCTGTGGACGACTCTCCTCTTTCGTCTTTCCCATAACTCATCTACACCTCTCTCCTTGCGTGTACTGTACTGCGTAGAAACCTACTTCCCCGTTTGCAATGACGCACTACTCCCGCAAGCCGCAGGTGTCGTCGAAGAGCGCCAAGGCGAAAGTTAGCGACCTCCGCTGCCACTACAAGAACACCTTCGAGACCGCAAATGTGATCAATGGCATGCCGCTCCGAAAGGCCCAGCAGCTGTACCGCCAGGTGCTCGCCAAGACTCGCTGCATCCCCTTCAAGCGTTACAACGGCAAGATTGGCCGCACCGCTCAGGCGAAGGAGTGGGGACAGACCAAGGGCCGCTGGCCGCGCAAGTCCGTCGTGGCGATGATGTCGCTGCTGAAGAATGCTGAGGCCAACGCCATCGAGAAGGGTCTGGACCCCAACCAGATGATCATTAAGCACGTTCAGGTGGACCAGGCTGCTCGCATGCGCCGCCGCACGTACCGTGCCCACGGCCGCATCACGCCCTACATGTGCAGCCCCTGCCACGTGCAGCTGTTCATGTCGGAGAAGAAGGAGCGTGTCCCGGCGCCGAAGAGCGCTCCCAAGAAGTAAGCGGAGGGTGACTGATGGAGAGTGACTCTGATGGGGCCCTCAAGGGTGGCGATGCTGATATGCAGAGGTGAACGGTTTGAGGAGCGAGTCACACACGCTGATGTGGGAGTTTCATAGGATGGAGAAAAGTGTGAACGAGCTAGTACTGGCCTCCGTGAGAAGCATCGGTGGGCACTCTCTAGCCCTTTCTTACTTCTCATCTTTCTCCTCCGTTCGCTTCTTCCTGGGTTGTGTCTGGGCTCTTAGTCTCTCTGCACCACAATCACCGGTGGGCTAAACGCCGCATTACTTTCGCTGTTTCTGTGGCCAGTTCCTGTGTTCAGCTGTTCGCTCCTCCCACCTCCCACTGCACGTGCAACGCCTTCTACCTCGAAGAGGTTTCTCTAGTTTTCCTTTGTTTTCTTCTTTCGGCGTACTTTCAGAAGCTCAAAATGGAAAAAGAAGAACACACGAGCACAAAAGCACTTGCGCGGCTGCATGGCGCAGAGGCAAGGCTGCTTCCCCCTCTCTCTTCCCCTCGTCTCTTTGTGGAGTGCATCCTGTGCTCATGTGCGTGCTGGCGCCGTCCGCACCGCTGCGCAGCAGCCTGAGGTTCCTTTGATAGGAGCTAGAACCCCACTGCTTGCTTCCTACACCACGCCTTGACTGCCCGTCGTTGTGTGCCCATTTGCCTTCTTGCCTGAGCCTCAGCTCCATCTTTTCTGAAATGGCAAGAGAAACGACGCGAGCAGAGGTGAGTGCGGAGTGCGGCACCAGAGAGGAGGAGAAGGGAGGGGGGTTCCAATTGTACAAGGTGATGATCCTCCTGCGTTGTGCCGAGCTGTTCTATTTCTTCCCAACGTCCCCTGCATTCCCATCTTATCTTCCCAACTTCACATTGCAGCGAGTTCGACCCTTTGCGTTTTCTGGAGGTGCTGCGCTTTGCTCTAACGCCGAACTTGACAGATCCGACGCTGTGTCGCCTAGACCAGCCTCACGCCCACCCGCAGTGAAACGTCTGTGTGGAACTTCCTTGTGTATGTGCGTTTCTGCGTCCCCCGCCTCCTCTGTTCCTCCTCTTTGGGCGGTGACCTGTACGTGGGCACACCTCGGCGAGGCCATCTCTGATTCGGGCCACCGTCTTTTTTTTGTAGTTTCTTGGACTGCTGCTGAACACCAACCATGAGCTCTACGGATTCACTCCCAACGGTCCATCCGCCGGTGGTTGAGCGCTTGCGCATCGCTGTCCGTGAGCGACCGGCATCTGATGAGGAGGTGCCCTTGACACAGGTGCTAATCCGTGCCGATCAAGACAAACTGATTTCCTTTGCCCCACACGCCGAGGATGGGCTCATGTACGACTTTGACTACTTCTACCCGCAAAATGCGCGCCAGAATGACGTTTTTGGCACGATCGGGCTCGAGATGGTCGACTTAGTAATGGGCGGGCTGAGTGCCAACTGCATTGTCATGGGCTACGCAGAGACAGGAAAGACACACACCCTCTTTGGCAGCCCTAACGAGTCTGGGCTCATCCAAGACACCGTTCGAGAACTCTTCCGACGACTGGAGGCGCAGAGGCACACGCACGAGTACAGTGTCGACTTCTCGTACTGGGAGATGAGCTGCAACAGCGTCCTTGACAATCTCACAGAAGACGAAGCTACGGTTGCTGACAGTAGCGCTGGCGCAAGAAGTGGCGCACGTGATTATGCTGTCTATCGCGATGGCTTTGGCCGCCTGTACCTCTCGCATATGACGGAGGTACCGGTGAAGGACTTTGCCGCCTTCGAGGCACTGCTCACCCAAGGTAACGAGCGTCGTGTGCAGCGCGGCTACGCTCGACAGTTCCGCTGGCACGGCTTTGTGCAGCTCTCTCTGATGACTGTTGACAAGCACACTGGTGAGAAATGCGTGTTACGTCGCGTGACGTTTGTGCATACGAAAGGTCCGGAGAGAGTCGGTGCCAACGGGGCACCAAAGCAGATTCTGCGGGAGGGAAGTAAAGTGAATGTGAGTAGTGCATTGCTGAACGCGGCAGTAATACACTCACTCGAGTACCGCGCCAAGCGGGTTGACCAATGCCGCACCCAGGCGCAGCTGCACGACCTGATTCAACGAAGCGAATCGTTCTTCATGGAGTGTCGCTACACTCAAGTAATGTCGCAGCTCATGTGCGGGCACGAGGCATGTTTCGTTATTGGCTGCGTGGACCCCCTGTCGTACAGTGAAACGACTGAGACTCTAGAGAACCTGCAACTATATCGCAACCTGCTAGCGGCCTGCGTGCCTGTGGTGACGCTGTCGGAGCGGGGACGACTGCTACGGCAGCTCCGCGCCATGGAGACAGCGATGGGAGGGGAGGAGATGCTTAATTGCATTTACTTTTCCACCTCTGGCCGTCCCCGCACAGAGCAGGAGGAGGCTCTGCTCGCCTTACGCGGTAAGTTGGAAATGTGGGGTACGGCCCCCGCTAGTGATGCGGAGGGGGGCGGTGTTAAGAACGCATCTACGCCCTGTGGGGCCGAAGCCGAGGGCCGTAGTACCCGAAAAATTGTCTTCCTCAACGTCACCAAGACGGCCACCTACGAAGGTCAGTGGAAGGGCGCTGTGTTTGACGGTTTCGGCGAGCACATCCAGGCCAACTTCAAGTACCGCGGCGAGTTCCGCAACGGCAGGCGCGAGAAGCATGGTACCCTTTTCCTGCGTGACACCAAAGAGAGCCCGTATCACCGCGTATACGAGGGCGAATGGCTTGCCGGGAAGCGCGACGGTCGCGGAACGCAGTGGAGTAGAGATGGGGAGGTCTACGAGGGTGACTTCGCCGCGGATGAACGGCATGGGCTGGGGAAGCTGTACCTTGCAAACGGTGACGTGATCGAGGGGAACTTCAGCCACAACAAGTGCGAGGGCTGGGCAGTACTTCGGCAGGAGAACGGCGACTGGTTCGAGGGGTACTGGATGAACGGCGAGCGCGAGGGCCCTGGTGTGTGGCACTATGTGAGTCGCCAGCGGTGTCTCCGCGGTGAGTGGCATCACAACAAAGCAGTCCTGGGCACGATGGAAGACGACGCGGAGAAGATCGACGATAGCACCGGCCCTTTCCTTCCGCGCCTAGGGCTTCTGAATAGCGATGACATTCTTTCACATCAGCGAAAGAGACTTATTGAGAAGCGCCGCTTGGAGTTTGCGGCTTCTGGCAAGACGTGGGTGGACTACGCCACGTTGGGCAACAGCTGCACCGTCTCCATGACCGCTACATCGACACCGATGGCTGACAGCGAGCATGCTTCCCCTGCTGACAGCCATGTAGTCTATGGGCTGGAGATTGAGTAGAGAAGGGGATGGCTGGGTGGTCACGACCGCATAGCGACGCGCCGCCGCCACCGCGTTAAATTCCCTCTAGCCTTCTTTTCTGCTCTTCTGTTTGCCTGCTCTGTGCGTAAGAAGAAGAGAGAAGAACGTTGATGCAGTAGGCTGATGCAAGAAGCGCTGCTTCATGTACAGTAGGCGAGGTGCCAAACCTCTTTGTGTCGTTTCTTTTTTTTTTTTTTATGTGTGGCTGCGTATCCGCGCTTTTGGTCTGTGCGTGCGCGCGCCATCGCTGCATCGTACAACGCGAAAGCCGCTTCCTGTCCCTACAAGAAGAAACAAAAAAGTGGCGAAGGAGAGGGAAGGATAGTGCGATAAAGGTCGCTTTACTTCACTGCACTGCGGTCCACCTCTCTTCGCATAGCGTACTGGGCCAGCGGAGAGCCTGGGGGCATAAAAACCTGTTGCCACGGCGTGGTTTGCACGTGAGCGGATGCCTTTCGGTACAGTTCCAGTCGTGACACAGCTTTTGTCCTCTGAGCTATGGTGACAGCAAGTGAAGCCTCTCCAACATGTTGCACTGCAAAAAGGAAAAAAATGAGCCTTCTTGCGCGGGTGGTGAGAACATCTACGTCGTGCCCCACTTGCTTTGAGTGCGTGGGACTGCCTTCGTTTTGCATGGTCTTCCTTCCTTACCAACGGTTCGCACCCATGCTTCTGCTCCTCTTTGTGTACCATTGCCATTTCTTTCTCGGTGCGTCCTTTTTCTTCACCCTCGTGCGTGCGCGCGTATCGTTTTCCATGCAACTCTAGCACATCACGCTAGTGCAGCGGCGCACATATCGTGAGGAGGAACAAAAAAGCACTAACTCAGACTGCCGTAGCGTATGCTCTCGACTTAGCTACATCTTTTTTTCTCTCTACAAACAATGGAGTCTCTTTCACGACTAGCCTACGGACCGTCGTCACCGCCGACAGACGCTAGGGGGCCGCCACGAGGCCGCAGTACGGGCAAAAAGCAGCGCGTGGCATCTCCGTTTTCCGCCCGTGCTGACGCTGTCCGCGTCGCCACCGCACCGCCTCGTAAGAGAGAGGCAAAACGTCTTGTGGAAGAGTACTGGCAGTCGGTCTGGAATTCTCACCATGAACCACCGTTGTACCACACCTACTCAGACCGCTACGGCGGCTCAAAAGGGATTCCTTACGCTTCACGGAAAAGTGCGGAGAGCGGCAGTTCTTCTGGCGGTATCAGCACTGTTGGCTCTGGCTCAGCAGGCTACAGCTCGAGCGTACCAGGCTGCCTGACCAAGGCAGACGCCGCCTTCAGTGACGGACAGCTAGCAGAAGCGAAGGCGCAGCTTCAACACGCTCTTACAATTCTTCAGAACGTCGCTGAGCAGCGCGGCTTGTTGACTGTGACGGCTCTGACTCAGTTCCGCGGCGATTGTGCTGAGGACGCGCAGCGCTCGTTCTGGCTGGCAGAGGTGCTCCGGCGGATGGGAACCTTGGAGCTTATTCACGGACACTACGCAGAGGCGCGTGAATTGCTCAATGGAAGCATCGCCGCTGGCCCACTCAACCTAGACAGCTACCTTCTGCGTGCCTCCTGCTGCGAGGCGCTTCGCTTGTTTGCTGAGGCGTACGAGGACTACTCCAAGTACATGAAAATGACGGAGCCATCGATGGAGGTGCTGGCTCACAGCGGCAAGTGCGCTGCAGAGGCAGGTCTCTCGGAGATCGCACGAGAGAAGCTGGGACGCCTGCTCGAGTTGTCAGAAGAGGTACTCGCGAGTGCAACCCTAACGCAGCAGCAGACAGTGGATGCTACAGTCACCCAAAACACCCACGGGATGTCCGCGTCTCTGCCACCCCTCACTAGCGCAGCGTGGGCTGCCGGCTTTCTCACTCAGAAAGCGAGCACCGGCACCCCTTCGAGTCTCGAGCGGCTTCGCAGCGCGTGCGCGTTCTACGTTACTCACGCGTACTTTTATCTAGGCTACGTTGCTGAGGCTGAAGCCGCTTCGATGACATCGGTGGCGCCTGCGGAGGCGGGCGCATTGCGTCGGAAGGCCTCATCATACTACAGCCGAGCCGTACGCAACGCCGACTACGTGCACTCGTATGAGGATAGCGTGAAGAGGTCGATGGCGGCCGGTGACTACGCGCTTGCACGCCATTTACTGCGGTACCTTCAGAGGATGAAGCCCGACTGTGCTAACTACTTTCTTGACGCCGCAAGGGCGTGTCGTGCAGAGGGCGATGTTCAGGGAGAGCTTCGAGCTCTTTCTGCGGCACTGGACCGCCAGCAGACCACGACGGAGCGCCGTTCCACTCTCTTCGCGCGCGGCGCTGTGTACGCTGACCAACTGCACGACTGGTCGCGTGCCATCCGCGACTTCACGCTGCTCCTCGCGATCCCCTCAGTGCAACAGCCGGGGGTGGAGACGGATGGCATGACGGCGGCGGTGGACTGGTTCACGCCGCTAGCGCTTGTGCGACGCGCCGCGGCGTACCGTCACCGCCAAGAGGAAGGTAGCCGCTCTAGCTTGCTGCAGCGCGAGGATGAAGAGACGGCCCTATCGGACTACGCCGCATTTCTCGATGCGCTCGCCAAGATGACCGTGGATACCATGCGTGACACGACGGACGTACCGGAGCTGTGCCAACCGCACCACATCATAGCAGCTCTTCTCGTGCTTGCTAACGGGGCCTATCATCGCCATCAGTATGCCAATGCGGTGGAGTATTTCTGTCGCGCGATCGCTCTTGGGTGGCAGCCTGAGCTCCCCATGCCTGCGCTTCTTCCAGCAACTGAACGGCTGGCGGATCAGTTGTTTACGTCGATGGCGCATCACGTCATGAAGGTATATCCGCTCAACGAAGACATGTTCCGTGTGCCGTATGAAGCACGCCAGGCTACGACGCTGTCGACCACTGGCTCTGTCGTGGGGTCCGCCGAGGCTCGACGGACCGCGAAATCGAGTGATCGCGGCAACGCTGGCGGCAACCGAATTCCCAGCGCTGAAGGAGAGCGCAGCGGATTCGCGTGCCTGCCACTGATGTACGTAATGGTGGATCAGCATTATCAAAAGCTGCGTGCCCTGGAGCCCACGTTCTTCGCCGCCATCGAGGACGAGTTCTTGGATGCGTGGGAGCCCTATCGTGCCGAGGTGGAACGACTCAAAGACGAGGCCCTCTCCACCCGAGGAGGCAGGCGTGGAAAGCGATGAGACTGGTGCGAAAGTTACTGTGGTAGATGCTGCAGTACTGGGGGCATTTAGAAGAACGCTTGTGCTGGGGAGCAGGTGTTGCGCGATTCACAACACCCAAGCCGACCACATAGTCTGTCGATTGGTGCTGCACCATCTCTGTACTGTTTTCCGCGTGATGTACATTAGAAGGGCATCTTCGAGGCACGACGTCCTTCTGTGAGTTGTGCACTGAATAGTGACGGATGCCGCTTCTCTTTTTTCCCCTTCCTTTTGCCTCTGTTCTACGCTAGCCAAAACAGTCACCCTCTCTTCTTTCCTTTTTCTGTGTGGTGACACCTGTTAGCGTGTGCCTTAACTTTCTCACTTTGCGGGGTAGGCAAGAGGACACACACGAGGTATTGCGCAGGAAAGCGAAAGAGGAAAGGAACTGTGCGTGCACGACTCACTAAACAGAATGGACGGAGGAACAAAGAGCGGAAGAAGCGCGAATGAAAGCGCATGTGTGCGTTTGTGCGTGTGCGCATGTGCTGGCGATGACACGGGGAGGTATAGCAAGGATGGAGGAGAAAAGGAAGAGGGACAACGAAAGATGCCTGTGCGCGCTTTCAAGCCACAGCATTCTGTTGTCTCCTGCCGCACATGCTTAGGAGCATACGTGGCCCCCCCCCCCCACTTTTCTTGCGCGTCTCGGCGGTAGCCCAACGTCCCTCTCACGTTTCAATGGTCTCGATAGTGAAGGCATGTACTCACTGGATGGCTAGCGGATGTATTCCTTCTTTCCCTCGGTATGCCTCCCACTACAACGCCCTTACTCGCCTTTTCCCCTCACCCTCCTCATCCCTCCCCCCCCCACACACACGTATATACATATATATATATATATATATATATGCCAAACCGCGAAGTTCACCTTTCTTTTTACTTTCTCCTTCCTCGTTAAGTCAAGTCGCTTTATTTTAGTTTTCCGTTACTTTTCCTTCTCTCTTTGACTGTGCAAGATCCGACCCGTCCTTTGATCGGCAAGCATCCCTGCACCCTCCCCACTTCCCACCTCAGGTTCTCTCCCTCACTTCTACTTCACTCTGATCCTACACGCGTGCAAAACAGGAAGCATGTATAAAAATCAGGCGCCACTTCAGCAGCCGCAGCCGCAGCAGCAGCAGCAGCCGCAGCCGCAGCCGCAACTGCAAGAACCCTCTGCGGTTGCTGGTGCAATGGGTGGCTATGGCGGCTACCAGCAGCAGAACCGCCAGTACGGCGGCGGCAACCGCGGTTTCAACGATGTTCAAGGCGGCTACGTCGGCGGTTTCAATCGAAATGGTGGCGGTGGAGGCTTCCGCGGCGGCTTTGGCGGCTTTGGCGGTGGTCCGCGAGGCCCGCAACGCGAGTTCGTCGGCAACAACCACTATCACCGCGAAGAGAAGTCCGAGGAGGAGATCTTCAAGGAGCACACACCAGGTATCAACTTCGACCAGTACGAGGCGATTAAAGTGTCGATCACTCCAAATGATGTGGAGCCGGCGGAATCGTTCGCCACGATGGCGCTCGCGCCGGCACTGGCAGAGAACGTGAACCGCTGCCGCTACCAGAAGCCGACTCCGGTGCAGAAGTACGGCATTCCGTGTGTGTTGAACGGCAGCGATCTGATGGCGTGTGCCCAGACGGGTTCCGGTAAGACTGCCGCCTACCTCATCCCGGCTATCAACTTTATGCTGGTAAACAACCTTAACCGTGCCAAGCCCACGAACAGTCAGTCTGCCCCGTCTGCGCTGGTGTTGTCGCCGACACGCGAGTTATCCATTCAGATTTACGAGGAGGGCCGAAAGTTCACGTACCGCACTGGTATTCGCTGCGTTGTCGTGTACGGTGGCGCGGATCCACGTCACCAGATCCACGAGCTGACCCGAGGCTGTGGTCTACTGGTGGCGACGCCGGGCCGTCTGTCTGACATGTTCACCCGCGGCTACACGCGCTACTCGGACGTCCGCTTCCTTGTACTCGATGAGGCTGACCGCATGCTCGATATGGGCTTTGAGCCGCAGATTCGTGCGATCGTCCAGGGCCCGGACAGCGACATGCCGCCGCCGGGTGAGCGCCAGACGCTTCTGTACTCAGCCACCTTCCCGAAGGAGATTCAACAGATGGCCCGTGAGTTCCTGTACCACCACCACTTCCTGCAGGTTGGCCGTGTGGGTTCAACTACCGAGAACATCACCCAAGATGTGCGCTGGGTCGAAGACATTGACAAGCGCGGCTGCCTCTTGGAAGTTCTAAAGGAACACCAGGGCGAGCGTGTCCTCGTGTTCGTGGAGAAGAAGCGCGATGCTGACTACCTGGAGCGCTATCTGCGCCAGAGCCGCATCCCCTGCTCCTCCATCCACGGCGACCGTGTGCAACGCGAGCGTGAGGAGGCCCTCGACATGTTCAAGAGTGGTGTGTGCCGCGTTCTGGTCGCAACCGACGTTGCGTCGCGTGGTCTCGATATCCCCAACGTCGCAGTGGTGGTGCAGTACGACTTGCCCAGCAACATCGATGACTACGTGCATCGCATTGGTCGTACGGGCCGTGCCGGCAAGCGCGGCACAGCAATCTCTTTCTTCAACGACAAGAATCGCAACATCGTCGATGACCTGATCCCGCTCCTCCGTGAGACAAACCAAACGGTGTTGCCCGAGGTGCAGGCGCTGGCCAAGAAGCCCAACGTGCAGAACCAGTCTCGCGGCCGCGGCCGTGGTGGCTTCCGCAGTGGTGGCTTCGGTGGTGGCTATGGTGGTGGCTATGGTGGTGGCTTTGGCGGGCGCGGCGGATACCGCGGTGGTGGCGGCTTTGGCGGCGGCTACGGCGGCGGCTACGGTGGCGGCTACGGCGGTGGCTACGGCGCCAACAACGGCGGCTACCGTCCACGCGGTGGCTACAGTGGCGGCTACGGCGGTGACCGAAACATGCGATCCGACATGTTTGGTCAGTAGAGGGGAGTATTGGAGCTCCCGTGTAGCTCTGATGCGGGAAGCGGCCGGAAAGGGAGACGACGTTCGTAGGCAAGCGAAAGGATGCTGTGCCGTTGCGTGTGCCCGCATAGCACCGCCACCACTTCTAGTCCCTCTTGCCTGGATCTCCCGCTTATCTTCCTCATGCATCAAAGAGCTACAGCCGTGAGCTTCGTTGTTTTGTTCATCATACATCCCCCCCTCTTCTTTAGCGAGGCGAGCAGGGCGCGCTGGCTTGAGAAAGGGATGACATTGGCAGGGGTAAGAAACAGAGAACAGGAAGACTGGCTGGAGCGATACATCCACGTCGGTGGCACTGATGCTGGCAGTGATTAAAAACAAAATAATGAGATTAAACGAGAAAAATGGTGAGGAGGCACCACCGTCGATACTTCAGTATGTGTACCAATCAAACGCAGCGGTGCACCTCTGTCTCTTGGGTGCAGCATAGTGCACACACACACACACACACACAAGCTTTTCTCTCTCCCTCTTTGTCTGCCGCGTTCGTAATGCTCCACGTCAGTTCGCCTGCAGAGTGAGAGGGAGGGAGGTAGGGAGATGTGAGTGAATGATCTCAGCATGAAACAGAGAGAAAAGGGGAAACAAAAAGTTGAGACAGGGAGAGTTAGACACACAAACATACATACACACACACACACACGCACGAAAAAGAAAATGATGCTAAACACGCGAAACACACGACCTTTTTTTTTGTGGATTGAGAAAGAACGCGAAGTGGGCAAAAGGGAATGTGCCGCGCTGTTGTGGCGAAGGGGAAGTGAGTGGTGAGGTTGGAGGGGAGGCGAGGAGGCGAGCAGGCGAAAGGTGCGAATAAAGCAAAGGACAATGCTGCGTCTTCTCCATCTGTTTCCTTGTCTGACAGCCGAGTGGGTATGCTTTTCCTGTTCTCCCCTCCTTCACCCTCTTTTCTGTTAACTATGGTTGACGTGAGCTACTCGATGATCAGCATCATATTCCATTCGCTACATGCATCGCTCTTTTCTTTTCTGTTTGTAGGAAGCCCCGCCGCACATCACAGGACGCCTTTTTTACTCTCAACGCTCGATTGCTGTAACGGGTGCGATTAGCGCTTTCACAGGAGAGTGTGAAGCGCGCATGAAGCATAGGGCCGACTTGTACACGAAAGCGGAGGGAAACCCCCGAGGGGGGGGGCACACCGTCAATGAACGCCATGACAAACATTGAAGCGGAGGGAGCAACGCGAAAAGGGAAGTCAAAGAAGGGAATGTCAAACAACGGAAAAAAAAAAGATGAAAGCGGATTTGCGAACGCACACTGAAGCGAGTGGGGTTTCCAGAGAGATTACATTATCTTTGTGATGCTGCGATAGCTGTGCGCTTGTTGTCGTGTCGCCGCATCATTCTCGAGCGACGTTGTGTGCTTGTTTCTCTCTCTGTGCTCTCCTCGTCTCTTTGTCTCATGTGCTTTTTAAAGTGTTAGTTCGTCTCTCCGCCCCTGCACGAATTCAGTGGTGTGATGCACGTGTGGGTCTCTCTTTTCTTATCCCCCTCCGTTCACCTCTCTTGCTCCCCCGTTTCGCTCTTTTTTTTTTTTGTTTTTAACGCTCCCCAAGTGCGCTCCTCCATGTGTGGGCCCTTTTCTCATTGTTATATCGTCATACCCTCCCCCTTTCCGTTAGGACGTGCGCGCAACTTCACAGACACACACACACACACAAACACACATACATATCTGGCATGTGCGTTCGTGTTTGTGCAGTATTCCTTTGTGGTTCACGATCATCCCTTTTTACACTGAAGTTCTCATCCTCCCTTCTTTCTATCTCGCGCTACCTTTGACTTCTGCTGATTTAGTGGTTGCTATTTGGCTTCCCTCGCTGTGCGCGTGTGGTGTGCGCGGTTTGTGCGCCTTTGCCATGCGCTCTCGCCTTTGTTTTGTCTTCTCGTGAGCTTCGCGTCCCATTTCCTTTTTCTTCTCTCCTATGTTCTCACGACGATTATCACGAAGAATGGTTGTCTGCCCCCTCCGCATTTTCGTGTCTTTCTCTCGTTACGGGTCCTTTGTTGCTCATCTCCCTGCTTTTCGTCCTCCGTCCTCCACTGTAGAGTTGTCCCATCTCCCACGCTAGACACAACTGCACACTCTCATGAATGTGCAGGTGGACGTCGAGCACTTGCATGCG
Source organism: Leishmania tarentolae (assembly GCA_033953505.1). Classification (NCBI taxonomy): domain Eukaryota; phylum Euglenozoa; class Kinetoplastea; order Trypanosomatida; family Trypanosomatidae; genus Leishmania; species Leishmania tarentolae. The sequence continues at coordinate 147,681 of CP119856.1, read as the reverse complement.
TGAAGAAAGGAAGGGATAGGACGGGTAAGAGAGGGTGTGAGAAGGACTTCTAAAAGAGCGATCGGAATAAGGACACACTTCCACACATACACGTGCGGATACACCTCGCGTCATGCCGATATTTACAGTGCCCTTTCTTGTTGCCGTCGATGATGCCCACGAGCTCTTCCATTCAGTGTATGCACGGCCGACTAGACAAGAGGGGGAGGGGGAGGGGGAGGTAGAGTCACAAGGAGGTCGCCATGAAGGGGGAGGGAGTTGGCGCCGTAGCGGCGGGGGAGGCGTCTGCGAGACTGACGAAGAGCCGCGCTACCGAAGAGGCGACCAGAGGAAACATCGGCATACAGAGCGCCACTAAGGACGATCACAAACGTGTACCATCGCATCCAGATGAACACACCCGATTCTATGGCAATGCGCACACGCATACTTACACTTGCGCATGATGTCTCTGCGTTTCCTTTCTTTTATTCCTGTTCCTCTCACCTGCTTCAGGTCTTCTTTTTTTCATTTGCACCCCCTCGTTAGCCTTCACGCCTTGGCCATCCCCTCGATAGCGACACCTTCTTTTTCTTCTTTTCTCTTTCCTTTGTGTGTGTGCTCGCGTGTACATATCGGTGTCTCGTGCTCCGACTCTCCACATCGCTCTTGCGCTTTCTTCTGCCTCCTAAGTAGGCGCCTTTGTAAAGGAAAAGAAAAAGAACAAGAGAGAAAGGCACCAAAGGAAGTGACGTCACGCGAGCAAGCGATGTACGATCTCTCTGGCACTCACCCACCCACCTGCTCTCACGTGTCACAAGAGAACCGAGGAGTCCCTCTCCCTCCTCTCCCTCGAGAAAAGAGAAAAGATCGCAAAAGATAGTGATGTATACATGATGAGGCACAACGAAGAAATAAGCCACCGGTGCCCCCTTCCCTTGCACGTGTGTGTGCGTGTGTGTTCCATTTCATTTTTCACCGTTTGCTTATATGTGTTGTTTCCACTTTCTGTTTGCTTGCTATTCGAACCTTCTTCACTGTTTTTCTGAGTTTGTGTTTTGGTGTCCTCCCCGACTTTGTCGCTATGTTGCCGTTACGGTATTTCTGTTTCCTTTCTCTCTCTCTTTTTTTATTTGAGTGTGTCTAAGTCAACTTCCCAGCGTATACTTGCGTCATTCACTTGAACTTGATCGACCCAAGCTTTCCTCCGCTCTTTGTTACTTCTTGACCACCTTCGTTACCACCACCACTCCTCCTCGTTTATTTTATATATCTGTGTTGGAGTGAAGAGGCGTGTTGTATCGCCCCCGTCCCACTCTCCTCTTTTGTTGTTTTCTATGTCGCTAGTACGTGTTGTGTGGCCTCCCTTCTGCGTTTCTTTCTTCACCTTTCGCTTGGATGCTTCACCGGTCTTGAACACCTTTTTTTTTTTCGTGTTCGTTTGCTTGTTCCCCCCTTCCCACTCTCTGCGCTCTTCGGTTTTGGCTATAGCGTGCGTGTGCGTGCGTGTGCGTGCGTGCGTGCGTGTGTGTGTGTGTGTGTGTCACCGTCGTTTATTCCCCTGCTTCAGTTTTTTTTTTTTACTTCTTTTCACTCCCTCTTCCAGCCTTCCCCCCGAAACTCCCTCGCTCATCTGCTCCGCCTGCCTATCTGCTGAGCGCACACTGTGCGTCTTCTCTAGTGACCTTCTGTGCTTGTCATGTTGTTGCTGTGCGTCGGGGTGGTGATTGCTTCTTTACTCACCGCTCCTTCTCCGCTCTCTTTGTCACATCAAAGAGCGCACTCGCTTGTGCACTCTATGTCGAACTCCACCCATGACGCAGCTTGCTCGCTTACTGTGAAGCTTCTTGTCTTGCATACCTTTGTCAGCTCGCCAGTACATCTCTCCGTGCTTTGCTCTTTTGTGGATGGGATGGTTACACTGTGTGCGTTGCACGGTCACTGCTGGACGTACGAGGGCGTTTGTAGCAGTGCACTTTCACTGCAAGAGGGACGGCCACCTTGATAAGAAGAAAAGGGGTGCTTGAAGGACGCATTGTTTTTATTGTTATCGCTCTTGATCTGTTTCAGTACTTGCTAAGAGACGAGTCCAACGTACGCGTCCTCCGAAGAGAAGGAAGTGGGCAACGAAACAACTGTAAGCACGTACGCTCGCAGGGATATGCATACTATGCACACGTGCACACCGACGTAAGGTTTCCTGGTCTGACTTTTTCAACGTTCATAACATTGTGGGATAACCGAGTAGATCGATACGGAAACATGCACATTGTATTTGATAGCTCCCCTTCCGTAGATGTTTCCTGACGATGCTCTTGGCAGTCTTCGCTCATGCTTTTGCGTGTGCATGCGCGTGTGCTTCTCCGTGACTGCCAGTCTGAGGGAAGCAAAATACGTACGTGTACGCAGACACATCTTCACCAACGGTCTCCGCAGCCCAAAGAGGGGTACCCACGACACGACATGCTTCAGTTTCTTTTAAATTGGTGTCGCATACATACAAGCTCTGGGACAGGCGCTTTCTTGAAAACTCAGAACGGAACTCTTTTACACACACACACACAATATATATATATATATATATATGGCTTCCCCTCTCTTTTCATGTGCCTTCTCTTCGTTTTCTTGTCTGCATGTGACCTTTTCTGACGAAGGGCAGCCAGGTAGCGCAAGAAGAGTATAGAAGAGTGCGGATAATGGTAGGGAAGGCTCTGGTGCATCTTCGAAGAAAAAAGGGAAGGGCGAAGAGCGAGACCGAATTTACCCGCGAAGGAACGTGCGAATACCCCCCCCCCCCAAAGGCAAACCCCAGCGAAGGCCCCGCCGAACACACCCATTTTGTTTCTGCCTTTTTTCTTTTTCACAAGGTGCCTCACATGTGAATGAGAGTCGTCACCAACTTCAGGCAGGTCTCTATTTTCCCCGCACTTATTGCCATGATCTTTTCTGCAAGAAAGCACTGCCGGGGACTGTAGCGCCAGAGAACGGAAATACACGACAGCCACAAGATCGTTCTTTCCAAACTCGTCTATGCTGTCGTGGCATCTCTTCTGCTGCTCTTGTCGTCCATGCAGGAAAGTGTAGGCGGGGGCGATGACATCAGTCGTGAAGATGGAAAGCGGGCTTTGTTCTTGTAATTGTCGACTATGTACTCGTGTATTGGTGGTCGTGCGTGCTCGAACGTGTGTGTGTGTGCGTGTGGCTCTCTCTCTCTTGAGACATCCGAGGCCTCATTGGCGCAGATGTTTTCTTGATTGGCCTCACAGTGCGCTTGTGGTGTGTATGTGACACATGAGATACAGAGAGGTTTCGCGCCGCACTCTCCCTCCCCCCTCCCCTCTCTCACCGGACCTCGAAAGAAGTGGAACGAGAAAACAGCTGAGGACATCCCTCCTTTACAGCAGGAACAAACATGCGGCAACAACAACAAAGACTTGTGTGACTACGGAAGAGGGGGAAAACACACACACGCACAAAGACACACACACACATATATATATATATATACGCGCACAGTTATGTACATATCTGTGTATCTCGATCAGTTTCTAATGATGAGATGGGGAACGAACAACACACCCAAAAGAAAACAGCAACGCGTACAGAAAAGGAGTGAAAAAGAAAGAAAAAAGAACGTTTGATTATGATGCTTGTGCTGCTCTCCCCACACCTTTTCTTTTGCTTCCTTTTCTTTTTTAATTTCCTTTCCCATCTCCCCCTCTTTCGTCTTCTCTTTTCCATTCTTCGTTGCGGGTGAGGGGAGGACCGGGAGGCATATGTAAAAAACTGGATACAGGGGAGAACAAGGGCACCCAAAGAATGAAAATAAAAAAGAGCAACACTTCCTACACATTCATTTATGCACTGGTGTGACACACAGCCAATGGCCGCTCTGGATCGACATGGAAGATATCCACCGATTCGCAGGGGTGATTTCTTTTTTTTTTTGTGAGCTTTTGATGTGTGTGTGTGTGTTTGTGTGAGTTGGTCTCTCTTTGCCTGTGGTGTTCTTGGTGTTGCTCTTCTGGCCGACGTGCTGTTTGACGCCCCCCTTCCTTCCTGCCCTCCCGCCCGGGCCCCTCCCCACTTGAGCTTCTTCGGCACAGAACGCACACGCAGACAATTCGGCCTTTGACTTCTACAAGGACATTATTTATTTATTTTTTTCTAAAGAAGACTGTGTTCGACTCCCTCGTGTGCGTGTGTGCCTTCAGGTTTATTTTTCGCCCCTTACGCTTTTACCTTTTCCTGCTTTTATATGTTTGTCTATGTGATGTTGCTGCGTGTGTTTGTCTGTGCGCGCGTGTGGATGTGTGGCGCCGTCGTGGCAACCTTATCTTTTTTTATGGGTGCTTTCTTGGCTGTTCTGCCTAGTGTATCTTTTCGTCGGCACTGGCGCGTTGTTGCCTCGTTTTTTCTTCTGTTTTCTGACGATGAGTGGCAGGGACAAAGGGCATACACAATGATTCTGTGAGCCGCATGAGGAGCGGGCACCAAAAAAAATATTATACAAAGTGACTCACAGGCTTTTCGCACGTGTTGCGCCACCGCCTCGCCTCCACTATGCGCCTTCTATGTCCTGAGAAGTGAAGGCGCACGCAGGATACACACAGGCAAGAGATACAAAACGAGAACGCGAGGAAGGTGATCCGTGCATGTGTACGCCATTTCGTGGAAACGACCGCGAGTTTGCCCATGCTCCGGCACCTACGAGGAAAAGGAGGGCGTGATGGAGGGAGAGGCTTGAGTTACCCGAACTCACGCCCATCTTCTACCAAACTCATGTTTTCTCGTTGTTCCTCTGTCGTGACGGACGCCTGCGCGCTGTACGTCATGCCGAAGCGGGGGAGGGGAACAAAGAAGGGGAATGAAACGGGCCCCAACAGCCAAGAAGACGAGCACCTGTGTGCTTTCTCGTGCCTCAAAAGGTGTGTCCGCCTGCTTGCTCATGTTTGAGTATGTCTCTGCATATTTGTGTGCTGATGTAGTTTCCTTCCTCTGTGAGCGCACGCGAGTGTGGGACTGGGAGTGACACCGTTGGCCACGGAGGAGATAACATCGAATTTCATCGCCGTTCCCGTACAGGCACCGATATCCGAGAGGAATGACACATTCACACGCACGCACACACACATTCACACACACACACACACACAACAACAACAAAGAAGGACGAGAAAGACAGCAGGAACCGCGCGTCAGCACTTCACGCACCGAATAGATAAACCAAACAGCCAATCCAACACCACCAACCCAGAACAGTATGCTGCGCACAAGAAAACTTCCGCCTCCCCCCCAAAAAAAAAGGACGCCGGTCGCTGTCCCGTTCTTTTTTTCGTTTCAGCACTTCTGTATTGCGCTGGCTGACCTTCCGGCATGTCCCCCCGGTTTACTCTCTGCCTGCATCTGTTTTTCGTTTTTTTTCCTGCCGTTTTATGTTTGTTTTGGTTCCGGCTGAGGTGATATGGCCCCTCTATTTTTTTTTTCGTATCTTCTATATCTTTCCTGTCCTTTGTTTACGTCTGACTCGCATTTATGGTTCGCTTTCATTTTTATTTTGTTTTATGGTTCTCGTGTATGTGCGTGCTTGACCGTTACTTCCTCTTGCTCTCTTCTACGCGTCTTGATTTCTGGTCCGGAATGTGTGCGTGTGATAATTTGTGGACCTCTCGGTCGGTGTCAATATAGAAAAGAAACATCAACGAAGATATATCTATCTATCTATCTATATATATATATATATATATATATCTATATATATATATGGATGCTAGTAGAAAAAAAAAAAGATTGCTGCTGTGGCCTGATTTCTCTGTTTCTTCCTCCCCCCTCCCTTCCGTTGTTTCTTTGTATTTTCAAATTAAAGACACTATTCAATTTTGTTCTGCCGTGGTTATGTTCTTTTTATTGTTATTGGTTTGCTCCACGGTCTTTTTTTTTCTTGTTACCTCCCTCCCCCACTGGTTCTCTTTTCATGCGGTGTCCTCTTCGGATTTGGCGTTGTGCTTTTTTTTTATTATGGTTTGATTTGTATTTTGAGATTCCTGCACCCCCCCGTTCCCGTATCCCTTCCCTGCAATCCGGTTTTCTTTCAGCCCCTGTCTGTTTTTTACACTTCGACTCTCACGCCCTTTTCTGCATGTGTGTCTCTGTCTCCCTGCCTCTCCGCGTCCGCCATGAGCGCACATCTTCTTTTTGCTCATGTTCTCTTCACTTGTCTTAGCTGTCGGGGGGCTCAGAATGTTTTTCCCCTCGGGTCTTGTGTTTTGTACCACACTTGCCTTTATTTTCTCCCACTGGCGCCACTCCCGTTTTCTCCTCCGCGGTTTGTTGTTGTTGTTGACGTTCTCTGACTTTGAGCTGCCCCTGCCTCTCTTCTCTCTCCCCATGCTGTGTGGTATGTGTGTGCGTGTGTACCTTTCAGGCCTTTGGTATGTGATGGGTTTCCTTCATGTCTCTGCTGTCTACCACCGTCACCGTCCTGGTGGGCTTGTGAGGCGCATTCGGCGACCACGCACATGCCTCACACGCACCCATGCACACGGGTGTACATTTTTTCGGTTGTCTTTTATTTTTATTTGTTGCTTTCACGTTACATCACACAACTGAAGTAGAGACGACATGCCTTTATAAACATAGACCAATGCACACACCGAGGCCGCCCAGAATTCTCTCTTCGCCCCCTCCACCCCCCAATAATCTCGCTGCTCTGCCGTCCGTGAATTTCTATGATGCCCGCCAAAGAAAGAGCGACATAGAGAACCCAGGAAACGGATCAAGCGAAACACACGGCGCTTCCTCACCCTTGGACAAGAGACGAGGAATTGTGATGCCACACGCAAAGCTTGCTACGTTCTCTGCGGCAGCCAACGAAGAGTCCTCGAAGCAGGAGAGATGGAGAGAACTGGACCGTACCGGACTTGCAGGGGTGCGTCAATGCAGGGACAACTCCAACGTGAAAACGACAGTGCCACAGGGGCATTTGGAACGCAGAAAACAAAAAAGAAACGCGAAAGGCCGAAAGGCGTTTCTTCAGCTTCTCGCCTTGCAAGTCGGGAACTGGTAAAATACAACGAAAAAGAATTATGACAAGATGCTAGGCTTTCTGCGTCTCGCAAGGTGACTGACTGTGTGTGTGTGTGTGTGGAGGGGGGGGGGGAGAACAGCGATCCCTCACACAGCGCCACACCAACACCTATACATGCAAACTCCCCTGCACCTATACGCACACAGACCCTGATAGAATTTCCTTGCCCTCTTTCATGGGTCCCTGATTGTATCCTACCGTTGATTGGTCTCACGAGTACATCAGAGGTGTACGCTTTGGCGAGCTTGTTTTCTTCGATCTTCATTTTGTGTTGCTGGTGTATATCTGTGTGTGTGTGTGTGTGCTTGCGAAAACGGGGGGGGGGCTGAGGAGTTGATATGTAAGCTGCAAGATGAACGTCGACATGGCTTTTCTTAAAAGAAGAGAATGACAATGACGCTTTTTGGATTTCTTTTTTTTCTTGGTTTCCTCGCTTGTTGGTTGACCTAGACTTCTCTAGCTCTCTTCCATTCTATGCGAGTTTCCGCGCGCCTGTGTTTCTCTTTGCCACACCCCGCCTGCAACGACGTAATAACGGTAAACAAAAGAAGACAACACGCACCGAGATTCTAACGCATCCTTGTGTGTGTTTTTCTTTTTGGATGTGCCTCCGCCCTTCCTGACGTGGTTCGGACGTCCACCGAAGGAGAGGGGAGGACCACTACAAGCGTGTATCGGAGAGGGATGTGACAAGGAGCGAGTGAAAAAGTACAGGCGGAGAGGATACAAGGGTTGGGGGAAGAGGCCATCTTGTAAGTAGACGGCCCTACTAATATAACAAAACAGGGAAAGGCACACACACACACACACAGGAAGAATAAAATTTCACGCAAGTATAAAGAGTGAATGCGCTGACTGTTTGCTATGTTTCGAATACCATCGAGAAAAAATAACGCCGCGGCATGTGTCTCGGTACTGACTCGCACACCTCACCGCCCCCTCCCCCCTAAGCGGGCGTGCTTGCGCATGTGCACGAGTGCGTGTAGGAGAGGGTGAAGGGGGTGCAATCGGGACAGTGCAGGGAAGGTGACCACATTCATTTCTCTGTTCTTCGCGTGCATCGCTGCGCATCATGTCTCGCCCTTCTCGCTCCCCGCCCTTTTCCTTTGACTCGCTGCAGCAGCCCTTGTGGTGCCGTTGTCGCTTCCTTCGCAAGGTGTTTGGTTGGGCGGGACCGACGTAGAAGGCAGGACAGGGAAGAAAGCGTTCACATGCACTGCAGGGGAATCAAGGCTTCCCTTGCCTGCGCCCGCGCATCATCGTTTGACTCTTCCTTGTCCCGCCCAAATCTGCACATCTCCTCTTCTGTGCTCTTCAACTTTTCCACCGACACCATCCTCTTCTTTGGACCTTTTCCGCCTTTGTGCCCACTCGAGGCACTCAAGGTGCGTGCCCCCGCTCACCACAGCGGTTATCGCTTCCTTCGCTCCATTGAACACTTCCTTCATCACACACACAAAATGAGACAGATAGGCTCACATTGTGCTCTACCGGCAACGCTCCGACAAGGAAAGAAACATATGAAAGCAATACCCGCAGAACCACGCACACACTTCGATTCCATCAGCGCTTACTCTCCATCTCATCGATTTCTTGCCCTATTTTAGTTTTTCATTTCTGCTGCTTTTTCTTTGAGGCGTAGTGGGGCCCCTCTGAATCTTTGCGGTAGCACTCTTGCCTTTCTCGCACTCTCTTACACCGCTTTCTTTCGTTTATCCTCACTCCCCGTTGTTTCCCAAGTTGCGGAGGCTGCGCTACTTGCTCAGCAATGCACTACTTGCGTCCTTGGCTGCCGAGCCGATTGGGGTGGCGTCTAACAGGCTGCCGATGTTCTCCTCTCCTCAACCTCCCCTTTTTTTTCTCCCTCTTATCCTTTTGCGCGTGTAGATTTCCTTCGTTCCCTTCACCGAGTATTGTGTTGGGGCTTCACATGCCTTTTTTTATTTTCTGATTCGTGAAGTACACTGGCATGCGAGCGTTTGTGCGTGCGTGTGCCCTACTCGACTCATCTGTATCCTGTAGACACGCTGACCAACTCCTTCTGCTGCCTTCTTCATTCGTTTATTTTCCGCTTCTCTATGTGTAGGCGCTTTGGCGTCTCTTGCAGTTAATTGTGTATCTCCCTCCCCCTCTCTCAACTCCTGATTACCTCCATGATTGTGCCACCTGGGAGGCTGCCAACATTCTTTCTTGGTGCACGTTCGATTTTTCATCGGTACTCGTACCTAACGCACCCGCGCGGGATTCTTCCTGAGGCCATCGTAATTGGGAACACGCTTAGCAGCAATGTCAGTTTCGTATTTGCTCACGAGTGCTTCGGCATCTTGCATTATATATGCGTGCCGTGCACAGTTTTCAGCTCACTGAGTCCTCGTGCCATGGGGAATCCTAGGTGATTTGGCTTCACAGAGACATCACACAGCTGCTAGAGGATGCTCCTAGGGGCCTTTTCCATGGGTACCATGTACGGTGTCACGCTGCTCATGTACGTGAACATGTCGCGCTTCGTTTCTGATGTGAGGGACCACTTCGACGGCGAGTTGCTCTTGGGTGGCCTTTTTTCATTTCAGTTGTGTGCTTATTGCCTTCATAATTATGCGTGCATGATCCCCATCCAAGTACCCGAAGCAGGGTGAAGAAAAGAAAAAGAGGCGCCCTGTGCGACGGTGTCTACGTGCGGGCGAGGCGGCCGGAAGAAGGGCAATGAGAAAAGACGTTCTCTTTAGCGTTTCATTGAACTCTGTCCCTGTTTTCCAAACCTCATTTGCACTCGCTGCGGGTTTCTTTTGTGTATCGTGTGCACACACGCCGGCTTGCCGGTTGCTGCGCGTGACACTGACTCTGCTGCTAGCGGTGGCAGTTGCTTGTTTGGATTCACAGCTAGAAAAACACTGCAGAAGGGATAGCAGTGACAAAAGATGGGCGGCTGAGGTGCGGGCTCGATCATGTCACGTTCGCCTCCCGAGACTCTGCATGCGTACTGCTGTTTTTTTTTCCTTTCCTGTTTTCATGATTGTGTGCCCTTTTTGTCATGTTTTTGGATTTGTTAGGTAGCGCTGGGTGCGTGCCCTTCGGATCTGTCGTGATCGCATGTGCGCTCATCATCTGTGTGTGCGTGTGTGCTTCTACGCTCTATACTGATCTTCTCGCTCACTGATTGGAGATTAACTAGAGTGATGGGAGGCGCATTTGTGCAGAGGGTTTGCTGCCCTCCGCAGCAACGCAAGAAGCAGCTCGTGCGTGCATCTATGTCGCAGGCGTTGGTCCGCCTGTGCCTCTTTCTTTGTGCAACATGTGCTCAATACCGCTGGCCTGCTCCATCGTTTTCTCAACTGCCGCTCTCCTTCTTTCCCTTTTGCCTTTGGGCGTGTTGCCGTGTTGTCGTGTTGTCTCCTTCCCTTCCCTTTTTTTTGGTGGCGGTAACGTGCGCCCGCGTGCACGTCATCCCCCCTACCCTCGCTATAACGATCCGCTTGATCTGTACATCTCCACATAAAACTACTCCACAGTTTTCAATTCTTTTACCGCGTGACGTGCCCTTCTTGCACTTTCGGTCGTCTTCCGTCCGATTCATCTTGCCCGTGACATCGTTTGGTTTCCACGCACACACACACACACACACACACACAAGCACGATTTGGTGCCGCTTCTGCGAGTGTGCACATCAACATAGGGACACACTACTCAAACAGAACAGACGAACGCAGGCAGATCGGAACGACAGCAGCGGGGAAGAGGACTGTGTTGGCAAACACAATCGTGATCTACCATTTACTCGACTACTTCGGCGAAGTGCCGTGGAAGGAGGCGCGTGCTCGTGTCGGTGCTCACATTTTCACGCGCATACACTGACACTTAAGCAAATCCAAAGGCACGATGAGCAACGACCAGAAGCCCACGAAGCCCGAAGCACTTGTGGCCAACAACGACGCGTCGTCTGACGACGGCAGTGATGGCAAGGGAGATGTAGCGGCGCCCCCGACATTCCTCCCCACAGCGGGGCGCGTGGAGGTGCACCCACTGGTGCTGCTGTCCCTGGTGGACCACTATGCCCGCATGAACACGTCTTCGCTTCGGAAAAAGCGTGTGGCGGGGCTGCTGCTCGGGCGCTACATGCGCGATTCCACGGGGATGCAAACACTCGACATCAACAACAGTTTCGCTGTTCCATTTGACGAGGATCCGCAGGACGCTGACGTATGGTTTTTCGACACGAACTACGCCCAGGAGATGTTTGCGATGCACAAACGTGTATTACCGAAGGTAAAGATCGTGGGGTGGTACTCCTCTGGCCCCACCATCCAGCCCAATGACATGCTGCTGCATCTCCTGGTGGCCGATCGTTTCTGTCTCAATCCTGTCTACTGTGTAGTAAACACAGACCCAAACAACAAAGGCGTCCCGGTGCGGGCCTACACGACGGTGCAGGGGCGTGAAGGCACGCGCTCACTGGAGTTCCGCAACATCCCGACCCACCTTGGGGCCGAAGAAGCCGAGGAGATCGGCATTGAGCATCTCCTGCGCGATCTGACGGACTCCACCATTACCACACTTTCCACGCAGGTGCAGGAGCGGGAGCTGTCCTTGATTCATTTGTGCAAGGTGCTTCAGCAGATAGAGGAGTACCTCAAGGACGTTGGAAACGCCGTCATGCCCATCTCCGAGGATGTATTGGAGGTCCTTCAGGAGCTGATTAGTCTGCAGCCTGAGATCTACGCCCGCCGCTCGTCGACCGAGATGATTCGGCACACGAACGACGAGGCGATTGCGACGTTCTTAGCGGCCATCGCGCGCTGCATTGGTGCGTTGCACGGCGTTATAATGAACCGCCGCAAACTAGCGAGAGAGCTGCAGGAGATCAAAGATCGTCGCGCCCGCGCTGCCGAGACGCGGCTGGAGAACGAAAAGATGAAGATCGAGGAGGCTGCCAAGGAGAAGGACAATAACCAGGCATAAAAGGGGTGTCCACCTGGGAGCAACCCTGCCGGGCCGACGACAAAGACGATGTCAGCGGAGTTCCACAGGTACAGCACCTCAAGCGGATGGGAGAGACGTCATGTTCCAGAAAGGTGAAGCGTGCGCACACCCGCTCGGCTCGCTGCTTCACTCGCCTCTTCGTTGCTAGAGAGTGTGAATAGATGGAGGCCTCGGCGATCTTTGCCTCTCACGTGTAGGCGCTCGACTTTTTCCCACCCTATTTTTTCTCGGCCTGGACAGTGAGGGCTGAAGGCAAGATGGGGGATGGGGCTTCGCCCGCCTTTCGCTCATGCGTGGACATCCTTCCTTTTTTTTTTTTTGGACCACTTGGTGCCCTTATCCCTTGCGTGTTTGATGAAAGGCGTGTACCAATACGCCACAGATTCGACTTTCTCGTACGCACAGACTTCTCTAGCTGGTCTTCTTTCCTGTGTCTTGATGTCTACATGAGCCTCTGCGTGTCTCTCTCTTTCCCTCGCCGTGAGTGTGTACATCTTCCCCCTATTTGTGTTTTCGTGTGGAGGGGTGTTGGCCCTTTTGAACAACAGAAGCGACTGCGTCAGCGGCCTGCACACGAGCGTTGCGCAAACCCCTGCCTTGGATGCTGCCAAATCTTGCCAACTTCTGGCCCGCTCGAGCGTCGGCGCGCAAGGAGGAGGGGCCTCAGCTCGCTATTGGTGTCTCCTACACACGATGACAATGCGTCATGGGTGACCCCGCGTGCATTTCGATGTGCCTGCCACATCTGGGCCATACGCGCGGAAAGTGAACGCGCCGCCCATGCGAGCAAGTAGCAGCAATATCCCTTCTTCCCTATTTCCGCGGCGCTAATGACACGCTCGAAAAGGATGAAAGGCGATACTTACTGGCCCTCCGGCGGAGGGAGCTGTGTCCCCTGCTTCTCGTGGACGATCATGCCTCTTCGCTGTTTTCTTTTCGTTTGCCTTCCGGGTGGCCATTATCTGACTGTTTCACCCCCTTGTTGTTTTCTATCTCTCTTGTACCTATCGGCTCTTGTGCAATGGCGGCTTTCCTGCCGCCAGCATCTCCTGCGGTATTGCTTTTGTGCGCTGTCGCCCGCTGAAGGTACGCCATCGTTGCGCTTTTTTTCTGCGCTCTTCGCACGCACACAACCAAGACTTGACTCGTGGCAGCTCTGCCGGCATAAGGCACAAACCATAGACATCAATTCTCATCGATCCGCCTCCCCTCGTTTTGCAATGCTCTCGGCGGAGTCGCCCGTGTGTCATTGCTGTGCCTCTCACCGGAGGCGGCTTGCACCACAACCGAGCAGACCACCGTGCTGCTGCAGGGGGCGATGTACTTGTACTCATTACCATTGCAACGGCCCCACGGCGGCGCCGCAACCTCATCCTGCACAGAACAGCAGCCAAGGCGCGTGGAACAGTGGTGCCCCCCACGGCAGTCGGGCTAATCACATGGATACTACTACTCACATTGACCCGCACTCGTTTCGGCGTTGTCCTGTGTGTCTTCCTGAGCAAGCAGAGTTGCAAGAGGCAGACTTGCTTGCCCTTCAGCACCGCTGTGAGGAGGCCCGCATCGCTGCTCGACGGTGGAGATCCGCCCTAACCCATGCGACTGGGCCGCGCGGCGACCATGGCGGCGGGCGCAACTCTTACCAGTCTAACACGGCCGAGTTGCTGCGCCGCCAGCGCAACTCTTTCTACCAAAGAGCAGTGAATGATGAATACATGGCGCGTCGCCGCATGTTGCAAGCCGAGCTGAACGCACGGCACAACGGGATTGTCAAGTTGCAGCGAGCGCGCGAGGCGCTGCGCATGGAGGCTGCCTTCAGCGATGCGCGGGAGGCTCGGCGGAGGAGTTGCGGTCCTCGTACCTGCTCCCTCGAGAGGTCGCGTAGTACCGACCCTGGAGCGGACGCGCGCCTCTGTATTCAGCCATTGCAGCGCAATGACCAGCCACCGGTGCTAGAGAGCCACAGAGAGAGCAGTGACCATGCTGTGTCCCCATCGACGCAACCGAAGAGCGAGTACCCAGCGCCCTTGCTACAGGTAGAAAAACGCTCACCTTCACAGCCACCAACAAACACCGACCCTGCAGCATCACCGCCACGGCAGCACCGTGAGAGAGTGTGCAACCACGAGCATGCGCCCTTGGCGACTTGCTGCACGGACTTTCACCATTGCTCGGTGCCTGGACAGTGGCACCGAGGATGGATCTGGTGTCCTTTTTCGGCGTGTCACGGACATCACCCCTCTCAGTCTACGCGTAATCACGGGCAGCTCCCCCCTGCACCACCCGAGTGCCAACTTTCGAGACCGTCACAGGAGGTGAAGCCAATATTTCGTAAGACCTCGCCGGCCTCCAGGGGAGGCGTGACGTGCGGCGACGCTAAGCCGGAGAGGTCGCTGAAGTACGTAGAAGGTGATGCTCCCGCAGACGCTTCAACCAAACCACTGCAACCGAGCAGTGCTGTCTCAGCCGCTAACGCCGTTCAGGGTGCCCCTTGTCGTCAAGGGAAGGGCTCTTCTGAGGGCGCGCGTGGTGGGTTCTCGCGATTCCGCAGCCACAGTGCTTCCTCCGTGTCTTTGACCGCTCCTCGCTTCGGCCGCAAAGTCTTTATCACAGACGACGTCTACTGCGCCCGCCGTGCCCGTTACATGGCCGAGTGGGAGGTGTCTGGCACGGTGCAACGAGTCCCAGCCTCGTCGCGAAGCCCTAGTGCACCTCTCCCGGAGAAGACCCCCAAGTGGCGCGCCACTGGCAGCGTTGTTTGCACCGAGTAGGCTTGGGAGTCGTCATTCTGCGGCGGCTCTCCGCCTCATTGGTGGCGTCGCGGGATGATGACTTCTTTTTCTACGTCCGACTCACTAGCTTGGGTGTGGTAGACATGGTGTTCTCACTGTCATCATTTTGCACTCTGTTTCTTATCTTGAGCACCTTCCCTTCCCCCTGCTGCATGCCTCGCGGAACAGCGAACACTCTGCCTTTCTGCGGCACCAGCGCTCTGAGCCCTTGGCGCCCTGCCCTTGGGGGAAGAGACTCATGCGCCCATGGGGAATTTCTTTCTATTGGTTAACGCCTTATTATCAGGTGCTTCGCACACGAGGCACAAGAAGCGTGTGGTGCCACGTGCCTGCGTTTTGTATTATATGTAGCTGTACTGTTTCTTTGCGGTGTGATGGGGGAGGGGGGAAGTAAGCGGGAGGGGGAGAAGCAATGGACGCCCCCCCCCACACACACACACAGACCCCCCCCCCTATAGAGAGAGGTCCCCATTGGGGCGATGGAGAAACAGCGAGGGGCGCGCTTGGTGCAATGGAGCATGTGATTTCTTTCACCAGTGTTTCTGTTTCTTTCGCCTGACGCGAGAGGATGGCCTCGCGCTCCTTCTGTTTCGGAGCGCACGTGCGGGACACACGGGTACCGCATAGTTCCACAGCGTGTTGCGTAGGTTTGCGTCTAAAGTTTGTCTGCTTGCTCTCTATGTGTGAAGCTCCTTTTTTTTTTTGCTGGGCTCTCCCTCTCCTTCTCGCAGATGAGGTGCAGCACCCGGCCACCCAACTCCTAGAGTGCGCAGAAGGCATGCATACCCACCACATGCGCACACGCATTTTCTTTTTCGTGTTTCGCTTGACACCTCCGCTGGCGGTCGTGCACCGCCGTCTCCTACCACCGCTCTCTCTTACATAACCCGAATGTTGTTCGACCTTGTATCCTCTCACTAGCTCGTATTGTTTTCTCTTGTGGTGTACCTCCCTGGTAGATGTGCTCGCTCGCCCTGTTGGCATGCCTCCTTCTGTATTTCTGTTGGTGCAACGCCATTCTCCATGCAAACATTAGCGAAGGGCTTCTTACTAGTGGCACGCTCTGCTGTCTCTGAAGTGCTTTTTGTGCATGTTTGCATGCTATACCAATGAGGGAGGAGGTCAGCTCACAAACTGACAATGACGCACATGGTCTCTTGGCCTACGATACCAAAGAATAAGCAAGCCGTTCACGAGCTCGCGCCCTATGCCGCGTAGTTGACGTGCAATGAGCATCGTCTTCGTTCCCCTTCCCTCACCCCCCCGCCTCCAGATCGTTCCTTGGAAACCTTGCTGGGAGAGGCGCTCCGTCTGTTGCGCAGTGCGCACCGCCTATGTGTCCACTTGTTAGCTCTGTTGCACATCCCCGCTTCATCTGAACCCGCCCCCCGTTTTTTTTTTTTGGGGGGGGGGACACCTCTCTGCTTCTGATGCTGACGCTGGTTCTGCTTCGGTTGTGTTGAAGGGAAAGAGCGCTACATAGACTGGTCGACACCACAACACGCTCACAAACACACGAACGCATCCGGATCCTGCTTCATCTTCGATATCCTCTTTCGAGCGCCTCCATTTCTGTCTCTCAAACACGCGACCACACACACACACACACACACACAAGAGCATCACAGAAACGTTTCGCGTGACAGGGTCACGACTGAGGCATCGATTCGTCCCAAGTGTACACTCTCTGTCTTCTTTCGTCACTCTCTTCACCCACCAGTGGCACGTCGTCGTTGCGCTTCCCCGCTGACGTGGTGGATATCTTTTTCGTCTCGGCACAGAAAGAGGCGCATCGAGAGAGCAGCAGCAGTAGTAGGATCTGCAGCTGTACTCTGCTTCACTGCAGCCTCGCCCTTACACTCTCTTCTTGTTTCCTTGCAGCGTGGTTCTCTCGTGCTTTATAACTATCGCCGATTGTGCGCTACCTTCTTCTCACTGTAACGGTTCTCGCCCTACTGTCTCCTTGAGACAGCAGTGCCCACCTTCCGTAGCTCCACGTAGAGAAGCCATGAGCCTTCATTTAGTCGACGGTGACGGCTCTCTCCAGCCCGAGAAGAAGCTGACAGCGTACCTGACCACCATTTTGGCACCTAGCGTCTCGCAGAGCGGCAACGCGGTGACAGCGGACGACGGCGATGACGAAAACGCTCTCGAGGCTATCGGCGTGAACTACCACGTCGTCGGCGTCTTCGGCGGGCAAAGCAGCGGCAAATCCACGCTGCTGAATCATCTCTTTGGCACAGATTTTCAAACGCTCAATGAGACAGTGCGGCGTGGCCAGACAACGAAGGGCGCTTTCATGGCACGTGCCAACAATTCCCTGGTTGGATTCGAAGCCAGTGACACGGCTGCTATCGCAGGCCCGCACCCCTCCCGCACTACAGACTGCAGCTCTCGTCTGAACCGCGCTACTGCTGCGGCGACGAAGGGTTCTGAAGATGGTGTAGAAGGTGCACCGAAAGCTGTATCTCCTTTACTAGTGCTGGACTTCGAAGGCACCGATGGACTGGAGCGAGGCGAAGACCAGTGCTTTGAGCGCCAACTCTCGCTCTTCGGGCTGAGCATCGCTGACACACTAATCATCAACATGTGGGCCGTCGACGTTGGGCGCTTCAATGCTGCTAACCTAAGCCTTCTGCGCACTATTTTCGAGGTGAACCTGCAGCTCTTCAGCCACGACAACTATGAAGCGGAGGAGAAGCCGACTTTACTCATCGTGTTGCGTGACTTCACTGAGGATGACCCAGCCCCGAGCCTCGCCACGGTGCGCAAGTCGTTCGACACGATTTGGGAAGGCATTACCCGCCCAGCCCAGTTCTCGGGCGCCACCATTGACACTCTCTTTCATTTGAAGTACTATGTGATGCCTCATTACAGGCTGCAGAGGGCGGAGTTTATGACCTCGGTGGAGACGTTGCGGCGCTGGTTTGGCGACAGCCAGTTCCCGGATTACCTCTTCTCCCACCGCTCCATGTTTCGCGGCGTTCCGCTGGAAGGGCTGCCGGCGTACCTGACAAACAGCTGGGAGGCAATCTGCACGAGCAAGGACTTGGACATTCCCACGCAACGAGAGATGTTGGCGCAGCATCGGTGCAAGGAAGCGAAGGTGCAGGAGCTCAAGACCTTCCGCCACTTTGCTCGGCACTACGAGGACAGGTTGCTTCGCGGCGAGATGCTGATGCGCTTGTCGGAGGTTCTGGACGAAGAGATGGACACCCGCCTGACTTCTTTTTATGGGCAGACAAAGCTGTACAGCAGCGAAGTTGTGGGTCAGTACGCAACTGAGCTGGAGACGGAGCTGGTGGATGCCACAATGCAGGTGTTGAACCGGTTATCGAAGACCATTGCCTCCGAAGTACTCTCGAACGCGGAGTCACGCGTGCTAGCCAGCGTTGACGAAAGCCTTCGCCAGCTTCTGAAGTCAGCGCAGACACTGCCATTTAGTGCAGGAGGGGACCACAACACCGCAGAGACTGCGGAGGTGAATGGCCTGGAGGGAGGTGCAGTGTACCATGTCGGGACACAGCAGATGGACTCGCCTGCGTGCCAGAAGCTTGTTCGGGGTTTCTGGCGCTCTCTCAGTGAGCACATCAACGAAGTGGTCGCAGAGGTCGCTGCCATTCCGCCGCGCACCCACTTCTACGGCCGCTACGCCGCCCTCATCGCTCAGGATCCCACGGCGCGGCTCAACGTGCTGAACATTGTTATGGACGCCTTCTTCCAGAAGGTGAAGTCGCGCCTGGTATCCATGGCTAACAGCGCGTGTGACACAATGCACGCCAGTTTCGAGCGTACCCTTACCCATAACAGCGACGGCACCGTCCGCTTCTTCGCCACCACCAAGGGCTTGCAGAAGGCCGTGCCAGCAGCTATGCAGGCAGGCGTGGTAGTTTTGGGGGCCCTCTTCTACTTCCGTCTAAAGCTGGTGGCGGCGGCGGTGGACGACGACAACGTCGGTGCTGATGCTGCTGCTGCGGCCCTCCCGCAGAGCCGCTCGGCTCGCCGCGTAAAGCAGGACCGACACCGCCTCGTGTTCGACGACAATGACGCTGAGGCCACCTTCTACCTGAGCTACAGCACCCTGGACACCGTTCCCAAGTACCCCTACGACGTCCCTGTGACGGCTGGCGAGTGCGATGGAGAGGAGGTTGGCGCTGCAGCAGATTGTGTCTTGCTAAGCCAGCAAGCCACTGTACGGGCCTACGAGCTGTACAAGCAGAAGTGCGACTTCACGACACAACTACAGCTGCGCGCCGTCGAGGCGGGCAACCAGCGACTTCCTGCCTGGGTTATTCCAGCTCTCTTCATCTTGGGCTGGAACGAGTTGCTCTACGTGCTCACATCGCCTGCTCTGCTAGTACTTGTGGTTCTCATCTGCGCCGTTTTCTTCAAGCAGTTCTTTGTGTCACAGTGGCGCGCGTTCGAGGAGACGGCTCCGGCTAGCGTCGTAATACCGGCGAAGACGGTGATCCACACGCTCAGAACCTTGGTGAGCCCTCTGCTCGACTTTGGGCCGGCCCCTCAAAGAGAGGTTACAGAGCGAAAACACGATGCCGCTGCTGCGGGAGAGAGGGAGATGTCCTGCGTGGAGTCCACACCTACACATGTGGACCCGACGCCAGGCAACACCAACGCGCCAACTGCCCCGAACACGATACGTTACCGCACATGCCGAAAGCTGGACTGAAGACACTGTCGCTGCGGCAGGGTTTGTGGATTGGTAAACCCCTCAGTATGTCAGGGTGCGCTCATCTAAGTGCGCTGTGTGGGCGCGAGTACCCGATTTCGTATGAGTGTGCTTGATTCTTTCTGGGTCGCCTTTTCTGTGCTCGCTCTCTGTGCGTAGGTGCCGATTGCGTCCCCTCGCGTCTCGCGCTGGCCCTTTCGTTTATGTATGCTCTTGAATGTGGGGCGGGGTGTGCCCAAGGTTGGGGAGAGGGGAGGGGGCGTGGGTAAGTGCGCGGGGCCACCGTTCATCATGCCACAACTGTATTACTTTCTTTTTATGCTTGTACTCTTCTTGCTGCAAGTGGATACTCTTTGAATGGGGTACAGAACACGTAGGAGGCCCCGGTCAGGCCACCTTCCCGACTTGTGCGTATGCATGGATACGTATTTGAGCCCCGGCTGAGGCTCTATCCCCTCTTAGGCTCCCTGACTTCTCTCTTGTTTGCGTCGTTTAGCACCTTGAACATGTGTCTTGATGTTGTGTATGCATGTATGTGTGTGTGTGTGTGTGTGCACGGATGGCCCCTGCATTTCAGCGTGGTCACATGACGGCGTCTCTGCTTGGCTTCACTTCATTTTCTCTCCCTCTCAAACGGAAAAATCGCTTCTGGATAGGTACGCGGTATTGTGTTGCAGACGCGTTAGCCTTGCTATCAAACCTCACTCTTAGCTCTGCTCCTCGTCCAGCCCGGCTGCAGCTTCTCATCCCCACTCCTATCCAGCCCGCCACTCACTCCCCCCACCCCCCAAAGGGCACAGTCACAGACACACATACGCGTGCACCCACCCACCCACCCACCCACCCCCCCCCCACACACAAAGATTTCCCCGCCACCACCATGCAGAGCACCTATCCGAAGCAAAACTGCGGGTGTGACTTTTGCTGCAGCCGCCGCTCCGTCAACGCCAAGAAGCTGGCGGCAAGCCAGGCAGCTTTCCAACGAAGCGGCATAATGCAGCGCAACGGCTGCAACTGTTGCTGCCACAGCGGTGGACCAGACGCTGTCTCGTCCTTTGACCCCGAATACCCCGTGCCGGTCAACCAGACAGCCCTCAACGCCTCCCGCGGCCGAAATGGCGTACCGGAAGGGGACCAGTACACGATTCGCAACAACTCCACGCGTGAGGGAGGGCCTGGTGCCTCGCAGACAGCAGACAGAAACGGTCTAGTGAAGGAGACTGCGGAGCAGCGCGAGACCCGCGAAGCAGCGGAGCTCGATGCACTGGAGCGCCTTCTCATGCTCGAGTACAAGGCACGGACGCAGGCCACGATGGAAGCGAACCGCCTCAAGCGAAACGCCACGAGCGCGACTAATCCTGGCCCAAAGCCTCTGCCGGAGGGATACACGAGCGGCTCGATAGATGGCAGGATGGGGTACTCGCCGTATGGAACGGAGGCCCTCGGAGGAACAGCTGCCGGTGAGGGCAGCTTCGGTTCTGGCGCTTGTACTATTCACGAGGCGTATGCGATGGCGCACGATTGCCCTGCGGAGCCGCCGGCGCAGTGCCATGCTTCGCACCGCCTACAGGACACGATGGATGACGTGCGCAAGGTGACCGCAGACCCCGTCCACACCGGAAACCGTCGCGCACTGCAGAAGCTGCTGCATCAGCATGGTATGGCTGAATCGCCGGCCAGCGATAACGGTGCTGCCGCTCACAAGACCACCAGTGGGACAGAACTGAATGCGTTCGGCACATCTCTGGCGCAGATCCGCACGAGCTACGCGCACCCTCGCGGCGCTGGGGTTGTGTGGGTGCCAACACAAGTGTCAGCTGCCGCGTCTCCGTCTGCGACGAAGGACTCTGATGCTTTGGTGGTAGAACACAGCGCTGCTGCCGGCTCGGGCAACTCAAAATGCCCTCCAGGGCTCTCCCCTGGCGCCGCAGCCGCTTTGGCTACCGGTGAGAAACAAGGGAGCTACGCCGCGTGCCACTGAGGTTGAGCTTCCTTTGTTTCCTTGCTCTTTGCCGACTCGGTGTGGTGATGTGCGGATGTATTACTTATTCTCCCGCTCCTCCCTGCTCCTTCGCTGTCCTTTGCCACAGTCGCGTCGTCTCCCTACCAGTGAGCGGGGCTTTCGATCCACGCCAAGGGAAACAGACACCGCCCTTTCCCCCTCTCTCGTCTTTCTATGATTTGTGGTTTGGGGCTTTGTTTCAGCGACTCTCAGTGGAGCTCACAATGCACAGAGGCGCATGCGCACGGCTGTGCATGCATGCGGTCTTTGGGACGGTGACACTCACTCATGTACTGCAGCTGATATTTTTCTTCATTCACGCTTCTCTCCCTTGCTGCCCTCCTCCCTGTACGTACAAAGGTGAACGGGGGGGGCACACTCCATTTTTTCTCTGTACTCTAGATGTACTTTGCACGCCGTGCTCTTCTTTCTCGGTCCGGTGAGTATCTTTCTCGCGCATGTAGTGAGCCGATAGAAGACAAAATAGGAGGATGGCGTGAGGTGTGAGGTATGCGAGGAGCCCTCGCTGAGTGACGCGTGCGCCTGCCGGTGCTGCGAAGGGCACCGACATGCGCGCCACGCTTCATCAGTGCGCTGAACGTTTTGTACCGTGAGCGGCCCGTGTGGGGGGTGAGGCCACAGTGGGATGTTGATGTATACAGTGTCTGTAGTGTTTCCCATCCACATGTCATCTGGCGGTAGCGTAGTCGTCGCGGTAAACCGTGCGTGTCTCCTATCAAGTGTTTACTCACAGATGTCTCCGGATTTCTGTTGTGCGTGCGCATAACGCTGTGTAGTTCTTCAAGTTTGACTCTCTGTCCCCCTCTTTTTCTTCTTGCTTGTGGTGTGTACGGCTTCCACCCTCACCCCGCATGCGCATTTACGTACACCCACCAGCACACCCTACTCATATTGTATCCGCCTCAGAGGCTGTCTTCCAAATCATTGCCCTCTCCTCCATCTACACATAGCTGTTTTGCCCGTTTTCCAATTGCTCTTCCTCTCCTTTCTCGAAAGCGATGATCCGAGACCAGTGCCATGCTTACTGCCGGTGCTCCTACTGCGCACAGGAGCCGCAGAAGTCTTGCAACACTGGCGCTTCGATGTGGGCCACTATGGAGGCGTTAGACCGCCCTGGGATGTCGAAGGACGAGCTCTACATGAAGAGCCTACGCCAAAGCCTTCGTGCCAAGGCGTTCTTGGACAGCTCTAAGAACGCTGGCAAGTTCATTCCTGACGAACAGCTCCTGAGTAGCATCAAGCGCCGTGATGCGAAGGATCTGGCGCTGACTGCGGAGCTGGTACCGGTGCGTCGCCGTGACCGTCTGCAGGAGCTGGTGCTGCTGGAGAACAAACATCGCCTTCGTGAGGAGGCGGCCCTGCGTGCTGAGCGGCGTGCTCTTGGCTTGCCTGAGGAGGAGGAGGAGGAGGAACCGGTCTCGACAGCGCACTCCGACTCCCCCGCATCGACGCGCCCGTCGTCCAAGGAGTCAATGCAGCAGCGCCTTAGTAGCGGTGCCGCCACGCCCGCCTCCCGCTGCTCTGCTGAACACGACCTCCATGCCATGCTGAAGGGCATCAAAAATATTGTGGACGAGGACCCCGCTCCCTCATCACACCCTCTGACCCGCGAGCAGGTGTATAAGCTACGCCAGCTGATGCACACGCAGAAGAAGAAGACGCGGGAAATGGTTGACAACTGTGAGAACCAGCCGCACGTGTGTGGCCACTGCCTGGACGTAGACGTCCAGGCGCGTCACCTCAGTGCCTTGCCGAATTGTTCCGTGGCGTATGGCTTGACTGGAAAGGTTATCAACCCTGAGGAGGGCATTAAGTTCGGTACTCACACGCAGCGCGAGCCCAACGGGATGTTCAACACATCTACGGCGGATGCAGCCGAGGTGTCTGGCAGGAGGAGTCGCCTGACCAGCTACAATGCTCACCCTTACGGAACCGGCGTGGTGTTTCTGCCGGTATCGTCCCTCAACGGAAAGAGCCAAAATGCCGTGGGCAGCCAATCGACCCGCTTTCGCGCCAGCTTCAACAACAACATTGGCAAGGGGGAGCCGGTGGAGGAAGAGCTGCAGTTCCCTGGCAGCACCTACAACGTCTACGATTCCGGTTTCGCGAAGGCGACAACGCCACAGACCGAAACGAAGGCCAACAAGGCCGAGCGCACTGTCAAGATCGACACCGCCTCCTCTAACGAGAGCTCACAGCACGGGGTAAACGAGCTGAAGGTCGCCGCGATTGCCGCGCCGGAGCAGCCGACGTACAACTCCTCCGCCGCCATGTGGATGACGACGAATCAGGATCGGGAGTTGGACATGAAGCGCTTTTTGGAGTTCCAGAAGAAACTGAAGACGAACAGCAAGCGCGTGTATGAGGAGACCGCCAGTAGGTCGGCCAAGGCGCTCCCTGCGTAAGAGAGTTCATCTGACACTGACTTGGGTACCCTTGTTAGACGCTGAGAGTGTCCGATGTTCCCCGTGTGCGGCGTAGAGAGAGGAACTTGCTCGCCTAAATGGGAAAACCAAGAAAAGCGTATGACGTGGCTTCGAGAGGTGTCTCTGTGCGTGTGCAGGTCCACCCGAAAGGATGAGAAAGATGTGAGGGGTGGTGGTGGTGAGCGGGTTGACGGTGCTGCGTGGATGAATAAATGTGGCTGCTTGCCATGATGTCTGCCCACAGGTATCCAGCACCCTCCCAGCCGTCTTTCGCGGACACCCACACCCACACCCACCCACAGACAGCCGATCGGTCGGGGAGATGTGTTGTCTTTTTCTCTCCCTTGTCTCTTTGGCGTGCGCCGTGAGCTCTCGGTTTCTGCTCCGACCACATGGTGCTGACACTGGTGCTAATGCCAACATCAGCCTTTTGAGGAAGACATCGACACAGTTCTCTTGCACTCGATTTATGTTTTTTTGTTTTCTTGTTCTCGTTTGTTAGAGATACACGACTCACTCGCACGCTCTCACGGCATTGACTCACCTTTCTGACGTGCATTCTACTTGTCTAGGCTCTTTTTCCCCCTTTCGGCACCTCTTTTCTCCGTTTACGCTCGGCGCTCTCACGACACTGTGAACTCGGTGGTGATATGTACATAAAAGAAGCTGCGTCTGTGCCTGCGTGTCCGCGTGACGTTTTTGTTTGGGTTGCACTCGACCTTCCTTGTTCTCCATATGCTTCCCGCCCTTCTATGTGTGCTCCCATATTTAATGTATAGATACTACCACGCCACTTCGACCTCCCTTGCTATTTCTCTTTCGGCATGGATGTGTTTCCCTATGGTGTGTGTGTGTGTGTGACGTGACGGAGGCGGAGACACACACACACACACACACACACACAGACCGGCACAAAGAGAGAGAGAGAGCAGTCGACATTCGTTTGTTCTTGGGCTTCACGTCCTCTTTCTTTGTTCACTTTTGTACACCATCTCTCACTCTGTATATATTTTTTTTTTTTCGATACTCTCCTGCCGACTCCCCCCCGCCGCCGCCATCTCTCTGGGAGGCATCGGAGAAGTATCATACGCTCTCTCCCTTCTCCACCATTATCTCTATATTCTGCAACCTTCCCCGGGGAAAAAAGGACAAAGAGATGGGAAAACATGGCACTTTTCTGCTCGCCGTGTGCTATGCCCTTCTTCCTTTTCTTGACGGCCCCCCGCCCACACATGTGCTGGCATGTCTCTACGCCCTCACTACTGCGTCAGAGAGAGAGAAAACTGTGTGGGCTCTGAGGCAGCCGCGTCTTCTGGGGCTTCGAATCGGGCATCCATCCGTGTATGATTTACCACTGCAGCTAACATTCCAACATGCCCCACGATAGCGCTTTAAAGGGGGAGAGCAGTGCGCATGCGCCTCATGCACCGGGCGCTCTCATGTGCTGCATAGCACTTCTGTTGTGCCCTTTGCGGTGTGCGTGTGTGTGTGGCTCTCTGTCTATTTTCTCATCGCCTACTTTCTCCGCTACTCTCACTGTTCTTGCTTTTATCCTCAATTCACTGTTTTCTTGCAGTGACCTCTGCTCTCATCAAGTACTCGTGGCTGAGGGAGATTGTGTGAGCCACAGAGGCCTCAGGCGAACACAAGCGGGGCGATTGCTGGAGTGTGCGGTGACACAACGCACCCTCGATTGGTTGGCTAACGGTGTGTTGCTCCCTTTTCCGTTTCCTTGGTCCTTTTCACGTCTCACTGCCTCTGGCACCAACACTCTGCTTCATGGCTGCGTCATCGACGTTTCAAGCTTGCACACATTTGCACAAACCTTCTCCCTGTTTGTGTCCCCCTCTCTTGGCACCTGTCGTTTCGCTGAGGAAGCACACGCGAAGCTGGTGGGGACTGGGCCATTCACTCCATCGCGCTCATTCTCCCTCCTTCTGCACCACGTGAAAATGCCCATCAAGGCAAAAGTAGTGGACAAGAGCAGAGCAGCGGCCTTCGATCGTGGCCGGTTCTCTGTAAGCTCAGGGGCACACGCAGATTGGCGAAAGCAGTCCTATTACTATGAGGGAGATCGACGCGGTACAGGGGCCGACACGAGATCTCACTCGTCGTCTTCCACGTCATCAGTATCGAGCAGTCGAAGTCTCAGTCTCAGTCCATACAATGTGGGCTCACAATGTCGCGCTGCCTGTCCTCAACTGAATTTCGGCAGCAGCGAAGGCGACTGTGATATGAGCGATGATGAGGAAGTTGTCCGACGTGCTCGCGCAGCAACAAGAGCGCTACTCGGAAGCTCGCGCCCAGGAGGTGCGGCCGCCTTGAACACCACTAGCTGTGAAGGGGGCGGGCCCGCTACGCCACCGAACGCACGCCTGGAAAGATACCTGCGAGGGAGGGCATCATCCATGCTGCCAGTAAAGCAAGTGGGGCCGGTCACTTCTGCACTGGATCCCAACTCACGTGCCACGACGGCGTGGGGCACTTCCATCAGCGCTGAGCAGGAGTTCTCCCCGCCACCAAACGAGCACCAACACGAGAACCATGAGTCAAAAGCCTTACCGACAACCAACGACATATGTGGTGCTGCCAGGGACGCTACTATTGCGTCGGATACTGTCTCATCCGCAGTGGAGAGAGCACTTCAGTGGAACACAACTAACCTTGAGTTTCAGCATCTCATGACGCTCCTCGCGCAAGATGTGCAGCGCGAACGGTGTGATGACCTTCCACCCTCTTCGATAAGCGTGGCTAGCGCATTTGCCGAGGGGGAGGGGTCGGACTCCCTGCCGCCTTATTTGACCACGAGACCAACTTCAACACGCACGTATGCGCCCCCGTCACGAACGTTTGCGGCGCTGGAGGACAACGCACTGGAACAGCTGTACGAAGACTGGTGCCTGCAACGTGGCGAGGTGGACGAGGGGGATGAAGGGGCTGTGGACGGGTCGGGACACACAGACGACATCGTCCATGATGTGTTCATTGCCGCAGATCACCGCGCCGCAGCCTTTTCCATAGCTGCGTCTGCGGCGCATCAGCGTGTTTCAGCGCCACTGCATCACGAAGCCACTGCGACGAGTGTTGGCGGGACTGGGATATTCACGCACAGGGTGTCTGATGCTCCCTTCACATGGGAAGAGCTTCTCCGAGGTGAGGTAGCGCGCCGTAACACCCGTCATGGTTCTGCTTACAGTCCTGGAGACGGCGTGATGCTGAGCGATCCAGCTTCGCTAGCTTACCACGCAACTCGCCGGTTGCAGCGCTTTTTCCAGTCCGTGGCATGTGTGGAGCGAGTCGTGCGCGACAAGCGCTTCATGCACAGTGTGGCCGTTTTCCTCTACGAGCACCACAAAGTCTTCCTTCCCCACTATCGCCCCCCCGCCACCTCGTCGAAGGCTGCCAAGGCCTCGACAGCCGAATACCGAGATGAGGACGTTCACGCCGATATCGCGGCGCATTCGGACGTGGAGCACACACACATAGAGCATCGCGTGTACGAGGAGTTCGGGGAGCGGGTATCCACTGCACTGCTGTCGGTGCTGTTCCGCCATGTGCCCGGCTTCGACGAGGCCGAGTTTGTGGAGGCCCTCTACGAGACTCCACCCACCTACTCAATGATGAAGGACGCTGGCGCTGCTGCCGGTGATCAAGCAATGCTCGGGTGTCTGCAGAATGTCCTGTCCTTTCCAGCGTGGCGTCTGCTGCTGGCGGTGAGTGGATTTGAGAGTTTCTTTCTGTGGATGATGGACTACATCTATGAGGAGTACTACCTCGACCGCGGAAGCGAAGAGGACGGGTCATCCGTTGCCGTGGCTGGAGTGCGTGGTCTGCGTGCACTTATCCGCTCCACGTACAGCCGACGAGCTGCAGTGCGCTCGGCTGATACGCTCGCCGACGAGGCAGAAATAAGTGCTTCCGTGCCGGGGGGCTCGGAGCAACAGGAGACAGTGTTGCACACGCTACACCCACCAGTCCCTGACAACGTGACTGCCTCTGTCGCTTCTCATCCTGCGTCCGAGCCGCATCATCCTTCCTTGCAGCTGTCGCCGCTACTCACGCGTCTGTCGCACACACCTTCTCCGCCTGACACGACGGCGAGCCCACTGGTTACCTCACTGCTATCAAGCGGACGGGGCAGCGGC
The DNA here is from genome assembly GCA_033953505.1 of Leishmania tarentolae. Classification (NCBI taxonomy): domain Eukaryota; phylum Euglenozoa; class Kinetoplastea; order Trypanosomatida; family Trypanosomatidae; genus Leishmania; species Leishmania tarentolae. The sequence goes on along the minus strand of CP119856.1, from coordinate 119,565 downwards.
GAGCCTCTGCGCAAGTTCTTTCCTACTCCTCCCGCGAGCGCTGATGGAGTAAGCCGTGGGCTGAAAGGCACCGGTGTAGCACCCTATCGCAAGCGGAAAACTACAAATCCTGGAAGGGACCTGCCTCCGATAACGCCCGGCTCCAGTACAATGATGTCAGGCAGTGGAATCATGACAGCGACCTTCAGTGATCTATCGTCGTCGACGAGTGGGGTGGCGTCGTCGCCGCTGGAGCGTCAGAGCGAGAAAAATCTCGGGCAGCCTCCCGGGGCAGCATTGGCCCACACCTCCACGTCCTCTGATTACGCATTAGATGAATGGGCGGGCTCTGTCGCGCCGAAAACTTTGACAGCGGTGACGGCCCACATCGCAGAAGCATCCCCCAGGCAATCCGGAGGCTCTGCCCCGAGCAAATTCCTTTCCTCATCCACCACGCGCACCAAAACTGGCACGGCACAGAAGACCAAGCCGAAGAATCGTCGACTCAATCGCTGAGTTTGTGCATAATGGGGGATCGCCCAGACGCCTGTGCACCAGAGCCGTCCGACGCCTGCCTGTTTCTGCCCTCCCTGCTGCCTGCCGTGGATCGGCGTTGGTTACACGAGGGAGGAGACAAGGGTGGGATGCGAGGTCGTCTCTTTCCTGAGGCACCTTTGTTGTACTCTCGGAGTACGAGAGGATACCTCCATGCGTGGTGCCACAGGGTCCGGTAGCACCCCTACTCTCCCTCTCTCTGGGGAAGCCAGGCAGCCCCTCTCTCCCCCTATCCCTTTCCGAGTGCTAAGCCACCCCTGATGCTGAGACAGGGTCCGGTGCCCAAGACGTGGGGGAGGTTGGAGCGACGCATGATTGGCGATATCAGCGGTCAGACCCTCAATGGCGTTTCCTCAGGTCGACCGGCGACAGCGAACACGTTTGTGCCATCCGCATGATTAGGCAAGATGCCACGGTGACTTGAGCGCGACCCATCCGGACCTGACGATGTAGTGGTGCGGGGTGCCTGAGGCGACTCCGAGAGGGTGAGGCAGCCCCTGATGACCTGCATCGCGTGCGCGCATGTGTGTGTGTGTGTGCAGGGGGCGAGGGGAGCGGCTGACCAGCGACGCGGTGGGTGGATGAGCAGAGCGTGAGGACAGAGGCGCTGCTCTAATGACTGAGCCAGCGAATTGCTGTAGCGCCCGTACCTAGCGCTGCTTCGCGCGACGCGGTGGGGCCTGTGACAGACCTGGGTGGGGCGGGGTGGAAATAATTGATGTTCTATAGCAGTAGTTGCACGTTGAAAGAAGTGCCCTTTGCTCAGGGGATCCGTTGGACATGAAGATTTTCCCTCCAGTGCGTCGCTGCCAAGTGGAAGGATTGCGGAATTTGGTCTCCATCACCGTTCTGCTTTTGATCAGAGCGCGTACGTACGAGGAACAACAAAGAGGTTGTGGTGCACGGCGACTCTGCAAGCACGGTGTGTGCGTGTGTCCACTCTTCAGGCCGCGTCGTGCCTCCCTCTTTTCTTCGTTCGGCAGTGGATGGCCACTGAGGGATGTGGCGCGGGCTCTTCCTGCAACCGTAGTGCGCGATTCAGGGCGTCTTCGCTTCTCTCTTCGACGCCTGCGCAAATTTCATCGTCTTGCGTTTTTTTCTTCTAGCGACTTTGCCTTGTATATTTTCTCAACGCCCTTAGCTGGCGCGGCTGATGGGAGGGTGCCGAGCCAGTGCCGAGGTGTCTGCTCCTTCTCACTTTCTCTACCCTCTCACTCTCTGCACACCTGCACACCTGCAGGCTTGCCAACAGTGTGTCAACTTGTAGAGCTCACGAGTGAGGCGGGCAGCATCACATTGCCATACACCTACACAGACTTACAGCTAAGCGTGTGCGAGGCGAAGGGCTGTCATGCTCTGTACATGAGTAGAGGGACCGATCGAACTACATCATAAGTGCAGAAACAACCTATTGCTCCCACACAAAAAAAGCATGCCTTCCGAGAGTCTACATCGCACGTCGTCTGTGCGCACCTCCTCATCTCACCGGAGCACTATAGAGCCCCGTGGCGCACCGGAGTTCGATCGTGAATATGCACGTCAGCTGAGCTTAGCCAAGCGGGGCCGAAACAGCAGCGTAAAGACGTCTCAGTGCACTACCCCCATGCAAGAGTTTCAGCCCGAGGGTCCGCTGCACGGTGCCGCAGCTCTTGCGGCTTCACGCATCAAAGACTACGTCGCGACGCATGTCACACCGCCTCGTATTCCGCACTTGAGTAGTGTCAGTCCCATTTGCGAGCACGGCGGCAAAGGTTTGGGCGCATCCAAGGTGGCAACGACGCACCGCAACTTGTCGCAGGCTCTCGCAACACCGAACAGTGGGGAGACGGAGACGGGGCCCGAAACGCCGTTCTCCAAGTCCACACGTCGCGGCAGTGCATTGGAGGACACGGAGGCTCCCACTGCAGCGACGACAGACGGCGAAGGCAATTTGCTGCTTTTCTTGGTCAGTACAATACTTTTTGTGGGCATTGCGTTTTTCACTTTGTTCTGTGCCATTTCATTTGTTGTTTCGGTATCCACCGACTACAACCCATCGTACTTCTCCTTTAATGCGCCATCATTGCCGCCTCGGTCGGGGATGCGCGACAGTATAGTCGGCAGACGAAGATGGCCGGATAGGCTTGTGCCTGAATTTCACCGCCAGGTGGCGCTGCGTATTCGTCGAGCGCTGTGGCACGTGCTTAGTTACGTTGGCGTTTCCGGTGTTTTCCGTTTCGTTGGCTCGGTGCTGTCAACTTGGAAGTCATACGTTGGGGATCCTCTCCACGCGATGCTGCCGCGCATTGATACAGAGGTGCATCCAATGCTTCGGTTCTTCTTTCTGAACGCGACGGAGAGCGGTGAGGAGTGGGGCTTTAACACCGTTCTCACTCTCGCTGCGTCGGTGGCGCGCTCCCTGGTACAGCTCGTCGTTGATCCTGTACTTATTGTTGGCCGCACCGTGCAGGCACTGCATAGATGGCGTGGCGGGCCAATGGCTCTGTTTTCCACCTCGCTGAAACCACTGCAGGCGACCCCAGTTAACATGTCCTCTATGATGGCCTCGGCACAAATGAATGGAACTTCCGTGACCACGCGCACCGCCTCGTCATCCCTGCTCTGGTTTTGGAGACCATTGCACTTGCTGTGGGAAATGGCCATGGCCGCCTACCCTTCTCTTGGTGACGCAGCCGATCTGCACAACCACACCGGCTCGGCAGCGAGAGTAATGAACGTGTCGACAACCCCTGATAGCTCACTGCTCTCCCCTCAAATCGAGAAGACACCCTCGAGGACGTCAGCGGAGGTTACCCCGTGTTTCGTAGCTCCGCACGTCGAATCTCGAAGAACGTACACACGTCGGTTAGAAGGCGCGCTGTGGCCGTCGCTGCTGGACGAGCACCGTCGCGAGATTGAGGGTTTGGCGAGAGACGATGTGTGCGAGCTTCTGCAAGGTGACAGCGACGCAACGCAGCGAGTCGATGTAGCGTTAAACTCTGACCCACTCGTGATAGAAGTCACGGTAACGTCGCAAGTCGCAGTGGAGAGCACTCCATGTGCGGCGGGTGGTGGGATGGAGAGCACAGCGGAGGGTCCAGGGTCAGCGCATCATGCTCAAAAGATCGCCATAGACGCTGAGCGACAGCAGTGGCCTTTTCCTCGCCTGCGGGCCTTCTACAACCGAGCCGCCTCAGCTGCTGAGGCGGCGAGGACGAGCGGCGAAACGTTTTCCGCTGCCGTTGCCGCGTGCGAAGGCCAGGTGAAGGAGTGCCAGCAGCAATGCGCATCGATCCGGGGTAGGCTGGAGCGCGAGCTTCGCAATTGCACCCAGGGCGCGAGGCAGTCGAACCCGTGGCTCGCGAATGCAGGCGAGGAAGCAACCAAAGAGCTGAGCGCACAGATTCGCGAGTGCAGCGATGAGCTCGCTAACTGCCGTGCTCGCTTTTTACGTCCCACTGCTGTCCTCGCTGATGGATTCGGCAACTCTGAGGCAGAGCGGCAGCGCTGCTCTGAGAGCTTGGTGACGGCCGCGCAAGAGTGCGAGCAGCGACTGAGAGACACACGCAGCTCGTTGGACGCCGACCATGCAAAGCAGCTGAGCTCTCTTAGTGAGGAGTGTGCCATTCAGCGCAGCGCGCTGGAAAAAGCATCGTTGGAGAAGGTCGAACTGGCAGTGAAGCGAGCGGAGGCGATGTGCAGCGAACAGCTAAAAGCGAGCGCATCTGCGTGTAACGAAAGCGTTCCTGGCGCCCTTGAGAGTCTTCAAGAGACACTGAACGCCGCCAAGACAGAAGCTGAGAAGCGTTTGGCCACCTGCACCGTTGCTGCCGAGCAGGCCCGTGTTTCCTTCAGTGCTGAGCGAGCGCAGTGGGATGCCTTCTGCGCGACGAAGCTGCAAAACGCACAAGTAGAGTGTGAGACGACAGAGCGCCATGCGGCGGAGGAGCGGTGTGCAGAAAAGTTGGCGAAGCTGGATGAAGAGACGCGCCGCGCGAGCACCACTGCAGCACTGAAGGCCGAGACTGAATGCGAGGAGCGCCTTTCCAGGGAACTGTCCGCTCTCAACAACAATTTGACGATGACTGCATCGAAACTTCAGCTGGAGTTACAGGAAATGAAGCGGGAAGGTCTTCGAAGCGCTCCCGCGTGCGATACATCACAGCAGCAAGCTGAAGCGGAGTGTCAGATGAGGTTAAAGCGCGTGCGTGAGGACTGCACCGCGCAGCTGCTCAAGACACATGAGGACAGCGCTGTGGCGACGCAGCAGGCACTGGAAGAGGAACGCAAATCTCAAAGAGGTATCTATGCAAACAATTGGCGGCTCGAAGAAGAGCGACTCGCAGCGCAGTGTGCGGCTACAACTCAAGCGGCTGTCAACGAGGCATCCCATCTGCTGGCTGCGAAGCATGCTAAGGCACAGGAGGAGGCTGCGGTCGAAGAGCAGCGTCGCATGGCGACGCAACTGCGTCAAAAAGAGGAGGCGTGCCGGATACAAAGTGAGGAGCTGCGGAAGCACCATCAGGGGCAAGTGCGGGATCTTGGCGCTCAAATTACCGCCTGTACAGAACGCATTCAAGTTGCTGAAGCGGTCCATCAAGACATGCAGCAGAAGGCGCGCCAGGTGTTTTATGCAGCGATTGCTGACAGTGCGAGGGATGCCTGCTTGGAAGTGACACAGCACAACCTGCCTGTCTGCACTGACGTGCGCAAGACTGTCGAAGAGGAGCTACACAAGTTGCCGTCAAACGCGAGCCCTACGGACGCCTTCACGCAACTGCTAAAGAGCGCCACTGAGCCAGGAAGGCTAACGTGGAAATTCAGTGGAGCATCGGTGCAGGCACCGAGGGTCGAGGAGATCGCTGCCACTGGTGGGCGTCTGGCGTGCTTCACTTCGTATCTCCGCGTGCCAGGCCTGCTTTTTACTTTATTTGCTTCTGCCTGCATTCTGGCGACATACCCGAGGGCCCGCCGCTTGCCCGATGACAAAATCGCTCGTCTTGACATGCTCATTGCTGCGAACGAGACAGCGACGATGCGACGCTCACCAAAGTCGTTGTCGCGTTCAAAGACGAGCCGATCCGGATACCCCGGACAGCTTCTTACGGACATCGAGGCTCCGCTGAGCTGGGATGTGCTTGAGGTGTGCATGACGAACAGCTTGGAGACTCTTCTAGAGTGGCACTCCACGTCCTGTGCGCTTCTCTTGGAGCAGGAGACACACAATATGGGAGGGAAGCTGCACCAAGTAAACATGAGCCGTGAATCGCCGGCGACGGATTCGCTCACCTCGCTCTCAGAGAACGTGCTGGGCGATGCGCATGCCCCTTCCATCTCCCGCGACGGTCCTGCTGGGAGTCTTAGCTCGGCTTCCACCCTCCCCATCGCGCGTGAGGACGCCGAGCGGCTGTCGCAGCTGCACGCCGCCTTCATCAATGGCTACTACAGCATGCTGGAAATGTACTACGTGGACTTTCTCAGCGCTGTGGCGAACCGTGAGCTGACGGGCCGTCAGCTGCAATATGTGGAATCCATGGTGGCGCAAAAAACTGAGGCGCTGCAGAAGCAGTCAGCACTCGTGGAGCAGCTCAGACTGTCTCTCGCAGAGAAGGAAAAGCCTGCTAGCCCTTCAACCATGAACCAGCTAGCCAAGGTTGAAGGACATGCAGAAGTGCAGGAAGAAACGGTCTCCCTCCTCGAGAACCAGCTGAAAATCAGCAGAGACGAGGTTGACAAGGCCAGTGGTGTGGTGAGTAGACCGCCACCGTCCCCGCACACCACATTGGAGGCTGCAACAGTGACTGCGCCGGAGAGCTGGAAGTCGCCACCGATGCGTTCCCTGCAGGAGTTGACCGATGGCAGCGCGCACATCGACTCCATGTCGGCCCTTGCGGTGAGTGCAGAGGGCAATCCAAGCTTACGGTTGACCGTGAAAAAGCCGACGATGATGCGCAATCCTGACGTCACGCGTCGTTATCAGAAGCTTCGGTGGAATGAAGACGTAGACATGACGTGATTCCGCTGCGTCGACGACGCGTCGAGGTGAAGGAGGTGAGGGCCTCGCATGAGTTCTGACGAAGAGTCGCATGCAAATCAACTCTACAGGTTTTATCTGAATTTGTGGTGACTTTCTGCTTTCGGTTTCTGCACCACGTCTGCAGATGTGTAAATATGAAGGTTCACATGTATGCACATGCATGATGTGAGCGAGCCTTCGTCCAGCCATAATGGTGCTGGCGCATTTTTTTTTTTTCGAGGCCTATGCGCGGATGTGCGACGGCTGGGCCACTGTGAGCGCTGTCGCGTGCTTTTTTGTACATCTCGTTCTCGTGCACACGGTCAGGACAACGAAGCTCAACCTACAGCGGCACACGTGTCGTGGAAGACCTCGAGGGGGTCTTTCCCTCTATGTGTGTAGTTTACCCGGAGCCGTCAATCACATCACTCCACGCGTGCGTTCTTGCTCTTGAGTCTGAGCACGAGAGATGCAGACATGCGCGCTTCGTGCAGCGGGCCTCAACTGCCTTTTCTTGAATTCGCTGATGCGGCACACCACCTGCCTCGTCGCCATCGAGCAGCGACTCGCCTCTATCCCTTTCTCTCATATTGTTCACGTGGACGCCTTTTATGACGGGTACGAGAGGATACCTCCATGCGTGGTGCCACAGGGTCCGGTAGCACCCCTACTCTCCCTCTCTCTGGGGAAGCCAGGCAGCCCCTCTCTCCCCCTATCCCTTTCCGAGTGCTAAGCCACCCCTGATGCTGAGACAGGGTCCGGTGCCCAAGACGTGGGGGAGGTTGGAGCGACGCATGATTGGCGATATCAGCGGTCAGACCCTCAATGGCGTTTCCTCAGGTCGACCGGCGACAGCGAACACGTTTGTGCCATCCGCATGATTAGGCAAGATGCCACGGTGACTTGAGCGCGACCCATCCGGACCTGACGATGTAGTGGTGCGGGGTGCCTGAGGCGACTCCGAGAGGGTGAGGCAGCCCCTGATGACCTGCATCGCGTGCGCGCATGTGTGTGTGTGTGTGGGCAGGGGGCGAGGGGAGCGGCTGACCAGCGACGCGGTGGGTGGATGAGCAGAGCGTGAGGACAGAGGCGCTGCTCTAATGACTGAGCCAGCGAATTGCTGTAGCGCCCGTACCTAGCGCTGCTTCGCGCGACGCGGTGGGGCCTGTGACAGACCCGGGTGGGGCGGGGTGGAGTTTCGCTCGTGCTGCATGGCAACGAATGGACAGAGCAGCGAAGGAAAAAAAAAACATTTCATGTGCGCGCACCGTGTGTGCCCAAGTACTGTACGTGTGCGTACCTCAAGTGCGACACGGAAATCAAGATAGGACACATGCTGCACAACCTTGATAGCAAAGAGGTGCCTGCATCTCCTCAACATTTTCGCGCTACCGGTTCTCCTCTTAGTCTTTCATTATCACACAGCGCGGGCAGGAGTGGCCGGTCGCTCGTCCGAAACGCTCCCCGCTTACTCAACGAGTGGACCGCGCAGGCGCACCGTCTTGATAGTCCGGTACCACTCGGCAACTTTACGCTATCGATATCGCTCTTGAACTGCCCTCTTAAGCGCCGGCCGTGCTCTTGTGTACTGTGCTTTGGTCTACTGTGGCTTCCTCGGCGCGGAGGAGCGGGCGGTGGGATATCCGTGCACCAGCGAAGTGTGGGTCCGCGGCGAGTAGCATTGTGACGATGGGCCGCGTCAGAGGCGTCGCGGACGTCTCCACATTGGGCGCTGCAGCCAGGTCCACCTCTGCGTGTCTTCCAAGGCAAGGTGAGTGATGGGTGAAGATCACCCTATTGGCCCAGTGGTGCACGCTGACAGTCGTATACTGTTCTGTGGGACGTTCCCCCCGGTGAGGAAGAGCATCCGCTTCTACTACCCAAACGCAAACAACGACATGTGGAAGGTGCTCGGCCAGGTCTTCTATGATGATGTCGATGCTTTTTACACTTCCGCTGATTGCGTTTCCTCTTTATTTTCACCACCGTCGAAGCAGTCAAGTTGCCGCGCCGCCACACGGGTACTGGATGAACGGCGTATCTGGCACTTTGCTCACTCTCAGCCTGTGGGATTTTTCGATGTCTGTCGGCGAGTTCGCCGCCGTCGTGGCACTTCGGCAGACGACAACATCGAGGCGCTTGAGCGCACGAACGTTCTCAGGGACGTCCTTTCGTGTACCCCTCACTGTGCAGGCATCCTTACAACCGGCACTTTGGCATTCACGATGCTCTTGGACGATCTATGCGCTCACGGCACGTTTCTCACGAGCAGTGGGGCTCCCGTGGAGGCCGTCTTCAAGACACGGCGGGGCAAGCCAAAGCACCATATCCCGCCCATGGGGGGTTACCTGAAGTGGGTACCGAGTGAGGCGTGCAGTTTCTGCAGTGCTGTCTGGATTTACCGATGCCCGTCGACTTCACGGGCGCTACCCCTTAAGCTGGAGGACAAAACTCGACACTATCGCCTCGCTGTTGCTGCCCACATTCCCGTTCCATTGATGAGCGCGCCTGCATCTGTGGCAAATACGTAGAGAAAGAAACGGTGTTGCTGGAAAGCAGCTTGCATCCTTGAAGCATCCGGTATCTCGCTGGACCACGTTGTGTGAATTATTTTCTCTGTGTTTGGAATGCCACTCCGCCCTTTCGTGTGCTTGATTGCGATCCCCTCGCTCAAGTTGTACGAGAACTGCTTTTCGCTGCGGCTTCTCTTGATTCCACGCTTAACATTTGCTGGCTGTGCTCTCTGTCTCTGTAGCATCCCTCGACACCCTTTGTTGTAACTTTCAGGGGCTTCCACCGCTCTTGATTTCTGCGCCCCTATGCACCCACAGAAAGGAAGAAAGAGTAACACAGGCCGTTTCTGTTCTGTATATTTGTCACACATGCACGCTATACTAATGAGGCGTAGCGTTTACTGCATGATGTGTCTCGAGAGCAACGCGTTCTCGCACCCATTGCCAACCACATCTGCCGTGGATGCCATCTGTGCCAGGAACTCTTCCGCCCTCTTCCTCTGGCTTCGTTGAAACATATGCCTTTGCACATTTGTCGTCGTCCGGCTCGCCCGCTTCTTTGCGAGTCGGTGAGCCTATTCTTTTCCAACAGTAGAATCAGAAAGGCACATACCCCATTTCCCCCCCCCTCCACTGTACACATCAGCCACCGCACTACATTATCTTTCGTTTGTGGAGCTAGAGTCCGAGTGCTTGGGCGACAACGCAGCAACATCCTGACGATCCATCACCACGGCTTCGCTGCTGCCATTACCCCTCTCTGCTTTTGCAGCTTGCTTGCCCGTGTTGTGCTGTTCACTTTCTCTTTCTTACCTCGGGCCCTCGTTTGCCGAATACCAAACGCACTTTACGTGTGCCGTGTGGTGCGTGCGTGCGTGTTCCGCCTATCTTGGATGCTATGTAATTTGTATTCTTTTTTTTTGAGTTGCTCGGCTCGGTTTTCTTGGTTGCACGGGCACAACGCATCGGCCGTTACACTTGCCGGTGTCTGCGCTTCGGTTGGCGTACTTAGAGTCGCACTGCCGGTGCATCACGGCTCCATCTCCGGTTGCGTTCTTCTGGCCTCCTCATACAAAATACAACTTAGTAAGAGTGCCACGCGCTCATGTCTCTTTTCGTGGTAAACGCCCCCGGACATGAGGGGCAGCTGAAGGAGCAGCTCATCGTGGCGCACAAGCGCAGGCCACTCCTCGCCACCGCGTGGGTCAATCCGCCGTCAGTACTCATCACAAACAGTGAAGGTGAGGTGCTTACTCAGGTAGCGGATCCTCCTGGCTCGACGGGACGCACGCATCAGCCAACGGCATTGACGTGGCACCCCAATGAGGAACTTCTCGTGATTGGCTGGAGCAATGGGGAGATGAGCTTGTGGTCGATGCCCTCGGTGAGCAGTCTTGCCTTGGGTGAGGACTACACCACGGCGGCTGCACGCAGCGCTGTACAGTTGATAGCAGCGAAGGCAGCTACGCAGAGTAGCGCGGAGGGCGCAACTCGAGAACACGCCTCTGGGGCAGTGGTAGCCTCTGAGTGGTCAACGCGTGGTTTGTACCTCGTCTCCGCATCGCAGCAGCGTCACGTGGTCATGTGGATGCTGGAGAAGATCCCCGCCGAGACGAGCGTCACATTTAAGCTGAAGCCCCTCTGGTCCGTTCAGTCGCGCGAGCCAGTTGCGCGCATCATTCACGTTCCTAGCAAGGCCAGTCATCCTTCCACAGCGTTCAAACTGAACAATGGCGCCACCGCTGCCGCCGCTGCAGAGGGCGGCGATGACGACATCAGCTTTCTTCTCGCCGACGGCGGTACCTCTGTGACGGCCATTAACGAGGATCAACAGCTTTTTCCATGTGTAACACAACAGGAGCAAATTGCGTCCGTGCTTTACGACGCAGCAACTCGTACACTAGTTACACTTACCACAACGAGCATGATTGAGGTGTATGCTGTAGGCGAAGACATCAAAGGTACTTCGACGCTGCGGCGCAAGCTATCGGCTCCTGCCACCACGCCTACGGTGTCTACCACAACCGGAGAGCGAATCGCAATGTCAATGGTCTGGGCATCGCCGGGTGTCGTGGCCTTTGGCAGCGGCGATGATCGCTTGCGCATCTTGGACCTCTCGAGCGGGTCGCTGGATGTGCTGTTGCTCCCACAGCCTGACCTTCATGTGTCATCCTTAGCGACCTTTGCCGCCAAAGGCACCATGATTGTTGGTACGGTGGAGGGCTTCCTGGTGGTCTTTCAGCACCACGCCGCGTCGTTGTTGACAAGTCGCCACGTTTCAGTAGCGAGGGAAACAGTCACCAGCAGCTCCCCGTTCGCTCCGGCTGCTACTGAGGCGAGCCAGTGGGAGGCGATGACAGTACATCAGGTTGGCAAGTGTGTCGACCGAGTCGTCTTGACGGCTCTTGGAGATGTAGCGTTGTGCTGTGGTGGATCGGAGTTGCAGGTATTGCACGAGATCATCCGCAAGCGCGCGTGGGACGGCGTCGCAGCGGCGACGCAGATTTCATCGGACATGGTGGTGATCGAGAGCATCACGGGGTGCCAGTGCCTGTTGCAGAATAAGGGAAATGTGCACGGGGTGTCCATTGCTTTCCCCAACATTGCCCTTTGGAATGGGTCGCAAATCGACTTCTACATGATCGACGAGGCCACGTCAGAGATCACGTTCATAAACTTTGTGCTGACGACGAGCCCTGCGTTCGCCATACACCGTGAAGGTCTCATCTACGTCAAAGGCAATCGTATTGTATTCGAGACGATGCAGCTCGCCCCCATCGCACAGATGACTTTCACCGAGTCTGAAGGTGTCCCAGTGATCATGGACATCATGAACGACTACCTCGTGGTGGTGTCGTCGAAGAACTACCTGCGGCTTGCCCGGATTTCGACTAGGGATTTACAGCAACTCGGACCAGCTCGACCGCTGACGTTTCCGAGCATATTACAGCCAGATGCCGTGGAGGCTTCTAGTGGCGCATCCGAAATGACACCGTTTGTTGAAGACATCAGTACGCTCGAAGTGTCCGTCTCTGGGGCACGTGTGAACGCGCAAGGCCGTCGAGTCGCTTTGATGTCTACCTTGGGGCCCCTGGCGCTCCCTGATACGCGCATCTGGGTGTACGACTCCGACACCGACAAGATGTCATTCTTTGACTTTGGCAGCCGCAACGAGATTCCGAACTCAGTCTACTGGAACACACCGGAGCCTAACACAACCACCGTTGGCGAGTTCGAGTACATTCTGCTTGCCTGTGAGACGTACCAAATTCACATGGATGACAAGAAGTCGGCATCAGAGGAAGCGGAAAGCCCAAAGGCTTGTACCGACACCACCAACGACGGCAACAAGATCGCAGATCATCCGGTTGGGCAGGAGAATCTTCCGGAGGCATTGCCCGACATGGAGAACTATGCGGAGAAGAAGGCTGAGTTGGAGGACGCGCGCCGTGAGTCAGTTGGCACCACAAACTATGTTTCTCAGCGCCCGCACAACATTGTCACGTTTTTCGCGACGCATGATGGGCTGGTCCTGCAGAATTTTGCGCCGTTGCGACGCTATCAAATATGTCTGGTGGGCCTCACCATCCCCGACTTTCTGCTTGCCTCTGTGAAGATCAATGGCGATCCGAACAACGCGGAGGACTATGTGATTGAGCAGAAGCGCCTTCGCGATTTTGAGGGTCTAAAGTCGGACAAGGACGTGGCCGTTCGGGAAGCGTTGATGAAGTTTAGTTATTATGCTACCATCGGAAACATGGATGAGGCGTACAGGTGCGTCAAGAGCATCAAGAACCCGGCTGCGTGGCAAGGGCTGGCTCGCCTGTGCGTGACGAGTGGTCGCCTCGACGTGGCAGCGGTGTGTTTGGCTACGATGGAGGATTGCGTGGCTGCACGTGCCTTGCGGGAGGCAAAAGAGGACTACCCAGACGACCAAGACGTGCAACTAGCGACGCTTGCGCTGGGACTCAGCATGACCGAGGAGGCTGTGGAACTGTTGCGCAAGTCGAAACGCTATGACTTGCTGACCGATGTATACATGGCCTGCGGCAAGTTTGAGCACGCCCAGCGCCACTCTGAGCGCTTTGACCGCGCTCGCATTCGTCCGGTTGCGTACAAGTACGCGCAGTTTATGGAGAGTCTTCAGAACATGGATGCCGCCATCATGTGGTACTACAACGCCAAGTGTGCGAGCACGGATGTGCCACGCATCTTCTTTCAGACAAACCGTATGCACGAGCTACGCCAGCTTATGATGATACAGAGCCAGCCGCCATCACCGACGGCCGGTGACAGTGCGCAGAGGCCCCAACCGGGGATCGGTGAGCAGCAGTCCACGTTTGCCACCATCTTCCCACAAAATCGCGAGCTGTTGCTGTGGTGGGCGCAGCACAGTGAGCGGCGCCACAATGTACAGGAGGCACTGCGCTTCTACAATGCCGGAGAGGATGTGTACAACATTGTTCGGATTCTGTGTTCATTGACCCCACCAAAGCTGGACAGTGCACTGCAACTGGTGAATAAGGAGATGGACAAAGCGAAGATGCGCTTCCAGCAGCAACAAGCTTTTGCAGCCACAGCATCTGCTCGTTTCGGAGACGACGACCATGGGGAGCCCGACCCAGTGGGCTCCGCGTACTTTGTAGCGCAACTGTACGAGCGACAGGGCGACGATCAGCTAGCACTCCAGTATTATCAGGCTGCTGGTGCATACCGTAGTGGTGTTCGTGTCGCATGGAAGATGGAACAGTACGGCGTCGTAGCGAACCTCGCGATGAAGAGCTCTGACGAGCGGCTGATGCTTGAGACAGCGATGGCGCTGGAGAAGCACCAGGCCTACGACAAGGCCGTGCAACTGTACCGCCGTATTGGCGCTGTGCAGTGCGCTCTCGACGCCTGCGTGCAGGGTGGTCTGTACGAGACTCTCCACGAGGTGAGTGCTGCATTCGCCAGCGGTTCCACTGATCCGGCGGTCTTCCTCGGTATGGCAGATCATTTCCAGAGCGAGAGTGATTACCAAAAAGCGGTGGAGATGCTCCTCTTCGCGAAGCATTTCGAAGAGGCGCTAAAGCTGTGCGAGACGCAAAATGCTACTTTAACCGAGGAGATGGCAGAGTCCATGACGAGCAACATCGGCGAGCTCTCCATGGAAGAGAGGCAGGCGGTGCTGCGGAGGGTGGCCCACATCGCGAAGGACCAGGGAAGATGGTCCTTGGCCTGCAAAAAGTATACGCAGGCTGGCGATCGCGTCAAGGCAATGCGGATGCTCATGCGTGGTGGTGAGACAGAGAAGGTCATCTTCTTTGCAAACCACTCGCGCAATGTGGAAATCTACACTATGGCCGCAAACTTCCTGCAATCGCAGAACTGGAGCGCCGACGCCAACATCTACAAGAGCATCGTTCTTTTCTACACAAAGGCCAAAGCATGGATGAATCTTCTCGCTTTCTATGAGTCCTGCGCGCAGCTGCACATCGACGAGAACCGGAACTACCCGGAGGCACTGCGTGCGCTGGAGGACTGCATTGCCATGGCTGAAAGCGTGCGAGGGGGCAAGGCGAATATCGAGATGGAGAAGGTGGAGCAGCTAAAGCAGCGCGTCGAGATACTGAAGGCATTTGTGAAAGCGCAGAAGACGGTCGACTCTATGGTGGTAGCCGAACGTGGCTCCGTTGCTGAGAAAGCTAAGGCGGACAGCGTCATCGCCTGCTGCTCTGGCCTCATCAAGCGGAGCCGCCCTTCCAGCCCAGATCACAGTCTCATACAAGACGCTCTTCGCATTGGCGACGTGTTTGCTCTGATGGTGCGCTTTTACTTTGACAAGCTCGGTGAGCCGCACAACGCACTGAAGGTGATGGAGAGCATGCCGAAACACGGCGCCGATCCGCAGCTCTTCATTGAGGCGGACTACATGGAGCGGGTTTGCCAGGCTAACGGCAAATCGCTTGCCAACGTTCTGCCTGGCGGGATAGCGACCGAAGCCCCTGGGGCGGTGTGGGAGGGAGCTCGAAAGTTCAGCACCGACACACGACGCTCCAGCGTGATTGATGAAGTAGACCGGGTTGTCTAGTCGAGCCAACGGCAGGGCAGCATGGACCCAAGGTTCTCCTGCGTGGCAGGCTCACATACACTCCCCTGTACAAGTGCCCTTGGGCGTGTACATGTGTGCACAACCGCGCTTGTGCATACCTGTGAATGTACGCGTCCGAGAGAGCGGAGGAAGAGGAAGCTTTTGTGTGCTGTCGATCCTCGCCTCCTCTCCCCACTATGTTCCAGCTCGTGCGTGTGTGGTGGATGCTGTGAGGCCATAACTGGTATATATATATATATATTTATTTATTTTTTCAGACGTCCGTTTCTCTCCCCGCCATCGCCTCCTCCACTAAAGTCAGTCTCATTCTCGGATTCACCGGCTGTGATGGAGGCAGAGGCTGCGGACACATTCCCTGTTTTTCGTCTGCAGCCGCCTTGGCTCTCCGTCTCTTTTGCTTGGATGTATGTCAACAGAAGCAATGCATAAAACAGATGGAAGAGGGTATGCAATCACATGAGGGGTGGGGAGGCACGACACAGTGACCCGGAGGCAGAAGGCTTCCACCTTTTGCTGCGCACTACTGCGTGCACCAAGGAAAACCAAGATGTGAGGAAAGCTGGTGTGTGGGGCTGTCTGGGGTGAACGAGCTGGTGATCAGTGCAGTGGTGGAGCAGGCTTCTCTGGTTCTCCTTTTCCCGTTTGAGCAGGTACCCCCCTTTTTCACTGTCGATGATCCTCGAACTTACCTTGACGATGAACCCTCGTAGGATGGGGTACTCAGGTCCGCGTCTGCCCGACCGTCTTCCCTCACATATCCGTCTTTTGTCTCCATCCCCTCATCCTTTGTCCACGTAGTCCCCCTGCTCACGAAACGCCGGTGAGCCGTCATCGCTGCTGCGTATTCGTTTCGCTTGGCGAAACAGGCAAAATCACGCTGTCTCTGCTGCTCTTGGCGGAGGCTGTCCGGCGGCACGCCTCTGGCGCGGCATAGCCGATTACTTTTCCTACCCCGGCAGCGTGCAACAGCCATGGAGCCTGGAAAGCAGGCTGGAGCGCAGGTGGAGGCTCCTATGCATCTCGATGTACTTCAAAGCGCACCACTCTCTTCCCTGGTCGAACAGGAAGCAGGGGTAAACGGAAGCGGATCAACGCATAAGCCTATGCTACAGGGTGGTAAGGAGCGCCATGCGGTGCCGCTCAAGTCTGCTGAGAGGGCGACTTTGACGTTCAATGCCTGGGGAGCTGCTTGCCCGCCTCTCGTGGTGCTTGGCAGCGATGAAGACATGGGGCTCACTCCCGGCGGTGCGCTGCTTCCACCGCACCTCCTGGTTCATCCCCATGGATTCCGCATCTTGAAGAACGCCAGTGCCCTGGAACGCAACATGCGCAGCTACTTTCGACTTCCTCAGCCGCCTAACGCCGCCACACGCGAGGAGCGACGCCGCCTTCGCTGCACCCTCCAGCGCATCGAGAGCGAAACGGTGCAGGAGAAAGCGCGGGTGTCGGGCAACGCAGATGGAGTCGTTTTGGACGGGTTTCTTCTACTGAGCGCGTGCGAAGCCGAAGACCCGGAGGACGTGACCCATGTAAGGCTGCAATCATCACAGTTGTCGAGTAGCATCGCAGAAGACTTGAAGTACTTCATAAACCTTACCACAGTGGACTTGAGCGACAATAATTTGTGCCTGGGTCATGTGCTTCCGCTTCCTGCATTAGAGGTGGTCCACCTCGTGTGCAACAATATCTTTTCACTGGCAGAGGTGCCGCAGTTAAGCAGCCCCTCATTTGCCACCATTGTGGCGCTCGACCTCGCCTACAACCGGATACCCGCACATCATCTAGTCCACATGAAGGCGTTCGGCGCCTTAGAACAACTGGACCTCAGCTATAATGGCCTGCGCACTTTGCCGAGAGACTTGTCTGGCCTAGCACGCCTTACACACTTCGCACTGGAGTCGAACGAGCTCTCCTCACCGGATGTGTTTTACGCACTGGGCTCGATGCCGGCACTCATTGAGGTGAACCTGGCACGAAATCGACTCTCTTCTGTGCCGCCGTTAGATGCAGGTGTGTACCACGGCGACAGTGACTCGCGACGTGCTCCTTTCCCGTCTCTGCAAGTGATAAGCCTGACAGGGAATCGCTTTCAACATGTCGAAGCCCTCCAGCCCTTGGCTGCACTACACCAGACGCTGCGCCGCGTCGACGTCGGTGAGAACCCGCTGCTGGACCGCCGACCAAAACAGAAGGCTGAACTGCAGCGTGTGCTGGACGAAGCCGTTGTGGAAGCGTACTACGCGGCGCTGCTTGCACCCCAAACGGACAGCGTTGGCCCGGGGGCGCAGCCGGAAAAGATGGACACGTGGCACCGTGAGAGCTGGGCGCGCTACATCCCTAAGCCGCTAGGCGAGCTGGATACATCCAAGACAGAGGTGGTGGGGACAGCACCGATGGATGCCTCCTCGTCGCGCAATATGAGTTCCTCCGAGCCGTCGACGGCGGTGGGAAGTACCCTGGAACATCCCAAACCAAATTGCTCAATGAGTGAGGACACAAAACAGCGCGAAGGTGTCCTGCCACTGTCGCTGACGGTGGAGGAGTATCTCTACGGCCACCGAATCCACGTCCAAACACCGAGAACCTCGCCACCACCTTTGCCGCAACGGCCGACGCGCTACTTCTACTCCTCTGCCTTTCGACAGTCTGAGAAAGGTGCGCAGGATGTGATGCCACTTGTGACGCTGCCACCCTACAATGAGTTCATGGATGTCTTTCGTGTCCTTGGTCAACGTCGTTCGAGGAAACATGGACGAGGTGGCGGCGGTGTTCGGTGGTCAGCTGCAGGCCGAAGAACGGCGGCACCGTCTGAGCCCTCGCCCCAACCGGCGCGGTTACCCATACTGCCTGATTCTCCCACCCCGACCCACATGCAGGGCTCGACACCATCACACCAGATCAGCGACGAAGAGGCAGAGGAGGGGGTGGAAGGCGTGCAGGATGGCAAGGGCTTCTTCCTCACAAGCCTCGATGGCGCCGTTTCCAATGCAGCAGTAGGGCGAAAAAAGAACGTGCCCAACGAACGGAAGTCAACTGCAGTGCCCCCGCATGCGGCGACGCAGCCTGAAGTGGCAGACAATGTGGTATCTGCGCCTTCTACCACCGCTGAGGAGCCGTTCCGACGCCCTCGTCTTCCCAGATCAGTGGTGTCTCCTGCCACGGCGAACGTGCACGCCGCCATCTCGGAGCTTCGGGCAATGTTACGAAAACCCTTACCTTCTCTGCCGTACGACGCATCGCGCGCGAAGCAGGCGGCGGGCTAATGGCTTGGTGAACTATGGAAGTACACCCATTGCCTCGTTTTGCGTGTGCTTGTGTCCATCTGCCTCACAACTTTGGTGTCGTAGTGGTTTTCACCCCTTACTGTGCGTCGCGCACACACGTAAGTCACGATGTCTTGCGCGTTTCCGTTGTTATGAGTTCTTGTATAGTACTGTTGTTCCAAAGTGGGCCGTACCACCTCACCATTACACAGCCGCCAACACAGGCCTGTCGCCTACTGGATACATGTAGATAGCAATGCGAAAGGAGACCCCCCCCAAAAAAAAAAAAAATGTATACGGTGCAGCTGAGTGCGTATGTGTGGCTTTGTCTGGTGGTGCGTGAAAAGTACCCCGGTTGTGCCTCTCCCATTCCCGCCCTTCAGCTGCTGCTCAGTAGAGGAGGCTATGAGGACTGCCCAGTGGTGCGTACGGAACAATAGAAAAGTATCTGTGAACATGGCCTAGCACCGAAAGAAACATATCGGGCGATGACCATGGCGACGTCTGAGGAGCTGAGGAAGGCTGTCTACGTAAAGCGTTTTTGTGCATCACTTTCGCAGCGTGTGCGTTCACAGTGTGTGCCAGACAATGCAGCTACTCTCGTGCATTTCGAAGGGCACAGGCCCTTCAGCGGACACACCCAGGCGGTCACGTGCGCTCGGACGCGAATCCTTGCTCAGGCGTTGGCGCATTCTCTGACGGACTCATCTTAGTCGTGTGATGTAACCCTGTTCTCGCTTTATCTTTCTTTCTCTTTGTGGAGTTACTGGATTGACAGGAAAACACGCCGCAGTGAGCACCACACCGCCCGCTGCACGTTGTCTGCACTCTTCTTTTTCCGCTGTGCTTGCGGCTCAACGCAGGCCCAACGCGGCCGTTTCGCATTTTCCTCTTACCGCCGTGCATCGTAGAGCGCAGCTTGCGCATCTGTGCGGTGTGCGGTTGGTGGCTGTTGTATAACCAGCACGCAGACTAAGACGTTCCGTGTTCCACCACCTGGTTGTTCCCTGTTGTCTTGGCTTTTCTAATGGATAGTGTTTCTATGCGCCTCTGTAGTCGCGATGTCAATGCTCAGGGGAGGCTGAGCAAGTCACCCTGTGCCCCTTTTTCGCAGGTGGATGTGGATCTTTTATGCACGACGAGGGAGGCGTGGCCACCACTGCTGCCCAGCTTTAGCAGCGAGGCGGTGGAGGCGATGAATAGATTTGTACAGGGGTTTATCTGCAAGCGCATCGAGTACCGCTGCGGTCAGCTTTCCGCCGTGGACTACGAGGAGGTGTTTCTGCCGCGGTGGGTTCGTATGGCGGAGCACCGCACCGACCTCATGGAGGACTTCTTTGCTCAGCACGGCAGCCGCCTCAGCGAGGAGACGTTCCGCCAACTCTTCGGTGCCTTTGAGAAAATGCAGAGCGCCCTTCGTGATGCGCGGCAGGAGCACGGTGGCGGCGTTGAGGCGCGACACGACAAACGCATCTCCTTTGCGCGGCCGGTAGCACACCGTCTCATCCGTCGCTCGCGCGATCGCTTCTCCCTCTGCAGCATCGCCGACGTTGACGAAGGTGTGGAGCTCAGCTGTTACTCTCTCTCACCTTGTCCAGGCAACGCGGCCGACGCGTCGCGAGAATCGTTTCAGCCTACAAGCTCCTCTTTTGTCCCCGGCGGAACGCTCCTGGGTGCGAGCAGCGTGGCAGACATTGCAGATGCGGACGATGTACGGACTGTTCTGCTGCCCGTGGAGGAGAGGACCGATGAGGAACACTTCACAGGTAGAGCCAGCGGTGTCTACTACGGCGACCTGCTCCGCTCCGCCCGAAGCACCGCGAGGAGCAGCAGCGAGGGCGGCGACACAGCCGAGACTGCCTCCTCCGCCCTCGCCGAAAGGAGAGAGAGTTGGGAGAACCGCACCTGGATTACCGAGGATGTGCTGCATGCCTACAGCGGGCCGATGCGGCGGGCCACAGCATGGAGACAGCTATGGATTCGCTGCTTCTATCATTGCATTATTCCGGCTGCAGTGGTGGTGTTTCTTGCCGCTCACTACAGGGAGACGTTGCAGCTTTATCTCTGTTTATAGAGTACATCGGATTCGTGTGGCGCAGAGCTCTCCCAGCTCTTTCCTGCTGAGGTGTCTCTATGCTTGTACAGCTTTTGGTTCCTCGGGGTTGTAGGGGTGTTGACAGTCGGTACCACGTGACGTTCGCTATTCGTGTCGCTACCTTTCGTACGTGGTGTGTCTTCTGTGGGTACTGGCTCTTCTTTGTCAATATTTGGTTCTGTATTCGTAGGCGCTCTACTCTTCTCCCTGTCTCTGTGGTGAGGAGAACTTCTTCTTGACCACCTCATCATTGTGGATCCTTGTGCAGCTTGTAGAAAGGAGGTGTCACAACGTAGATCTCACACTGTACACAAGGTCCCCGCGCCCATGTTCTCACAGACAACTCTCTACGTCGTACACAGATCTATTCTTACTACCTTCCAGATGGCACATACTCAAGGACAAGAGAAAGGACGAAGCGGGGAAAGGCGTGGAAAGAATACTCGTTGTGTGTGTGTGTGTGTGTGTGCGTGGGCCCGCACACAGGACACGCCCGCTTCCGGGCTGCTTGCCTTCTTTCCTACTTCCTCTGCTCGACCCTTAAGCAGTTTTTCTCCGACTGCACCTGCGCGCATGTCCGTGCGACGGAGTCGGCGTGGGCGCTGACACTTCTTTTCTCGTTCACCCTTCCTTTCAATTAGATGCAAACTTCTCTTGTACTGTGTGTTAGTTGTCTTGTTTATCTTCCGCTACATGATGCAAACAAACATGTGTGGATGCGTGGGTGGATACGCTCGTGGCGAGCGGGCCGATTCTGCCGTTGGGACGCAGCATACGTGTGCCGCATTCACCCTTGCCGCGTCGCGCGGTGGGCTGGGAATTGTTCTGCTGCCGGAGAGAGGCCATTCGAACTCGCGCTTCGGCTGCTTTAACCCCGCCCATCCTGGCTCGGCGTGCGTCTCTCTGTTCCCGCAGTGCGTTCTTTCTTTATATCCCTCTCACTATCTCACGTGACTCTTTATACGGCTCTCAACATCCACTTCTTTCGCTTCTTGATACTTAGATTGCCGCGGACGACCGTTTGACACGCCTCATGCGCTAAGGAACCTTTCAGAGCCTCCAATAGTCACCGGAGAACTGCAGTGCAAAAGTCTAGTCGGTTTGTTACATCGCTTCTGCGGCGCTCCTCCCTCCCCCACCAACAACAGCCTACCCTCATCCGCTGCCGCTTTCGCTCGCTGAGTGAAGTGAACACACGCACGCACAACTTGAAATCTGGCACTTGACGTTTTTCCCTTCATTGCTTTGCCCGCCGAGAGTCAGCACTGCTGTCCCCTGCCCGTCTTTCCCGTTTCTGCAGCCGTTCCATCCTTGCATGCCACCCTGTTGAGATTTCTTCATTGTTTCTCTCTTGTCAAGGACACGCTAGCGCGGTGAGTCGAGACGAATGATGAATTCGAAAACACTACCTGCTATATCGCCGCCGCGACAGGGCAAGGGATTTCAGGTGATTGTGCACGGCGTGCTGGAAGGCGCCGAGTGCGTGGAGGTGGGGTCCATGTTTGCCCGCACCCAGCTCTTTTTTGGCCCTGATTGGGCGTTCTTGGAGAGCAACAGCGGCTATGGTGAGGACGCGGCCGCAGACGACGAAGATCTTGCTGTGCCGACGTACAGCAACAACGCCGAGGTGGTAACGCAGCTCTCCGACTGCGCTAAGAGCCCCATCCCGTACTTCAGCTTCACGGCCCCTTTTGAGTTCGCCTTGACGAGCACCAACCCGTTTGGCTGGCCGCAGTTAGTCATCACACTGCACAGCGTCGAAGGCGCTGGCGGGGGGACCGGGAAGGGCGCTGACGGGAATGACACGCAACTCCTCGGCAGCGGAGAGTCCATTATTGGCTACGGTCGGTGCTTTATTCCCATGAAGAGCGGATACCACACAAAGAATGTGCCCATGATGCAGTTGGAGAACACCACCTCGAAGCAGCAACTAATCAGCTTCCTCACCCGCGAGAAGCCGGTGCTGCGCGATCTTTCTTTCTTGTGCACTGGCGACGACCAGGTCATGCTACACGCACGTCCACTTGACGGTTATGTGAAGCTGAACTTTTCTGTCATGATCAATGGAATGGAGTCGTCTGGGTTTGAGGTGTAGCACGCGCGGCCGCCCTCCCGGCTTTTTCGGGCACTCGTCCCGACGCTGCCCCCCCCCCCCCAACACACACACACACACACACGTACTGACTGGCTTCTCGCTTGCTCTTGCATAGATGAGCTGATCACGCTGGCGCGCGCCTTCCTTTTCCCTCTTACATAGACGCATCACCTATGAGGTCGCATTATGTATAGAAACACAGAACCAACGACAGGCAGTCGGCGACGTTTATCTCGAACGGTAATTCATACGGAGAAAGGAGCTGTGTGTGTGTGCTAAGCACTGCTTTCCTTTCTCTTTCTGTCTACACGGTTATTCAATACGGCCTTTCCACAGCTGCCGTTGTTGCTGATGTCACTGTTGTGCTTCATGTTTACGTTGGGCTATGGTATGGCCTCGCTGCTTCCTTGCGTCAATTTGCGCGTATTGGTGCCGTAGAGAAACAAAGAAAAAGATGCGCCTGTGCGGGGGACTGAAGCGGGGTGAGGGCGAGGCATGGCTCTCCACGTTTTCACCCCCCCCTCCGGCATCGACTGGTATACGCGTGTACTAGCCATCCGAAAGGGGTTCAGCTCACAATGGGGTCACAAAGCACGTCCATGGGCTCTTCTTTCCGCGGAACGTGAGTGAGACAATTCGTGCTTGCTTGAGCTGGCCTATTCCTATTCCTGGGCCATGTCGCTCACCCTTTCCGTATGAGCATCACCCACCATGTTTCCTCTAGCTGTACGGACGACACGTGCACTACCGTTGCACACAAATCTTTTCCCGCCTTTTCCCGCCGCCCTTCCTCTGTTCTTGGGCCTGCCGCGCCACCTCTATCCTTCACATGATCTACATTGGGCGTACTTGCTGCCGCTGTCTCTGTCTGTTTCGTGTATTCCCAGCTTGTGCCCGTATTCAGTGACTCCGTGCGTGTGTCTCACGTGCACGGGCGGGCGTGTACCATCTTTCTGTTTCGCCTCTCTCACAGGATTTGTGGTTTTCCGACTGTTTTACTTTTTTCCGTCCGCACGTTTTTCTGTTGTCGATCGTTTCTGGTGGTTGCCTGGAGTTCCCCTACCGCACGCGTCGAGGCGGCTTAGTGACAGGGCCATCTTGATCCCCGTGCTTCTCCTCCTCTGCGCGCCCACATACGCCAACTCTCTCGTGTGCCTGCGTACAGGCGGTTCCGTTGCTGTCGCTGCGTCATGGGTGAAGTGTTTGCATAGCTGGTGTCCATCGACCGAAGAGTGTGCACTCACCTTTCTCTGTGTACGTTGCCGTGCCTGAGCATGCGGGATTGAGCCTGCGAAGGTGCTGATTTCGTTCTTTTACTTCCCTTCTTTACCGACCTTATCCCCTGAGCCTTCCCTTTCTCACATATACGAGCTTGGACCTGTGCGCACGCGCTTTTCTCCATGACCCGTCTGCTCGGGCGACGCTGTGCGGTCGCGGTCGCCGCACTCGCCTTGTTTGCCGTGATGCTGAGCAATGCCGCCAACGTCACATACTTGGGTGTCTTCCAGTCGAATGAGGGGGAGACGGCGACGTTTGTGCTGAAAGTCGGCGCGCTGAAGGATGAGTGCCTCGCTGGTGTTCTCACGTACAACGTCGACGACGATCAGGGCAACAGGGTCACGTTTCCGAATGTGCATGAACCTACAATGGAGTTTGCAGCTGCCATCACTGACATGACCTCCGGCATGCGGACGACGCACGTAGACCTCGTAGTGGTGTGCAATGACACCACGCCCGTCGGTGGTACGTCGCGCGTGTATTTCCGTGTTTCGCCGAGAATGACGACGACCACCCCTGCTCCGTCCCTAACGTGCAAGACTCCCGACGATGCGTTGGTGGAGAGCAACGAGTCAGCGGTTTTCACGGCGGCGACCTATACTCTCAGCTGCGGCGATCCCATGCTGAGTATCGCCAATGTCACCGGTCCGTCTCTCGATGCTATGACGCTCTTCTCTGTTCAGACGGTCAACGAGTCGCAGGCGATCGTCTTCAACACGAATAAGACGAGCGTCCCGGCAGGTGAGTACACAGTGACGATCCTTGTCAGCTGCGGAAGCTCCTCGTGCACGGTAAAGCAGGTGGTGATTGTATCGCCGCCGACGACCACAACTACCTCTGCTCCGGTCATGCAGTGTCCTGGCAACTACAAGTACTCGATCATTCTGAATTTAGATGACGCTTTGATCGAGCAGGTGTTCAATGTTTCAGCTCGCGCCACTGCTACCGGCATGTTCTGCCCTTCAGGAACGATCTCGGCGACGCTGAAGGAGCCCACTCACGGTGTGCTTCAGTGGAACAACACGGGCGCTTTTGTGTACACCCCGCCCACCTCCGGGGAGGGCGATGCCGTTGATTCTTTCGAGTTCCAGCTGACGTGCCGGAGCGAAGGCACCAAGTGTGCGGGCACTGCGATCATTTCCATTGTCAGGGAGGAAAAAGACGAGATCTACTACGCTATGGAGGGCGCCATTGTGTGTCGCGGTACCTGCGACGCCGCCGCCTGGCGCACCAGTCCGACGGCGCTCGACCTCTTCGATGTGAACAAGACAGGAGTCGCTGTGACGCCTCGCAAGGACCTCCGCGCTGTGGACGGAGTGGACTTCGACTTCACGATGGATGGAGACCTTGTCATCCATGCATACACGACGATCGGCAACCTAGCTGCCCGCTTTGTCACTTTCCACCCCATGACGGAGGCTAGCGTGCAGGGGCTCTTCAACTCCGACTCGGTCCCGGATGGCTCGCACGTCTCCTTTGAGCCGTCATGCCTCAATAAGCAGGCGACCACTGGCCAGGGTACCGATATTTGGAGCTGGACGGACTCCGACGCGCTGAAGGGCCACCTCAACATGGATTCCAATGCATACAAGTCAGGTGACAACTACTACCAGAAGTTTGGAGGTAATCATCGACACTGCGACGTGTACCGCGAGGACCCGTGCAAGTACGCGCCTCTCATGACACCGACGCTGAACGACGATAACCACAATGTGTACAACAACGCAACGCCGTCTGTTCAGTGGAAGCTGTACATCAATGATTGCGACGCAACATGGGTGGGCAGGGCGTCGGTGGAGTCTCTGCGCGCGCTGCGCCAGCCAGACGGTTCTCCGACCTTCAAGTGGGAGGGAAACGGCACGTACTTGGTCGGCGCCGTATATTCGCAGTCCGTGAAGCCGGCGAGTTGGTCGTCCCCGGCGGCCGGCATAGCACACTCGGAGACGGTGTACGAGGTGCGTCTTAAGATTCACAATACTATCATCGTCAACGCTGTCGCGCGTCCTTTTAGCGACACCACCGATCCGGTGCTGCAGATGAGCTCCGATATTCAGTACTCGGCAGGTAAGAGAACAGACACCCAGGAGCGTCTTTATCGTTATTCCGTGTTCCTCTACCCGTACTTTGAGGCCAACAAGACGGCTGCCGACATGACAGCTCTTTCGCTTAAGGTGGCCTCGACGACGCTTCTGAACGCGACGTGGACGTCGCCGAGCAAAGAGGAATGTCCGATGTGCACCGGGACGATGATTAGCTGCAAGGGTACCGGGAGCGGATTTGACACGGACTGTGGCGACAAGGCTCTCATGACCTTTGAGGCGCTCGATTACAACGCGTCCGACTTTGAGAGCGCTATCGTCACTGACGAGTCTTCGGGCAAGTCTGCGAGCATGTCGGTAAGTCCCAAGAACGCGCTGCGGGTTACGTTTGCCGTTCGCGTGAAAGGTGCAGGGTCAGCCGAGTCGACGGAAGCCTACCCGGTCGGAACCTTTGCCATCTCTGTGAAATTGTCGAACAACCAAGTGTTCGATGTCGTCGTGAACCAGACAGACTACATCAGCGAGATCGACACGCGCTTCCTGGGCACGCAGATATGCCGGCCGAGCGCGTACTGGCCGGTGCCAGACCCGCTTGGATCATCGCTCCCAGTGAAGCCATACAACGTGGATACCCTCGCCTTCCCATCTGGCAACTACACAAGCGAAAATGAAGAAGTAAACGAGGAGAGCGAGAGCTTTTATGGCCCCCCGAAGCGACTGACAAGCCTGAACTTGTGCGTCAGGCCACCGAAGGCTGAGCGAAGCCATATTGCTCTAGACAACATGACGGCCACCGTTGAGAACGCAAAGGGGCAGGTAACACTGTCTATGTGCGCCGTCGCGGACGAGCGGACGTTTGGCACAACGGACTGGGTCATGATTTCCCTTCCCCGTATCCACGAGGAGACCAAGGAAGTTAACAACGACGAGATTCAAAGCATCATCGATGACGAACTGCTTAGCAACAACTCTTACACAGTGGCGCAACTGCAGTACCTTACGCTGTCTGTGCACACGTCGGAGGTGATGCCAAGCCTGCTCGGCGGCAACTCGGCGAACGACTATGTCAACATTTTGCTCGACGGTGACAGCGCCCCCAAGCCCGAGCTCGGAGAAGAGGAAACCTGGATGCACCTGGAGGACAATTCGGTACCCACCCAGTCGGACGAATACCTGCCGTGGGAAATATACGCCTCCTCGCTCAGCTACCGCCGCATCGCCTATCACACCAATACCAACACCAGCGAGACCGAACCCTTGAACTTTGCCTTCATCCCCGGCTCTCTGCTGCACTCTGGAAGCAGTATTCGTGTCCCCATGATCATTCGCGCAGCAATCAAGTTCGTCACGTACGCTTTCACAGCGCCCAACTCCACGCACTCCTCGCAGCGAGTTAAAAAGAGCGAGCGTGAGGAGACGTTGCTGTACATCGTCTCCGTGAGCCGCGGTATCTCTGCTGCCCTGCGCTTCGACACAGACACCTACAACCCGACCATCACCCAGTCAGGCATCGCCCCACAGAAGGCCACAGCCATTCTCATCGTGCTCATTCTGGCCGTTGTGTGTGTCCTGGCTGCATTTGTGTACGTGGAGGTGACGTACAAGCGCATCATTCACAATGCTAAATATCACCCCAAGCGGCCCAACAGCCCCGTAGGCATTCGCTACGGTCATGACGGCAGGCCACAAGAAAATCAGAGGGTGGCTAAAGAGGGGAGCCGCACACAGGCCTGCGCGCCTTTTCCTGGGTCGAAGGCGCACGCGGTGAGCGGCGCAGCCACAGCTAACGTCACAACGTCCTCGATTAAGACGAAGTTCGGCATCGTGTTTGGAGAGCAGAAGCGCGTACCGGAGACTGTGCCCGGTGACTCTACTTCCGCCTCCAGCGAAGCAGGTGACGCAGCAAAGCCGAGTGACAACTACATTGCGGAAAATCCACCCATCGGGGAAGAGCAGCCGCGCATCAAGGACGACGAGGTCGCGGAAGTGTAATCACGTCGTCGCCACTCAACTTCACAGAAGCAGCTGCGCTCAACAGCGGCAGCGCAGCGCGGGCGTGGCCGCGCATTTCTTCTCCCCGGTCCAATCCTCTTTTCCCTGCTTTCTTGTTTGCTGTGTCAGCTTGAATATGTATCTGGGTGGGGCAGGCCAGTGGTGGCTTTCCAGCGTCCGTGCGTGCTACCTTAGAGGCTGAGCGGTCACGGCAGAAGCCGGAAAAAAAAACTGGAGCATCCTGGGTAGCAGAGGGGGGTGGGGTATGCGTAGCGAGGATGCGATGAAGGGGGAGGGTCGACTTTCCTCCCTCTTGAAAATGAGGTGCCACTGAAGACGCGCGAAGACCGTCGCGGAGGTGCGTTCGCCCAAGTGCTCAAAGGATGTTTTCTTTTCCTCCCTTGTTTTAGTGGTCTCCTTCTCGCTTACGCGCTCGCTAGCCTCATTATGGAGCATGCGATCCTGTCTACGTGGTCGAGGGTGCATGTGCGCGTGCTCGCGCCGATGACGTGGCCGCTTTCAGCACTGCGAAGTCAAGACACGGTGTATGGGAATGCAGACATGCCCAGGCGCACACTTATCAGTGGTAGGATGGCGTCCACGTATGTGCGCGCTGGCGTGAGTGTACACGAAGGTGGTACATTCAGTAGCCCAGAGGTGAGGTGCGACCTAAATCTCTGTGTGGAGTCTGAGTAGCAAGCATGGCATCGACGGCTGAAGATCGTTCGGTGTGTGTGTGTGTGTGTGTGGAGGGAGGAAAGGAAGCGGGGTAGGATGAGGCTCTCTCCGCAGACGCGGGCACGTGCGCTTCACCATCAAGCTGGTGGTGGTTCCAGTGCTCGCTCCGGGTAAACGGGTGGGTAGCTGCAGTGAGTGCTGAGATGAATTGGGCTTTGTGGTTACAGAGGTGGCAAAGGAAAATGGGAATGGGCGGCACTTGTGCTACAGGGGCACACCACACCCTCCGTCGATGCACATGTGTGATGACATACACGGACAGGTGTACCGGCATCGTGCGCGCGAGCGCATGTTGTTGTCCGCACTCCTTTTGCCTCTCTCTACCCTTCTCCTACCCTGTCAACTGGCCTTCACCCCGCCTGGTCATCTTTTAGCAAGTCGTAAAGTCTCTGTGTCTTCTTCCTGCTTGCGAGTTGAGTGTGTGGTGCCACCTACTGGACGTTCTGTGATGGCGGCGCGTGCCGTGCGGAAACTGCGCGGCTCGTCTTTCGTCTCTCTTGTAGGTGTGGTGCTTGTTGTTTCTCATTGGTGGATGCGAGGTGGATTCGTTGTTCTTATCGAGCTGATGCTGGGTACTGTTTTGTGGTGACGTCCGTCACGTCTCGCTGCCCGTCCGTGTCTGTGCGTCCTGCGTTCTTGGGTCTGGATTTTTTGTGCTGTTTTTGACGCCACAAAAGGGAAGTACGTGAACGAGTGACACTCAGATGACAATCACCCCGGGTAGCTGAGGGCGTGTGACCTTACCTTGTGCCCCCCTCTCTCATGTCCCCCTCCATCCGCGTAACCGCAGCACCATAGCGGCGCGGCAGTGACGAACGGTGCCATGCTATGTGAACGCCCGAGAGCTTCCTAACGGATACGTTCACGTGAAGCTACTTCCGAGCACCTTTTGTGTCGCGCTCGTCGCCTGAGATAGTGCCAGGAGGATGGCATCGAAACAGGCAATCACAAGACGGGAAGACGCCCCAGGGTCGCCGAAGCCTCCTGCGACGGCGACCCTTCACCTCACCGTTCATTTAAACTCCATTCTTTTCTTTTCCAAACGCCTCTCTTCATCTGCGTCTTTACCGCTGCGCTTTCTTTGATGCGCTCAACGCTTTCTTGAGCACACGCACCCCCCCCACACACACACCTACACACGCACGCACCTCAGTAGCTATACGGGAATACGTACCAATCGGCTGTCCGTAGAACTTCAGGCATCTACTTCTCGACATTGTCGCTCACCATCTCTCTCTCCCTCTCCCTCTCCCTCCCTGCCGGTGCGGGGGTGCGCATGCTTCTCAGTGACTTCCGCTTAGTACAGGCACCGTTCGCCTACCCTCTCAACCATCCGTGAAGGTGGGACGGGTGTTGCTGGCGTCGAGCGAAATAGACGCGAAGACGCTTCAAACATCGTTGTCTCTTTCTTGAAAACCTTTTCTTTTTCTTCCTCTGGCGGTCGCTCAGTCACACACATACACGTGTGTGCGGTAGACATCATCTTCTGCAGTGAGCACTGCCCGCCTCTTCTTCTTTCCCCCCTCTTCCTCTTCGCGGACAACTACTCTTGCTGCTGCTGCTGTTTTGATTTGCACCCTCCCGATTTCTTTCGCTCTACTTCTGCCCTCCCTCTATTATTGCTTTGCTCGCCTGGTTGCCATCCCGTTGTGATCCCGAGCTACCTTGGCCCTCCTCCTACCCCCTCCCCTGCCTCTCTTCTCTTCTCTCCAGCTGCCTATTTTGCTAAACTGTACACACACACACACACACACACACACACACACACACACATCGGCATACGCGTGCATACGCATACGAAGCCAGGCGCAAAGTGAACGCACCGGTGCTAATTTCACTGTCTTCGTCTTATTTTTCATTGCTGTTTTGTCCCACTTCCCCTGTGCTGTGCGTGGGGTTGTGTGCTCTGACTCTGCCACTGTACGTTGCTGTTGGACTTGTGTTGCGCTTTCCCTTTTTTATTTTATTTTGCCTCACTCGTGCGAGAGTACGTGGATTTCTTTTCTCTTATGGACTTTTCTCTTAGTACATGTGCAGCTATCACCGTCTTGTCTCTCCTTTCTTCCTCATGTTTCCTTCGCTCGCACCCGTGTCCTCATTCAGTGTCCTCATACCTCTGTGCCTTCTCTTTTTGTGTCACTCTCACGCACGCTTGTGTACGCTACATACACCCACCCACCCACACACACACACACACACACACACAACGCGATCGACAGCATCTTGCACTCGTTGACGCGTTTACCCCATCTCACGTAGCAAACAGAAGATAACAGAAGGCAAACCGTTTCTGTTTATGTGATTGGTGGGTACTGTGGAGTTTTTTTTTAGGGCTTCCCTTCGCCTTGTTTTCTTTGTGCTTTCTTGGCCATCCGCTGCTCTTTCTCTGTTGCGCTCCGCTCGTCCACTCAGTGGTGGTCGTCTCTTGCGTATTTCTAGAGGCTCACTCTCGTGCATCGCCGCTTTTGAGTGTTGCTGTGCTGCTCTCTCGCTGTTTTCTGCTCTCCTTCCTTTCTTTGCTGTGAATTGCTGCTGCCGACTACGCGCTGCCTTCTCCCTTTGGGTACTGTAGTTCCGGCTATCACCCCGACTCTTGCCTGGTGTGACACCCACGGCTAACCACCCGGCGCTCTTCTTTCTCTTCCTCTTCTACGAGCATACTTTCTCGCTCTCTTGCTAGTACTTGCTCGCTGGTTGCAGCCGCTTACTTTTGTGTGGTAGAGAAAATGGACAAGTATCAGAGGGTGAAGGTCCTGGGGAAGGGCAGCTTTGGCAGCGCCATCCTCATCAAACGCAAGTCAGATGGGCTCCTCTTTGTGGTCAAGGAGGTGGCGATGACGAGGATGAGCAGGAAAGAGCGAGAGGAGGCGCGGCACGAGTGCACCGTGTTGCAGCAGCTGCAACACCCCAACATAGTTCGCTACGTCGAGCAGTTTGAGAATAACAACAACCTGTATATAGTTATGGAATACTGCGACGGTGGAGACTTGTCGGAGAAGATGAAGCAGAGTCGGGGCCCTATGAAGGAGTCGAGCATGCTGTACTACTTCTCACAAATCTGCCTCGCGATAGAGTACCTGCACGCTCGGCACATTCTGCACCGCGATATTAAAACCATGAACGTCTTCCTCATGAAAAACGGTGCGGTGAAACTCGGCGACTTTGGCATATCTACAGTGCTGCGCACGACAATGGGCATGGCCAACACTGTGTGCGGGACCCCCTACTACTTCTCCCCTGAGCTGTGCCGCAACCGGCCGTACAACAACAAGAGCGACATCTGGGCTCTTGGCGTGTTGCTGTACGAGTGTGCCACCGGTGGACGCCACCCATTTGATGGCACCAGCATGAATCAGCTCATGCAACGCATCGTGCAGGGCCACTATGCACCTCTCTCCAGCCAGTACTCTTCGGAATTTCGCAAGATGGTGGATTGGTGTCTCCAGAAAGACCCCGCCAGGCGGCCCAGCATTAAACAGACACTCGCCCTGCCGCTCATGCGCCGCTCCCTCGAGCAGCTAGAGGAGGACTTAATGCTCGCTACCCAGTGCCGGGTGCGCTTGAAGGACATCATCGACTTCGAAGGTGGTGTGGATCAGGAGCGCAAGGGCAGCTCCCCACAGCCCTCTCCGAAACGCTCCCCTCGCGCTGCCGCCAAGGGGGGCGTCTCACCAGGGCAGGCGGCTGCTCTTGCGATGGCGCATCACAATTTATCTCCTGTGTTGCAGCAACCGACGACGCCATCGCATTCACCCATGGCCTCCCCGGGACGTGGCGGTGGTGCGCCAGCGGCGCTGGGGCCAAAGCCGTCCGCTGCCGCCCAGCAAAGCCCTATGGCGAGCCCAAAGCAAGGCAAAGATGCTCACCGCCTCTACAGCCCCTGTCAGAAGAAACCCATCACGAACCCTCTGCTGCCGGGCGGTGGTGCGAGACTCGCACCAGTCGAAAACCCTAGCAGTGCTGCCACCCCGCTACTCGCCCAGCGGCCGCTTGAGGAGCCGACTCACACACCTCCGCTGCGCATCAAGATTCCCGTCGGCGGCGGCGGTGCTGGGGATCGACGTGGTCTTGCCGCTGGAGCATTGCCAGCAGCGGCAGCGGCACCAGTCTCTGGTGCTTCTCCCAAAGCAGTGGACCCACTTCACGTTGACATGCGTCGCGTAGACGCCATCATAGCCCGGTATGGCCGCAACGCGGACGAGAAGGCAAAAGAGACGATCCACGCGTACATGCGCCGCAAACATGAGGCGTACCTGAAGCAACAGAAAGAGGAGCTTGAAGCCCGCGAGCGACGCAACAAAATGCGAAAAGAAGAACTGCGCCGCGTTCTGGATCATCAGCGGATGGCTGCTTCTCCTGTTTTCAACAACGAATGCCACAACAGTCCGAAGCTGAATAACGCCAACGTGAATGGGTGCCCTGATAATCGCTCGCCACGCAGAAGCAGCCCACATCCCCGAGCCAAGCCGGACAACGTGCCGATCCCCGCCCTCTCCCCGCCGTCATCGCCGTCACACAATAAGGAGCCTATCTCGGCTCGCACACCAACCAGCGCAGAGCCAGCCGTCTTTGGCCGTGACCCGCGTCGCGGCGCCCCTCATGGAGAGCCTGTGAGCCGACCCACGACACCGCGACAGAACTGCATGCCACAACAGCCACCTAGTCCGGCGGCAGCTGCTCCAAACGGAAATCCCTTGCCTCAGACGCCGCCGCGCAGGGTTGTATACGCGGCAAACTCGCCACAGCAGGCACTTCCTCTACCTCAGCACCGCACTGAGGTACCGGAGGCACGCCGCGCCGTTACTCCTGAGCCACTGCACTCCCCGTCGTCACGGGTGGGCGCCCCGCGTGCCACTGCCCTCAACATCGACCGGCGATCTGTGCCCAACTCGAAACCGGAGGCAGCCGTTGGAGGCCAGAAAGCGCCACTCACTGCTGACCTTGGTGGTGGCATTAACGGCCACCGGATGGTGCTGCAGCAGAATCAGCAGTATATGTCGCAACCTCGGCGTTCTATGGACGAGGAGCAACTGCAGCCTGCACATCGCGAGAAACGTGAGCCCCGTGCTCTTGAGGATGCCAAGGGTGCACGCCGCCCCTCCGTCCTTTCCCCCATTTCTGGCGACCTTCATGAACACCTCTCGCCCTGTCAGGCTGCGGCTGCTGCGCCAGAGCGCGTCTCCCCGAGCAGTCGTAACAACCGTCCTCATCGGCCGGGCCGTGCGCCGCAGCGGTACTTGAAGCCCCTTGGTGGGCGTGGCGAGGATGGTTTGTCGCCTGTAACGAGTCCGAAATTGGCCAAGAGCCCCAGGTGCGGTGCTGCTGGAGCTGAGCATGGACGCCGGGGCTCCTCTGGTGTTCCACCTCCTGTAAAATCAAAGGCGTTGGTGAGCGCTGGCACCGCGAACCCGCCGTCGCTGGCGTCGGGGGAGCGGGCTGACAGCACATGCACTGCAGCCCCTTCAAGAGCGCAAGCTAACCCTTGTACACCAGTGAAGGCGGCGCTTTGTGCGCTGCGCTCCCGTGCGGTGCGGGAGGGCGCACCAGCACCTCCGCCATCATCCGCGATGGGTGCGGAGATGAAGGATCTGCCGGCGATCAACATGGCTTCTCCCGAGTACGAGCATCCGGCGCGCCGCAACCATCAACGATACATATTAGATGAAGCTGCCTTGTACCGCGGCATGGGGCGTGAGCCGACTTCTCGTGAAGAAAAGCGGCTCTTGGAGGACGAGCACCGGAAGCAACACCATACAGAAGTGTCTGCCGTTCCAAATACTCTGGAGGCGCTGCGCAGTTTGCGTTTGCAGCAGGACAAGGCCATGGAAGCGGAAGGCGTCGTCAAGGAGGGGGCCAATCTGGGAGGCCAGCTGGCGCTACTGAAGCAGCGGCATCGAATGCAACAGCGACCTCGGCAGAGTTCGGCGTCTTCGTCTGCGTCGGTCCCGCTGGCACCGCAGCTAATAACACGAGCCGCGAAGGTTGCGGCTTCTCCCAAGTCCGAGTTGCCTTCCGGCTATGGCAGGAAGACTCCGATGCCTCGAGCAAACGCAGCAGCACGATCGTCGGCTGCACATGTGACGGCGCTTTCATTGGGTGACATTAGCCGCGGTACTGCTTCATCGCAAGAAGCGCCGCCCCCCATCCAAGCCGGCGTACCGTCGTCCCCTAATCATTCACCAGGTGGCGGGGGCGGCGCTCGCAGCTCGATGGAGGGGTATGCGGAGATGCTACAGCACCTTAAAGACCTCCTCCAGCGCCGGCGCTGCCCACGTGCCGGCGGTGAAAGCACCCCTGCCTCACCGACTACCGCGGCCTCGGCACCGTCTGCGATACAACCCCAGCGTGACCGGGGGACGCGGTCGCCAACGTCGAAGCGGAACCGTCCATTGCCTCCACCACTGAATCCGAGTCCGCTCGGCGGCGGTGACATGAGTTGCGCGAGCGACAGCGGTGGCTCTGGTGGTTTGATGTCTCCGCCGAAACTTGAGGTGACTAGGCCGTTGCACCCTCAACCAAACGCTGCTCCCCTCGTGAATATTCACCACGGCTGCGACGCGGGGGAGGATGATGACGAGGACTTTGAAGACGCCATTCCACTGTCGCCAGTGCGGTGTGCGGAGCTGAACGATGACTATGTGCGCCGGCAAGACCAGCGGGAGCAGAACCGGCATCATGCACAGGAGGATGTGTACACGAGCGACGTGGACTTGACATCGGCGGTGAGGGAAGAGGAACTAGAGGGAGAAGAAGGGTACACGGACTACCACAAACAGCCGTCCTCCACAGAGTTGCTCAAGGGCATCCACTCCTGATACGTGACTCTTTTGAACCTTCTTTTTGGGCGTGAGCGTGTGGGCGCGGCGTGTGTGTGTGTGTGTGTTCGGCCTCCTATATGGCAGTGCCGATCTTCGGTGCTGGAAAACGAAGACGGAGAATGGAGATAGAGCGGAGGGTGGTTGGTGGCATTGTGCCACACTTCCACTTTTCCGTCTTCTGCTTAATTCTCGCAACCTTTGCCCTCGTGCGTGTGTTTTTCTTGTATGCCAATATACCCTACGGCGGATACGAGCTTGTAACATTGGTTGCTCACACCTTTGTGTCCGCCATACAGGAGGAGTACAGATGTGGCGTCGTGCAACTCTTTTCGTTCTCCGTCGTACCTCGTTGTGCCTTTGATATAGAGTGAATTTCTCTCGACGCGCTGTTGTTCTCTTTCTTTGCTCTTGCCATGCACTGTTGGACGCACTCTCTCTACGCAGCGCTGAGGCAGCAGTGTTTGGCACAGATAGGTGTGTCTGTAATGGCTACTGCCTTCTTTACAGTCTCTCGTCCGCGTGCACAGTGTGTCTGCTGCCCTGCTTTTCTTCCCTGTGTGTTTCTTATGTGCGCCTCCGTAGTTCACTGCTGTTGTGTGTCTCTTCAATTCTTCTCTTGTTCACCTCGTGGTATGTACAGCTGATACGCATTGCTTCCACAGCGCACCGTCCACGGTATATATCATGTCTGCGTGTGGGAAGAGTGTGTGTTTTTCTTGCCTATTGGCTCGTGTTGTCTTATCGACTGGCCACACGTGTGCGGTGTGCGCTTCCACGTGCCTTCGGCTGGCTCTTTGTGTTAGGCATGTATCATACTGCGTGCACTGAAATTACGTTGTCTCGTGCTCCACGTGCTTTTTGCTGTGATGGGTCGTGGGCTTCTTGTCAACTCCTCCGGTCACTGCTCGTACGTGCGCCAGTGATAGGCAAGCACCACACCTACATGCACTCGAGCGGCAAGCTCATCTTTCTCCGTTGCCATCCGTTTCTTGTCAAACGTGCCGTCTGCGGCTTCGGTGCAATCTTCTCTTCTGAAATGTGTGCGGTCACTCTGCAGTCCTTGCCTTCCTTCCGTCTCACACGCTCTCTCGTGCGCACTTCCATGCACGTGTACACGGGCACACTCCTACACACCCGCTCCAGCGAACTCCCATTCTTGTCAAGTAGATTAGCAAAGCTCGACGGTGATTGAGACTCTTCTCCCCCGTGCAGAAGAGTCTTGCATAAGAGCAGTCATCTCCAACGGCAAAGACGCAGGCAAAGGAAAACAGCCAATCCACGCGTCGCACTCACTCCCGTGCTCGCGAGTCATGCAAGCCGCAAAGCACCCGGCACGGCACATCTTTGCTTTTTCCTTCTCATTACCTGTACACCTGACGCCCTCGTGCGCCCTTCATTCGTGTCGGGGATGACGTCTCGATTCCAGCAGCTTTTGGTGAGGGACAGCGACGAGGACACCTCTGCTGACGACGCTCAGGAGAACAACAATCGGAGAAACATTGGGTCTGATATTTTAGAGACGAGACCGCGGGCGAGTGCGACACCGAACTCAGCGATCCAAAGCGTTTTTTTTGCCAAACCCCCTTCTGTAAAGGCATCTACTCCAGCGCATGGGCTGACTGTACCAACAGCAGCGATCGCAAGCACCTCATCACACACGGCGACGCAGCGCAACCAGAGCATCGCGTCCTCAATGCACTTCGTAGTTGAGCCGACACCGCACGACATCGATGCAAGCCACAACTCCAGCAACTCGATGAACGCCACTTCCATCTCCTTTCGTGCAGAATCCATCCCGCGCCATGGCGGGCAGCAGGTCTCCTCCTCACAACACAGTATCAACTTTAGTGTTGCCGCCTCCAACCCTGCCCTGTCGGTGCCGAACAGTTCGTTGTCTCCCATGCCGTTGCCGACGGTGGGGAGCCGCCCTAGCCCTGGCTCTGCTCGCAACACCCCTCGCACCTCGGCCACGAACACAAAACGTTTGTCACGACGACAGGGGCCGGAAGGGCTCATCTTTGAGGATGATCGGCCGCACAGCCGCACGTCACAGGTCCCTGCTGCCTCCATAGACGGCACCACAACTCACGGGTCGGGGGCTTCCGCGGCGAGCGAGGATGAGAGGGGGAAGGGCACGAAGGTGGTGCGGAGAAAAGTGGTGGTGCGCCGCAAGAAGGGAGCCCAATCGAGTGATCGCGGGGAGGTGGTGCGAATTGAGGAGCAGGTGATTCGGCCTGGACGTGCAGGTGGCACTGGACCGACCGCAGCGCCGGCCTGGACACAACAACCGCCACCTCCTTTCCGCGTCTCGCCCCGCTCGCAGCGGGCAGCTGAGAGTCGCTCTGCCAGCCGCAAGACGACACCTGCTGGGAGGCCCCGCAGTCCGGGCAGTTGGGTGCGCGAGGCGCCACCGCAGATTCCCACCACGCGCGCTGACAGTCGAGGCATATCACCTCGAACGCCTCGTGGGCCTGACAGAAGCGAGGCTGAGCGACCGTCGACGGGCTCGAACCACAAGAAGGCCAGCGCCACCGATCCAGTGCTCCCTGCCCACTTGGCCCATCCCGTCGCCCGCTTGTCCAACCGCAATGGGGCACCGAGGTCCGTGACGGCTCCCACCGAGACACCGATCGAGTTCGAGGTGGTGACAGAGGCGATGACAGGCACGCCCAACTTGTGCAGCGACGACAGCGCCTCCTTTCACTTCAACCGTGCCTCCTCTGTGACATCGCGGCGTACCGCCGACGCCGGCAACACCCAACGCAGGCGCCGCCCGCAGATTCCTTCCCCCTCTGCCCTGGACGACGGCCCTACCCCACTCGCGGTGGACGAACGCGGCCAGCTGGTGCCTAGGCCTCGGGAAAAGGTGCGGCAGACGACGACCACAGACGGTCGCAAGATATGGATGCTGTACAGCCCCCGCGGTGGCGACGCCGCCGCTACAGACGCGCAAGAGATCCCTGCACCGCCGCTGAAACTGTCGCACCGGGCGCAGGACATTTTAGCCGCGAAGCGACGCGCTTTAGAGGATGGTGCCAAGAAACGCTACGCCGACAGCGAGAAGCTCCCGGGTGAGCCGGGAAAGCGGCTCAGCATTTCGCGACGCATGCGCAAGAACTTCACTTTCCATCCCACTGCCTTCTACTCTGATGATTTGGCCCGCCAGCACAAGGAGGAAGCGGTGAGGATGCAGGACGATCGGTGGGTCGCCTACATTTATGATGACATGACGGTTTGCACAGAGACGTGCCGTGCCAGTGGCACCGCAGCCAGCCGCTGGGACACAGAGAAGGTGGTGCGTACGCTGCAGCCTGTACAGGTGGCCCCGACAGAGGGTACCACTGGCACGTGCGGGTGTGCTGTCTACAACTCAATGTATGCGGATGATGACCTGCGTCGCTTGATCGACAGCAGTGGTGCCCGTGAAGACGGTGTCCGCCGCTATTTGAACCTGCAGCCCATGCAACTGGCGAATGTGGAGACGCAACACATGGTGGACCCGCCGCTGGATTCGGCAGGCCGAGACCCCGTGTCGCCGTCGGTGGCGCAGAGCGGGGTCGAGGCGAGCCACACGAGCATCTCCGAAAAGCGTGGCTTGGCAACCCTTGGTGGACTGTGGTGCACAGTCGAGGCTCTGCGAGAAGACGGCCGCCCTGCTGCGCGCAAGGACATGGGCGCGCCACGGCGTATCTTGCGCATCTGTGGTGGACAGGCGGTCCGCGTACCACTGCATGCCGACAGTGGTGAAACATATGACGTGCGCTGCTACGAGCTACTGCTCTTCCCGCGCGAGTTGCTTAGCCCGTCAGCTGTTAACTACGGCTCGGAAGGACTTACGCTTGGCCAAGTCGTGGCACCGCCAGTGTCCTCCTTCCCGCTGACACCGCGCATCATCGATGATCCGATAACTCTGAAAGAGTACAAGAAGCGCTTGCTGGTGACGAAGAGCCGCCAGGTATCGACTGTGAACTGCGAGGAGGACCACGCCACTTTTGCGGGGGCACCAGAGGTGTCTGGAATCGGTAGCAGGACGGGAGGTGGTGCAGTGCAGTACCTTACTCTCACCATGGCAACCATCAGTTCTCGTCAGAAATACACGATCGATCTGACGCTAGTCATGCTACCATTTAGGACCAGTGGCATCTTCGCCGGCAAGACAGTGGCGGAGGTGCCGCGGTTTTGCGCAACGACTGTGATGCTGCACCGCCGCCTGCAGGGTCTCTCCCTCTCCTTTTCCACCAAGTCAGCCTTCATGTCGGCCTACAAGGCCCTTCTGTGGGCTACGGAGTGCGACATTGTGGATGTGAAGCCTACGGTCGTTGAGGAAGGTAATGTCGCCGGCACTGGCTACTCGAAACTTCGCGTCTGCGCTACGACGTCACCGATGGTGCCGTGGATGGCGTCACTGGGCAAGGGTACATCAGGGCAGCCGAAGGAGGACACCTTCCACGGCAACTGTCTTGATTTCGCGGCGCTAACACTCATGGCACAGCCTGGCACTGTTCAACGGGCTGAAGCCGAGGGTCGGGACCCCCTAACTCTGGAGGATTTTGTCATCACTGAATGCGCAGAGAACGCGAACGAAGCGGAGGACAGGGCACAAAGTGAGAATACCCGCACGCCAACGCGTCAAGGGCGCCGCAGCACCATCTTCACAAGCACCTTCGCCCCTCCGAAGGCTGCCAACGGCGAGGGAGGGAGTTCCCTTCATAGCACCGACACGGTCGTTGGACTCACCGCCTTCGGCGTGATTCGGCGGGCAGTTAGTGAGAAGACGTCCGAAGTCTTCGATGTGCGGGTGATACCGCGCAGCCGCGGCCGCTTGGCTCCTACAATCGGCGCCAACGCTGCAGTGACGACGGCGGGCATGCAAACTGCAAAGGCACAAGAAGAGCATCTTCTGCAGCAGGACGCAGAGGCGGCTATCATGATTGAGTACGTTTCTCGCTTGCCTTTCCACTCTCGTGTGTACGGCGTGCTGGTGGACGATCAACGCTACTACATCTTCCAGGAGCCGTGGGCCTCGGCGCTATCGCTCGAGGAGTCTTTGAACGGTGTAGCCAAGCATGACGCGCTCGTGTCCAACGAAATGCTCAGTAAAATGACACGCGCAACGACCATTATGTCGCTAAAGGATTTCATTCATGCCATGCTGCGCCCTGGCGAGTGCGGGCCGGGCACCAGCGAGGAAGTGCAGCTGGAGATTGCTCGAGTACTCGCTGCCCAGTTACTTCTTCTCATTATGTCGCTCCATGGCAAGGGGATGCTGCTAGGCCCCTGCCCGCCGCAGCGTCTGCTCGTCCGCGTTGAGGATCCCACCAAAGGCTGCCACCAAACGGAGGAGGGGAGCAATACAAACACGACAGAGAAGACAACGATTGTGCCTCCGTGTGTGACGTCGAGTAACATTCACCTTTTTCTGCCAGACATCGGCGTCAACACCCTCGCCTGGGGCTATGAGCGTCAGCAATGTGGTGTGCTGGAGTACCTGGCCCCCATGTACGTGCTCGAGCAGATGCTTTCTGACTCCTTCGGCAAGAAGGAGCGACCATGGACGATGCATGATGACTGGTGGACCTACTTGGCTCTCTGCTTCGAGCTGTTCGCAGGGGATGGCAGCGCGCTCGTGGCACCTGAAACCACTGCAGTTATACCCACTTCGACACCAACGCTCACGAAGTTCTTCTCTCCGGTGGAGATTCTCGATGTGTGGCAGAAGGTGATTACAGACTCGTCTTTTGGTGTGGCCAACACCGCAGCGGAAACGATCGGGATGCGCACGCGCCGCTATGTTCACCAGCGCGTGCTCAAATCTGTGAGCCGCTCCCTGGACAGCTGGATGGTCACCAAAGCAGAGCAGCTGCAGTACTTGGGCACCACCGCCCCTCGCCATGGGCGTCGCGTCGTGCGTGCCGTGCCGCCGCCGCCTGGCGCTCAGGACAAACCAATTGGCGTTTCGCTAGCCGCCGTGTACCTGAAGAGCGCGCAAGAGGTGAGCGATACCTCCAGCATCGCTTTGAAGACTGACGGCGAGGAGACCAACGACGCTTCTGTAGAGAACATCCTGGCCAACATGCCATGGCTCTTTCAGGTGCGAGATTTCTTCGACACTATCCTCGATGCCGTCTTTTCCTCAACTCTGTGTAGCGTGCACGGGCCAGCGCTGCGACTGGTATCACACCCCTTCTTCCATGGTGTACAGATGGCAGATATTTTTGAC
Organism: Leishmania tarentolae; assembly: GCA_033953505.1. Lineage (NCBI taxonomy): Eukaryota > Euglenozoa > Kinetoplastea > Trypanosomatida > Trypanosomatidae > Leishmania > Leishmania tarentolae. The sequence goes on along the minus strand of CP119856.1, from coordinate 77,894 downwards.
GGGTCGCACATGTTTTCTGCAGCCGTTGCAGACTGCGCGGCGAAGCACTGGAACAAGAGCAAAGTTCAAGCAGCACTGCTGGCTTATCGGACGCGTGCGTACCGTGGGCTGCTGAGGCCGCAGAAAGAGATCCCACTGATGATTACCAGCTCCGCGTACAACACCCCAGGCAGGGCGAATTCTGTTGCCCCGCTCCTTATGCTGTCTACCCCCACCTTAGACGATGAGAACCCCATGCGGGAGAAGGACCACTCAGCTGCGTGGCAAGAGTCTGATGCCAACCCGGCGGAGGGACTGGTCTTCAGCCGTATGAATTCCATGGTGCCCTCCGCCATTCCGTCACCCCGGTCGCAGTCATCCCCCGCTGGGGTGTGGAGTCAACATAGACTGAAGGCGATGTACGACCCGGCGGAGTGGCAGTCCATTGCAGCGCTGGAGACGGAGGTGCGAGGCACACTGAACAGCTACGGCCCTGGGGAATCCTTCAGCCGCCGCTGCGGCCCTGCTGATGGCGACTACGCACTCAACGCTGTGGCCACTAGAAATCCTGTCATGCAACCAATAAGGCGTTATAGCGGTACGACGCAACCCGAGACTATTTCCATGGCGTCGTCAGGTCGCCGCCGAGACCCTCGCGAGTATGAGCACGTGGTCGACTCGGAGGTGGTACGTACGCGTGCGGTGCTGCCACAGCGCTCCGCTTATGGCAGCAGCAACACCAGTATCCTTGACAATGCGACAGTGACGATGCCGGGGGCGGTCTTTAGTCAAACAAACACAGTGCCGGTCGTGCAGCCGTTGCAATCAGGAGCGGCGGGCAATAGTCGCCCGACAACGCGGCAAGAAAGCCCGCGCAGCGCCGCTCCTTCGGCAGTTGGAGAGCCGTTGGGGAGTGCCCGAGAAGGGGCCCTGCCGTCTCGCCGGCGGCAGCACTACGCTGACTCTCACGGGCTTGAGCACAGTCTCAATGGCTTGTCAGTGAGTCACCCTCACCGGCACCGCAGCAGAGCTGCTGGTGCTTTATCGAACCACGGCAACGGCAGGGCTGCGGTCGGTTACAGCCCCGGCTCCTCTCATCTGGAAATGCTGTCATCGCAGCGCGGCTCACGCCCGTCATCGCACCACAGCAGCCGTATTCATAAGGAGGAGTACGATAGCCAGCGTTCCTGGCCTAACCAGTTCTTGGATGCCGCAACCGTGCAGAAGAAGGGCAAACCCTGCCGACTCTCCGACCCGCAAAACTCCCTGATATACTGCAGGACAATGGACCAGAAGACACAGGGGGCCGTGCACAGTGACGGGCCTCATAGTCGTCACGGCGGTAGCATCATACATGCAGCCTCAGGGATGAGCGATTCTCAGGAGAGCACCAGCGACGAGTCGTACATGCTGGTGCAGTCCGATGGAGAGGAGGACACGAAGAACGCACCGATGCCCAATTACCAGCTGAATAACCTGAGCCGCAAGAGTCCTGCACCATGTAACCCCTCTGCCTCGTGCACCGAGATGATCGCCTCCAATCGGACGTCCTACTTCGAGTTTTAGTGCCTTTGACCCGAGTACACGGCTGAGTCAAGTGCTCCTCGGTGCGCATCCGTCTTAGCGCTCGCGTCACGGGCTACCGCAAGGTCATGTGTGTACGAGTGCGAGCTAAGGCATCCTTTTTCGCTGATTGCAGTGTCGAATTATGGCTTGTTCACCACCTTTCTCCTTTTTGTGCTATGCGACATGTGTGCCTCCTGCTCCGTCCCACGGCCTTTACTCCATCACTCGATATCGCCGTCCTCCGGTACCGCCTGCTGTCTCCTCTCTGAGGCATTCCCCTTTCCACTTGTTTTGCGTACATGCTATGCCCGATTGACCACATGTAAAGAGGGAGGGGAGAGGAGGGGCATTTGGAGCCGGGGGCGGAGGATGGGCCGATGAACGGGACGACATATTATCTACAGGGCCGGCCATTCTTCCCTGCTGGTTCTCCTTCATTCTTTTATTTTATGTGAGTGACGTGGCGTCGAATGATGAAGCTCACAAGGCGCGCGTATGGTCGTATCATTCTTGTTCACCTCTCCCTTCTTCCCTTTTCGCACCCTGCAGGCCTTCCATGAAGGAAAGGAAAGCAAGCCCCTTCCGTGGTGTCACAGGGTCCAGTGCCCCGCTCTCTCTCTCTGGAGAAGCTAGGCAGCCCTGTGTCTCCCTTGCCAAGTGCCGAACCGCATCTGGTGGCGACAGGGTCACACGGGTGCCTAACGCCGTGGGGGAGGTCCGAGCGATGCATCGCTGCTGATGTGTTCAGCCGGGCCCTGGGGTGGCGCTGCGTCGGTGCGACCCGTGACAGCGAGCACGCTTGTGCCACCCATACAATTACGGCAGCGCTCCACCTCGGCTCGAGGACCACCCACCTGGCCGCTACGCCGCTCACTGGCGTGCGGTGGAGGCGGGGGAGCGCCCGAGGCCACGTTAGGGGGAGCGTAGGGATGCGCTGCCCATATTGTTGTGATGCGCACGTGTTTCGAGTTTGGTTGTGTGCATACGGTGCTCGTGTTGTTCTAGGGATGACCCGCTCTGCTGGCTGCTCGCTTGCTCTCTTCGTGGTCTGGTAGAGTGATGCACTGTGGATGTCTGCTGGTATGTGTGTGCTCTTCCCTCTGTAGACACACACACACACACACACACACACACACATACATACATACATAAACACACATATCTTGTGTTCAGCGCCTGCACGAATAGCACCTTCCTGCTGCAAAGGGGAGGCAGAGCTGATAGACGTTGATTTCCGCGTCTTTGAAACGTTTTGGTTATTCTTCCCCTTTTTTTTTGCGTTCTCGTTACTATTCTCTTTTGTGTGATGCACCTTTCTGCGCCTGCGTGTTCGAACAGGGTGAAGATGCTCGCACGACGTTCCATGTGAACGAGATACTTCAGTAATAGGTCAAGTGCACCCCCTTTCCACACACACACACACACACATATACGGTCATACGTACGCATACCCACCAACATATTAGAAAGCGTCGTGCCAATGGGGAGGATGGTGCGGTGGGCCACTGAGCCAGGCTGAGCGCAGTCTGAGCGCAGTTCGCTTTTTAGGGAAGGTGAGTCGACTGGGGCACGAAATCGGGCGAGATGATTTCGTTGCCCGTTGAGCATGGAGGCGCTGTTGTTGTGGACACGCCTAACCTCACCGTACTTGTCAGCCGGCTTATGGGATGCACACAGCTAAGGTGCTCTCTCTCTCCTCTCCTTACAGCCCCTCCTGTTTTTCCCCCTCACTAAAATCCCACAGCTGCTTCTCCGTTTGACCTTCTCATTTCCTGCCCGTTCTCACTCCTCTCTCTCTCTCTCTCCCCGACGCCACGCAATGCATGCAGCTTCCACACCCCATAGAGGATCTTAACTGCTTGCGGACGTAACATCCCCATAGACACATAGATGAATATGCGCACTCCACGCTTCTCCCGCCCTTCATAAGAGAATCTTCCAGAGTTCAGAGGCACTGCTGCTCCACTCATCCTCCTGCGGACCACCGGTGCGGAAGAGTGTGGTGCACGACGAACGCCATCGCTTTTTTTTTTTTTGCTCAATCTTGTTTGTAGGTGGTCCCACAGCATCAGACTGTGCGAGAGTATTCGACGAGGGTGCCTCAGATGGACATTGATTTGCGTGACCGTAGCATCACTCGTCTCTGCTTTGACGCCCAGGAGGCGAACGAGGAGGAGGCGACGGTTGCCAGCGCCGTCGCTGTTTTGCTGGCAGACAATAATCGCATTGACTGCATTAGCGGGCTCAATACCGTCTTCGTGAACCTCGTTGAACTGCGGCTTTCCCACAATCAGCTGGGTCGACTCAGCACCCCGTATCACTGTGTTCGGCAGACCTCTGTGCGTGATCATGCTGCCGCGTCACGCTGCTGTGACGGTGTGGCGTCGTGGATTCGCTGCCTTCCCGCCACGCTGCAGGTGATCGATGTCGGCTTTAATAACCTGCACAGCTTTCTCGAGTGCAGCTGTGGGTGCGCAATCACCCCGGAGCGCCGCAGCGCTTCGGATGGAGTGGAGGTAATCCCTTCAGTGTCCGAGACGGCCGCGTCTCTCGCTCGGTTGCTGCGCCACCGTGTGCCCTTCGCGCTGCCTCTGTTTTTCTCTGCTCAGCGGTTTCCGCAGCTGCGGGAGCTCCACCTGTCGCACAACGCCTTCGATGTGAGCCTCCGCGACAGCGATGAGATGCAGGAGGGGCTGAATGCTCTTCAGGTGGCATTGACCGAGCACTCCATCACCGCGACAGCCCCCGCAACTCTCTCCACCGTCGACCTTTCCTACAACGAAGGTCTCGCCGCGGTGAACTGCTTCTTCCTCTCAATACCATCATGCACCGAGGCGAGTGGGAAAGTGGCGGCAGCGGCAGCATCAAAGTCAGCTGTTATGCCGTCGTGTTCGGTGAGATTAGTTGGCACTGGGATTGAGGATCTTCAGGGAATTTCATGCATAAACATGCACAACGCCTCTATGCAATGGGATCTGCAGCTCCACCCGTCACCGGTTTCTCTTACAATTCTTCGCGCGACACCGTCGGTGCTGCTCCAGCTCATCCACGCTATCGTGAACGTACACGCGGATGGCGAGCAAAATGCGCTGGCCTCTGCGCTGACCGATGCGACGCACGATGGTGGGATTTCGACCTCTGCCATCGCACGCTTTCAGTCGGTGGCCCAACTCGACAGCCTGGAAGAGATCGCTGTTGCGGCCATCTTGATAGAGGAGCCAGACATTAGCAACGCCCTACCCGATGACGCCACGTGGATCTCAACTCTGGTCTACGTGTGCCTTCTGCGCCACGTTCTTCCCTCCCTGTGTACATTGGACCGCGTTTTCCACGTGGAGCGTTGCGAGAAATTCTTGTTGTCGTGCTTATGCCGCCTGCTGCTGGGGGACCCGCGACCACAGAGAGCTTCATCCTCTTGCTTGCTGCCAATGACGGCACCACCGCCCCTCCACCCGATTGCGCCGGTGGCGTTGGCGGTACCGGTCCAGCGTGGACTAGGCGGCGCCGCATACTGTGTAGCACCGGAGTTGCAATCTCGTATTGTGGTTGGCATGGAGCCGCCGGCAGCGGCCGAACCCCCAGTAGGAGTCGGTGCTGCTGCTGCCATGGTGCGACCAGGCCAATTCCAAGCGGCGCTGGCTGCCCTCCGTCCAAGCTGTTCTAGCACGGTAGCACCACCGGCGGCCAGCGCGAGCGCCTCGTCTTGTCATTCTGCGATGAGCACCTCTTCTGTATCTGCCGAAGACGGTGTGGCCGTGTCTGGGAGCAGCGACGGTATCCTGTTCGTGTCAGGGGCGGATTGGTATACGCCGTCTGGCCTCGCGCCAGGCGAGGGGGCGCTGTACGAGTCTCTGTGCCAGGAAGCCAAAGAGCTTCAGGAGGCGGTGCTGGCAAGCACTGAGCGGTGCCGCAACATTCAGGCGCACGCCGAAGCATTGGAACAGCAGCTCCGGCAAGACCGAGCGCTTGTGGCAGACCAGTGGAAGGAGATCAGTCGACTGCGGCAGGAAAAGGAGAAACTCGAGGCGAGTGCGGGGCGTGCAAAGCATAGGCTGGAGAAGCGGCAGAAGGAGGTGACCTACGGTGTCACGGCCATGCAGTCCCGCGAGGTGGCAGCGCGCGAGAAGGCGGCTATGGAGCGAATTGCGGCTCGGGAGAAGGAACTGGCGCGCCGTGAGCGTCAGCTGCGTCGTCGTGCAGCTCAGTCTGGTGCTCTGGCGGTCGAGTACCAGAGCAGCGGCCCTTCCGGGGAACGGAGGAAGCTACGCAGCGAAGTGTTGCGTGAGGCTGCAGTTCGGAAGCGACTGGCCGAGCAGGAGAACAAAGATCCGCTGGCGTACTCACCGGCACCCTTCAAGGCAGAGATCCGTCGCGGCAGCCCTCGCCGTTCGCCCGATCAGTGTCTGTCAATGCACACCGCTAACCAGGAAGAGCAACGTTACTTGGAGCTCTATGGAGACGCGGGTACCCCTGAACTCGTCGAGGCGGCGGACCAGTATGTGGCACACCTCCCCTCAGCACAGCAGCAACAGCTTCGCGAAGCGTCCTTTCGTCTACCTTCCAGCGGCAGTCTAGCTGAATCGCGTGAACGCAGTCGGAAGGCTTCGTCGTCGCGGCGGCGTGTCTCCCCATCAAGCGGCGACGGTGGAAGTCCCGTCGTTGACTACGCTGCAGAGACAGGGGCGCAGAACTGCACACCGTCTCCGGAGGCGGGGCGTGATTTGAGCTCTTTGTCACTGTCGGAGCTGCTGGATGCGGCGGCCGCAATTCGGCAGAAACAGCTTGCGCTTCAGCGGCTGCAGCACCAGTGGCGACAGCCACCACCGCCGCCTACTATGCTGTCTCTTGGTGGAGAGGAGGCGACGCACGCTGTGGACACTGCGACGCCGACAGCTTTCGAGAAGTTGTCTTGCCACCACAGGAGCGCCAGTCCCGACGGCGCCGATGGCGGGGATTCAAGCGCAGTGCAGACGCCGTTGCCACGTGTAAGCCCGGCTATGGGCGTGAACAGTACGCGCTCACCGTATTCATCCCCCGCGTACGAACAGGAGGGCTCGGCACCGAACAGCGCGCAGCAGCTCTTTGATCGAATGCTGGAGCAGAGGGCTTCTGCGGCGACTCACCTAATGACAGTTACTGCAAGAGCAAAGACTGTTGCTGGAAACCGCACGACCCAAGTGGTTGATTGTCTCTCCACCAAGGAAGGAGAGCGACGATCTCCGATCGATATGTGCGGAGGAGATCGCAATGAAACCACTGATGAGCTGATCAGCGACGCTTTCACAGGGAAGGCAGATGATGCGGCTGGACAGCGACCACAGACGAATCGCGCTCTGTTTCGTTGCTGAAGTAGCACTCATGCATGCACAAGGCAGCGCGATGTTGAAGTGCATCCGTGTGTCCATGACAGAGACGTGGCCTAATTTTTCTCTCCTGTGCCTTATGCCCAGGCACAAGTACGCGTGCATATGGGCTTGCTCACACGTATGCGAGAGGCCGACATAGAGAATAGAAAGGAAAAAAAGATATGTGTGTGTGTGTGCTTGCACGATCGCTGCGTGTGCATGACTGTGCTTTGCGTTTTCAACGGTCTCTGGGCTCAAGTACCAGGGACTTCTCATCCCCTTCCCCTTCCCCTTCCCCTTCCCCTTCCTGCCCTGAAGGATAATTTCTGCGTAGCCGCACCACTTTTGAGGGTGGACTGCATCTGAAGACCAAAGAGCACACAAGTGTACGAGACCCCGTGTGGGAAGGCGCACACAGTGCACACAGCGTCACCCGTTGATTCGACTCCCCGTGTATGTGACTGCGCTATGGCGGTGTGCATGAGGACTCTCCTTCGGCGCAGTACTGGAAGGGGATACCATCATGCTCTGTTGTGGGCGCTGTCTGGGCACCCACTGCTGCTCTAGAGCTTTTTGTCTGGCCATCAGCGGATGCCTCTGACCTTCCAATGTTTCTGCTGTGACTCACTCCTCTGCTCTTTCGTTCCCCATGTCCCCACTTTCGACTACGCGGTAATGTTTTTTTTTTTGTTGTTGTTGTTGGCCGGCTTTACATCATCTATACGACTTCACTGTCTGCTCGACCATTCGCAGCTCTCTTTCTCTCTCTCCCACGCTCTCTCTCAAGCTACGCTGCGCACGCGCACCCATCCCACGTACACCCACCCACGCAACACACAACGAATAAGAAGAAAGACGCATCATCACAAGGACGACAACAACAAGAATCTACACGGTGTCCTTTCCCAGATTCTTTCCACTACTTCTTTGTGTGTGCTTTTTTCTATTTTTTTTTTTTTTTGTTTGCAACCTCTGTCGATCACCAACGGTGGCCCTTACTAGCTCCAGCACCCCCTATCACTTCCCTCCTTCCTCAGTGCCGCGGCTGGCTCTACACATCGCCCTTTTGAATACCCACCGCAATCATGTACAACAACGACCACAAGGCCACGATTAAGAATGCCGACATGCCCGAGGACATGCAGGCGGACGCGATCGAGGTGACGCTTCAGGCAATGGAGAAGTTTAACATTGAGAAGGATATTGCTGCCTACATCAAGAAGGAGTTCGACAAGAAGTATCAGCCAACGTGGCACTGCATTGTGGGCCGCAACTTTGGCAGCTTCGTGACGCACGACACCCATTGTTTCCTGTACTTCTACCTCGGCCAGGTCGCTGTTCTGCTCTTCAAATGCGGGTAGGACTAGAAGTTTTCCTTTTGTATAACAACAACACAAGGAGGAACTCACGCTGTCGGGTATGATACCCCTTCTCCTCGATGTGTTATCGATACGCGGCCCACGCACGCGTATACAGACACCCAACGGCCAACAATAGAGCTTGGAGAGAGAAGCGATGGAGAGATGCCTACAATGTTGTCGAGCCGGGGGGTAAGGGTGGCAGCAAATTTCGTGTGTCGTCTTCGAAACCGTTGTAGTCTTCTTTCTATGTTGTGTGCTTGTCCGCGTCGACCTGCAACATGTGCTGATCAAAGCACACCGTAGCGCGTCCACGCATACGCCTTGGAGAACGAAGAGAAAGGATAGTATCTTGGGTGGCGAGACGGTGGGTGCTGCTCGGCACACTTCCGTCTTCTGCGACGGCTTCTTCTTCAAACTCGCGTGGCTTGTGCACGCGGTCGACTGACACGCTTCCGTTGAAAGTTTGTGTGCGACCTCATTTTATTTCACGTCTTGATATGCTTTTCTCCTTTGTCTTTCTGTTCTTATTGGGTCGCTGTTGTGTGTGCGTGTCTCTGTCTGCCGCCGCTAACCCTCCTCATTACCCCTGTCTCTCTCCCTCGTCGCCACCACGTGACCGTCCGCACCTCCGCTTTCTTCGTGGTTTCAGTATTGCGCCTGTGCTTCGACTGTCTTATTAAGAGTCACGTTTGTGTCGTGGCCGAGTGAAACACTCGCGAGTCACACAAAGGGCCCGTCAGCACACGAACCGCCGACGTGGACACGGTTGCGTGTTTTCCGTACATGAAGGGCACCGTTGCGTGAGAGCACATGTGTATCTGCGCAGAACGGGCAGCCGCACGTGCCGTGCTCACAGTGCAGCGTTCCACAGAGTGGGGCTCGATGCAGCGGCGTGCGAGGAGAGACACCATAGAAGATGGCTGTGAGCCGGGAGGCGGTGCGGATGGGAGGACATTGTACGAAAAAGAGATCGAACGAAAGGGACGTTCATGTATTTAGCTTTCTGCCCTTTGTTTCCCTCTTGTGTATCTGTATGTATGGTGCGTGTGCGTGTGCGTGTACGAGTGCGTGTGCCTCTGTTTTTCTCCCGGCGGGTGTGTCTGTGCGCACCTTCTTTGTACCTGTGTGAAGGCATGGGGCGGCGAGGACGCAGAGGCGCACACTCCCAAACTGTGGGGAAGTGAGTGAAACGGAATGGACTGATGACAGAGAAAGGCAGAGCGCGCGCGTGTGTGTGTGTGTGTGTGAGCCACGAGGTTCAGTCTGGAAGTGAGCGAACACGTTGCTCAGAAGAAGCCGTGGGGACACCGACAGCGAGAAAGGGAGGGGGACGAGTAGGAGGGAGGGGGGAGCTGCGAAGACAGTGTGGCACCTGCACGGCGCTCTCTTGTCCTCTCTGCCTCGATCTCCCTACTGGACGCCTTTCCCTCGTTGACGCGTTCTTCCGTGTTCTTCCTCTTTCTTTGTCCTTTTTAAAGCTTCTTTCCCCACCCCCACGACGGCACTGTATGTTCGTACGTCACCTGAAACATGAACCATGCTAGTCAGGCCTAACAAAGAATGTAATATGAAAGAATCACGTTGCGCATGCGATCAATTTGGCCAGCGACGCTTACGATAGTGTTTCAAGGGTCTATGGGGCGTAGCCCTTTCGCTGGATGCGTTATCCCCTCGCTTCCTTCTTGAGGGACGTCCTGCGCCTCTGTCGGCAACTCTGCGGTGGTCCTCCTAGGGATGAACACGCGGTTAAACGCCTCGGGAGTTGGTGAGAGAGAGTACGTGCCGTGTGCACTCACGAGTGATGAGGCGGTGGGGCATTCTCAACACCATCTGCAGATCTTCTGCACTTCGTCTGAGGTATCCGCTACTTCCGCGATGATTTGTGAACCCCTCTGAAAATGCCCCCCCCCCCTCTTCCCATTATTCTCGACCGATTGCCTTTCCTGTTTCTTGTGGATTCGTTCTTCTGATTGCCCTGCTGCGCACGCCACGTCAGGTGAGATTCTAGCAGGGAAGAGACTGCACTCACTGCACTTACGTTTTTGTTTTGTTTTCTGCTTCGACTTTGCGTTTATACTGAAAGTTTTTTTTCTTCCTTTCACTGTGGCACTCGCGGCTACCCACACTGCCGCTTGTGCCCTGAACCAGTGCTTCAAGGTCCAAAGTGGATTGGTAGCCCCCCCCCCCCCCTGACACCCCGCTCCACTGTGTGTGAGTACACATACACGTTGTGAGAGAGAGAGAGAGCACGCGACTGCACACGGGTGGTAGGCACACAAGCAGAGCGTTCATACCCACCATGTTTACCTTTTCTTGCCAGTGCCAGAGTTGCCGTGGCAACCTCGTAGCGACGGAGAGGGACTTCTACTTCACCTCAACCCTTTTTCGAATTAATTTGCCCTGGGGCAATGTGAAACGAATTCGCCTCGAGACGCAGCAGGTGAAGGGGGCGCCAACGAGCGTGCTTGTAGTAGTGTTGCGGCACAATGAGGCAATTAAAATGCAGTCAGGCAGCCCCTCTTCGCAGAGCAAGCGCATCTTATCCTCTCGAAAGTACTTTTTCTATGATTTTCACGACCTTCTCGGAGCGGAGGAGCAGATCAAGCGTCTCCTCGAGCAGTACCGAGCGTCGGAAAAGGCTAGGAAGGGTGAGGCGCGAGACGGGTCGGAGAACGGATCCTCGGCCACGACAAAGACACAGAGAGAGAAGACCTGTGAAAAAGATGAAGTGAGCACCTCCATTTCCGTTGCCCCAAAGGAAGAAAGTCTGAACAACTCCCGCACAACCACCAACCGCAATCCAGACTCTGATGCGCGGCGAGCAGCGCTCGGGCTGTCCTTTGCAGGCCGGCGCGCACCGCCATCAAGTTCATCACGACCCAAGCTTTCCGGCAAGCTGGTCAGCGTCCCTATTGAAAGTGCCTCGAAAGTAAGCTCGGGCAAGTACGCACGACTCGTTCTCAAGTTGTACCGGCAGGTAGCTGCAGTGCTGATCATCATCATGGTTGCTCTGCTCATTCAACATTACCGCCATTTTTACAACGTGCACACACAGAATGCCTTGCAGAGAGCGGAGAAACTGCTGCGCGACATTCACGCCCTGTCAGATGTCAACACACGGCTGGAATCGTATGATAGCCACGAGAGTCTCCGGCAGTACAACAAGAGACAGAAGGCCCTGGCGAAGTCAAGCAGCACCTTCACGCATCAGCTGGAAAAGGTGGCGGTCGAGCTGATGGGCCGTTACGTCGCGCTGCAGGCCCAAATGGCAACCTTGCGTGGCCATCGTGCCCAGCGTGTTGCCCGTGAACAGGAGAGCGGCACCCCGTCCCCATTGCCACTGCCCACCGTGTCGTCCACGTTCGGCACACCGATGGCAGCCACCGATAGGGCAAGGGTCTTCTCGCAGCGCGGAGAGGTACACCAGGCTCGCACCGGCAATCGTAGTAGCGCAGAAAATGGCGCAGGCCAATGCGGCGGCGGCAGCGCGGCTTGTAAAACAGCATCGAAGCGAAAGACTACACAGCTCAAGGGCATCTCTCTGTCGAGACTTAAGTCAGATGTACAGCGCTGGGCTCGCCGAGCACAGTCTGCGTGGTATTATGTGGCTAGCTTCATATTTGAAGTACCAGTGAGACTGCCAAAAACTCACACGCCCTTCGAGGACGAGAATTACGGCTTTACAGGAGAAGCGGCAAGGGTGGTCTATACAGAGAAACTGGGCGAGTACTTTAGGCTGACAGAGTTGGTGTCCGGTGCTGAGTACGAAGACCGCCTCAGTTGCCAGAGGCTCACTCAGGAGCTGCTGGAGACGGTGGAGATGACAGAGCGCGTCTTTGCCACCTTCAGCAACGTGTTCCTCATGGACCGGTACCGTAAGCTGGCGTCCGGAGAGGAGTGCGCTTCGCACTGGATGCAACCTCCACAGGTACTCCGTACTGCCACTGACGGCAGGAAGTACTACGCGACCAAGGCGTTCTCCGGCGAGGAGGTGGCGCGCGTGGCAACTCTACGCCGCTTTGTGGGTAGTCTCGTGCACAGCGAGCCCTTGGAGTCGAATCAAACCAGCCGCCGCCTTATCGCGTCGCGGGTATCCGACCAAATGCTGAGATACCGGGAAAGTGAGGCGCAGCTTCTGCGCGCTCGCAATCAAGGCAGGCCTGCCAGCGCAACAGAGATGTGGCGAGTGCTGGAGGAGAAGGTGCTGCAGCCCGTCACGACGTCACTGCTCGAGAACCCCGACATCGACAACTCTACCGTGTACCTTCGCAACTCGATAGCGGAGCTGTACTTTTGGCACACGCACGACGCTGCTTGGCATGAACACGTACTTTCGTTTTTCACATCTGAAGAGCAGGCGGAGATTAGAAGGAGCCTGGATCCTGATGACACGCGCAGGAAAACTCACGTTGACCTAAGGACCTCACCAGTAGATCTCCAGTGGGTGAACTTGCCAGTGTTCAGAGGGCTCCTCTGCTTCGAAGGAATACCGCATCTACAAAGTGGCGCCAGCGAGCTCCACGACGACACTGCAGGTGACGCTGCACACGCATCAGGAGACGAGGAAAACAGGGGCAACAGCAAGATGACGAGCGAGATTTTCGAAGGCAGCACAAAGGAGTGCCGCTCGAACTCCACCGGAAACCGTGCCTGCACTCCCTTCTTCACACCGGCGATCTCCACTTACTTTCTGCCAGCATTACCAACACTCAGCAAGGCATCCACCGAGAAGGGAAAGACACCGTCAAACCGTACATGCAGTGCTGCTTCGCGACCTTCACACACCTCTGAAACGCCACCGCGCGCGACGGCTTCGCCGAACGCGCAGAACTCGAGGGGTGAAGGCGTATGGAAACAGGTGAAACTCCGTTGGATGGATGACCTGAACATCTTTCGGCTCGCCTTTAGCGAGGACTCAGCTGGCCGTAACGTCCATGCCTCCCGCTTTCACTGTACGGATGGTGATGTGGGCGGTGTCATCCCTGATGCTGCCATAGTCCGTTGTCGACTTTTTCGGATTCTTTGCCTGATCAATGAATTTTATGTGCGGTACTTGATTCCAACGCGGCTTCAGCGCTTTGGCGCCTACATGCGAGTGCTTCTCCCACCCTACTTCACGTCCCACGGTGGGAGGGCGGCTTACATCGCTGCCCTTAGGAACTGGGGCACACAGGACCCCGCCGCACAACTTGCCATCGCTCAAGTCACAGGCTTTGCTCCAGGCACGACTAGCGATGTCTCACACTCTCTTCTCTGCATCATTTTGCAGCCCCCTCCACTCCTGCAGACGAGCGTCGTCTTCACCCGCCAGATGACCATTGCGGTGATGGTGCTGATCCTCTTTGTGGGGGTGCTGATCGCTCTCTATATGATGCAGTAGCCGGTGCACCCAGTGAGTAGAATCCCCTACCTGTTCACCTCTGCGTGCCATCCTTTGTATTGGTCACTTCTTGTTGATGCGCATGCATACATTTCCATCTTTTTTTTTTATCTTGCCGTGAGACGCAAGCTGAGACACTTCGCTGGTGTGTACACGCGGCTGTTGGTGGTTTTCTCCGCTTGTGTAGAAGACACGGGCGTCGGTACTCCTCTTATTGGCATCCCCGTTTCAGTTACATTCTCTGTGCGCAGTGCTCGAGTAGCTCCCTCGCACCCTGTATCCGTACCCGACAAGCACCACCTGCGCTCGTGTCTGCTCTTCTGATCCTCTTTTCTCATCATCCTTTGTATGCTGTGCTGGATGCGGCACATATTTCCTTGTTCTTGCGTTCGTCGTCCACGATGCCTGCTCTGGGTGGTGGTGGCTAGCTGATGTTACTATATGTGACTTGCCTCTTTACAGTTCCCACTTCCTTTGTTCTTTTCGACGCGCCTCCTCACTCCTGTACAAAACTGTTCCGGCATCGCTCTGCCCGCGGCCTGACACAGACCCACCGCACCGCGCGAAGACGCGGCAGGCACGCGGTGCAGCAACGCGCCGACTCAGCCAGCGGAGCACGGCTTTTGACCTCACACGCTGACAGCCCACCCGCCGCATCGCAGACCCCCATGCAGCCGCTTCCCCGCTACGCCGGTCGCCAGCTGGCGCATGCCTACCCTCCCCCTAACGTGGCCTCGGGCGCTCCCCCGCCTCCACCGCACGCCAGTGGGCGGCGTAGCGGCCAGGTGGGTGGTCCTCGAGCCGCGGTGGAGCGCTGCCGTAATTGTATGGGTGGCACAAGCGTGCTCGCTGTCACGGGTCGCACCGACGCAGCGCCACCCCCGGGCCCGGCTGAGCACATCAGCAGCGATGCATCGCTCGGACCTCCCCCACGGCGTTAGGCACCTGTGTGACCCTGTCGCCACCAGATGCGGTTCGGCACTTGGCAAGGGAGACACAGGGCTGCCTAGCTTCTCCAGAGAGAGAGCGGGGCACTGGACCCTGTGACACCACGGAAGGGGCTTGCTTTCCTTTCCTTCATGGAAGGCCTGCAGGGTGCGAAAAGGGAAGAAAGGAATACATAGCGGGGCACGACGTCCATAGGGTGAAAAAAATCGGCTTCGATGAGGGAAGTTTCACACGTCGTCCTTCAACTACCCCAAACCGTCTGAACCTATTGTGGCGAATCTGTTGGAAGGGAGGAAAAGCTCACGCCACCTATGCGTGCTCACGTGCCCGATGACATGGCGCCTATGATGTGAAAGGCTGTCTGCTCCCGTTAACCCGCATCACCTCACCGGAACCCGGGTGGGCAAGCATGCTATACAAATTCACATTTTTGCTGCTGCGCTCATGTTGGGGCTGCCACCAAGCGCACCCTGCCGATCTCATCCACAATCCACTATCATCTTTACTCCCGCAAACTGCTCGGTGTGAGCACCACTCTTTGTGTTGCTTCATTTTCTGTGTGTGCTGGGTACTGGCTCTTAGAACCACGGCTGGCGGGCGCGCTTTTCTCCAAAGACACATCCACCCATCACACATAAACACACATACACATAACGATTTACTTTAAGAGACAGAGACACATACAAGGACCCGCACAGACCTCACCCCTTCCTCTTCTCGTGAGTACATCGGCGCACCCACAGTGACGTTCGCAGCTGTGCGTTAGCTTTAAGTAGGAGGGCATACATAGAGTTCTGTGTGTTGTTGTTGCAACTGGCGTAACCACACAACTGTCGTATACTTCGCCCGATTTTTGCTCACTTCTGTATTCGACGCCTCCGTTTCAGCCAAATTTCTGCGCTGTGCTTCACCCTGCTTCTCTGCCCGTGTTGCAGGTAGAGCGCTGCCGCAGTGTCGTAGTAGAAACGTTTGTGACCCGCGTGGGCGGAAAGAGCCGTCGTGTTTTCAGTCCCTTCGCTTCTCTTGTTTCTTGCACATCCAGCATGTCGATTCCATTGGAGAACTGGGGCCAGCTGAAGCTGTCAGTGGAAACGTCTGAACTGAAAGCCGAGGGCGATGCGGACATGAAGAAAGGCGAGTGCACGCTAGAGCTACTCGCGCTGCCGAAGGGGAAAGCAAAGGACAACCCAAACTACGTGCCGCATCCAATTTTGAGCATTCCCATCTCGGCTATCGCAAGTGCCTCTGGTACCACCAAGAATGACGTGAGTCTCACTATGCGGCCAACGGCGACGGCTGGCGCGGGGGACGTGGAGCTGAGAGCAATCCGTTTCGCCGTGCCGAACGTCTGTGTCGGTTATGAAGAGACGGAGATGGCAGGCAAGGTTATTCTGCAAGACATTCAGAACCGCATGATGCAGTACCAGGAACAGTTTCTCCAGCGGCACGGCAATGGCGGCCAGGACGGCAAACTACTCGCTCTAGCTGCGATGGGCAGTGGCCAGGCCAAGCACACGGATGAGGTGGTGGTGGCCACTTTCGATGACGTGCTTCTCTCGTACCCGTCCGGCAAGTACAAGATTGTCATCTCGAACTACAACGTAGTTCTGGAGGACAAGAGGAAGGGCACCTCGAGCGGTCTTCTTAGCTTTCCTCTCTCCGACATTCAGAACCTGTTTCTGTGTGACGTCCCCGTGTACTTCTCCGCCACAGAGGAGGTGGACGCAAACAGCTTACCACAGTACGTCGTCCTGATTTTGAAGAACCCACTGAAGATTCGCACAACAACGTACAACCACGTTGTCATTTCGTGTCCGGTCGGCTTGTCTCTGGATGAGGAGCACCCGTGGCGCTGCGAGCTAAAGACCCAAGAAGAGATCGACAAGACGCTGCATCTTCCTCCGAGGAAGGAGGGCGAGGAGCCGCCGCTGGTGCCAACGATGAGCGGCCGTGTGAGCGATATTTTCACACGCACCTTCAAGGCGATCGCAAAGGTGCCCGCGTACGGTGGCATCAACAAGGAGTACAAATCGGTGCTCACGGGCCACTCACAGTCTTCGATGCGGTGCCTCTTCCACGGAGCGGAGGGACTGCTGTACATCGTTAACAGCGGCTTTCTCTACTTGCACCGCCCTGCCACCCGGATCCTCTTCAGCGATGTCACACGTGTTGAGCTAGACGAGTCGGAAAGTGGCCAAGCCACCTTTCAGCTCACCGTCTTCACCGCCGGCGCAAAGGGCGACGACAAGTATATCTTTTCCGGCATTGCGAAAGAAGAGAAGGACGGGATCCTCGGCTACCTCGGCACTAAGGTGAAAGTCCTGCACACCGGCGGCGGTGCCACTGAGAGTGACGATGACGAGGAGGACGACGCCTCGGATGAGGACGACGACAGTGATGATTCAGATGACGAAGACTCGGCCGCGGAGGACGATGAGGACGACAGCGGCGATGATAACGGAGACTATGAGAGCTCTCGCAAGCGCAAGCGCGAGGACAAGAAGCACAGGAAGCATAAAAAGGACAAGAAGCACAAGAAAGAGAAGAAGCACAAGAAGCACCGGAAGCACAAGAGGGAGAAAGACGTAAAGAGCGACGCGTGATTTACTGAGGTGAACTGCCGAGGTACTACACGTCAGCCGCTGGGAAGGGGATTGGGTGTGCTTTGTGACGATTCGGCCGCCGTTTCTCTGGGTGGGGGAAGGTGCGCCGAAAATTGATGAGGTGTTGGCTGTCGCCGGCGATGATTCCTGTGTATGGGGGGAAAAAAGTAGTACCCTTACTCTTTTGTGCTCTGTGTGGTGCTCTACGTATGTGCGTCTCTGCGCTACTTTGCTCTCTCTTGACAGCTTCACTGGTTGGACACCGGAGTTGGTGGACCTTTCTATATCGGAGTAGGACTTGTACGCTGACGTACACGTGTAAAAAAAAATATACGATGATGTCGGCGTCCTACACCGTGACCCGTTTCCCAACCAAGAGAATGTCTGTGGCCGAGGGCTTGTGCGCGCGGCTTGTTATGTCGCTGTGTCGTCTTCTAGTGGCATCACTTATGAATTGTTGGGGTAGCTCATTTGACAGAGGCGTACATGTGCGTACGTCATGTGAACGCACTTGGTGCCTCGTTCTCTGAGTGTCTCCCTGTCTGCGAGGAACGCGTATTGGCCCAAGTAACTAATGAAGGAAGCGTTGTTGATTACCACGAGAGCAAGTGGATGCTGCGCATCTTCTTGGCACTTCACTGCACTTGGTATCTCTTCTACTCTCTATCTTACAGTGTCCCTGAGGCGACCAATTGTGCTCCATCAATGAGCATAGAGAGCCCAGCTGACCGAACTCCACGGTGGCGCTCACGTACCACTCACATCCATCGAGGCTGTGCTCTAGTGTCTGGGAGAAGCAAGGATCCCCCGCCCCTATCTTTATCATCGGCGCGCTGTGTGCGGAGCTTCTTTACGCCTGCGAAAAGGAAAAAGATTCCGGGCGCCGTTGCACAGTCGCACACCGCTGCGTACGCATACACACGCGGGCACTGAATACGTGAGGGCATAGTCAGGAGAAGCTGCGCACTGTGCTCGTCATGCGAGGCAAGCGCTTCGCGACGCCAACGGGGCAGCCCGGTGTGCGCCAAAACGGCTACACACAGCTGCACTGCGCCCCCAGTGCTTCGCACACGGAACGGTACAGTTCGCAGGCTCGTTCACATCCGAGCCCGCGTGTGGCGCACGCACTCTCCACCTCAACACCGGAGCGACGGCTTCAGACGGTGCAGCGAAGCAGCACACAGAGCAGCATGCCAAGTAATTCGGTGCATCACATGCTCAACGAGCTAGTCGATCTCAGCCACAGCATTGCCGCTCTACTCGAGCAGGGGAAAATGCCATCCCTCATCGTGTCCCCTAGTACAGCGGACCGGCAACAAGAGGTCAGTCTCAAGACGCAGGAAATCGAACGCATTGTGCGAAGGGTAGAGGCACACTTTGTCGATCGCATTCGCTCACTCGAGGCATTAAATGCCTCCTTGGTCGAGGAAGTGCGGCAGCTGCGTCGTGCGCTTGCGGAGCAGCGCACCAACAGTTCTGCGGGTCGGATGAGCGTCCTGCACGACGCACGCGGCGGTGACCTGACAGAAGACTCAAAGGCGTTGGATGATTGGGAAAAAGCTTCGTGGGATGAGACTGTCAGCGATGCGGCTGCTAGCGAAGTGGAGCACCTACGGCGCGTCCTGGTGGCGGAAAAGCGCCAGCGGCTGCGGGTCGAGGAGCAGACGCAGTCGTTGACGGAGCAGCATGCGAAGGTGGTGGGGACGTTGGAGCGACGGCTCAAAAAACAAGAGCAGCAGCTTTTCGATCTTATCGCTGCCATCGACAGGGGCTACGGCGGCGGGTCATCAGCGACGTCTGCATCTCCAGCGCGCTGCACAGAACGCGGCTCCTCTCATAGACTTCCAACGCCACGCCACCTTCTCCGCAAGCAGATTGCGCAACACCAGCAGACACAACGGGCACTGCAGCTTTACAAGGAAAACCTTCGCCTTGAGCCTCCGCCTCCGGCGGGGGGCGACGAAGTAGTGGCCACCATGAAGGGGCTGGGGCTGGATGATGTGCGGCACACTCTAGAGTCCATTAGGGCAAGCAAACCTCTCACGCTTCAGGTGCATGGCTCTGATCAGGAGGCCACGCGTGAGATACCGGCGGATCGCGTATCACCACCAACTGTCCGTGATGGGCAGGCGGTGGTTCAGTCGCCTACCGTCTGCTCACAGGCACCATCACCGCCTGATCGAGCAGCGTGCGCCTCGGCGAACGAAATGGACGAAATCACGGTGTTCCTCGAGAACATTGCGAAGGAGCTGGAAAGCCTCGACACTCCGTAGCTCAGTGACGGCGCGGCATTCTGCCCTTCTTTCCGTTTACGGGCGTCTCTGACCATGCTTATTCTTCTCCACACCGCCTGCACTTCTTCTTGAGCTGCACACATCACCGATGGCGTGCGCTCCCACGGAGAGCAGAATCTGTGCCGTGCCGGTATCACGGTAAGTGCCTTGCCTGCATGTGGAGAGGGACAGGGGAACCGCGATTTCTACCCGGACTGACGCTAGTGAATACTCGCTGCGCGGTTTCCTTCCCCTCACCCCTTCACCGCCTCACCCCCTACCTCACTTCCCAAAGGAAAGAGGCGACAGTAGTCGCCTCATTCCGGTGCCACGCACCGCTGCGTGTTTATGACGTCTTCAACAGACGCACGCTTTCGCATCGACGTAGATGTTCTCGTTTTTTTTTTCTTGGAGCTTATTGGCTTTGCATACTGTGCACAGGGACGGCTAGGCCGATCGGGAAGACGGTACGTCGCTGCTGTCACCTTGCGTCCCCACACCTACGCCTCTTTACTTCGATTCTCAGGGAGAGGAACGATTGTTGGCCCTTTCTCTACGTGTTCGCTCGTGGGCACACGCTGGGGTGTACGCATGCGCGTGTGTGATATGTGTTTTACCTAGATTTCCCCCTTTTCCCGCATTATCTCCGCTTCCCTTCCGTTATCCCTTTCCAATGCGCTGCCTCTGTGTCCTTGCTCTCTCACGCAATAACGACGGTGTGCCGTGTGACAGCAGTTCTTCAGACCCCCTCCCTCCCCCCACTCAAATAAAACACGCATCCTCAGTAGACCCCACGCAGACGTCTGCGTCATCTCAAACAGCCCTTCTTGGTATTGGAACACTTCGCTTTTCTGCACGGGGCAGTGCCATGCTAATGTATGCTGTCAGCATCTCACTGGGCGCTTCGAGTAGCTACGTTGCCGTCGCACCAGTCAGTAGCACCACCGGCAACACGGCGGTCTCCGATGCAGCATCTATCAAGGTCATTGCCAATTCTAGTGGGCATCGCAATACACCTGTCGTGGCAGCACTGGCAGAGCAGGAATTTCTTTTTGGCGAGAATGCACTCCACCAGTACTCACGGCAGCCTCAGAAAGTTGTACCTTACCTGTTCACCTACGCCGCGGCGGCGGCCTCGATAGCGGATGCGCACCATGTACTGGGGACAGAGACAGAGCACGCTGCGGAGCGGGAGGAGACCACGTCTGATCTGTTGCGGGTTGTCGAAGCCGCGGCGAATCAGAAGTACAAGGGCCACTGCCGTCTCACCCAGGCTTCCTCTGATACGCGGCAGCTGGGGTTCCAATACACGTCGGAGTCCAACGGCGAGGTGGTGGAGAAGTTCATCTCTGCTGAGGACCTTTTTATTCGCTTCTTAAACCACGTCAAGGAGCACTCCATAGACGGCGCGTGTGGACTGACTACAACCACCGGCGGCGAGAACGCCACGCCGAGCTCGACAAAGCTCTTCCTGACACTGGTGGTGCCGCGCTACGCATTTCCAAGTGCGGCCAACAGCGCCCATTTCGGACACCGTGGCAGCACCGGTGAGTGGCTGCGGGAGGCGGTGCAGTCGTCGCATCTGGGCGCCGTTGTGCTGAACACGAGTGTTGTTTTCAGTGATGAGGCGGTGTTGACTGCGTATGATGCCGCCACGCAGGAGCAACGTGTGCCGCGCCTGCTTTCGACCACACCGAGCAATGTGCTCGTAGTGGACTGGGGAGCACATGGCTTGTGCCTATCGTTGCTGTGCTCCCGAGGTGGTATTCTTGTATGTCCTCCGAAGTATCACAACATTCCCTACTGCTGTTTCACAAAGGGTAGCTCTGCTGTGAGTGATGTCTACTTCGCCGTAGGCACCGGCAGCGGCGGGGACGCGTTGGACGTTGCTCTGGCAGAAAGGGTGGCAGCGCAGTACATGACTCAGCAACGGCGCCTCTTCGGGAGCCTGTCGCGCAACTTCAATGCTTTGCTGCGCCTTAATCATGTATTGCCCACCATCGGGTCAGCTGAACATCCGGCCACCCAACTTCTTCATGAGGCGATCCCATCTCGGGCGATGCGCCGTCTCGTCTTGCTGATGGCGGAGAAGAAGGTGTCGCTCAACACGAACCCACAAGCCACCTCCGTCTCCGTGGAGGTGGAGGCGTTCTACGAAGGGATCGACCTGGTCGACACACAGACGCTGACAAAGAATAAGCTGGAGAGCGCCATTCGGAGCGAGTGGGGACTTGTGGACATGTTCGTCAAGGCTGTGCGCGCCTTTGCGGACAAGTACAGGGACACCTGGACGGAGGGGCTCGTGGATACGGTCCTGCTTGCGGGCGGTATGTGCCAGATGACCTCGTTGACAAAGCTGCTCGCCGCTTTTATTCAGTCACCCCAGCAGCGGTCGCTCTTCACAGCTGCGGTGCGAGTCTTGGACTCAAGCCTCATGGGGAACGGCGTGTGCGCCGATGAGCTGCTTTCTGTCGGTGGGTGTCACCATAGCTGTTGCGTGGCCGAATGCTATCAGACGCAGCGGCTTGCCACGTCCAGACGCTCGCGGAAGAGCGCTGGGAAGCTGCACGCTGCTGTTGCTGCGCAAGCCGCCGATATGGCCACCAGCGTCTGGGATGCCCTCACGAAGGATGCCGATGATGAAAGCAGCGACGGCGAGGAGGATACGCAGGAGCTTATGGGCGACACCCACTTGGGGGTGTTCCTTGCCGGCAATGTGTACTTGTATGTCGGTGACCCCACAGCGTTGACCTGCTCGGCCACCCAGCAACTGCCTCGTGCCTCACTGCGTGTGCTTCTGCCGCACTCGGCGGCCCTGCCTTGTCGTGTTGCTATTCCGTGGTCTCCGTCATCTCCTGAGGCGCGAACAGTGTTGTACCTCTTCACGGATGCGCACGAATCATTATCGACCGACTCGGCGGGCGACCTCGTGGAGGTACGCCCAGTGAACAGAGGTGGCCTTATTCTCAACGCTGCCGCTGCTGTGGCGAGCAGTGGAGCACTTGACTCTCTCTGTATTACTTTCACGGCGCAGGCAAAGTGGAACGAGGTGTCGGAGAGGGAGGTGCAGGTAAACGTGCAGCTGTTGCGCGTGCGCAGCGCTGCTGGTGCGGATATCGCATCACTAGTTATCACCCCTGGTATTACTTGCAGCTCGTATGAGTTTTTCCTCCAATGAGGAGTTGGGTAGGAGTACTGGCGTGTGCGTGTCTGTGCCTCCTGGGATGCCCCCGTGCGCTACACTGCACTTGTGCGCTCCTGTTTAGAGTGAGATTACACATCCAGCAGCACCTGTATGTGTGTGTGTGTGTGTGCGTTTTTGTCTGTGTGCCTTCACCCCGCTCCCTTAATTTTGTATGGTCTGGTTTTCTGTTTCTTTTCGACTCGCCTCGTAAAGGCACCGTAATGTGCATCGAGTAAGGCCGCCATAGCGGGGAGTCAGTGGTGTGCCGTAGTACTGTTTACATGTGTGCAAGACTCCTGGAAATATGCACCTCTACACCGGCGCAGAGATAACGGCACGTGCGCAGAAGAGGTGTGGCTCTCTGTACATCGGCACAGAGCGACTTCGCCGCGGGAAAAGAGGTCACGAAGGTAAGGGGGCAGCGGGCGCAGCAGGTGCTGGGGGCAAGACAGAGCCTCAGGTCTTGCGTATGCTGCCTACTGTACCTCGTTTGAGCGCGCACAGACTCGTGCATCTAAAGGCACATCTCTCGCGCTGCGTGGGCTATATGGAAAAGGGGAGCGGTGGCCTGCGGAAAGACGAATAGGCATGGCACCACGCACACGCGTACAGCCTACGCCATCGACTCTACCCTATCGATCTCCTGTGCACCTTCAATACGAGCTGCTGCATCACTGCCATCAGCTCGGGTGCTTCACTTTTCGCATTGCTGCTTTCTATGCTCTTCCCTGCCTGTTCGTTTCATCTGCGCATTCACCGCTCCTGCGGTTCCATTTGGGACATACGTTACAGAATTCTCGCCTGCTACGCTTCCGGTGCAAATTGAGTGTCAGCAGTGGCACAAGTGTTGGGGGAGGTCGACGGCGCATGTGTGCAGAGAGGCACACCCTTCGGCCCTAGCCGCCTTTTCGCGCCTTTCTTCACGTAATGCATGCCCCTCATGTCAGCTCCAGAAGATGCGGCCTCGACGCCCACTGCCAAGCCGCGGCGGAGCGTCGCCAACTACACGGAGCCACCCGCGAAGAATCCTTACCTGGTAAAGTTCTCTCGCTTTTACAGCACAAAGATACCAATGGGTGTCCGCGAGTTTGTCTTCACTGGTCCGCTGCTTCTCATCACATTTGGCATCGCCTACTTCATCCCATCTCTCATTCCAGCAGAGCAGTTTACACAGGGTCTGACCCCGCATAATCAGGACATGCGCGAGTACACGCTAGAGCCCATCTACGGTGCTCACGGTGAGCTGAAGGGCTATCGTCGCATCAACGCCAAGACGGGAACAACGGCTAAGTAAGCAGGAAGTCGTTTCTCTCGTAAAAAAGAAGAACGCGAGGATTGGCTCGTGTGCCACCTTCGACTTTTGCCACACGCTTGCCTGCACAAACGCGACCGTATACAAATCGAGAGCGAGATTGCTACAGGCCGAACGCACTGCTCTGCCTTGTGGTGTGGGCAGATCCCCTTTTGTTCGTATCCGTACTGCTCGCTCCTCTCTCGTGAAGCCAGCGGTGAGAGGGAGCGCCTTGTAACCAATTAGGTTGTTCTTCACACACCCCGCCGCCGGGGGAAGGGATTCCCCCCCAAAAAAGACATATGACCAATGCCTCAGTTTGTGGAGAGGCACACACCCACTGTATCTTGCTGTGAGGGCACCGTTGAGGAGAGGCGTATCCTTTACACAATAACCACTCCATGAAAGATACTTAGGAACCACAATCTCTCCTCTGCACGGCTCTGCGCAGTTTTCCATCCCCCTCCTCTCTGCACCATGTGTGCTGCTCAACATGGCGCATTCAATCATGAGAGCTTGTCCACCCCCTCCCTGCGTGGCACCCGTCCTGCTCCTACCTCTACGGTGCTCTTGTACATGCGCATGTACATCCAAATTTCCTCCATTTTCCACTTTACGCGTACACCGAAACACACACACACACACACATACCTCCGCGTGGTTTATCTTTCCTCCTTACCAGTCCCTTGCACCCCCTCGGTCGTGACATACCGTCTCTGCTCCCCCTCTCTGATAGACTAGAATGCGGCTCACGATAGACTTGGTGCGCCTCGCACCGCAGTTTACCAACACGATGCTTCAGCGTGAAATCGACCTCCGTGGACTTCGCATTTCCTCGCTGGATGAGCACGTACTGGTGCTGCTCGAGAACAACTTCGATGCCGTAAACCTCTCCTCCAACGCCCTGACGGCGCTAGAGTACTTTCCCACGAAGAGTGCCGTCGGCAACAGCGACAAGGATGTGAGGATGAGCCGCGTCACGACCCTTATTGTTCACCGAAACGAAATTCAGCGCGTGAGTGTGGCCTCGTGTGTTTCTGCCTTGCCTAACGTAGTGCACTTTTTGGCTGATCGCAACCGCCTCGCCTGCGTGCGCGATCTCTACTTTCTGAAGCAATGGAAGAAGCTGGAGGTGGTGTCCCTCGAGGACAACCCTGTGTGGGAGTCCAACAGTAACAATTTCGATAGCGACAAACTCCGTGCATTTCTGGTCTTCTTGTGTCCTAGATTGAAGCTTATAAACTATCAGCGCGTTACAAAGGCTGACAGGGAGCGTGCGCAGAAGGCGAAGGAGGAGTTCAAGAAGCTGGTGCAGTCATGGGAAGTTCCCCTTACACCGTGTGCAGCGACGCCTTTGCAGTTGCCGTGCAACGTGGAGGGAAAGAAGATGCGTAAACGCGGCCGCGATGGTCGCACAGCGGCAGCGGCTGCAGTGGCAAGCAACGTTATTACTCCCGATGAGCCGAAGAACGGGGAAACGAGTGCAACCTCTGTTTCCGTCAACGTGAACGCGGATGACGATACCGCTCTTCAAGTACGCCTCGACCAGCTGGAGGAGCGTCTCCTATCCGACGATGTGACGGCAGAGGAAATCGCGCAGTTAGAGGAGGAGATGACGGAAATATCGGAAAGGATGATAGCGGCACGTAAGCGGAAGCGCCATTAGCGTTCTACGCTTTTTCTGTGTGATGGCGAATTAAGTTTGTGTGCGTTTTTGTCTGTGTATGTGTTGCAAACTCTTGGCGGTGCAGTGGAAGAGGCGACCGCACTCCCGTTATGCGTGACAACTAAGTGGTGTCCTCTGTTCTCATGCCCTACAGCACTGTGAATGACGAGACAAGTCTCATTCATGCTGCAGAAGCAGAGTCCATTCAGTACACCTTTGCACGTGAGCAGAAAAGCGCGCCCTGCTTGTTGTTTGGCCGCCACCGTACTACCTTTCAGGTATTATTATTACTGCGCAGCTGACTCACCTCGTTGGCAGGCGAAGCAAAATGAGCTCCATAAAAGGTCCTGTTGTCCCGCTAGCTCTGTGCTGCACCAGGTATGTTTCTTCTCTGCTCTACGATGCGCACGATCAGGATCGAGAGATACACATCCCTCGTGCAATACCGAGGAGAATGTTGCCCTCACATACTGCTTTTAATTCTCCTTCATTACGTTTTTCTCTTTGGGTACGGTGGCCTGCCTCTTTCGCGCACACACCCCCTGGAGCTCGGCAAAGAAGGTCTTTGTAGAAGTCGGCGGGTTCTCGCCTTCTTCACACGTCACCTACCTGGCGTCTACAGAGCTTTCATCACTTTGTAGTTTGCTTACACCGCCTCTTCCTTTTCACGCACCACAAGTCATCATCTCACCCCAAACTGAGAAGAGCTGCTTGGCATGATGTTGAGCACGGCCCGATGTGCCCGCTGTGCCGCCGCAGCGACCTCTAAGAAATTCTCCTTCAGCGAGAAGATGCAGAGGCTGCAGGCAGACCCCGAGCACGCCCTTAGCGGTCCCGAGTACGCATTTATGCGAGATCGCTTGGCGGAGTACAAAACGCTGCAGCAGACCTACGCGGTGAAACAGACAGAGGTGGAGAGGGCCCGGAAGGCCGCAAACATGTGTGGACTTGAGTTCACTGGCAAAGGTGCTAGTAAAAAGTCATCTTCGTAATATCTCCGCGTGGCGGTGCAGTGCTCGTGAGCGTCGCTGCCGTATTCTGTACGGTGTTGTCATGCCTTTCACCACTCTCGATATGAGTGTTACTCTAAGGAACGGGAGCAGTTGAGGAACAGAATGCATCTGCCATGTGTGTACATGTGGTGTCTTTTTCCAGCTGCGCCAATGTGACATCCTATAACCACCCTACACACACACACACACACACATTCACACACACACACACACACACACACAGATGGAGAAGTAAGTGTGTTTGCCTGTACATATGCTCGTTCGCCTTTGGTGGTTCCCGATGTTGTCACTCTTACTGCATTCCACCTTCGCGAGCGGCGCGAAAAGCGATACCTGCGTTGGTATGCCCCCTCCATCCACTTCCATTTTCGCACGGTCAATCTTCCACGCCAATTTTCGTTCTTGACTTGCCCATCGTACGCCCTCTAATTATTTCCTCACACACACTCCTCTGTGCACCTGGGTGTCATGGGCCGCACCGGCTGTCGCAGTCCGCACTCACCAGCGGGAGAGAACGCTCCCTGTGTTTTTTTTTTTTTCGCCTGTGCTTCGCTCACGCACAATCTTGGCTGCTCACTATTGCAGCCGCCACGAACGCTTCCGCTTCCCACGCCTGTCGTCCCCACACACAGATCGACACGGACAAACAAGTGCGGGGCATGCAAAACGCCACAGCAACAACGTTACCCATCCACGTCACGCACCACAGTACTGCGCACGAGAGCTGACTTGACGCTCGTCTTTTCCATACTTTGTACCATTGTGTAGGTCGACCATATGAATGCCGATGGACGTAAGTCTCGTGTGTCGGTGTCACGAGGGGGCGCCACATTGCACAGTACTCCAGCGTCTGCCCCGTTCTTTTCCGAGTCTCCGGTGCCGTTGCCCAGCCTTGACACGCTTCGCACAACTGACATTCTCGTGCGCGCCTACTACGTCTCCCTTGCGCCATCCTCATCTATGACGCCACCGGCAGCGGACACATCAGCGGTAAAGGAATGCGTGCGTCCTGCCGAAATTGCCATTGCTGCAGGTGCGCAGAAGACGGACGGTGAAGTGTTCTGCGCCGCTCTCGCTCGCGAGGTTGTCGAAGCGGCGGCCAACCTTTTCGCGTCCCGCTCGCTTGATCGCCTTGTAGGTGCATATGCGGCGTGTGCTGCGTGGGACGACATGCGT
Organism: Leishmania tarentolae; assembly: GCA_033953505.1. Lineage (NCBI taxonomy): Eukaryota > Euglenozoa > Kinetoplastea > Trypanosomatida > Trypanosomatidae > Leishmania > Leishmania tarentolae. The sequence continues at coordinate 50,109 of CP119856.1, read as the reverse complement.
GATGTGGTTGCAACATCGTTTCTCTTACAGGACCACGGAGACAGTGTTATCAGGACACATCGCTCGGGTTCTCTCGTGTTTGCCAATGGACTACCTCCTAGCAGCAGTGAAGCTACAACAGCCACCGCCGCGGCGCTGACACCTCTCTTCCTGCGCAGTGCCTTATCGCTAGCCGGAGTCTCCACTCGTACGCCTTCGTGTACTCTCACACCGCAGTCATTGATTAACCCACCGCCGCTATCCACCTATCATCGAAGCGCTACTCAACCGACTCATCTTTCGTGCCCTGTGCCTCCTGCCTCCGTGCCGATGGATGCGTACTGTCGCTATGTGATGGCGGTGGAGGAGGCACCTGCGCCACCCATCGCGCCTGATGCTGTTCCATCGTCTCACCACAGCACCCTCCTGCGACTCCGAAGCACGAGGCGAGGAACCAGACATCTCGACAAAAGCGCCGCGGAGAGTGCTGCACCGCTGTCACTTTCGCCGTCTCTGCCTCCACCCCGTCAGTTCAAAAGGCTCAAGCGGGGGAAGCGGTTGGTGGAGAAGCACCTCCCAAGGGCGTCTCTCGAGGAAGCGTTGTCAGAGAGTGGCGGTGGCGCACGAAGCAGACTCGTTTCCACAACTAGCATGCAGGCCCCTTTGTCTGACGCACTGACGACGGCGATGCGACAGGCGCCATTGCCGCTCCTCGGTGACAATGCAGAGAGTCTCTCACACGCAGAGCGTGCGGGAGTACGGGTGGTGGGCATAGGCGACACCACCGCCCAGCCTGGAGGCAGCGAAACGGAGAGGAAGCACATGGTGAAAGCGTCACTTCGCAACGGTGGCGCGATGCTGGCCGTGGAGCAGGATCGGCTGTGGACTATGGAGCGGGGGCGCGTGGTGCCGACGCGCCGCGACCGTCGCAAAGATGGCGTGGTATGCCGCGTGGAGCCGCCTCCAAGTAGCGACACGGATGCTGCGATTCAGGATAAGGAGCCTGTTGCACCTGCGGAGGCCGCCACGAAGGACGATGCTGGGGAGACACTGCAGCAGCGCCGAGGGACGTGGCGGCGAGCCTCCGCAGCGGCCATGCTGGAGGCAAAGGAAGCGACGCTTGCTCTCGAGGCATGGACCTCATCTTTCTATTCAACTGCGGATGTGCCGGAGGAGATACCGCTCCAAGACCAGGTACAGGTGTATCCCTCGGCTGGGGTAACGGTGATGGAGACTAACAATTCAGGGACCACATCTTCGCTGCGCCGCTCCAAAAAGGCGGACGCCAGCCACACTGTGGTAGCTTGCGGGGGCCCGTTTGCCGTTCCGGCAGACCGCATGGCGCTTTCCTCGTTTGACGACAAGCGGCCTGCTACGCGCAAAAGTAACGGTGGCCTTTCCCGAACCCAGCAGCCGCACCGCGATAAGACGCGGAGAACGAGAGCTGTGAAGTCAGCGGTGTCTCGGACAGCGTCCCACGGGCACTAACACACTCGTGCGTCTGTTCCATAGACGCTCATTGCGACGAAGATAGCAGCCGAGGAGCTCGACCGATATACAACACGTTTGCCTGCATCGCATGCCTACAGACACATCAAAAAGGATGGCAAGGCACACTGGTGACAGCGCGGCGGCCTCACTCGTGTGTTTCGTTTGCTGCAGACACTGACACGGTGTGCGTGTCTCACTGCATCGAAGGCCACTTCTTTTGCTTTCACACTTGTGAAGGTGTCTCGTCCTCGGGGTAGGAAGTAGCGAACTCTTTGTTTGCTTTCTCTCTGTGCTTGGGCCTTTTCTCAGTCTGGGGCTGACTGATGATGATGTACTCTATTCTTGTGGACCTGTCTTTACCCAATGCATGTATGCTGAATTATTTTTAAATCAATTCCCTCACCCCCATAGTTGGAGTGGGGGCAGGCGGGGGGGGGGACAGGCAGATGCTGTTTTTACGAGGCGGTGGTGGTGGTGGGGAAAGGTGAACGACAAGCGAGCATGCAGCGCATCTTCTTGCTTCCGTTATCCCATCCACAGTTTACTTTAACCTCTTTCTTGATGTTCTTTGCGCTTGGGACGTCTCATCAACCGACAGTGAATCCACACACTCGTAACCAAGAGGAGGTCCATCGCGATTTGAAAGCGATGCGTACAGTTTAGCAAAGCCCCTCATGGTCCAAAGGAGCGGCTCGCAGCGCCACGTGAACCGCTATGAACTCCCTCTGGCCCACATCCGCGCAGGTGTATGTGCCGGATGCGGCTACGCCACTTCCTGGGCCTTTCCGTGACCCCGCTTGACCATCTGCATGGCTTTCCTTTTTTTTTTTTCTGCTTGTCATACCCGTCATCATACTATCTTCTCTGATGATGAACGGAGTGAGTAACGGCACCGCTTTCGGTAGCACACGGAGGTGAGACAACGCTGCCCTCCCACTTGCCCACGAAGTCACCCATCTCTCCCTCGCAGACACCGGCGAAGGAATAGAGGGAGGACCTACTTTCTCCTCGATTGAATCTCATACAACTTCTCTAGCTGTGCCCGGCCCCCGCACCACTCTCCTACCTCTGCATCCCTGCGGCCTTGTCCATTGCCATGGTTCGTCGCAGCGAGGCGACGAAGCGGGGCGAGAAGGGCCGTCGCAAGGGCAACAAGCTCTCGCGTGGCCGCAGTGATGATGAGGAGACACAGCAGCCCGGAAAACTAATGCTGAACAACCCACTGATCCCCCCCGAGCTAGACGAGGACATCGACGACGACCTCGCCTTCAACAGCGAGGATGAGCGCTTGTACGGCGACTTTTTTGCCAAGAAAGAGTCCACAAAGCCGAAGTTGTCAAAGAAAAAGTCATCGGTACGCCGCTCAATCGGATCCGCCGCATGTGACGACGACGACGAAGCACTCGTGAAGGACGGCCTTGCTGTGGTAGGCAAATCTGAGAGATGCAAGTCTCTACGCAAGGATACACTGAGGAAGCAGCGCCACAGTGCTGCGGCGGAGGTTGATGATGACCTCGACAACTATCACGAAGACGGTCAAAGCAGCGGCGACGATGAGGACTATATTGACCTCAGCGACATGCTGGACATGAGCATGAAGGCGGACAAGAAGAAGAATCAGGCGAAAGCGAAGAAGGCAACCCGAATCACGGAGTCAGGTAAGAAGGTAGTCAAGAAGCGTCGTGCCTCGCAGCTGACAGACGAGCCGGAGTCCGTATTCGGCCTTGCTGACGCCTCGGAAAGTGGCGGGGCGACTTCCTACACGGGCGCCATGCAGCGCATAATGCGACAGAAGGAGACATCCGTGAACCATGACATGGAGGCGGTGAGAGACCGTATCAATAGGTCCCACCAAAGCAAGCACAACCTGGTTGCAGTGGATGCTGACGACCTGACGAAGGATCGTCTCACACGCAAGGAGGTCCGCGCAATTGTGGATGAGGGAATGGAACGGTACAAGCCGGTACTGAAGGAGCTGGACTCCGCGAAGCACATACAGTTCCCCATGCATCTTCCAGACAGCACTCCAGTGCCTTCGTCTGTCGGCGGCATCGTCGCTGCCGCCGATGCCCAATTCCGCTCAGACCGTGCCGTCACGCTCGCCCAGTCTAGCTCACCCGCGTATCGATTTGGTAGCAAGATGGATGCGTTGTTATCCAAGGCAGGTCTTTCGCGTCGCCAAGTTGGGGACGGGGCTGACACACCGAACTCCATTGGTAGCTACGTGAAGTTTGACGACGCCGTTGCCGATGGGGCGCACCCCCAGGGTCTGGAGAACGGCGAGATCCCCACCTCCGGGTACGTAGCGAAGCTGAAGGCAATGCTGGCGTATGAGAACAGTCGCCGAAAACGTCTTAATCGGATCAAGAGTAAGACGTACCGCCGTATTCTACGCAAGGAGAAGGAGCGGGAGAAGGAACGCCAGCAGAAGGCGTTTGAGCTGCTGCACCCGGAACTGGCCCGCCAGCGACTTGCGGAACGCCTGCTCAAGGCACGCATCGAGGAGCGTGTCACACAGAAGCACAAGAACACCAGCGCGTGGGTGAAGCATGCGAAGCGATTTGCGCAATTCGACGAGAACACAAAGGACGCCATCGACGATCAGCACGCGACGCATCAGCGACTCATGCAGAAGATGGAGCAGGGTGCCGGTGAGGAAAACTACGAGCGATATGTAGCTGGCGACAACGAGAGTGAGGCTTCGAGCGAGGAGGAACGAACCGTGGACGCGCTAATCGAAAAGATCGGCGGGTCTCGTGGTGCACCTCTTAGTCAGCAAGACCTCAAGAGCATCCTCTGGAAAAGTGTCGATGCAGAGGAGAACGACGATAACGCTGCGGAAAGGACAATGGCAAGCCCCATAGCCAAGGCCCGCGCGGAACTTCGAGAGATGAAGTTCATGAAGAACGCGCGGGAGCGGGAGGAGAAGGACTACGAGGATCAGATCGAGGCTCTGCGGCGCGACATTGAAGCACACCAGCGGGAGGAGCGTGTCAGCAGCGAGGCGGAGGGGGAAGACGTGGAGGATGGAACCGGTGCTACAAGGATGCCTGTGAGCAGCGCAGCACTGTCGTCTGCTGCGGCGGGCCGCATTGTGTTCAAAAAGGGCAAGAGGCCCGGCTCTGTCGAGCAGATTATGCTGCGGAGGCAGAGTGGCATTCGCATCGCGGCCAGCAACGACACTGAGGAGTCCTCCGGTAACGAATCCGACGACGCGGAACTTCACTCTGTCCTCTCCGTTTCATCTGCAGAGGAGGACGCAAAGCCATCGCGAGGGGCGCCGAGTGACACCAGCGGACAGGTAAAAGCCCGAAATTCGGGAGAAGAGAAGACGGGGAAGTCGACACGGTCAGTTCAACCAGCATCCGAGTTTGCTGGTGCCCGCAAGGATGCTCTGTTGGAGCGAGTTTTGCCAATAAAGAAGGCAACATCGACCCGAGTCACCATTCTACCCAAGAAGCGCGCACGGTCCGATGAAGATGCGGCGGCGGTGGAGCTTGGGCCGCCGGCCAGCACACTGGTAGACTCGCTGAACGTCCCTGAGGAGGATCTTCGACAGAACCAAGAGTATCTCATCTCCCGCGCCTTTGCCCACGACGACGTGGACGAGGACTTTGTCAAGGAAAAAGAGTCACAGGTAGAGACGATCATGCGGCCAGAGGACAAGAATCAAAGTCTTCCTGGCTGGGGCGAGTGGGGCGGCGAGGATCCAGAGCTCAACAAGCGTCACCAGGAGGCTGTGCAGCATCAGACGACGCAGCGGCAGATTGAAAAATCCTTTCTACTCAAGAGCCGCGCCGATGCCGCGCTGGAGCACGTCATAATCAACCACGACGGTGTTGAGCTGGTGCCAGATCGCATGACCCTTCACATGGTACCACGCCCCTTCTCTAACCCACAAGAGTTCGCCCGCTCCATGCGTCAGCCAATGGGTCCCGAGTGGACGTCGGCGCTTTCGTTCAAAGAGGGCGTACAACCACGGGTGGAGGTGCGCCAGGGACAGTCTCTTCTTCCTCTCGACCTCTCGCTCCGCAAGCCGAAGGCGAAGACAAAACGGAGAAAGACCGATGCAGTCACCGCCAGCACCGCTTAGCGGCGTTGCTGCTGTACCTTTGCTTGCACTACTCACTTGCTCCTCGCCTTGGTTTCCTCGTCTTTCATACAGAAAGATGCAGTCGTGCATGCTTGTGTGCATGTGCATCCATCGAGCAACAGAGCGGATGTGTGAGGCAGTGCACTGGAGGATCCAGACGCGTCCAAGATGACCCTGGAAATCGAAGACGTGCGACAAATTTGTCTCTGTTTTCACGTGGTCCTGTTTTTTTCATCCGCGGGGCGATTGGCAGTTGTAATCTGCCAGGCCGCCTTGGCGATACGAGTCTGTTCCCGCCGCTGCCTTGTTCTTCTTTCTGGCTTCGGCCACTTCGTGTGCGTGCGTGTGCGTTGCATCTCCTGGTAGGTGCTAACCGTTTAAGTGCATAAGCACAGAAGCTTAGCGATGCGTCTCTAATCGTTCACGCCCATTGCGGATGTTCCTGTTCGTTTTCTTTTTCGCTACTGTTTAATGGCGTGTTGGACGCCTAGTAAGCTGTCGAACGAGCTCACATGCCAACACACACACACACACACACACACACAGTCTCACATGGAAGATTCTGCGATCGCCTCGTCGTTGATCGCTTTTTGTGTGACCTGCTCGTCCAGGGGGATGCTCGCGAGGGCGACTGCATGTACGAGGTCTGAGTGTCACTCACATTCGAGGTTCCAGGAGTGTGCCACTGCTCCTGCTAAAGCACTTCTCTTTGTCTTTGAATGACAAGGGGAGGAGGAGGCCCTCCGACAGAGGACAGCGGGAAAACGATTCGATGCGCACTCCACCGACACTGTATATCAATGGCACAGCTCTCTCCCTGGCACACACACACACACACACACCGCTTTTCACTGTTTGTCTGTCCTTTCTCTTTCTCTTTTTCTCTCTCTAGCTCACAGAAGTGTTGAACGGACGCATCGCCTGCTGCAGCGCTTCTTGTTTTCCTTCACTTGTTGCTGCTGGCGCCACTTTCTCTGACCCTCTCTCCGGGCTGAACGTATCCACGCAGACACACAAACATAAGCGGCTTAGACGTGTGCTCGAGTTTAACTTGCTTTATGCTGCATGCATACTTTCATCTGCTGTTTCTTTTGTGATCAGTCCTCTCTTTCGTCATCGTTGCGCATTTGAGCAAGTGCATTGCCACCGCTTCAGGCCTCAAGTAGCGGCGCTGGTGGAACTGCTGCGGTGTTTTTTTTTTTTTTCTTACGTCGGTGCGCGCCCACGTGTCCCCGTCAAGGGGGGAGCGACGAGGCTGAGGAGAACGTGCACAGCTCCGGTTCTCTGCGATATTCAATTTTTTTTTTTTTTCATCTTGTAGTACGGGTTCGTGCGTGCGCTATCTGGGTAGTGCCTCCCGAATGAACTCGGTGGGGTGTGAAATAGCCTCGCTGCTTGAGGTTCTCAGCAGCTCAGAAGAGGCAGCTACATGTCCACTGGCAAGTTTTGCACGCGACATTCGCCTGTTGGTGGACGCTGAAAATGCTAAGGATCTCGGTAACATTCTCGCGAAGCGCTCCGAAGAGCTCGTCAAGGAGGAGGAGAAGCTAAACGCATCGAAGGAGATGATATCCGTCACGTACGACAAACTGCGTGCGGAGATGACTCGCGTTGAAGCGCAGATGCGCTCACAGGAGCGCCGCCTGCAGGAGGTGTCGCAGCAGAAGAAGCTATGCAAACTCGCCCTCAACCTTTACTTGGCAGGTGAAGTTCCGAGCCTTGTAGACGCCGACGGCATGGCCATGCCCTACGCATCACCAGGCTTGTCGAACATGATGAAGCGCGGTGCCGAGGAAGCAGGTGAGGAGCACCCCAACAAGGCAGCACCCGAACCAGCACCCATGAAGAACTCCCCCACCTCCCGCCCGCATAGGCCAATGAAAGCCGTTGATAATGGTGACAGTGGTCCGACAAAGAATGGGGCGGCGATGGTCTCACCCCGCTCTGGCTCCGCAGCGCTCACGTCGGACGGCCTTCTTGCACTGCTCCGTCTGCCAGACGTCAAGGAGAACGTGCTACTGAATACAATCGAGGGCTACACGCAACAGCATCTGGAAAAAAATAGCAACTGGATGGCGGCGCAGAGCTATCCCGACATCCTGGCCGTTATGATGGCGGTGCTCAGTCACCTGAGCGAGCCGCGGCCCCCGGTGCAGATCGCTGAACTGCGTTTGCTTGGCTATGCTCTGCAGTCTTCCCCCGCTTCTCGCCAGTCTGGCAACAACAACAATCTCTTCAAAGTATTAGATACTCTCGTCCGGGATGGCCGAGCTGTGCACATCCTCACGAGCCTGCTGAATAGCGTGAACGACGACGTAAAGTGCGAGGTGCTAGAGCTCCTGGCACCGCTTGTGTGTGAGACACACGCCCTCGTCAACTCTGTTGCCCCCAACGCCCTTAGTGCCTTTGCGCGGAAGGAGTTTATGGTCTCGAACGGGCTGGGGCTGCTGGTGAACATTGTCATCGTAAGCACTTCTGAGGCAGTGCTGGAGCGTGCGCTGATCTTCCTGTGGGGCCTCCTCACCAAGGACGAGAAATTGGAGAGCGGAGGCAATGCAGATGCGTCGATTCGCTCCCAGGTGCGTGAACTGGGTGGGCTTCGAGCTGTCCTGGACCTTTTGTATACAGACTCTCTTCCGATATTAGAAAATGTTTCGATGGTGATCGGCTACATTACACGAGAGGATGCCTCAAAAAAAGAAATTCGCGAGATTGGCGGACTTGAGAAAATCACCGCAACGCTGCGCCACCCATCCGACTCGATCAAGACCAAGATGGCCGGTGCAGTGTGGAACTGCGCATCGAATGCTGACAACCGCAAACATCTACGTGAGCTCGGCGCTATCCCAGCGCTGCTAGAGCTACTTCGAAGCCCAATCGCAGCCGCCATGGACAATAGCACATATGAATTTGTGCGGGAAAATGCGGCGGGCGCGCTGTGGAACCTTAGCGTTGAGGCGGAGAGCAAGCTGCAGATTATTGAGTACGGTGGCGTCCCAGTATTGCTGGAGGTAATGTCCTCGTCGAACAGCGTTGCGGTGGTGGAGAACGCATCTGGTACGTTGTGGAACTGCTCCGCGACCGCAGAAGCCCGCCCCATCCTCCGCAAGGCTGGTGGCATTCCTGTACTCTTTTCTCTCCTCAACCACCGCAAGCCAATCGAGCCGTCGCGGGTCACCGCTGTCAAGTCCACTATGCCGCTCAGCGACAAAATCATCGACAATGTCGCTGGAACGCTGCGCAACTGCGCCATCAATGACCAGAATAAACCCGCCATTCGCGAGTGCGGTGGTGTCGAGCTTCTTGTGGCGAAGGTGAAGGAGGCCTATCTTACCTCGAGTAAGAGGGATAGCACCAACAAGACGCCGCCGCTTTTGTCCCCCTCAACGGTCGACAAGCTCGTCTCAACGCTGTGGATTCTGACAACATCACCGGAGATCAAGCACTCGATTCGGTACGCCGGTGGCATTGAGGCGTTCACGTCCATTCTAGAGGTGTCGTCGCCTAGCATCGCTGGCAGCAGCAAGGCAGCCGGAAAGAGTGCAAGTTCTTTCGCGTCGCTGCGTATGCCGAATTCAACAGGCAGGATGAGTGTCGAGGCTTTCCAGGCGGCGTACAACACGTCATCTATCGGCAAGCTTCCGTTTGCGACACCGTCCCTTTCGGTCCCCATGAACGTGAAGGAGAAACTAGTAGGCGTGCTGCGCAATTGCAGCACTGTTGCAGAGAACAGGCCGGCGATGATACAGGCAGGGTGCACCCGATGTCTTGTGGCTGTCGTACTGGACTGCTACTCTTCCACGACGGTGTTCCAAGTGAATACTGCCACTCACAAGAACAGCCGGTTTCAGGAGCCATCGATACAGCTGAAGGAGACCGTGGCGTCGGCACTGTGGCACCTTTCTCGCGATGACAAGGAGACCCCACGCGTGCAGGGAGGGCTGGAGCTCATGTGCATGCTACTTTTGTCTCCGCAGCAGCCATCTGTAGTGCTCGAACAGGCAGCTGGCGCCCTCTCGTCGCTCACCGTGAACAACACCGAAAACCGCGATGCCGTCCGCACACGCGGCGGCCTCTCCGCCCTCATCCGCCTCGTCTCGGAGTATCCGCAAAGTAACACAAGCAGCCGGGCTGGTAAGGCGGATGCATCGTCGCACACATACGCCGCCCTCAATGCCCTTCTCACGATTCGTAACTGCACTGTGAATAGCGACGAAAACGTACGCGTGTGCTACGAGGCTCTTAATGACAAGAAGTGTGCCTTCGGATCTGCGCTGCTGTACGTGATTGAGCACGGGTCGGAGGAGTGCGCAAAGGAGGCGGCCCTGACGGCGAAGAACGTCTGCTTCATACCTGCCGCTGCCAGTTACTTTGTGCAGAACAATGGTGTAGCACTCGTGACCTCTCTGTCGGAGCGTGCATCGACTGATTCGGTCCGCCGTGCCGCTGCTTCGTTGTTGCAAGTGCTCTCCAAGGCAGCGAAGAAGTGATGGAAGCGTCTGCGTGTGTGTGTGTGTGGGTGGGTGAGGCGGAAAGGGTCGGTGCAGGTCCGAAGAGTCTCTTTGCTCAAGGCCTACGCTTGCATGTTTTCTCATAGATTGTACACCTGTACAGCTCTTGTAGCGTTTGCTGAAGCCGTTTCTGTGCGTACTCTTTCGTTCGAGTACAAGGTCTTTGAAGGATACTGACAGGGACTCCTTTTAATATGGCAAGACCATGTAGAGGGAGGACGGCGGCCGTAGACATGTTTGCTTACCGGACACAGACCAAACCGTTATGAGTCTTTTGTTGAAGCGGTTTCCTGTTGAGCGCTGCCACTGCTGTGCCTATCTTTAGGCACCGCTGATATCATTCATGTCCACCCCCGTGCCAAGGGTGAGGTAAGGCGAGGTAAGTGCTCTGGGTGGTATGCTCAAGGTGCGATTTTCAAGGAAACAGACGGTATGACCGCGCGCCTTGCTTGCAGGCTTTAAAGCCTTGCAGGCACGCATGGGAGTGCGTGTTGTGAGAATCAGACACTTGCCCCTGCTGCAATGCTGTTCTCGTTTCTTTTTCTTTTTGACTGCCGAGCAGCGCGGTGACATGTGTTCGGCCTTACCTCCTTGCAAGGGCGCATCACATATCGTGAACTGAAAAGACGTGCACCGCTGCGTCCTGTACTGGCACACACACACACACACACACACACACATTCCTCGTTTGCACCGTTCCTGTTTTTTCTGGGTATCTTTCCCCTGCGCGAGATGGGGCGGTGGTGAGGCGAGGCTTAGCGTAGTGAAGGTCAGCGGTGAATGAAGGCTCGCATAGAGCCGCTTTTGACCTTCGCAGCGATAGAGTCGGCCGTCATGGATTGTCAAATTGCTCATGAAACAGCAGTCTTTTCCTTGATGGATAAGAGGACACAGCAGCGTGCTTGTCAGTGAGGTCTGCGTGATCTTGCGGTGGCGTCATTGTGTAATTATTCCCGTCTCGCTAGCTACATGCGTCTTCTCTCTCTTTTCGCACTTCCACATCCATCTTCGATCACGCTGCGCCGGCTTGTCTTGCTAATCTGCACCGGGGTGCCGCTTCCCGTCGTCTGCTTATCCCTGTTGTCTACGTGTCGGTCGCCGTTGAGGGTATCCGAGCTCAAGTGTAATCAAGAGAACGCTCAGGAATTTCAAATTGGCAACAAACACTGACATCCCTGACGTCAGGCACAGAAGTACTCTCGTAGGCGCTTTATCGGGATTCAGTCTGCTGCGCAACCGCCTCCGCCATCCGAAGCGCATACACATCGTGCGAGCACATTGGAATTTTGTTTCTGTTAGTTGCCATCACTCGAACTGTAGTGTGCTGTCGATATATATTTTTTTCTTATTTCCCTCTGATTTTTGGAGGCAAATGACGACGGTTCTGGCGCGCGACCTCTCCGGCAAGGCGCCGCTGTTCGTCTACCTCCAAGGTGGAGAAGGGGAACGCCTGCCAACTGGAGAATACGTTCGTGTAGTAGCTCAGTGCAGTGGGCCAGAAAAGACGGTGACCCGCCATGATTTCGCATTGCACAACCGCGGCGCGCGGCTATGTCGCCTGCTCGACTCCCTGCTAGACTCTGTGGACGTGGACCTGAAGCGCAAGATAGACCCAGTGCAGGGGCTTATTCCGCCTGTAATACTACCACACGCAACACGAGAGGGATGCGAGTGTGTATTCCGATACCTCGACCTCATACAAACACGTGTACCGACTCTCCTCAGCAAGCCTCTGCGCGCTCCGCTGGAGGAACTGGTTCATGAATGGGAGATGACTTACCTTCTTGAAGACTGTTTTCCTCCGGGCGTAGCGAGTGAAACAAAGACGTCGGCGGCACTGTGCCATACGCTGGCAAAGAGAGGTCCGAAGACAATGGACCGCGTCTTGGAAGTGGCGATGCTAGCTGACTTTCTTCTCATCGAGCCGCTTCGTGACTTAACATGTGCCTTGCTGGCCTCTCTCGCCCTCAGCACCGGATCAGAGAAGGAACTGCTTCAGCTTTGCGGCCTCGATCACGCCTTGACAGAGGAGGAGCTTGAGCCGCTCTACATGCAACTTCCCTTTCTTCGCCCCGAAGATGGATTTGCGTAGTGCACACTTCTCCCATCTCCCTTCACCGTGCTATAAGATAGTGGGTGTGTTATGCCATTGTGCAGCCGCATCACCTGCGCACTGCCGGCAGGGTGCGCTGTTGTCTACCATGTTTAGTGTCGGACTTCTCTGCATTCCTCTTCCGCCGCCGCCCCCACAGGAGAGATGGTGCTGCCGTTCCGTGAATCTTCTTTACTTTTGGTTCCTTGCTTTGTTTCTTTTGTTGCAGTCCCGGAAGGTAGAGCACCAACCAATGCGTGGTGTCACAGGGTCCAGTGCCCCGCTCTCTCTCTGGAGAAGCTAGGCAGCCCTGTGTCTCCCTTGCCAAGTGCCGAGCCGCATCTGGTGGCGACAGGGTCACACGGGTGCCTAACGCCGTGGGGGAGGTCCGAGCGATGCATCGCTGCTGATGTGTTCAGCCGGGCCCTGGGGTGGCGCTGCGTCGGTGCGACCCGTGACAGCGAGCACGCTTGTGCCACCCATACAATTACGGCAGCGCTCCACCGCGGCTCGAGGGCCACCCACCTGGCCGCTACGCCGCCCACTGGCGTGCGGTGGAGGCGGGGGAGCGCCCGAGGCCACGTTAGGGGGAGGGTAGGCATGCGCCAGCTGGCGACCGGCGTAGCGGGGAAGCGGCTGCATGGGGGTCTGCGATGCGGCGGGTGGGCTGGCAGCGTGTGAGGTCGAAAGCCGTGCTCCGCTGGCTGAGTCGGCGCGTTGCTGCACCGCGTGCCTGCCGCGTCTTCGCGCGGCGCGGTGGGTCTGTGTCAGGCCGCGGGCAGAGCGGTGCTGGAACCGTTTTTATCCCACAGAGTGCACCAGATGAAAGGCAGGACCCAGCCATGTATTGTTGGTTCTTGTAGAGTTCACACCACTGAAAGTCACACACGTGTTATTACACACCAAAAGCGTAAGATCGCCCTCAGCAGATCTGCCGGCAAAGAGAGGGGGGCCCTGTTCGAGTTACCCAGTCGATTATGTAGGCGCTCAGGGATACTTTAGAATTGTGAGGTGGGGAAGCAGGGGCCCTTTTCGTTCTCTGGACCGTGCGAACCGCAGGGGACATGGCGTAGAGAGGCTATGCTAGGTTCCTGTTACAGACATGCTCGTCTTCCGGCAGTGCCATATGCTAGGTGGATCTCTGTTGCCTTGCATCATGTATGCCTTCTATGGAACCTGGCTCTCTACCTCCCTAATTGGTTCTCTCTTTGCTTCTGAGCACACGTGGCCTCTCCTCCCCTCGTCATTCTTCGAACACACACACACACACACACACACACACACACACACACACACTACCTTCTCTCACCGATCCGTCTGAAGGGAATGCTCCCCTGTGACTGTGCCTCTGAGCATTGTGTTTTGGTGCAGTAAGCCGCCGCTGGTATTTTGCTGTCACTTCGATTGCGCATACCACGTCTCTTTCTGTCTCTTCTGTTCGCTGTGGCCGTTCTGCGCGAACCATTGGCTCCCTTCACCATTTGCCTTCTCCCATTTTCTTTCTTCAGTCGCCCCCTGCTTTTGCCCCCCGTACAAGTTCAGGTGTGTATACGTGTATGTGTGTGTGCGTGTGTGCGTGTTCTGTATGATCAGGAGGTGCGCAACTGCGTCAGGTCTCTCTATCAACTGATGTGTTTGTCTTAGCACAGGCCTACGCGTGCTCGTGTCTTTGCGTTTGTCGTCTTCCTCATATCTTTCTTTGGCGCGTTGACTCCCATCTCTTCCCATCGCTCTTTGTCTCTCCAAATCTTTTTTTTTTGTTTGTTTGCTTGTCTTCCACTGCTTTCTGTGCGGTGCATATTGTGGCGTGCGGCGTGATAGAGTTTTGTGCTCTTTTTTGATTTGGAACGTTCTCCTGCCGCGCCCTTCCCCTTTCCACCCTCATGTAGCACCACCGTGCAACCTTGTTGTGGCACCACTTCTTATCAGCTGCGCTGTTTTTCCGTATATTTCCACCACAGACGAACAACAAACTCTGTGGCATTATCTCCCTTCGCTTATATGTGCTTGCTTCTCCTCTCTCGTGGTGGTGTATGAAAGCTTCCTTGTGCTTTGATGGTGCAGTCTCCTCGTCGACTCACCCAGATTTTGCGGGCTCGGTTGCTGTTTTGCTTGCGTTTCCTTCCACTGAGCCCGCGCTTTGATGGTGGCAGCAGCGTCGGAGGCTTTCTGTCTATTCGCCGCTATCGTGCCGTGGTGGATTGGTGAGCAGTGGGTGTAGCTCTTTAAGAAGCAATACCGCGCGTGCATGCACTGTAAAGCGAAAACGACAATCAAAGAAGTCGTCCAAGCTAAGGAGAAGGAGTTGCGCGCGCGGCGCTCCCTACTTGTTCTCTTCCCCAAGCCGTTACGACACCGTCTCACTCCCTCAGCTGTCTTCTCTCTCTCTTTAATTCTCTGGCGAGCCTTGCAGTCTACTCTTTCCGTCAGGCATTGTTTGTGGGCACCACGCCATCTCGATCGCCTCTCGTATTTGGCAAGGGTACATATTGTGAACACCCATTGGTGACTTCTACTGGATAGTTAGGTCGGACGGCAGCAGACTAGGAACAATGCCTGGGGACGGTGGAGTGTTGTCGCGGTCATCGTCACCGCGTTCGAACACCTCGCCCATCAGCCCTGCCGACGACGAGGATGAGTACATGGGAAGTAGCACGTCCACTGCTGGGCCTCCACCCGAGTCCAACACTATGACCGTTCGCTTCACTCGACCTCAGTGGTCACTTGCCACCGGGAGACATTATGCAAGCAGCGGACACTCAGCCGCCAGTTCGTGCAGCACTCACACGCTAAAGGTGAACCAAACGGAGAGCTACCGGCCGGGTCTCGAAAACAGCGGCACAGACAGCGCAAACCTGCGTGATTCGCCCAGCCGCACCATGAGTAACACCAGCGTTTCAGTCTCCCCTATGGACAGCAGCAGCCCACAGGAATGGGGCCGCTCCTTTCGCCTTTTCAATTCCTGTCGCTTCCTCTCTAGTGCCTCTGGCTCACGACAGCGGGACGGCAGCATTGGACAACTGTATCGCAGCACGCTCCTGCATGGTCGACAGTGTCGCGGCAGCAGTATTGGACCAGATGCTGAAAAACCACTTTTTGGCAGCACCATCAACCACCAACCACAGGGCAGCTTATTCGGCACTTTTGGCGGGCAAGGCGGACGTTACTCGTTTTGGCACCCCGATGGGAATGCCAGCGGGCTGCTGACGGCAGCCTCCCCCTACGCCGCATCCAACCCGTCCGCGCCTTTCTCAACAGTGAGCCCCCTATTAGGCACCTCCCGCTTCCTGGGGACGGGCATCTCGCCTCGAGGCCTGGCAGACGGGCACGCTGTTCACCGTGTTGTCGCGTCGTGCGCAATGGGCTCGGTGGTATGCTCTGTCTCACCAGGTCAGAACGAGCTGCCTCTGGCGATGAATGCGTTACGCACACATATTGCAGTACACGGCAAGACGATCATTCAAGGCAATGCCGCGCATCCGCTGGACATTCGAAAGGGCCCTCTTATCGGCGCCGGTGGCTTTGCGAAGGTCTTTGCTGGTGTGGACACGGTACGCGGAGAGCTTGTTGCCATCAAGGAGATCGACATCTCAGGAGTGGATGACGTGAAGGCACTCAAAGCGATCGAAGAGGAGTTCGCGCTCCTCAAGTCACTTCATCACCCCAACATTGTCAGCTACTCCCTTTTCGAACACAGCAAGTCGCAGAAAGTATGCCGGATTGCAATGGAGCTGCTTGCCGGTGATTCCACTCTCCATCTGCTGCAGAAGTTTGGACCGTTGACTGAGGCGGTGCTGCGCATCGTGGCGAGGAGCGTCCTACGCGCTATTCGCTTTATCCACAAAGAGGGCATTTTTCATCGAGACATCAAACCCGCAAACATTCTCGTCAGCCACCGCGGTGAGGTAAAGTTGTGCGACTTCGGCTGCAGCAAACGCGTGTCTGAGCTGAACAAAGCAGCCAGCTGCATCATCGGGACACCAGTGTACATGGCCCCTGAATTTATCAAGGGTGAGGCTAATCACAAGGCGGATATTTGGTCAATGGCGTGCTCGCTTTTTGAGCTGAGCACCGGGCTCCTTCCTTGGTACCACTCCGGTGTCAAAGACAATCTACCTCTTATGTTCTACCTCACGACGACATCGGAGTCTCCCATGGTACTTCCCTCGTCAGAAGCCAAGAGCGAGTTCTCTGCCGAGTTCCTCAACTTCATGGAACTGTGCTTCACGCGCAACGTGGCAAATCGACCAGAAGCTGACGATTTGCTGAAGCATCCGTGGATCACGGGGTCGCGGCTCGCGCCGGTATCACACCTGCCTAGCGCTTTCTTGTCTCTGCATCCGGAGGGATCCGCCGTGTTTCGTGCCTTCGGCTCTCCCGGAAAGTCGTCCACGTTCTCCAGCCCGCGAGACTCAGCGGCGGACCGCGACGACATGAGCTTCAATGGCAGCGATGGCTTGCAAAAGTCCGTCTCCACCACTCCAACACTCAACCCCGCGGAGGAGGAGATGGCGTGCCAGCATGAGTTGGAGACAGTGGCGGCGGCGACGGCGCTGGAACTCTGCTCCCTGCTCGTGTGCTCGCTAGAGATTCCCCCTCGTGCAGCGCAGGAGCCTGCGACAGGGGAAGTAGGCTCAGGGACCGGCGACACGAGTCCCTCTCTCACACGCACCTTCTCGATTCACTCGCCCGCCCTCAGTCATCGTGGCGG
Source organism: Leishmania tarentolae (assembly GCA_033953505.1). NCBI lineage: Eukaryota > Euglenozoa > Kinetoplastea > Trypanosomatida > Trypanosomatidae > Leishmania > Leishmania tarentolae. The sequence continues at coordinate 33,232 of CP119856.1, read as the reverse complement.
TGGTGTCAGCGCGAGCGTGGCTGAGTTTCTATCCCCTGTGTATACGCCAGAGCATTCCATGGTGCACGAAAACTTCTACTACAGTCAAGTACCACTTGGGGCGTCTGCAGGCAACTTTGTCTTGCCTCCTGGACTGGACTTGGATGGGGCACCACCGCAGCAGCAGTACTTGCGCATCAACGAGGAAGGTAACCTTGATATGGTTCATCTTCCCGGTGATGAGATGGAGGACTCGGTGCAGGGAAGGCCCTCCTTCTGCGACAGCGTCTACGGCTCCTTACACACTGGGCGTATCGTGTCCCCAGCGCGTAACAGCTCGTTTAGCAAAGGAACCCTCAGTCCGCGCGCTGCTGCAGGGCCGAATGCTATGACCGCGGGTGATGGCCATTTTTCTCCGGTACTCGGCATCAGCGGCGTGTTCTCTCGCAGAGAGTCACCGTCACGCGGGTGTGTGTCAGTTTTGTCATCCCCGCAGGGCATTCCAGCGCCGCCGCTGCTGTACCGACCCGTTCCGCCGGCGACATTTGTAAGTCAGACGCCGAGTCACACCGGCTCTGCGCATACGTCACACGTCTCGCCCATGTCCGCATCCAAAGCGGGCAGCAACCGCGACGCCGTGACACCTCACACCCCTCGGTCTAACTCGCCTACCTCTACGCAGCGCAGCGAGAGTTTCCGCGGGCTGCCCGAGAAATTGAAGGCCCATGCTGATGGAAAGCTGCACATGTCTTTTTCTGTTAACACTGCGCCAGGATGCGCCGTAAACGTGGAGCTGAACGTCGATGTCACGGATGTTCAGTGCAAGGTTGTGGATAACCAGCCAAACTTTGTAGTAGCCTTTACCGATGACGTGCGCAACCAAATTGCAAACAAGATTAAGGAGGTGTCTGAGAAGTCCTCGTCAAGCATGCCTACGCAGACACCGGGCACTCGTGCCTCGCCCGTGAGCCCCTCGAGCGGGACAGAGACGCGCGGGTCGATCTCTGTTGGTGGCGGCCATTTTTACAACTCACCTTTATTCTCGTCTGCCCCGAAGGCGTTGCCGCGCCCACTTTCAGGGGTTTCTACCAGCAGTGCGCAACGACTGCTTGCTGTCCCGCGCGACACGCTTGCCGTCTACTCGTCCTACTCCGGAGAGGAAGGCTCTGATGTGGGCTCCCAGACGTCGTCGACTGTGACAACAGGCTCGAATGAACACGTGGCAAAGTAGCAGGCGTTCTCACGGCATTCTTTTGCCAGCTTGTGTGTTCCCTTATAAGGGTCGAGCTCTTTTTTATGGCGGTTAACGTGAGCCTACGTCTTCTGTGTGTTTCTATAGTCCGCGTGTACTTGATTTGGATGTATGGACACACGATTTACAGGGCCCTCGTTCCACGATGAACACTCAGCTGCCCCTATAGCCGAGTCGCGAGGACCCCAGCAACAATTTGAGTACACGTCTGCATCATTTTTCCTCCACAGTGGCTTCCTGCACGTGGTACGACGAAAGACATGGTGGTGTGGTTGTTTTTTTTTTCTTTTCATTCTTGCACCTCAAGACTACGACATGCAGAACACAAGCAGCTGTGAATGCATACTTAGATACTCGTAGATGTATATCTGCTCTACCCGTCGGCTTGCCTTCGTGTTTCATGCTTTTCTGGTTGCGCTTGATTGTCAGGTATAAGCTCTAGCAGTCCTCATGTAGCCCCCCACCCCCCCAAGCAAAGAGAATTACTGTGATTCTCGTCTAGCTCCTTATAAGGCTTTGACTGTGTTGGTGCGTTTTTCTGCTAGAGCTGCGGCGTACGCTTCCCTCTTTCCCACTGTCATGCGTGTCGGCTCATGACATAGCTCATCGCTGGAGAGGATGCCACGCAAGTGTGTTGGTTTGTTGCTTCCGCAGTACCCAACTGACCTTTCTTCACAATGCAATCGTTTACTCGACACACGTTCTGCAGGGTTTCCTTTTGCCGTGTGTGTGTCAGTGATGTATGTGGCTGCTGATACACAGGAATATGTAGGCCAGTGGAGATGCTGGGGATCGGAGATGAGACGCACAAGAGACCGTATTCAACGATATCAGAAGGGATAAGAATGTAAAAAAAAAAAACGGAAAGAATGAACCTCGATAGACTGCACAACACTGGCGGGGCTACATAAGTTGTGTGGGTGACCGTAAGCTCACTCGAACGATTGGTCTTCCTGCAAGCGAAGATCGAGTGCATGCAGTTTGCCGATCACCGCGAGGGGTGCACTGTGCTTTCTTTTTTTTTTTTTGCCATTTATCTTTTTTCGATTTGCTAGCCAGCTTTGTGCCCTTTTATTTGTTGTTACTCACAACATGTTGATTGTGTGCGATACAAACGGTTCCAGCACCGCTCTGCCCGCGGCCTGACACAGGCCCACCGCACCGCGCGAAGACGCGGCAGGCACGCGGTGCAGCAACGCGCCGACTCAGCCAGCGGAGCACGGCTTTTGACCTCACACGCTGCCAGCCCACCCGCCGCATCGCAGACCCCCATGCAGCCGCTTCCCCGCTACGCCGATCGCCAGCTGGCGCATGCCTACCCTCCCCCTAACGTGGCCTCGGGCGCTCCCCCGCCTCCACCGCACGCCAGTGGGCGGCGTAGCGGCCAGGTGGGTGGCCCTCGAGCCGCGGTGGAGCGCTGCCGTAATTGTATGAGTGGCACAAGCGTGCTCGCTGTCACGGGTCGCACCGACGCAGCGCCACCCCAGGGCCCGGCTGAACACATCAGCAGCGATACATCGCTCGGACCTCCCCCACGGCGTTAGGCACCCGTGTGACCCTGTCGCCACCAGATGCGGCTCGGCACTTGGCAAGGTAGACACAGGGCTGCCTAGCTTCTCCAGAGAGAGAGCAGGGCACTGGACCCTGTGACACCACGCATTGGTTGGTGTCTTGTATCGTAAGGGGGAGGCATGTTTTGCTGAAAACGAAGGAAACGGTGAGATCCCATTAACCATCTCACGATGGCAGGTTGCGTTTGATGGACACGCAGTTTTCGTTACGTATGCGAGAAACCTCTAATTTCACCCCATGTTCTCTCCTCTGCTTACCTCCGCTTTGTCTCACGTTGTCATAGACATTATTGGTTGTCGACGTGTTGGTCGTTGTTGATGTGTTTGTTGTCGTCGCTGCCTGCTGTCCCTCAATCGATAACCTGTCGTGCGCTCTCGTTCAGTGCGTGCAGTGGTATCCCACGAAACAGTGAACATTTGATGGTGTCATCAATCGTCGAGAGTTGTAGGTTGAATGGAGTCGCTCGTCGCTGGTGCGTGTGCGGGGCTGTTTGTGGACCTGAGTCTCTACCCGATCGACACGGTAAAGACGCGCCTCCAGTCCAAGGAAGGCTTTTTGGCGTCGGGCGGATTTAAAAATGTTTATAAGGGCTTGAGTGCAATGGCGGTGGGCTCTGTGCCTGGCGGCGCTGCGTTCTTCTTCGGATACGACACAGCGAAGCGGTCGCTCTTGTCACTTGCAGGTTGCAGCAGCGCTGCAAACGGGACGGAGGCTAGCTCGGTAGCCATAACGCCGACTGTAATGGCGTGCCAGGCGGCGGCGGCCATGTGTGGGGAGTGCTTTGCATGCTGTATCCGTGTGCCGGTAGAGATGCTGAAGCAGCAGATGCAGGCTGGACACCACGCAACCATAGCCTCTGCGTTGCGTAACGTCACTAATAACACGGCAACACTGGGTGCTTCTGCAGGAGACGCGGCTGCGGCTGCACCATTGCTTCCAATTCGTCTCTCTGGAGTGCGTCATCTTTTTCGTGGCATGCCTATCATGCTGATGCGTGAGCTGCCCTTCTCCGTCATTCAGATGTCCCTGTACGAATTTCTGAAGGCCAAAATGCTCACCCCCACGGAGCACTCCCACGCCTCCATTAGCCTTCCCTTTTGCGGTGCCTTCAGTGGCGGCTGCGCCGCCTTCATCACCACCCCGTTGGACGTTCTAAAGACACGAATCATGTTGTTCCGGCACGGGCAGGGCCAGGAGAAAGTGAGCATTCGGTATGTACTAGATGAGCTGATTCGTGAGCCAGCCCGTCCTGGAGATAGGTTCGGCTATGTACAGCGCTTCTTCCGTGGCGCCTCGACACGCGTCCTATGGATCTCGCTTGGTGGAAGCATTTTTTTTGGTACCTACGAGTTCGTCAAGTCTGGCTTCCAAAACGTGCCGCCGGTGTAGCGCCCAACCACACCGTGTGCCTTTGGACCAGCTCTCAGTCTGCCCGTCGTTCTCAAGAGGGTCGGCTCTTTTTCCTACCCCGCTGATGGTGGACACCCTCTTTTTACGCATAGGGGTCGTTGTGCGGGGACACAGAGAGGATCAGGGGGAGGGGAAGGGAAAGAGGGAGTACGAAGAGATAGGGGGAGGTGCCGCAGAACAGAAGAAAGGGTATCTCCTTTGGTATCAATACGATCTGGTTGTTTACCACACTCAGCCTCTGTGGCGCCCTGGGTGAGTTGCGTGGGGACTGTGCCGGCAACACCAGGCTCCGTCGTTTCTTCGTTCACTTCAACACAGACACACACTCCCCTGTAATAGCGGCCACCACATTAGTTAATCACTCTCTCTCACCTATCCTACTCTAAGTGTTTGCGAGTCGCTTTTCAAGACACACACACACACACACACACACACAAGAAGGCGCGCCATGCAGAGGAGATCTGATTTTAGGGATGAAGTCTGCACAGCGTCACTGAGGTTTCCATCGGTGTTCAGATCACTTGCTGTTCCTTCACCCGGTTGCAGCACCTCGCCAAAGCCACACATTTTCCTGACCACCCCATTCAGCGGATGCACTGCTTCCGTTCTGACACTCACGCGGAGACTGTTGGGGCCTTCTTTGTGTGCTTGAGTCCAATATCGGTGTCTCTCAGAGAGTAGATGAGGGAGGGTTTTGCTCCACAAGCCTCTCGCTGCTCCGCACCTCGAGAAACACTTTGGAACTAGCTGTCAGGGCTAGCTGGACCCGTTATCAGAGCGGCATCTTTATTTCATTTGCAACGGCGCTGACATTGGGATATGCAATGCTGCCCCACGCATATGCTATGCAATTCTTTCACACACTCCTCTCTGCCACCGTTTATCCCACGTAACTTTGCCTCACCACCCTTCAATACATCGTTCTCCTCTTTCTTCTTCATGCCGCGGGAACTAACCTCACCGCAACCACATCATTCGAAACCAACCAAAGAGGAGAACAAAAGAGACGTAGCAGAAGAAACCAGATCCGATAAAAACGCTGCTGACTTGATTGTGGTTCAGTGTGTGCGTGTGACGGCTTGTGTGTGGGACGCCTGCGGCTGCAACTAAACCCACCAACTCAGCAACAGCAACAAAACAGAAACAACAAGGTCAGAGGAGGGCTATCATCTCGCATCAGCGAGCCAGAAAAGCGGAAAAAGGAAAGCAAGCATCTACTCTTCTGCTGACTTTTCTTGCTCTGCACAAGGCAGCGGCGGCGTACAGGGAGCCGAACGTGCCACGGCGGACGAAGCGGGGTAGGGTGAAGAGCGCGACTGCCGGACGTTCTCGTCTTTTCTGTTCTCCTCTCAAGTGGTAGTCCGGGTGCGCTTCGGAGGTGCACTGCACGAAAGAAGCAGTGTGTCGCTGCCCTTGCAGAGGAGGCACCCATCACATTGCTCATTCCCCATTTTCACTTCTTGCTCGATCACAACTTCGTATTCTTTGGATTTCTCGTTTCTCTTTTTCAGATTCCTTTATCCTTCTTCGTCTCTTTCCGTGTCTGCGTTCTGATTTTGTTTGCCATTATTATTTTCCTTTTCGCTGTGGTGGAAGAACACAAAAAAAAAAAAAAACGATTGCGTGTGTGTATGTGGGGTGGGGGGAGGAGGGGGTCGTGTGGAATGCTGGCGATTCAGCCTTCATTGCGCTGTCGGTGTAAATCACTGTTTTCTTGATTGTGAGAATGCAGGATGGCGGACGGTCCGCCTCGGTTCTTCACGAAGCCAGAGGAGTACGTGGGCGTTAATAAGCATCGGCGGACGCTTTTCTTAGACATGGACGAGACTCTTGTTCACTGCTACTTTGAGAAACCGACGTTTTTTATCGATACCAATGAAGACTTTTTCCAGTTCACGCTGGAGGATGACCCCAGTGTGACTTATTACGCGTTTAGGCGACCAGGGCTGAATGAGTTTCTTTACCAGTGCGCAGAGCACTACGATATGCGTATCTTCACCGCCGGCGAGGACCTGTACGCGCGGACGCTGCTTCGGTGGCTGCTACCTGATAATCTTATTGATGAGTCTCGGTGGTACACCCGCGACGCATGCGTAGGCGACGGTTACGGCCGCTTAATAAAGAACCTCAGCATGCTGGACGGTTTTCAATTTGAGGAGCGCACCGCCTTAATTCTAGACGACTCGGCACCCGATAATGTGTATCCACATCAGAACGCGCTCGCCATTCCCCGCTTCGCGCCACAAACAGGTCGAACAGACGAGGAAAACTATGGACGAATGCAGGCAGATAGGGGCTTGGAGATGTTTGGCAGAATGCTATGTGGCGAGCATTTTACGCGCTGCGATGATGTTCGTGTGCCCATAGCACGTTTTTATGCGCTTATAGGAACTTACACGCGAAACAATACTGCCAAGTCAGAGATGTGACCATAGCCTCACCGCCCACTCTACGTCTTCTTTTACATGCCCAGGACATCGCGGCGGTGTAGGGCGTCTCTATGTATATACGCGGATGGTTGCTGGTGTATTGTGGGGCATGTGAACGTGAGTACTCGTATTCTCACCTCCATTGTAGCTCGCTACCTCTCTCTTTTGGTGCAATGCTCCACCCATCATGTCGATTGCACCCAGGAACGATTGTTGATGCCTTTTCCGTAGAGGTGTTTTCACAAACGCATCCCTCATATATGCATATATACATACACACACACACACACAGACACACATATCTATCTATCTATCTATCTATATCTATCTATCTATATATATATATATGCCTCGTGCCACGCGCGCAAGGATGCTCATCTGCACAGCTGTGTGCGAGATGGATCCCATAATTGGTGTACCAACCACAGGTCTATCCAAAGCTGATCGCAAATCATTTTTATGCTAGCGGGTGGGTGTATTTTTGCAAGGTTGGAAGTGTCTTTAATCTTAAGCGATCTCTACAGTTTGTTGGTCTCACAGGCTTTTTGTTTTCTTTTTTTTTTTACCGTGTCCCCCTTCCCTCCTCCACCTTCGTGGCTCTTCCTTCCACCTCTACGGATTTCGTGTCTTGACACCCCTCCCCTCCCCCACACACAGGCGCACACAGGCACACACACACACACACACATACTGCGTCTTTTTATCTTTTCGGAGAGAAAGAAAGTCTATGAAACAAACGAGAAAGAATAGGGCGCTCTCTCTATCCTGACCGTGGAAGGAAATACACAGACACATGGGGTGGTGACAACACCAGAGAGCTTCAAGGACTCCAAGGGTAACCTGATGCACACAGTGAAGGACTAGTCAAGCACAGCAAAGTCGCCGTTGGCTATCACATGTAAGCATAGTCTTATGCGCCTTCCCTGAATTCGGTCAAGTCGATAGTTGAACTCTTTGTAGTGTAGGTCTCTCCCATCTCGACCTTCGTTTCTGCTCTCTTCTGTTCGCCTCTGCACACAGAAATGTGCTAAATGTACAAGATAAAGCGTAGGTGTCGAATCGCGAATGTTTGACAAGGGTCATTGTGAATACCTAGCCGTCATGATTGTTGTAAGCCGTGTCTCGCTCCCCCGCTGACATCTTCTATTATTTCTCTTTTGTTTCTCTCATCCTTGACTCTGCTCTCTACCGGTTACGCCTGTCGCTATGCCTCCACCAGTCTTTCTCACGATACAGAGCTTTCAAGGCCCTTTGCTTTATTCAGGCATTGCCATCAGAGATTATGCGACAGCACCATCACCAGGACAAAATCTGTTGTTCTGAAAGCACCCGCTACTTACCCTAGCCTCAGTTAGTTTGCACTTCTGTTTATTTTTTATTTCAAGGAGATTTTCGAACCTTTCACTCTCGCGCAAATGTGACTCCCTCTGTGTGCCCCTGACACCACCGTGACATCCCCGCTCACTTCTCGCTTTTCCCCCCTACTGTTTCTCAGGGAGGACGATCGTGTGTGTGCGTCTGTGCTCTTGTGGGTGCATTTTTTCTCGCGCTGGGCACGTGCGTTTCGGATCACGTCATCCCATGACGCCAGAAAAAGGTAGTGTGGAGAGGGAGGCCAGCGAACGTGAAAACCAGCGGGCGAATGAGAAATGAGCTTGTGACTTGGGTGTCCAAACAAGGAAAGATATGGCTTTCCCATTAACTACATCTCATCCTTCTAGGCAGCAACGCTGCCCTGGGAGGTGAATTCGGCACCAGATGCCCTCACTGACCTAAGGGTGATTGCAACTTTCCGGACCACCGCAAGGATAGGTTCATCTACCATCGATACTCCAACCTCACGTAATCGTTGGCTTCGACGAACGTTCTTCTGTAGAACACAGTTGTTGGCCAAAAAGTCCATCAAAGAGAACGGCCGGTCCACCACGGGACTCAGTCAGGCGGTCATGGATTGCTTTGACATGTACCCTTGAAGGCGCTTGCGAACTGGACACCACATACCGCTTCGAGAAGCTCTTCTTCGCTCGCTACGGGAACGCTCACTGCTGAGCTTACCGGGGATAGGAAGGGGCATCGTGTGTTGAAGTTGATTTTCATGTGACAGGTGGCGAAATTCGCCCCCAATGTTGCAACTGCGCAGACTGAGACACCTGCTTCTTCACTGTTTTATTCATATACAATTGTTTGCTATGCTGCTGTACGTACGGGCATACAGGTGTGACCATTCGCCCCTGCATTGCACAGTAGATGTCTACTTTTGCCCCCTTTTTTCTTTTTTCTCTTCGACGGCGTTATCGATATGGCCAGTAGGCGTTGAGAGGGTGTCGAGCCAAGTAGCACCACCTCCGTCACAGACACAAAGCCATGAAACTTAGAAAATACAAAGAAATACGGTGTCCTACCGTAGAGCTCCCTTTCTCACCACCTTGCGTTGTCGTGTCTGTCGCTTCGATTTCTCGTAGTAAAAAAGGAACGGTTTTGCAGTGGCTCAACTCACTCTCATCTGTTGAGGCCACGTTTTTGCAAGGAGGAGGAGGCAGGTGGCACACGTAGCTTTGCGTGCAGGTTTGTGCACCACATCGGTCCTCCCCATCGAGGGCTTCTATAACTGCGTTGCCTTCTCACTTCCTTTCCCGCCTACATCTATTAGCAGAAGCAACCGCACAAGAAGAATACGGTGTCTTCGCGGCCTTAGCAATACACGCATCTTCTTTTGTAGCCCTTTCCTTGCTGGTCACTGTTGCGGCGCACTACGAGAAGTCCACCTGTCTGCCTGCTACGGTGCTGCTTGTTCGCTCTTTTTTCGCTACGCATCGGCCACAGTAGAGAGCAAGAAAAGGTGCGTGAGTGTGGCCCGTGCCGGCACAACGGTTGCAAGCTTTTGTTTCATCTCTGCTCGGCGTTTTAGACTGATTTTCTGCAACGTCGGCCCTCCCCCCAAAAAAAAATCATTGCGCCATCTTATATCCCTGAAACCCAGGCGTTTTACCTGCATAATAGTTCCCCCTTCATCTCGCGTCGCATAGGATATTCGTTGAAGCTAAAATGGGAGGCAGCTCTGACACCATCGGTGTGCGGACGAAGCACGACCGTGAGGAGGAGGAGCGTGACATGAAGCTGATGGAGCGGATCATGAAGGAGAACCAGAACCCATTTCAGGGATTCGCGGACGTCCTCCTCGGACAAGCTTCCTACATATACAACACATACCTGTACTCCTCTGGCGTGATGTTTCTCATGCTTGCATTTTGGGGGGCGTACCCATCGTTTGTGCGATTCCGCCACCGACACATTTTCCGCTATCGCCGTTCGCAGCTCTCCTTACGCCGCCGCCTCTTCTCCACCGAGCACATACCAAAGTGGAACAAGAAGTATCTTCAGCGCATCGTTGTCCCCCCTCTCCCAACATCGGAACTTGTGGGTGTTGGTTCTGCGGCTGCATTTCCTGTGCACCCGAGACTGTTCTCGTCTTCTGGTACCACCAGTAACGTTTCCTTAGTTACGGCAGCGGACACTGCCGTTATGATGCACACTGCGATTAACATGGACCAGTGTTTTAATGCGAGGGAGCTCTCTGCTACTCACACTTCGCACGGAAGCTTTGGTGGCGGTGACACAGAGAAAAGTGAGCGTGCGCTTAGTCGTGAGCTGCAGAACATCAACAGAGACTTCTATGGTCCGCAATCGCATCTTTTTCACCGTCCTATACAGGAAGATGCTGTGAATGGCGATCTACAACAGCGCCTAAAGGCAGCAGTGACCACTGCAAAGGCTGTAGTAGTCCTCGTGGAGAATCATACAACAGTGCGCAGTATCCCGGAAGGATGGGAGGTGTGGTGGGTGTCAGAGCCCGAGGCGCGACGTCGCCGGTTCTGCAAGTTCTGGCTTGGCGGTCTTGTGTGCGCGCGTGCATTTCAAGACTTGATGGACATGCCGGATATGCCTGATTTCATCAATTAACGTTTCTCTTCATTGCCTTCCCTCATGTAATCGATTCGCTGCTGCGCCTCTGTGCGAGTGTTGTCTTCCAAGTGAGCCGTAGGCGGAGTGCACCAGGATGAGGTGATGCTACGGATTGGCAACTAAAAAAAATATATGTGAGCGCTGCATCCGCGCAACACACCCCTTTTCCAACGACGTGTGTGTGAAGAAACACGGCGACGAAGCGGAGCACGACGCTTGCAGGAACTCGATTTCTTACGCAGCATACAAAGGGGTGGTGTTCACAGAGGGAGGGGTAACTCCATTGAAACAACAACAAAAAAAACGAACCGTTCAGGACAGCTTTGTCCTCCAAAAAGCGCCGCTGAAGCTATCAAAGACGTCTCATCACACGTGAGGAGCATCACGAAGAAATGCATTGACAATATTCCTCACTACTCGCTTCCCTTTCACCTAATAGTGCCCATCCTACAGGCACAGAGGAAAAGAAAGCCCGTCCATGTTGTGATGTTGCGAAAAACTCTCCGTATACTAAACCGCCCTGACAGTCATCTACCTCACTACGAAAGGGGTGCCGCATATTCCTCCAGTACACCGTTGGTTCTCCACAGAGAAAGTGACGAAGTTTCGCGTGCTGTCATCGCAGGCTCTGATCCTCTTCAACCTCGTGTACCCATCCGCTCTCCTCGTCGGCTACCTCCTCATACCTCTCCTTATCTTCCTTTATCGCTCACTCAGATATTTGTCTGCATCTTCTCATCACCTCTCCGTCCGTCACTCTTTTTGCTGTCCCCCCGTGGAACTCAATGCATAAGGATGTGCGCCCTTTAAAAACTTCTCTTTCTTTATCACCTATCTACCCCCCCTCCCCTCCCCTCTTCACACACATGCCCGCACACCTCTTGGATGGTTAGGTGTAAGTGTGGAGGCTCCCATGCGTGGTGTCACAGGGTCCAGTGCCCCACCCTCTCTCTGGAGAAGCTAGGCAGCCCTGTGTCTCCCTTGCCAAGTGCCGAGCCGCATCTGGTGGCGACAGGGTCACACGGGTGCCTAACGCCGTGGGGGAGGTCCGAGCGATGCATCGCTGCTGATGTGCTCAGCCGGGCCCGGGGGTGGCGCTGCGTCGGTGCGACCCGTGACAGCGAGCACGCTTGTGCCACCCATACAATTACGGCAGCGCTCCACCGCGGCTCGAGGACCACCCACCTGGCCGCTACGCCGCCCACTGGCGTGCGGTGGAGGCGGGGGAGCGCCCGAGGCCACGTTAGGGGGAGGGTAGGCATGCGCCAGCTGGCGACCGGCGTAGCGGGGGAGCGGCTGCATGGGGGTCTGCGATGCGGCGGGTGGGCTGGCAGCGTGTGAGGTCAAAAGCCGTGCTCCGCTGGCTGAGTCGGCGCGTTGCTGCACCGCGTGCCTGCCGCGTCTTCGCGCGGTGCGGTGGGCCTGTGTCAGGCCGCGGGCAGAGCGGTGCTGGAACCGTTTGTATCGCACACAATCAACATGTTGTGAGTAACAAAAGGCTCTTGGGTTGTTTTGCTGTGTTCAGGAGAAAGAAAGGAACTCTATGGCCTATGGAGCACTTATGGGCACACGCGTGCCACGCTAATTTTTCCTCTCGGTTTCACGTGCTTATCTCCCCCTACACGCACTCTCCTGCTTTTCTCTTCAACCGCCCTCTTGACGTTTACTCTAAAATTGGTACGGAAGTGGGAAGTGATTGCCTTCCGGCTAATAGCTGCACTGTAGAATGAGGCGCTGCTGCGTTTCTTGAGCCGATTGCATGGCAGAACAGAGGAATTATGACTAATGGGGGTGCAGTGGAGGTCCTGCTCAGGTGGCGCAGCTTCTTAAGCTCCCCTCTCCTTGTTCTTGTTCGCCACTGACTTTACGCGGAGTGCTCCCATCAAAGTGCTGTTCGGTGTACTGGCGTACTTGTGCCGAGGGATGTGAAGCCTAAAAAAACTCGTCTCTACCTTTTTTGGACGTGTGCGGTGTTCTCAATTCTTGTCCACCAACGACTTACTTTCTAGCGACTTGCTTCTTTGTTCCCTTCGCCTTTTCCTGTTTCTTTACTGCTATCACACACCGTAACATTACTCTCGTCTTTTCTGCACCTCAGCTCTGTCACTTTCACTAACCTGTGCCTCTGTACGTGGGTGTGTGCTACATAATTGCACCTCAGACTTCGTTTTGTTCCTGGACTCTTTCGAAAGTAGAGACCACTGAACGTCAGTACCGACACGCAGTCGAGTACCGCGATGCCTCGTAAACCGTGTAACTCCGACGCCGCGCACGCCTTCTGGAGCACGCAGCCAGTGCCACAGACGGAGAATGAGACGGAGAAAATAGTGTTCGCCGGCCCGATGGACGAGCCAAAAACCATAGACGATATTTCTGAGACACCATACCCGATTGCCAGCACATTTGAGTGGTGGACGCCAAACATGGAGGCAGGGGACGATATTCACGCAATTTACGAACTGCTCCGGGATAACTACGTCGAAGACGATGACAGCATGTTTCGCTTCAACTACACCGAGGAATTTTTGCAGTGGGCACTATGCCCACCGGGGTATATCCCGGACTGGCATGTGGCTGTCCGCCGAAAGACAGATAAGAAGCTGCTGGCTTTTATTGCCGGCGTTCCCATGACTCTGCGCATGGGCACTCCCGAGGACATGAAGAAGCAAGCAGAGGAGAACGGGCACGGGGAGGCGGCGGCGAAGTATGATGCACCCCGCCACATATGCGAAATTAACTTCCTCTGTGTGCACAAGCAACTGCGAGAGAAACGGCTTGCCCCGATTTTGATCAAAGAGGTGACGCGTCGTGTGAACCGCACGGATGTTTGGCAGGCGGTGTACACGGCTGGGGTGCTGCTACCCACTCCGTATGCATCAGGGCAGTACTTCCACCGCAGCCTGAACCCCGAGAAGCTTGTGGAAATACGCTTTAGCGGCATTCCTGCGCAGTATCAAAAGTTTCAGAATCCAATGTCAATGCTGAAGCGCAACTACCAGCTACCGAGTGTGCCCAAAAGCTCTGGTCTTCGTGAAATGAAGCCGTCGGATGTACCGCGAGTGCGGCAGATTCTAATGAATTACCTGGACAACTTCGATGTAAGTCCGGTCTTTAGCGAAGCAGAGATCAGCCACTACCTCCTTCCACGCGACGGTGTTGTCTTTACCTACGTGGTAGAGAACGATGAGAAGGTGACCGATTTCTTTTCTTTCTATCGAATCCCGTCCACTATTATTGGGAACAGCAATCACAGTATTCTGTCCGCAGCCTATATTCACTACTATGCTGCAACAAGTATGCCTTTGCATCAACTGATTCTCGACCTTTTGATTGTGGCGCACTCACGCGGCTTCGACGTCTGCAATATGGTAGAAATACTCGACAATCGGTCGTTTGTTGAGCAGCTTAAGTTTGGCCCTGGCGACGGTCATCTTCGGTATTACTTCTACAACTGGGCTTACCCAAAGATTAAGCCCTCACGGGTTGCCTTGGTGATGCTCTAGTCCACGCAACGACTCATCTTCACGTCTTTTATCCTCCACACTTGTACTGTCCCTCCCCCTTTATCGGTGCGAGCGGGGTGGGGGGAGCAACTGTACAGGAGCAAAAAGAAAGTTGCGGTGGAGAGTGTAATTATTCTTTTTTTTCGTGTGCTTAAACGTGTCGACAAGGGGTTTGTGTGTTCAGCACCGAGTACATCGACGACTCCTCTTGAGAAACCTCATCGACTAGAATTCGCCAGCGGCATGCACCCTTTACTGTACGGACTTTTCTTTAATCCGCTGCCTTTCTTCTCCCTACGAAACATAAAGGAGCCTGTAGGAGGCAGGGAGGTGGAAGAAAACAGATCTGACCAGGCATCGCCCTGTCCTTGCACGTTCTGTGCTTTGCTCTCCATTAACTTTCATCCTCATAATAATTCCGCTCCCAATCTAGTCGCGTCTGGCGAGATGGAGATGGGCTGAGGCCAAGAGGAAATCACCGTGTGGCGGGATGAGTGAGTCCGCTGACTCTGTTCTGTGCATTCAGCGCATTTATGCCATTCTTGTTAATCAATGCATGTCCTTGCGTGCCCCCCTCTTCGTCCTCTGTACACCTGATCTTATGCGTTTTTGCCCTTCTTTTTTTTTTGTGTGTGTGTGTCATGTGCTGCCGTACGACCGTTTGCAAGAGGCATTTCTAAACCCATAGATTTGCCCGCCCACGAACTTATTGTCTGAAACTGGGCTCCCTGGGATAAGCGTGCACAGTGTTGCAGTGTGAAGCCGTTTCTAATTGGAAAGAAAAGGAAAAAAAAGAGGGCTGCAGGCAGCGCTGCCCCTTTTCTTCCTATTTCGGCTACGAGTCTTTGTGAGTGCGCTTTCATTGTTGTGGCGGCAGTAGCTGTGTCGCAAACATGGTTGTCGAGCGCGATAGGTCGAACGAACTCTATGACCTCTTTTCATGGCAGAGGCGGAGCCTGCCGCCGCCGAGCACTGGTACGGCAGTGTCCACTGGCTTGCATAGCAGTAGCGACGTGCAAACATTCAACCGCTTTGCCAAAGAGTTCTCTTATAACATTGCGACCGTATCTGAGTACATTATGCGCTTGACACAGCTGACAAACCGTCAGAGCGTCTTCGACGACCAGGCGACTGATGTGAGTGAGCTGACACAGATGGTGAAGAGCTCGCTGCAACGCCTCCACAAAGATGCAGGAACGCTGGAGGAACTGAAGCGGCGGGCTGTTGAGTCGCAAAAAGGGAGTATTCAGGCTAAGAGCGATACTCGTGGTATGTTTGGCAGCTCGTCTGATCACCTTCGTACGTCTGAGAAGCACAGCGATACCGTTGTGGAGACGCTGCGCAGTCGCCTTGCACGAACCGGCCAGCAGTTTCGCACCACCCTTCAGCATCAATCTAAAAGTCTGAAGGATAAGGCGAACCGGCGTCACATGTTCACCACCGCGGATCGGCCACAAACATTCGAGAGTGCGCTTTTTCAAGACCAGGAGCAGTATCAGCAGCAGCAGTTGCTTCTGTCCGGAACCGGCACCACGCAGTACTACCAGCAGCGAGCAGACGCCGTGCTGGAGATCGAGGCAGCTGTGCAGGAAGTGGGTGAACTCTTCAACGATTTCACGCGCCTCGTTCAAGAGCAGGAGGAGGTTGTGCTTCGGATTGACACGGACGTGGATAACGCTGTGCGTCACGTCAACGCCGGAAGCAACGAGCTGATGCGATACTTGACGAACCTCAGCTCCAACCGCGCGCTTATTTTGAAGGTGTTTGCAATGCTCTTCTTCTTTCTCATGCTCTTTGGTATGCTTGTGGTGCGCTAGCTGGTGACGCAATGCCGATTATGCATGTGTGTCTTTATTGCCCGTTGCGCGCAGTGTCGACAAAGCTGGTAATTGGGGAGAGAGGAGTCCTCACTTTGTTTATCATGCACCACGCATAGACCTCTTTGAGTACCGGAACGAACGGGAAAGTGGCGAAAACGAGTTGCCTTTGAGTGTTCCTTTTTCTGTACAAGCTACTCTGTGCATCCTAGAATGGATCTTTTTGGGGTTCTGAGGGTGCTTGGATGTGTGCTGCCCCCCCCCCTCTCCCCCCGCTGAGCAAAGGTGCTGCGGTGGATTTTAGGCTGGAATACTCTAGTGCGTTGCGGCATTCATTCTGTTTTCTTTCCCTTGTTGCCATGCATTCTGTGTGCTCGTTCAGGTACTGATTTTAGAGTTCGTTCTCTAGGAAGTTGCGGATGACTCTCAGAATTTAATACTTGCAGGGTCAAGAAGCCTCTTACCTGCCCCATCGCCCCGCTTACAGTACTCCCTTGCTCCCCAAGAGAGTGAGATCATCAAGAAGGAAAAGGAAGTTGGATGTGCGTCGCCAGGTGCGTGTGTGTTTTGTCGATTGCATGACGACATGCGAAGAAGTCGCGACTGCCATAAACGGATCCGGAGAACACCATGGACACGGTAACAACAATCTTTTGGCTACTCTTCGTTGAATCTTTGTTCGTCACCTACTCCCTCACTTTCTTTGTGTCTGCGCTTCTTTTCGTTCCGTTTACCCTAGCTGCCTAGCGTGTGTAGCAGCACCACCACCTGTCGCTTCGTGCTAAGACTGACAGCGTTTTTTTTTTTCTACGATGACCCATCCAAAGCTGCTTCCAAGTCAAGAGCTGGTGCTTCACCAGGTTACCGCGGACAGCTTCTCGCCTGCCACAGCATCGGTGCTAAAGTTTCCGGCATCACCGCATCTACCGCGCCCCTCTTTTCTGAACACGTCTACAACCCAAGTGTCTGCATCCACGGTACCGTGCTTACCGGTGAACGACTCCAGCACCATCGCGGCACCATCCATCGTTCGCCCTCAAATACGCCGCCGTGATGAGTGGGAGGCGTCACTGGGCGACGTGGACGCCTTTGTGCTTGGTCCCGACTCTCTCTACACATCGAGCTTTGACCGTAGCGAGCCCGTGCCGGTTCGCTACATCGCAGACAAGTTTGATCGTGCTTGGCTATCCCGGCGCCCAGTGTTAGCTATTCGAGGGGAGGACGGCACTGCTTCTGCTGTTCGGGGTAAAACTGGCGGCGCTGGTAGCCACGTGCCAATACCGTCGAGCCTTAGCATGTGTGTGCTTGAGGACACCTTCACAGCACTGGAGCTGGCGGCTCACAGACACCCTGAGGTGCCTCTGGAGCGTCTGCTGCTTTATGCGAGACCTTTTCTAGCCGAAAAGGATGTTGGCGAGGAGGTCTTGGAGGAATTGAATGCCTACTGGCTGCTGCGTCGCAGCAGTACAGGGGGGCTTCTACCAGGCATTCCAGACCTGCGTGTAACTGTGCGCGAAGACAATGAGTTGGCACTCTGCCATCCTACAGTGCAGCGAGACTGCCCTTTGCCGTTCAAACAGCGGGATTGGTATGTCCCTGTGGTGGAGCGTCGCCGACCCAATTCCATAGAGGATCCTCTTTTTTCCAAGCGCCCTCGCGCAGAGCCGTCACCAGGGGTCTCGAGCCCCAGATCGCTTGTTGCGCAGCTCCAGGCCTGTGAAGCATACGCAGCGAAGACGATGTGTTTGAGTCAGGCGATGCTTCGCCGCGAGGGAATGCGTCAGGCGCATACTCAGATAACCCTTTATGAGCTAGCATCGCTGCGTAGCATCGTAGAGGAAGCGCGCAATGACACTTACGTGGCAGGAACAGCGGTGCCTGCATCGGCACTCTCGCGCTGTCTCGTGGCGTTGTTGCCACCACCCCAGAGCGAGGCTGAGCTGGACCCACGGATACGGTGGCCAAAACAATGTTCAGATGACGCGTAGTGTACATCTGTGCTGCTGTGGAGATGGGAACGAAGACGAACAAACCGCCTCCGCCAGCACCCACCCGTTTCCTCGTCTTGGCATGTGCGCACTTGCACAATCGCGTCAGTTTACAAAAGTACAACAGGTCACGGCTTATGTTCACTGATAGCATCTGCTGTATTTTGCTGCGGCCGCTGATGCTGCGGTGCCGGGGCAAGGGTCGCTAACACTTCCCAGCAGGACACCTTTCCCGCGACTGACAGCGAAAAAGGAAAAGACGAGGAAGGAAACACAATATGAAATTTTCCAAACCGTATTGGGGGAAACGGAGAGATTTCCTTGCTCATGTCTTGCTGTCGCTGAGCCACTCTGCCGTGCCTCGGGGCACCGAAATCACTGGATAGTGTCCGTGTTGTGCTGCTTTCTTCCGCTATAGGTCTGCTGCTCTACATCCATGCTTTTTGACTACGTCTCCGTCTCTCTCTCGTCTCTTCCGCTCTCCCTCTTTCTCTCTGGGCGTCTTGCAGTGATCAGCTCATAACGCGACTTTCATTTGTATCTTATTAAGTGTGAAGACAAGAGGGATCAGTACAATCCAACATGCATACCCAGTCGTTTCCTCAGCAACCTCGTGCACCAGGAATGCTGCCACTGATGACGAATGGAGCAGGGGCGCCAGCTGCGCAACAGATGCCAGTCGTTCAAGAGCACACGGATGTCATTCATGACACACAGTTCGATTACTATGGTTTACAGCTCGCTACTGCCAGCTCCGATAGAACGATTGGAATTCACATCGCACGGGCTGGTGCCCCATTAAACCGTGTGGCAACTCTCACCGGTCATGAGGGCCCTGTGTGGATGGTCAGCTGGGCACATCCGCGCTTCGGCAACCTTCTCGCCTCCGCCTCCTACGATCAGAAGGCAATAATATGGAAGGAGATCCGCCAGGGGGCCCCTAAGTGGAATCCTGTACATGTTATCGACATTCACCAGGGGAGCGTCAACGCGGTGCAATGGGCGCCAGAGGAGTACGGACCGGTCGTTGCTACCGCAAGCAGCGATGGCACGGTTGCGATCACCACCTACCGTGAGGGGTGCTGGCAGCCCAGCATGAAGCTGAGCAACAATAGCAACCAAATCGCGCACGCAATGGGTGCCACAAGTGTAGCATTTGCGCCGTTCAAGTCCGAGCTGGCGGATCACGCAGTGGTTGCATCTGGCGGATGCGACGGTCACGTGCGCCTCTGGGTATCTGCGACTTCTCCGGAGCGCAGTATGGGGTTCGAGTTGCATCACGTGATCGAGGCGCACTCGGACTGGGTTCGTGATGTTGCTTTCTGTCCTACTTCTCCAGCATCTCGTTTCGTGATCCTTGCATCGTGCGGGCAGGATAAGACAGTGGCCATGTACCGGAAGCCTTGGGATCAGCTGTGCGCGGAGATCACAGAGGGTGCCTCGCAGGCTACAGAATGGGAGCGGAGCGTCATCGAGTTTGCAGAGCCTGTGTGGAGGCTTTCTTGGGCACCTTCGGGTGAAATGCTCGTGGTGACGACTGCAAAATCTGAGGTGTTTGTGCTTCGCGAAGGTGTTGACTTCACCGAACCATGGATCAAGCTTCCTTTGAAGGACTTCCAGCAGTAGGGCAGTGCAACGACAGACTGCTGCTGCTGTCACTCACTTTTTTCCCGGTACGACCGTCCCTCCCTCGCCTTTGGGAAGTACTGTGACTTTCCGATACCACGACAGCAACAAGGATTCACCACAAGTGTAGATGATTGGGAGGGCATCACGATACGATAAAGACTGGTGACCTTGTTTCCTGGTTCATTTTTTCTGAGTAGTGGTTGTTGTGGTGGTGACTTCACCGCACCCCCTGCCGTTCGATTCCGACCTTTCTTGACTATGCTCTCCTGCCTGCATTCGCTGTCACGTCTTTTGGTTTTCACTGCTAGCGGTGCACAGGGCTCTTTGGCAGGGCGCAATGATTAGCAACGGCGGGGTTTTGCTCGGTGTCCAATGTGTGTGCGACTGTGCGCGTACGTCAGCGGAACTGGACCACTTCCGCACGCACACATGTGCTCTTTCATTGGGGGCAGCATTGTTATTGTTATTTGTCTCTGAGCGTGCATGAAAAAAAAAAGAAGACACAATGAAAGGGATGCGTACTACCGTATTCTACACACGCATGCATTGACGTTGAGGGACGGAGAGGAAAAGACGATGATTCGGTGTCGCTGGCTGTTTCGAGACAGCAGATTTAGTGAAGGCGCAGGTATCTAAGGCTAGGAGGGCAAGCAGCTTTACTTTGTAGTTGGGGGCTACCCGATCATTTTGGTCTCCTGGCTGCGTTCGTTGCATCTTTCCAGAGAATGAAAATGTTGTTGCTCAGTTGAGCGGAATTTTCGCGGCTCCCATGGTAGCACATGCGTGGCGATACCGCTATATACGCTCCTGTCTTTAGGGCAGGATAGGGGGACACTGAAACAAAACCGTACACAGAAGGGCATAATTCTTGAAGGCTTCTTTTGTAGGAACCTCCACATGTGCCCCTTCACTTCCAGTTCAACACCGTTCTCTCTTGCCCCCTTTTCTCTCCCTCTGCATGCATCCCTGCATGGTTGATGTCCTCTTTTTGCCCGCGGTGCCATCATGCAGCACGCGTTTCATGAAGACCCACTATTTAGCGCCCTCAGCCCCACACGGCAATATGGCGTTTTAAGAAGCGCAAGGAGACGACGCTGCTGTCTTCTCTTTTTTCCAAACCTCTCCCGATCTGCGCGGAGACATTTAAGGTTCTTCTAGGGGGATCTCTTCATTGCCTTGTATCCCTACCACGACTAGGGATGCTGTGGGGAGGGAAAAAAAGGGCTGACAGGCATTCCTGTTCATGATGTATATTGAGGGGTGATGCCATCAAAACAGCAGAATGTTCACTGGTGACTTTGCCAAAACTAGAGGCATCGAAAGGAAGTGGAGAGAACTCCGGACAAGCCTACACTTCTATGTAGATAAAAAGCTTAGCAGCTCGGAAGGGTGCGGAACAGGTGTCAGAATGCATCATGCTCATCGTCTCACATTACTCTCTCTCTTTCTCTCCATTTATTCCTTCGTTATGATCTTCTCACATACTACATCTAAACGCACATCAAGAGGAGAGGCTCTGCACACTCACTTTCACAGAAATCATCGGCGAAATTCCTTCCCCATCCTCCGTCGTCCACAGAATCGCTTCCCTCCTTTCCCAGGCTGAACCTTCGAGTGTGTTGATAGTGTTTGTGCCTCTCTCTTCCACTCCAGACATCGCGCGTGCTACTGACAACAAAACTGCATCAAGCAACCTTCGGGTGCTCCTTTCTCATTTTCTTTTTTCCTTCCTTTGCCTTGGTTCCCTTCCACTGCATCTCCTTTTGATACGCTTGACCGTGTCGTGGAAATTCAACACCCACTCCGCATTTCTGTTTCCCCCCCCCCCGCATATAGCACATCCCTGTTTTCGGTGTTGTGCGTGGTCTTTGTTTTGCGTAGTATCGCTTTTGTGGGCTGACCGTTTTCCTAGCGTTGTCGTCATCTGTTATTTTCGCTTTTACATTTTCTCGTCACATCACGTCCTCATACCTCCTCTGCCTTTAGCGGCTGTCACTGCTGTCATCATTTTCTGCACTTTGGGACTTCCTTCGAAGGCAACGGTGAACAGTCGATCAGCAAGAGATGGAGTCTTCCACATTACCCTACACCACCCGAGATGTAGCAACCGAGCCGCCGACCACTATCGTCATTGTGCCATGTGGCAGTTATCCACCAGAGATGTCGAGCAAGGATGAGGTGATGTTCGCAGTCACCGAGGACTCTGTGGAGCCAACGAAAGGCTGGATCAACCGTGAAGGAAAACCGTTGCTGACAGTGTGCTTCATGCACAGCTTTGGCAAGTGTGTAGGACGCACGAACTCCAACCCAGCAACATGCTTCCAGATCCACATCAAGGCAAACATCCTCAATGCTCTCCGCAGGCACTACACCAACCCCACCCGGCGCTTTTTCACTCGCACAGTGAAGGCGATGCTAAGTCCGGAGCTCCGCCGTGTGCTGTGCATGCGGGCACACAAAGAGTTCAAGGTGCAGTATCTCGAGTATCGCGTCAGCGAGGTTTTTCCTTCAACAGGCCTTCTGCAGTACGAAGCAGCATACCGGCGATGGCTGTTCTCCGACGACACCACCGCAGAAACTGCCGGCGCTATTAATGTTCTGCAGTGTTTGCAATTCTCCATGACAGGGTCATGCGATTCAAGCACAGACTGCCCATATATTCACGCCGATCTCAAGAAAGCCCAAGCACGTGATCCGATGCTGGCACGCGCACTGCGCGATATCAGCGACGTCACCCAAGGTCTCCCAACGGTGCCCATCCGTGTCCCAGAATTGCTGCCATCGGGTCACCCGCCGTCTATCTGCCCTGTGGATGGCCTGTACGCTACGCTCACGGACCGCGGCACTGTCCAGAGCGGAATGCCATCCGAGCCTGCTCAAGACTTCACCAAAGTCCCTGCTTTCACGGTGGTGCGCGGTGAGGGGGACATTAGTCGGAGTCTCGTGCCTCCTCAGTTGCAGCAACACGAGTATAGTAGCTCTTCATCTGCGGGGCACACAAACAGCATTCATCCACTCAACTACGTGTCCTTCTTCAGTCAAGATGAGCTGACCCCGGAAATGCGCTTGACGAAAACACTCTCTGTCACTGGCAAGAACGAAAAAACCTTCTTTGACGGCAAGAGCAGCAGTGCATGGATGAGCAGCAGCAATGAGGGGCTTGGCAGCGATGACAAGCATATCGGCAGATGTGGCAGCGGAATCGACTAAGATTCCTGTCGTTTTCTTTTCCAGTAGCTTTACCGTTTCTCGATCTCTGTGGTCTCTGTTTACACCGCTCGTGTGTATATACACGCGCAACCGTACAGGAATCGTCTTCAAGTTTGTTTCCATTGCCTGAACCCACTCTCATTCTCTTTTTTCACTTTCCGGATGTTGTCACATTTTCCCATTTGTCTCTTGTAAAACTGCTGCCCCTTACTGTTCCCTCTCCGTCACGAAACACGTATGTAATCACGGTTGTACATTTGGTTTTCTCTAGGCGTCTCCCAATGTCCATGAGGACCACCAACGGTCTTTCTCTCTTTTGCAACCGATTTTTTTTTTCCCATATGTGTGTGCTCTTTTGTTGTGTCCTTGTCTGTTTTCTCTATGTGAGTTGGCCCCCAGTCGACTAAACTGCTCAAAGCTCACCTCTTGACAGCTTTTCATCCGGTCCTCTTCCTCCACTGTAGTGACTTCTTGTCTTTACCTCTTGTGGCGCCTTAGCTGTACATTTTTTTTTCCTTTGCTCTTCAGCGAATCATACAGGCAATACTCGAGTGGTCGGGGCAGTGCTCCCCTGCTTCCTACTTTTATTTTCATCTTGTATCCTTCTAGGTGCTCTGATGATAGATGACACTTCAATTTGTACTGGCACAGGATGCCCTACTCTCTGGAACAGCCTCGCACCCCGACCCCCTACTCCCTTGACAGGTGCTGAAGCGCATCTGGTGGCGACAGGGTCACACCGGTGCCTAACGCCGTGGGGGAGGTCCGAGCGATGCATCGCTGCTGATGTGCTCAGCCGGGCCCGGGGGTGGCGCTGCGTCGGTGCGACCCGTGACAGCGAGCACGCTTGTGCCACCCATACAATTACGGCAGCGCTCCACCGCGGCTCGAGGGCCACCCACCTGGCCGCTACGCCGCCCACTGGCGACCGGCGTAGCGGGGAAGCGGCTGCATGGGGGTCTGCGATGCGGCGGGTGGGCTGGCAGCGTGTGAGGTCAAAAGCCGTGCTCCGCTGGCTGAGTCGGCGCGTTGCTGCACCGCGTACCTGCCGCGTCTTCGCGCGGTGCGGTGGGTCTGTGTCAGGCCGCGGGCAGAGCGGTGCTGGAACCGTTTTTGAAGCATGTTGAAGCAGAAGAAAAGCTAAATATGAAGGTGATTCCGTGCCCTCATCACTTCTACGCGTATAAAAGGGATCAAAGACATTTTTTTTTTTTTTTTGGGGGGGGATGAACACTTAATTGAACACTGCGTTTCTTCTGTAGCGAGGTTTTCTTGTGCAGTAAGTTATGCTTATGTATACTTGTATCCGTAAGTGCTGAGTACCGTGAGAGCTTGCTTAGCTTATAGCCCCTCTCTTCTTGTACTTTCCGAGTGTTGTTAACACCACACCCGTTGGAAGGATGGGATAATTGAGAGGGCTTCTTCATGCGGAATTACGCTTTATGGGTATCACAGTGTGAGCGTCATAATGACATTTTTCACACGAGGAGGAGCTTCCGTGTGTAGTTGTTGATGCGAAGGTGTACGCGTCCTACCCAAGCACGGGCTTCTCGTGCTTAACAGAAAATGTTCCCACACTGCCAGTGGCACCCGTTGATGACCTTATGGCCTCTCAACTACGACGGCTTCAGAGAAGGCACAGTGAGGGAGTCTAACAGGAGGAGTTGAGTAGGGGGCATTGCTGCCCCTCTCCACGGTCATCATGCGAATGTTTCGAAGCGAAGGACATCTTTCCCATGCCTCTGTTACACAGGTTGATAGCAGCGTGTCCAGGAGAAACCAGGCCGTACCACTTTCGCGGTCTGCTTGCCTGACACGGAGGAAAAGACCAGTGAAGAGAAGCACTTGCTTTTCGTCGAGCTGGGTAAGTGCGCTTAAGGTGTTCGATTCTCACATCAACTACCAGGAACTCCGAACTTGCGATCCTCAGCACGCGAAAGAGAGCTTGGGGGAGCTCCTCGTCATCTGCTCGGCGGCGTACGAGCAGCTGGCCAGGCGGGTCGGGTCCGTTTAGAAACCTTTCTTCATCTGGAAATAGGTTTGAACTGACCCTCTCTAACTACCCGCTGCGCGCGCACGCCACACAGCAACCACAGCCATCTCCTATCCCACCTCAAATGTGGTCATTGCCTCACGAGGCTGTGCCAGGCGTGTGCGATGCCTAGATGACAGAAGGGGTTCCGGTGGCGTGTGCATCCCCGAAAGTACACCGCAAGAAGAGGGAGGCGGGCATCCGAACGAAAACACGTTTGTGCTCCCTCCCCCTCAAGTTGAGGCATGTTTTTTCCCCACAGAGACACACATCACTGACTGGGCAAGAGGAAGGACTGGCCTGTACGTCCTACTAACTTCATCCGAGACCAGGCCAATGGCAGCTACCGAGTGCCCAATACGAGAGAAAGGCGGTTCCCTTTCACGTCGTGCCGGTGGAGACAAGGCAATTTATCGGCCTGTATGACGGAATGTAACCAAAGAAGCAGCAACGGCTGCAGTGCAGCGGAAGTGCCTACGACCAGCCCCCTGCGTGCTGCGCGAAAACGTCACTGCACCGTCTCCACCGACAGACACGGACGTGGAGGGGCCCCTACTGGCCGCAAACGCTACAGTACTGAGTGCAGCTCTGAACGCTCTCCTTGGGTCGCTCCTCGCTGCAATGGAAGAGACCTGAAGGACGTCTCAGACGGCAGGTGCGCATTTGGTGGCCGAGGGAAAGTCAACAGGTGCCCAGATGGGCAGCTTTACATCACGGACGTGGGCTTGGAAGCACATCCATGAAAACTTCTGCTCCACGAGTGTCTCGGATGGGGGTTGTAGACATGCCAAGGCCGTCGTTCTCTTGTGGTTCCTTCTGTGCAGTAGTGGCTCATTGTTGAGCTTATTAACCGGCTACAGCTGCTGGCATCAGCGAAGCTGGCACCCAATGGGCGTGTCCGCTGCCTTCGGGGTGATGCAGATGGTACTGGCAAGACAGGCTTTCTATTTTCGGTGTGCCATGCGGACCGTCTCCAACGGTCACGGAAGGACCTAGATCGCCATTGTCCGAATGACTGGCGGTCAGAAGGGGGTGGAGACAGCTGTGTAGTGGATCTGAAGCGCCGCAGAAAGGCTTAAGGTACCCTACGAATACAAAATCGGCGTGTCCATACACTAGTCATTGGGTGGCGTGGTATTTCACCGCAACATAAAAACCGTTTGTTCTAAACACAGCAGGGTGCCTAGCGGCGCACCAACTCGCTGAGACAGCTGACACGAGAAGGGATAGGACAGATCATGGGACGTCTCTTTTGTTCTTCTCTAGGTGTGCACAGGCCTCTTTGCAAATGTTGGTTTTTCCTCACAACGAGTCGCCGCCTCTGCTCGATGATGGTCAGGAGGAATTCGCTCACCTCTACTTCTTGTGGGCGCATCTTTTTCTGAGCGTGTAAACCGAACTCCACTGGTAGTACAAACCAGGAATGGCTAAGGGACCAAGCCACACCGCAAGTCTTGTGAGGTCAGCCGCCAAGTACTGCCTTGATATAGGTCTGAACACCAACAGAATGAGAAGCGACGTGCATTCATCCACACACGAACCAGCTGGTTGTCAGTGCTCGTCGTTGAGGAGGAAAGGAAGTGTCGTTAGACACACGTACTATCAACTCAGTCCGACTCCCAGCGGTTCGCTGCCCCTTGCCGGGCATTCATTTCATTTACAGGAAACAAACATATGAAATAGCAGAAGCCCTACACAATTATATCAGTGTTACACCGTCCTTCTGTGCCATCCGAAAAAAAAAGCCTATGCACGCGGCCATGCGATTTATCTTGCAACATTGGCATGGATGACCCCCCCCCCCTCCCTCCCCTTTCCACATGCACAGTAACTTATGAGCTACATCGAGTCGGCTGGTGAGCCTGGAGACGGCCAAGGTCGTGTTCCCCAGTACCACACGTAATGAGGTTTGGTTTGCGACATGGGGAATCATGAGGGGTGATGGGTACAGGGGGGGGGGTCCCCCCATTTTTGCACAGTTCATTGAAATCATAATCAGCGGTTTTGTAGGCGTGGAAAGCAGAGGTCCGCTTCCGCGATTCCAGACCATATCAAATAGATTTGGTAGCGTTGCCCATGTATGACATATAGATGGGATGCATTCCGTCATCTCGATGGGTTACCTTTGCTTCTTCCTCGTTCCTTCCTTCACCCCTCTCGCGAATCTCACACTGGTGAGGGTGGAGAGTATACACGCATACACCGACGAAGAGAACTGAAGCAAATTCTCACCTCTCTGCACAAGCTCTTACTCACACAGAGACGCGCAAATCGCGTTGGCTTTGCACGAGAGGCGCGTTTCCGACGAAGGTAACCGGCACTACGAAGGCGAAGGAACAGGAAAAGAAACACCCAGTGACCCTTTTTCGTTTGTCGATTAGCGCTTCTTTTTGTCCTTCCGTTTTCATAATTTTTTTTTTTACCTCGTCTCCAGTTTTCTCGAGCTGCCTCTCTTTTGAGTTCTTTTTTGCCCTTTCTGTGGGGAATCCTCTTTTTAACCGGCGGTTTCTGCTCGCTCCTTTCTCTTCGTGTGCTTATTCACGTGGTGGCCGTACTCCACGGTTCCCCAACCATTTACAATGCAGGATCATACCTTTGTGAATGCCGGTGTCTCCGCTACCGGCGCGGGGCTTGGGCAGAGCTACTACACACGTGATCTTATTACGGAAGTTCCAACGATCATTCAAATTGTTCCGGTCTCTTCTGAGGCACTGGCCATGCAGCGCGGTCTGCCAAGACAAAATTCAGACATGCTCAAGATCTCTATGGACGACGTGGAACCGACTGCTGGGTGGCTCAGCGATCGTAACAACGCCTCGCTCGACATTTGCTTCATGCACAGCTTTGGCAAATGCTATGGGAAAATTCGCGAAAAAGATCCCCGAACGTGTCACCAGCTTCACGTGAAGCGTGACGTGCTGGATAACCTGCGCAAGTACTACACGAACCCGCAGCGCAATTATTTCTGCCGCACCATGAAGGCAAATGTGACGGAGAAGTTTGCTCAGGTGTTGTCACTCCTGGCGCGGCGACGCATTAACCTACAATACCTTGAGCTGCGCACAGAAGATATTGAGGTTACTGCCGGCAGCACCGAGTACGAGGTGCAGTACCGTGTCTGGCTCATCAGCGACATTTCGACGCAGTGCAAGAGCAGGGCAAAGGCAGCGAACATCTTAACGGACAACTTCATCTCCTCTTCCAACCTCTGCTGGGACTTTGCGCTTACCGGACGGTGTGGCAGGGGCGCCTCGTGTCCCGATCTTCATGGCCACGTGGCCAAGGCACTTACGAAGGATCGTCTCGTGAAGGCGGCGCTAGCCGAGATGGGGAAGAAGGATTGCTCGGCTCCGTCGATGGTGAGTACGCAGCCCGGAAAGATCGCAAAGGTTTGCCAGCCGCCGCCTAGTGCTCACCAGCAGCTTCCACCACCACCGCTATCTACGCCCCAGCCGTGTGCCCCTTACATGCTGTCTTCTCGAGGTGCTCCACCGTACTGTTTTTTGTCTTTTCCACCTCCACCTGAGATGTCTGCACTGCTGCAGAAGCCGACTCTCGCAGCCTTTTCACTCAACATACCGCCTCTGCAAGGAACGCCGTGCTTCCTAGTGAGTGAAGGCAGCGAAAACGTTTTTCGTCTCATCACACAGTCACAGCTCGTGCCATTTGGCAGTGACACCTTCTAGCCAGAGTTGAGCGGTCTCTTTAGGGGGATACTACAGAAAGCAGGCGTTTATTTCCGAGGTAATGCAACGAAGGCTTCTCTCTTTTTTTTCCGGGGCAGTTCCACCCTGCTATTCCTTACTATTGCACGTACTTCCTCTCTCCTCTCCCTCTTTTTTTTTCTTTATCCCCCCCGGTCTTTACGTATCTCTTTATATCTCGGTCATCTTTTCGGGTATTGCGCTCTCCATTAGCGTTTTTCGTTCTTCTCCCTTTTCTTTCTTTTTTGTTTCATTTCCATCAAGTAGAAATATCTTCACTGTGTGTTTTCGATTTATCGACAAAGATCTCTTTTCGTTCACAAACACTCTTTTCAGCTCTCTAAGAGTATCCACTTGACAACTCAGATTCGGGGTGAGGGGGAGCAGCAACAACAACGGAGAAAGTCGCGGCAACCTGCGTCCCCCCCATGGGCACCGTGCCGTGCATGTTTGATTCTCTGGTGCATTGCTGCATTCCTTTTTGTTTCATCGAATCTTCCGCCTCTGCGTCTCCAACCGTCCTCTTTCTGTGCGAGTGGGAGTGGAACTTGTTGGGGCTCCCTTTGCATTTGTGTCTGTGCTTTTTCCCCTCTGTTTCGAGGAGACGCACACACCCTACAGACAGGGACAGTGGTACCGCTCTGCGTTGCTCCTTACTGTGACTGGGCTGTCACTCAAGGAGCTACTTTGTGTTTTGCGTGTGCATCTCTCACGTTTCAGCACTGATTTGTGAGTTGAGTCTGCACATACGAAAAGGCTTGGCAGAGTACAACCAAAGACGCTTTTTGTGTTTTCTCGATTCTCTTCCCTTCTCCTATCGTTTCTGTGATGTCTCGGATAAACAATGAATAGCGCGACACCCCCTCAGTGTATAGATGATGAGGACTTCTGCACGTGTCGCTTGCTAGCACCCTTCGTGGTTGGTATTCCTCTCCCTTGTCATGTTTAGCAGCCCATCGCTTCGTGTTGTGTTTTTCTGAATTCCCTTGGGTTTTGCTTTGCTTTTGTGCGCCTTTTTTTTTTTCCCCTCTGCCTTTGTTTTAGTTTAGCTCCAGTCCTCTTTCTTGTTTTCTCTGAGCGGTCGTCTCCCTCGTGACTGATGTGTGCATTGAAAGAAAAAGAACACGAGCACAAATCGTACCCCCTTTTTCGTTTAGTAGTCATCGTTTTATCTTCTCATCTTCAACCTTTCCTTGCCGTAGCTCACCTCCTAAAGAGCCACAGCAAGCACTAACGCACAGAGGGAGGGGAGTGGAGGAGGAGGAGGTAGTCCTCTCTTGTACTATCTTCTATGCGCCTGCTGCCCATCACGTGCGTGTGTGTGTGTGTGTGTGTGCTTTCTTTGACTCCGCTTCCGCCAATTGTGCGTGCCGCTTCATCGTCTCATCAGTTGTCTCCTTTCCTTGGTCTATTTTACAGCCGCCGCTTTCTGTTGTTTTCTTCCTCGTTTTTCCACTTCTCCCGTAGAAGCATCTACGATCGAAGTGCCATTTATGGCTGTATAGGAGAACAGGCTTCTGATGCGTAACATGTGTACCCCTGAGCATGACAAACGGGGATGACTTCCGACTTTTCGCGGACACCCTACTGGGCAACGACTTGTCAGTGATGTAAGCTTCTTTACTGTCGGCCTTGACCTCATTTACTTTCCCTTTCGCTTTATTTGCGAATGTGAGATTGAAAGCTTTTGCGCCTCTCGTTTGCGTTCATTGAGGCGATGCGACTGGTGTTTTACTGACATGCTCACCATCAAAATCATCCTCGTTGCTAACGGCACATAGATCAATTGGACAAAGGCATACTCGACAGTGGTAGCGTGGATGTCATGTGCCTTCCGGTGTCCTCACTCCACTGTGCGTCTGGACGCGGTATCCGGTGGCATGTGATCTTTCAGGAATTAGTACGAGAGAACGAAGAACCTGCTTTTTTTAGTTTTCCGGTGTCAATCGTGTATGCGAGTATTCTCTCTCTCTCTCTCTTAGCGTTACCCGTGGCTCGTTTCACCAACGAACAAGTATCCTCCCTCGTCTCCGTTTTGTTACTGGATGTGCTCGCTCTTTCGTATTGTTCTGTATCCACTCACGTCGATGGTAGCGACGAACGCATCATCCTCAGTGTACTAGCTATTACTTTGAACACACAGGAACACATAGTCAGTTACTGTCTATCTCCATGATACGCTCACCTTGATGCAACTAGAAACATCAAAGAGTGTGTCTTTCGAGTCCCGCTTGGTTGGTTTTCGGAAGAGTTTCACAAGATGAAGATCACGTACCCTGTACTTGACATTTTCGAAAGCAATCACAGCGATGATTTCTTGCCCTGGAAGCACTTTCACACTTCCACACATTTGCACACATTGTAACGTTCTAATCACCTTCTTTCTCCTTTTTCTCTTTTACTCATCGAGACGCTTGACTTGACAAGACCGTGACAATTCTTACCTCTCCCCATTGACTGCACCCCCCCTCCCCCCCCCAAAAAAAAAAATGCGACACGCGCGCAGAACACCGAGGCCAGAGTAGGGGTAGATGTAGTTCCGGCGCAGGTAGGATCCTCTGCTTGAATCATTCTTTCTTCTTTGTGGTTCATGAGATCAACTCATTTCTCTTGGCTTTTGCCAACCCCCTTCTCGTCTCCTTTGTGTGTCTCTTTTCCTTTCTGGTTACCGCGGATCGTGGAGACCATTAACTTCTCCCTTCCTTTTCACTGTTTCCTTTTGTTGTTCTTGACGACCAAACATGCTTTCGTTTTTTTCTTTCTTAGGTAGTCAACGGACTCATGCTTGTTTATTTACGTCATTCGACAGATATCGCTTGCTTTTGTGCTCTTCTCATTTTTTTTTCTCGGATTTATGAAACACATATGATAACCTGTACGCTGCTTCAAAACTCTCCTTTGGTCTGCTGTAGGTTTCTGCCTTATTCTACACGTTTGGCTTGACGGAAGTTCTGTTGGCGCGTGATAAGCACTCACATACGCGATATGATGTCTCGGTAATGGGCTTGCGACCCTTCTCGCCAAGGTTTCCTCCTCCTTTGCAGATGCCGAGCCCGCATGCACTCCGCGTGGTGAGTGAAGACGTCAAATCAGAGGTCTTGCGCATTCACCTTTCATGTGCTCAGTTACTATTATGACGGTGCTTCTGCAGACCCTTAGCAATCCCAAGAACGAATAACGAAGAAACCACAGCTCATTTTTTTTAACTGCACGTAGAGGCTATCTAATTGAAGCGTACGGAGGGAAGAGGAAAACTGGTTGCCAGGGCAAACAAAGAGGTTTACAGCTGCCGTGTGGTTTGCCGTCTGCCCCGAAAGGTCTGCTGCTTCACAGAACTTATTTCTCTCTCAACCCGACTTCTGGGAGATCGGGGGCCCCTTCACGTAGGTGCAAGTGCGAAGCGTCGCGTCACCCTCATGGTCTGAAGGAGCTTCTTTTACCCTTTCCTTCCTCTTCTTCACGCACCCTAGCCTGCCTTCTTTTTCATTCTCTGAGACTCGTATTTTGACACTAGACCTATCGGTGGTTTTTAGCTTCTTTTTTCATTGAACACTCTCCCTCACTTTTCCTTTGAAGGAGAAACACACGTAAACACACGTAGACAGGGGTATTTTCCAGGACAAAAGTCATTCGATACCAAATTGACTTGTGTGGCTCTAATGTCAGTTCAGGAGGAGACTACCTCCGCACGCCCCGCGGCGAAAAAGGCACCGTGGCAGAACATGCCCGGTGCTCCACCGCGACCGAACTTTGCGCAATATGGCCCGAAACTCGCCGCGCTGGCGGAGCAACGGCGCACTCTGGTGGAACAAATCAAAAGCTTGCAGAGCTCTGTGAAAAATGATGCAGTGGCACAGACCCGTACTGCGGAACGGAAGGCGTTTGTGGAGGAACTTAATGCAATTGCGGCACGACGCAAGGTCCAACATGACCGCCGTGCGGCTCAGGACGCTGAGATTGCCAAGTTGCGCAAGCATCGCGAGGAGCTCTCTGACAAACTGCGTGTCGTACAGGCAGAGGTTGGCGGATTCACCAACGTGAGGGAGATCGACCAGGCGATCGACTACATGATGCGCAAGATGGAGAGCAGCGGCGGCGGCCTTGAAGCCGAGAGGCGCAATCAGCAGCGTCTCCACAAGTTGGAGGACGCCAAGACGCATTTGCTTCGTCTTCGTCCGCTGCAGGACGCGATCAAGGCGATCACGGAGCAGGAATTGAACCTTCAGCAGGAGTACCACATTATTTGTGAAAAAATCGGGATCTTGAACAGGGAATACGAGGAGAAACTGCAGGAGAAGCGGGTGAAAGACAAGGAAGCTCAGGAAGACGGAGTAAACCGGGCTGATGTCTACAAGCAGTGCGACGAGCTTCGCACCCGGGTAGCGGAGATTACGCAGTCCATCGATAATCTGCGTGCAGAGCGCGAGAAGGTGTCTTCCGAGTGGGACGCTTGGAACAAAGAGGCCCGCAAGAAGTACTTTGAGAACCTCGAGCAACAGCGTGAGAAGCGCCGCAAGGAGTACGAAGAACGGCGCAACGCACACAAGATCGCGGCAAAGCGCGAACGTGCGGCGAAGCGTCAGAACCCCTACGCTGCGGAGATTAGCGCGTGCTCCACTCTCATTGAGTATTTGAAACACAAGAGGATGATGGTTCAAGTAGACGAGGAGGACCGCAGGAGACGCGAGGCGGCGGCACACTTTGACCCTTCTCAGATGGCACCTGCAGGCTGCGTAGTGGTGAG